>OX352764.1:49121929-50556929 GCA_947095585.1 Nephrocerus scutellatus
AATAATAAATAATAAATAATAAATAATAAATAATAAATAATAAATAATAAATAATAAATAATAAATAATAAATAATAAATAATAAATAATAAATAATAAATAATAAATAATAAATAATAAATAATAAATAATAAATAATAAATAATAAATAATAAATAATAAATAATAAATAATAAATAATAAATAATAAATAATAAATAATAAATAATAAATAATAAATAATAAATAATAAATAATAAATAATAAATAATAAATAATAAATAATAAATAATAAATAATAAATAATAAATAATAAATAATAAATAATAAATAATAAATAATAAATAATAAATAATAAATAATAAATAATAAATAATAAATAATAAATAATAAATAATAAATAATAAATAATAAATAATAAATAATAAATAATAAATAATAAATAATAAATAATAAATAATAAATAATAAATAATAAATAATAAATAATAAATAATAAATAATAAATAATAAATAATAAATAATAAATAATAAATAATAAATAATAAATAATAAATAATAAATAATAAATAATAAATAATAAATAATAAATAATAAATAATAAATAATAAATAATAAATAATAAATAATAAATAATAAATAATAAATAATAAATAATAAATAATAAATAATAAATAATAAATAATAAATAATAAATAATAAATAATAAATAATAAATAATAAATAATAAATAATAAATAATAAATAATAAATAATAAATAATAAATAATAAATAATAAATAATAAATAATAAATAATAAATAATAAATAATAAATAATAAATAATAAATAATAAATAATAAATAATAAATAATAAATAATAAATAATAAATAATAAATAATAAATAATAAATAATAAATAATAAATAATAAATAATAAATAATAAATAATAAATAATAAATAATAAATAATAAATAATAAATAATAAATAATAAATAATAAATAATAAATAATAAATAATAAATAATAAATAATAAAAAATAAATAATAAATAATAAATAATAAATAATAAATAATAAATAATAAATAATAAATAATAAGTAATAAATAATAAATAATAAATAATAAATAATAAATAATAAATAATAAATAATAAATAATAAATACATAAATAATAGATAACAAATAATAAACGTCGTGAGTTTTCAAGGTACCTGATACTAAGAGGCAAAGAGGTCTTTGGCATGAAAGATACCCACTTTCTTACCACTCACATTTCCTACTTCATACAGGGAATTTCCTATAGTCTTTAATATGATGCTTTTAATAGCTTTCGGTCCAAGTTTGGCATTATAGCCTGCTGCCTTGTCACTTTGTCGAAAATTCCGTCTATATACAATTTGTCCTACAACATATTTTATTTCTCGACTTCTTAAATCATATGTTTCCTTTCCTTTGTCGTGTGCCTTGCTTAAATTTTTGAATACCTCGTCTCTTATGATTTGTTGTTTGTCCTTTGTTTCTAATGTCCTAACGTCTGACTCTTTAATGTGATTTAACCGTTGTATGATGTCAAAAGCAGATCCATTCTGTGCCATTTGGAAGTCGAAGTCAGCATAGTACGGCTCTAGCCTCGTAGCTTCGTGCGCAACATTTCGCAGTGAGAATGCCGCGAAGCTAACATGCTTGTCCCAGTCGCGTTGGTCGCTTCCAAGGTACGAACGGATCTTAGTCAGTACGCTACGGTTCACACGTTCTGAGGCATTGGCCTGCGGCGAGTAGACCACAGTCCTCACGTGCTTAACCCCGTAGCGCTTTAAAAAGCTCGAAAATAATTCAGAAATAATTTGTTTTCCGTTGTCCGAGTGTAGATATTCTGGAACCCCAAAGACATGAAAAATGGCTTCCTCTAAGTACTGGACCACTGCAGCTGAAGTTGCCTTCTTTATGGGTTTAAGAAAGACAAATTTGCGAAAGTGGACAAGCACAACAAAAATTTGGGTGTTGCCATTTTTGGTTGTGGGATAGGGTCCCAGAAAGTCAATGTACAGGCGCTGAAATGGTCGTTCGGTCACCGTCTGTACCCCCATTGGTGGTCTATTCGTCCTATTCGTACTTTTATTGCACTTACATATATCACAGTTTTTTATAAAGTCGTTTACATCTATAGTCATTCCAGGCCAAAAGTATTTCTGTCTTGGCATGGTCCGTGATTATCGTGAAGGGCAGCAGTTCAATAAAGGCACGGAATTTCTCTGAGTCAAATTGGAAGAGGACGCTCCCAACACCAGTCGTAGATGCATCACATTGGATGTAAAAATGTCTTGTAAAATCAGGGTTAGTCAAGATAGGTGCTGTTGTCAGGAGCTTTTTAAGCTCATCAAATGCCTTAATTGCTTCGTCCGTCATTTTAAAGTCTTTACCTTTTTTCAGGCATTCTGTCATTGGAGCACTCATACCTGAAAAGTTTGGGATAAACCTGCGGTACCATCCGGTCATCCCGAGATACCGCCTGAGCTGTTTCAGAGTCTTCGGAACCGGAAATTGCTCCATTGCCGATACCTTTGCAGTCAGTCCTGAGGCACCCGTCACCCACAATATATCCCAGGTATTTTATTTCTTTATAGCAAAATTTGCTTTTTTCTACGTTAATCGTTAAGCCAGCCTGACGAAGACATCCCGCGACGGGTACTTATCTTTAACCGCCTGTAGAGCCTCCGTTTGTGCTGGCGAGAGAACTCGCATCATCGGGTCTAACGTCTAGCGACTCTAAACGTTTGCCAGAAGTTCACTCCAAGATATAAGACTTGCTGTAAGGACGGCACAACATAAAATTTCAAATCTTCTGTCCTGTTTTTCCATGTTATGGGAATCGTCACTACCCCTGTAATATTTTTTTTGTTTCCGTCTGCAGTTCTTATATTTGAATTAATTTTTTTCATCTGTAATGCGTTGTCATCAATAAACTTTATTGCACCTTTCCCTAAACAACTTACAGATGCGCCACTGTCCAAAAGATCTAACACCGTATCGTCTAATAGTTTGACTTTCGCATATGGTCGGTTATCGTCATCTTCTCGCAGTTTCTTAATCCTAATAAAATTCTTCTTTTTTCTTTCATCTAAAGCAGGGTCTTCAGAAAAGATCCTTTTACGGGCCTCTTCGTAGTCCAGGATACGCTGATGGAGACTTCTTCTTGCAGGTATTGTCTTTACCATTTCTTGCTTATCATTTTGCTTGTCAGATCTCTTTAAAATGCTTATTGTTTAAGGTTCTACTCCGGGAGTTTGTCCATTGGACGAACACTCCCGGATGCATCGCCCATCACCGAGTTTTCCGATATTTTTTTACATGAAGGACATACCAAAACAGGAACATTAGACTGACCACACTGAAAACATACTAGTGAGTGGAAATGGGACGAACACTGGTTATGGACATCACTACAAGGAACATTGCTACCACCGGTATTACTGTTTTTATTTATTGTCATCCTTTTATCTTTATTGTGTTTTGTAGTTATTACCTCTATCCTGTTTCTAACTTCCTCCTCACTGTCATAATTCTCGTCCTCTCTTGTCGTCGTTTGAAGTCCGTGAACTGTCGTGGTCTTAAAGCAGCTCTCCCTAGTGCTGAAATGCTTTTCTGCACGACGACAAGCAGACCTCAAATCGCTCAGGGAGAATAATGAACAGCCAAAGATCAATGCTGCTATTTTTTCCCGGAGGTTCTGGCTGAGAATTGTGACCAACTCACTCTCCGGCAGTTTCTTTCTCATCTGGAACACTAGAGCTTTGACGCCGGAGAAGAATTCGTCACAACTCTCGCCAGGCAGCTGCTTTCTGTCCATTATCTCCCTCATCAATTCGTGATCAGAATCAGCTGCTTTAAATTGTTCCCGCAGTTCTTTCTTCACATCGTAGTAATTTAGGAAATCATCGTCTGCGTGCTCCTCTAAGAACTGCCAATACCACCTTTCGGCAACCCCCGTCAGAAGATGATGGAACTGACAGAAAACCACTTCATCACAGACGTTTAGTCTCTTCTGCATAGTTTCTATGCGAAAAAGGAAACTTTCTACTGGCATGGTTTTTGTGGTTCCGTCGAACTTGATGTTCCATTTATGGAGGTCGTATTTTTGACGACGAATATCGGAGTCAGAGAAGGTTTCAGTTGGCTGGTTATATTGAGCCTGTAGGGGGTTTGGTCGGCGGTTACCAGGTGATATTCCTCCGTCGAGTTGCTGCTGTCGTGGTGTTGACCCAAGAGGAGCACAGTTACTACCTTGCCGTGCTTCAAGCATCTCAACTTTTAAGGAGAGCGCTTCTAATTGGTTCGTCAGCCCAGTCGTAATCAGGTCTATTTTTTTGTAAATAGTGATCCTACGTCGATTTGGTCTCGTTGGATGGTTCCTGAGACTGCCTCCTGTATTTATTTATTAATACGGCATCAGTATTGTCTGTAGTTGTAGTACTACGCCCTAATGTTTCTTTATTATTTGTTCCTGTATCTAAAACATTGCTAGTCTTTTCAGTTGCCGCGGCTATTCCTGATACACTACTTAATATCGTTTATTATATGGTCGAACAGGGTCTCCTCACCTCTCTGTGATTGGCTACACTCAGTCGCTACCTTTTCTTTAGTCATTGTATTTCTTCCTAAGCCTGGCATTGAATTTCTCCCTAAATTAAAGGGGTATGTCTGGCCAAAACAGAACTCAGCATAGGAGTTAGAACTTCCTTTTGCTCGATCTGTATCTATTTGATCGAAGGCATCTGCTCTTGCCAACATTTCCCGAGTTCTTTGCCTGGTTTGCAACCCAGGCTCTAAATTCCGAAACATTTTAGGGATAGCCCCGGTTTTTTATTGGGATTACTCATACTTTCTTGAAATGTTTCTTTCCTTTAAAAAAGAAAAAAAAAAAAAAAAAAAAAAAAACCCGAAATCTCTTCTTATTTAATAGATGTCTATCCAAACAAATTTAAAACCAGACGACTGAAGAAGGAGTGAATAATCTTGAATCTTTACTTGTGTAAAATAATGTAATGTAATGTAAAATTATTAACATTAATTTTAAATGTCATAAACTCAATTTTTCCCTTTTTTTTTGGAAAAAAAATCTCAATATATATTTATAGAATATAAATTTATTTCAAATAGGCTGGTGTGTAGCTGGATAGATCTCCCGAAATGATCCTCAACGCTCAGATTAAAAATAGGTGTGTCCTAGTCTTGTCAGTCAAGTCGTTGTCGGTTTCCTTCATGATTTTGTGGAAAGTCGTTTAACGTCAGTAGAGGTTTCGTCTTATTCCGGCGGATCGCAACTCAAAGCACTGCCTTGAAACCTTTGTGCGAGGCCGAACCGCCAAGAATAAGAAGAACCTCTACTTTTCGACTAAGGGAGCAGCGAACCCACGTTCACCTGTACTCAGGGTACTGATGGTGACGGCTGCTCGCTACACCCCCATCGCATTTGTGTCTATTTGTTGGTCAAGTGAATGAAGTCTGGCTTCATTTTTCCCATCCCAACCAAATACTGACATCGACTGCTTTGGTCCTCGAACGAGTTGGCACCACCAAATTCCAGATTTGTAAAAATCATCGAACTGGGTTTGTCAACTCGCCCGAAGAGCAGCCGATGTCCCAATGGTTCTGTCCTGTCATGTCTTAAAAGAAAGGGTAGTTTTAGGATAGGAATTATGGGGAATAAAAAAAAGGACTAAGGAAAAATAAAAAAAAAGGAAGTGAGAAGGGTTATTAAATGGGAAATTTATTAAAATTAAAAAAAAAACAAGAATTAAGAAAATTATAAGATTTATGTAAACTACGTTAAAAGGATAAAAAAAGAAAAAATCTGTACTGCCATCGTTTCTTAAAGGACAGGAATTTCCGAAAGGAAGCCAATGCGTTGGGCGCCATTTGTTATGGAGCGAGGTCCCACTAGGGGTTCTGCCACTGGCAAGGACGTCGCGACACGCTCGCGGGTGCTCGGCTTAGCTCGTCGGACGGGCGGTCCTTGTCACTTACCAGTGACACCTCGTCATGAACAAAAATTTTATTGTCGTGTCGACTTATATAAAAAAAAATAAAAAAAGGAAAATCGGAATCAAAAGGGGCTGGATAAAGGAGGGAATAAAGGATACCATCCCTCAGTCCCGGTGCAGCCAGGTCATTCCTTTGTTTTCATATATTCTAAACTTACGACTATATTATTCTATATTAAAATTACTTTAAAATTAACAAAAGAAAATTTGATTTCTTTTAGGAAATTTTCTTTTTGCTTAATAGCTAATTAAATCTAAAAGGAATGACTTGATTGCACCAGTACCGAGGCCTAAAGGAATATAAAGCAACAAGGAATTATGCCTCCCACCCAATGGGCAACGGCAATAAGAACTCAACTATTTATCTTTTCAAATTTTAAATACATTTGTTACTTTTTATTCAAAAAAAAACTTCAAATTAGAATGACGCATGTAAAAATTCAATTTTAAAATATAATGGAAATATGTATAGCAATAAAAGTATATGAATATATTTTAAAATTCAATTGGAATGTAAAAAAAGTAAATATATGTATTTTCAAAGAATTTATAATTCATTTGTAATTAAGAAGGATAAAACAAATTATTGCCAGTACAAATTAAATTGCGATCATTAAAAAAAAAAAGGAAATTTAATGAAAACTCAAAATTTTAACAAAAAAAAAAACCGAATGATCAATTATTTATTACTGCTCTTAGTAGCCAACGGGTGTATAAAAGGGTATATGTAAATAGACTTACTTGGGTGTTTTTCATGTTCAAGGAGATCCTGCCGGCACGATGTCGTTGAATCACCTGTAGCAAAGTGTGTTAGTAAAATTTGGTTGCTACTAAACGCAGTTTACACTACCTACATTTCAAAAACGAAATTCAATAAAAAAAACTACAAAAGGATTCAATTTAAATTGAATGCAATAAAAAAAATTCCAGCAAGTTAAAAAAAACTCAAATTTTAAATTGAATAAAAAAACTCAAAAAAAAAGGTAAGAAATTCGATTTCAAAAACTCAAAAAAAAAACTCAAATTTTAAATTGAATAAAAAAAACTCAAAAAAAAGGTAAGAAATTCGATTTCAAAAACTCAAAAAAAAACTCAATTTTATATGAAATAAAAAAACTCGATCACAAATCGAAAAAGAATTAAAACTCAAATTTCAGTCGCACGGTTTGGGAAGCAGTCCTCTTTCTTTTTCTTATCTTTCGATCATGTGGCTCGTGTCTTGGGTAAGATGAGAAAGCTGCTACGCTTTAGATGAGCTGAAAAGCTCCAGCGCTGGCACAATAGTTGGTGTAGTATCTTTTATGTTGAGTCACTGATGGTTGTTGTTCTGAATTTAATGTTAACTACATGAATGGTTTTAATGTAGTTTTTCTTTTTTTACTATTTGTTTCCTCCCCTTTTTTTGTTTAAGAAAGTACGCCCAGTTCAATCTTTGGCATGCAAAAAAAAATATGGCGTTTGGCACGTTTGCACAATTTTCACTTTTTTTTTTTTTTAAATGTCGTGGTCTTAAAGCAGCTCTCCCTAGTGCTGAAATGCTTTTCTGCACGACGACAAGCAGACCTCAAATCGCTCAGGGAGAATAATGAACAGCCAAAGATCAATGCTGCTATTTTTTCCCGGAGGTTCTGGCTGAGAATTGTGACCAACTCACTCTCCGGCAGTTTCTTTCTCATCTGGAACACTAGAGCTTTGACGCCGGAGAAGAATTCGTCACAACTCTCGCCAGGCAGCTGCTTTCTGTCCATTATCTCCCTCATCAATTCGTGATCAGAATCAGCTGCTTTAAATTGTTCCCGCAGTTCTTTCTTCACATCGTAGTAATTTAGGAAATCATCGTCTGCGTGCTCCTCTAAGAACTGCCAATACCACCTTTCGGCAACCCCCGTCAGAAGATGATGGAACTGACAGAAAACCACTTCATCACAGACGTTTAGTCTCTTCTGCATAGTTTCTATGCGAAAAAGGAAACTTTCTACTGGCATGGTTTTTGTGGTTCCGTCGAACTTGATGTTCCATTTATGGAGGTCGTATTTTTGACGACGAATATCGGAGTCAGAGAAGGTTTCAGTTGGCTGGTTATATTGAGCCTGTAGGGGGTTTGGTCGGCGGTTACCAGGTGATATTCCTCCGTCGAGTTGCTGCTGTCGTGGTGTTGACCCAAGAGGAGCACAGTTACTACCTTGCCGTGCTTCAAGCATCTCAACTTTTAAGGAGAGCGCTTCTAATTGGTTCGTCAGCCCAGTCGTAATCAGGTCTATTTTTTTGTAAATAGTGATCCTACGTCGATTTGGTCTCGTTGGATGGTTCCTGAGACTGCCTCCTGTATTTATTTATTAATACGGCATCAGTATTGTCTGTAGTTGTAGTACTACGCCCTAATGTTTCTTTATTATTTGTTCCTGTATCTAAAACATTGCTAGTCTTTTCAGTTGCCGCGGCTATTCCTGATACACTACTTAATATCGTTTATTATATGGTCGAACAGGGTCTCCTCACCTCTCTGTGATTGGCTACACTCAGTCGCTACCTTTTCTTTAGTCATTGTATTTCTTCCTAAGCCTGGCATTGAATTTCTCCCTAAATTAAAGGGGTCTGTCTGGCCAAAACAGAACTCAGCATAGGAGTTAGAACTTCCTTTTGCTCGATCTGTATCTATTTGATCGAAGGCATCTGCTCTTGCCAACATTTCCCGAGTTCTTTGCCTGGTTTGCAACCCAGGCTCTAAATTCCGAAACATTTTAGGGATAGCCCCGGTTTTTTATTGGGATTACTCATACTTTCTTGAAATGTTTCTTTCCTTTAAAAAAGAAAAAAAAAAAAAAAAAAAAAAAAAACCCGAAATCTCTTCTTATTTAATAGATGTCTATCCAAACAAATTTAAAACCAGACGACTGAAGAAGGAGTGAATAATCTTGAATCTTTAATTGTGTAAAATAATGTAATGTAATGTAAAATTATTAACATTAATTTTAAATGTCATAAACTCAATTTTTCCCTTTTTTTTTGGAAAAAAAATCTCAATATATATTTATAGAATATAAATTTATTTCAAATAGGCTGGTGTGTAGCTGGATAGATCTCCCGAAATGATCCTCAACGCTCAGATTAAAAATAGGTGTGTCCTAGTCTTGTCAGTCAAGTCGTTGTCGGTTTCCTTCATGATTTTGTGGAAAGTCGTTTAACGTCAGTAGAGGTTTCGTCTTATTCCGGCGGATCGCAACTCAAAGCACTGCCTTGAAACCTTTGTGCGAGGCCGAACCGCCAAGAATAAGAAGAACCTCTACTTTTCGACTAAGGGAGCAGCGAACCCACGTTCACCTGTACTCAGGGTACTGATGGTGACGGCTGCTCGCTACACCCCCATCGCATTTGTGTCTATTTGTTGGTCAAGTGAATGAAGTCTGGCTTCATTTTTCCCATCCCAACCAAATACTGACATCGACTGCTTTGGTCCTCGAACGAGTTGGCACCACCAAATTCCAGATTTGTAAAAATCATCGAACTGGGTTTGTCAACTCGCCCGAAGAGCAGCCGATGTCCCAATGGTTCTGTCCTGTCATGTCTTAAAAGAAAGGGTAGTTTTAGGATAGGAATTATGGGGAATAAAAAAAAGGACTAAGGAAAAATAAAAAAAAAAGGAAGTGAGAAGGGTTATTAAATGGGAAATTTATTAAAATTAAAAAAAAAACAAGAATTAAGAAAATTATAAGATTTATGTAAACTACGTTAAAAGGATAAAAAAAGAAAAAATCTGTACTGCCATCGTTTCTTAAAGGACAGGAATTTCCGAAAGGAAGCCAATGCGTTGGGCGCCATTTGTTATGGAGCGAGGTCCCACTAGGGGTTCTGCCACTGGCAAGGACGTCGCGACACGCTCGCGGGTGCTCGGCTTAGCTCGTCGGACGGGCGGTCCTTGTCACTTACCAGTGACACCTCGTCATGAACAAAAATTTTATTGTCGTGTCGACTTATATAAAAAAAAATAAAAAAAGGAAAATCGGAATCAAAAGGGGCTGGATAAAGGAGGGAATAAAGGATACCATCCCTCAGTCCCGGTGCAGCCAGGTCATTCCTTTGTTTTCATATATTCTAAACTTACGACTATATTATTCTATATTAAAATTACTTTAAAATTAACAAAAGAAAATTTGATTTCTTTTAGGAAATTTTCTTTTTGCTTAATAGCTAATTAAATCTAAAAGGAATGACTTGATTGCACCAGTACCGAGGCCTAAAGGAATATAAAGCAACAAGGAATTATGCCTCCCACCCAATGGGCAACGGCAATAAGAACTCAACTATTTATCTTTTCAAATTTTAAATACATTTGTTACTTTTTATTCAAAAAAAAACTTCAAATTAGAATGACGCATGTAAAAATTCAATTTTAAAATATAATGGAAATATGTATAGCAATAAAAGTATATGAATATATTTTAAAATTCAATTGGAATGTAAAAAAAGTAAATATATGTATTTTCAAAGAATTTATAATTCATTTGTAATTAAGAAGGATAAAACAAATTATTGCTAGTACAAATTAAATTGCGATCATTAAAAAAAAAAAGGAAATTTAATGAAAACTCAAAATTTTAACAAAAAAAAAAACCGAATGATCAATTATTTATTACTGCTCTTAGTAGCCAACGGGTGTATAAAAGGGTATATGTAAATAGACTTACTTGGGTGTTTTTCATGTTCAAGGAGATCCTGCCGGCACGATGTCGTTGAATCACCTGTAGCAAAGTGTGTTAGTAAAATTTGGTTGCTACTAAACGCAGTTTACACTACCTACATTTCAAAAACGAAATTCAATAAAAAAAACTACAAAAGGATTCAATTTAAATTGAATGCAATAAAAAAATTTCCAGCAAGTTAAAAAAAACTCAAATTTTAAATTGAATAAAAAAAACTCAAAAAAAAAGGTAAGAAATTCGATTTCAAAAACTCAAAAAAAAAACTCAAATTTTAAATTGAATAAAAAAAACTCAAAAAAAAGGTAAGAAATTCGATTTCAAAAACTCAAAAAAAAACTCAATTTTATATGAAATAAAAAAACTCGATCACAAATCGAAAAAGAATTAAAACTCAAATTTCAGTCGCACGGTTTGGGAAGCAGTCCTCTTTCTTTTTCTTATCTTTCGATCATGTGGCTCGTGTCTTGGGTAAGATGAGAAAGCTGCTACGCTTTAGATGAGCTGAAAAGCTCCAGCGCTGGCACAATAGTTGGTGTAGTATCTTTTATGTTGAGTCACTGATGGTTGTTGTTCTGAATTTAATGTTAACTACATGAATGGTTTTAATGTAGTTTTTCTTTTTTTACTATTTGTTTCCTCCCCTTTTTTTGTTTAAGAAAGTACGCCCAGTTCAATCTTTGGCATGCAAAAAAAAATATGGCGTTTGGCACGTTTGCACAATTTTCACTTTTTTTTTTTTTTAAATGGAGTATCCAATTATGGACCGTTTTAAGATTTCGAACAAGCAAGAAAATGGCGTTTAGCGCATTTGCACAATTTGCACCTTTTTTTTTAAATGGAGTATCCAATTATGGACGGTTTTAAAATTTCGAACAGGCAAGGAAATGGCGTTTTTGCTGAAGAAGATTTTCTTTTATTTCAAATCTTAAAATTTCAAAACCCTGGCTCCACGCAAAAAAAATTTTAGTGTTTAACGCACTTGCACTTATTTTACTTTTTTATTTGTGCTATGTAATTTCCACATTTTTAGGACTTTCAAATTCCTCTTTTCTTCTGTCATTTCCACAATTCACTAGCTGATAGTTTATACGGCCTCTGCTCTTTTTTTAAAAAAAAAAAATGGAATATCCAACTACGAGGATATAAAAAAATTTTAAATTTCCACCACTAAAAATTTCTAATTTTAAGACTTAAAATTTAAACCTTCTTAAAAAAAAAACTAAGTAATAGTCTTCGACTGTCTCTGTATGATGGTAAATTTCCAACTAACTCTTCTCAATATCCTATTCTATCGGCTGGCCATAAATCATCCACCTATCGAACATTTATTTTTCTTCAAATTTTACACACATGTGTATACCCAATAAACAATACTTTTTCGAAAATTTGGTAGTGATCGGGTCCCGGGTTCGGCCGCAAGGCCCTTATACATTTTTTAAATATCTGTACTGGCATCAGATATTCGTCGCCCTTTATGGACTGTGTGCGGTGTGTGCTGCGCAGTCGGCTGCGCTGCATGGTTTTGGTGGTGGTGGAGAGAGAGAGAGAGAAATCTTAGCGCACGCACAAATGAACCCAGCAAATGAAACGAGACATACATGTTTTATGCTTACTTCAACTTACATTTTTATTTACTGAATTGTATTTTTATTGATGTCGTTTTTTTTTTGTTGTCGATATCAACTTACAGATAGAACAACAAGTTTTCACAATATTCTGTCATTTGGCGTTTTCATAAATTAGTTCAGAGCAGTCAAAGAGTTCTCAAGATAAATGTTCGTGTTTCTTATTTGCTCAGAGTATGAGCGTGCTCGAAGTGCTCAGAATAAAATGATCTGAGCTTTTTCAATTTTAACATCTGATGTCAAATGTTTGTTTCGATGATTTTCTTCTACAATAAAAAAAATGGCCCAGGATCGAGGGGCTCCCATATCAATTTCTGCGATTAGAGAATTTAGATGAAAAATTTTAATTTTTATGGGTTGTTTTTTTTGTTGTTTATATTTCGTTTGTTTATTTCTTTTGTTTGTTTGTTGGTTTTTTTTAATTTTATTTTTTAATTCGGGCATAGAAATATAGTGTCGATAGGGTTGGGGGAATATCCAGCCCCTGGCCCTGAAATCCATTGGACAAAAAAAAATGCTATGCATTTTACATGTGCGCCGAAGTCTTGGCAAATTCTACTGTGCAGTGCTGTGCAAAATCAACAGGTATGTGTGAATCTATGATATAGAGGCGCGATTTCTGCTTTTCAAAAAGAAAAACTATTTGAGAAATAGATATCGCGTCTCAATTTTAATATTTGTCGTAGTAGAATGTTATTTCCATTTTCTTTTGGTTTTTACTTTCTCGGTTCATGCATTCGACGTCGACGTCAGCTGAAGATTGTCTCATTGTACAGGTAAGTGAAGTTAATTTTTATGAGGTTGAGGCTTCTGCTTTTGATTTCTTTTTCAGATGCCATCAGTACAGTGCTGCGTCGCTTCCAACGTCAATTGTTGGGATTTAAAACAAGGTGAGTGTTTATAAAATATTAAGTATGTTTCTTTGTTTGTTTGTTTGTTTTTTGAATTGGACGTAGACGTAACACGTTTCAATTGGGTGAAGTTCGGTGATGTTTGTCCGGTATTTACACCAGACGTGTTTACACTGGACTTGTTCTAACACTCCCTCCCCGTAAACTAACTATTTGGTTTACGTTCTGATGCCTTCGACACGTACAGCACTGCTAACTTGATGGCAGGTCTGTCATAAATACCGGTGGCGGTTTGCACGGTGGCGCTCCTCACCTGCCCGTCTGCCGAAGTTTGAGTTTTGATTACACGACCTTTAGGCCAGAAGTTACGACGATTGTTCGGATCTACAATGATTACTATATCTCCTTCCTCTATGGGTTTGATCGGTGATGCAAACCATTTGGCTCGTCGAGTTAAGGTGGGCAAATACTCCGTTACCGATCGCTTCCAGAAGAGCTCGCTGAATCTCTGCGAGGTTAGCCAATTTCGCTTGAGAGCGATAGTGCTTTCGTTAAAGACAACGTGAGGTTTAGTCCCGTTTGACGAACACAGGAGAAAGTGGTTGGGCGCTAACGCTTATTATCATGTTTTTTAATAACTCTTCTGATGGATTTTTGGTTATTAGAGTATAACCAAGAACGTTTTTTACGGACCGCACCAACCCCTCCCAGGTACCACCCATATGAGGCGAGGCCGGAGGTATAAATTTCCACTTTGTTCCAGAGGTGGTAAAGGCTTCCGATAACTTGTTGTTATCTATGTGCCAGCTAGTTGCCAGCTCTCGTTCCCAGCAAATGTGAACGGCCGAGAAAATGAGGCTAGCCTGGTCGGTGGCAGTGGTCCCAGGTTTAGCTCTTGCATTTGCATTCTTGACAGCCTTTTCTTATTTTTGCTAGTACTGCTCGTATTTGTGGTATATAAAATCTTTGCCGCAATTCGTTGATAACTGTCTCGTGGTTTTGATGATGATACTTGTTGTGATGGTTTTGCACTATCAGCTGGGTGATGTGATGGTATTTTGGTAGAATAATTGGGTACTGTAGATCTGTTGGTGCATTTTTGAATTCCCTATTCTTCCTTGCATGCGTAGAATCTGGTTTTCGTCGAGAAAAGGAGACAGCTAGTAGATAAGACGGGACTTTTCTATCATTTTTGGTGGCGAACTGTCATTTGCAGATGAAAGTACGGCTATTTCGTTCTGAAATGCATCAAGTTATGCATGCTTAAATAGAATTATTTCCGCTTGTCACAGTTCAGATTGTGTAAGGGCGCCAGAAATGTTTTCTGCCTTTCTTATCTTAGCTTTGAGCAGTTGCGTGTACCTTAAAACATAGGCAATACTTCGTACCAACCGTGTCAGTCTGGAGAATCTACTCGGATCGATTATGGGTGACGGCATTTCAAAGTGCCCGCCTACAAATTGTGCTTTAAGTTTCTCTTTTGTGGTTTCCAGGTCGACTTTTTGCTTTGGCCAACAGTCACAGGATTGCTTTAAAAAGGCTGGGCCATTTCGATTCCATCTTGTTCCTTCGTCAGCAACGTTCTCTTCTGACGGGAGCCACCGCCACTCTTGAACTGTGCTACTCTCAAGGATTTTGCTTACACGAAATGCTACGAGTTGCCGATATTTTCGGAGTTCTGAGCGAATCCAACATAACACGGTTCGCGAATCTGTCCAAAATACGCGTCGTTTGAACTCAATAGAATGTGACTCCGTTAGAGTCTTAGCTAGCCTTACTCCAAGAACTGCGGCTTGAAACTCTAGTCGAGGAATCGATAATGGCTTTGATGGCGCTACACGAGTTTTGGAGCCTATTAGCGTGCAGTCGACTTTCGAACTGTTGTATGTTCTGATGTATGCAACTGCTGCATAAACACATTCACCCGCGTCGACAAAAACGTGAATCTCTGACCATATCGTCATAGTCTTAAGATTATAGCACCGGGGGATTGGAAGATGTTCTAATTCTAATAAGAACTGGATCCAGTTGCGCCATTTCACCTCGTGATTCTCTTCAATTTCTTCATCCCATTCTACTTTTGAGCGCCAGATTTCCTGTAACAGTATCTTTAAATACATTAGAAGGTGTCCTATAAGTCCCAATGGGTCAAAGACGAACATTAAGGTTCGTAACACTTCGCGCTTCGTTGGGCAGCGATGTTTCTAAAGCAGTTCTCTTCTGATAGGATCTGGTGTAAGTTTAAAGATCTATATACATGCGCCACTACATTCCAAGTACCTTCTCTGTAGCAAGAGCACTTTGTGTGTCCATGTTCATACTAATGGTCAGCTTAGATCGCAATGCCCGAGCAATTTGTTCTGAATTGGACATCCAGTTTCTAATTCTAAATCCCCCACGCTGATGTATCATTTGTACTTCTTGAGCGAGCTTAATGGCTTCCTCCACTGAATCCACACTGTCCAAGTAGTCATCCACATAATGTCTATCTAAAATGGCTTCTACTGCCTTTGAATGCGTCTTTCTAAACTCTTCGGCGTTTTTGTTTTTGATATACTGGGAACAGCATGGGGAGCAGGTGGCTCCAAAGGTCATCACTTGCATAACGTAGGTGTCAAACTCGGTCGAATTAATGTTAACCCAAAGTAAACATTGATATCTTTGGTCCTCTTTTCTTATCCTAATTTGATGAAACATCTCTTGGATATCGCCACATATTGCTACTGCCTTTTCGCGAAACTTGTAGAGTAAAGCTGGTAGCGTTGTAAGTTGGTCTGGACCCTTGATCAAGACTGAATTGAGTGACACTCCATCAACTGTGGCAGCTGCGTCTCATACTACACGAAGCTTTTCATGGTTTATTGACGTTTCTAACTGGGAATACTGGGAGTCACCAAGATTATATGCGATGATCGTTAGCTTCTATCGATGATAGCTTGCGGGCATAGCCTTTCGTGATGTAACTTTTGATGATTGCATCCATATCATCAAACAGTTTGTTATCCCGTAGCATCCTCTTTTGTAACGCCGCAAGCCTCCTCCTTTGGCATCCGGCAAATACACTTTGTCAAACTTCCAGAGTAGTCCTGTTTCATAGCGACCATCCACATATTGGGTAGTAGTACTTAATATTTCTATGGCCCTTTTGTCCTCTTCCGATGTCAACAGTTTAGCCGGTTGGTCACCCCAAGGTTTTCTAGACAAAGATACTCGCATTTCCATATGCCCGCTTATTTAATTTGCAGTCTTCAAGGCACCCATGTATAGACCACCCGAGACGTGTTTTTGTTGCCACTGGTGCGTCTGCCTTACCTTCTTTACATCGTAAGGGTACCCCCAATTTCCAATTGTTTAATCCAATCAATAAGCGAGGAATAGCCATTTTATACGAAGATAGGGGTAGGTGTGCTAAGTGCTTATACCGTTTCTGTAAGTTGTCAAAATCAATAGTTTCTATAGGTAGATTTAGGCTTGCAACAGTGCGAACGATCGTGATAGAATATATTTTGCTTTTATAACCTGTTCCTGATATGGACATATTCATTGATTCTGAATTACTTTCATATCGGTGAGTGTCTGCAGTCCATTTCAAACAAAGGGGATCTGGCCTTCCCTTAATTTGTAATAAGTGTGCCAAGCTCTCTTCTATAAGCATTAAATGCAAATGTTTCGACTTGAGCATCCTTTGAATATAGTGTTACCGGTACTATTCGGAACAATACAGATGAATTATCTTGCGTATGTGTATTAAAGTTACCGCTTGCAATTTTTAGTGGTGGTATATTCTCCGTCGTTCTTTCCTGATGCTTTTGATCATTGTAAAGAAGCTCATGATGTTTTAAGATACAGCCGTTCACACCGCAGGGTCTTTCAGAGCGACACCTATATCGTCCATGATGACCTAGGCATGTCCTGCACAACCTTTGCTCTTTGACTACTTTCCATTTTGCTGCAATGTCAGCTTCTTTAAACTTCGTGCAGCTTGCTACTGTTTTGCAGTTCCGAGCACAGAAACAACATCTTCTTGCCATCTTGTTGTCCTCGTTCATGTGGGAATGGACGTTTAGGAAGCCTCTTCTCTTTAAGCTACTTTGATCTCCTACTTGATTGTTTTCAGTAACAAGTGTCACCCCGTTGGCAGCTTTGGCTACCTGATACAGCCATGCACTAAAATCAGAAAGAGTGCATGTTGTCAAAGTTTGTTTATATAAGGCCCAGTTTAGGCGTATCGACGAAGGCAGTTTCTCAACGAGTTCTTGTAACAACGCTGGATTCACGAGATGCATTGTAAGACCGGCTGCCTCTATTGTCGCGCAAAGGTTTTGAACGGCTAACGCGAAGGTAACGATGCTGCTAAGCTTATCGGCCTATCATTAGTGTCTGCACAATTATTTCGGGCCTTCCGTAGAGCATTTGAAGTGTCCCTATGACTCGTCCTATCACAGTAAGGCTGTCTCAGTAGGCAGCGTACTTGGAGTCAGGCTTTACCTTTTATCGCTCTTTGCATTCGAATTAGGTTTTCTTCGTCTGAAAACCCATATAAATTAGTGGTCCGCTCGAAATTTGAAATGAATAACAGCCACTCCTCAGGTCGGGAAACGGTAGGGAGGTCGTTAGCATCCGATTGGCGGGCAGCTATGTGATTTCGAGTTATATTATGAAATCTTGATTCACCCATCTGAATTTCATTGTAATAGGATGACTGTTGTGGTACGGATATTCGCGGTTGCGGTACTACAGGAGCTGACAAATGCAGTTGCGAAAGATGCATTGGTGATGGATCATTATTCAAGAGTAAGTGTTTTTTGTGTTGCCCCCGAACGCTTGAACCTAACCATGAGGCGTTCACGTTAAAATTATGCACTCCGTGATTTTCCGTAAAGTGACGATCATTGGCAACCCTGCCAGCAAGTGACTCTTCGAACTCATCCGACTCATCGCTTTCTAACGTTTACAATTTATATAACAATTTTTGATTTCTAGCTAAGAATTGTAGTTCGCATTTGCGTAGCGTATTTGTTTGTTTCTGAATATTGATCGCTCAAATATTCTTAGATTTATTAAAATCAATAGGATACAATAAAACAGTGTTTTCTTACTTATATATTAGGTTATTTACGTATTTTCTCGTCCTGTCTCTTGATGCGCGGCCTAGGTAGAAGTGTAATTTGATAGTAACAAGATGGTCGTGCCTGACGTTTCAATTGGCAGGATCAACCAAATTCACATGCAACGGTTTGGACTCTGCTTCCAACTGTAAAGGAGCAAGGAGGAGTCAAGCATATCAACATCCGAGGAACCTCGACTTTTGGGTTTGCGCGGAACTGAGCATGGTTTGCATGAACATGGTTGTTCCCAGAAGGAACGAAACAACGCGTCTGGGACTACATTTTGTATAAGCTATTTGGAAGTCGAACGACTTTAGTTTGAGACTCCATCGAACTAAACGCCCTAAAAATCCCTCTGGGACATCAACCATTGTAGACTGACATGGTCTATTAACATTGTGAAAGATACCCTTCAATATAAGGCCGAAACTGTTAGCAGCAGCTATTTACGCAGTGGAAATAACAGGAGGTTGAGTTTGATGATTTTTATATAGTAATGAAATATTTTATATTTATCAAAAAACAATTTTTCATTAAAAACAGTTTACTATGATGTTCTATGAGGAAGTTAGTTTTGACGTGACAACGTCTCACAACAAGGTATATGGGGTGCGTTTTCAAAAAGTCAAATGTTAATGCTCACACTGTTGTGAGACACTGTTAAGTGTTACAGTGCTCACACTGTTGTGAGACACTGTTAAATGTCAGTATTGTGGGAACTAAGCCATTTCTCGAGCGATTCGCATGAAATTCGATATGTAGGGGTAAGATGCGACTATAAGACTTCTTTTTATTCTTCTTTATGGTCTGGAATTTCTGGAACAAAGCAATTTCTCAAGCGATTTGCATGAAACTCGGAAAGTAGGACTAATATGTGACTATAAGACTTGTTCCTATGGAAATTCTGGGATCTGGCCAATAGGGTCTGGGATTTTTGCAACCAAGGCATTTCTCAAGGGATTCGTATGAAACTCGGAATGTAGGACTAATATGTGACTATAAGACTTGTTCCTATGGAAATTCTGGGATCTGGCCAATAGGGTCTGGGATTTTTGGAACCAAGCCATTTCTCAAGTGATTCGTATGAAACTCAGAATGTAGGACTAATATGTGACTATAAGACTTGTTCCTATGGAAATTCTGGGATCTGGCAAATAGGGTCTGGGATTTTTGGAACCAAGCCATTTCTCAAGGGATTCGTATGAAACTCGGAATGTAGGACTAATATGTGACTATAAGACTTGTTCCTATGGAAATTCTGGGATCTGACCAACAGGGTCTGGGATTTTTGGAACCAAGCCATTTCTCAAGGGATTCTTATGAAACTCGGAATGTAGGACTAATATGCTACTATAAGACTTCTTCCTATTGATATTCTGGAATATGATCATTATTGTCTGGAATTTCTGGAACAAAGCAATTTTTCAAGCGATTCGCATGAAATTCGGAATGTAGGACTAAGATGCGACTATAAGATTTATTCCTATGGAAATTCTGGAATATGATCATTATTGTCTGGAATTTCTGGAGCAAAGCAATTTTTCAAGCGATTCGCATGAAATTCGGAATGCAGGACTAAGATGCTACAATAAGACTTCTTCCTATGGATATTATGGAATATGATCATTATGGTCTGGAATATCTGGAGCAAATCAATTTTTCAAGCGATTCGCATGAAATTCGGAATGTAAGACTAAGATGCGACTATAAGACTTCTTCCTACGGAAATTCTGGAATATGATCATTATTGTCTGGAATTTCTGGAGCAAAGCAATTTTTCAAGCGATTCGCAAGAAACTCGGAATATAGGACTAAGATGCGACTATAAGATTTCTTCATACGGAAATTCTGGAATATTATCATTATTGTTTGGAATTTCTGGAGCAAATCAATTTCTCAAGCGATTCGCATGAAATTCGGAATGTAGGACTAAGATGTGACTATAAGATTTCTTCCTATGGAAATTCTGGAATATGATCATTATTGTCTGGAATTTCTGGAACCAAGCCATTTCTCAAGGGATTCGTATGAAACTCGAAATGCAGGACTAATATGCGGCTATAAGACTTCTTCCTATGGGAATTCTGGAATATGATCATTATGGTCTGGAACTTCGGGAACTAAGCAATTTCTCAAGTGACTCGTGCCTTTTAATTTAATCGTAATATTGGCCACAACGTCAAAGAATTTCACTCCAACCGCGCGTAAAGATTACACGCACATATTTTTTAACAGCTCTTACTTCTCCTACTACTATCGACGCAACTTCATTACTATGTTTGTGCAGTGATATTATATATTTAATATGTACCCACCTCACAATAAATTGTTATGAACATTTAAATCAGCTTATAAATTATTTATTCGTTGTATGTGATGTGATTGATGATCATGTATGTGGTTTCAATAACATACAATCAAGCAGAGCAGAACGAAACAAACATATGCAGTAGTAGGCTGCGGTCAAGAATTCAGAAGATTCTTAATTCTTTACCGCAGCCGTAGTGATAGTATAGTTTCTGTTCATTTTCTATCGGTCCTCTGCTCTGCTCGATACAGTGCTCTCGTGACGTGCAGAAAAACAAAACTACCATAAGTTACAAAAAAGAGGCAATGAAAACCTGCAAGCTTCCTTGCAACTATTTCCTTTTCTTTTCGCTTATCTTATCCTTAGTCATGTTAACTAGAGTAAATAACTCTTCGATCAATTACAGAATAGAGAGAACCATGCAAAAGAAATTTAATCACGCCTGCATGTATCAAAGCGAAATTCTTCTCTCTTCAATTTCATTTCTCTTAAAATTTAATTTTAAATTCAATTCAATTCAAACTCAATTTTTTTATAAATTGAATAACTCTTTGATCTATTACAGAAGGGAGAGAACCATGAAAAAGAAATTTAGTCACGCCTGCATGTTTCAAAGCGACATTCTTAGCATACCATTTCGATGCATTGGTTAGTGCTGCTCACTTCTCTTCTCTTCAAATTTAATTTAAAACAACCCAAATTTTTTTATGAGTTGAAACAAAAAGCTGATTACTCTGTTTGGGCAGTGATATGCAATATGCAGCCATTTCACAGTTAGTGGTTATGAACATTAAAATTCGCTCATAAATAATTTATATATAATGTGATGTGATGATGATGTATGTGATGAGCTACGGTGCAAGTTGTAGGACTTGTATAGAAAATTTTTTTAATATATACGTCCGTGTTTATGTCCCACAGACAACAAGATCTTTGTTTTCTTTTCTTTCGTCCCGGACAGACGTTGTCACGCTCAAAACCCACGGCCGTGTCTTCGACACAGCCTACCCTGCTCTTTTTTTATATGAATTACAATATAATATCATTTATATTCCACACGGCTCCTTAATTCATATACATTAAATGTGTAACCTGTATATTTTAGGATTTAAATGGTGTAATTGTTTAGTATTAAAATGGTATAATGGTAACGAAGCAAATATGCAACTCAAATATCAAAATGAATTGCGACGCCGTCGTGAATTACTGCAGTTGCAACGTGAAGTGCGTTTAATGGAAGCTGAATTTCAACCTGTTGCACAAAATCAGCGTCGTGTGGAATTTTGTGACGTCGAGAATGCATTGGCCCTCTTCTCTGGTGATGATTCATACAATGTTCGCAAATACATTGCAGATTTCGAAAAAGTGACTCGTGTTCTAATGTAATGCCAGCCACGTGGACATTGACGAAAGTGAATTGTTGGATTTAATCATAAATGGACTCCGTGACCCAATCGGCAACGTTATTCTCTATTCAGCGCGTACTGTGACTGAAGAACAACGCCGTCAACGATTGTTATCCGCTGCTTCTGCGATGACGGCGAATAATACGAAAATCAACGTGCCGCCGAAAACAACGACATCCCATCCAACGGTCCCTGTAGCAGATCAGCTTCAACGAACGCGCTGTTACAATTGTGCTGCTTTTTGGACATTTTTCAACCCAATGTCCGAAACCAAAACGGTGGTGCTTGTTTTAAGTGCCAACAATTGGGGCACACTGCCCAGAACGTACACGAGTCAGTGAATATGTTGTAGCTGCTGCCGACGTCGATGATTCTGTTTTGTCGGAACACTGTGATGTCTTGGATGCCAATGAGCTGGTAAGTGTCTCTTTTTTTCGGAAACTGTAAAAGTGAGCTAATCAACAATATTTGTGCTCTTTCCGATACCGGTAGTCCAGCTAGTTTTGTTCGACGATCGTGCCTCCCTGACAGTGTGCAATGCGGCGAGCTTTATCTATCACCTTGACTTGGTTCGATAAAATTATTGACGTTTATAAAAATCAATTGCAATGTGAATATACGTGAACGAAATAAAACAATTGGTTTGTTCATACTGCCAGACCACGTCATTCCGGCGCCATTACTATTGGGTCGCGATTGCCTTGAATTATTTGGAATTAAACTTATGCTACCATCATCTATATATATAAAATAGAGAATTTGTTTGTATATTTGTGCCTAACGACCGATATTGGTGTCGATTCTATGGTTTTTTGGGTCGCTGAGTTGAATGGTGATGGTAAGACAGCTCTATGGGATGGGGTCGATAACTGAAGGGGGGGGGGGGGGGGGGGTACTGATATTAGTGTCGATTCTATGGTTTTCGGGGTCGCTGAGTTGAATGGTGATGGTAAGACAGCTCTAGGGGATGGGTTCGATAACTGTGGGTGTGGGGGGGTGACCGATATTAGTGTCGATTCTATGGGTTTCGGGATCGCTGAGTTGAAGGGTGGTGGTATGACAGCTCTAGGGGATGGGTTCGTCAACTGTGGGTGGGGCGTGGGGGGGAGACCGATATTGGTGTCGATTCTATGGTTTTTAGGGTCGCTGAGTTGAATGGTGATGGTAAGACAGCTCTATGGGATGGGGTCGATAACTGAAGGGGGGGGGGGGGTGACCGATAATAGTGTCGATTCTATGGTTTTCGGGGTCGCTGAGTTGAATTGTGATGGTAAGACAGCTGTAGGGGATGGGATCGATAACTGAGTGAGGGTGGGTGACCGATATTAGTGTTGATTTTATGGTTTTCGTGGTCGCTGAGTTGAATGGTGATGGTAAGGTAGCTCTAGGGGGATGGGGTCGAAAACGAATGAGGGGGTTACCATTATTAGTGTCGATTTTATATTTTTCGGGGTCTTTAAGTTGAATTATGATGGTACGACAGCTCTAGGGGATTGGTTCGAAAACTGTGGGAGGGGTGGGTTGGTGGGGGGGGGGCGACCGATATTGGTGTCGATTCTATGGTTTTCGGAGTCGCTGAGTTGAATGGTGATGGTAAGACAGCTCTATGGGATGGGGTCGATAACTGAAGGGGGGGGGGGGTGACCGATATTAGTGTCGATTCTATGGTTTTCGGGATCGCTGAGTTGAATGGTGATGGTAGGACAGCTCTAGGAGATGGGGTCGATAACTGATGGGGGGGGGTGACCGATATTAGTGTCGATTCTTATGGTTTTCGGGGTCGCTGAGTTCAATGGTGATGGTAAGACAGCTCTAGGAGGATGGGGTCGATAACTGATGGGGGGGGTGACCGATATTAATGTCGATTCTATGGTTTTCGGGGTCGCTGAGTTTAATGGTGATGGTAAGACAGCTCTAGGGGGATGGGGTCGATAACTGAGGGGGGAGGGTGACCGATATTAGTGTCGATTTTATGGTTTTCGGGGTCGCTGACTAGAATGGTGATGGTAAGACAGCTCTAGGGAGATGACGTCGATAACGAAGGAGGGGGTTACCATTATTAGTGTCGATTTCTTATTTTTCGGAGTCTTTGAGTTGAATTGTGATGGTACGACAGCTCAAGGGGGATGGAGTCGATACGTCAGGGGGATGACCGATATTAGTGTCCATTCAATAGTTCTCGGGGCCACTGAATTTAATAGTGTTGGTAGGACACTCCTATGGGTGAGTTCCAGTAAAACTTGAGTTTTAGATGACGATCAATTAGCCGGACAGTTTATTAAGTCTGCGGAGTATAGATTTGAGATCGCCAGCATTATAAGACGGAGTAATCTCGGTATAAGTTTCTTCAATTGACCGCAACTCACACGACGTAGCGACATCATCGCCAGACACCAATTGAGAATTGAATTCAGAAACATCAAATCAACTTTCGTGTACACATTTGCGGTCAATTGAAGAAACTTATACCGAGATTATTCCGTCTTATAATGCTATAATGATGAACTTTCGTGTACACATTTGAATGATATTTGTTCGATTAACTTTGAGGAATTGTGCTACGATGTTGGTCCCGATGCTGGCTTAGCATTTTGTGATAAATTTAATCTGCTAATTGATCGTGTCTACGCTTCGCATTTAACCGTGTCTGAACGTGCCGCTGCGCTCCCTTCTGTTCATGTAATGCAGATTCGCTTTACATCAGATACGCCTTTTTATTGTCCTTCGCGTCGTTTATCAGTACACGGGAAAAATGTTGTGCAGCAAGTGATTGATGAGTTATTGAAAGATGGTGTCATCCAACCGAGTGATTCTTTATACACCTCGCATATTGTCCTTGTGTAGAAGAAGAGTGGGGAGACACGTATGTGCATTGACTATTGTGGTCTCAACAAGTTGACTATTCGCGACAGCGTTTCATTATGTCAATTTTTGGGATTTTTTTAAGCGACAAGAGATAATGATCAACGTCGTTTGATATTGTTTTGGCCACAACGGACGCTGAATCTCATATGTCTTTGCTTCAGCGCGTTTTTGCCTGTTTGCGTGAGTATCGACTTGAACTTAAACTAACGAAGTGTACGTGGATACCCTGTACCACGAAACGCCAAAGAACTCCAGGCGTGCCTCGGTTTATTCTCATATTTCCGAAGATTAGTGCCATCATTCACTCGCGTTGCCAAGCCTCTATTGTATTTGCTTAAGAACGATTTTGTTTTCGTGTTCAGTGATGATTGTTTATCTGCGATTCTTTGGTTTTTGCTCCGGTGCTTGCCATGTACAACCCCAAACACGAAAGTGAACTTTGTACAGACGCTAGTTCCCATGGATTTGGTGCAGTATTTCTACAAAAACAGGACGATGGTCGGCTCCACCCGGTTTCCTATTTATCGCGTCGAACCACAGGGGCTGAATCGAGATATCACAGCTTCGAGTTGGAAACACTGGCGATAATTTACGCGCTACGAGGCTTTCGAGTCTATTTAGAAGGGATCCCTTTTCGTATCATGACTGATTGTAATTCTCTGACAATGACTCTCAGCAAAAAATCAACCCCCGCATAACTCGTTGGGCACTCGAATTGGAAAACTACAACTACACCATGCATCATCGAAGCGGTACGAGTATGGGAAATGTGGATGGCTTGAGTAGATGTCACGTGCTGGCCGCAATTCAAAGCGACGATATAGACTTTCAGTTGCAGGTTACCCAAGCGCGTGATCCGGTTATAGCGAAATTGCGCGATTCTCTTAAATTCGCTGAGCAAGAACGGCATGAGCTCCGGGATGGGTTGGCTTGGTTGGATGGAGAGGAGACGTCTATGAGCTTGTGTCTGGAATGCCTGTGGATCATAGTGATGTGGAAAGACAGAGCTTGCCAGAGCATTCCTCATACGTGTTGTACGGCTGAAGAACGATTCCCTGAACATAAATGTACGTCCGAAGATGGGCTTAAGGGTAAATTGATGTGCATTTAGAGCGCCAGGAGTATTGCGGTTGAATTCAATGAGAGGTGGCATGCAGCTGGCTATTTCTCTTGAGCACCGCTGGATTCTCATACTTGGCAATTACTCCGCCTTGGCGTGGTAGTCCTTTTAATTTTGCGTTTTTTCATATTGGTGTCGACGGGCAATTTTCTTGGGGTTTTGTGGCAGCGATCCAGAATATTACGAAAGTTATTTCTTATTGACATTTTTTGTTTCTGAATATTGATTGCTCAAATATTCTTAGATTTATTACAATCAATAGGATACAATAAAACAGTGTTTTCTTACTTATATATTAGGTTATTTACGTGTTTTCTCGTCCTGTCTCCTGCGCGGCCTAGGTAGAAGTGTAATTTGATAGTTACAAGATGGTCGTGCCTGACGTTTCAATTGGGTGAAGTTCGGTGATGTTTGTCCGGTATTTACACCGGACGTGTTTACACTGGACTTGTTCTAACAGGAGCAATGTGCAGTTTTCCATCTTGTATCCTAAGATTATGACTAGCAACTGAAATAGATTCAAACTGTTTCAATTGTTGAATATAGTCTTTGTCTAAAATGGCAGGATCAACCAAATTCACATGCAACGGTTTGGACTCTGCTTCCAACAGTAAAGGAGCAAGGAGGAGTCAAGCATATCAACATCCGAGGAACCTCGACTTTTGGGTATGCGGAACTGAGCATGGTGAGCATGAACATGGTTGTTCACAGAAGGAACGGGACAACGCGTCTGGGACTACATTTTGGATACCCTTTCGATAAGCAATTTGGAAGTCGAACGACTTTAGTTTGAGACTCCATCGAACTAAACGCCCTGAAAATCCCTCTGGGACATCAACCATTGTAGACTGGCATGGTCTGTTAATATTGTGAAAGAATATCCTTCAATATAAGGCCAACACTGTTAGCAGCAGCTATTTACGCAGTGGAAAAAGCAGGAGGTTGAGTTTGATGATTTTTATATAGTAATGAAATATTTTATATTTATCAAAAAAAAAATTTCATTAAAAACAGTTTACTATGATGTTCTATGAGGAAGTTAGTTTTTATATGAATTACAATATAACATCATTTATATTCAACACGGCTCCTTAATTCATATACATTAAATGTGTAACCTGTGTATTTTAGGATTTAAATGGTGAAATTGTTTAGTATTAAAATGGTATAATGGTAACGCAGCAAATATGCAACTTTCAACGTGAAGTGCGTTTAATGGAAACTGAATTTCAACCTGTTGCACAAAATCAGCGTCGTGTGGAATTTTGTGATGTCGAGAATACATTGGCCTTCTTCTCTGGTGATGATTCATACAAT
The DNA here is from genome assembly GCA_947095585.1 of Nephrocerus scutellatus. Taxonomy (NCBI): domain Eukaryota; kingdom Metazoa; phylum Arthropoda; class Insecta; order Diptera; family Pipunculidae; genus Nephrocerus; species Nephrocerus scutellatus. The sequence continues at coordinate 49,149,232 of OX352764.1, forward strand.
GTTCGCAAATACATTGCAGATTTTGAAAAAGTGGCTAGCCCACTGGATTGTGAAAATGAATTTCGCCTGCGTTGTTTGCGTCGCCTTTTTACAGGCACCGGAAACATGTTTTTGCGTACAATCTGTACGTTGCTCTCCACGACGCATTGATGATTGAATTCGATTCACAGCTCACACGACCGCAAGTTTTTGCACAATTAGCTAGCCGACATATTACAACAAAAGAATCGTCCCATCAGTTCGTGTTAGGAATGCATGAGCTTGCCAGCCACGTGGACATTGACGAAACTGAATTGTTGGATTTCATCATAAATGGACTCACAATGACCCAATCGGCAGCGTTATTCTCTATTCAGCGCGTACTGTGACTGAAGAACAACGCCGTCAACGATTGTTATCCGCTGCTTCTGCGATGACGGCGACGGCTGCTGCCCACGTCGATGATTCTGTTTTGACGGAGCTCTGTGATGTCTTGGACGCCAATGAGCTTGTAAGTGTGTCTTTTTTTCGGAAACTGTAAAAGTGAGCTAATCAACAAAATTTGTGCTCTTTTCGATAGTAAAGATAGCCGGTAGTCAAGCTAGTTTTGCTCGACGATCGTGCCTCCCTGACAGTGTGCAATGCGGCGAGCTTTATCTATCACAATATCGCGGACTTGGTTCGATAAAATTTTTGACATATAGAAAAAAAATCAAAAATCAATCAATCAATGTGAATATACGTGAACGAAATAAAACAATTGGTTTGTTCATTCTGCCAGACCACGTCCTTCTGGCGCCATTACTATTGGGTCGCGATTGCCTTGAATTATTTGGAATTAAACTTATGCTACCGTCATTGTTAAATAAAACACACTGTGAAAGAAAAAACCAATAAATGTTGTTGTTGATTCTTACTTTAATGCGATTGATGTTTCTGAATTCAATTCTCAATTGGTGTCTGGCGATGATGTCGCTACGTCGTGTGAGTTGCGGTCAATTGAAGAAACTTATACCGAGATTATTCCGTTTTATAATGCGGCGGACGTGGCTATTGTTGATGAACTTTTGTACACTTTGAATGATATTTGTTCGATTAACTTTGCGAAATTGTGCTACGATGTTGGACCAGATGCTGGCTTAGCATTTTGTGATAAATTTAATCTGCTTATTGATCGTGTCTACGCTTCGCATTTAACCGTGTCTGAACATGCCGCTGCGCCCCCTTCTGTTCATGTAATGCAGATTCGCTTTACATCAGATACGCCTTTTTATTGTCCTTCGCGTCGTTTATCAGTGCACGAGAAAAATGTTGTGCAGCAAGTTATTGATGACTTATTGAAAGATGGTTTCATCCAACCGAGTGATTCTTTATACACCTCGCATATTGTCCTTGTGTAGAAGAAGAGTGGCGAGACACGTATGTGCATTGACTATCGTGGTCTCAACAAGTTGACTATTTGCGACAGCGTTTCATTACGTCAATTTTTCGGGATTTTTTTAAGCGACAAGAGATAATGATCTACGTCGTTTGATATTGTTTTGGCCACAGCGGACGCTGAATCTCATGTGTCTTTGCTTCAGCGCGTTTTTGCCCGTTTGCGTGAGTATCGACTTGAACTTAAACTAACGAAGTGTACGTGGATACCCTGTACCACGAAACGCCAAAGAACTCCAGGCGTGCCTCGATTTATTCTCATATTTCCGAAGATTAGTGCCATCATTCTCTCGCGTTACCAAGCCTCTATTGTATTTGCTTAAGAACGATTTTGTTTTCGTGTTCAGTGATGATTGTTTATCTGCGTTTACTCAACTTCGTGATTCTTTGGTTTCTGCTCCGGTGCTTGCCAAACACGAAAGTGAACTTTGTACAGACGCTAGTTCCCATGGATTTGGTGCAGTATTTCTACACAAATAGGACGATGGTCGGCTCCACCCGGTTTCCTATTTATCGCGTCGAACCACAGGGGCTGAATCGAGATATCACAGCTTCGAGTTGGAAACACTGGCGATAATTTACGCGCTACGAGGCTTTCGAGTCTATTTAGAAGGGATCCCTTTTCGTATCACGACTGATTGTAATTTTCTGACAATGACTCTCAGCAAAAAGACAATCAACCCCCGCATAACTCGTTGGGCACTAGAATTGGAAAACTACAACTACACCGTGCATCATCGAAGCGGTACGAGTATGGCAAATGTGGATGGCTTGAGTTTGCTGGCCGCAACTCAAAACGACGATATAGACTTTCAGATGCAGGCTACCCAAGCGCGTGATCCGGTTATAGCGAAATTGCGCGATTCTCTTAAATTCGCTGAGCAAGAACGGTATGGGCTCCGGGATGGGTTGGGTTACAGACGTTTTACACATAATCGAATTGGATTGTACGTTACCGCTGAAATGGAGTCTAACGTGATTAAATTTGCACACGCGAAAATGGGGTCGTACCCTTATTATGTTCGGCTACATGCTTGGCACAGCGTAGGCATTAAGGAAAAGGAGATGAAGAGAGGAGATGTCTATGAGCTTGTGTCTTGAAGAACGGTTCCCTGAACATAAATGTACGTCCGAAGATGGGCTTAAGGGTAAACTGATGTGCATTTAGAGCACCAGGAGTATTGCGGTTGAATTCAATGAGAGGCGGCATGCAACTGGCTATTTCTCTTGAGCACCGCTGGTGGAAGAAGCGATAAAACAGTGACAAGCTGGAGACGTTCCTGCGGTGTTCAAGCGAATCTATTGATTTCGCATCCAAAACAACTTGAATCCCAAAGTCCAAAATATAGCTTCTAATCCAATGAAGCAGTTTCTCATCGACACCATAAGCACGCATTTTTGACAAAAGAGCTTGATACCAAACTCTGTAAAATGCTTTGGAAATATCGAGTGCAACAGCTTTGCTTTCACCAAATTGATGCAAAGACCGGTTCCACTGTTCGGTGAGATATACCATTAAATCACCAGTGGAACGTTGCCCACGAAACCCGTACTGCCGGTCACTAAGGATTTCATTGGTTTCAAGATATTTCATAAGCTGAAAATCAGCGTTGGGTATGGGCTGGACAAAGGCTGTTTTCCAACTTCTCGGGAGGAGTCCAGAAGAATAGGATAGATGGAAAAGCTTACGCAATGGTAATGCCAGCTTGGAAAACACCTCTTCAGAACTAATGGGGAAATACCATCTGGCCCAGCAGATTTGTAAATATTGAGATCGTTTAAAACTGCACGAATTCGAATGAAGATCTGTCCCATAGAGTGTTCAATACTCGGGTCTGCAGGCGGCATCAATGCACAATCTGGAAGCGTGGAGCTAGCTGCAAAATGTCCAGCAAATAGATTGGCTTTGATAGACTTATCCCAGAAAGGGATAAACTTTCTCGTACCAATAAGAATGAAGTTTGTGATTGCATCAGCGGCGGCATCCACGTTGCTATCGCGAAACAAAAGCGACCAGTTAAATCTCCCAAAGAAGTTGTTAAGGCCGTCCCAATTGATTTTTTCGTATTGCCATACTGTTTTTTTGGGATTTTTCTCTCTAACTGCGTCGTTTATTAACGAGAAGCTGATACAACACAATGGTCAGACGAGCCTAGAGGTGATAATTCATTGACGAAGTAATTATCAGGACGAGAGGTAAGCAACAAGTCAAGGGTGTTTGTGGAATGATTTGCAATGTCAGGTATTCTTTTAGGCTGATTTACAAGCTGAGTAAGATGATTTAACTCAGCGAACAACTCAACATCCCTTCCTACGGGTGTTGTCTGGCCAGAATAGCGAAGCCACCCAGAATTGTGCACATTGAAATCGCCCGCAATAACGATTTCAGTGTTATCATAATATGTGACCATTCTTGCAATTGAGTCAGATAGTGCATCAAACTCGTGAAGAGTTGAAACTGTGTCTAAGTTGGGGCTTCTATAAAGAAAGCAGTAGTGGATGTTGTGCCCCTGTACCATTACTCTCAGCCATATGAAATTAAATTCCGCATTAGAACATTGGCTTAATTGAGGCAAAAGTTTGAACGAAACAGCACTACGGACATAAATACGGCGCCCGCGTCGTGGGAAAAATAATGGCACTAAGGTATACCCAGGCAGATTTAAATTTGAAGTATCAGAATTCACAAATACCTGAGTTTCGCTTAGTGCCAGAATTTACACAAGCAATTAAGCGAAAAAAATCGTTATCAGTCCACGTATATTGCTGCGATCCACTCTGAAACTACACATCACTACAAACACACAAAACACAACTTACCGCTTCTTTTAACCGATTTGAGAAGAGTATGTCTCAGAAATGAAATGGTGACAAACGGTGATGATGACGCGATTATAGACAGTCATGTCCTTAGCCTCTCGCATCACAACTCCTATATTATGCGTCCACGTCACATCACTGGAAACTCTGCCAAATCAAGTGAACGATTTCGGTACCCAATCCGATTTGTATTAGCTTGGGTCGGGGCTAAATAAGAATGTGGACTTGCCTTGGTCGGCGGCGCTTCATGTCGACCTAGGTTGCGGTTGGCCAATCACCACTCAACTAAATTAACTGATTCTTGAAACTAATTCAAGCCTCGGATACGTATCGAATTTATCAAAATTGACCATTGGCCCACGGAAAAGGACACGTTTTGGAACTTGGAACATTCGCACGCTCGTCAAGACAACAACGCTTGCTCAATTAACGTAGGAATTTCGTAAATACCATCTAGAGATTCTTGGTCTTAGTGAGGTGAGATGGCCTGGAGTAGGGGAAAAACGAACATCCACCAGCGAGTTTATAATTTTTTCGGATAAGCCAGCAAGAGAACACCATGCAAATGGAGTGGGATTTCTACTCTCTAAAAATGCGAGAAGATCGTTCCAGGACTGGCGAGCAATATCCGATAGAATTATTATTGCAAGATTTAAATCTGCGGTTCGACAGGTTGTGTTTGTTGAAGTTTAAGCACCAACGGAACAAGCCACCTCTGAAGAAAAAGACTCGTTTTACTTGCGTCTAAATAATTCATTAGATCAACTACGGAAGAGTGACATCGTTATTTTGATGGGTGACCTTAACGCAAAGGTAGGCAGCGACAACAGTGATTGGGAACATGTCATGGAAAAACACGGCCTTGGTTCTATGAATAACAACGGCGAAAGGTTTTCTGATCTATGTTCTGATCGCAACCTAATCATTGGAGGCACAATTTTTCCCCACAAAAACATCCACAAAGCCACCTGGACCTCTCCTGATCACATGTACAACAACCAGATTGATCACATCGCTATAAGCCGACGTCTACAGCGACCACCACCTTGTGGTTGGCAGTGTGCGGTGGAAGCTCGCGGTCCACTCAGTCACACGAAGTCAAATAACGAGAAAGCCAGCTGTAGCTGCACTGAAAGACCCAGATGTGAAACTGCAATATGTATCCCGCGTACAACAGTCTCTCTCTGAGATACAGCCCCAAACCTAGAGTCTAAATGGGAGAAAACAGTAAATGCCTATACGGAAATAGCCTCATCCGTTTTAGGTTATCCCGACAAAACTAGAAAAGAATGGATATCAGATAGCACATGGAACACCATTCGTGAACGCCAATCCATCAAAGCAGAGTTAAACGCGGCCTCGGGTGCCGAGCGAAGCGCATTAGCGCGGAAATATAGGGATCTGGACCGACAAGTTGGCCGTTCAGCTAGGAACGACAAACGAGCATGGCTAAGCGACATCTCAACACAAGCACAGCTAGCCGCTGATAGCTGACAATATAGCACAGGTCTACCAACTCGCTCGTAAGCTCGCCACCAAGAAACACCACATCAACTACCCTGTCAAGGCAATAGATGGCTCTTTGATCCTTATAGATGAGCAACAATTAACCCGCTGGACAGAGCATTTTAAGAATGTTTTGAATTGTACTTCGCCAGGCACTTCCATAAACCTACATATGAACCCTAATAGGCTACTTATAATCAGCGTCGCTACTCCTTCGTTGGATGAGATAAGGACAACAATTCTTCACTGCAATCTGGTAAAGCAGCAAGCAACGACAATATCTACGCAGAACTCCTCCAAGCCGACGTCGAGTTAACTACGCGAACATTGCATGCGTTATATCAAGATATCTGGGAATCTGAATCCATTCCATCGTCGTTAAAGGAAGGCTTAGTAGTCAAACTCCCCAAGAAAGGTGATTTGAGCAATTGCGAAAACTGGAGTGGAATAACCCTGCTAAACACCATAAACAAAGTGATCTCCTCTATAATAGCTAGGCGCTTACAGAATGCGTTAGAGCCAATCTTGAGAAATGAAAAAGCAAGATTTCGCCCAAACCGTTCTTGTACTGATCAAATTAACACCCTGCGTATAATCATTGATCAGTCAGTTGAGTATCGCTCTCCTCTGTATATGGTTTTTGTAGATTTTAAACGTGCTTTTGATAGCGTAGGCCGAAACATGATGTGGCAGATTTTGTCTAGTTATGGTGTTCCGGAAAAAATCATCAACATCATTAAGGAGCTGTACCGCGACTCAACATGCCGCGTCATTCATAACGGTCGTCTTGGCTCACCTTTCAACATCTACTAGGGAGTCAAGCAAGGCTGCACCCTCTCACCATTGCTTTTCACAATTGTTATCGACTGGGTGATGAAAATAGTAACCCGTACTCCATCGGGTTTGCCATGGAATGTTTTTCACCGCCTGGAAGACCTAGACTATGCCGATGATATCTGTCTCCTATCACAATCGCTAGGTGACATGGAGCGAAAATTAAACTCACTATAACTCCACGCTAACATAGTGGGTTTAAAAATGGCTAATGGAACGTGTGATCTCTCCGGACATTAAATAGAGGAAGTCGATAAGTTTTGTTATTTGGGCAGCTGGATGTCAAAAAATGGTGGTGCTGACTCGGATGTGTGCTCTCGTGTAAACAAGCGCGACACTCCTAGAGTATGCTAAATAATATCTGGAACTCCTCGCAAATCTTCCGGAATCTAAAGCTAATGATCTTCAGATCTAACGTTCTCTCAGTACTCTTGTATGGCTGCGAAACGTGGAAAGTCACAGAGTCAATTGCGACGCGCCTCCAAGTTTTCGTCAACAAGTGCTTAAGGAGGATACTGAAAATAAGATGGCCAGACATTATCACCAACCAAGACTTGCGGAGAGTAACACAGCAGGAAGCAATCGTGCTCACCATCAGACGACGAAAATGGAGCTGGATTGGCCACACTTTGAGAAAGCCAGCGGAAGACATTACGAAACTAGCACTCGACTGGAATACACGAGGAAGTCGTCAAGTTGGCCGTCCTAGCAAGACATGGAAAAGGACAATAGAAGAGGAAGCAAGATCCCAGGGGACCTAGTTGCGTCTCTTGAAACCTCAGGCGTTAAATCCAGTTCGTTGGCGGGCGTTTGTAGAAGCCCTATGCTCCCCCGCGGAGTAAAGGAAAGAAAGAATATGTCTCAGAATGGAGTATTAACACAAATTGTCGCCAGTGTTATGCCTTCACCAAAAGAAACAAACACTAACAATTCGTTATTCTTATAGCTAAAGAATTAGATCATAAACAAATGAAATGAAAAACATACGACAGTTAAGTTTTACTAAATTCTTGAGCTGCGCTGTTGATGATGATGGGCACACGGACACACACACGTATAATTGTTTATTATTAATATAATGAGCTGTGTTGCTTTGGCAAAACCAGCTTGGCTTACAACAACAATCGCATAAGCATAAAGTCGAAGTAAAACCAAAAAATTTTCAGGATTAAGGAAACTAAAGCCATTTTATAGTTATGGTGCTCACCGTAAGGCGGTGTTTTTTTATTTATTTTTTTCGAAGGGTTGTCATATTGTCGTAAGAAATGAAAAAAGAAAACCAAGACGAAGAAAGTGTAATAATTCAGGTTACAATGTAGTACTACCAACAGTGAAATTTAAAGTGAAATTTTTTGAAGAATATTAATTAAATTTATTAAAGAAAATAATTTATGTAGGTTTTTTTATAAAATGAACCAAGACGAAGAAAGTGTAATAATTCAGGTTACAATGTAGTAGTACCAACAGTGAAATTTAAAGTGAAATTTTTTGAAGAATATAAATTAAATTTATTAAAGAAAATTATTTATATACGTTTTTTTATAAAATGAACCAAGACGAAGAAAGTGTAATAATTCAGGTTACAATGTAACTATTAGTACCAACAGTGAAATTTAAAGTGAAATTTTTTGAAGAATATAAATTAAATTTATTAAAGAAAATTATTTATATACGTTTTTTTATAAAATGAACCAAGCCGAAGAAAGTGTAATAATTCAGGTTACAATGTAGTAGTACCAACACATAAAAATTAAAATGGATCGAAAATTTAAAACCAAAAGCTTTGCTTTGAGATATTAAAGTAAAACCAGCTTAGCTTTACCAAAGCAACAGAGCTATGGTAACGCAGCAAATATGCAACTGCATTACCGATAATGATTGTCAAAATGATAATTGTCAGTTGTTGCGAGAGATACGAGACCGTGTGCACGTACTTTGGCGAAGTGAATAAAATCAAATTAATAATTCGAAATCATCGGCTTCAGTTTTACTCGTTTCAAATGCAATGTTTTTTTATCTTTTAAACTAATAATTGATTTTCTACTTCTTTCTTTTTTTATAATGATAATGGTAATGAATTTTTGAAAATTATAAACGTATGGATTACATAAATCTATTCTCCTTCTTAAGCCATACTTTTTGATAAAATCATTAGTAATACATATTTTTCGGGAATATTTTAAATTTCAATACAATACTTTAACAACAGTTTCTAGACTCCTAAATTAAATTAAATTTTGATTTTAAGAAATTAAATTTTGGTTTTGGTAAAGGCTTAGTTAACAAGTCAGCGATATTATTTTTACTTTCTTGAACAATACGGATACAGCTTTGACTATCTTCGAAAATAACGGTTGGATTATTCATTGAGAAGTAAAAATCGTTGAGAATATTGCGCAAGCAATCACATTATTTCCGTTCCGTTGAACGTTGTGCAACACAAGTTTTTACATGTCCAGCTGATTTGACCACCAATTTTATAGACGAACCCCGTATTTGATTTTCTTGTTTGCCCATTTGGCCCCAATCTGCATCTGTGAAACCAAGAAGCTTTTCGTCCTCTTTTGAAAAACCCAGTTATAATTTGATTGATGCTGTTGTCTTCAAATATTTAATGACTCTTTTGACTTCGAGCCAATCACGTTGTGTTGGTTTTTCGACTCGCTGAGCTAATATTTTAACAGCAGCCGAAATGTCTCGACGTGTATTGATAGCCTCATATAAGAGACTACCAATCGCCTTTTTATAGTTTTCATTATTTGTAAGAAAATCACCTTAATCATCTTTGGAGAATGAAACATTCATTGGGATGTCAGTTGATTCTGCTTCATTTAGACCAAATTCATGCACAAACAATATTGTTTATATATTTTTCTTGATCTAAAAAATTTCGTTTTCTTTTGACGATTCGAATACCAAAGTAGTATTTTACTTCTCCCAAATTGTTGATAACAAAATACTTTTTAATTGTGTTTTCATGTGCAATGTTAGTTTTGATGAGTTCGAAGCCACGAAAATATCATCCAGATAGATAATGACATATGCGATGTTTAGAGTTGAATGTATATAAACACACATGGCTTTGTTTCAGACCCATTGCAATTATGACAGATTGCTTGAGACCATATAAGATTTTCTTCAACAAGCAAACATAACTATCTTTACCTTCGATCGCGTATCCAAGCGGTTGCTTCATGTAGAAAGCCTCCTTCAATACTCCATTAAGGAAAGTGGGGTTTGTGTCGAAGTGATGAATACCCATTTTATTTTTAGCTGCGAGTGATAATAGGATTCTTAATGTTGATTGAAAAACTACTGGTGCAAAGACTTCATCATAATCTTTGCCAAATTTTTGATTATAACCTTGAGCCACCAAGCGAGCTTTGTGCTTAATCCGATTATCTACACCGGATTTTTCTGTCACTTGGCAGCACCACTAAGTCCTACGTACCCATGTCTTTGAGAGACTTGATTTCAGAATCCATTGTTTTGACCCAAAGCTGTTTCTCGTCACTTAGTATAATAATAATATTCGGCGCGACAGACCATTGCGGTCCAAGGCCTTGCTTCTCACAACCATTTGAGTTGAGCATGTATATTTTTGCACACAAATGGAGAGGACCTACAATTTAATGCCGGATCCCAACGGCGAATTCAGAAGCATTCCGTGACAAGTTATTACTCTCGGAACGTTTGTCACCCATTCGCGAGAGGTGGGACACCGTGTTACTGGGATTCGAACCACGAACCCCCTGCTCAGAAGTCCATGCTTTTATCCACTGAGCCATTTGAATCAACCAAATTTCTATCACAATCGCTTTCCTCACTTGAACCATTGTCGGTTTGATAGGATGATTCATTTATACTACTGTTGTTGATTTCATCATTTTGTTGATCTGCGTTTTCATTTTCAGTTCGATTAAATGTTTCTTCGCCTTCCGCATTAATAGTCGTGTTTTATTATTACATATGATCTATATAGATCCCACAATGAAAATAAAACTGTCTAGATCAACGAAAAATTTATGTTCTGTGTTGTGGTAATAGTTTGAAATTTAGTCGTCATAGCAGCTGTTTTTTGTTTACGTTTATGTTTGATTTTGGAATAATTCCCTCAATAGGCATAGCTGAGCTTGTTTTAACGTTTAGCGCGAAGTTGCCATGCGACCGAATATTTTTTTTTGAATAAAAGTTGACGAGCTAATTTTTTTTCTAATATATTTTAGGACCACCAATTCATCTAAAATGGTTTCTATTCACGGATTAGGATCCAAAAAATCGAAGTTAAATATTACTTTTTAATCACAGTTAGGAGAATATTCATTTATTTGAACATATAATTATTGAATAATATTTAATTTGCAAATAATATTTTATATTCTAATCTGGCAACATGGACGATTTATAGCCGTCGACAATTACACCAACATTCACGAACGAAAATGTAACCTAGTGAGAAATAGAGCAAACTAATTTTGAATCACGAAAATAGATCCTGATAAATAGCAAGATCTCGTATTGTTGTTGTAATTCATACAAACCAATGATCTATATGGATCATAGGTGATAATAAAATACAGCTAATATGAACGAAGACACTCATGTCCACTCATGTATGGAATCTCAATTTCGACTGTAGGCTCTGCTAATCGATGATTAGACATATTAGTCTTCTCTAATCGCTGATTAGAAATATTCTTTTTTGGTGCAACTGAAGGAACGTAAACATCTTCGCAGAATTTAACATTTCTTGATATGACAACTTTTTGCTTCTCGGGAATAAAACATCCATATGCTCTAGATTCCATGTCAAAATCGAGTAAAATCGCTGGTTCGGCTTTTCCATCTAGTTTTCTACGCTTTGTATCATCAGCATGAACGAAACACTTGCTACCGAAACGACGAAGATTTCCATAAATCACTTTTTTAATATGCCAATATTCAAAAGGAGTACAATTTAAACTTTTCCATGGTAACAAATACTATCTGTAAATTATCTGTAACGGCTTCACCCCAATATTTTTTTTTATGCATATTGGAATCAAAAAATATGCATCTTGATATCTCAATCAGCGTGTGGTTTTTTCTCTCTGCAATACCATTATGTTGAGTTGTATGTGGTACTGGGCGTTGACTCTGAATACCATGCGATTGAAGAAAATTTTTAAATTTTTTTCCCAATTATTCTCCTTTTCGATCTGTTCTTATCATTCTGATTGTTTTGTTGAACAAACTTCGAGTTAATTTATAACAGTTCTTAATACTTTTTTACCACCAGGAGTTTGCGCTTGCATTGGTCCACATAAATCACTATGTACCAAATCTAGAACCGTAGATTTGTTCTGTGATTCTTTTGGAAATTTAAGACTTGATTTTCTTTGATGCAAACTTCATATATACTCTTCGTCTCAAATTTTTCGTTGCATTTCGCCACAGTATAGCCTTCAATGAGATTACCTGACAATAACTTTTTTACCACTTCAAGATGATCCAAAATACGATGCCAATCATTGATTGCATTATTTTTAATGAAATTCAAATTTTCTCTAATGCGCAGTTTATATAAATTATATTTTATGTCCCCGACGGTTATTTGCCGGTTTTTCGCTGAGCAAATTTCACATTTATTTTCAATGAAGCCAACTTTAAAACCTTTTTCCATTAGGCTCTTCACAGAAATAAGATTACCTCCAATATCAGATATATACAGAACATCACAAATTGTTACTTTTGTGGAATCACCGTTATTGTTCATTACATCAATGATCACTGAATCTTTACCGGATGACATCACTTCATTGCCGTTTGCCATTGAGACTTTTTCACTTTTTCGCGATGACTGTAATCCTACGAATGAAAATTTTCCTTATAACAGCTAATGTGACAAGTGGCACCAGAATCCAAAATCCAACCTTATAATCTGCCGACAACGAACAAACAATCATCGTTTTCACTAGACTTGACCAGATTCGCGTCACTCTTACGCGGGTAGGCGTCCTTAACGGTAACCTTGTTCAACTCGCGGGAATCCAAGCAAAGACGAACTTTGCCACCTGTTTTACGTACAAACGTGACCGACGAGCACCATCTGCTCTGACTTTCTTCGATGACGCCTAAGGACAACATCCTGTCGAACTTCTTAAAAAGTAACTCTCGAATGGCTGGCGAAATCGAGTAGAATCTCTGCTTCATAGGCTTAGTGGTACCGACATCGATGATGTGCTTAAGCAAAGGTGTTTTACCGAGGCCACGCTTCGAACAGGATGAAAACATTTTAATCACGTGATTCAAATCTAACTAATTGCCAGGCGTCAGAGCGTGATAGTTGCCCATAGCCATTGATTAAAATGTCGGCATATGGCCTAAGAAGTCTATAATGGAGTTAACGATGTCGGACTTAAAGCTCTTACGGGTTTTCCAGTACAAAATTGTTCACATGCTTTTTCCTGATTTGAGGTTTCCTGGTGGGAGGTGCAGTGCCGTGACTGTGAGTAGGGTGCTGGTGATAGTTACGGTGCAGTTGTGTCGAAAAATTAAATAAAGGCGATGTGCACATAGGCTGCGAAGTACTAGTATCGGAAATTATAGGTCCTGCATTCTGATTGTCCAGTCGGCGCAGTTCCGGATCGGTATTCCAGGCTACGTTTTCCGTTCCGTTTGGAAGACTGGGCAGTACAATCTTCGGGGCTATGCGGCTTCCAGCTATTCCCCTGGCCCCTCGGCATGTTTCCCGAACACTTCGGGCACTAACCAAAACAGTATTTTTCATACCACACTTATAGCAAAACCAACACGACAGAGGAAAACGACAATCACTAAAAGTATGGCTCATCTCAGTTACAACACATCACATCATATCATCACAGTAATAACAGACAAGTTCACGGCCAGCGGGAGGCAGGCTACCCGTAGTTCGATTTGATGGTGGGTCTTCATAGTTTTTATGATAAGTGGCGATTTCTAGATCTGCAACAACAGAATTTGGGTACTGACCAATATGCTGGTGTGGACCAGTAATCACGTTAGGATCGAGAAGTTTCAATTCATTGATACCCTTCTTAAAACCAATCAGCGACTCTAAGTCGACTTGAAGTCGGTTCCATGTATCTTCCCAAGTCGCACAAGTTGAGATCAGCTCGTTAATTAAAGAAAATCGCTACTCGAAACTATACCATACGCCATACTCCAAACCTGATGATAATACTCAATAAAGGTCTCACGCGGCAGCTATCTTCTTGTCTCAATCAATCGTCGGATCTCCAGGATCAAGCTTTGGTAGCGAAGGAAAGATCGGGCAGGAAGCTGTTCCTACATTATATACTGGCGTTGATGCAATACCAGAAATTGTTGCGAAAGAATATCAAGCTTTTCTATAGCAGATTACAACAATTTGGTTAGCAGTTTGCACTTCAGCGAGAGAATCCATCAAAGTGAAGCTTCTGGCCAAAACGTGCTTGGAAGAGCCTGGTTCATTAGATTGACCCCAGATGCAAGGACATGGGTATCAACATCGTCGGATGCCGTTGAGATATTACCTCAACGCTTTTGGCAGCTTCAATTGCCAATAAACTCATCAGGGTTTTCCCGAATTATAAATAAGCTCGATTGCAGCTGTTCACATACCTTGATAGCATGTCGAGCACTTTCCTTATACGTTGGAGAAGTCGTTAATCTACACAAGCGTTGCAAAACATGCAAAAGGCGAGCCTCAGTCTGATGGGCCAAACTGGCTAAGTCTTTGCCCTCCTTCTTTTCCAACAGAATAATATTTTTCTTTAATAATTGCAACTTGGCTTGACACGTGTCAAATTCTCTGTCAGGGTTTTTGCGGGCATGCATTCTTAATTTTCCTCATCATATACTCGACCTCCAACTCATCGGGGTCCAGAACGGAACAGTCATCTCAGCCATTACGGGTGTCAAAACTAATTTGGACACTGAATTCCGGAAACTAATACCAACTCAAGTAAGAAACAAAAAAAAAATTTACGTGACATGTATGTATACACTTAAATGCCGACGAAGGAATGACGATAATAAGGGAGAAAAAAATTCAAACTTCAACAGTACTTATTTTTATGTAATAATTTAAAATCAAACTATTAGTTTCAAATGAATGAGGATGAAGTCAGGACTTGCCATGGAAGGCAAGCACGTGATAAAGCAAGACAAACCGTTGCGTGTATAGAGGAGCTTGTAATAGGGATTACCATAGAAGGAAATAAAAATGAATTGAGGAAGAATTTTGGTAATTAATACCTAAGGCCCTGAGACAGATTAAGATCAACATAAACTAAGGAAGCAATCCGCTCAAGCCCCATCCAACCAATTCACCGAACTACATTCTGTTAAAAGTTGTTAATGGTAGGGGGAATGGGGGTTAACATTTTCGCGATCATATATACACATGAGTCAAACAGCATTACTAAGCCGGACATGCGTTCTGTGTGCAAAAGAGACAACAAAAAGAAAAAGAAAAGTTTTTAGGAAGCCGAAGTTGGCGCGCCACTGTAACAAAATGGTGTGGGCAAAGGCCCACCCTCATTTAATTATCAGATTTATCCGTACCATACATTGATCCCGAGCGGTCTAATTTTCCAGCTAAAGCTCAGGGAAGTTGCGGGATTTTTCGGGGCATGGCATATATCTTTTAAAGACCGCAGGAAGGAAATAGACATGGGAAAAAAGGAAACGGGTGCAACGACTTGCCTTAATCTACCACGGCCCGCGGACAACGGCCCACCTGGGCCCCATACTCATTGAACACTACTAAAACTAAAAGAGCATTATGGTTCCAAACAAACAAAGAAAAAGAAGAAGAAGACAAAAAAATTCCAATATTTTTCTAACAATTAAAAATGTAGGGTTCTACAAATTCGTTTAAATAAAAAACACAGCGCACCACTTGTTAATTCAAATATAGGAGTAATTTAATTCATTAAATAAAAAGAACAATTCGAATGCAAAAGTAATTTCATTAAAACAAACAATTTAAACAAAAGATCAGACTCAGGATGGTCCGCTCGTCTTCGTTGACACAATCAGACTACTTTTTGTTTCTGTCTCGTACGTCGTATGTTCGTCTTCGCCCTATGTTATTCTTTGTGTACATGTTGTCATCGGCTTTGTTGTCTGTCGTCTCGTCTGTACATGTGGTTTGCGCAACTGTCCGTTATTATGTCTGCTGTCTGCGTCTCGTCATGGATTCCTACAAAAATGTAGTTTATTTACAAAAAAAACAAAATGAAAGGGAATCATATCATCTCTTTTTGTACTTTTCTTACTTAAAAATTGGGCCACGACCATAATGCGGTTATGTAGAATTAATTTTCACCTTTAATTTGATATCAATATTTAGGACCGCCCACTTTTAAACACGCCCCTGCTAAACTTTCATTAGCAATTCATGTTTCTAACTCTGTAGTGGTTGGATTGGATCCAATTTGTTATAGGATGGAAGGTATTTTTATTTCCTTTTATATGATACCAATTAACCCCCTAACATCCATCAAACCAATTAGAAAAATGAATTTTAAAAAAAAAATTTGGAAGCCTCTCTCTCCTAAAGGGGGCGTCTCTACCAAACAAGATTGTGGTTTAAGAGGTCTGTCAATAAGGGCTTTCAGTGTGCAAAAGCCCTAACCGCGTAAAACCTATAATTCACTTTGCTATATAACACATGTTTTTGTGTGGGAAAAACTTAATCATATGATATTTCACTCAAATACATATATTAAAAACCACATGAAGCAGGTACAAACCCCCAGTTCTTGCACGGTTTGATGAAAAAAATTCCATGCAGCTACTCAATGATTCAGTTGGATAATAATCATTTTGTCCGTGCCAGCCGCGCTGCCCTCTTATATATAGTGCACTTGAAGTTCACTGTCACATCTGCATAGTTCGCTAATAATAGATACCTCTACCCCCAGTTCACGCCGTGCAGTTACTCAATGATTCAGTTGGATAATAATCATTTTGTCCGTGACAGCCGCGCTGCCCTCTTATATACAGTGCACAGCATATTCTGGTATTTGCTAGGTGGTTCCAAAAATAGAACACTCTCGAAATTGTTTTTTAGGTATAACTACCCAATACTTTAGCGGAATGAGTTAGGTATGGTTTCGATTTGTACCAGAGTGCTTGCAAGTAGATAGAGCAGTGTTATTCACAATCTAACAGTTATTTGTGTGAATAACAAGTAAAGTGTTAGTTTGTAAATAACAAGTTCCTTGTGTTTTATTTGCAAAATCCATTACAAACTCTGGAAAGACTAACTTGCGTAACAATTGGTATCAGAAGTGGGATTTTGCAAATTGATGAACTATAAATAATTAAATTGAAGGTGCAATGAACATTAAAATCTACAATCTCAGGAGCTCTTTTAGCTCCTTTTAGTCGCTTACACCAGCTCATATCCCAGGACTATTATGGCGAAGATGCTGGAGGCATTGAAGGATAAGAAGTTTACGGGGTAAGAGATCTGCGTATCCGTCGCATCTCTCCCTCAACGTACGCCTTAGTTGTTTTCTGACCGCTTTCTGCAACACTCCACTGTTCTTATTTTTCGGCGGCCACAGGAGAAAAGCACCTGTGGTCTGCGACATACTTGCCCCGTTCAAACGTTGATTTTTTGGATTGGTTCTCTGCTTCCCCGATTATATCCTGCAAGTGTTGGAAATCCCTGCTCCGGATGGACAGTTAGCATTACTGGCGATAGTTTCAGAATACACGCTCCAGTTGCTATGTCCTCGTGTGGTATCCAAGCCGCTTTGCCGGTTGATGTAGTCTTATTTTCCCTCTATACGTTGTCTGGTGTTAGTAAATTTACAGGCAACAACGATGTGCTGCATCGGTGCCTTTCTTCCAATTTACCAAGGTTTTCTTTATTGTATGTCGTAAGATCATGTTCGAGAAACGCTTTCTAAACTCTTTCACTATACCGGTGCTGTCTAGCCCGAATTCAACCACATAGTTTTTTAACTCCTCCTTCGAGAGGGACCATTTTACAATATTTGCTCGTGTATCTCAATAATGCGTGTTGGGCAAGTCAAATGGTACGTTACTTAAGTGGTACACGTAAGTCGAACGAGCTTTTCTTGAGGGATGCATGGATCTGGCGGTGTGTTAACGAGCGGTGAGCTGTCTGAGAGATACTACATCTGGATGATGCGCATTTGAGTGGTGCGTTACTTAAGCGGTACACGTAAGTCTAAAGAGCGTTACTTCAGCAATACATAGATCGGGCGGTGTGCTGACTGAGCGATGTTTCTTTTGAGCAGCTGTGTGCGGATGAGCGATTAGAAGTCTAAAAAAATGTTAACACTAATACGTTGAAGGCAAAGAAGATTAACACCGATATACTCATGTGTACTAACGTAGCAACAATCTACCGTCTAATAAGCTAGATTACGTACGGATGGCTGGTGTTGAAATAAGAAACCGTTCGAGATGCAATAAAGGCAATTTCGTCCCTTATGCATCTCGGGTTTCGAGCACAGCACACACATACCGATACTGAGAAACAGTAAGTGTAGCTGATATTACGAAATAATAATATCAGCAGGAAATTCCATGGCGACCGCTAAGTGGTTCGACTGCAGAATGTAAAGGAATGTCGCAGGTCGGCTATGTTTTATGTTTGTACTTTGTATTCATGCAAACAATGCTGTCATACTATTGGTGTATCGAAATAAGCCAACGAGATTGGTTGATCGATCCACCTATACTTTACTAACTTACTTATGTCCTATATCCCCTTGTGGGTCCAAGGCCCTCTACTACACCTACGCGCCATCGCGTGGGGTTCCTGGCAATGAGCTTCAACTCTCTCCAACTCTTCCCCAATTGCCGTGACTCCTTCTCAACTGTTCTGTGTCATGTATTTCTTGGACGACCCGTTCTTCTACCATTCTGAGATAACGGATTCCATTGCATTGCATAGTTTACTATGGAACTGTCGCCTTTTCGGAGTGTATGACCAATCCACTGCCACTTCTGCCGTTGGATGGTTGTGCCTATTAATATTGGAAACCCTCTACTCTCTCTACCGGCTGTCAAGCAATGTCAACTTGAGTTACTGAGTTAATGCCGCGGTTGATGATTTTGTTTTTGGCAGTATTAATCTTCAAACATGCAACATTTGCCTCCCTTTCCACATTTGTTGTCATTTGGTGCAGCTCCATAATTCTGTGTGAGAGTAAACAAACGTCGTCAGCGTAGTCCAGATGTTTGAGTTGAGATGTAAGAGTCCAACGAATTCCTACGTTTCCAGTAGATAAAGCTGCGCGAAGTACATCGCTAATCACCAAAAAAAAAAGTATCGGCGATAGAATGCAACCTTGTCGTACCCCACTTAGGATCTCGAATTCCTCTGACAGCTTTCCTCTATGCAGCACATGACATTTAGAGCCAGCATAGGTTGCTTTAATAATAGCTATAAGTTTATCAGGTATACCTCTCCTGCGCAAGGCGAGCCAGATAACTGTCTGTTAACACTGTAAAACGCCTTCTCAAAATCGATGAAGAGCAGGTGCAGTGTTGACCGGAATTCAACGCATTATTCAATAATGATGCGCAGGGAGTTTATGTGGTCTACACAGGAGGATCCAATCTGGAAACCGGCTTGTTCGGCATCGATTGTATCTTCCAGATGTTCCTCAATTCGCTTAAGTACTACTTTGGCTATTACCTTTGCAAGTGCCGGAAGAACGCAAATGCCTCTCTAGTTTTCACACTCCATAAGTCAACCTTGTTTAGGGAGCTTGACAATCATTCCCTTCTTCCACTCGTCGGGGAAACATTCTGCCTCCCAAGCTCTCTCTACAAGAGGATATAAAAGCTCTGGTATTGTCGTTGGAGCGGCACGCAGAAGCTCTGCGGGTATACCATCTAGTCCTACTGACTTGTTGTTCTTTAGTGCGTTGATCGTGGTAGCGATCTCATCTCTACTGGGAGGTAAGGTACGAATTCGGGGCATTGTTGCATATCGTTAGCAAATACATGGTTAAGGACCGTAGAGAAATGCTCCTTCTATCGCATGAGCTGATCCTCTTCTGAAACGAGTACGGCACCATCTAGGCCTTTCACCGGATGTTGGATGTTGTTGTAAACCGTTCTGCTATCGCACCTGCTCGCTGCTTCCTCTGCTTCTGAGGCCAGGTTGTTAATATAATTACGTTTGTCACGTCTTACATTACGCTGCACTTCTCTCATTTTGCTTCGATACAGGGACTCTTGCTCGATCGTTGCTGCTGCTGGGATATCTACAATACGAGCTTTAAGAAGCTTACGTTCTTCAATTCGCCTCCAGGTATTTTCGGTAAGCCACGTGCTGTGCCTTGCCTGGCTTCTACCAACAGATGTGAAAACATTTTTCACAGCCTTCCAATGTTCCTGGATGGTTGTCAGCAGTGAGCTGCTGATTGCTTCTACTCCTTGCGATAAATGATCACTAAATTGTTGGCGTACTGAGGGAATCTTTAGCCGGTCGATGTTATACCTAGGCATTCGGATGATATTGCGGATTCGGGGTCGTGCTTCCCAATCACATGTCTGAGTCCTTCATTGTCGTTGCCAACATTGGCATTCAAGTCCCCCATCACGATGACGATATCTCCGTTTGGCATTGCGTTGAAAACAGCGCTTAGTTGATTTTTGAAGTTGTCCTTTTCATCCTCAGTCGAAGGATTCGTTGGGGCGTAACACTGTATGATCGCGACGCGCCATACTCTAGTCCGAAATCTGGCCGATAAGATTCTATCACCATTTGGGTGCCAGGAAATTAGGCCTCTGCGTGCTGTTGGCGTTAGCAGCAGACCCACTCCAGATTCACGGGGACTGCCGGAGGGTTTGCCGGAGTAGAATAGCACAATGTTACACGTTGGGGATTGGTACTCTCCCGCGCGGAACTATCTTACTTCACTCACTCCCAGTATGTCAAAATTATATCGAAGAAACTCACGTTCTAGTTAAAGAAATGTGACATTTTGAGGACCTTCACTCCCTGAGTCAAGGAGCGTCCTCACATTCCAGAAACCAATATTAGTCCGGGTACAATAGCCAAAAGTCGTCATTATTCGATCATTACTTATCCGAGGCGTTGTGTCGGTTTCAGTAGCGGGCATTTTTCGGTACCGCAGTGCTTACCCACGTTACCAAGTTTTGAGCAGTCAGTAGTTTCCCGATCAATCGCAATGCAGTTCCCCAATAATCCGCCCATAATGTTAAAAAAGACCACTGCTACGATTACTACGAGCGGCAGTTAAATCTAAAACACCAAACCAACAACTACGAATCAAAATAACAAAATAACGCGCTCACACACTCCCTCTTCTCGCTACGCGAAAGCACGGGGACGGTGCGTAACAGAAGCTACATTATACAACGGCAACGTCGGCAGCGAATGAAAAGCATGACAACGACAGCGGTATGCTGATGTGTATCAACGAAGCAACCCGCAGAGTAGTTTAACAGCAAAGCTACTTTACTCGTTACACAATGTCGGCGGATAAATTTCAGCAGCTAAGTTACTTATTAATATGACTTACCACGATGTGATCCAGACAGCAAAAGAGACTTTTTCTGTTGTTCTCTCTTCCTCTGTTGGCTGCATTGGTACGGCATGCGCACAACGTTTGTATGGACAAAACCGACCGTTTAAATGTTGTTCCTAACATAGCACAGATCATCAAAAAGGCATCATGCATTATAATGCTGATGAGTTATCCAGAAGAACTTGTTCACAATGGGCAGCCATCAGCAGAATTGAGCAAATAACACAGAATGCAATAGTTTTTCAGGTGTGCGTAACTATCTCTGACTGGTGGAAGTGCGATCAAACCTTTACGTGGTGGCCGCCGTTAATTTTCCATCATTACAAGAAAAGCTGAATTATCGGGCTAGTCCCTTCAAAGTAGGCTTGGCGCAAGGCAAATAACATCGCCGGAAAAAATCTTTATTACGGAGCCCAAAATCAGCGTCGGATACGACGACCACCACGGCACCGAAAACGGCTCAACGGTTTAAGAATTTTTACATGGAATGTACGCTCACTATATAGAGCTCGAACTGCACAGCACAGCTAGATGATAAAATGTCCAAATATAATGCTGTAATAACAGCAATCCAGGAGATACGGTGGACGGGAAATTGTGTCTTACAAATATCAGAATATGACATATATTACAGCTGTCTTGCATGACATGTGCTCGGGTTGGGTTTTTAGTCAGCAAAAGAATGGAACCCACCGTTATCGGCTTTAATGCAGTAAATGAACGGCTATGCACCCTTCGCGGGGCAGATTTCAAAACATAAGCCTCAGAAACGTTCACTCACCTACAGAGGAATCCCCAAATGATGAAAAGGAAGAATTCTTTGAATCAGTCAAATGTGAACTCCATGCCTGCCCTCAGTATGATGTAAAAATCATTCTGCGGTATATGAATGCAGACATGTTAGCTAATAAAACTACATTTTTAATTTAAACGTTTAAACGAGTATGGTGCATAGTAGTTTGCTTTGATCTGAAACAAATTGCAAGCTCGTGATGAACTATTTTTTTATTTTTTTGCGATTTCTTATCTTTTTTGTGATTTGTCAATGTTTATCGAGTTCTGAGCTATGTTTAAAGTTTCAAGTCTTTAGTTCAATGGGAAGTTAGTTTTAAATCAATTACAAAATTACACCCGCACAAACAGACATACATGAAAGCGAGGTAATAAAAACGTTTTAAAATAGGTACGGAGCCAGTATTGCCTGACATTGGCACCCATAGCTTACACGTGAACACTTAAGATAATGGACAACGAGCCATAGAACGGCGAGTCGAGATGGCAGCAAGCAATAATTTGGTCGTTGCGAGTACAAGGTTTGCACGTAAAAATATCCATAAAGCCACCTGGGTATATCTTTATGGAGCAACCAGATAGACCACGTATTGATAAACCGAGCCACAACCCGAGCCCGATAACGATACGAACGTAACGATTCGGACCACTATCTTGTTGGTATGGTGCTTTGAGCGCGGATTGCATCATCACGAAATACTGCATCCGCGAATATGATTCGAGTCAACATGGCTGCTCTTTGCAACGAATATCAAGAGACCAGAAACAGCTATGGTGAAGTGATAGGACTCGCCCTAAATGCAGGGAGAGTAAGTCCTGGGGCTGAGATTTCGAGTGTAGAAGAGATGAAATGGCACGCCTTAAGAATACTGTGATTAGCACTGCTGACCGCACCCCGGTTGTAAAACCAAATATGATGATGATGAATATTTCAATGGATTGAGCAAGGAGAAAGACCACAGCGGCACGCGATTGTAATAGCAAGTGCTACCAGAAAAATGTACTGGCCTTAATGACAATCATTAAAATCGGAAAATGGACTACTGGTAAGGCAATGGGAATCTGTCGACGGTCGAAGTACCACATCACAGATTGGGCTACCAATGAACAGCGACAAAGATGTCCTTCACGAAATACACAGTGAAACATAAGAAGCACATGTTAGCATTAACCACTCCTTTCTACGACTATAGGTTCTACGCACCGAAAGGACTCCATTGTTTCACACACTGAACCAAGAAATGTCTGAAATGTCGACACCTAACAGTGCGTCAATACGATAATGCTTATTGAATGCTAAGTCCGCTGGTATTAATCCAACTAAGGTTTGATCATCTAGTTTCGACAGCTTGAATTCATTGAGCACACCGTAACCTTTGGAACTATGAAAGCCTGCGTTGTTAATATTGTTGAATTATTTTGCATTGCAATAACCAGTTCAAGCAAATCTATTGATATCGCTATATTTGCGTCACCGATAAGTTTTATTGCGCGGTTTTGAATTTTAATAATGAATAAAAGCCTTGTATATATTAGCCATATCGTGAAATATTTCTTGCACCAGGCTAGAAAACCTAAAAATTTCGCAGCATTTTTGGCGACGGTAAATATATGGTCATTCCAACGAAGCTTGTCGTTAGCGCACATACCAAGAATTGCGAGATTTTCAGTTTCATCGATGCAAGTGCCATTCATGGATAATGGCATGGGATTTAGGATTCGCTTAGACTACAGGAGAGAGGTTTTGGAAGCGTTAAATTCTACTCGATTGTTTTCTCCCCGATGTTGCCATGCAGACTTCTTCACATTATATGTAGATTCCCATTGCTGTTATTGCTTTATAATTAGTCGCTTGTGATTTCGTTGCGTATACAAACCTGTGTTTTTGTGATGTTGTTGTGAGTACATAGTTTCTATTGAGTGTGCTTAAGTTAACACAAAACAAATTGTGTTGCTTACTTAATGGCTATGCGTATGCTAAAGCCAACTTCATTGTGTTGTTGTTGTGTGTGATTGGATTTGCGTACTGCTAATTCGTTTACCAAGTTAATCTTTCCTCCATGGTTTGTTGTTGGAAGCGATTGCCATATCTTCTATCAATGTTTTTGTAAGAATTAGCTATCGTCGGCTGCCGTGTGGTGATTTCTTCTGTGCAGTGACCGTTTCTAAGCTCCTAAATGTATGCAGAGTCAACCGCCTCTTGTCGTCACTCGTGTTGTCTCCCTCGCTCTTCTGGTAGTGCATTTTTGGTGTTTGTTTTACTTGCCGTAGTGGGCATGGCTACTGAGTGTAATGAATTGGTCGATTCTATGAAAATGATATTTTCACAACATAATAGGCATTTCTTTTTGGGTAAATGCCGTCGGCTTTTTGGTGCTGTTGTAATCAAAAACAGCCTGGTTTTGGGCGATATCTTTGTTGCCGATCGTTGTTGGTACAGGGCGTACCAAAGAAATGGAAAATGCTTTAAATTTGTGTGGGAGAAATTCGTCCCATGCTTTGACGAACTCGTTCCTCACAATCTTTGATTGGGCAGTGTCTGGGCGAAGTGTAGAGCAAGCACATATCACTACAGCTGCAAAACTTTAACTTTAATTGACATTGACAAGTTCCTCCACTGGTTCTGGGAGACAGAAGAGTTGCCGAGAAGTATAACAAGATACAATGCTTGAAACCTTATACAAGGCAGCACTCAATCGCTTAAAATCAATGGAGAGAAGGTTCGAACACAATGAAAAATTTGGGAAGTTTGGAAATTTGGGAGAGTACGAAGCATTATGACAAATGCAGCGGGTAGAAAGAAATTGCCAAACGTAAAGATACTATCCTCCACACCACGGGGTTCTTAAGGTCAGTAGCACAATGACGGCGCTACAAGTTGTCTATGACACGTCTACCAAATCGGACCGACCGTGCAACCACCACTAATCAACATTCTATTGAAATTTCGGCAACATGAATTTGTTATTTGCGGCGACGTGGAGAACATGTATAGACAGGTCTGGGTGAACGAAGTGTATCAAGGATAACAGAATATTTTATTGAGAAACAATGCAAGCGAACCACCAAGTCAGCAGCTTTTTTGTCAACCCGAAGTATCAAGAAAATTGGTATGAAGCTACAAGCAAGTCAATCAGAAGCAGTTCAAACATTACAACGATTTCAGGGTACAAGCTAAAACCTTGATAACACACTTGATTAACTTGCGCAAACTGATGGCAAATGATGACGAGATTAGAGCATTTATTCAAGACACAAGTGTGGATACCATAAACATCGGAGAACATTCGGAGTCCCAAAATGTATTAGGGCTGCAATGGGATCCTTGTGGAGACTCATTCAAATTCTCAATCGAACTACGTATACCAAGCGAACCTTGCTATCGGATGCTAGCCGAATCTTCGACTCGCTTGGCTGGTTAGCACCGATTGTAATACGCATGAAATTCCTACTTCAAGCAGTGTGTATGCATGATTTAACGAAGAACTTTTAGTGAACTTATATGAATGCAAATCATAAAAAAATTACGTGAAGTTTCAGCAATTTGAATTAAAAAATGGGTGCAAACTAGCGGCGAAATAAGTTTAATTGGATAAAGCGACGCCAGCAAACACGCATATGTCACCGTGATGTATGCAGTAGTAAAACCAGAAGATGGCATGCAATCCAACATAATCACTGTGAAATCTCTAGTTGCGCTGATCAAGCAGATTAGTATTTCACGGCTGGAATTGATGGGCGCACATTGTTATTGGCCAATCTAATAAAGTCGGTGGAATCGGCATTACCAATCAAGATAACAATAATTCTGCTAATGCAATTCTATTCACCGACTCAATGCAATGCAATAGTGTTGGATTGGCTGTCGGCACGTCGGACAACTTTTGTAGCCAATAAAACGAGTGACTTTATTCACAAATACAAACGAGAAACTTGGGGTAGATCGCATCAAAGAACAATCCGGCTGACATCGCATCTCGAGGCATGAACACGAGTGATTTAGTAAAGAGTAAACTTGGGGCAGATCACATCAAAGAACAACTAGACACACTAGCTGATTGACGCTGAAAGAACCAAGACGATTCATTCAAACAACTTGATAGACCAGGGCGCGATATTGGATGAAGTGCGTCCCGCAAAAATTCAAGCGTATACCGTCTCAGCAATCATTTTTTTTTTGATGAGTTTACTAATAGGTAATTAAAGTTTTCACAAGATGACCAAGGTATTAGCATCGATGAGGGTGTTAATAACCAACTGTAAAAAGATGCAAAGGTCAAGGGATACCAATCGAAAAGAGATGGTGACAGCGGAGTTGATATTGATAAGGTACAAACAATATTCCGAGTTTAAACCGGATATAGATTCATTGCAAGACAAAGGGGGATTACTAAGAGGAAAGTTGATAATTGTTTTTATATATAATGTACACACGCTCAAAGGACTTGCACGCTTATACTGATTAACGTAAGCGTTAGAAAATTTTTGAAAAGGAATAGATGAGATGTCTATGCACATGTGACTTAAATGACTGCAGATCATACAAATGCGAAAACGCAGAGTCGGGTAATTCATTCCATATAATTTTTGTGCGGCTATAGTAAGAACCCCTGAATTGGTTAGTATATCCAAATATATGCCTAATGGTAGACTCGTGGGCTCGAGTTGAAGCACGGGTATTGCGGATGGGTCAGAGCATCTGGATATTTCTTTTGAAAGCAGCTTTTAAAAAAAAGCGATAAAATAATGACAAGCAGGAAACATTCCTACGATGTTCATCGCCTGGTTCTGTATTTTGTCGAATAGATGTAATGTGGTCTTGGGGCCACCTGCCCAGACAATACAGTTGTATTCAAGTTGAGGGCGAATATATGCGTTGTAAGTAGCTAGATCTGAGGGAGTGAAACACATCTTGTACCGTTTTATGAAACGTTAACACTTCACAGTATTCTTAGCTATTCATGGATAAAGGTTGGGGGTTCAAGTTACGCTTAAACGACATAAGACAGCATTAAGTTTTCGAAGCGTTAAATTCAACTCTATTGTATAGTTCCCACCTTGTCATTCCGTCAAGGTCAGAATTTAATGTGCTTAACATACGTTGTTGTTCGAGTTTCACTTGAAATTAAGAGGGGAGTGCAGAAAGCGATAAATCATATAAAAAGCTATGACTGCTGTTGTGAGCGAATGAATCGGATTAGAAGTAGCGGAGATCATTAATGAAAATCAGAAAGAGTGTCGCTTGGCTGGTTAGCACCGATTGTAATACGCATGAAATTCCTACTTCAAGCAGTGTGTATGCATGATTTAACGAAGAACTTTTAGTGAACTTATATGAATGCAAATCATAAAAAAATTACGTGAAGTTTCAGCAATTTGAATTAAAAAATGGGTGCAAACTAGCGGCGAAATAAGTTTAATTGGATAAAGCGACGCCAGCAAACACGCATATGTCACCGTGATGTATGCAGTAGTAAAACCAGAAGATGGCATGCAATCCAACATAATCACTGTGAAATCTCTAGTTGCGCTGATCAAGCAGATTAGTATTTCACGGCTGGAATTGATGGGCGCACATTGTTATTGGCCAATCTAATAAAGTCGGTGGAATCGGCATTACCAATCAAGATAACAATAATTCTGCTAATGCAATTCTATTCACCGACTCAATGCAATGCAATAGTGTTGGATTGGCTGTCGGCACGTCGGACAACTTTTGTAGCCAATAAAACGAGTGACTTTATTCACAAATACAAACGAGAAACTTGGGGTAGATCGCATCAAAGAACAATCCGGCTGACATCGCATCTCGAGGCATGAACACGAGTGATTTAGTAAAGAGTAAACTTGGGGCAGATCACATCAAAGAACAACTAGACACACTAGCTGATTGACGCTGAAAGAACCAAGACGATTCATTCAAACAACTTGATAGACCAGGGCGCGATATTGGATGAAGTGCGTCCCGCAAAAATTCAAGCGTATACCGTCTCAGCAATCATTTTTTTTTTTGATGAGTTTACTAATAGGTAATTAAAGTTTTCACAAGATGACCAAGGTATTAGCATCGATGAGGGTGTTAATAACCAACTGTAAAAAGATGCAAAGGTCAAGGGATACCAATCGAAAAGAGATGGTGACAGCGGAGTTGATATTGATAAGGTACAAACAATATTCCGAGTTTAAACCGGATATAGATTCATTGCAAGACAAAGGGGGATTACTAAGAGGAAAGTTGATAATTGTTTTTATATATAATGTACACACGCTCAAAGGACTTGCACGCTTATACTGATTAACGTAAGCGTTAGAAAATTTTTGAAAAGGAATAGATGAGATGTCTATGCACATGTGACTTAAATGACTGCAGATCATACAAATGCGAAAACGCAGAGTCGGGTAATTCATTCCATATAATTTTTGTGCGGCTATAGTAAGAACCCCTGAATTGGTTAGTATATCCAAATATATGCCTAATGGTAGACTCGTGGGCTCGAGTTGAAGCACGGGTATTGCGGATGGGTCAGAGCATCTGGATATTTCTTTTGAACGCAGCTTTTAAAAAAAAGCGATAAAATAATGACAAGCAGGAAACATTCCTACGATGTTCATCGCCTGGTTCTGTATTTTGTCGAATAGATGTAATGTGGTCTTGGGGCCACCTGCCCAGACAATACAGTTGTATTCAAGTTGAGGGCGAATATATGCGTTGTAAGTAGCTAGATCTGAGGGAGTGAAACACATCTTGTACCGTTTTATGAAACGTTAACACTTCACAGTATTCTTAGCTATTCATGGATAAAGGTTGGGGGTTCAAGTTACGCTTAAACGACATAAGACAGCATTAAGTTTTCGAAGCGTTAAATTCAACTCTATTGTATAGTTCCCACCTTGTCATTCCGTCAAGGTCAGAATTTAATGTGCTTAACATACGTTGTTGTTCGAGTTTCACTTGAAATTAAGAGGGGAGTGCAGAAAGCGATAAATCATATAAAAAGCTATGACTGCTGTTGTGAGCGAATGAATCGGATTAGAAGTAGCGGAGATCATTAATGAAAATCAGAAAGAGTGTCGCTTGGCTGGTTAGCACCGATTGTAATACGCATGAAATTCCTACTTCAAGCAGTGTGTATGCATGATTTAACGAAGAACTTTTAGTGAACTTATATGAATGCAAATCATAAAAAAATTACGTGAAGTTTCAGCAATTTGAATTAAAAAATGGGTGCAAACTAGCGGCGAAATAAGTTTAATTGGATAAAGCGACGCCAGCAAACACGCATATGTCACCGTGATGTATGCAGTAGTAAAACCAGAAGATGGCATGCAATCCAACATAATCACTGTGAAATCTCTAGTTGCGCTGATCAAGCAGATTAGTATTTCACGGCTGGAATTGATGGGCGCACATTGTTATTGGCCAATCTAATAAAGTCGGTGGAATCGGCATTACCAATCAAGATAACAATAATTCTGCTAATGCAATTCTATTCACCGACTCAATGCAATGCAATAGTGTTGTATTGGCTGTCGGCACGTCGGACAACTTTTGTAGCCAATAAAACGAGTGACTTTATTCACAAATACAAACGAGAAACTTGGGGTAGATCGCATCAAAGAACAATCCGGCTGACATCGCATCTCGAGGCATGAACACGAGTGATTTAGTAAAGAGTAAACTTGGGGCAGATCACATCAAAGAACAATCCGGCTGACATCACATCTCGAGGCATGAACACGAGTGATTTAGTAAAGAGTAGTCTGTGGGTCATGGGACACAATAGCTGATTGACGCTGAAAGAACCAAGACGATTCATTCAAACAACTTGATAGACCAGGGCGCGATATTGGATGAAGTGCGTCCCGCAAAAATTCAAGCGTATACCGTCTCAGCAATCATTTTTTTTTTGATGAGTTTACTAATAGGTAATTAAAGTTTTCACAAGATGACCAAGGTATTAGCATCGATGAGGGTGTTAATAACCAACTGTAAAAAGATGCAAAGGTCAAGGGATAACAATCGAAAAGAGATGGTGACAGCGGAGTTGATATTGATAAGGTACAAACAATATTCCGAGTTTAAACCGGATATAGATTCATTGCAAGACAAAGGGGGATTACTAAGAGGAAAGTTGATAATTGTTTTTATATATAATGTACACACGCTCAAAGGACTTGCACGCTTATACTGATTAACGTAAGCGTTAGAAAATTTTTGAAAAGGAATAGATGAGATGTCTATGCACATGTGACTTAAATGACTGCAGATCATACAAATGCGAAAACGCAGAGTCGGGTAATTCATTCCATATAATTTTTGTGCGGCTATAGTAAGAACCCCTGAATTGGTTAGTATATCCAAATATATGCCTAATGGTAGACTCGTGGGCTCGAGTTGAAGCACGGGTATTGCGGATGGGTCAGAGCATCTGGATATTTCTTTTGAACGCAGCTTTTAAAAAAAAGCGATAAAATAATGACAAGCAGGAAACATTCCTACGATGTTCATCGCCTGGTTCTGTATTTTGTCGAATAGATGTAATGTGGTCTTGGGGCCACCTGCCCAAACAATACAGTTGTATTCAAGTTGAGGGCGAATATATGCGTTGTAAGTAGCTAGATCTGAGGGAGTGAAACACATCTTGTACCGTTTTATGAAACGTTAACACTTCACAGTATTCTTAGCTATTCATGGATAAAGGTTGGGGGTTCAAATTACGCTTAAACGACATAAGACAGCATTAAGTTTTCGAAGCGTTAAATTCAACTCTATTGTATAGTTCCCACCTTGTCATTCCGTCAAGGTCAGAATTTAATGTGCTTAACATACGTTGTTGTTCGAGTTTCACTTGAAATTAAGAGGGGAGTGCAGAAAGCGATAAATCATATAAAAAGCTATGACTGCTGTTGTGAGCGAATGAATCGGATTAGAAGTAGCGGAGATCATTAATGAAAATCAGAAAGAGTGTCGAAGACAAAACAGAGCCTTGGGGAACACCGACTTTTATGCGGTGAAATTTGGATTTAAAGCTGTCCAATACGACCTGGATTGAACGGTCAGGAAGGTAGCCATGTGCATTTCCACTGAGCCACGGCGCCCACATCTGCCACAACTTTGCTTTCGCCAAATTTGTGAATAGACTGATTCCACTTTTCAGTGAGATAAGCCAACAGATAAGCCAACGTTGCCTACGAAAACCGTACTGCCGGTCGCTAAGGATTTCACGTGATCCAAGGTATTGCATAAGCTTACGATTGATCAGCGTTTCCATGACCTTAGATAGTATGGATATTAGCGCAATGGGTCGTTTCAATACAGAGATAAAAAATCAATCTAGTCTCAGACTCGGACTGTAGGTTCTGTTCGGAAAATGATGAATCATCCGAGCACATTCTCTGTGAATGTCCAGCATTACTTTGGTTAAGGAGATGTATTTTTCATAAGGAAATATGTTCGTCAGCAGAGCTGAGACACACCACACACCGAAAAATATTTTGGTCCGAATATAACCCGTTCTTTTTATATAATTAGCGCACGCTTCAAGGAATTTGCCGCCATTATTTCGGCTTATTACAAGCTAGAACTAATGTAAAGTATTGAAGACTTAAAACTAAGACTTAGAACCAACACTTAAAGCTAAGAGGAATTGTGAAGGAGATCAAGTTTATTTCAGAGACTGCAGCGGTTAATGGTTTAAGTCAACCTTCCACAGCATACATAAGATTAGCTTGTTAGAGCCGTACATGGTGCGGTGTGTCAGTAGATAGAATAGAGGAGGACATCGTAGTGTTAGTATTAAAGAATATCGAGTTGTATAGAGACGCGCAATCGACAAAGCCTTAGAGGAGACGATGTATGAAAAAAATTTCAGCAATATCCCTGCGCTCCTTAAGGGTTTTCAAGGATATAAGTTTAAGGCGGATAATCGAACCCGGCGCCCTCACAGTGCACCATCACCACCGACATTGTCATTGCAGATACACATGTGTGCAAAGTATGAAAAAAATCGATCCAAATTTTTACAAAAAGTGCTGTGTTCGCTGATACACATGGTATGAAATTTGAAGAAAAACGGGAACTTTTTTATAAAATGTATATGGAGCCCGATCACTTTCAAATTTTACAAAAAGTGTTGTCTCTCGGAGATGCAAATTTGTATAAAATTTGAAGCAAATCGGATTAATTTTTAAAGAATTTTAATCGGAAGCCCCTCGCAGCTGGAGTTCGGTCACTTTCAAATTTTAATAGAAATTGTTGTCGTCGGATATACACATGTGTGCAAAGTTTGACTTCAATCGGGCTTTATGAAGTGGGTTAAAAATTGATAAAAAGATTCCACCAATCATAGACAGACACGCGAGCACGCGAAGTTAATACAGAGAATTTAAAAAGAGGAGATGTTTACGAGCTTGTGTTTTGAATGCATGTGGATCGTAGCGATGAGAAAAAACAAAGCTTCGCAAAGCGACGTGGTATACGGCTGAAGAACAAACCTTTTAATTGTACGTCCGAAGATGGGCTTAAAAATAAACTTAGAGCACCTAGAAAAATATGGTTGAGTTTATGTGGAGCATTACTGGTGGTAGTAGCGGTTTAACAGTGACAAGCAGGAAACTTTCCTGCGGTGTTCAAGCGAATCTATCGAGTTCGCAATGTTTTCGTCAACGATAACTGTTATCTCTCGATTCTGAATTCTGTGTTTAGAGGGGGTGAAATTTCTTGCACTTTGTGAGAAAACCTAAACATTTCGCAGCGTTTTTGCGATGGCGAATACTTGGTGGTCACTTTTTTTCTCCTCCTACACTTTAGTGTAGGATTTTCAATTTGTCAAGGTCCACATTCATACTTTTTTTCGCTTCCTTAGGATATTGTCTTGGGACCTCATCTTTTTTTGCTCATTATCGATTACCTCAGGAAATTTGATACCGATACCAGTTCTGCTCTCGGTAAATATACAGTATAGCGTACAAGGGCATTTTGACCACTTCCAACGACCACCACCCACCTCCAACCACCCAGACTCCAAAAAAGTGGGCGGGGTGTGGCGTAAACGCCCCCTTTATGTGGGAGGGGCTGTCAAAGTTTTGAGTATTTTTTTGAAAAATGCAACTTTCTAAGTAGTTTGTGGGGGATTTAGGGGTTAATAAGTACCACATGAAAGGTAATAAAATTACCGCTCTTTTTAAAAAAATGAAGCCAATCAAACTCAATTCGGCAGACTTAGAATCAAAAAACTGACTTTTCCATAAAAGTTAAATAGTGGGCGTGTTTTTAGGGGGCAGGTGTAAATGTTAGCATTAAATTAAAGGTGAATAATAGTTCTACACAGCTATACTATTTTTATGATCGTGGCCTAATTTTAACGGAAGGTGTATCAATTTGAATTTGGTTTATGTGCAGTTTCATATGATTGAGTGGTTTATCATATGAATGAGTTGTTTTCATACAAAAACATGTTTTTTTTATGAAAAAGGGTTAGGGATTTGGGACACATCTCTCCCGAAAGCTCCCATGGAGCAGTTTTCAAAAATCTGCATCTGATTTGGGGCTAACGCCCCCTTTCTGGAAAAGTCAGTTTTTGGTTTCTAAGTCTGCCGAATTAAGTTTGATTGGCTTCATTTTTTTTTCAAACGAACGGTATTTTGTCTTTTATATGATACAAATTAACCCCCATACTTCCTTCGCATCACTGATATTTAGAAGCCCCTCTCTTAAAAACGTGGCGTGAGCCCCAAACCAGATGGCGATTTTCGGGAACTGCTCCCTGGGAGCTTTCGGGGGAGATGTGTCCCAAAGCCCTAACCCTTTGTATTCTATACTGTCATTTTGGTGAAATAAAAGGGCCACGCCGCTGTGTCGGTAAAATTTGCAGCTTTCATTTGGTACCAATTAAACCCCATATTTCCTTCGCGTCACTGAGAAAAACGCACTTTTCTAAAAATAAATGCAATCTGTAGAAGCCCCTCTCTTGGAAACGGGGCGTGAGCCCCAAACCAGATGGCGATTTTCGAGAACTGCTCCCTGGGAGCTTTCGGGAGAGATGTGTCCCAAGTCCCTAACCCTTTGTATGCTATCCTGTATTTTAGCCCTGCTCTCTAGTTTTTGGAAATTTTATTCTTAAATTTCCTGAATCTTAGAACTATTGTGTTTTGTTAAAAATCATTATGAGACGTCGACGGCCTTCTCTTTATTGAATCTTGTCCCTTTCCATTTTCTGGATTTCTCTCACGTGAATTAATTTTGACGTTGCATTTGCAAACAGTACCAGGTTTATAGTGTAACTAGCTGATTACCCGGCATTGCCCAGGTATTTATTCATCCCAATCTTCTGTTAGGCAGGGGTAGAAAAAAGAATGATATCTATCTATTTGGTAAAATTCCAGTTTTTATTAACAAAATTTATTTTAAAAAATATTTTTTAAATTATAGCTACAGTATTCAAATTATAAAATAAAATTAATTTAAAACAAAACTTGGTTGTATACGGTGTTGTTAGTTTCACAATCAAGAGCAAGAATAAATAAATTCGTAGGTCAACCCAACCCAGAGCAAGCAAAATAAAGTTGTCCGTGGGAAAAACATGGCGATCTCAAATCTATACTCCGCAGTACTTAATATACTGTCCGACTTATTGATCGTCATCGAAAACTCAAGTTGTACTTGAAATTGCAATCTCTTAATCACACTGTCCCTTTTCTGTCAAGATAGTCGCTTTAATTATATTGCCCAGCATCTCTTTTACGCACAGTCTTGTGACGTTGCAAAGTGTTGGCGAGTCGAGAATCCGTAGTAAAATATTTGGAGATCAAACTGTAAGACGATGTGGTGGCAATCCAGACGAATTAAGTGAGTTTAGGAACTCAGTTAGATAATTAACCACCTCATTAGTATCTACAACGGTATCTATGTAGAATTGGATCCTGTTTTTTTCTATCAATCGAAAAATTATTTCATAAAAATATAAAATAATAAAAACACACAAGTTTTAAATTGTATATATAAAAAAGGCACAATGGTGTTAATTCAAACCAAATAAGACATAATACAGTTAATTAAAGTTACAATTACAATTAATCAATCAATCCGAAAATCCAACAGAAAACACGACCGCACGGCTGCGTAGCTTAAGACAGAACTCCTTTCCTGTTGTGCAGTCACCTTCCTCTTTGCCTTAGAGCATGTCCCACACATGAAGTGCTTTCAGCAGCCGGTACCACGTCCAAAGTTTTAGCAGTGCCGTCAGCAGTAATCCAATACCGCCCGCAGCAACGACGGCGACTAGGAGCTTGGCCGGTGTCATCGCTAATAGATAACACCAACCTAAGCTGACTTGCCTTTTATCAGGCTGCCCATCACCCGTGTGATGATTCAGCCGACCTGCTTCGATGTCTTTTACGTACGACAAAGAAAATAGACGCCCAGGAATTCGGACGACATATGAGTAGCGCAACGACCCAAAACTACGGTGACTGCACAACGTACCAACAGTAGAACATAATGCTTAATTAACAAAAGATAATTAGTAGAATAACTAAACAACAGAATAACTTATTTTACATGTTATGAGTAATACAAAAAGATAAACGACAGAATAACTTATAATAATTATGAGTAATGCAAAAAGATAAACGACAGAATAACTTATAATAATTATGAGTAATGCAAAAAGATAAACGACAGAATAACTTACAATCCTACATCTATACTTTTATATTAGGCCTTGCCTATTAACATGGCAAGTATTAGATTGTTTATTTCGTGGGTGTCTCCATTCTTAGTAGCAAGAATGGCCCCTTCTCGCAACCGGTATAAAATGTGATAGTTTTGAGAAACAGCCGGATAAA
This sequence comes from Nephrocerus scutellatus, assembly GCA_947095585.1. NCBI lineage: Eukaryota > Metazoa > Arthropoda > Insecta > Diptera > Pipunculidae > Nephrocerus > Nephrocerus scutellatus. Next base: position 49,185,000 of record OX352764.1, read on the forward strand.
TAGAATTTATTAGTTCTGCACTGATTTCAAAAATCGATGTCAATTTAATATAACCATAAAACACGGCTACTAATCTTTCCAATTTGAAGTAGGGGCGACAATGTCCTCACCGCAAAATTCGTCGTCAAATGGTCGCCGAGTACCATTCTAAACACCACTATTCATCTCAGCGACCCCGAAAACAATAGAATCAACTCTAATATCGGCCACCCCCCCCCCTCAGTTATCGACCCCCTCCCCTAGAGCTGTCTTACCATCACCATTCAACTCAGCGACCAAGAAAACCATAAAATCGACACTAATATCGGTCATTCCACCCCCCTCAGTTCACGACCGCATCCACCTAGAGCTGTCTTACCATCACCTTTCAACTCAGTGACCACGAAAACCATGAAATCGACACTAATATCGTTCACCCCCTCCCCCCTCAGTTATCGACCCCATCCCCCTAGAGCTGTTTTACCATCACCATTCAACTCAGCGACCACGAAAACCATAAAATCAACACTAATATCGGTCAACCCCCCAACCATCAGTTATCGACCCCATCCCCCCTAGAGCTGTCTTACCATCACAATTCAACTCAGCGACCACGAAAACAATAGAATCAACCCCCATCCCCCTAGAGCTGTCTTACCATCAACATTCAACTCAGCGACCACGAAAACCATAAAATCGACACTAATACCGGTCAGCCCCCCTCCCCCTCAGTTATCGACCCCATCCCCCTAGAGCTGTCTTACCATCACCATTGAACTCAGCGACCCCGAAAACCATAGAATCGACACTAAAATCGGTAACCCCCTCAGTTAACGACCCCATACCACTGAAGCTGTCACCACTCAACTCACCAACCCCGAAAACTATAGAATCACAACTGATATCATTCCACTCAGCAACCCCGAAAACTATAGAATCAAAACTAATATCGGTGACCCCCCCCCCCCCTCAGTTACCGACCCCATCCCTCTAGAGCTGTCTTACCATCACCATTCTACTCAGCGACAACGAAAACCATACAATCGACACTAATATCGTTCACCCCCCCCCCTCAGTTATCGACCCCATCCCCCTAGAGCTGTCTTACCATCAACATTCAACTCAGTGACCACGAAAACAATAGAATCTATCTAATATCGGTCACCCCCCCCCCCCTCCCCAGTTGTCGACCCCATCCACCTAGAGCTGTCTTACCATCACCATTCAACTCAGCGACCACGAAAACCATAAAATAGACACTAATACCGGTCAGCCCCCCTCCCCCTCAGTTATCGACCCCATCCACCTAGAGCTGTCTTACCATCACCATTCAACTCAGCGACCACGAAAACCATAAAATCGACACAAATATCGGTCACCCACCATCACCCTTCAGTTATCGACCCCATCCACCTAGAGCTGTCTTACCATCACCATTCAACTCAGCGACCACGAAAACCATAAAATCGACACAAATATCGGTCACCCACCATCACCCTTCAGTTATCGACCCCATCCCCCCTAGAGCTGTCCTACCATCACCATACAACTCAGCAACCACGAAAACCATAAAATCGACACTAATATCGGTCATCCCCTCCCCCTCAGTTATCGACCCCATCCTACTAGATCTGTCTTAACATCACCATTCAACTCAGCGACCACGAAAACCATAAAATCGACACTAATACCGGTCAGCCCCCCCTCCCCCTCAGTTATCGTCCACATCCCCCTAGAGTTGTCTTACCATCACCATTCAACTCAGCGACCACGAAACCAATAGAATCCACTCTAATATCGATCACCCACCCCCCTGCGGCGATACATTACTAATCCATTGGAGCGTACTACCAACACTATTCATCATGGTGATAGCGAAAACTGTAGCAGGGGGGGTAGCGGGTTTTTTTTCCTGTGGTAGGGGTGGCAGCAGCCTCCCACAACCAAAAAACGTGCACCCTCCACCACCTATGTTTGATTCCAGATAGTTACTAATATGTAAACCAAGTTTGGTTGAAATTGGCCAAGGCGTTCCAGAGCTAGTTAGGCACAAATATATATACAAACAAATTCTCTATTTTATATATATAGATTAGAACTTAATTTTCAGTTTTGTAACCAATACTGCAATTCGCTGCCCGTAGGCGATTGACATATAATGTTTTGCTTACGCTTGATTTACATTTGTGGCATGCGAGAAAAAATTAGCAGGACGGCTGTTAAATAGCATTTTTGGTTAGCCAGACGAGAGAAGTAGTATATTTTTCAATGTTACCATAATGCTATAGATAACATTTCCCATGTTACTATAAAATAACTATAACATTCGTGTAGTGTCAATCTCTTCTAGCTTACCACAAATTCAATTTAACTATAATCGGCCCGCTCACTTTATCTCGCACGCCTCGAATGTAAATTTAGCATTATTCAATAAGATTGTGTGACGACAGTCTCAACGATTTGTTGTTATTTTCCGTTTCTTCTTAGAGCAATGGGCGAAAGAGAGTGTCGTTTGATTTGAGTATATGCCTATAGTTGAATTAAGTTGCTAGTTGCTTTTTTGCGATAAGAGTAAATCCAGGAAGAAAGGCTGTCATCGTCAGTTGCACTCATTCATATTTCCTTTTCATATTTTATTTCCTGTCCCTGATAATAATATTATAAGAATATTGTTATTGTCATTGCTATTAATATTTTTATATTATCTTGTTGTACTATAATATTATAACAATATAATGCCTGTTATAAAGTTACTCTTAAGCACCTAAGCAGTATTGTAAGAGCGAAAGGAGCACTCTTGATCAACTATCGCGTTATACTTCACTCAACAAGAACGTGTTGCTCGAAAGAGAGAGTGAACTTCGGCAGTGGGTATAGCGCAGCTAAGGAGTACGGACGTCGAGAATAGGAGTGGCAGACTCGAGGCGGAAAAGAATATATTTTTTTTTTTAACTTGCTTTGACCCACTGCCGGTACCACGTCCAAAGTTTTAGCAGTGCCGTCAGCAGTAATCCAATACCGCCCGCAGCAACGACGGGACTAGGAGCTTGGCCGGTGTCATCGCTAATAGATAACACCAACCTAAGCTGACTTGCCTTTTATCAGGCTGCCCATCACCCGTGTGATGATTCAGCCGACCTGCTTCGATGTCTTTTACGTACGACAAAGAAAATAGACGCCCAGGAATTCGGACGACATATGAGTAGCGCAACGACCCAAAACTACGGTGACTGCACAACGTACCAACAGTAGAACATAATGCTTAATTAACAAAAGATAATTAGTAGAATAACTAAACAACAGAATAACTTATTTTACATGTTATGAGTAATACAAAAAGATAAACGACAGAATAACTTATAATAATTATGAGTAATGCAAAAAGATAAACGACAGAATAACTTATAATAATTATGAGTAATGCAAAAAGATAAACGACAGAATAACTTACAATCCTACATCTATACTTTTATATTAGGCCTTGCCTATTAACATGGCAAGTATTAGATTGTTTATTTCGTGGGTGTCTCCATTCTTAGTAGCAAGAATGGCCCCTTCTCGCAACCGGTATAAAATGTGATAGTTTTGAGAAACAGCCGGATAAATAGAATTTATTAGTTCTGCACTGATTTCAAAAATCGATGTCAATTTAATATAACCATAAAACACGGCTACTAATCTTTCCAATTTGAAGTAGGGGCGACAATGTCCTCACCGCAAAATTCGTCGTCAAATGGTCGCCGAGTACCATTCTAAACACCACTATTCATCTCAGCGACCCCGAAAACAATAGAATCAACTCTAATATCGGCCACCCCCCCCCCCCTCAGTTATCGACCCCCTCCACTAGAGCTGTCTTACCATCACCATTCAACTCAGCGACCAAGAAAACCATAAAATCGACACTAATATCGGTCATTCCACCCCCCTCAGTTCACGACCGCATCCACCTAGAGCTGTCTTACCATCACCATTCAACTCAGTGACCACGAAAACCATGAAATCGACACTAATATCGTTCACCCCCTCCCCCCTCAGTTATCGACCCCATCCCCCTAGAGCTGTTTTACCATCACCATTCAACTCAGCGACCACGAAAACCATAAAATCAACACTAATATCGGTCAACCCCCCAACCATCAGTTATCGACCCCATCCCCCCTAGAGCTGTCTTACCATCACAATTCAACTCAGCGACCACGAAAACAATAGAATCAACCCCCATCCCCCTAGAGCTGTCTTACCATCAACATTCAACTCAGCGACCACGAAAACCATAAAATCGACACTAATACCGGTCAGCCCCCCTCCCCCTCAGTTATCGACCCCATCCCCCTAGAGCTGTCTTACCATCACCATTGAACTCAGCGACCCCGAAAACCATAGAATCGACACTAAAATCGGTAACCCCCTCAGTTAACGACCCCATACCACTGAAGCTGTCACCACTCAACTCACCAACCCCGAAAACTATAGAATCACAACTGATATCATTCCACTCAGCAACCCCGAAAACTATAGAATCAAAACTAATATCGGTCACCCCCCCCCCTCAGTTACCGACCCCATCCCTCTAGAGCTGTCTTACCATCACCATTCTACTCAGCGACCACGAAAACCATACAATCGACACTAATATCGTTCACCCCCCCCCCCCCTCAGTTATCGACCCCATCCCCCTAGAGCTGTCTTACCATCAACATTCAACTCAGTGACCACGAAAACAATAGAATCTATCTAATATCGGTCACCCCCCCCTCCTCCCAAGTTGTCGACCCCATCCACCTAGAGCTGTCTTACCATCACCATTCAACTCAGCGACCACGAAAACCATAAAATCGACACTAATACCGGTCAGCCCCCCTCCCCCTCAGTTATCGACCCCATCCACCTAGAGCTGTCTTACCATCACCATTCAATCAGCGACCACGAAAACCATAAAATCGACACAAATATCGGTCACCCACCATCACCCTTCAGTTATCGACCCCATCCACCTAGAGCTGTCTTACCATCACCATTCAACTCAGCGACCACGAAAACCATAAAATCGACACAAATATCGGTCACCCACCATCACCCTTCAGTTATCGACCCCATCCCCCCTAGAGCTGTCTTACCATCACCATACAACTCAGCAACCACGAAAACCATAAAATCGACACTAATATCGGTCATCCCCTCCCCCTCAGTTATCGACCCCATCCTACTAGATCTGTCTTAACATCACCATTCAACTCAGCGACCACGAAAACCATAAAATCGACACTAATACCGGTCAGCCCCCCCTCCCCCTCAGTTATCGTCCACATCCCCCTAGAGTTGTCTTACCATCACCATTCAACTCAGCGACCACGAAACCAATAGAATCCACTCTAATATCGATCACCCACCCCCCTGCGGCGATACATTACTAATCCATTGGAGCGTACTACCAACACTATTCATCATGGTGATAGCGAAAACTGTAGCAGGGGGGGTAGCGGGTTTTTTTTCCTGTGGTAGGGGTGGCAGCAGCCTCCCACAACCAAAAAACGTGCACCCTCCACCACCTATGTTTGATTCCAGATAGTTACTAATATGTAAACCAAGTTTGGTTGAAATTGGCCAAGGCGTTCCAGAGCTAGTTAGGCAGAAATATATATACAAACAAATTCTCTATTTTATATATATAGATTAGAACTTAATTTTCAGTTTTGTAACCAATACTGCAATTCGCTGCCCGTAGGCGATTGACATATAATGTTTTGCTTACGCTTGATTTACATTTGTGGCGTGCGAGAAAAAATTAGCAGGACGGCTGTTAAATAGCATTTTTGGTTAGCCAGACGAGAGAAGTAGTATATTTTTCAATGTTACCATAATGCTATAGATAACATTTCCCATGTTACTATAAAATAACTATAACATTCGTGTAGTGTCAATCTCTTCTAGCTTACCACAAATTCAATTTAACTATAATCGGCCCGCTCACTTTATCTCGCACGCCTCGAATGTAAATTTAGCATTATTCAATAAGATTGTGTGACGACAGTCTCAACGATTTGTTGTTATTTTCCGTTTCTTCTTAGAGCAATGGGCGAAAGAGAGTGTCGTTTGATTTGAGTATATGCCTATAGTTGAATTAAGTTGCTAGTTGCTTTTTTTGCGATAAGAGTAAATCCAGGAAGAAAGGCTGTCATCGTCAGTTGCACTCATTCATATTTCCTTTTCATATTTTATTTCCTGTCCCTGATAATAATATTATAAGAATATTGTTATTGTCATTGCTATTAATATTTTTATATTATCTTGTTGTACTATAATATTATAACAATATAATGCCTGTTATAAAGTTACTCTTAAGCACCTAAGCAGTATTGTAAGAGCGAAAGGAGCACTCTTGATCAACTATCGCGTTATACTTCACTCAACAAGAACGTGTTGCTCGAAAGAGAGAGTGAACTTCGGCAGTGGGTATAGCGCAGCTAAGGAGTACGGACGTCGAGAATAGGAGTGGCAGACTCGAGGCGGAAAAGAATATATTATTTTTTTAACTTGCTATGACCCACTGCAGTAAATTAGTCATTAATACTAAAACGCAAAGGAACGATTTCGTTTTTATTCCAAAGTGTCCGATAGCACTCGTTTTATCGCGTATTTCTCGTGACGGACAGTGAGTTTTACCTAAAAAGTACGTATTCGTGCGGTCTTCTACTAAGAAGAAGAAAACGAAACATTAAAAAGGTTCCAGAAGGAAATCGAATTATTTCCAGCATCGAACGCGTGTATTTGTGGTGCTCAACAAGTTGTTCAATTTCATTCGATAAGGGAGGTTGTTATTGTGTGGTGCGTACGCTTTAACGTATTTTGTTTAGTAAAATTTCACTGTGGAAAAAAATTAAAAAATTGAATTTATTGTGAGAATTGAATAACGACATTAAATTATTACTATATAACGCGGTTTAAATATACAATTATATTTTGTGGGCGATTTAATTTCGCCAAACTCTACATCCTACTCTACTACTACATACAGATATTGTGGTGGGATTTCTAGCTGTGACGTTTATCATCCGACATTTTGGAAAACAAGATAAGTGGATTATACCTGCGTAGTTTCTTTTGGATTCAAATTGGATTTAAATTTTCAACATTTCTGTACCAAAAATTTACAGTTTTTTTTTATAAAAAATAATAAAACGTATTAGTTCATACCTCCGTTTTTGTGAGATGCAACATTAAAACAAAATATGTAATACAATTAAGCAAGAAATTAACATCAAATTGAAATAAGTGAAGACACGGCGAACAAAACTTTACTATCTTAACATAAGTTCTGCGTATGAATATTTTTGTCTGTTAAAGGAAAAAGAAAATGTTAACAATCAACCAACAACAGCTCGTATTTTATTTTAAGTAAATAAATAAGAAAGACAAATAATCTTGTATTCTTTGAAAATGCTTAGCACAAAAGCAAAATTATAAATAACGTATAAATTGCGTCCATAATCCTTTTTTTCAACTGCTGATGATGAGCAATTAAAAAAAAAAACTAAACATAAATAAAACGATGTAAGGTACGTTAATGAAACAGCGGATGCAATAAATACATCGTAAAGTAGAAACTGTAAAATCAAGCTTAACTCGGGCGAAGCGTTAAGAAATAAGATGATGAAAATAATTTATGTTACCAAAGTCAATCTTCTTTTTTCTTCGGTTTTAAATTTCATGTGTCCTCAGCACATAATACGATTAAACAATTGAATAATAACAGACAAAACATAACTGTATGCAGTAAGAGGAGAAATTCCCGCTTGCCTAAGCGTTGGCATAAGTGACTTTTGTTGTTGGTTATAAAACTAATACATATATATAATACGGTTTGGTTTTTTTTTGCTGGACTATAATGACATCGATTATGCGCATGGCCACTAATATAATAAGGCCCCTGTAGCTGCTTTCATCGTGGGATTTCAACGAATTCGTCGCCCTGGTACCAGGTTTTTTTTTGTTGCTATTTTATCCTCATAAATGAGTATAGTAATCTCTCTATTTACTATTATTATTACCATATTATTATAAAATTAATCATTATTATTACTACTATTATAAGTATCATTACTATTCCTAAAATTAATTATTATTACTATTACTATCATTATTATTACCAATCTTAAAATTAATCATTCTTATTATTACTACTATCATTATTACCATATTATTATAAAATTTATCATTATTATTATTACTATCGGTATTTTTATAATGAGTACGTCATACAAAAGAGGTGAATTTCATTAAATAAAACTGTTTTCGCTTACCATATGTTATTGTTGATGGCACTTTTCTTCCTTGGTTTCTCTACTGGTTTTAGGATTTTAGTTTAAAATGCTCCCGTAAGTATAGTTTGGTTTTAGTGAGGAGGAGCTGGAATGTCAACGCTAAGGTGTTACTGATCCCTTTTGTCCCTGTCCCTTCCTCATCCTGCGGTCTAAAACAGGCTTTGTGCAAGTTTGTAAACCCCGCCCGTATCCCTGAGTGCTTAGCCGGAGCATCTGACCGCCCGAACCTCTGCACATCGCAATCTGCTAACGCCACCATTTTAAATGGTGAACGTTACAGTGGCGCCCAATTTTTTCTGGTAGTAGGCTAGTTTCTTTTTTTTGTCAAGTTACTCTACAATTTGACTCTCCATCTTTATATTTTCATCCCATTCTAGTATGTTAAACCTATTAATAAATCAATAGATGTTGTTGGAGTTTGACTGAGAAAGATCGGTTGTTAGATTGTTTCTACAAAATAAAAGAGAAAACAAAATAAAACGTTGACATGGGGGTTCTTCAGTTGACTTTCGACTACGTCCCGATTGATTTCAAATTGATTTCTCATTTGATTTCCGAATATGATTGTTAGACTTTCAATTGAGTTTCGGTTTATTTCCGAATATTTTCGTTTGATTTTAACTGAGCCTCGGTTGATTTCTAGTCGACTGCTGAATAGTTTTGTTGATTTTCGGTTGAACATAAGTTGTTTGGTTATTTCTTTTTACATTTCCCCATTCATTTCTTCCTTTGATAATGTTAACGATCACCAGGGCTGGACCAATATTCGGACACTTGGCCAAAAGTTTAGCACGGTAGTTCGTTTGAATTAAATATACGGTTTTTATTCTCTGTTGATCGCTGGCACTCTGCATTACTGGTTTGATTATTGAGTACGCATCTTATCCCCGCTATTATGGGTTTGAATAGGTGTCGTGGGTGATTGTCCGGGAAATGCTTTAATCTTAGTACCAATAACAAATTGGAGTCATGAATTTCCTATGGGATTAGTCTAATGGTTTGATTTCCATGAGCTTCCGGTCTGTTATTAAATTTTATCCCCGATGGTCCAATACAATAAGTGTGAACACAAGCACGTTTCCTAAATCTGGCGTCCCGGCTCTTCCTCACTGCTTACCAAGTTGTCTACAATATTAATTGTTATCCGTTGTTCGTTATAGCTTGCTACTCATAATCAGAAGTGGTTATTGAGAACCGTTGGCATCTTTGGATGTGGAATTAAGAAATTATTAACTACTAATACACTACTTTATATAAATTGAACGAATTTCTTTTTGTTAAAAGAATTCACTAGGTCGGCGTAATTGAACAATTGCATGGGTGGCTCAGTCTCTCGGTGTAAGACGCGTTGATAACCATTTCTAATTTGATATTAGTATTAAATATCTTTTCTTTTTCGAGTTACTGACAAAATCCCAAAATGAATCCGGATCACCTGTCGAACGACGAGTTTGAGTTGGAATGTTCGGTTCGCGACATTTCTGGCGATCCGTTAACTAAGCTTAATGAGCTCATACAGCGGCTAGAAAACGAAAAAGAACACCCAGTTTTAGCACCAAATAGGCCTGTGCATTCTGCCCAGAAAAACCCTAGAGGTGAAGTCAGTAAGATTTCGTTGAAGTTTCGTTCCATCTACGCTGAAATTCAAAATTTATTAGTCTTACGTAGCGATAAGGCATCTATACAGTTTGATATATTTCATTCACGGTTGTTACACATCCGCGGGCGATTGCAAAGGATTAGGTATTCAAAGGCAGTGGAAACTGTGGTCACTGAACTCAACGACAAATGCGATCAAATGATTGAATTTATCACTAATGCCAATCAGGACAACAAGGACTTAAATGAGTCTATCACTCAGTTTAAGTCTTTGGATATTGGTACTGAAGGGCATACTTATCCTGGTGACGGCATTGAACAGGACGACAGGGAAGGGTCCGACAGTTCTGATACAGATCAGACAGAACAGTCACAAGTACGACAATTAGAGCATCAGACTAGCTCTCCTAATTATAGCAATGAGCCTATAATGTCTAATAACTTGGACGGTGTAGTTCAGGGAGTTTCTTCGCAGAGAGTCGATCCTGTCGTCACGAGGTCGAAGACTGTTCCGGTGATGGTAAAACAACCTAGCGTACACCAGACCCAATATAATTTGTTGTTCCCAACGATGGGTAGTTCCTTGTCAAATAATATACAGTCTGGCAACTGTTCAGTGTCGAATCCAGATCAGTTTTACCATCCACCAATCTTTAATCCTCTCCAGCGTGACCCAACTAAATGGCCGATATCACTTGACGGTTCATTGACGGGCACGCCGGTTAAAAAATTTATTCGCATGTTGGAGCATCAAGCGTTGACGAACCGAATCCATCTGCAGCAAATTGCCAATGATATGAGTTACTTCCTCCGTGACACCGCAGCAGATTGGTACTGGGATTTTATCCAACGTTATGGCAACGTTGAATGGTCATTTTTGAAAAATGAGCTGACAAAAAGGTTCGCTGATAGACGAACCGATTTGGAAATACGTCGTGTGATAGAATCGAAGAAACAGCGACCGAATGAAAAGTTTATTGAGTTTTATAATTCAGTTCTATCAATGGCCCTGCAAATGGAAACTCCTATGCCAGACTCGGAACTCATTTTTATCCTTACTCAAAATATGCGACCAGGGCTACAGGACCGACTTGCAGTTACACAGTTCGTAACACTCGACGAATTGCTGCGGCAATGCATGGCATACGAGGACACTTGGGCTCGTAATCGAATCTTACCAGAAGTGATTGTTGAGTCTCGAAAATATGCTCACGAGTTACAGGTTTTGGCGGACCCGAATTTGACGGACGTTAGTCATCATACCAATTATCATAGATTTCAACCGGGTAACACAATAGCAAGTTACGTTTCAGACCAGGGTCCTTCTAATGTTAATCCTGTGGGGGTACAGTCTCATGATCCTTCGAGTTTTTATTCCAACTCACATAATGGCATAAACTATCGGGACCCATATGGTGTAGGTAAATTTACGCCGTCGCATCAGAATAAGGTAGTTCGTAAAGTGTCGTCTTCCCCAAGTGCCTTTCATTTAAACGTGAAGCATTGTTGGAACTGCCTTCAAAACGGTCACTATTATAAAGACTGCAACCATCGTATGCTACGTACATTTTGTTTCGGATGTGGTACTCCTGAAGTCTTGAAGTCATCATGTCCCCATTGCTGTCTAGATCAGGGAAACTTGAAGGAGGGGGTAAGCGCCGGCAATTCAGCACGGAAGTTTACCCCCAATCACCAACCACAACGAACAGACAACAGGCACCGATCGAACCAAAACAGGAACGGAAGGTATCCTTTGAATCCGAAATAAATAGTACTAAAAGCAATCGTTCCTCTAAATATACAAAATCCAAAACAATTTATCCAAAAGTTATTAACAGGGTTCAACGAAATTTACGTTCCATTCGTTATTTCCAGCGCAGGAAAGCGCTTAAATCTCAAATTGCTGAATCATTATTAACTGATTCATCCGATGGTCGTCCGTATGCCGAAGTGGAAATTTTAGGCAAAAAAGTTTGTGGGTTATTAGACAGTGGGGCCAACGTTTCAATTTTGGGTAAAAACTGCGAAGAGTTTTTAAAAAATCCAACCGTTAATTTCCGGCATTTTCCGTGCACTATTAGAACGGCAAACGGCAATGCTGAACAAATCATAGGCAACATTAAAGTACCCATGATGTTCGCGGGTCAAACTACCATTGTTACCTTGCATTTAGCTCCGAATCTGACACAGTCATTGTACCTGGGTATTGACTTTTGGAAATTATTTCACCTGAAAATTGTTCGTGATTCGGCTAATTTCGTCTTGTCTACTCCTTCGCGAATTTGTTCTTCTCTTACCATTTCAAATAGCGCTAATTTCGACGTTGATGTTCATTTGCATAAGCTAACTCCGTTTCAGCAGGAACAGTTGTATAGTGTCAAGCACCGTTTTCCGTCGTCAGCTGTTCTTGGATTAGGGCGAACCAAATTTGTAAAACACGTTATTGACGTGGGCGATGCCAAACCCATCAAACAACGGTTTTATGCTGTGTCCCCGGCTGTTGAAGCTGAGATTGGGAAGGAGCTAGATCGGATGCTCTCCTTAGGGGTCATTGAGGAAAGTGCAAGTTCATGGAGCTCACCGATCACAAAGGTACGCAAGGCGGATGGTAGAGTTCGACTGTGTTTGGATGCAAGGAAGGTGAATGCGGTTACGGTGAAGGATGCTTACCCTTTGCCTCTCATAGACGGTTTGCTAGGACGTCTTAATAAGACCCGATTTATATCGAGTCTGGATTTGAAGGACGCCTTTTGGCAGATTCCGTTAGATGAGGGGTCAAGGGATAAGACAGCTTTCACCGTTCCGGGACGCCAACTATACCAATTCACCGTTATGCCTTTCGGTCTTTGCAATGCTCCACAGACAATGTGTCGGTTAATGCATAGAGTGATTCCTCACGAGTTGCACACACAGGTTTTCGTTTATCTAGATGATCTCCTGATAGCCGCTGAGACATTTGAAGAACACCTTGAGTTGTTGAGTAAGGTGGCTGACCTATTGAAGAGAGCTGGTCTTACCATAAATATAGAGAAGAGCAAATTTCTTCTTAAAGAGATTCGTTACTTGGGTTACATTGTCGGCGATGGGGTATTAAAACTGGATGACTCAAAAATATCTGCAATAACATCTTTCCCTGTCCCTTATTCCGTTCGCCAATTACGAAGGTTTTTGGGCATGTCTGGGTGGTACAGACGCTTTATCCGATGTTACGCAGATTTGACAACGCCCCTTACCAATCTTCTAAAGAAGAACCGTAAGTTTGAATGGAATGACAGGGCCCAGGAAGCTTTCGAGAAGTTAAAAGTAGCACTTACCTCAGCTCCCGTCCTGTGTAATCCCGATTGGACTCAGGCGTTCTTCATTCAGTGCGACGCGTCCATGACTGGTATAGGGGCCGTGTTGTTTCAACGATCTGTCAGTGGCGAGGAACGCCCTATCGCTTTTGTCTCCCAGAAACTTAACGCAGCGCAGCGAAATTATAGCGTTACAGAGCTGGAGTGTTATGCGGCTGTACTAAGTGTCGGGAAATTTCGGCAATACGTGGAGGGTTACCCTTTTACAATCATTACCGACCACGCAAGCTTGAAATGGCTAATGGGACAGAAGGAGCTTTCTGGACGGCTCGCGCGGTGGAGTCTCAAACTTCAGGGTTTCAACTTCTCGATCGAATACCGCAAGGGGAAAGACAATGTTGTAGCAGATGCCCTTTAAAGGCGAGTTGAGGTATTGTCCTGGGATGTTGGCGAGGAGGTTATACCGTTACATCCAGATTCGGATGCTATTTATTTTCAAGACCCTGAATACCTAACCCAAAAGGAACTTATTCAATCAAAAGGCGAGATTAAATCAAATCTTAGAATAGTTAACGATAAGATCTTGATTCGGACGACACCTGATTCTGATTTATTTTCCGATATTCCTTCTTGGAAAGTTTATGTCCCAAAACCACTTATCCCAATTCTACTTGAAAGAGTTCACTCTCCGCCTAAAGCTTCACATTTGGGAATCCGTAAAACTTTAGAAGTTTTACGCCGGTACTATCATTGGCCTAAAATGGCTGTACACGTGCATAAATTCATAATGAATTGTCCGATATGTAAGGCTAGCAAACCACCAAATATCATAACTCGCCCACCGATGGGGAAATACATCGAAGTCAGTAGAGTTTTTCAGCACTTACACATAGACTTTATGGGTCCGTATCCACGTTCAAAACAAGGCAATACCTATCTTTTTGTTGTTTTAGACCAACTTAGTCGCTTTGTTCTGCTCGAACCGATGCGGGATGCTACTACTATAAACGTAATTAAATTTTTAGAAAATCGAGTTATTAACGTTTATTCGGCCCCTGAAAGAATCTTGAGTGACAATGGTAGACAATTTACTTCCAAATCATTTCGGGAATTTCTGAGCAAACATGGCATCAAGCACATGTTGACTCCGAAGTACTCTCCGCAAGCGAACGCCTCGGAACGCGTAAACAGAAGCATCTTGTCTGCCATTAGATCATACATTCAGGAAGATCACACAACATGGGATGCGCATGTTCATGCCATTGCATCTGCGTTGCGGAATGTAACCCATGAAATTACAGATCGTTCGCCCTATTTCATGGTTTTTGGTCAGCATTACATTTCTAATGGGTCTGAATATACTTTGCTTCGTGAGCTAAATAGTTTGGATGACAACGAGGTACATATTTGCAATGTAGATAAATTGACCTTAGCACAAAAAACGGTACTGGAAAACCTTCGGAAAGCACATAAGAGCCATTCAGATAGGTACAACCTACGTAGTCGTCACCGCAAATTGTTTGTAGGCCAGCAGGTTTTTGTAAGGAACTTCTGTCAAAGTTCAGCCATCCAGAGGTTTTCTGCAAAACTTGCACCAAAATTCAAAGTGGCATTCATTAAAGAACCAGTAGGAAATGTTGCGTTCAAACTAGTAGACAAGGACGGCACTTATATTGGTACATATCATATGAAGGATATTAAAACTTAATTAGCATGTTCTACGCTATATCGGCAGTTTCTTTGAAGCAATATCAGGATGCACCTGAAAGTCCGTATTTCAGACATACTCTATATACATATATTAATAATGCCCGGCTTAGAGACATTTCTCATGGGATCATGGGACTGCCCCACGATTTGTGACGACAGTCTCAACGATTTGTTGTTATTTTCCGTTTCTTCTTAGAGCAATGGGCGAAAGAGAGTGTCGTTTGATTTGAGTATATGCCTATAGGTGAATTAAGTTGCTAGTTGCTTTTTTTGCGATAAGAGTAAATCCAGGAAGAAAGGCTGTCATCGTCAGTTGCACTCATTCATATTTCCTTTTCATATTTTATTTCCTGTCCCTGATAATAATATTATAAGAATATTGTTATTGTCATTGCTATTAATATTTTTATATTATCTTGTTGTACTATAATATTATAACAATATAATGCCTGTTATAAAGTTACTCTTAAGCACCTAAGCAGTATTGTAAGAGCGAAAGGAGCACTCTTGATCAACTATCGCGTTATACTTCACTCAACAAGAACGTGTTGCTCGAAAGAGAGAGTGAACTTCGGCAGTGGGTATAGCGCAGCTAAGGAGTACGGACGTCGAGAATAGGAGTGGCAGACTCGAGGCGGAAAAGAATATATTATTTTTTTAACTTGCTATGACCCACTGCAGTAAATTAGTCATTAATACTAAAACGCAAAGGAACGATTTCGTTTTTATTCCAAAGTGTCCGATAGCACTCGTTTTATCGCGTATTTCTCGTGACGGACAGTGAGTTTTACCTAAAAAGTACGTATTCGTGCGGTCTTCTACTAAGAAGAAGAAAACGAAACATTAAAAAGGTTCCAGAAGGAAATCGAATTATTTCCAGCATCGAACGCGTGTATTTGTGGTGCTCAACAAGTTGTTCAATTTCATTCGATAAGGGAGGTTGTTATTGTGTGGTGCGTACGCTTTAACGTATTTTGTTTAGTAAAATTTCACTGTGGAAAAAAATTAAAGAATTGAATTTATTGTGAGAATTGAATAACGACATTAAATTATTACTATATAACGCGGTTTAAATATACAATTATATTTTGTGGGCGATTTAATTTCGCCAAACTCTACATCCTACTCTACTACTACATACAGATATTGTGGTGGGATTTCTAGCTGTGACGTTTATCATCCGACATTTTGGAAAACAAGATAAGTGGATTATACCTGCGTAGTTTCTTTTTGGATTCAAATTGGATTTAAATTTTCTTTTGTACCAAAAATTTACAGTTTTTTTTTATAAAAAATAATAAAACGTATTAGTTCATACCTCCGTTTTTGTGAGATGCAACATTAAAACAAAATATGTAATACAATTAAGCAAGAAATTAACATCAAATTGAAATAAGAGAAAACACGGCGAACAAAACTTTACTATCTTAACATAAGTTCTGCGTATGAATATTTTTGTCTGTTAAAGGAAAAAGAAAATGTTAACAATCAACCAACAACAGCTCGTATTTTATTTTAAGTAAATAAATAAGAAAGACAAATAATCTTGTATTCTTTGAAAATGCTTAGCACAAAAGCAAAATTATAAATAACGTATAAATTGCGTCCATAATCCTTTTTTTCAACTGCTGATGATGAGCAATTAAAAAAAAAAACTAAACAAAAATAAAACGATGTAAGGTACGTTAATGAAACAGCGGATGCAATAAATACATCGTAAAGTAGAAACTGTAAAATCAAGCTTAACTCGGGCGAAGCGTTAAGAAATAAGATGATGAAAATAATTTATGTTACCAAAGTCAATCTTCTTTTTTCTTCGGTTTTAAATTTCATGTGTCCTCAGCACATAATACGATTAAACAATTGAATAATAACAGACAAAACATAACTGTATGCAGTAAGAGGAGAAATTCCCGCTTGCCTAAGCGTTGGCATAAGTGACTTTTGTTGTTGGTTATAAAACTAATACATATATATAATACGGTTTGGTTTTTTTTTGCTGGACTATAATGACATCGATTATGCGCATGGCCACTAATATAATAAGGCCCCTGTAGCTGCTTTCATCGTGGGATTTCAACGACTTCGTCGCCCTGGTACCAGGTTTTTTTTTGTTGCTATTTTATCCTCATAAATGAGTATAGTAATCTCTCTATTTACTATTATTATTACCATATTATTATAAAATTAATCATTATTATTATTACTACTATTATAAGTATCATTACTATTCCTAAAATTAATTATTATTACTATTACTATCATTATTATTACCAATCTTAAAATTAATCATTCTTATTATTACTACTATCATTATTACCATATTATTATAAAATTTATCATTATTATTATTACTATCGGTATTTTTATAATGAGTACGTCATACAAAATAGGTGAATTTCATTAAATAAAACTGTTTTCGCTTACCATATGTTATTGTTGATGGCACTTTTCTTCCTTGGTTTCTCTACTGGTTTTAGGATTTTAGTTTAAAATGCTCCCGTAAGTATAGTTTGGTTTTAGTGAGGAGGAGCTGGAATGTCAACGCTAAGGTGTTACTGATCCCTTTTGTCCCTGTCCCTTCCTCATCCTGCGGTCTAAAACAGGCTTTGTGCAAGTTTGTAAACCCCGCCCGTATCCCTGAGTGCTTAGCCGGAGCATCTGACCGCCCGAACCTCTGCACATCGCAATCTGCTAACGCCACCATTTTAAATGGTGAACGTTACAATTGTGAAGAGAGAAAGCAAAACCTCTGAGAAAATATTTTTCGATTTCGATGAGCATAAGTTAGAGTAAGCCAACATTTTATATTTCGTTCTTCGGTACTTTAGTACACAACAGATATCATCGTCATGATTGCAAACTGGGAATGGTGTGTGTGGATTTTCGTTCGATTTGCACTTTAACAGCTAACAAATTTTATGGTTTCAAGAATGGTTGTGCATTTGGAAATAGACATTATGTTCATCTTGACATCTTATTATCCTTCTGAATGTTTATAATGTCATGGTCGTCTTTTACCGTTGGGGCTATGCGGAATTTTCTACTATTGTGGTACGGAGTCCAGGTCCAAAAAAAAACATAGAGTCGTAAGCTATTTCGATATATTCTTTTCGACCCGCTTCAACTTACGTATCATGAAACCTTACGTATCTATCGAAAAGTCACACTATTTAATGTCATAAACGCACCCATTAGTCATAGATCGTGGCCGCACAGTCATCGGATTGAAAATCATTTCAAGCGAAAGAAGTAGGTTTTTAGTGAGTTGGAAAGAGAAAGCTTGATTCCGCCAAAAATCCATCGAGTCATCTACAAAAGATGGCTTTCGGCGCAAGCATGGAGTGGATACGGCAACACAACAACAAATTGAAAAACATACATACAAACAAACACAAATGCTTCGTTATGTGTGGCCACGCTCATAGACGCACTCATTTAATAGCAGCGTTGGATTTAAATGAATTAAAAATTGGGCGAAATTAGCTGTATTTTATTTGGAATCCGAATCCGAATTCGAATGTCAAAACCAGCCAAACAGCAGGTTTTCTTATTCAAAACAAGGAATAAGATAGTGCAATTGTGTTGTAATTCCTTATTCCTCGGCAAATAAAATACAGCTATTGTGAAATTGAAGAAAGTGAACTGTTCTGCTAATGTAGTTACTACAGATGACTAACAATTGCTATATTTGCTATATTGATTTCAACAAAAAAATAAAAATTACAACAACAAACACATTGGATAGACCAGAAAGTGGTTAAGCGTTAACCAAAAAAAAATTTTTGGTTAAGAATATTTAACCAAATTTTTATTTATAATTCTCACCACCAGAGTCGACTTTTAAAAATTATATATGGATAAGTTGGCAAACACATGAAACATGAAAAAGTGGGCGGGCCTAAATATTGGTAAAAAATGAAAGCTAAAAATTAGTTCTACACAGTTCTACTGTTTTTACGGGCGTGGCAAGTTTAAACGGAAGGTGGATAACTTTATGTCCGCCCACTTTTTAACACGCCTTCTAATTACCCTACCACTGACAAGGATGGTCCGATCAGTCCCTTTTTTAAAATTTCTATATTAACTTCACTTGCCCGTGTGTTTGTGGGCTTGTGGGTTTGTGGGCTTGTGGATTTGTGTGTCATGGAATCTTGCGATCAATTTTTAACCCACTTCCTACAGCCCGATTTTATTGAAATTTGGCACACATGTATATCTCCCATGGCAACACTTTCTATTTGTGGCCCCTCGGGCCGCGGGGTCGGGGGGCTCCCATACAAATATTTTACAAAATTTACCCGATTTTCTTTAAATTTGTACACATGTGTGTCTTCGATGGAAAACACATTTTGTAAAAATTTGGAGCGATCGGCCCCTTGGGGACCCCAATATACAATTTTTAAATATCGCTATATCGCATCAGATCACGGCGCTGTTCGCTGCCGCTGCGGCATTTGGTGGATGATTTTGCCACAAAACGAGCACGCAGTGTGTGTGTGTGTGTGTGTGTGTGTGTGTGTGTGTTTTTTTTATGGCTGTGCCAAAGGTGGGGAATCTTCTAAAAGATACCAGTAGAGCCCTCCAGGGGTACTAGCATGCACGATTCGTAAACCTGAATGTTCGTACCAGGAATTACGCATACGTACTAAACCCTCCTTACACACTTCAACCACTCTCCCCATGGGACTGCCGTTAGGTATTACATCACGGGGCTGGTTAGCAGATTACTCTATGCCTTCTGCATCTTCTGCTGCTGCTGATCGCCTTATATTTTCGATTCTTCGCAGCTCGTTTTGCACATTCGTTACGAATACACACACTTCTGTCCACTTATCCTCGGATCTTTGCATTTCTTCTAAAAGGACGTGTGGACTTTGTGGCAGGTTGCTTCTCCATTCTCTGAAGCGTCTGCAATGGAAAATCGCATGCTCTGTGTCTTCTTCTTTGTCTGGACAATCTGGGCAAAAAGGTGAGCTATCGTGTCCAAATCGATAAAGATATTTTCGATAGCCGATATGGCCTTACAGAAACTGCGTAAATTGGTAGTTGCAGTTACCGTAAGATCGGTTTGTCCAATTCTCAATATTCGGGATCAGTTTGTAGGTCCATCTTCCTTTCAAACTTATGTCCCACCGGTCTTGCCACACAGCCATTGAGGTGGCCTTTTCTTCCTCTTTGGTCATTTCGATTGTTCGTTGGTCCTGTTGTGATAAGGCTCTTCTATTGTAGATCCTAAGCATTTCGTCTGCGAGGATATCTACTGGAACCATTCCTGCTATAACGAGGGCAGCATCATCGGAGATCGTTCGGAACCCGCTGATCGTCCTTAGTGCACTGAGTCTGTATATGGACGATAAGTTTCTTCTTATTTCTTTAATCACCAGTGCATCCGCCCAAACTGGGGCTGCGTAAAGGAGGACTGAGCTGACTAATCTAGACATTAGGACCCTCCTTGTATATCCTGGTCCTCCAACGTTTGGCAGAATCCGGAATAATGCTGCCTGCATCTGGGAAGCCTTTTTGCTCGAGTAGTCCACGTGTATTTTAAAACGGAGCCTATTGTCAAGCATTACTCCTAGGTATTTGACAAAATCCTTTGATCTAATAGTCTGGTTACCAACTCGTATATTTATGTATTCTATATTTTTCCGGCTGGTAATCAGGACTGCTTCCGTTTTATGGTCGGCTAATTCTAGACCGACGGATACTAGCCATTTTTTGATTTGGCCAACTGCTTTATTCGTGGCTGACTCTATTCCATTGATTGTCTTTGACACTGTGACAACGGCGATGTCGTCAGCGAATCCAAATATTTGTACGCCTGGTGGTAATGCTAGTCTTAGAACTCCATCGTACATAATATTCCATAGAAGGGGACCCAGCACCGATCCTTGTGGGACTCCTGCGGAGACGTTATAGTACTTTGTACCCTCATTGGTTTCGTACCTCAACCTTCTATAACTTAAGTAGCTTGACACTATCTTCCTTATATAGTATGGTGCATCTATTCTGGCGAGTGATCTTCTTATTGAGGACCATTTTGCAGAGTTAAAGGCGTTTTTTATGTCCAGTGTCACTACTGCACAATATTCCTTTGTGCCCCACCGCCATCTTTTTCCTTCAATCGCATTCTTTGCTATATTGACCACCGCCTTTATGGCGTCGACGGTCGAGCGCGATTTTCGAAACCCGAACTGATGATCTGACAGTGCTCCTTTATTATCCGCTATATTAAGCAATCTGTCATATATGATCCGCTCGAGTATCTTTCCCATTGTATCTAGTAGGCATATTGGGCGGTACGAAGATGGTTCGCCCGGTGGTTTGTTTCCCTTTGGAAGCAATACCAAATGCTGCAGTTTCCAAGGTTCAGGGAAAACTCCTTCATCTAGACACTGTTGCATGCATGTCATGAACATGTCCGGCCTACTTCGGATGGCCGCTTTCAATGCTTTATTAGGAATGCCATCGGGTCCAGGAGCTTTGTTGTCTCGTATTCTTTTACTTGCGTTCACGAGTACATCAACTGTTAGCCTTGGAATACTTTCTGTGCTAATTTCTCTTATTATGTTGCACATAGTATATGGTCCTTTCGGAAATAGGTGTTCTACGATGGACCTAAGCTTTGTTGGGCATGATATTTGCGGGGTCCTACAGCCTTTTAGCTTTGCCATAACTATTTTGTATGCTGTGCCCCAGGGATTGATGTCCGCCTCGTCACATAGTCGTTTGAAGCACTTCGACTTGCTTTCTTTAATTGCATTTTTTAAATTTCGTTTAGCTAATCTTAGCATATCAAGACGTTCTTGAATGTCTGATCCCCTTCTTGAGCGCTGCACTCTACGTCTGGCTTGTAAGCAGGCAGCTCTCAGTGCTTTTATCTGCTCATTCCACCAGTAGCAGTGTACACCTCTCTTGCTAGGTCTTCTCCTGGGCATAGCTGCGTCGCACGCTGTAGTGATTATACTGGTAAGTTGTTGCGACAGGATCTCAGATGTTCCGCTTTCGATTAGGAAGCTTGAGTTTATGATTTCCTCAAACATTTCTTTATCAAGGAACTTGTCTTTCCATTTAGGTCCCCCTAATTTTGGACGTTGCACGGCTTTTTTTTCTTTAATTTCAATTACAATCGCCTGGTGGTCGCTGTGCGTATAGTCTTCGCTGACGCGCCATTTTATCATCCGCAGGAGGGAACTGCTAGCGAAGGTAATATCGATGATTGATCCCCTTCCTGCTTTGCGATACGTATTTTCTCGTCCCGTGTTAGCTATGCCTATATTTAATGAGGCGAACGATTCTAGCAGATAATGTCCTCTGCTATTAGTAAATCTGCTGCCCCAGTCTGTTGCCCAGGCATTGAAGTCTCCGCCTATAACCACTGGAGCTCTTCCTCGAGCATCGGTCGTTAAATTTTCTATCATTGCTGAGTATTCGCTCATCGTCCAGCTGGGTCTTGCGTAACAACTATAAAAGTTGATTCCATTTATTTTTGCCCGTACGAAGCCCTCCGCCTGCCCGTCTACATCTTGGAAGGCATGTCTCCCGCAAATCCATATTGCAGCTTTTTCTGTTTTGTCACATGCCCAAGCGTTGATGTCACGAGATTTGTACGGTTCGGTTATTAAAATTATGTCCGCTCTCTCGTCTTTAGCCGTCTGTGACAGGATATCCTGTGCTATCTCGCAGTGATTTAGGTTTATCTGGATTACCTTCATACTTTTCTGATGGCGATAGCTCTCCTAAAGACTGGGCATTTGCTGCTGCCCGCTACATGCTTCGCATCTTCTGGGTTTTCCTTTCTACAGAACATGCACGAAGGCTCCTTTGCGCAAGACTTAGCTATGTGGCCCTCATCCCCACATCTTCTACACAGCTTGGAGCGATCTTCTCCGTTTTTACACTGCTTGGCAATGTGCCCAAATTCCAGGCATTTGAAGCACTTTTTGAGGAGTGTCCGTTCGCGGATGCGACACACTACCCACCCGATTTTTATCTTCTTTGCTTCCAGCAGCTTCTTTACTTTTGCATTTGGAAGGCTGATAGTCGCCGTTTGGGTTCCACCATATGCTTTCCTCAGCGATATAAAGTCTGACGGTGTGACGCCTTCGACTCCGGCTTGGACTTCGATTGATTCACAAATGTCTTCTTTTGTGGTGATCTCATCGATGTCTTTCAGCTCGATGCTAGTGCGTTGGGTGAGGGTTCTTACGTTTGCTTGTTCGCCTAACGCCTCACTTATGACGCTTTTAAATTCCGCTGTCTTTTCACTTGTCTCCTTCAATTGAATTAAGAGGTCATCTTTTTGTGTCCTTCTGATCCTAAATACTGCTTTTCCAATTGTTTCTAGTTTTGGATCAGCCTTCACGTTGCGCAATATCTGCGCATAGGATATTTCGCCCTTCGCTTCTATGACTATGGCGTCAGGTCTTGCCTTTCTTATAATTGGCTTTTGTTTTACGGCGGACTTCTTGGCAGATGCGTCTGACTTCACTTTATTTTTAGTTTTAGCGACGACTTTTGTCTATTCGCCTTCTCCAGTTTCTTTAACATTTTTAATACCCTTTTCCTGGGTTTTTTCTTCCGTCGCTATTACCATAGGCTTACGTAAGGACTGGCGTTGCTCTTGCCTCCGCTTTGGATTCGGCGTTTCGCTGTGGATAGGCTGCTTCCTTTTTTGCTCCATTGAAGCTTTGAGCCATGGAGAGGTTGGAGATGAGGTGTGATTAACCATCTTCTCCTGAGTCTTCTTGTTATTAATGTAGATAGCCGATAACTCATAGAGGTTTTTAATGCTATCAATCGCATCCCGCATGGCTTGATGGATGGAACGTCTTTTTCCATCTTCCAGCATTTCTACCAGTCCCTTGATCTGCCCTCCTAGTTTATGAAAGTCAGATTTGCCGGGGCTGGCTTCCTTTATCACCTTTCTTGTTTCCGGTGATTCGCGCCTTTGTGACGTTTGGGCCACTGGTGATCTCGCCATCTTCGTTTACTCCTTTTAAAAGAATTCACATTCTCCTCTCCTACAACTCCTTCTACTTCTCCTCCTCCTAAACTCTGGGAATTCATTGTAAATTGGGTCCCCACTCAAAGCCGTTATCAATGCTCGGGTGTGTAGTCACCTATGGATCCCATGGTTATCTATGCAAGCAGTGAGGCCATGCGGGGGTTGACACGAGCCCTTATGGGGTCTTGTGTTCAGAGCCAGATCAGTGTTAGACAGGAATTTTTCATCTGTACCTACACCACTAACTTAATAGCGACGTAACATTGAGCGTACTTTGAGTCCTGCCAGGGTTTTAACGGGACGGAGGCGCCGGTAGCATTAGCCTGAAAGCCATTTCAGCAAAATTTCACTCTTGCCTACTCAGGTAACAGAATACCACAGACGTCAGCCCAAGAGTTGACAAATCAAAATGATTGCTTCCAGTATACCATAATTAAGACCTTACTGGGCTCAGTCTTAATACATTCATTGAATGCCGCGATCCCTCGTTGGCCGCGGCTTTTCCTCCGGGCGGGTTGGGAGTTATACCGCTCCTACTCGGTCGTCAGAACCTAGGCGAGCAAGTTTTTCCATGCAAGAGAGGTTGACAGTGACTTCTTCTCCGCCGTAACCCTGGCTAGGGCCCCTCACATGGTACTATCACCCGGGGCAGGTGAACCAAGGTTTGTTGACGTGGTTTTACTCCCCGGACTAGGGCCCGTGGGGTTGTCAGACCCAACACTCTACTTCAGAGTGCCTTGTGTGTGTGTGTGTGTGTGTGTGTGTGTGTGTGTGTGTGTGTGTGTGTGTGTATGTGTGTGTGAGTGTTTTTTTTTTATGGCTGTGCCAAAGGTGGGGAATCTTCTAAAAGATACCAGTAGAGCCCTCCAGGGGTACTAGCATGCACGATTCGTAAACCTGAATGTTCGTACCAGGAATTACGCATACGTACTAAACCCTCCTTACACACTTCAACCACTCTCCCCATGGGACTGCCGTTAGGTATTACATCACGGGGCTGGTTAGCAGATTACTCTATGCCTTCTGCATCTTCTGCTGCTGCTGATCGCCTTATATTTTCGATTCTTCGCAGCTCGTTTTGCACATTCGTTACGAATACACACACTTCTGTCCACTTATCCTCGGATCTTTGCATTTCTTCTAAAAGGACGTGTGGACTTGGCAGGTTGCTTCTCCATTCTCTGAAGCGTCTGCAATGGAAAATCGCATGCTCTGTGTCTTCTTCTATGTCTGAACAATCTGGGCAAAAAGGTGAGCTATCGTGTCCAAATCGATAAAGATATTTTCGATAGCCGCCATGGCCTGACAGAAACTGCGTAAATTGGTAGTTGCAGTTACCGTGAGATCGGTTTGTCCAATTCTCAATGTTCGGGATCAGTTTGTAGATCCATCTTCCTTTCAAACTTATGTCCCACCGGTCTTGCCACACAGCCATTGAGGTGGCCTTTTCTTCCTCTTTGATCATTTCGATTGTTCGTTGGTCCTGTTGTGATAAGGCTCTTCTATTGTAGATCCTAAGCATTTCATCTGCGAGGATATCTACTGGAACCATTCCTGCTATAACGAGGGCAGCATCATCGGAGATTGTTCGGAACCCGCTGATCGTCCTTAGTGCACTGAGTCTGTATATAGACGGTAAGTTTCTTCTTATTTCTTTAGTCACCAGTGCATCCGCCCAAACTGGGGCTGCGTAAAGGAGGACTGAGCTGACTACTCTAGACATTAGGACCCTCCTTGTATATCCTGGTCCTCCAACGTTTGGCAGAATCCGGAATAATGCTGCCTGCATTTGGGAAGCCTTTTTGCTCGAGTAGTCCACGTGTATTTTAAAACGGAGCCTATTGTCAAGCATTACTCCTAGGTATTTGACAAAATCCTTTGATCTAATAGTCTGGTTACCAACTCGTATATTTATGTATTCTATATTTTTCCGGCTGGTAATCAGGACTGCTTCCGTTTTATGGTCGGCTAATTCTAGACCGACGGATACTAGCCATTTTTTGATTTGGCCAACTGCTTCATTCGTGGCTGACTCTATTCCATTGATTGTCTTTGACACCGTGACAACGGCGATGTCGTCAGCGAATCCAAATATTTGTACGCCTGGTGGTAATGCTAGTCTTAGAGCTCCATCGTACATAATATTCCATAGAATGGGACCCAGCACCGATCCTTGTGGGACTCCTGCGGAGACGTTATAGTACTTTGTACCCTCATTGGTTTCGTACCTCAACCTTCTATAACTTAAGTAGCTTGACACTATCTTCCTTATATAGTATGGTGCATCCATTCTGGCGAGTGATCTTCTTATTGAGGACCATTTTGCAGAGTTAAAGGCGTTTTTTATGTCCAGTGTCACTACTGCACAATATTCCTTTGTGCCCCACCGCCATCTTTTTCCTTCAATCCGCACTACCCACCCGATTTTTATCTTCTTTGCTTCCAGCAGCTTCTTTACTTTTGCATTTGGAAGGCTGATAGTCGCCGTTTGGGTTCCACCATATGCTTTCCTCAGCGATATAAAGTCTGACGGTGTGACGCCTTCGACTCCGGCTTGGACTTCGATTGATTCACAAATGTCTTCTTTTGTGGTGATCTCATCGATGTCTTTCAGCTCGATGCTAGTGCGTTGGGTGAGGGTTCTTACGTTTGCTTGTTCGCCTAACGCCTCACTTATGACGCTTTTAAATTCCGCTGTCTTTTCACTTGTCTCCTTCAATTGAATTAAGAGGTCATCTTTTTGTGTCCTTCTGATCCTAAATACTGCTTTTCCAATTGTTTCTAGTTTTGGATCAGCCTTCACGTTGCGCAATATCTGCGCATAGGATATTTCGCCCTTCGCTTCTATGACTATGGCGTCAGGTCTTGCCTTTCTTATAATTGGCTTTTGTTTTACGGCGGACTTCTTGGCAGATGCGTCTGACTTCACTTTATTTTTAGTTTTAGCGACGACTTTTGTCTATTCGCCTTCTCCAGTTTCTTTAACATTTTTAATACCCTTTTCCTGGGTTTTTTCTTCCGTCGCTATTACCATAGGCTTACGTAAGGACTGGCGTTGCTCTTGCCTCCGCTTTGGATTCGGCGTTTCGCTGTGGATAGGCTGCTTCCTTTTTTGCTCCATTGAAGCTTTGAGCCATGGAGAGGTTGGAGATGAGGTGTGATTAACCATCTTCTCCTGAGTCTTCTTGTTATTAATGTAGATAGCCGATAACTCATAGAGGTTTTTAATGCTATCAATCGCATCCCGCATTGCATCCATTCTGGCGAGTGATCTTCTTATTGAGGACCATTTTGCAGAGTTAAAGGCGTTTTTTATGTCCAGTGTCACTACTGCACAATATTCCTTTGTGCCCCACCGCCATCTTTTTCCTTCAATCGCATTCTTTGCTATGTTGACCACCGCCTTTATGGCGTCGACGGTCGAGCGCGATTTTCGAAACCCGAACTGATGATCTGACAGTGCTCCTTTATTATCCGCTATATTAAGCAATCTGTCATATATGATCCGCTCGAGTATCTTTCCCATTGTATCTAGTAGGCATATTGGGCGGTACGATGATGGTTCGCCCGGTGGTTTGTTTCCCTTTGGAAGCAATACCAAATGCTGCAGTTTCCAAGGTTCAGGGAAAACTCCTTCATCTAGACACTGTTGCATGCATGTCATGAACATGTCCGGCCTACTTCGGATGGCGGCTTTCAATGCTTTATTAGGAATGCCATCGGGTCCAGGAGCTTTGTTGTCTCGTATTCTTTTACTTGCGTTCACGAGTTCATCAACTGTTAGCCTTGGAATACTTTCTGTGCTAATTTCTCTTATTATGTTGCACATAGTATATGGTCCTTTCGGAAATAGGTGTTCTACGATGGACCTAAGCTTTGTTGGGCATGATATTTGCGGGGTCTTACAGCCTTTTAGCTTTGCCATAACTATTTTGTATGCTGTGCCCCAGGGATTGATGTCCGCCTCGTCACATAGTCGTTTCGACTTGCTTTCTTTAATTGCATTTTTTAAATTTCGTCTAGCTAATCTTAGCATATCAAGACGTTCTTGAATGTCTGATCCCCTTCTTGATCGCTGCACTCTACGTCTGGCTTGTAAGCAGGCAGCTCTCACTGCTTTTATCTGCTCATTCCACCAGTAGCAGTGTACACCTCTCTTGCTAGGTCTTCTCCTGGGCATAGCTGCGTCGCACGCTGTAGTGATTATACTGGTAAGTTATTGCGACAGGATCTCAGATGTTCCGCTTTCGATTAGGAAGCTTGAGTTTATGATTTCCTCAAACATTTCTTTATCAAGGAACTTGTCTTTCCATTTAGGTCCCCCTAATTTTGGGCGATGCACGGCTTTTTTTTCTTTAATTTCAATTACAATCGCCTGGTGGTCGCTGTGCGTATAGTCTTCGCTGACGCGCCATTTTATCATCCGCAGGAGGGAACTGCTAGCGAAGGTAATATCGATGATCGATCCCCTTCCTGCTTTGCGATACGTATTTGCTCGTCCCGTGCTAGCTATGCCTATATTTAATGAGGCGAAAGATTCTAGCAGATAATGTCCTCTGGTATTAGTAAATCTGCTGCCCCAGTCTGTTGCCCAGGCATTGAAGTCTCCGCCTATAACCACTGGAGCTCTTCCTCGAGCATCGGCCGTTAAATTTTCTATCATTGCTGAGTATTCGCTCATCGTCCAGCTGGGTCTTGCGTAACAACTATAAAAGTTGATTCCATTTATTTTTGCCCGTACGAAGCCCTCCGCCTGCCCGTCTACATCTTGGAAGGCATGTCTCCCGCAAATCCATATTGCAGCTTTTTCTGATTTGTCACATGCCCAAGCGTTGATGTCACGAGATTTGTACGGTTCGGTTATTAAAATTATGTCATCTCTCTCGTCTTTAGCCGTCTGTGACAGGATATCCTGTGCTATCTCGCAGTGATTTAGGTTTATCTGGATTACCTTCATACTTTTCTGATGGCGATAGCTCTCCTAAAGACTGGGCATTTGCTGCTGCCCGCTACATGCTTCGCATCTTCTGGGTTTTCCTTTCTACAGAACATGCACGAAGGCTCCTTTGCGCAAGACTTAGCTATGTGGCCCTCATCCCCACATCTTCTACACAGCTTGGAGCGATCTTCTCCGTTTTTACACTGCTTGGCAATGTGCCCAAATTCCAGGCATTTGAAGCACTTTTTGAGGAGTGTCCGTTCGCGGATGCGACACACTACCCACCCGATTTTTATCTTCTTTCCTTCCAGCAGCTTCTTTACTTTTGCATTTGGAAGGCTGATAGTCGCCGTTTGGGTTCCACCATATGCTTTCCTCAGCGATATAAAGTCTGACGGTGTGACGCCTTCGACTCCGGCTTGGACTTCGATTGATTCACAAATGTCTTCTTTTGTGGTGATCTCATCGATGTCTTTCAGCTCGATGCTAGTGCGTTGGGTGAGGGTTCTTACGTTTGCTTGTTCGCCTAACGCCTCACTTATGACGCTTTTAAATTCCGCTGTCTTTTCACTTGTCTCCTTCAATTGAATTAAGAGGTCATCTTTTTGTGTCCTTCTGATCCTAAATACTGCTTTTCCAATTGTTTCTAGTTTTGGATCAGCCTTCACGTTGCGCAATATCTGCGCATAGGATATTTCGCCCTTCGCTTCTATGACTATGGCGTCAGGTCTTGCCTTTCTTATAATTGGCTTTTGTTTTACGGCGGACTTCTTGGCAGATGCGTCTGACTTCACTTTATTTTTAGTTTTAGCGACGACTTTTGTCTATTCGCCTTCTCCAGTTTCTTTAACATTTTTAATACCCTTTTCCTGGGTTTTTTCTTCCGTCGCTATTACCATAGGCTTACGTAAGGACTGGCGTTGCTCTTGCCTCCGCTTTGGATTCGGCGTTTCGCTGTGGATAGGCTGCTTCCTTTTTTGCTCCATTGAAGCTTTGAGCCATGGAGACGTTGGAGATGAGGTGTGATTAACCATCTTCTCCTGAGTCTTCTTGTTATTAATGTAGATAGCCGATAACTCATAGAGGTTTTTAATGCTATCAATCGCATCCCGCATGGCTTGATGGATGGAACGTCTTTTTCCATCTTCCAGCATTTCTACCAGTCCCTTGATCTGCCCTCCTAGTTTATGAAAGTCAGATTTGCCGGGGCTGGCTTCCTTTATCACCTTTCTTGTTTCCGGTGATTCGCGCCTTTGTGACGTTTGGGCCACTGGTGATCTCGCCATCTTCGTTTACTCCTTTTAAAAGAATTCACATTCTCCTCTCCTACAACTCCTTCTACTTCTCCTCCTCCTAAACTCTGGGAATTCATTGTAAATTGGGTCCCCACTCAAAGCCGTTATCAATGCTCGGGTGTGTAGTCACCTATGGATCCCATGGTTATCTATGCAAGCAGTGAGGCCATGCGGGGGTTGACACGAGCCCTTATGGGGTCTTGTGTTCAGAGCCAGATCAGTGTTAGACAGGAATTTTTCATCTGTACCTACACCACTAACTTAATAGCGACGTAACATTGAGCGTACTTTGAGTCCTGCCAGGGTTTTAACGGGACGGAGGCGCCAGTAGCATTAGCCTGAAAGCCATTTCAGCAAAATTTCACTCTTGCCTACTCAGGTAACAGAATACCACAGACGTCAGCCCAAGAGTTGACAAATCAAAATGATTGCTTCCAGTATACCATAATTAAGACCTTACTGGGCTCAGTCTTAATACATTCATTGAATGCCGCGATCCCTCGTTGGCCGCGGCTTTTCCTCCGGGCGGGTTGGGAGTTATACCGCTCCTACTCGGTCGTCAGAACCTAGGCGAGCAGGTTTTTCCATGCAAGAGAGGTTGACAGTGACTTCTTCTCCGCCGTAACCCTGGCTAGGGCCCCTCACATGGTACTATCACCCGGGGCAGGTGAACCAAGGTTTGTTGACGTGGTTTTACTCCCCGGACTAGGGCCCGTGGGGTTGTCAGACCCAACACTCTACTTCAGAGTGCCTTGTGTGTGTGTGTGTGTGTGTGTGTATGTGTGTGTGAGTGTTTTTTTTTTATGGCTGTGCCAAAGGTGGGGAATCTTCTAAAAGATACCAGTAGAGCCCTCCAGGGGTACTAGCATGCACGATTCGTAAACCTGAATGTTCGTACCAGGAATTACGCATACGTACTAAACCCTCCTTACACACTTCAACCACTCTCCCCATGGGACTGCCGTTAGGTATTACATCACGGGGCTGGTTAGCAGATTACTCTATGCCTTCTGCATCTTCTGCTGCTGCTGATCGCCTTATATTTTCGATTCTTCGCAGCTCGTTTTGCACATTCGTTACGAATACACACACTTCTGTCCACTTATCCTCGGATCTTTGCATTTCTTCTAAAAGGACGTGTGGACTTGGCAGGTTGCTTCTCCATTCTCTGAAGCGTCTGCAATGGAAAATCGCATGCTCTGTGTCTTCTTCTATGTCTGAACAATCTGGGCAAAAAGGTGAGCTATCGTGTCCAAATCGATAAAGATATTTTCGATAGCCGCCATGGCCTGACAGAAACTGCGTAAATTGGTAGTTGCAGTTACCGTGAGATCGGTTTGTCCAATTCTCAATGTTCGGGATCAGTTTGTAGATCCATCTTCCTTTCAAACTTATGTCCCACCGGTCTTGCCACACAGCCATTGAGGTGGCCTTTTCTTCCTCTTTGATCATTTCGATTGTTCGTTGGTCCTGTTGTGATAAGGCTCTTCTATTGTAGATCCTAAGCATTTCATCTGCGAGGATATCTACTGGAACCATTCCTGCTATAACGAGGGCAGCATCATCGGAGATTGTTCGGAACCCGCTGATCGTCCTTAGTGCACTGAGTCTGTATATAGACGGTAAGTTTCTTCTTATTTCTTTAGTCACCAGTGCATCCGCCCAAACTGGGGCTGCGTAAAGGAGGACTGAGCTGACTACTCTAGACATTAGGACCCTCCTTGTATATCCTGGTCCTCCAACGTTTGGCAGAATCCGGAATAATGCTGCCTGCATTTGGGAAGCCTTTTTGCTCGAGTAGTCCACGTGTATTTTAAAACGGAGCCTATTGTCAAGCATTACTCCTAGGTATTTGACAAAATCCTTTGATCTAATAGTCTGGTTACCAACTCGTATATTTATGTATTCTATATTTTTCCGGCTGGTAATCAGGACTGCTTCCGTTTTATGGTCGGCTAATTCTAGACCGACGGATACTAGCCATTTTTTGATTTGGCCAACTGCTTCATTCGTGGCTGACTCTATTCCATTGATTGTCTTTGACACCGTGACAACGGCGATGTCGTCAGCGAATCCAAATATTTGTACGCCTGGTGGTAATGCTAGTCTTAGAACTCCATCGTACATAATATTCCATAGAATGGGACCCAGCACCGATCCTTGTGGGACTCCTGCGGAGACGTTATAGTACTTTGTACCCTCATTGGTTTCGTACCTCAACCTTCTATAACTTAAGTAGCTTGACACTATCTTCCTTATATAGTATGGTGCATCCATTCTGGCGAGTGATCTTCTTATTGAGGACCATTTTGCAGAGTTAAAGGCGTTTTTTATGTCCAGTGTCACTACTGCACAATATTCCTTTGTGCCCCACCGCCATCTTTTTCCTTCAATCCGCACTACCCACCCGATTTTTATCTTCTTTGCTTCCAGCAGCTTCTTTACTTTTGCATTTGGAAGGCTGATAGTCGCCGTTTGGGTTCCACCATATGCTTTCCTCAGCGATATAAAGTCTGACGGTGTGACGCCTTCGACTCCGGCTTGGACTTCGATTGATTCACAAATGTCTTCTTTTGTGGTGATCTCATCGATGTCTTTCAGCTCGATGCTAGTGCGTTGGGTGAGGGTTCTTACGTTTGCTTGTTCGCCTAACGCCTCACTTATGACGCTTTTAAATTCCGCTGTCTTTTCACTTGTCTCCTTCAATTGAATTAAGAGGTCATCTTTTTGTGTCCTTCTGATCCTAAATACTGCTTTTCCAATTGTTTCTAGTTTTGGATCAGCCTTCACGTTGCGCAATATCTGCGCATAGGATATTTCGCCCTTCGCTTCTATGACTATGGCGTCAGGTCTTGCCTTTCTTATAATTGGCTTTTGTTTTACGGCGGACTTCTTGGCAGATGCGTCTGACTTCACTTTATTTTTAGTTTTAGCGACGACTTTTGTCTATTCGCCTTCTCCAGTTTCTTTAACATTTTTAATACCCTTTTCCTGGGTTTTTTCTTCCGTCGCTATTACCATAGGCTTACGTAAGGACTGGCGTTGCTCTTGCCTCCGCTTTGGATTCGGCGTTTCGCTGTGGATAGGCTGCTTCCTTTTTTGCTCCATTGAAGCTTTGAGCCATGGAGAGGTTGGAGATGAGGTGTGATTAACCATCTTCTCCTGAGTCTTCTTGTTATTAATGTAGATAGCCGATAACTCATAGAGGTTTTTAATGCTATCAATCGCATCCCGCATGGTGCATCCATTCTGGCGAGTGATCTTCTTATTGAGGACCATTTTGCAGAGTTAAAGGCGTTTTTTATGTCCAGTGTCACTACTGCACAATATTCCTTTGTGCCCCACCGCCATCTTTTTCCTTCAATCGCATTCTTTGCTATGTTGACCACCGCCTTTATGGCGTCGACGGTCGAGCGCGATTTTCGAAACCCGAACTGATGATCTGACAGTGCTCCTTTATTATCCGCTATATTAAGCAATCTGTCATATATGATCCGCTCGAGTATCTTTCCCATTGTATCTAGTAGGCATATTGGGCGGTACGATGATGGTTCGCCCGGTGGTTTGTTTCCCTTTGGAAGCAATACCAAATGCTGCAGTTTCCAAGGTTCAGGGAAAACTCCTTCATCTAGACACTGTTGCATGCATGTCATGAACATGTCCGGCCTACTTCGGATGGCGGCTTTCAATGCTTTATTAGGAATGCCATCGGGTCCAGGAGCTTTGTTGTCTCGTATTCTTTTACTTGCGTTCACGAGTTCATCAACTGTTAGCCTTGGAATACTTTCTGTGCTAATTTCTCTTATTATGTTGCACATAGTATATGGTCCTTTCGGAAATAGGTGTTCTACGATGGACCTAAGCTTTGTTGGGCATGATATTTGCGGGGTCTTACAGCCTTTTAGCTTTGCCATAACTATTTTGTATGCTGTGCCCCAGGGATTGATGTCCGCCTCGTCACATAGTCGTTTGAAGCACTTCGACTTGCTTTCTTTAATTGCATTTTTTAAATTTCGTCTAGCTAATCTTAGCATATCAAGACGTTCTTGAATGTCTGATCCCCTTCTTGATCGCTGCACTCTACGTCTGGCTTGTAAGCAGGCAGCTCTCACTGCTTTTATCTGCTCATTCCACCAGTAGCAGTGTACACCTCTCTTGCTAGGTCTTCTCCTGGGCATAGCTGCGTCGCACGCTGTAGTGATTATACTGGTAAGTTGTTGCGACAGGATCTCAGATGTTCCGCTTTCGATTAGGAAGCTTGAGTTTATGATTTCCTCAAACATTTCTTTATCAAGGAACTTGTCTTTCCATTTAGGTCCCCCTAATTTTGGGCGATGCACCAAATCAATTACAATCGCCTGGTGGTCGCTGTGCGTATAGTCTTCGCTGACGCGCCATTTTATCATCCGCAGGAGGGAACTGCTAGCGAAGGTAATATCGATGATCGATCCCCTTCCTGCTTTGCGATACGTATTTGCTCGTCCCGTGTTAGCTATGCCTATATTTAATGAGGCGAAAGATTCTAGCAGATAATGTCCTCTGGTATTAGTAAATCTGCTGCCCCAGTCTGTTGCCCAGGCATTGAAGTCTCCGCCTATAACCACTGGAGCTCTTCCTCGAGCATCGGCCGTTAAATTTTCTATCATTGCTGAGTATTCGCTCATCGTCCAGCTGGGTCTTGCGTAACAACTATAAAAGTTGATTCCATTTATTTTTGCCCGTACGAAGCCCTCCGCCTGCCCGTCTACATCTTGGAAGGCATGTCTCCCGCAAATCCATATTGCAGCTTTTTCTGTTTTGTCACATGCCCAAGCGTTGATGTCACGAGATTTGTACGGTTCGGTTATTAAAATTATGTCCGCTCTCTCGTCTTTAGCCGTCTGTGACAGGATATCCTGTGCTATCTCGCAGTGATTTAGGTTTATCTGGATTACCTTCATACTTTTCTGATGGCGATAGCTCTCCTAAGGACTGGGCATTTGCTGCTGCCCGCTACATGCTTCGCATCTTCTGGGTTTTCCTTTCTACAGAACATGCACGAAGGCTCCTTTGCGCAAGACTTAGCTATGTGGCCCTCATCCCCACATCTTCTACACAGCTTGGAGCGATCTTCTCCGTTTTTACACTGCTTGGCAATGTGCCCAAATTCCAGGCATTTGAAGCACTTTTTGAGGAGTGTCCGTTCGCGGATGCGACACACTACCCACCCGATTTTTATCTTCTTTGCTTCCAGCAGCTTCTTTACTTTTGCATTTGGAAGGCTGATAGTCGCCGTTTGGGTTCCACCATATGCTTTCCTCAGCGATATAAAGTCTGACGGTGTGACGCCTTCGACTCCGGCTTGGACTTCGATTGATTCACAAATGTCTTCTTTTGTGGTGATCTCATCGATGTCTTTCAGCTCGATGCTAGTGCGTTGGGTGAGGGTTCTTACGTTTGCTTGTTCGCCTAACGCCTCACTTATGACGCTTTTAAATTCCGCTGTCTTTTCACTTGTCTCCTTCAATTGAATTAAGAGGTCATCTTTTTGTGTCCTTCTGATCCTAAATACTGCTTTTCTAATTGTTTCTAGTTTTGGATCAGCCTTCACGTTGCGCAATATCTGCGCATAGGATATTTCGCCCTTCGCTTCTATGACTATGGCGTCAGGTCTTGCCTTTCTTATAATTGGCTTTTGTTTTACGGCGGACTTCTTGGCAGATGCGTCTGACTTCACTTTATTTTTAGTTTTAGCGACGACTTTTGTCTATTCGCCTTCTCCAGTTTCTTTAACATTTTTAATACCCTTTTCCTGGGTTTTTTCTTCCGTCGCTATTACCATAGGCTTACGTAAGGACTGGCGTTGCTCTTGCCTCCGCTTTGGATTCGGCGTTTCGCTGTGGATAGGCTGCTTCCTTTTTTGCTCCATTGAAGCTTTGAGCCATGGAGAGGTTGGAGATGAGGTGTGATTAACCATCTTCTCCTGAGTCTTCTTGTTATTAATGTAGATAGCCGATAACTCATAGAGGTTTTTAATGCTATCCCGCATGGCTTGATGGATGGAACGTCTTTTTCCATCTTCCAGCATTTCTACCAGTCCCTTGATCTGCCCTCCTAGTTTATGAAAGTCAGATTTGCCGGGGCTGGCTTCCTTTATCACCTTTCTTGTTTCCGGTGATTCGCGCCTTTGTGACGTTTGGGCCACTGGTGATCTCGCCATCTTCGTTTACTCCTTTTAAAAGAATTCACATTCTCCTCTCCTACAACTCCTTCTACTTCTCCTCCTCCTAAACTCTGGGAATTCATTG
Organism: Nephrocerus scutellatus; assembly: GCA_947095585.1. Lineage (NCBI taxonomy): Eukaryota > Metazoa > Arthropoda > Insecta > Diptera > Pipunculidae > Nephrocerus > Nephrocerus scutellatus. The sequence goes on from OX352764.1 coordinate 49,221,436, forward strand.
TAAATTGGGTCCCCACTCAAAGCCGTTATCAATGCTCGGGTGTGTAGTCACCTATGGATCCCATGGTTATCTATGCAAGCAGTGAGGCCATGCGGGGGTTGACACGAGCCCTTATGGGGTCTTGTGTTCAGAGCCAGATCAGTGTTAGACAGGAATTTTTCATCTGTACCTACACCACTAACTTAATAGCGACGTAACATTGAGCGTACTTTGAGTCCTGCCAGGGTTTTAACGGGACGGAGGCGCCGGTAGCATTAGCCTGAAAGCCATTTCAGCAAAATTTCACTCTTGCCTACTCAGGTAACAGAATACCACAGACGTCAGCCCAAGAGTTGACAAATCAAAATGATTGCTTCCAGTATACCATAATTAAGATTACTGGGCTTAGTCTTAATACATTCATTGAATGCCGCGATCCCTCGTTGGCCGCGGCTTTTCCTCCGGGCGGGTTGGGAGTTATACCGCTCCTACTCGGTCGTCAGAACCTAGGCGAGCAGGTTTTTCCATGCAAGAGGGGTTGACAGTGACTTCTTCTCCGCCGTAACCCTGGCTAGGGCCCCTCACATGGTACTATCACCCGGGGCAGGTGAACCAAGGTTTGTTGACGTGGTTTTACTCCCCGGACTAGGGCCCGTGGGGTTGTCAGACCCAACACTCTACTTCAGAGTGCCTTGTGTGTGTGTGTGTGTGTGTGTGTGTGTGTGTGTGTGTGTGTGTGTGTGTGTGTATGTGTGTGTGAGTGTTTTTTTTTATGGCTGTGCCAAAGGTGGGGAATCTTCTAAAAGATACCAGTAGAGCCCTCCAGGGGTACTAGCATGCACGATTCGTAAACCTGAATGTTCGTACCAGGAATTACGCATACGTACTAAACCCTCCTTACACACTTCAACCACTCTCCCCATGGGACTGCCGTTAGGTATTACATCACGGGGCTGGTTAGCAGATTACTCTATGCCTTCTGCATCTTCTGCTGCTGCTGATCGCCTTATATTTTCGATTCTTCGCAGCTCGTTTTGCACATTCGTTACGAATACACACACTTCTGTCCACTTATCCTCGGATCTTTGCATTTCTTCTAAAAGGACGTGTGGACTTGGCAGGTTGCTTCTCCATTCTCTGAAGCGTCTGCAATGGAAAATCGCATGCTCTGTGTCTTCTTCTATGTCTGAACAATCTGGGCAAAAAGGTGAGCTATCGTGTCCAAATCGATAAAGATATTTTCGATAGCCGCCATGGCCTGACAGAAACTGCGTAAATTGGTAGTTGCAGTTACCGTGAGATCGGTTTGTCCAATTCTCAATGTTCGGGATCAGTTTGTAGGTCCATCTTCCTTTCAAACTTATGTCCCACCGGTCTTGCCACACAGCCATTGAGGTGGCCTTTTCTTCCTCTTTGATCATTTCGATTGTTCGTTGGTCCTGTTGTGATAAGGCTCTTCTATTGTAGATCCTAAGCATTTCATCTGCGAGGATATCTACTGGAACCATTCCTGCTATAACGAGGGCAGCATCATCGGAGATTGTTCGGAACCCGCTGATCGTCCTTAGTGCACTGAGTCTGTATATAGACGGTAAGTTTCTTCTTATTTCTTTAGTCACCAGTGCATCCGCCCAAACTGGGGCTGCGTAAAGGAGGACTGAGCTGACTACTCTAGACATTAGGACCCTCCTTGTATATCCTGGTCCTCCAACGTTTGGCAGAATCCGGAATAATGCTGCCTGCATTTGGGAAGCCTTTTTGCTCGAGTAGTCCACGTGTATTTTAAAACGGAGCCTATTGTCAAGCATTACTCCTAGGTATTTGACAAAATCCTTTGATCTAATAGTCTGGTTACCAACTCGTATATTTATGTATTCTATATTTTTCCGGCTGCTAATCAGAACTGCTTCCGTTTTATGGTCGGCTAATTCTAGACCGACGGATACTAGCCATTTTTTGATTTAGCCAACTGCTTCATTCGTGGCTGACTCTATTCCATTGATTGTCTTTGACACCGTGACAACGGCGATGTCGTCAGCGAATCCAAATATTTGTACGCCTGGTGGTAATGCTAGTCTTAGAACTCCATCGTACATAATATTCCATAGAATGGGACCCAGCACCGATCCTTGTGGATCCTCCTGCGGAGACGTTATAGTACTTTGTACCCTCATTGGTTTCGTACCTCAACCTTCTATAACTTAAGTAGCTTGACACTATCTTCCTTATATAGTATGGTGCATCCATTCTGGCGAGTGATCTTCTTATTGAGGACCATTTTGCAGAGTTAAAGGCGTTTTTTATGTCCAGTGTCACTACTGCACAATATTCCTTTGTGCCCCACCGCCATCTTTTTCCTTCAATCGCATTCTTTGCTATGTTGACCACCGCCTTTATGGCGTCGACGGTCGAGCGCGATTTTCGAAACCCGAACTGATGATCTGACAGTGCTCCTTTATTATCCGCTATATTAAGCAATCTGTCATATATGATCCGCTCGAGTATCTTTCCCATTGTATCTAGTAGGCATATTGGGCGGTACGATGATGGTTCGCCCGGTGGTTTGTTTCCCTTTGGAAGCAATACCAAATGCTGCAGTTTCCAAGGTTCAGGGAAAACTCCTTCATCTAGACACTGTTGCATGCATGTCATGAACATGTCCGGCCTACTTCGGATGGCGGCTTTCAATGCTTTATTAGGAATGCCATCGGGTCCAGGAGCTTTGTTGTCTCGTATTCTTTTACTTGCGTTCACGAGTTCATCAACTGTTAGCCTTGGAATACTTTCTGTGCTAATTTCTCTTATTATGTTGCACATAGTATATGGTCCTTTCGGAAATAGGTGTTCTACGATGGACCTAAGCTTTGTTGGGCATGATATTTGCGGGGTCTTACAGCCTTTTAGCTTTGCCATAACTATTTTGTATGCTGTGCCCCAGGGATTGATGTCCGCCTCGTCACATAGTCGTTTGAAGCACTTCGACTTGCTTTCTTTAATTGCATTTTTTAAATTTCGTTTAGCTAATCTTAGCATATCAAGACGTTCTTGAATGTCTGATCCCCTTCTTGATCGCTGCACTCTACGTCTGGCTTGTAAGCAGGCAGCTCTCACTGCTTTTATCTGCTCATTCCACCAGTAGCAGTGTACACCTCTCTTGCTAGGTCTTCTCCTGGGCATAGCTGCGTCGCACGCTGTAGTGATTATACTGGTAAGTTGTTGCGACAGGATCTCAGATGTTCCGCTTTCGATTAGGAAGCTTGAGTTTATGATTTCCTCAAACATTTCTTTATCAAGGAACTTGTCTTTCCATTTAGGTCCCCCTAATTTTGGGCGATGCACGGCTTTTTTTTCTTTAATTTCAATTACAATCGCCTGGTGGTCGCTGTGCGTATAGTCTTCGCTGACGCGCCATTTTATCATCCGCAGGAGGGAACTGCTAGCGAAGGTAATATCGATGATCGATCCCCTTCCTGCTTTGCGATACGTATTTGCTCGTCCCGTGTTAGCTATGCCTATATTTAATGAGGCGAAAGATTCTAGCAGATAATGTCCTCTGGTATTAGTAAATCTGCTGCCCCAGTCTGTTGCCCGTACGAAGCCCTCCGCCTGCCCGTCTACATCTTGGAAGGCATGTCTCCCGCAAATCCATATTGCAGCTTTTTCTGTTTTGTCACATGCCCAAGCGTTGATGTCACGAGATTTGTACGGTTCGCTTATTAAAATTATGTCCGCTCTCTCGTCTTTAGCCGTCTGTGACAGGATATCCTGTGCTATCTCGCAGTGATTTAGGTTTATCTGGATAACCTTCATACTTTTCTGCTGGCGATAGCTCTCCTAAAGACTGGGCATTTGCTGCTGCCCGCTACATGCTTCGCATCTTCTGGGTGTTCCTTTCTACAGAACATGCACGAAGGCTCCTTTGCGCAAGACTTAGCTATGTGGCCCTCATCCCCACATCTTCTACACAGCTTGGAGCGATCTTCTCCGTTTTTACACTGCTTGGCAATGTGCCCAAATTCCAGGCATTTGAAGCACTTTTTGAGGAGTGTCCGTTCGCGGATGCGACACACTACCCACCCGATTTTTATCTTCTGTACTTCCAGCAGCTTCTTTGCTTTTGCATTTGGAAGGCTGATAGTCGCCGTTTGGGTTCCACCATATGCTTTCCTCAGCGATATAAAGTCTGACGGTGTAACGCCTTCGACTCCGGCTTGGACTTCGATTGATTCACAAATGTCTTCTTTTGTGGTGATCTCATCGATGTCTTTCAGCTCGATGCTAGTGCGTTGGGTGAGGGTTCTTACGTTTGCTTGTTCGCCTAACGCCTCGCTTATGACGCTTTTAAATTCCGCTGTCTTGTCACTTGTCTCCTTCAATTGAATTAAAAGGTCACCTTTTTGTGTCCTTCTGATCCTAGATACTGCTTTTCCAATTGTTTCTAGTTTTGGATCAGCCTTCACGTTGCGCAATATCTGCGCATAGGATATTTCGCCCTTCGCTTCTATGACTATGGCGTCAGGTCTTGCCTTTCTTATAATTGGCTTTTGTTTTACGGCGGACTTCTTGGCAGATGCGTCTGACTTCACTTTATTTTTAGTTTTAGCGACGACTTTTGTCCATTCGCCTTCTCCAGTTTTTTTAACATTTTTAATACCCTTTTCCTGGGTTTTTTCTTCCGTCGCTATTACCATAGGCTTACGTGAGGACTGGCGTTGCTCTTGCCTCCGCTTTGGATTCGGCGTTTCGCTGTGGGTAGGCTGCTTCCTTTTTTGCTCCATTGAAGCTTTGAGCCATGGAGAGGTTTGAGATGAGGTGTGATTAACCATCTTCTCCTGAGTCTTCTTGTTATTAATGTAGATAACCGATAACTCATAGAGGTTTTTAATGCTATCAATCGCATCCCGCATGGCTTGATGGATGGAACGTCTTTTTCCATCTTCCAACATTTCTACCAGTCCCTTGATCTGCTCTCCTAGTTTATGAAAGATTTGCCGGGGCTGGCTTCCTTTATCGCCTTTCTTGTTTCCGGTGATTCGCGCCTTTGTGACGTTTGGGCCACTGGTGATCTCGCCATCTTCGAACTCCTTTTAAAAGAATTCACATTCTCCTCTCCTACAACTCCTTCTACTTCTCCTCCTCCTAAATTCTGGGAATTCATTGTAAATTGGGTCCCCACTCAAAGCCGTTATCAATGCTCGGGTGTGTAGTCATCTATGGATCCCATGGTTATCTATGCAAGCAGTGAGGCCATGCGGGGGTTGACACGAGCCCTTATGGGGTCTTGTGTTCAGAGCCAGATCAGTGTTAGACAGGAATTTTTCATCTGTACCTACACCACTCACTTAATAGCGACGAAACATTGAGCGTACTTTGAGTCCTGCCAGGGTTTTAACGGGACGGGGGCGCCGGTAGCATTAGCCTGAAAGCCATTTTAGCAAAATTTCACTCTTGCCTACTCAGGTAACAGAATACTTCCAGTATACCATAATTAAGGCCTTACTGGGCTCAGTCTTAATACATTCATTGAATGCCGCGATCCCTCGTTGGCCGCGGCTTTTCCTCCGGGCGGGTTGGGAGTTATACCGTTCCTACTCGGTCGTCAGAGCCTCGGCGAGCAGGTTTTTCCATGCAAGAGAGGTTGACAGTGACTTCTTCTCCGCCGTAACCCTGGCTAGGGCCCCTCACATGGTACTTCAGAGTGCCTTGTGTGTGTGTGTTTTTTTTTTTTTTTTATGGCTGTGCCAAAGGTGGGGAATCTTCTAAAAGATACCAGTAGAGCCCTCCAGGGGTACTAGCATGCACGATTCGTAAACCTGAATGTTCGTACCAGGAATTACGCCTACGTACTAAACCCTCCTTACACACTTCAACCACTCTCCCCGCGGGACTGCCGTTAGGTATTACATCACGGGGCTGGTAAGCAGATTACTCTATGCCTTCTGCATCTTCTGCTGCTGCTGATCGCCTTATCTTTTCGATTCTTCGCAGCTCGTTTTGCACATTCGTTATGAATACACACACTTCTGTCCACTTACCCTCAGATCTCAGCATTTCTTCTAACAGGACTTGTGGACTTGGCAGGCTGCTTCTCCATTCTCTGAAGCGTCCGCATTGGAAAATCGCATGCTCCGTATCTTCTTCCAGTTCCGGACAATCTGGGCAAAAAGGTGAGCTATCGTGTCCAAATCTATAAAGATATCTTCGATAGCCGCCATGGCCTGACAGAAACTGCGTAAATTGGTAATTGCAGTTACCGTGAGATCGGTTTGTCCAATTCTCTATATTCGGGATCAGTTTGTGGGTCCATCTTCCTTTCAAACTTATGTCCCACCTGGCTTGCCATACAGCCATTGAGGTGGCCTTTTCTTCTTCTTTGATCATTTTGATTGATCGTTGGTCCGGATGTGATAAGGCTCTTCTATTGTAGATCCTAAGCATTTCATCTGCGAGGATGTCTACTGGAACCATTCCTGCTATAACGAGGGCCGCATCATCGGAGATCGTTCGGAACCCGCTGATCGTCCTTAGTGCACTGAGTCTGTATATAGACGAGAGGTTTCTTCTTATTTCTTTAGTCACCAGTGCCTCCGCCCAAACTGGGGCTGCGTACAGGAGGACTGAGCTAACTACTCTGGACATTAGGACCCTCCTTGGATATCCTGGTCCTCCGACATTTGGCAGTATCCGAGATAATGCTGCCTGCATCTGCGACGCCTTTCTGCTAGAATAGTCCACGTGTATTTTAAAACGGAGCCTATTGTCAAGCATTACTCCTAGGTATTTGACAAAATCCTTTGATCTAATAGTCTGGTTACCAACTCGTATATTTATGTATTCTATATTTTTCCGGCTGGTAATCAGGACTGCTTCCGTTTTATGGTCGGCTAATTCTAAACCGACGGATACTAGCCATTTTTTGATTTGGCCAACTGCTTCATTCGTGGCTGACTCTATTCCATTGATTGTCTTTGACACTGTGACAACGGCGATGTCGTCAGCGAATCCAAATATTTGTACGCCTGGTGGTAATGCTAGTCTTAGAACTCCATCGTACATTATATTCCATAGAAGGGGACCCAGCACCGATCCTTGTGGGACTCCTGCGGAGACGTTATAGTACTTTGTACCCTCATTGGTTTCGTACCTCAACCTTCTATAACTTAAGTAGCTTGACACTATCTTCCTTATATAGTATGGTGCATCCATTCTGGCGAGTGATCTTCTTATTGAGGACCATTTTGCAGAGTTAAAGGCGTTTTTTATGTCCAGTGTCACTACTGCACAATATTCCTTTGTGCCCCACCGCCATCTTTTTCCTTCAATCGCATTCTTTGCTATATTGACCACCGCCTTTATGGCGTCGACGGTCGAGCGCGATTTTCGAAACCCGAACTGATGATCTGACAGTGCTCCTTTATTATCCGCTATATTAAGCAATCTGTCATATATGATCCGCTCGAGTATCTTTCCCATTGTATCTAGTAGACATATTGGGCGGTACGATGATGGTTCGCCCGGTGGTTTGTTTCCCTTTGGAAGCAATACTAAATGCTGCAGTTTCCAAGGTTCAGGGAAAACTCCTTCATCTAGACACTGTTGCATGCATGTCATGAACATGTCCGGCCTACTTCGGATGGCGGCTTTCAATGCTTTATTAGGAATGCCATCGGGTCCAGGAGCTTTGTTGTCTCGTATTCTTTTACTTGCGTTCACGAGTTCATCAACTGTTAGCCTTGGAATACTTTCTGTGCTAATTTCTCTTATTATGTTGCACATAGTATATGGTCCTTTCGGAAATAGGTGTTCTACGATGGACCTAAGCTTTGTTGGGCATGATATTTGCGGGGTCTTACAGCCTTTTAGCTTTGCCATAACTATTTTGTATGCTGTGCCCCAGGGATTGATGTCCGCCTCGTCACATAGTCGTTTGAAGCACTTCGATTTGCTTTCTTTGATTGCATTTTTTAAATTTCGTCTAGCTAATCTTAGCATATCAAGACGTTCTTGAATGTCTGATCCCCTTCTTGATCGCTGCACTCTACGTCTGGCTTGTAAGCAGGCAGCTCTCAGTGCTTTTATCTGCTCATTCCACCAGTAGCAGTGTTCACCTCTCTTGCTAGGTCTTCTCCTGGGCATAGCTGCGTCGCACGCTGTAGTGATTATACTGGTAAGTTGTTGCGACAGGATCTCAGATGTTCCGCTTTCGATTAGGAAGCTTGAGTTTATGATTTCCTCAAACATTTCTTTATCAAGGAACTTGTCTTTCCATTTAGGTCCCCCTAATTTTGGGCGTTGCACGGCTTTTTTTTCTTTAATTTCAATTACAATCGCCTGGTGGTCGCTGTGCGTATAGTCTTCGCTGACGCGCCATTTTATCATCCGCAGGAGGGAACTGCTAGCGAAGGTAATATCGATGATCGATCCCCTTCCTGCTTTGCGATACGTATTTGCTCGTCCCGTGTTAGCTATGCCTATATTTAATGAGGCGAAAGATTCTAGCAGATAATGTCCTCTGATATTAGTAAATCTGCTGCCCCAGTCTGTTGCCCAGGCATTGAAGTCTCCGCCTATAACCACTGGAGCTCTTCCTCGAGCATCGGCCGTTAAATTTTCTATCATTGCTGAGTATTCGCTCATCGTCCAGCTGGGTCTTGCGTAACAACTATAAAAGTTGATTCCATTTATTTTTGCCCGTACGAAGCCCTCCGCCTGCCCGTCTACATCTTGGAAGGCATGTCTCCCGCAAATCCATATTGCAGCTTTTTCTGTTTTGTCACATGCCCAAGCGTTGATGTCACGAGATTTGTACGGTTCGCTTATTAAAATTATGTCCGCTCTCTCGTCTTTAGCCGTCTGTGACAGGATATCCTGTGCTATCTCGCAGTGATTTAGGTTTATCTGGATAACCTTCATACTTTTCTGCTGGCGATAGCTCTCCTAAAGACTGGGCATTTGCTGCTGCCCGCTACATGCTTCGCATCTTCTGGGTGTTCCTTTCTACAGAACATGCACGAAGGCTCCTTTGCGCAAGACTTAGCTATGTGGCCCTCATCCCCACATCTTCTACACAACTTGGAGCGATCTTCTCCGTTTTTACACTGCTTGGCAATGTGCCCAAATTCCAGGCATTTGAAGCACTTTTTGAGGAGTGTCCGTTCGCGGATGCGACACACTACCCACCCGATTTTTATCTTCTGTACTTCCAGCAGCTTCTTTGCTTTTGCATTTGGAAGGCTGATAGTCGCCGTTTGGGTTCCACCATATGCTTTCCTCAGCGATATAAAGTCTGACGGTGTGACGCCTTCGACTCCGGCTTGGACTTCGATTGATTCACAAATGTCTTCTTTTGTGGTGATCTCATCGATGTCTTTCATCTCGATGCTAGTGCGTTGGGTGAGGGTTCTTACGTTTGCTTGTTCGCCTAACGCCTCACTTATGACGCTTTTAAATTCCGCTGTCTTGTCACTTGTCTCCTTCAATTGAATTAAGAGGTCACCTTTTTGTGTCCTTCTGATCCTAGATACTGCTTTTCCAATTGTTTCTAGTTTTGGATCAGCCTTCACGTTCCGCAATATCTGCGCATAGGATATTTCGCCCTTCGCTTCTATGACTATGGCGTCAGGTCTTGCCTTTCTTATAATTGGCTTTTGTTTTACGGCGGACTTCTTGGCAGATGCGTCTGACTTCACTTTATTTTTAGTTTTAGCGACGACTTTTGTCCATTCGCCTTCTCCAGTTTTTTTAACATTTTTAATACCCTTTTCCTGGGTTTTTTCTTCCGTCGCTATTACCATAGGCTTACGTGAGGACTGGCGTTGCTCTTGCCTCCGCTTTGGATTCGGCGTTTCGCTGTGGATAGGCTGCTTCCTTTTTTGCTCCATTGAAGCTTTGAGCCATGGAGAGGTTTGAGATGAGGTGTGATTAACCATCTTCTCCTGAGTCTTCTTGTTATTAATGTAGATAGCCGATAACTCATAGAGGTTTTTAATGCTATCAATCGCATCCCGCATGGCTTGATGGATGGAACGTCTTTTTCCATCTTCCAACATTTCTACCAGTCCCTTGATCTGCTCTCCTAGTTTATGAAAGTCAGATTTGCCGGGGCTGGCTTCCTTTATCACCTTTCTTGTTTCCGGTGATTCGCGCCTTTGTGACGTTTGGGCCACTGGTGATCTCGCCATCTTCGAACTCCTTTTAAAAGAATTCACATTCTCCTCTCCTACAACTCCTTCTACTTCTCCTCCTCCTACTTCTCCTCCTCCTAAATTCTGGGAATTCATTGTAAATTGGGTCCCCACTCAAAGCCGTTATCAATGCTCGGGTGTGTAGTCACCTATGGATCCCATGGTTATCTATGCAAGCAGTGAGGCCATGCGGGGGTTGACACGAGCCCTTATGGGGTCTTGTGTTCAGAGCCAGATCAGTGTTAGACAGGAATTTTTCATCTGTACCTACACCACTAACTTAATAGCGACGTAACATTGAGCGTACTTTGAGTCCTGCCAGGGTTTGTGTGTGTGTGTGTGTGTGTGTGTGTGTGTGTGTGTGTTTTTTGTTTTTTTTTTATGGCTGTGCCAAAGGTGGGGAATCTTCTAAAGATACCAGTAGAGCCCTCCAGGGGTACTAGCATGCACGATTCGTAAACCTGAATGTTCGTACCAGGAATTACGCATACGTACTAAACCCTCCTTACACACTTCAACCACTCTCCCCATGGGACTGCCGTTAGGTATTACATCACGGGGCTGGTTAGCAGATTACTCTATGCCTTCTGCTGCTGCTGATCGCCTTATATTTTCGATTCTTCGCAGCTCGTTTTGCACTTTCGTTACGAATACACACACTTCTGTCCACTTATCCTCGGATCTTTGCATTTCTTCTAAAAGGACTTGGCAGGTTGCTTCTCCATTCTCTGAAGCGTCTGCAATGGAAAATCGCATGCTCTGTGTCTTCTTCTATGTCTGGACAATCTGGGCAAAAAGGTGAGCTATCGTGTCCAAATCGATAAAGATATTTTCGATAGCCGCCATGGCCTGACAGAAACTGCGTAAATTGGTAGTTGCAGTTACCGTGAGATCGGTTTGTCCAATTCTCAATGTTCGGGATCAGTTTGTAGGTCCATCTTCCTTTCAAACTTATGTCCCACCGGTCTTGCCACACAGCCATTGAGGTGGCCTTTTCTTCCTCTTTGATCATTTCGATTGTTCGTTGGTCCTGTTGTGATAAGGCTCTTCTATTGTAGATCCTAAGCATTTCATCTGCGAGGATATCTACTGGAACCATTCCTGCTATAACGAGGGCAGCATCATCGGAGATCGTTCGGAACCCGCTGATCGTCCTTAGTGCACTGAGTCTGTATATAGACGATAAGTTTCTTCTTATTTCTTTAGTCACCAGTGCATCCGCCCAAACTGGGGCTGCGTAAAGGAGGACTGAGCTGACTACTCTAGACATTAGGACCCTCCTTGTATATCCTGGTCCTCCAACGTTTGGCAGAATCCGGAATAATGCTGCCTGCATATGGGAAGCCTTTTTGCTCGAGTAGTCCACGTGTATTTTAAAACGGAGCCTATTGTCAAGCATTACTCCTAGGTATTTGACAAAATCCTTTGATCTAATAGTCTGGTTACCAACTCGTATATTTATGTATTCTATATTTTTCCGGCTGGTAATCAGGACTGCTTCCGTTTTATGGTCGGCTAATTCTAGACCGACGGATACTAGCCATTTTTTGATTTGGCCGACTGCTTCATTCGTGGCTGACTCTATTCCATTGATTGTCTTTGACACTGTGACAACGGCGATGTCGTCAGCGAATCCAAATATTTGTACGCCTGGTGGTAATGCTAGTCTTAGAACTCCATCGTACATTATATTCCATAGAAGGGGACCCAGCACCGACCCTTGTGGGACTCCTGCGGAGACGTTATAGTACTTTGTACCCTCATTGGTTTCGTACCTCAACCTTCTATAACTTAAGTAGCTTGACACTATCTTCCTTATATAGTATGGTGCATCCATTCTGGCGAGTGATCTTCTTATTGAGGACCATTTTGCAGAGTTAAAGGCGTTTTTTATGTCCAGTGTCACTACTGCACAATATTCCTTTGTGCCCCACCGCCATCTTTTTCCTTCAATCGCATTCTTTGCTATGTTGACCACCGCCTTTATGGCGTCGACGGTCGAGCGCGATTTTCGAAACCCGAACTGATGATCTGACAGTGCTCCTTTATTATCCGCTATATTAAGCAATCTGTCATATATGATCCGCTCGAGTATCTTTCCCATTGTATCTAGTAGGCATATTGGGCGGTACGATGATGGTTCGCCCGGTGGTTTGTTTCCCTTTGGAAGCAATACTAAATGCTGCAGTTTCCAAGGTTCAGGGAAAACTCCTTCATCTAGACACTGTTGCATGCATGTCATGAACATGTCCGGCCTACTTCGGATGGCGGCTTTCAATGCTTTATTAGGAATGCCATCGGGTCCAGGAGCTTTGTTGTCTCGTATTCTTTTACTTGCGTTCACGAGTTCATCAACTGTTAGCCTTGGAATACTTTCTGTGCTAATTTCTCTTATTATGTTGCACATAGTATATGGTCCTTTCGGAAATAGGTGTTCTACGATGGACCTAAGCTTTGTTGGGCATGATATTTGCGGGGTCTTACAGCCTTTTAGCTTTGCCATAACTATTTTGTATGCTGTGCCCCAGGGATTGATGTCCGCCTCGTCACATAGTCGTTTGAAGCACTTCGACTTGCTTTCTTTAATTGCATTTTTTAAATTTCGTCTAGCTAATCTTAGCATATCAAGACGTTCTTGAATGTCTGATCCCCTTCTTGATCGCTGCACTCTACGTCTGGCTTGTAAGCAGGCAGCTCTCACTGCTTTTATCTGCTCATTCCACCAGTAGCAGTGTACACCTCTCTTGCTAGATCTTCTCCTGGGCATAGCTGCGTCGCACGCTGTAGTGATTATACTGGTAAGTTGTTGCGACAGGATCTTAGATGTTCCGCTTTCGATTAGGAAGCTTGAGTTTATGATTTCCTCAAACATTTCTTTATCAAGGAACTTGTCTTTCCATTTAGGTCCCCCTAATTTTGGGCGATGCACGGCTTTTTTTTCTTTAATTTCAATTACAATCGCCTGGTGGTCGCTGTGCGTATAGTCTTCGCTGACGCGCCATTTTATCATCCGCAGGAGGGAACTGCTAGCGAAGGTAATATCGATGATCGATCCCCTTCCTGCTTTGCGATACGTATTTGCTCGTCCCGTGTTAGCTATGCCTATATTTAATGAGGCGAAAGATTCTAGCAGATAATGTCCTCTGGTATTAGTAAATCTGCTGCCCCAGTCTGTTGCCCAGGCATTGAAGTCTCCGCCTATAACCACTGGAGCTCTTCCTCGAGCATCGGCCGTTAAATTTTCTATCATTGCTGAGTATTCGCTCATCGTCCAGCTGGGTCTTGCGTAACAACTATAAAAGTTGATTCCATTTATTTTTGCCCGTACGAAGCCCTCCGCCTGCCCGTCTACATCTTGGAAGGCATGTCTCCCGCAAATCCATATTGCAGCTTTTTCTGTTTTGTCACATGCCCAAGCGTTGATGTCACGAGATTTGTACGGTTCGCTTATTAAAATTATGTCCGCTCTCTCGTCTTTAGCCGTCTGTGACAGGATATCCTGTGCTATCTCGCAGTGATTTAGGTTTATCTGGATAACCTTCATACTTTTCTGCTGGCGATAGCTCTCCTAAAGACTGGGCATTTGCTGCTGCCCGCTACATGCTTCGCATCTTCTGGGTGTTCCTTTCTACAGAACATGCACGAAGGCTCCTTTGCGCAAGACTTAGCTATGTGGCCCTCATCCCCACATCTTCTACACAGCTTGGAGCGATCTTCTCCGTTTTTACACTGCTTGGCAATGTGCCCAAATTCCAGGCATTTGAAGCACTTTTTGAGGAGTGTCCGTTCGCGGATGCGACACACTACCCACCCGATTTTTATCTTCTGTACTTCCAGCAGCTTCTTTGCTTTTGCATTTGGAAGGCTGATAGTCGCCGTTTGGGTTCCACCATATGCTTTCCTCAGCGATATAAAGTCTGACGGTGTAACGCCTTCGACTCCGGCTTGGACTTCGATTGATTCACAAATGTCTTCTTTTGTGGTGATCTCATCGATGTCTTTCAGCTCGATGCTAGTGCGTTGGGTGAGGGTTCTTACGTTTGCTTGTTCGCCTAACGCCTCGCTTATGACGCTTTTAAATTCCGCTGTCTTGTCACTTGTCTCCTTCAATTGAATTAAGAGGTCACCTTTTTGTGTCCTTCTGATCCTAGATACTGCTTTTCCAATTGTTTCTAGTTTTGGATCAGCCTTCACGTTGCGCAATATCTGCGCATAGGATATTTCGCCCTTCGCTTCTATGACTATGGCGTCAGGTCTTGCCTTTCTTATAATTGGCTTTTGTTTTACGGCGGACTTCTTGGCAGATGCGTCTGACTTCACTTTATTTTTAGTTTTAGCGACGACTTTTGTCAATTCGCCTTCTCCAGTTTTTTTAACATTTTTAATACCCTTTTCCTGGGTTTTTTCTTCCGTCGCTATTACCATAGGCTTACGTGAGGACTGGCGTTGCTCTTGCCTCCGCTTTGGATTCGGCGTTTCGCTGTGGGTAGGCTGCTTCCTTTTTTGCTCCATTGAAGCTTTGAGCCATGGAGAGGTTTGAGATGAGGTGTGATTAACCATCTTCTCCTGAGTCTTCTTGTTATTAATGTAGATAGCCGATAACTCATAGAGGTTTTTAATGCTATCAATCGCATCCCGCATGGCTTGATGGATGGAACGTCTTTTTCCATCTTCCAACATTTCTACCAGTCCCTTGATCTGCTCTCCTAGTTTATGAAAGTCAGATTTGCCGGGGCTGGCTTCCTTTATCACCTTTCTTGTTTCCGGTGATTCGCGCCTTTGTGACGTTTGGGCCACTGGTGATCTCGCCATCTTCGAACTCCTTTTAAAAGAATTCACATTCTCCTCTCCTACAACTCCTTCTACTTCTCCTCCTCCTAAATTCTGGGAATTCATTGTAAATTGGGTCCCCACTCAAAGCCGTTATCAATGCTCGGGTGTGTAGTCACCTATGGATCCCATGGTTATCTATGCAAGCAGTGAGGCCATGCGGGGGTTGACACGAGCCCTTATGGGGTCTTGTGTTCAGAGCCAGATCAGTGTTAGACAGGAATTTTTCATCTGTACCTACACCACTAACTTAATAGCGACGTAACATTGAGCGTACTTTGAGTCCTGCCAGGGTTTTAACGGGACGGGGGCGCCGGTAGCATTAGCCTGAAAGCCATTTCAGCAAAATTTCACTCTTGCCTACTCAGGTAACAGAATACCACAAACGTCAGCCCAAGAGTTGACAAATCAAAATGATTGCTTCCAGTATACCATAATTAAGACCTTACTGGGCTCAGTCTTAATACATTCATTGAATGCCGCGATCCCTCGTTGGCCGCGGCTTTTCCTCCGGGCGGGTTGGGAGTTATACCGCTCCTACTCGGTCGTCAGAACCTAGGCGAGCAGGTTTTTCCATGCAAGAGAGGTTGACAGTGACTTCTTCTCCGCCGTAACCCTGGCTAGGGCCCCTCACATGGTACTATCACCCGGGGCAGGTGAACCAAGGTTTGTTGACGTGGTTTTACTCCCCGGACTAGGGCCCGTGGGGTTGTCAGACCCAACACTCTACTTCAGAGTGCCTTGTGTGTGTGTGTGTGTGTGTGTGTGTGTGTGTGTGTATGTGTGTGTGAGTGTTTTTTTTTTATGGCTGTGCCAAAGGTGGGGAATCTTCTAAAAGATACCAGTAGAGCCCTCCAGGGGTACTAGCATGCACGATTCGTAAACCTGAATGTTCGTACCAGGAATTACGCATACGTACTAAACCCTCCTTACACACTTCAACCACTCTCCCCATGGGACTGCCGTTAGGTATTACATCACGGGGCTGGTTAGCAGATTACTCTATGCCTTCTGCATCTTCTGCTGCTGCTGATCGCCTTATATTTTCGATTCTTCGCAGCTCGTTTTGCACATTCGTTACGAATACACACACTTCTGTCCACTTATCCTCGGATCTTTGCATTTCTTCTAAAAGGACGTGTGGACTTGGCAGGTTGCTTCTCCATTCTCTGAAGCGTCTGCAATGGAAAATCGCATGCTCTGTGTCTTCTTCTATGTCTGAACAATCTGGGCAAAAAGGTGAGCTATCGTGTCCAAATCGATAAAGATATTTTCGATAGCCGCCATGGCCTGACAGAAACTGCGTAAATTGGTAGTTGCAGTTACCGTGAGATCGGTTTGTCCAATTCTCAATGTTCGGGATCAGTTTGTAGGTCCATCTTCCTTTCAAACTTATGTCCCACCGGTCTTGCCACACAGCCATTGAGGTGGCCTTTTCTTCCTCTTTGATCATTTCGATTGTTCGTTGGTCCTGTTGTGATAAGGCTCTTCTATTGTAGATCCTAAGCATTTCATCTGCGAGGATATCTACTGGAACCATTCCTGCTATAACGAGGGCAGCATCATCGGAGATTGTTCGGAACCCGCTGATCGTCCTTAGTGCACTGAGTCTGTATATAGACGGTAAGTTTCTTCTTATTTCTTTAGTCACCAGTGCATCCGCCCAAACTGGGGCTGCGTAAAGGAGGACTGAGCTGACTACTCTAGACATTAGGACCCTCCTTGTATATCCTGGTCCTCCAACGTTTGGCAGAATCCGGAATAATGCTGCCTGCATTTGGGAAGCCTTTTTGCTCGAGTAGTCCACGTGTATTTTAAAACGGAGCCTATTGTCAAGCATTACTCCTAGGTATTTGACAAAATCCTTTGATCTAATAGTCTGGTTACCAACTCGTATATTTATGTATTCTATATTTTTCCGGCTGGTAATCAGGACTGCTTCCGTTTTATGGTCGGCTAATTCTAGACCGACGGATACTAGCCATTTTTTGATTTAGCCAACTGCTTCATTCGTGGCTGACTCTATTCCATTGATTGTCTTTGACACCGTGACAACGGCGATGTCGTCAGCGAATCCAAATATTTGTACGCCTGGTGGTAATGCTAGTCTTAGAACTCCATCGTACATAATATTCCATAGAATGGGACCCAGCACCGATCCTTGTGGATCCTCCTGCGGAGACGTTATAGTACTTTGTACCCTCATTGGTTTCGTACCTCAACCTTCTATAACTTAAGTAGCTTGACACTATCTTCCTTATATAGTATGGTGCATCCATTCTGGCGAGTGATCTTCTTATTGAGGACCATTTTGCAGAGTTAAAGGCGTTTTTTATGTCCAGTGTCACTACTGCACAATATTCCTTTGTGCCCCACCGCCATCTTTTTCCTTCAATCGCATTCTTTGCTATGTTGACCACCGCCTTTATGGCGTCGACGGTCGAGCGCGATTTTCGAAACCCGAACTGATGATCTGACAGTGCTCCTTTATTATCCGCTATATTAAGCAATCTGTCATATATGATCCGCTCGAGTATCTTTCCCATTGTATCTAGTAGGCATATTGGGCGGTACGATGATGGTTCGCCCGGTGGTTTGTTTCCCTTTGGAAGCAATACCAAATGCTGCAGTTTCCAAGGTTCAGGGAAAACTCCTTCATCTAGACACTGTTGCATGCATGTCATGAACATGTCCGGCCTACTTCGGATGGCGGCTTTCAATGCTTTATTAGGAATGCCATCGGGTCCAGGAGCTTTGTTGTCTCGTATTCTTTTACTTGCGTTCACGAGTTCATCAACTGTTAGCCTTGGAATACTTTCTGTGCTAATTTCTCTTATTATGTTGCACATAGTATATGGTCCTTTCGGAAATAGGTGTTCTACGATGGACCTAAGCTTTGTTGGGCATGATATTTGCGGGGTCTTACAGCCTTTTAGCTTTGCCATAACTATTTTGTATGCTGTGCCCCAGGGATTGATGTCCGCCTCGTCACATAGTCGTTTGAAGCACTTCGACTTGCTTTCTTTAATTGCATTTTTTAAATTTCGTTTAGCTAATCTTAGCATATCAAGACGTTCTTGAATGTCTGATCCCCTTCTTGATCGCTGCACTCTACGTCTGGCTTGTAAGCAGGCAGCTCTCACTGCTTTTATCTGCTCATTCCACCAGTAGCAGTGTACACCTCTCTTGCTAGGTCTTCTCCTGGGCATAGCTGCGTCGCACGCTGTAGTGATTATACTGGTAAGTTGTTGCGACAGGATCTCAGATGTTCCGCTTTCGATTAGGAAGCTTGAGTTTATGATTTCCTCAAACATTTCTTTATCAAGGAACTTGTCTTTCCATTTAGGTCCCCCTAATTTTGGGCGATGCACGGCTTTTTTTTCTTTAATTTCAATTACAATCGCCTGGTGGTCGCTGTGCGTATAGTCTTCGCTGACGCGCCATTTTATCATCCGCAGGAGGGAACTGCTAGCGAAGGTAATATCGATGATCGATCCCCTTCCTGCTTTGCGATACGTATTTGCTCGTCCCGTGTTAGCTATGCCTATATTTAATGAGGCGAAAGATTCTAGCAGATAATGTCCTCTGGTATTAGTAAATCTGCTGCCCCAGTCTGTTGCCCGTACGAAGCCCTCCGCCTGCCCGTCTACATCTTGGAAGGCATGTCTCCCGCAAATCCATATTGCAGCTTTTTCTGTTTTGTCACATGCCCAAGCGTTGATGTCACGAGATTTGTACGGTTCGCTTATTAAAATTATGTCCGCTCTCTCGTCTTTAGCCGTCTGTGACAGGATATCCTGTGCTATCTCGCAGTGATTTAGGTTTATCTGGATAACCTTCATACTTTTCTGCTGGCGATAGCTCTCCTAAAGACTGGGCATTTGCTGCTGCCCGCTACATGCTTCGCATCTTCTGGGTGTTCCTTTCTACAGAACATGCACGAAGGCTCCTTTGCGCAAGACTTAGCTATGTGGCCCTCATCCCCACATCTTCTACACAGCTTGGAGCGATCTTCTCCGTTTTTACACTGCTTGGCAATGTGCCCAAATTCCAGGCATTTGAAGCACTTTTTGAGGAGTGTCCGTTCGCGGATGCGACACACTACCCACCCGATTTTTATCTTCTGTACTTCCAGCAGCTTCTTTGCTTTTGCATTTGGAAGGCTGATAGTCGCCGTTTGGGTTCCACCATATGCTTTCCTCAGCGATATAAAGTCTGACGGTGTAACGCCTTCGACTCCGGCTTGGACTTCGATTGATTCACAAATGTCTTCTTTTGTGGTGATCTCATCGATGTCTTTCAGCTCGATGCTAGTGCGTTGGGTGAGGGTTCTTACGTTTGCTTGTTCGCCTAACGCCTCGCTTATGACGCTTTTAAATTCCGCTGTCTTGTCACTTGTCTCCTTCAATTGAATTAAGAGGTCACCTTTTTGTGTCCTTCTGATCCTAGATACTGCTTTTCCAATTGTTTCTAGTTTTGGATCAGCCTTCACGTTGCGCAATATCTGCGCATAGGATATTTCGCCCTTCGCTTCTATGACTATGGCGTCAGGTCTTGCCTTTCTTATAATTGGCTTTTGTTTTACGGCGGACTTCTTGGCAGATGCGTCTGACTTCACTTTATTTTTAGTTTTAGCGACGACTTTTGTCCATTCGCCTTCTCCAGTTTTTTTAACATTTTTAATACCCTTTTCCTGGGTTTTTTCTTCCGTCGCTATTACCATAGGCTTACGTGAGGACTGGCGTTGCTCTTGCCTCCGCTTTGGATTCGGCGTTTCGCTGTGGGTAGGCTGCTTCCTTTTTTGCTCCATTGAAGCTTTGAGCCATGGAGAGGTTTGAGATGAGGTGTGATTAACCATCTTCTCCTGAGTCTTCTTGTTATTAATGTAGATAACCGATAACTCATAGAGGTTTTTAATGCTATCAATCGCATCCCGCATGGCTTGATGGATGGAACGTCTTTTTCCATCTTCCAACATTTCTACCAGTCCCTTGATCTGCTCTCCTAGTTTATGAAAGTCAGATTTGCCGGGGCTGGCTTCCTTTATCGCCTTTCTTGTTTCCGGTGATTCGCGCCTTTGTGACGTTTGGGCCACTGGTGATCTCGCCATCTTCGAACTCCTTTTAAAAGAATTCACATTCTCCTCTCCTACAACTCCTTCTACTTCTCCTCCTCCTAAATTCTGGGAATTCATTGTAAATTGGGTCCCCACTCAAAGCCGTTATCAATGCTCGGGTGTGTAGTCACCTATGGATCCCATGGTTATCTATGCAAGCAGTGAGGCCATGCGGGGGTTGACACGAGCCCTTATGGGGTCTTGTGTTCAGAGCCAGATCAGTGTTAGACAGGAATTTTTCATCTGTACCTACACCACTCACTTAATAGCGACGAAACATTGAGCGTACTTTGAGTCCTGCCAGGGTTTTAACGGGACGGGGGCGCCGGTAGCATTAGCCTGAAAGCCATTTTAGCAAAATTTCACTCTTGCCTACTCAGGTAACAGAATACTTCCAGTATACCATAATTAAGGCCTTACTGGGCTCAGTCTTAATACATTCATTGAATGCCGCGATCCCTCGTTGGCCGCGGCTTTTCCTCCGGGCGGGTTGGGAGTTATACCGTTCCTACTCGGTCGTCAGAGCCTCGGCGAGCAGGTTTTTCCATGCAAGAGAGGTTGACAGTGACTTCTTCTCCGCCGTAACCCTGGCTAGGGCCCCTCACATGGTACTTCAGAGTGCCTTGTGTGTGTGTGTTTTTTTTTTTTTTTTTTATGGCTGTGCCAAAGGTGGGGAATCTTCTAAAAGATACCAGTAGAGCCCTCCAGGGGTACTAGCATGCACGATTCGTAAACCTGAATGTTCGTACCAGGAATTACGCCTACGTACTAAACCCTCCTTACACACTTCAACCACTCTCCCCGCGGGACTGCCGTTAGGTATTACATCACGGGGCTGGTAAGCAGATTACTCTATGCCTTCTGCATCTTCTGCTGCTGCTGATCGCCTTATCTTTTCGATTCTTCGCAGCTCGTTTTGCACATTCGTTATGAATACACACACTTCTGTCCACTTACCCTCAGATCTCAGCATTTCTTCTAACAGGACTTGTGGACTTGGCAGGCTGCTTCTCCATTCTCTGAAGCGTCCACATTGGAAAATCGCATGCTCCGTATCTTCTTCCAGTTCCGGACAATCTGGGCAAAAAGGTGAGCTATCGTGTCCAAATCTATAAAGATATCTTCGATAGCCGCCATGGCCTGACAGAAACTGCGTAAATTGGTAATTGCAGTTACCGTGAGATCGGTTTGTCCAATTCTCTATATTCAGGATCAGTTTGTGGGTCCATCTTCCTTTCAAACTTATGTCCCACCTGGCTTGCCATACAGCCATTGAGGTGGCCTTTTCTTCTTCTTTGATCATTTTGATTGATCGTTGGTCCGGATGTGATAAGGCTCTTCTATTGTAGATCCTAAGCATTTCATCTGCGAGGATGTCTACTGGAACCATTCCTGCTATAACGAGGGCCGCATCATCGGAGATCGTTCGGAACCCGCTGATCGTCCTTAGTGCACTGAGTCTGTATATAGACGAGAGGTTTCTTCTTATTTCTTTAGTCACCAGTGCCTCCGCCCAAACTGGGGCTGCGTACAGGAGGACTGAGCTAACTACTCTGGACATTAGGACCCTCCTTGGATATCCTGGTCCTCCGACATTTGGCAGTATCCGAGATAATGCTGCCTGCATCTGCGACGCCTTTCTGCTAGAATAGTCCACGTGTATTTTAAAACGGAGCCTATTGTCAAGCATTACTCCTAGGTATTTGACAAAATCCTTTGATCTAATAGTCTGGTTACCAACTCGTATATTTATGTATTCTATATTTTTCCGGCTGGTAATCAGGACTGCTTCCGTTTTATGGTCGGCTAATTCTAAACCGACGGATACTAGCCATTTTTTGATTTGGCCAACTGCTTCATTCGTGGCTGACTCTATTCCATTGATTGTCTTTGACACTGTGACAACGGCGATGTCGTCAGCGAATCCAAATATTTGTACGCCTGGTGGTAATGCTAGTCTTAGAACTCCATCGTACATTATATTCCATAGAAGGGGACCCAGCACCGATCCTTGTGGGACTCCTGCGGAGACGTTATAGTACTTTGTACCCTCATTGGTTTCGTACCTCAACCTTCTATAACTTAAGTAGCTTGACACTATCTTCCTTATATAGTATGGTGCATCCATTCTGGCGAGTGATCTTCTTATTGAGGACCATTTTGCAGAGTTAAAGGCGTTTTTTATGTCCAGTGTCACTACTGCACAATATTCCTTTGTGCCCCACCGCCATCTTTTTCCTTCAATCGCATTCTTTGCTATATTGACCACCGCCTTTATGGCGTCGACGGTCGAGCGCGATTTTCGAAACCCGAACTGATGATCTGACAGTGCTCCTTTATTATCCGCTATATTAAGCAATCTGTCATATATGATCCGCTCGAGTATCTTTCCCATTGTATCTAGTAGACATATTGGGCGGTACGATGATGGTTCGCCCGGTGGTTTGTTTCCCTTTGGAAGCAATACTAAATGCTGCAGTTTCCAAGGTTCAGGGAAAACTCCTTCATCTAGACACTGTTGCATGCATGTCATGAACATGTCCGGCCTACTTCGGATGGCGGCTTTCAATGCTTTATTAGGAATGCCATCGGGTCCAGGAGCTTTGTTGTCTCGTATTCTTTTACTTGCGTTCACGAGTTCATCAACTGTTAGCCTTGGAATACTTTCTGTGCTAATTTCTCTTATTATGTTGCACATAGTATATGGTCCTTTCGGAAATAGGTGTTCTACGATGGACCTAAGCTTTGTTGGGCATGATATTTGCGGGGTCTTACAGCCTTTTAGCTTTGCCATAACTATTTTGTATGCTGTGCCCCAGGGATTGATGTCCGCCTCGTCACATAGTCGTTTGAAGCACTTCGATTTGCTTTCTTTGATTGCATTTTTTAAATTTCGTCTAGCTAATCTTAGCATATCAAGACGTTCTTGAATGTCTGATCCCCTTCTTGATCGCTGCACTCTACGTCTGGCTTGTAAGCAGGCAGCTCTCAGTGCTTTTATCTGCTCATTCCACCAGTAGCAGTGTTCACCTCTCTTGCTAGGTCTTCTCCTGGGCATAGCTGCGTCGCACGCTGTAGTGATTATACTGGTAAGTTGTTGCGACAGGATCTCAGATGTTCCGCTTTCGATTAGGAAGCTTGAGTTTATGATTTCCTCAAACATTTCTTTATCAAGGAACTTGTCTTTCCATTTAGGTCCCCCTAATTTTGGGCGTTGCACGGCTTTTTTTTCTTTAATTTCAATTACAATCGCCTGGTGGTCGCTGTGCGTATAGTCTTCGCTGACGCGCCATTTTATCATCCGCAGGAGGGAACTGCTAGCGAAGGTAATATCGATGATCGATCCCCTTCCTGCTTTGCGATACGTATTTGCTCGTCCCGTGTTAGCTATGCCTATATTTAATGAGGCGAAAGATTCTAGCAGATAATGTCCTCTGATATTAGTAAATCTGCTGCCCCAGTCTGTTGCCCAGGCATTGAAGTCTCCGCCTATAACCACTGGAGCTCTTCCTCGAGCATCGGCCGTTAAATTTTCTATCATTGCTGAGTATTCGCTCATCGTCCAGCTGGGTCTTGCGTAACAACTATAAAAGTTGATTCCATTTATTTTTGCCCGTACGAAGCCCTCCGCCTGCCCGTCTACATCTTGGAAGGCATGTCTCCCGCAAATCCATATTGCAGCTTTTTCTGTTTTGTCACATGCCCAAGCGTTGATGTCACGAGATTTGTACGGTTCGCTTATTAAAATTATGTCCGCTCTCTCGTCTTTAGCCGTCTGTGACAGGATATCCTGTGCTATCTCGCAGTGATTTAGGTTTATCTGGATAACCTTCATACTTTTCTGCTGGCGATAGCTCTCCTAAAGACTGGGCATTTGCTGCTGCCCGCTACATGCTTCGCATCTTCTGGGTGTTCCTTTCTACAGAACATGCACGAAGGCTCCTTTGCGCAAGACTTAGCTATGTGGCCCTCATCCCCACATCTTCTACACAACTTGGAGCGATCTTCTCCGTTTTTACACTGCTTGGCAATGTGCCCAAATTCCAGGCATTTGAAGCACTTTTTGAGGAGTGTCCGTTCGCGGATGCGACACACTACCCACCCGATTTTTATCTTCTGTACTTCCAGCAGCTTCTTTGCTTTTGCATTTGGAAGGCTGATAGTCGCCGTTTGGGTTCCACCATATGCTTTCCTCAGCGATATAAAGTCTGACGGTGTGACGCCTTCGACTCCGGCTTGGACTTCGATTGATTCACAAATGTCTTCTTTTGTGGTGATCTCATCGATGTCTTTCAGCTCGATGCTAGTGCGTTGGGTGAGGGTTCTTACGTTTGCTTGTTCGCCTAACGCCTCACTTATGACGCTTTTAAATTCCGCTGTCTTGTCACTTGTCTCCTTCAATTGAATTAAGAGGTCACCTTTTTGTGTCCTTCTGATCCTAGATACTGCTTTTCCAATTGTTTCTAGTTTTGGATCAGCCTTCACGTTCCGCAATATCTGCGCATAGGATATTTCGCCCTTCGCTTCTATGACTATGGCGTCAGGTCTTGCCTTTCTTATAATTGGCTTTTGTTTTACGGCGGACTTCTTGGCAGATGCGTCTGACTTCACTTTATTTTTAGTTTTAGCGACGACTTTTGTCCATTCGCCTTCTCCAGTTTTTTTAACATTTTTAATACCCTTTTCCTGGGTTTTTTCTTCCGTCGCTATTACCATAGGCTTACGTGAGGACTGGCGTTGCTCTTGCCTCCGCTTTGGATTCGGCGTTTCGCTGTGGATAGGCTGCTTCCTTTTTTGCTCCATTGAAGCTTTGAGCCATGGAGAGGTTTGAGATGAGGTGTGATTAACCATCTTCTCCTGAGTCTTCTTGTTATTAATGTAGATAGCCGATAACTCATAGAGGTTTTTAATGCTATCAATCGCATCCCGCATGGCTTGATGGATGGAACGTCTTTTTCCATCTTCCAACATTTCTACCAGTCCCTTGATCTGCTCTCCTAGTTTATGAAAGTCAGATTTGCCGGGGCTGGCTTCCTTTATCACCTTTCTTGTTTCCGGTGATTCGCGCCTTTGTGACGTTTGGGCCACTGGTGATCTCGCCATCTTCGAACTCCTTTTAAAAGAATTCACATTCTCCTCTCCTACAACTCCTTCTACTTCTCCTCCTCCTACTTCTCCTCCTCCTAAATTCTGGGAATTCATTGTAAATTGGGTCCCCACTCAAAGCCGTTATCAATGCTCGGGTGTGTAGTCACCTATGGATCCCATGGTTATCTATGCAAGCAGTGAGGCCATGCGGGGGTTGACACGAGCCCTTATGGGGTCTTGTGTTCAGAGCCAGATCAGTGTTAGACAGGAATTTTTCATCTGTACCTACACCACTAACTTAATAGCGACGTAACATTGAGCGTACTTTGAGTCCTGCCAGGGTTTGTGTGTGTGTGTGTGTGTGTGTGTGTGTGTGTGTGTGTGTGTGTTTTTTGTTTTTTTTTTATGGCTGTGCCAAAGGTGGGGAATCTTCTAAAGATACCAGTAGAGCCCTCCAGGGGTACTAGCATGCACGATTCGTAAACCTGAATGTTCGTACCAGGAATTACGCATACGTACTAAACCCTCCTTACACACTTCAACCACTCTCCCCATGGGACTGCCGTTAGGTATTACATCACGGGGCTGGTTAGCAGATTACTCTATGCCTTCTGCTGCTGCTGATCGCCTTATATTTTCGATTCTTCGCAGCTCGTTTTGCACTTTCGTTACGAATACACACACTTCTGTCCACTTATCCTCGGATCTTTGCATTTCTTCTAAAAGGACTTGGCAGGTTGCTTCTCCATTCTCTGAAGCGTCTGCAATAGAAAATCGCATGCTCTGTGTCTTCTTCTATGTCTGGACAATCTGGGCAAAAAGGTGAGCTATCGTGTCCAAATCGATAAAGATATTTTCGATAGCCGCCATGGCCTGACAGAAACTGCGTAAATTGGTAGTTGCAGTTACCGTGAGATCGGTTTGTCCAATTCTCAATGTTCGGGATCAGTTTGTAGGTCCATCTTCCTTTCAAACTTATGTCCCACCGGTCTTGCCACACAGCCATTGAGGTGGCCTTTTCTTCCTCTTTGATCATTTCGATTGTTCGTTGGTCCTGTTGTGATAAGGCTCTTCTATTGTAGATCCTAAGCATTTCATCTGCGAGGATATCTACTGGAACCATTCCTGCTATAACGAGGGCAGCATCATCGGAGATCGTTCGGAACCCGCTGATCGTCCTTAGTGCACTGAGTCTGTATATAGACGATAAGTTTCTTCTTATTTCTTTAGTCACCAGTGCATCCGCCCAAACTGGGGCTGCGTAAAGGAGGACTGAGCTGACTACTCTAGACATTAGGACCCTCCTTGTATATCCTGGTCCTCCAACGTTTGGCAGAATCCGGAATAATGCTGCCTGCATATGGGAAGCCTTTTTGCTCGAGTAGTCCACGTGTATTTTAAAACGGAGCCTATTGTCAAGCATTACTCCTAGGTATTTGACAAAATCCTTTGATCTAATAGTCTGGTTACCAACTCGTATATTTATGTATTCTCTATTTTTTCTGGCTGGTAATCAGGACTGCTTCCGTTTTATGGTCGGCTAATTCTAGACCGACGGATACTAGCCATTTTTTGATTTGGCCGACTGCTTCATTCGTGGCTGACTCTATTCCATTGATTGTCTTTGACACTGTGACAACGGCGATGTCGTCAGCGAATCCAAATATTTGTACGCCTGGTGGTAATGCTAGTCTTAGAACTCCATCGTACATTATATTCCATAGAAGGGGACCCAGCACCGACCCTTGTGGGACTCCTGCGGAGACGTTATAGTACTTTGTACCCTCATTGGTTTCGTACCTCAACCTTCTATAACTTAAGTAGCTTGACACTATCTTCCTTATATAGTATGGTGCATCCATTCTGGCGAGTGATCTTCTTATTGAGGACCATTTTGCAGAGTTAAAGGCGTTTTTTATGTCCAGTGTCACTACTGCACAATATTCCTTTGTGCCCCACCGCCATCTTTTTCCTTCAATCGCATTCTTTGCTATGTTGACCACCGCCTTTATGGCGTCGACGGTCGAGCGCGATTTTCGAAACCCGAACTGATGATCTGACAGTGCTCCTTTATTATCCGCTATATTAAGCAATCTGTCATATATGATCCGCTCGAGTATCTTTCCCATTGTATCTAGTAGGCATATTGGGCGGTACGATGATGGTTCGCCCGGTGGTTTGTTTCCCTTTGGAAGCAATACTAAATGCTGCAGTTTCCAAGGTTCAGGGAAAACTCCTTCATCTAGACACTGTTGCATGCATGTCATGAACATGTCCGGCCTACTTCGGATGGCGGCTTTCAATGCTTTATTAGGAATGCCATCGGGTCCAGGAGCTTTGTTGTCTCGTATTCTTTTACTTGCGTTCACGAGTTCATCAACTGTTAGCCTTGGAATACTTTCTGTGCTAATTTCTCTTATTATGTTGCACATAGTATATGGTCCTTTCGGAAATAGGTGTTCTACGATGGACCTAAGCTTTGTTGGGCATGATATTTGCGGGGTCTTACAGCCTTTTAGCTTTGCCATAACTATTTTGTATGCTGTGCCCCAGGGATTGATGTCCGCCTCGTCACATAGTCGTTTGAAGCACTTCGACTTGCTTTCTTTAATTGCATTTTTTAAATTTCGTCTAGCTAATCTTAGCATATCAAGACGTTCTTGAATGTCTGATCCCCTTCTTGATCGCTGCACTCTACGTCTGGCTTGTAAGCAGGCAGCTCTCACTGCTTTTATCTGCTCATTCCACCAGTAGCAGTGTACACCTCTCTTGCTAGATCTTCTCCTGGGCATAGCTGCGTCGCACGCTGTAGTGATTATACTGGTAAGTTGTTGCGACAGGATCTTAGATGTTCCGCTTTCGATTAGGAAGCTTGAGTTTATGATTTCCTCAAACATTTCTTTATCAAGGAACTTGTCTTTCCATTTAGGTCCCCCTAATTTTGGGCGATGCACGGCTTTTTTTTCTTTAATTTCAATTACAATCGCCTGGTGGTCGCTGTGCGTATAGTCTTCGCTGACGCGCCATTTTATCATCCGCAGGAGGGAACTGCTAGCGAAGGTAATATCGATGATCGATCCCCTTCCTGCTTTGCGATACGTATTTGCTCGTCCCGTGTTAGCTATGCCTATATTTAATGAGGCGAAAGATTCTAGCAGATAATGTCCTCTGGTATTAGTAAATCTGCTGCCCCAGTCTGTTGCCCAGGCATTGAAGTCTCCGCCTATAACCACTGGAGCTCTTCCTCGAGCATCGGCCGTTAAATTTTCTATCATTGCTGAGTATTCGCTCATCGTCCAGCTGGGTCTTGCGTAACAACTATAAAAGTTGATTCCATTTATTTTTGCCCGTACGAAGCCCTCCGCCTGCCCGTCTACATCTTGGAAGGCATGTCTCCCGCAAATCCATATTGCAGCTTTTTCTGTTTTGTCACATGCCCAAGCGTTGATGTCACGAGATTTGTACGGTTCGCTTATTAAAATTATGTCCGCTCTCTCGTCTTTAGCCGTCTGTGACAGGATATCCTGTGCTATCTCGCAGTGATTTAGGTTTATCTGGATAACCTTCATACTTTTCTGCTGGCGATAGCTCTCCTAAAGACTGGGCATTTGCTGCTGCCCGCTACATGCTTCGCATCTTCTGGGTGTTCCTTTCTACAGAACATGCACGAAGGCTCCTTTGCGCAAGACTTAGCTATGTGGCCCTCATCCCCACATCTTCTACACAGCTTGGAGCGATCTTCTCCGTTTTTACACTGCTTGGCAATGTGCCCAAATTCCAGGCATTTGAAGCACTTTTTGAGGAGTGTCCGTTCGCGGATGCGACACACTACCCACCCGATTTTTATCTTCTGTACTTCCAGCAGCTTCTTTGCTTTTGCATTTGGAAGGCTGATAGTCGCCGTTTGGGTTCCACCATATGCTTTCCTCAGCGATATAAAGTCTGACGGTGTAACGCCTTCGACTCCGGCTTGGACTTCGATTGATTCACAAATGTCTTCTTTTGTGGTGATCTCATCGATGTCTTTCAGCTCGATGCTAGTGCGTTGGGTGAGGGTTCTTACGTTTGCTTGTTCGCCTAACGCCTCGCTTATGACGCTTTTAAATTCCGCTGTCTTGTCACTTGTCTCCTTCAATTGAATTAAGAGGTCACCTTTTTGTGTCCTTCTGATCCTAGATACTGCTTTTCCAATTGTTTCTAGTTTTGGATCAGCCTTCACGTTGCGCAATATCTGCGCATAGGATATTTCGCCCTTCGCTTCTATGACTATGGCGTCAGGTCTTGCCTTTCTTATAATTGGCTTTTGTTTTACGGCGGACTTCTTGGCAGATGCGTCTGACTTCACTTTATTTTTAGTTTTAGCGACGACTTTTGTCAATTCGCCTTCTCCAGTTTTTTTAACATTTTTAATACCCTTTTCCTGGGTTTTTTCTTCCGTCGCTATTACCATAGGCTTACGTGAGGACTGGCGTTGCTCTTGCCTCCGCTTTGGATTCGGCGTTTCGCTGTGGGTAGGCTGCTTCCTTTTTTGCTCCATTGAAGCTTTGAGCCATGGAGAGGTTTGAGATGAGGTGTGATTAACCATCTTCTCCTGAGTCTTCTTGTTATTAATGTAGATAGCCGATAACTCATAGAGGTTTTTAATGCTATCAATCGCATCCCGCATGGCTTGATGGATGGAACGTCTTTTTCCATCTTCCAACATTTCTACCAGTCCCTTGATCTGCTCTCCTAGTTTATGAAAGTCAGATTTGCCGGGGCTGGCTTCCTTTATCACCTTTCTTGTTTCCGGTGATTCGCGCCTTTGTGACGTTTGGGCCACTGGTGATCTCGCCATCTTCGAACTCCTTTTAAAAGAATTCACATTCTCCTCTCCTACAACTCCTTCTACTTCTCCTCCTCCTAAATTCTGGGAATTCATTGTAAATTGGGTCCCCACTCAAAGCCGTTATCAATGCTCGGGTGTGTAGTCACCTATGGATCCCATGGTTATCTATGCAAGCAGTGAGGCCATGCGGGGGTTGACACGAGCCCTTATGGGGTCTTGTGTTCAGAGCCAGATCAGTGTTAGACAGGAATTTTTCATCTGTACCTACACCACTAACTTAATAGCGACGTAACATTGAGCGTACTTTGAGTCCTGCCAGGGTTTTAACGGGACGGGGGCGCCGGTAGCATTAGCCTGAAAGCCATTTCAGCAAAATTTCACTCTTGCCTACTCAGGTAACAGAATACCACAAACGTCAGCCCAAGAGTTGACAAATCAAAATGATTGCTTCCAGTATACCATAATTAAGACCTTACTGGGCTCAGTCTTAATACATTCATTGAATGCCGCGATCCCTCGTTGGCCGCGGCTTTTCCTCCGGGCGGGTTGGGAGTTATACCGCTCCTACTCGGTCGTCAGAACCTAGGCGAGCAGGTTTTTCCATGCAAGAGAGGTTGACAGTGACTTCTTCTCCGCCGTAACCCTGGCTAGGGCCCCTCACATGGTACTATCACCCGGGGCAGGTGAACCAAGGTTTGTTGACGTGGTTTTACTCCCCGGACTAGGGCCCGTGGGGTTGTCAGACCCAACACTCTACTTCAGAGTGCCTTGTGTGTGTGTGTGTGTGTGTGTGTGTGTGTGTGTGTATGTGTGTGTGAGTGTTTTTTTTTTATGGCTGTGCCAAAGGTGGGGAATCTTCTAAAAGATACCAGTAGAGCCCTCCAGGGGTACTAGCATGCACGATTCGTAAACCTGAATGTTCGTACCAGGAATTACGCATACGTACTAAACCCTCCTTACACACTTCAACCACTCTCCCCATGGGACTGCCGTTAGGTATTACATCACGGGGCTGGTTAGCAGATTACTCTATGCCTTCTGCATCTTCTGCTGCTGCTGATCGCCTTATATTTTCGATTCTTCGCAGCTCGTTTTGCACATTCGTTACGAATACACACACTTCTGTCCACTTATCCTCGGATCTTTGCATTTCTTCTAAAAGGACGTGTGGACTTGGCAGGTTGCTTCTCCATTCTCTGAAGCGTCTGCAATGGAAAATCGCATGCTCTGTGTCTTCTTCTATGTCTGAACAATCTGGGCAAAAAGGTGAGCTATCGTGTCCAAATCGATAAAGATATTTTCGATAGCCGCCATGGCCTGACAGAAACTGCGTAAATTGGTAGTTGCAGTTACCGTGAGATCGGTTTGTCCAATTCTCAATGTTCGGGATCAGTTTGTAGGTCCATCTTCCTTTCAAACTTATGTCCCACCGGTCTTGCCACACAGCCATTGAGGTGGCCTTTTCTTCCTCTTTGATCATTTCGATTGTTCGTTGGTCCTGTTGTGATAAGGCTCTTCTATTGTAGATCCTAAGCATTTCATCTGCGAGGATATCTACTGGAACCATTCCTGCTATAACGAGGGCAGCATCATCGGAGATTGTTCGGAACCCGCTGATCGTCCTTAGTGCACTGAGTCTGTATATAGACGGTAAGTTTCTTCTTATTTCTTTAGTCACCAGTGCATCCGCCCAAACTGGGGCTGCGTAAAGGAGGACTGAGCTGACTACTCTAGACATTAGGACCCTCCTTGTATATCCTGGTCCTCCAACGTTTGGCAGAATCCGGAATAATGCTGCCTGCATTTGGGAAGCCTTTTTGCTCGAGTAGTCCACGTGTATTTTAAAACGGAGCCTATTGTCAAGCATTACTCCTAGGTATTTGACAAAATCCTTTGATCTAATAGTCTGGTTACCAACTCGTATATTTATGTATTCTATATTTTTCCGGCTGGTAATCAGGACTGCTTCCGTTTTATGGTCGGCTAATTCTAGACCGACGGATACTAGCCATTTTTTGATTTAGCCAACTGCTTCATTCGTGGCTGACTCTATTCCATTGATTGTCTTTGACACCGTGACAACGGCGATGTCGTCAGCGAATCCAAATATTTGTACGCCTGGTGGTAATGCTAGTCTTAGAACTCCATCGTACATAATATTCCATAGAATGGGACCCAGCACCGATCCTTGTGGATCCTCCTGCGGAGACGTTATAGTACTTTGTACCCTCATTGGTTTCGTACCTCAACCTTCTATAACTTAAGTAGCTTGACACTATCTTCCTTATATAGTATGGTGCATCCATTCTGGCGAGTGATCTTCTTATTGAGGACCATTTTGCAGAGTTAAAGGCGTTTTTTATGTCCAGTGTCACTACTGCACAATATTCCTTTGTGCCCCACCGCCATCTTTTTCCTTCAATCGCATTCTTTGCTATGTTGACCACCGCCTTTATGGCGTCGACGGTCGAGCGCGATTTTCGAAACCCGAACTGATGATCTGACAGTGCTCCTTTATTATCCGCTATATTAAGCAATCTGTCATATATGATCCGCTCGAGTATCTTTCCCATTGTATCTAGTAGGCATATTGGGCGGTACGATGATGGTTCGCCCGGTGGTTTGTTTCCCTTTGGAAGCAATACCAAATGCTGCAGTTTCCAAGGTTCAGGGAAAACTCCTTCATCTAGACACTGTTGCATGCATGTCATGAACATGTCCGGCCTACTTCGGATGGCGGCTTTCAATGCTTTATTAGGAATGCCATCGGGTCCAGGAGCTTTGTTGTCTCGTATTCTTTTACTTGCGTTCACGAGTTCATCAACTGTTAGCCTTGGAATACTTTCTGTGCTAATTTCTCTTATTATGTTGCACATAGTATATGGTCCTTTCGGAAATAGGTGTTCTACGATGGACCTAAGCTTTGTTGGGCATGATATTTGCGGGGTCTTACAGCCTTTTAGCTTTGCCATAACTATTTTGTATGCTGTGCCCCAGGGATTGATGTCCGCCTCGTCACATAGTCGTTTGAAGCACTTCGACTTGCTTTCTTTAATTGCATTTTTTAAATTTCGTTTAGCTAATCTTAGCATATCAAGACGTTCTTGAATGTCTGATCCCCTTCTTGATCGCTGCACTCTACGTCTGGCTTGTAAGCAGGCAGCTCTCACTGCTTTTATCTGCTCATTCCACCAGTAGCAGTGTACACCTCTCTTGCTAGGTCTTCTCCTGGGCATAGCTGCGTCGCACGCTGTAGTGATTATACTGGTAAGTTGTTGCGACAGGATCTCAGATGTTCCGCTTTCGATTAGGAAGCT
Source organism: Nephrocerus scutellatus (assembly GCA_947095585.1). Lineage (NCBI taxonomy): Eukaryota > Metazoa > Arthropoda > Insecta > Diptera > Pipunculidae > Nephrocerus > Nephrocerus scutellatus. Next base: position 49,254,778 of record OX352764.1, read on the forward strand.
TGAGTTTATGATTTCCTCAAACATTTCTTTATCAAGGAACTTGTCTTTCCATTTAGGTCCCCCTAATTTTGGGCGATGCACGGCTTTTTTTTCTTTAATTTCAATTACAATCGCCTGGTGGTCGCTGTGCGTATAGTCTTCGCTGACGCGCCATTTTATCATCCGCAGGAGGGAACTGCTAGCGAAGGTAATATCGATGATCGATCCCCTTCCTGCTTTGCGATACGTATTTGCTCGTCCCGTGTTAGCTATGCCTATATTTAATGAGGCGAAAGATTCTAGCAGATAATGTCCTCTGGTATTAGTAAATCTGCTGCCCCAGTCTGTTGCCCGTACGAAGCCCTCCGCCTGCCCGTCTACATCTTGGAAGGCATGTCTCCCGCAAATCCATATTGCAGCTTTTTCTGTTTTGTCACATGCCCAAGCGTTGATGTCACGAGATTTGTACGGTTCGCTTATTAAAATTATGTCCGCTCTCTCGTCTTTAGCCGTCTGTGACAGGATATCCTGTGCTATCTCGCAGTGATTTAGGTTTATCTGGATAACCTTCATACTTTTCTGCTGGCGATAGCTCTCCTAAAGACTGGGCATTTGCTGCTGCCCGCTACATGCTTCGCATCTTCTGGGTGTTCCTTTCTACAGAACATGCACGAAGGCTCCTTTGCGCAAGACTTAGCTATGTGGCCCTCATCCCCACATCTTCTACACAGCTTGGAGCGATCTTCTCCGTTTTTACACTGCTTGGCAATGTGCCCAAATTCCAGGCATTTGAAGCACTTTTTGAGGAGTGTCCGTTCGCGGATGCGACACACTACCCACCCGATTTTTATCTTCTGTACTTCCAGCAGCTTCTTTGCTTTTGCATTTGGAAGGCTGATAGTCGCCGTTTGGGTTCCACCATATGCTTTCCTCAGCGATATAAAGTCTGACGGTGTAACGCCTTCGACTCCGGCTTGGACTTCGATTGATTCACAAATGTCTTCTTTTGTGGTGATCTCATCGATGTCTTTCAGCTCGATGCTAGTGCGTTGGGTGAGGGTTCTTACGTTTGCTTGTTCGCCTAACGCCTCGCTTATGACGCTTTTAAATTCCGCTGTCTTGTCACTTGTCTCCTTCAATTGAATTAAGAGGTCACCTTTTTGTGTCCTTCTGATCCTAGATACTGCTTTTCCAATTGTTTCTAGTTTTGGATCAGCCTTCACGTTGCGCAATATCTGCGCATAGGATATTTCGCCCTTCGCTTCTATGACTATGGCGTCAGGTCTTGCCTTTCTTATAATTGGCTTTTGTTTTACGGCGGACTTCTTGGCAGATGCGTCTGACTTCACTTTATTTTTAGTTTTAGCGACGACTTTTGTCCATTCGCCTTCTCCAGTTTTTTTAACATTTTTAATACCCTTTTCCTGGGTTTTTTCTTCCGTCGCTATTACCATAGGCTTACGTGAGGACTGGCGTTGCTCTTGCCTCCGCTTTGGATTCGGCGTTTCGCTGTGGGTAGGCTGCTTCCTTTTTTGCTCCATTGAAGCTTTGAGCCATGGAGAGGTTTGAGATGAGGTGTGATTAACCATCTTCTCCTGAGTCTTCTTGTTATTAATGTAGATAACCGATAACTCATAGAGGTTTTTAATGCTATCAATCGCATCCCGCATGGCTTGATGGATGGAACGTCTTTTTCCATCTTCCAACATTTCTACCAGTCCCTTGATCTGCTCTCCTAGTTTATGAAAGTCAGATTTGCCGGGGCTGGCTTCCTTTATCGCCTTTCTTGTTTCCGGTGATTCGCGCCTTTGTGACGTTTGGGCCACTGGTGATCTCGCCATCTTCGAACTCCTTTTAAAAGAATTCACATTCTCCTCTCCTACAACTCCTTCTACTTCTCCTCCTCCTAAATTCTGGGAATTCATTGTAAATTGGGTCCCCACTCAAAGCCGTTATCAATGCTCGGGTGTGTAGTCACCTATGGATCCCATGGTTATCTATGCAAGCAGTGAGGCCATGCGGGGGTTGACACGAGCCCTTATGGGGTCTTGTGTTCAGAGCCAGATCAGTGTTAGACAGGAATTTTTCATCTGTACCTACACCACTCACTTAATAGCGACGAAACATTGAGCGTACTTTGAGTCCTGCCAGGGTTTTAACGGGACGGGGGCGCCGGTAGCATTAGCCTGAAAGCCATTTTAGCAAAATTTCACTCTTGCCTACTCAGGTAACAGAATACTTCCAGTATACCATAATTAAGGCCTTACTGGGCTCAGTCTTAATACATTCATTGAATGCCGCGATCCCTCGTTGGCCGCGGCTTTTCCTCCGGGCGGGTTGGGAGTTATACCGTTCCTACTCGGTCGTCAGAGCCTCGGCGAGCAGGTTTTTCCATGCAAGAGAGGTTGACAGTGACTTCTTCTCCGCCGTAACCCTGGCTAGGGCCCCTCACATGGTACTTCAGAGTGCCTTGTGTGTGTGTGTTTTTTTTTTTTTTTTTATGGCTGTGCCAAAGGTGGGGAATCTTCTAAAAGATACCAGTAGAGCCCTCCAGGGGTACTAGCATGCACGATTCGTAAACCTGAATGTTCGTACCAGGAATTACGCCTACGTACTAAACCCTCCTTACACACTTCAACCACTCTCCCCGCGGGACTGCCGTTAGGTATTACATCACGGGGCTGGTAAGCAGATTACTCTATGCCTTCTGCATCTTCTGCTGCTGCTGATCGCCTTATCTTTTCGATTCTTCGCAGCTCGTTTTGCACATTCGTTATGAATACACACACTTCTGTCCACTTACCCTCAGATCTCAGCATTTCTTCTAACAGGACTTGTGGACTTGGCAGGCTGCTTCTCCATTCTCTGAAGCGTCCGCATTGGAAAATCGCATGCTCCGTATCTTCTTCCAGTTCCGGACAATCTGGGCAAAAAGGTGAGCTATCGTGTCCAAATCTATAAAGATATCTTCGATAGCCGCCATGGCCTGACAGAAACTGCGTAAATTGGTAATTGCAGTTACCGTGAGATCGGTTTGTCCAATTCTCTATATTCGGGATCAGTTTGTGGGTCCATCTTCCTTTCAAACTTATGTCCCACCTGGCTTGCCATACAGCCATTGAGGTGGCCTTTTCTTCTTCTTTGATCATTTTGATTGATCGTTGGTCCGGATGTGATAAGGCTCTTCTATTGTAGATCCTAAGCATTTCATCTGCGAGGATGTCTACTGGAACCATTCCTGCTATAACGAGGGCCGCATCATCGGAGATCGTTCGGAACCCGCTGATCGTCCTTAGTGCACTGAGTCTGTATATAGACGAGAGGTTTCTTCTTATTTCTTTAGTCACCAGTGCCTCCGCCCAAACTGGGGCTGCGTACAGGAGGACTGAGCTAACTACTCTGGACATTAGGACCCTCCTTGGATATCCTGGTCCTCCGACATTTGGCAGTATCCGAGATAATGCTGCCTGCATCTGCGACGCCTTTCTGCTAGAATAGTCCACGTGTATTTTAAAACGGAGCCTATTGTCAAGCATTACTCCTAGGTATTTGACAAAATCCTTTGATCTTTGAATAGTCTGGTTACCAACTCGTATATTTATGTATTCTATATTTTTCCGGCTGGTAATCAGGACTGCTTCCGTTTTATGGTCGGCTAATTCTAAACCGACGGATACTAGCCATTTTTTGATTTGGCCAACTGCTTCATTCGTGGCTGACTCTATTCCATTGATTGTCTTTGACACTGTGACAACGGCGATGTCGTCAGCGAATCCAAATATTTGTACGCCTGGTGGTAATGCTAGTCTTAGAACTCCATCGTACATTATATTCCATAGAAGGGGACCCAGCACCGATCCTTGTGGGACTCCTGCGGAGACGTTATAGTACTTTGTACCCTCATTGGTTTCGTACCTCAACCTTCTATAACTTAAGTAGCTTGACACTATCTTCCTTATATAGTATGGTGCATCCATTCTGGCGAGTGATCTTCTTATTGAGGACCATTTTGCAGAGTTAAAGGCGTTTTTTATGTCCAGTGTCACTACTGCACAATATTCCTTTGTGCCCCACCGCCATCTTTTTCCTTCAATCGCATTCTTTGCTATGTTGACCACCGCCTTTATGGCGTCGACGGTCGAGCGCGATTTTCGAAACCCGAACTGATGATCTGACAGTGCTCCTTTATTATCCGCTATATTAAGCAATCTGTCATATATGATCCGCTCGAGTATCTTTCCCATTGTATCTAGTAGGCATATTGGGCGGTACGATGATGGTTCGCCCGGTGGTTTGTTTCCCTTTGGAAGCAATACCAAATGCTGCAGTTTCCAAGGTTCAGGGAAAACTCCTTCATCTAGACACTGTTGCATGCATGTCATGAACATGTCCGGCCTACTTCGGATGGCGGCTTTCAATGCTTTATTAGGAATGCCATCGGGTCCAGGAGCTTTGTTGTCTCGTATTCTTTTACTTGCGTTCACGAGTTCATCAACTGTTAGCCTTGGAATACTTTCTGTGCTAATTTCTCTTATTATGTTGCACATAGTATATGGTCCTTTCGGAAATAGGTGTTCTACGATGGACCTAAGCTTTGTTGGGCATGATATTTGCGGGGTCTTACAGCCTTTTAGCTTTGCCATAACTATTTTGTATGCTGTGCCCCAGGGATTGATGTCCGCCTCGTCACATAGTCGTTTGAAGCACTTCGACTTGCTTTCTTTAATTGCATTTTTTAAATTTCGTTTAGCTAATCTTAGCATATCAAGACGTTCTTGAATGTCTGATCCCCTTCTTGATCGCTGCACTCTACGTCTGGCTTGTAAGCAGGCAGCTCTCACTGCTTTTATCTGCTCATTCCACCAGTAGCAGTGTACACCTCTCTTGCTAGGTCTTCTCCTGGGCATAGCTGCGTCGCACGCTGTAGTGATTATACTGGTAAGTTGTTGCGACAGGATCTCAGATGTTCCGCTTTCGATTAGGAAGCTTGAGTTTATGATTTCCTCAAACATTTCTTTATCAAGGAACTTGTCTTTCCATTTAGGTCCCCCTAATTTTGGGCGATGCACGGCTTTTTTTTCTTTAATTTCAATTACAATCGCCTGGTGGTCGCTGTGCGTATAGTCTTCGCTGACGCGCCATTTTATCATCCGCAGGAGGGAACTGCTAGCGAAGGTAATATCGATGATCGATCCCCTTCCTGCTTTGCGATACGTATTTGCTCGTCCCGTGTTAGCTATGCCTATATTTAATGAGGCGAAAGATTCTAGCAGATAATGTCCTCTGGTATTAGTAAATCTGCTGCCCCAGTCTGTTGCCCGTACGAAGCCCTCCGCCTGCCCGTCTACATCTTGGAAGGCATGTCTCCCGCAAATCCATATTGCAGCTTTTTCTGTTTTGTCACATGCCCAAGCGTTGATGTCACGAGATTTGTACGGTTCGCTTATTAAAATTATGTCCGCTCTCTCGTCTTTAGCCGTCTGTGACAGGATATCCTGTGCTATCTCGCAGTGATTTAGGTTTATCTGGATTACCTTCATACTTTTCTGATGGCGATAGCTCTCCTAAAGACTGGGCATTTGCTGCTGCCCGCTACATGCTTCGCATCTTCTGGGTTTTCCTTTCTACAGAACATGCACGAAGGCTCCTTTGCGCAAGACTTAGCTATGTGGCCCTCATCCCCACATCTTCTACACAGCTTGGAGCGATCTTCTCCGTTTTTACACTGCTTGGCAATGTGCCCAAATTCCAGGCATTTGAAGCACTTTTTGAGGAGTGTCCGTTCGCGGATGCGACACACTACCCACCCGATTTTTATCTTCTTTGCTTCCAGCAGCTTCTTTACTTTTGCATTTGGAAGGCTGATAGTCGCCGTTTGGGTTCCACCATATGCTTTCCTCAGCGATATAAAGTCTGACGGTGTGACGCCTTCGACTCCGGCTTGGACTTCGATTGATTCACAAATGTCTTCTTTTGTGGTGATCTCATCGATGTCTTTCAGCTCGATGCTAGTGCGTTGGGTGAGGGTTCTTACGTTTGCTTGTTCGCCTAACGCCTCACTTATGACGCTTTTAAATTCCGCTGTCTTTTCACTTGTCTCCTTCAATTGAATTAAGAGGTCATCTTTTTGTGTCCTTCTGATCCTAAATACTGCTTTTCCAATTGTTTCTAGTTTTGGATCAGCCTTCACGTTGCGCAATATCTGCGCATAGGATATTTCGCCCTTCGCTTCTATGACTATGGCGTCAGGTCTTGCCTTTCTTATAATTGGCTTTTGTTTTACGGCGGACTTCTTGGCAGATGCGTCTGACTTCACTTTATTTTTAGTTTTAGCGACGACTTTTGTCTATTCGCCTTCTCCAGTTTCTTTAACATTTTTAATACCCTTTTCCTGGGTTTTTTCTTCCGTCGCTATTACCATAGGCTTACGTAAGGACTGGCGTTGCTCTTGCCTCCGCTTTGGATTCGGCGTTTCGCTGTGGATAGGCTGCTTCCTTTTTTGCTCCATTGAAGCTTTGAGCCATGGAGAGGTTGGAGATGAGGTGTGATTAACCATCTTCTCCTGAGTCTTCTTGTTATTAATGTAGATAGCCGATAACTCATAGAGGTTTTTAATGCTATCAATCGCATCCCGCATGGCTTGATGGATGGAACGTCTTTTTCCATCTTCCAGCATTTCTACCAGTCCCTTGATCTGCCCTCCTAGTTTATGAAAGTCAGATTTGCCGGGGCTGGCTTCCTTTATCACCTTTCTTGTTTCCGGTGATTCGCGCCTTTGTGACGTTTGGGCCACTGGTGATCTCGCCATCTTCGTTTACTCCTTTTAAAAGAATTCACATTCTCCTCTCCTACAACTCCTTCTACTTCTCCTCCTCCTAAACTCTGGGAATTCATTGTAAATTGGGTCCCCACTCAAAGCCGTTATCAATGCTCGGGTGTGTAGTCACCTATGGATCCCATGGTTATCTATGCAAGCAGTGAGGCCATGCGGGGGTTGACACGAGCCCTTATGGGGTCTTGTGTTCAGAGCCAGATCAGTGTTAGACAGGAATTTTTCATCTGTACCTACACCACTAACTTAATAGCGACGTAACATTGAGCGTACTTTGAGTCCTGCCAGGGTTTTAACGGGACGGAGGCGCCGGTAGCATTAGCCTGAAAGCCATTTCAGCAAAATTTCACTCTTGCCTACTCAGGTAACAGAATACCACAGACGTCAGCCCAAGAGTTGACAAATCAAAATGATTGCTTCCAGTATACCATAATTAAGACCTTACTGGGCTCAGTCTTAATACATTCATTGAATGCCGCGATCCCTCGTTGGCCGCGGCTTTTCCTCCGGGCGGGTTGGGAGTTATACCGCTCCTACTCGGTCGTCAGAACCTAGGCTTGCAGGTTTTTCCATGCAAGAGAGGTTGACAGTGACTTCTTCTCCGCCGTAACCCTGGCTAGGGCCCCTCACATGGTACTATCACCCGGGGCAGGTGAACCAAGGTTTGTTGACGTGGTTTTACTCCCCGGACTAGGGCCCGTGGGGTTGTCAGACCCAACACTCTACTTCAGAGTGCCTTGTGTGTGTGTGTGTGTGTGTGTGTGTGTGTGTGTGTGTGTGTGTATGTGTGTGTGAGTGTTTTTTTTTTTATGGCTGTGCCAAAGGTGGGGAATCTTCTAAAAGATACCAGTAGAGCCCTCCAGGGGTACTAGCATGCACGATTCGTAAACCTGAATGTTCGTACCAGGAATTACGCCTACGTACTAAACCCTGTGTGTGTGTGTGTGTGTGTGTGTGTGTGTGTGTGTGTGTGTGTGTGTGTGTTTTTTTTTTTTTTTTTATGGCTGTGCCAAAGGTGGGGAATCTTCTAAAAGATACCAGTAGAGCCCTCCAGGGGTACTAGCATGCACGATTCGTAAACCTGAATGTTCGTACCAGGAATTACGCCTACGTACTAAACCCTCCTTACACACTTCAACCACTCTCCCCGCGGGACTGCCGTTAGGTATTACATCACGGGGCTGGTAAGCAGATTACTCTATGCCTTCTGCATCTTCTGCTGCTGCTGATCGCCTTATCTTTTCGATTCTTCGCAGCTCGTTTTGCACATTCGTTATGAATACACACACTTCTGTCCACTTACCCTCAGATCTCAGCATTTCTTCTAACAGGACTTGTGGACTTGGCAGGCTGCTTCTCCATTCTCTGAAGCGTCCGCATTGGAAAATCGCATGCTCCGTATCTTCTTCCAGTTCCGGACAATCTGGGCAAAAAGGTGAGCTATCATGTCCAAATCTATAAAGATATCTTCGATAGCCGCCATGGCCTGACAGAAACTGCGTAAATTGGTAATTGCAGTTACCGTGAGATCGGTTTGTCCAATTCTCTATATTCGGGATCAGTTTGTGGGTCCATCTTCCTTTCAAACTTATGTCCCACCTGGCTTGCCATACAGCCATTGAGGTGGCCTTTTCTTCTTCTTTGATCATTTTGATTGATCGTTGGTCCGGATGTGATAAGGCTCTTCTATTGTAGATCCTAAGCATTTCATCTGCGAGGATGTCTACTGGAACCATTCCTGCTATAACGAGGGCCGCATCATCGGAGATCGTTCGGAACCCGCTGATCGTCCTTAGTGCACTGAGTCTGTATATAGACGAGAGGTTTCTTCTTATTTCTTTAGTCACCAGTGCCTCCGCCCAAACTGGGGCTGCGTACAGGAGGACTGAGCTAACTACTCTGGACATTAGGACCCTCCTTGGATATCCTGGTCCTCCGACATTTGGCAGTATCCGAGATAATGCTGCCTGCATCTGCGACGCCTTTCTGCTAGAATAGTCCACGTGTATTTTAAAACGGAGCCTATTGTCAAGCATTACTCCTAGGTATTTGACAAAATCCTTTGATCTAATAGTCTGGTTACCAACTCGTATATTTATGTATTCTATATTTTTCCGGCTGGTAATCAGGACTGCTTCCGTTTTATGGTCGGCTAATTCTAAACCGACGGATACTAGCCATTTTTTGATTTGGCCAACTGCTTCATTCGTGGCTGACTCTATTCCATTGATTGTCTTTGACACTGTGACAACGGCGATGTCGTCAGCGAATCCAAATATTTGTACGCCTGGTGGTAATGCTAGTCTTAGAACTCCATCGTACATTATATTCCATAGAAGGGGACCCAGCACCGATCCTTGTGGGACTCCTGCGGAGACGTTATAGTACTTTGTACCCTCATTGGTTTCGTACCTCAACCTTCTATAACTTAAGTAGCTTGACACTATCTTCCTTATATAGTATGGTGCATCCATTCTGGCGAGTGATCTTCTTATTGAGGACCATTTTGCAGAGTTAAAGGCGTTTTTTATGTCCAGTGTCACTACTGCACAATATTCCTTTGTGCCCCACCGCCATCTTTTTCCTTCAATCGCATTCTTTGCTATATTGACCACCGCCTTTATGGCGTCGACGGTCGAGCGCGATTTTCGAAACCCGAACTGATGATCTGACAGTGCTCCTTTATTATCCGCTATATTAAGCAATCTGTCATATATGATCCGCTCGAGTATCTTTCCCATTGTATCTAGTAGACATATTGGGCGGTACGATGATGGTTCGCCCGGTGGTTTGTTTCCCTTTGGAAGCAATACTAAATGCTGCAGTTTCCAAGGTTCAGGGAAAACTCCTTCATCTAGACACTGTTGCATGCATGTCATGAACATGTCCGGCCTACTTCGGATGGCGGCTTTCAATGCTTTATTAGGAATGCCATCGGGTCCAGGAGCTTTGTTGTCTCGTATTCTTTTACTTGCGTTCACGAGTTCATCAACTGTTAGCCTTGGAATACTTTCTGTGCTAATTTCTCTTATTATGTTGCACATAGTATATGGTCCTTTCGGAAATAGGTGTTCTACGATGGACCTAAGCTTTGTTGGGCATGATATTTGCGGGGTCTTACAGCCTTTTAGCTTTGCCATAACTATTTTGTATGCTGTGCCCCAGGGATTGATGTCCGCCTCGTCACATAGTCGTTTGAAGCACTTCGACTTGCTTTCTTTGATTGCATTTTTTAAATTTCGTCTAGCTAATCTTAGCATATCAAGACGTTCTTGAATGTCTGATCCCCTTCTTGATCGCTGCACTCTACGTCTGGCTTGTAAGCAGGCAGCTCTCAGTGCTTTTATCTGCTCATTCCACCAGTAGCAGTGTTCACCTCTCTTGCTAGGTCTTCTCCTGGGCATAGCTGCGTCGCACGCTGTAGTGATTATACTGGTAAGTTGTTGCGACAGGATCTCAGATGTTCCGCTTTCGATTAGGAAGCTTGAGTTTATGATTTCCTCAAACATTTCTTTATCAAGGAACTTGTCTTTCCATTTAGGTCCCCCTAATTTTGGGCGTTGCACGGCTTTTTTTTCTTTAATTTCAATTACAATCGCCTGGTGGTCGCTGTGCGTATAGTCTTCGCTGACGCGCCATTTTATCATCCGCAGGAGGGAACTGCTAGCGAAGGTAATATCGATGATCGATCCCCTTCCTGCTTTGCGATACGTATTTGCTCGTCCCGTGTTAGCTATGCCTATATTTAATGAGGCGAAAGATTCTAGCAGATAATGTCCTCTGATATTAGTAAATCTGCTGCCCCAGTCTGTTGCCCAGGCATTGAAGTCTCCGCCTATAACCACTGGAGCTCTTCCTCGAGCATCGGCCGTTAAATTTTCTATCATTGCTGAGTATTCGCTCATCGTCCAGCTGGGTCTTGCGTAACAACTATAAAAGTTGATTCCATTTATTTTTGCCCGTACGAAGCCCTCCGCCTGCCCGTCTACATCTTGGAAGGCATGTCTCCCGCAAATCCATATTGCAGCTTTTTCTGTTTTGTCACATGCCCATGTGTGTGTGTGTGTGTGTGTGTGTGTGTGTGTGTGTGTGTGTGTGTGTGTGTGTGTGTGTGTGTGTGTGTGTGTGTGTGTGTGTGTGTGTGTGTGTGTATGTGTGTGTGTGTGTGTGTGTGTGTGTGTGTGTGTGTGTGTGTGTGTGTGTGTGTGTGTGTGTGTGTGTGTGTGTGTGTGTGTGTGTGTGTGTGATAACACCTAAAGTGTTTTTCACGGTGTCCCACCTCTCGCGAATGGGTGTCAACCGTTCCGAGAGTACTAACTTGTCACGGAATGCTTCTCAATTTGCCGTTCAGATCCACCATTAAATTGTAGGTCCCTCCATTTGTTTGCAAAAATACGTATGCTCAACACAAATAGTTGCGAGAAGCAAGGCCTTATAATCGATTATTTAAATGTCTCGAGATATCTCAAGGTATTGTCCAAAATTATTCGAATGATTTCTTATTCCTGTTGTTCCGAACTAGCGCGGCCGAGATATTTGGTATGGATATGCGATGCGCAGCGACGAGTGACATATCCCGTCTGAGAGCGAAAAGATAAAAGAATAACAAGTCAAGAACAACAATAAGCAAAAGCAACAAGGAAAAACACAAGCAAATGCTTCCTGATTTCTGTATTTATACACATCATACATCATAGCATGGTTCATGGCCCATGGCGAAGCAATACACATAACACATCACCCATTTCCGATACTGCGATCTGCTTCTGCGATGTGCTTGCGCTTACGACTACGTAGTGCGACCAACAAGTTACAACGAGAGAAAAGAAAACAGAAATAATAATACCGAGACCGAGAACTCGAGTGATCATTCGAATGATTTTGTAACGGAGTACTCGATGCTCATAATCGATTATCATTCGAATGATTTTGCAACCTAGCGAGACCGAGTTCTCGAGTGATCATTCGAATGATTGTGCACCTAGCGAGACCGAGTTCTCGAGTGATCATTCGAATGATTTTGCAACCTTGCGAGACCGAGTTCTCGAGTGACCATTCGAATGATTTTGCAACCTTGCGAGACCGAGTTCTCGAGTGATCATTCGAATGATTTTGCAACCTAGCGAGACTGAGTTCTTGAGTGATCATTCCAATTATTTTGCAACCTAGCGAGACTGAGTTCTCGAGTGATCATTCGAATTATTTTGCTCCGAGACCGAGTACTTGGATGAAATGTTAATGTAAAATGTTAATATCAGCCACATTTATGAATTATGATCACGATTTTTATGAAATTTTCAGTGGTTATTACTGAATGGTGGGGGAAGGTTATAGGCTATAGTAATAATTTTTTAACCAATTATTATGAAATTTTCAGTGGTATTACTGAATGGTGGGTGAAGGTTATAGGCTATAGTAATAATTTTTAACCAATTATTGTGAAATTTTCAGTGGTTATTACTGAATGGTGGGGGAAGGTTATAGGCTATAGTAATAATTTTTTAACCAATTATTTCTAAAAAATAAAAATTCAAAAAAGGGTATTTTTTTTTGCTCTTTTGAATCATTCGAATGATAATCGATTATATCCATCATTCGAATACTCAATAATCGATTCTTGAAATCATTCGATTATGCCCATCACTGCCTTAGACCGCAATGGTCTGTCGCGCCGAATATTATAATTAACCCCAAAACCTACTTCAAATCACTTGGGAAAATGGCCTTTTCTGAAAAAAAAAACCAAACTTTGTATTGCCCTCCTACAAAAACGGGGCGTGACCGCCAAGAAAAAATGCTGTTTTCAGGGAGTGTACAATGGGGCTTTCAGAGAAGGGGTGTCTGGAATCCCAAATCCAATGCGGGTTTTACTGCAGTTTGGCGGCGGAAGATTCCGCGAAAAAACTGCGCGATGAATAAACGTAGTTTTGGGCAAAACTTAGTTTTAGTGGACCTACCGATTGTTACTAAACAAATGAAAGTTTTTCATTAATTCCATAACCATAAGTATATTGTTACAGATTAGCTAATACATGTTTCTACATACGAGTATACTAAAAGTTTGCGCAGAGTTCTACTTGAAAAAGTGACATACATATTCAAATGTGTAAAATGTAGTAGTAGTTTTTATTGAGAATTTTTTTCACGTTTGGTTTTTATAATATATACATTATTTTACTTAAATTTAGTAAATTGCCGACTTGGAATTGGCCAGGCTACACAAAATTGTATTTTAATTGTTTTTATTTTTTGATTTTAATCTAAGTAATGTTGAAAGAAGTAAATCTGTCGAAAATGATTATATGTCCACTCAATATGAACCATACTTATGTTAATTTTTTTTTCGTAAAACTCTGCCCCAGATTTTTTTTTTTGGCTAAGTTGTTCGTTTCCCCTTCAAAACGACTCTACCGTATAACTAAAACAGCTCTTGATATTTTGGGAGATTTACCCCTCTTTATACTAGCAACTACACATGCAACAACAAAAAATGTAAACAAAAGATTTTCGCCTTTCGTGTTCGATTTCCTTTTTGAAAAGTTCTGCGATCGAGCGCGATTCTGGGGTAGTTTTTATGAAAAAAAAATTTAACATTAAAATGTGTAAAATGTAATATAACATATTCTGACAGTTTTGAATAGACGATTTAACAGTCGATTGTAGTAAGTAATTTAAAATCAGGACAAACTTCTTGCTTTCTCATCCATAAAGGTCCGGTGAACATCTGTGATTTTATGTATTCAGATGCCTTGTAGCAGCTTGTACCGCAGAATTTTTTTCGCTCACTTATATCAAACACTTTATTAAGCATTGTAGATATTTGATATTTCTTCAAAGGAATCCTAAAATATGATTTTCGTCGTGTATTTAATTTTATATTTTATTGCTTACGTACTGCGTTAAATAGTGATCACAAAGAGGATATCCACATAGCTTTAATATAAACCGCTCTTCAACAACGTCTTCATAATGGCATTGATTGATATTTTTTACCTAAAAACAGTGTTAACTTTAAGAAATACCTACATATTTATAAAAAATACTTTTGATAAAAAGTCATCCTTGCTGTTTTTTGGCTGTAACAATGCTTCAACAATATTTTGAGCATTTAAGTGGCATTCCTTCTTCTTTCTTAAAACTCCGATTAATTGTTCTTTCCTAAAAAATACCAAAATGGGTATTACATATGTTCTGTAATTTATTTATTACCTAAGTGTTTGGCATTTACTTATTTTCTGTTCGATAAAATCTTTGGACACATTTTGATTTTCCATTATATTGACTTCAAGCTTTGTTTATTGCTTTTGCTTCTCATTGTCATAAGCTGTGTTTTATTAGCAAAGGAATAAGGAATTACAACAACAATTGCACTATCTTATTTCTTTGGAATAAGAAGAAGAAAACCTACTGTTTTGCTGGTTTTAATTTCTAATTCTTTATTCATCGGCAAATAAAATATAATACTCCTATTCTTAGCCGATAGGTATGTTCGCGCAGCATGTTGATTCGTGATATTTTATAGGTTTCATTTGTAAGTCTCTTGTTCGTTTGAATTCTAACGCGCTGTTTCCTCGTCAAATGACAATAGGCGTATTTAATTTGCCGATGAATAAGGAATTCGAATGTCAAAACCAGGTAAACAGCAGGTTTTCTTATTCCAAAGAAGGAATAAGATAGTGCAATTGTTGTTGTAATTCCTTATTCCACGCCAAATAAAATACAGCTAATAATGCTTTTGCTCAGGTGGGTGAGTATAATTATGGAGTTGTCGCTGAAAAAATGAAATAAAAAAGTTTTAAACATATGTTATCGTATATGGGAAAACATATGTTTATGTTGCATTTGTATCGTAAGGTAATTTGTGTTCTAAATATTGGCTGTGATCTTTTTTGATCTCGGAGTACTCTGAGAGATAATTTAACTGTCTGAATTCATATCTGTGGTTTTTATTATTCTCCGAGCAATCTGTTTTCTATGAAGCGTTCTTTTTTACGCTCCGATTAATCTCGGATATGTTCTTTCAACTCTGGAAAAATAAACAGAACATTTTTTCACAGCTGTAGTTGTTTTTTCTTTAAACATGCGACATGTCGACTACTATAGAGCTTTTAGTAAAAAATAAAAAATTTTTGGAAGCAGCAAATAATTTTTTTGATCTGACAGATCTGATCATAGAAAAAACTATCGGATATATCGGATATCCCAGATCTCGATTTCTCAAATTTTTCCAATTTCTCTGACATCAAAAAAGAACACGGCCATTGAGTGTGGTAGTGCATTAGTTTCGGTGATCACAACTACCAATTTTAACACTCCCTAATATATATGTTCTTAATTTTCTCTGCCTCTCTCTCGATGTTTGCAGTGCGACTCTTCTCATCAATTTCGACATTTTTATTTGTGCTGAATTGAGTGCATTAGCAAGTCGAAAGTAGAAATACGACAGATACATAATCGGCCCCCTGTGTTGACCGTGAACTCAATCATTGATGTCGTATTTCTTTATGTTTTAGAAATTTGCGCTCGAGCTCAGATTTTTTTCTCGAAAAAACTAACAGGAAAGCCTAGAATCTTTTGTTTACATGGTTTTGTTGCATTAGTTGTTGTTGCAGTTAAACAAATGATGGGTAAATCTCCCAAAATAGCAAGAAGAGGGGAAATCCGAAATACCGTAGATTGGTTTTTTGGAATAAACGAACAACTTGACAGCCAAAATATCAATCTGCGCCAGATTTCTAAAAAAAAAACGACTCGAGTGAGTTCAGCGCAACAATATGTTACACGAAGCTACTTTTCTTGACATTTGTTGCAGTATGTTACGATTACTTGTTCACCACATAAGATGTCGTAGTCAAAAAGTATCATTTTTTAATAAAAGTCGCGAATGTAGTTAGTTGATGTCTTAGAAGTCATTTGATTATTTAATTGACGTAAAATAACAACAGCTGTATTTTATTTGAATCCGAATAAGGAATTCGAATGTCAAAATCTGCCAAACAGCAGGTTTTCAAATTCCAAACAAGTAATTCGACACTGCAATTGTTGTTGTTCCTTGGAAATTAAAATACGGCTTATACTTTTTATAATAGTTCAACTTTAAAAACATGCCCAAATTTTTTTGAACGCTTTTTCACGTTCATTCTTTAATCTTTATTGGCATTTGTCACGTCCAGCTTATAATTTTTGTAGAAAATCCGAAAGTAAACAAATACCGATGTAAAAAATTTTTGTGAGAATAAAATATTTTAAAATATATTGACTACGAACATTTGAGAATGGTTTGCGACAAGTGCGAAGCCAAACTATCAAAAATTGTGACTCCAGACCCATGGAAGGCCGGTTCCAGGAATATAGTGGAGTTTGGCGGAAGAAAAATAAACGAAAACAAAGCGCTTTCTGCAGCTAGAGAGAGCTGTAATCCAATAACAAAAAACTTGGCACCTTGCAGGTAACAAATATTATAACATTACTACGTTAGATAAATATAAATATTTATAGAATTTGTCGACAAAAAGTACATCAATCTGGTTCCCGTTACTGTCAACAGTGTGCTTACAAGAAAGGTATATGTGCAATGTGTGGAAAAAAATTATTGGACACAAAGAATTATAAACAGAGCTCAACTTAATTTACTTAAATTTTTGTTGTTACTTTTTCTTAATCATAGCCAACCCAAAAGTTCAATTGTGTAAATATTAAGATGTCAATTCTAAAATTTTTTCCTTTCTTTTTTTTGCATAGCTCAAAGCTTCCTTATTGAAATCTAGAGGCATTACTCCTAAATCTCCGCTATAGCGATTTTTTGCAATCTAGAAAAATTTACATTTTTTCAAATTCCGGGTGGAACTAGGTTTAAATACACTTACCTGAAGAAATTTTTTCCCTTTAACAGATGTCAACCTTCTATCTTGGATTATTAGAACGTTGTCAGCCTCCTGAGTGGCTTTAGCACTTCCGAAAATTGAACTTGTTGTGAGATCTTCACTTTCTCGCTCTTTTCGCGGATGCATTACTAAACTAACATGCACATTTTGTTTCGTAGCAAACGATCTAAACGCGGCTATAATTGCATCCTGCTCCCAAAACTTGTCTGTTTTACTTACTGGTGAAACACCCATCATAAATTGTACATTATCTATAATAACATGATTTATATCGTGTACATATTGAGCGTGCTCAATAGCCTCCATAACAACTTTAATAGTTTGTTGACCATGAAATGTCATAAAGTATAAGGGATACTTTTCAAATTCCTTTGTCCAGTGCTCAAACTCATGTAATTTATTATCCAAAGCATATCCAACAAATTGCCGCAAAAGTGTTGATGCTAGCCGAGTATTTCGAATTTCGAACGATCCCCACAATGTAGATACACCTTGTAGAACTAAATCTAATGAATATTCAGACATAAAGGTAGTTTTCCCACAGCCTGTTGGCCCAGTTAATATTGTCAGTTCGCCTCTACGATGTCCTTTTAGTAGTTTGTTTAAAATAGGGAATCGTTTCCATTTAACACCATTTACCTTCTCAATATTTTGAAGTTCACTCAAAATGTCTTCTTTAAGAGACGAAAAAGTTGTAATTGATTTGTGTAATATTGGAAGAGCAGTTTT
Organism: Nephrocerus scutellatus; assembly: GCA_947095585.1. Taxonomy (NCBI): domain Eukaryota; kingdom Metazoa; phylum Arthropoda; class Insecta; order Diptera; family Pipunculidae; genus Nephrocerus; species Nephrocerus scutellatus. The sequence continues at coordinate 49,272,202 of OX352764.1, forward strand.
AATAATGTGATTTAAGTTTAACCGTCTCTTTAAAGCTTTATACGGTGAAGGTTGAACATCTGTTTGTCTTATAAAAAGACACCGCTTTTCATCTAATTTTATTGAAATACTACGTGCGGAATCCCATGCCGCCGTATCTGCATCAAACCAGAATATTAGTTCCTTAAAGTGCTCTAATCCGGGAAGACTTTCTTGCGGTAATGATGTCAGTAAATAAGGTAAGCAAACAACTGAAACTAGTAATATTATAATTTACACAGTGTATAGGAACATACATACACATATAGATTGCTACTTACAGCTTTCAATTTTCTGCGTTACCAATGACAAAAAATCTAAAATATTAGACACTAAAATTGCTTTTGTAAATTTTGAATTACCGTAGACCAGTAGCCCTGAGCAATTTTGTTTTGGAAACGTTTCTTCCAAGAAATTAGAAAGGTTTATAGTTTTTTCTCCTACAACCTTTGATGCAGCATTTTTTAATGGAAAGTGCAAAGCTGCATTCTCATCTTCATATTTCACTCCTAAATATTCCAAATCAGAAGCTTTTAATCCTTTTATCTTTAACCTATCGCAAATTTCTTGGGATACATTACATAAATTTTCAGAAATTGGCTTGAATTCGGTTTGATTAAGTAAATTTGTACTGATAAATGTACCCTCTTCATAGGCACATATAACACTTGGTAATGGAAGCTTTACTTCACACTTTGGGCAGAAAAATATTCCTGAAGATAAACAGTTTATAACAGTTCACTATCATACAATCGCAAGTCTTTACTGACCAGTTTTTTTATTAAGAAAACCCGAATATCTGGAGCAATGTACTTCACACAGTCTACACTGCGTCTCCAAGCAAGTAAAACCATCCCTTTGAAATCTTCCCGAGAGGCGTAAAGATTTTTTGAAATCAGCCAAATTTTTGAGATCGAAATCTTTTTGTTTACCGGCGTTGTCAGAGAATTGAACACATAATTTGCAAAGGCTATTTAACTTTTTGCTTGTGAAAAAGAGAGACTTTATATTTGGCGGCATATTTTATTTTTCAGCTCTCATTGAATGATAACCTCGTTTTATACACTCTTGTTAAATCAAAAACGGATTCAAAAAAACGAATTCTTTTGGTTTGTCTTCTGTTATGTCAAAAAAAGGTTATTTCTGTTGAGTGGTTAGATTTTAGATTACACATAACCCACGTTCATTTAAACTGATAAGTTGATTACAATTAGAACCATATTTTATTGCCGAGGAATAAGGAATAACAACAACAATTGCACTGTCGAATTCCTTCTTTGGAATTGGGAAATTGCTGTTTTGATGGTTTTGACATTTGAATTCCTTATTCGGATTCCAATAAAATACAGCTTAGGTCCGATTCGATAGACGTTACTACAATTACAACTCGTGCTATAGTAATGGAATAGAGTGGATTAGAACGTTGTAGCAAGGCTTGTAGTCATCAAAATCCGTCGCTAAAAGCATTGCTTTTACTTATAGTTACGTCTATCGATTTGGACATAAATAAATAAATTAAATGAGTGACTTTACTTATGTCGTGTTTTTTGTTTGTTTTAGAAATCTGCGCTCGAGCGTAGATTTTTCTCGAAAAAACGAACACGAAAGCCGAGAATCTTTTGTTTACATTGTTTTGTTGCAGTTAATGAATAGAGGGGTAAATCTCCCCCTCTTGGAATAAACGAACAAATTGACAGCCAAAAAATCAATCTACGCCTTTTTTTTTTTTTTTTTTTTTTTTTTTTTTTGAAAAACGACATTAAATTGAGCTCTTGAAGAAAAGAGACTGTTCGATTTATACTCCTCACTTCAAACAAATGTCAAAAATAAAAAGTAAGAAAAGTGCCGTCTAGCGTTTACAAGTGTTTACATAAGCTCTGTTTTTTTATTCAACCCGAGCGAGCAGTGTACGTCAAAAATTTACACTGTGTTTTGTTAATCAACCTTGGTAATTTTACTCTGTACTCTGTTTTTTTTTTGTGAATCGAGCACGACACGGTGTATACACAGTTTCCTATTTTTTACTCTGAAATGAATGTCAGTATAGCAGTATTTTATTTGGAATCAGAGTCCGAACTCCAATGTCAAAACCAGCCAAACAGCATGTTTTCAAATTCCAAAGAAGGAATTCGACAGTGCAATTTTAATTGCCAAGGAATAAGGAATTCGAATGTCAAAACCAGCAAAACAGCAGGTTTTTTTTTTTTATTCCAGAGAAGGAATAAGATAGTGCAATTGTTGTTGTAAATCCTTATTCCTAATAAAATACAGCTGTGGTTGTATTTCCCAATTCGAATTCAAGTAAAATGCAGCTTGTAAGGCAGAGTAGGAGCGAATGTAGTTACCCAGTGTACACACCGAACATTTTTACGCCATGCAACATTCGCTCGGTACACTCCGGTTAACTTTACTCTCTCGGTTTGAATAAAAGAATAGACCCATAATTTACTAATATATATATGTATTATAAACTTAAATAAAAATGCTGCGTTGCTTTGGCTAATCCAGCTTGGCTTGCAACAACAATCGCATACCGTAAAGCCGAAAATAAATACAAAAAGTCTTTAGGATTTAAAACTAAACCCATTTTATAGTTATAGCGCTCACCGTAAGGCGGTAATAACCGACATGAAGCCGAAGTAAATAAAAATGTTCAGGATTAAGGAAACTAAAGCCATTTTATAGTATTGGTGCTCATCGTAAGGCGGTAAAGCCAAAAGCTGTTGCTTTGTAAAGTCAAAAGCTGTTGCTTTGTAAAGCCAAGCCGGCTTTGCTAAAGCAACGCAGCAAGAGTCGCTATTAAATTAATGTTCAAAATTAGTTTAAGAGTTAGTACGTTTATCCGATATGACATATTTAAGAGATAAAATTGAATACGTAATGGTAAAAAATATATATAATTTTTGTGAAGTAATTTTTAGCAAGGTATCAAAAATAATTTTGTGTTGCGATTTTGTGTTACATTTTTAAATTCTTGTAACTAAGTCATTTATCAAGCCATTTTTATGAAACTTATTTCTATGATCCTTCCATGAAATCTGGAATTCTATAAGTGCAGAAGAGAAGGGTAATAAAAAGGAAGGCAAATATGTTTTTAAAGGAATTTTGGATTTTTTTTATGGGCGTACGCCAGCTAAAACGGGAGTTTGAGCAAGTTGTACCTTTCATTTTATACCAATATTTAGGCCCGCCCTCTTTTGCACACGCCCCCTGCTGAACTTTAATGCGAAAGCCTTGTTTTTTTCTCTAACTCTGACGAGAGGGGTTGGATTGGACCCAATTTTCTATAGGACGGAAGGTATTTTTATTGCCTTTTATTTGATACCAATTAACCCCCTAACATCCATCAAACCAATTGGAAAAATTCACTTTTCCTAAAAAAAACTCAAAAATTTGGAAACCCCTTCTCAACTAAAGGAGGCGTCTCATCCAAACAAGATACCGGATTTTGAGGTCTGCTCAATAAGGGCTTTTAGTGTCCGAAAGCCGTAACCAAGTAAAACCTATAATGCACTTTGCTATATAACACATGTTTGTGTATGGGAAAAACTCAATCATATGATATTTCACTCAAATATATGAAAAACCACATGAACCAGAACGTTTTAGCTGGCGTACGCCCATAAAAAAAGTACGGCCGTATAGAAGTAATTGTCACCTTTCATTTCATATCAATATTTGGGCCCGCCCACTTTTGAACACGCCCCCTGATGAACTTTAATGTGAGTCATTTTTTGGCATTTACTCTATCGAGGGGGGTTGGATTGGACCAAATAGGAAGGAAGGTATTTTTATTGCCTTTTATATGATGCCAATCAACCCCCTAACATCCATCAAACCACTTAGAAAAACACATTTTTCAAAAAAGTGCTCAAAAAATGAAAACCCCATCTCTCCTTAAGGGGGAATTTCCGCGAGAAAAGATTACTGTTTTTGAATTCTGTTCAATAAGGGCTTTCAGATGGGGGGAGTCCGAAAGACGAACTTTATATTCGGTAAAACGCACTTTAGCCAAAAGGAAGATATTTCACCCGAACCGTCGCGGACGAACTTGTCCATGAAACTTTTTGACGTTTCTTGTTTCATCCTTTCGTAATTGCTGTCGTCCTCTTTACGTTTTTCGTCAACCACAGTGGTCGCATCGGAACACGAACGGAGGGTTACAGCACACGATTACGCGCCGTCTCCACGTCAAATAGAACAAGCTACAATAAAATAATTTGCTTGTGTGAGTAAAGCTATGGAGTTATTGCTGAAAAAAACCCATAGCAAAAATTAAATAAAAAATGTAAAAAATATGTTATCGTATATGGGAAAACATATGTTTTTGTTGCTGTTAAGTTTGGTAGTGCATTAGTTGTGGTTTCGTTCATAATTTCGTTGTTTAAACTTAATATTTAGAACACATATTACCGTAAGATCCAGATGGCGCAAAAAATAAAAATTAAAAACAAGTGCTATCGTACAAAATAACAGCTCGCGTGGTCGCTCGATCACCAAGTGCAAAGAGCAATGTGTGTGTCCGTCTACCCCATACTAACAGCGCAGCTAAAGAACTTAGTGAGACATAACTGTCGTATGTTTTGCATGCTACAGTTTGTTTATGATCTTATTCTTTAGCTATCAGAATAACGGATTGTGAGTGTTTGTTTCTTTGGTGATTTAACTCATTTTGTCGTAAAGGCATAACACTGGCGACAATTTGTGTTAATAATCCATTTTGAGACATACTCTTCTCAATTCGGTTAAAAGAAGCGGTAAGTTGTGTTTTTTTTTTTTTTTTTTTAAGTTATGTGTGTTTTCAGGGTGGATCTCAGCAACAAACGTGGGCTGAGAACGAACTCTTTCTCCGTGTTTAATCATGTACATGTCCACAGGCCAGCAATTCTGGCACTGAGAGAAACTCAGGTGTTTGATAATTCTGATGTATCGAAATTCAATCTGCCTGGGTATAGCTTGGTGCCATTATTTTTCTCTCGGCGCGGGCTCGCAATCTATGTCCGGAGTGACGATGCGTTTCAGCTTTTGCCTCAATTTAGCCAAAGTTCCAAACCGGAATTCAGTTTCATTTGGCTCAAAATTAAAGTACATGAACGCAACATCTACTACTGTTTCCAGTACAGAAGTCCCCACTTAGACAGTGTTTCAACCCAGATTGAGTTTGATGCACTGTCTGATTCAATCTTAAGAATTGACATAAAACATGAAATCGTTATTGCGGATTTCAATGAACACAATTCTGGGTGGCTTCGCCATTCTGAACCGACAACACACGAAGGAAGGTGTGTTGAGTTATTCGCTGAGTTCAATCACCTTAGTCAGCTTGTAAATGAGCCTACCCGAATACCTGACATTGCATATCATTCCGCTAACACCCTTGACTTGTTCCTTACCTCTCGTCCTGAAAAATACTCCGTCAACGTATTATCGCCTCTAGGCTCGTCAGACCATTGTGTAGTATCAGCTTATTTCTAGTTAATAAACCACGTAGTCAGAGAAAAAACTCCCAAAAAATAGTATGGCAATACGAGAAAGCCAATTGGGATGGCCTTAACAACTTCTTTGGGAGAACTAACTGGTCGCTATTTTTTCGTGATAGCAACGTGGATGCAGCCGCTGATGCAATCACAAACATCATTCTTATTGGTATGAGAAAGTTTATCCCTTTCAGGAATAAATCTATCAAATCAAAGGAAGATGGGTGGTATGACTTGAGCTGTAAAGAGGCTTCTAGGATTAGAGAGGTATGCTTTCGGTTTTACAAAGCAAATCCTACTGAGGAAAACCGAAAAAAGTTAAAACGAGCAGGAAGTGATTGCAATGCTCATCTTCGGCGAGTCAAATTCGCCTACGACCGAAAATTAAGGCAAAAAATACTACAATGTCCCAAAGGTAGTAAAATTTTTTGGTCTTTTGTGAAAAGAATCAAAATTACAGCCTCGTCGTCGATTCCAACGCTCATTTATAATGACATTCCAGTTGTCAGCTCTATAGACAAGGCCAATCTTTTTGCTGCGCATTTCGCAGCTAGCTCTACGCTTCCTGATTGTGCATTGCCGCCTCCTGCGCCCCAGAGTATTGAACACTCTATGGGACAGATATTTATTCTTACTCGTGCAGTTGCTAGAGTTTTCAATGATCTCAACACTCACAAATCCGCTGGGCCAGATGGTATTTCCCCATTAGTTCTGAAGAGGTGTTCTTCCAAGCTGGCATTACCATTGCGCAAGCTTTTCCATCTATCCTATTCTTCTGGACTCTTCCCGAGAAGTTGGAAAACAGCATTTGTCCAGCCCATACCCAAAAAAGGCGAGCCGTCGTCTCCTTCTTCATACCGACCCATTACACTTACATCCATTCTTTCCAAGGTCATGGAAACGCTGATTAATTATCAGCTTAAGAATTATCTTGAAACCAACGAAATCCTTAGTGACCGGCAGTATGGATTTCGTGGGCAACGTTCTACTGGTGATTCGATGGTATATCTCACCGAACAGTGGAACCGATCTTTGCATCATTTTGGAGAAAGCAAAGCTGTTGCACTCGATATTTCAAAGCATTTGACAGAGTTTGGCATTAAGCTCTTTTGTCTAAAATGCGTGCTTATGGTGTCGATGCTAAACTGCTTTATTGGATTAGAAGCTATCTTTTGGACCGCTCAATCCACATAAATGCTGGCGTTCCCCAGGGCTCTGTTCTGTCCCCGACACTCTTTCTCATTTTTATTAATGATCTTTTATCTGTGACTTCTAATTCAATGCACTCTTTCGCTGACGACAGCACTCTCAGCTTCTCATATAAGTTTAGGGAACGTCCCTCCACCTCTGATGCGGAACTCAAACAACTTTCTTTGTTAAGCACGTTAAATTCTGACCTTGACAGCATAATACAATGGGGAGAAATCAATCGAGTGGAATTTAACGCTTCCAAAACCCAATGCTGTCTCCTGTCGCCCAAGCGAGTCCTAAACCCCATGCCATTATCCATGAATAGCACTTGCATCGAGGAAACTGAAAATCTCGCAATTCTCGGTATGTGCGTTAACGATAAGCTTCGTTGGAATGACCACATATTTACCGTCGCTAAAAATGCTGCGAAATGTTTAGGTTTTCTAGCCCGGTGCAAGAAATATTTCACTCCCTCTGATCTGGCTACTATATACAAGGCTTTTATTCGCCCAACACTTGAGTACAATTGCCATATCTGGTCTGGTGCGCCTAAGACTACTTTGCATCAGCTAGACAGAAAATAAAACCGCGCGATAAAACTTATCGGTGACGAAAATATAGTGAAATCAATAGATTCGCTTGAACACCGCAGGAACGTTTCTTGCTTGTCATTGTTTTATCGCTTCTTCTACCAGCGGTGCTCAAGAGAAATAGCCAGCTGCATGCCATCTCTCCTTGAATTCAACCGCAATACTCGTGGCGCTCTAAATGCTCATTAGTTCACCCTCAAGCCCATCTTCGGACGTACAGTTAAATTCAGGGATTCGTTCTTCAGCCGTACAACACGTATGTGGAATGCTTTGCCAAGCTCTATCTTCCCACATCACTATGATTCACAGGCATTCAAAACACAAGCTCATAGACATCTCTTCTTTTCTCCTCCTCTTCCTTAACGCACACGCTGTGCCAAGCATATAGCATTATAAGGGCGCGAACCCCTTGAAGCGTGCGCGAATTATAAAAAAAAATACATGATAACATATGTTCTAAATTTTTAATTTAATTTTTGCCATGGGTTTTTTCAGCAATAACTCCATAGTTTGACTCACAAAGCAAATTATTTTATTACTATAAGATTTGTTCCTATGGAAATTCTGGAATATAATCATTATGGTATGGAATTTCGTGAACAAAGTTTTTTCTCAAGCGATTCGCATGAAATTCGGTATGTAAAACTATGATACGACTATAAGACTTGTTTCTATGGCATTTCTGGAATAGGGTCATTAAGGTCTGGAATTTCGAGAACAAAGCTATTTTTCAAGCGATTTACATGAAATTCGATACGTAAAACTAAGATGCGACTATAAGACTTGTTCCTGTGGAAATTTTGGAATATGATCATTACGGTCTGGAATTTCGGGAAATTCAGTTTGTGGGACTAAGATGTGACTATTAGAATTGTTCCTATGGAAATTCTGGAATATGAACATTATGGATGCGACTATAAGAGCACATCCTTGATCCAGTCAAGTGTGTTAAGCAATCTAACACGGCAAAATTATTAAATTGGCATCCTCGATATAAATGACAGTCGCAATTAAATAATAGCTGTGTTCCTTTGGTAAACCAGCTTGGCTTACAACAACAATCGCATAAGCATAAAGCCGAAGTAAATCCAAAAAATTTTTGGGATTAAGGAAACTAAAGCCTTTTTATAGTTATGGTGCTCACCGTAAGGCTGTAAAACCAAAAGCTGTTGCTTTGAGATATTAAAGTAAAACCAGCTTAGCTTTACCAAAGCAACACAGCTAATGATTATTGATGAGATTTTTAACACTGCTGAATTGAACATTTGGTATCCTCAATAAAAATAACAGTCGCAAATCATTAAATTTTTCTTGCTTTTTTGCGACCCCGATTTTTGAGTAGTAAACGTATTTAACACTGTACATTACCTCACTTTTTATATAGATGCAGTGATTAAAGTTTGTTTGCAAGTCAAAATTAAAAAAAAATGGAATGGAATTAATTCGATACAGAAGAATTTTAAGGGTGCCGAGGAAAGTGTTTCGCGATCGCGAAAATCCATTTGATTGCGATGATAATGTTTTTTTATGCGATATCGTTTCCGTAAAACTACGGCATTCTTCATTATTGATAATTTGAATGATCAATTAAAGCGAGCCACTACTAGAAGCAAAACATTTCCACCCTATTTGATAGTATGTACTTATTATTAAGAATATGGGTTTCGTTTATTTGCTAATTACTTATGTTTAAATAAATTTTTATAGGTTTTAGTTCGCTTAATATTTTATGATCTGGAAATTTCCAATTTGTTAGTGGACAAATATTGCACCATGGATTAGGACAGTCCGAAGTAGGCAAAACATTTTCAGAGTTTTTAGCCGCATTTATATGGAAAACGAAACAATTTATTGTGTTTCCAAAAAACGAAGACGGCATCAATAAAATAAAATGTGGATTTTTTAGGAAATACGGGTTCCCAAATGTAATTGGCGCAATCTATGGAACGCATATCGCCATTCAAAAACCAGCCGTTTGGGATGCGTATTCTCTTTTTTTAACAGGAAAGCTTACTACTCTATTAATGTTCAAGCGGTAAGTTTATAATTTTGAAACACGATATGTTCTTATGTCATATTTTCTAGGTTTGCGACTCAAATGCCACCTTCACAGATGTGGTGGCCTGGCTCCACCCATGACACCCATATATACAAATGTTATTTACTATATAACTATCTACATTCAGAAGGTTTTCCGGATAGTACATGGCTATTAGGCGATAGTGGTTATCCACTTCAGCACTGCCTGCTAACGCCAATAACTGTCCTTCAACACCCGGAGAGGAAAATTATAACAAATTCCACAAGCAAACTAGGAAAATTGTTGAACAATCGTTTGGCATATTGAAAAGCCGGTTTAGGATCATTAGTAAGAGTGGGGGCATGCTCTGTTATAACTTGGAGAAGTGTGTTCAAATAATTTTGTGTTGCTTCATTCATCATCATATTTGGCTCTACAAACGGGGTCCGTTCCTGGCCTCCCGCAAAAAGTCTCTCCACCGGTCCCGATTTCGAGCCGATGTCATCCGGTTTGGCATCCCTAAACTCTGGGCGTCCTGGTCTACGTCATCCTTCCAGCGTAGGCTTGGCCGGTCTCGCTGTCGTGTTCCATAAATCCTACCGCAAAGGACTTTCCGAGCCGGATCCTCTTCGCTCATGCGAGCTAGGTGTCCTGCCCACCGGAGCCTTCCGAGCTTTTCTTCACGATGTCGACAAGTCGGTAACGCTCGTAGATCTCATCATTATAGAGTCTCCGGAATTGTCCTTCCTCACATACGGGGCCAACAATACTTCGTAAGATTTTTTTCTCGAATGCGGCTAAGAGGTCAGCTACTGAGCAGGACGTTCGTGGTTCGAAACACAGTAACACCAAAAGTATTTTTCACGGTGTCCCACCTCTCACGAATGTCTGACAAACGTTGCGAGAGTATTAACTTGTCACGGAAAGCTTCTCAATTAACCGTTCGGATCCGGCCTTAAATTGTAGGTCCCTCATTTGTGTCCAAAAATATACATGCACAACACAAATGGTTGTGTAAAGCTAGGCCTGGGACCGTAACGGTCTGTCGCGCCGAATATTATTATTAATCCATGGCTTAATCCACGACTATAGATATTGCCCTAAAGGCCATGATTAAATCCATTGTTGGCCAAAAGAAAATCCGCATCGAAGCAACTGTGTCTTAACCTCTTCGCCAATATTTCGTAAATTTCTTAAAGTCTAAATCTTTTAGATTTAAATAAAAAATTTGATTTAATTGTGTATACGCGAAATAAAATAACCTATTTTTATTCAATTATGCCTTGTCTGTATATATTGTATTTTTCTTTGTATTTAAATAAGACAATAATCGAATTTTCGAATAACGCTATAATATGCCATAACGTACAGTTTATGTTTATTTTTGTGTGCAGTTGTCTACTTCTCTCTATTTAGAATGTACATAAATCGAACTCCCTCATAATTTCTCATTTTTATCTGCATCTCCTTCTTTCTGTCTTCTTTCCTTGTCATTTTTTCTAACATTTTTCTTAATGTAAATCAGGCATTCGACTATAGCCATGCGAGAAAAAATGAGCGGGCGACTATAGTTAAATTAGCCTATAATTAAATTGTGGTTAGCCAGATGAGATGTTTTTTCATATACGATAACATCTGTTCTAAATTTTTTCTTTAATTTTTGTCATGGGTTTTTTTTTCAGCGATAAATCCATAATTTTACTCACCCAAGCAAATTATTTTATTGTAGCATTATTTTTGATTATTTATTTTAGCCGCGGTGCACTTCAGCACGCGCGTTGTTTATAACTTCTGTTTGCGCACAGAAACAAGTGCTATTTTTAAAATAGCGGGTCACGCAGACGCTCGAAAAACAAGTGAAAAGTGCAGTGTGTAGTGTCCCTGTACCCCATCCTCAATAGCACCGCTAAAAAACTTAGTGAAACATAACTTTCGTATGTTTTGCATGCGTCAGTTTGATGATCTTATACTTTAGCAATTAGAATAACGGATTGTGAGTGTTTCTTCTGGTGATTTAACTCATTTTGTCGTGAAGACATTGTAGTGTATACCTACCATAGCACACACCACGCCAAGAAAACGATAAGAAAACTATTTTCCATGTACACTAAATATAGAAATACGCACACGCACCAGTTGCTGACACATTTAAAGTAAACATCAGCGATAAGCCACAATATATCACACTTTTTATGATAGGCACATAATGCATTTGAATACTCAGAATAAGGGTCAAATGCATTGATAGAATAAGTAAAGTAAAACATCCCTTTATGTAAAAACCCTATTTCCCTATTATGTAGATTCATATAGTATGTAAGTATTAGTATAACAAATTTTGTATAAAAAGGAACGAAATCTAAATAAAACAGATCAGTATTCTTCAAACCAGATGTAGGAGTTCTTCTCAATTTATTTTGGTTAAAGCGCTGCTTGTTATATCAATAACATCCGCAGCACTGGATAGGTTGCAGCCCCTGCAAGATCCACTTTTCTCTGTGTAGGTTGTCATTCCACTCCTGCGACCATACAAAAATAGTAATGGACTTATAACAAAAGACATTGACTCATGACTCCACGTTGCCCACTTATTAATACATCACTACTTGGCAACCCAATGAAATAACGTTTTTAATATTTCATTACATGGTGATCCTGCAAACACGCGCACTATTTTTTTAATATTTTTTTTAAACAAATAAAATTTTAAAATTTTTTTTCTCACAAAAGATCCTGCGAAAAGATCCTAATATGACAACATTAAAGGAAACGCTAATCCTAAAATTAATTTTTAATACTGAAAACTAAAAGTCCTGCAAAGCTACACACTAGGAAAATTTTACACTTTTCACAAATGTTCATCACAAATCAAAAATGTTCATCCTCATATCACATGACGAAAATTCGGACCAAAACCTGCATTTATTATACCTAGTCTGATCTAGTATACATAATTATTTTTCAAACTCAAAGAACAGATCAACAAATACAAACGCGACAAGATGAGGCAGACTAAATTTCAAAAGAACTGGACAACAACCTCTTCAAATAAGAAAAAATTCAAGACTAGATACAAATTTCAAAAACCCTGGCAACTTTTGATATATTTTATATAGTAGAAAATTAATCAATACAAAAACTATACACTTGTACATAAAATATTTCTAAAAAAAAAAAAAAAAAAAAAATTTAATTCTTAATCAATAAAATTTTTTACATACTCTTTTAAAATTTAATAAAAATATTACATATATTACATTTATTTACATCATATCATATTATATTACATGCGTGACCAAATTAGAATTAACGAATTAACAGTACAAATTACACAGACAATATGGCTACATTTAATTTATACACGGCAATGGAAGCCATCCCTATATTCACAGGAAACTACAAAGAGTTAGATAGTTTCTTGAAAATTATAGAATTAATAAATAAAACTCTCACAGAAACCGCGAAGGCAGACTTGTTAGAATTCGTTTTTCACGTAAAACTAAGTCCAAACGTGAAATCAACCTTACACACACAACCACCAAATCTAGAAACTCTGAACACTGAACTCAGAACTAGATACAAATCAGTAACAACAATACCACACATTCACACATCCCTTACACAAACCACACAAAGAAATTTCTCTGTCACAGCATACAAGGACAGAATAACAAACCTGATAACCGACCTAAATAGATTGCAAATCGACAACCTCGGTACAACAACCGAAAACGAAAAATCAATCATAACAAAGATGAACGATACCTACGCACTAAACATATTTAAAAATGGACTAAAGGATGAGCTCAAATCTACAATATTTGCCGCTCAACCAAAAACATTCACTGAAGCAACTAACCTTGCTTTAGAAATAGAGAAAGAGCATTCAAAAAGCATAATGCATTTCAATAAAAATCGACCAACAAATTACAATCAACAGAGCAATAATGGAACCTACAACTATAGAAGGCAACAAAATAACTATAGCTCGCCACAGAACAGATACAACAACAGCTATAGACAACCAAACATACCACACGGCTATAGCCATAGACAATCAAACAATAATTTCAACAATAATACACACAGGCAAAACCATAGACAAAACCCAAGTCATTACAATAATAATCAACAAAACAGAAGATCGAATTTCAACCAACGACCAAATCATCACATAAGAACAATATACAACGAAGGAAATGACAACCAGGGAAACGAGCAAGCCACGGAGCACGTGTTTTCTCCACAAGGCCTACAATAAAAATTTTTAAAATATCGGATTGCAATACAAATTATATAATACTAAAAAGTAAAAACAAACAAATGACATTCTTAATAGACACTGGCGCTGACATCTCAATTTTTAAAATTTCTCACAAAGTTGAAAATGAACCGTATTACCCAGAAGAAAAATGTAAACTAACGGGAATAACACAAGAGGAAACAGTTACTTTAGGCATATTAGAACTAGATCTGCTAATAGGTAACACATACTGTAACCATGATTTCCAATTGGTTAAAAGTAATTTTCCAATTGATACTGACGGTATACTCGGTAGAGATTTTCTGAAGAGATTTTTCTGTAAAATCGACTACGAAACACTTACTATCTCTATAATAGTAAACGAAACAAACATAACACTACCAATGCACTCAAAACCACTACAGACTTTAAAAATAACAGTACCACCACGAACACAAATAATACAACCAATAAAACTAGATATTGACGAAGACAAAGTAATACTGAACAAAGAATTAATCGATGGTGTCTTTCTAAGCAACTCAATTGCACCTAAACAAGGTATGACTCACATCAGAATTCTTAACACAACCAATTTTGAAGTAATATTAAAAAACATTAAACTAGAGACCAAACCTTTAAAAGATTACGACATACTAAACTACAGCAAACACGAACTTCACGACGAAACACGTTTTAAAAAGATCACAAACTGTTGAAACATAGACTGTAACGACGAAAATTCGAAAAAGACACTTCTAAATATCTTAAAACGATATCAAGAAGTATTCCATCTAGAAAACGACCATCTGACAACAAACCATTTTTACACACAAAAAATATCCACAAATGACAATACACCGGTTTACATAAAAAATTATAGACTACCACATGCAAACATGGAAGTCATAACAGACCAAGTGAACAAAATGTTCAAGGACGACATAATAGAACATTCAGTTAGCCCATACAACGCCCCACTACTTCTCGTACCAAAAAAGAACACAGATGATAAAAACAAATGGAGAGTGGTTGTCGATTATAGGAAACTAAACAATAAAATCATTAACGACAAATTTCCACTAACACGTTTAGACGACATATTAGACAAACTAGGGAGAGCTAAATGGTTCTCAACACTAGACATGACAAGTTCTTTTCACCAGATAAAATTAGAAAAAAACTCAAGACCGCTGACAGCCTTCTCAACACCCACCGGACATTTCCAATTCAAACGTCTACCCTTTGGACTCAAAATCTCCTCAAACAGTTTTCAAAGAATGCTAACTATAGCACTAGCCGGACTAGAAACCGAAGCTTTTCTATACGTAGATGACATTATAATTTATGGATGTAGTTTAAACCACCACAACCAAAATTTAATTAAAGTTCTTGATAGATTAAAACGATATAACCTTAAATTAAATGCTGAAAAATGTTGTTTCTTACGTCCAGAAGTGGTATATTTAGGACATCTAATAACTAAAGACGGAGTCAAGACCGACCCAACTAAATTTAACGCAATCAAAGAATACCCAACACCAAAGACTTCAGACGACGTCAGACGATTCGTTGCATTCTGCAACTATTATAGGCGATTTATACCAAATTTCGCGGATATAGCCAAAGATTTAAACTCCCTATTAAAGAAAAATATAAAATTTTCATGGACAGCGAACTGCCAGAATGCGTTTGAAACTTTAAAAGAGAAATTAGTGAGCCCATCAGTATTGCAATACCCCGATTTCACGAAACCGTTCATATTAACGACTGATGCTTCAAACTTTGCTTTAGGAGCAGTACTCTCGCAAGGAGAAATTGGTAAAGATTTACCAATATCATACGCAAGTAAATCACTGCAAAAACACGACCTAAACAAGCCAGTCATAGAAAAAGAACTCCTAGCTATACACTGGAGTATAAATTTTTTCAAACCCTATCTCTATGGAAGAAAGTTCACAGTAGTCACGGACCATAGACCACTAGTATCATTATTCACTCATAGCAAACCCTCGTCAAAGATGACGAGAATACGTTTAGACCTTTGTGACTATGATTTCGACATAGTTTACAAAAAAGGCAAACTCAATAAAGTAAAATAACCTATTTTTATTCAATTATGCCTTGTCTGTATATATTGTATTTTTCTTTGTATTTAAATAAGACAATAATCGAATTTTCGAATAACGCTATAATATGCCATAACGTACAGTTTATGTTTATTTTTGTGTGCAGTTGTCTACTTCTCTCTATTTAGAATGTACATAAATCGAACTCCCTCATAATTTCTCATTTTTATCTGCATCTCCTTCTTTCTGTCTTCTTTCCTTGTCATTTTTTCTAACATTTTTCTTAATGTAAATCAGGCATTCGACTATAGCCATGCGAGAAAAAATGAGCGGGCGACTATAGTTAAATTAGCCTATAATTAAATTGTGGTTAGCCAGATGAGATGTTTTTTCATATACGATAACATCTGTTCTAAATTTTTTCTTTAATTTTTGTCATGGGTTTTTTTCCAGCGATAAATCCATAATTTTACTCACCCAAGCAAATTATTTTATTGTAGCATTATTTTTGATTATTTATTTTAGCCGCGGTGCACTTCAGCACGCGCGTTGTTTATAACTTCTGTTTGCGCACAGAAACAAGTGCTATTTTTAAAATAGCGGGTCACGCAGACGCTCGAAAAACAAGTGAAAAGTGCAGTGTGTAGTGTCCCTGTACCCCATCCTCAATAGCACCGCTAAAAAACTTAGTGAAACATAACTTTCGTATGTTTTGCATGCGTCAGTTTGATGATCTTATACTTTAGCAATTAGAATAACGGATTGTGAGTGTTTCTTCTGGTGATTTAACTCATTTTGTCGTGAAGACATTGTAGTGTATACCTACCATAGCACACACCACGCCAAGAAAACGATAAGAAAACTATTTTCCATGTACACTAAATATAGAAATACGCACACGCACCAGTTGCTGACACATTTAAAGTAAACATCAGCGATAAGCCACAATATATCACACTTTTTATGATAGGCACCCAATGCATTTGAATACTCAGAATAAGGGTCAAATGCATTGATAGAATAAGTAAAGTAAAACATCCCTTAATGTAAAAACCCTATTTCCCTATTATGTAGATTCATATAGTATGTAAGTATTAGTATAACAAATTTTGTATAAAAAGGAACGAAATCTAAATAAAACAGATCAGTATTCTTCAAACCAGATGTAGGAGTTCTTCTCAATTTATTTTGGTTAAAGCGCTGCTTGTTATATCAATAACATCCGCAGCACTGGATAGGTTGCAGCCCCTGCAAGATCCACTTTTCTCTGTGTAGGTTGTCATTCCACTCCTGCGACCATACAAAAATAGTAATGGACTTATAACAAAAGACATTGACTCATGACTCCACGTTGCCCACTTATTAATACATCACTACTTGGCAACCCAATGAAATAACGTTTTTAATATTTCATTACATGGTGATCCTGCAAACACGCGCACTATTTTTTTAATATTTTTTTTAAACAAATAAAATTTTAAAATTTTTTTTCTCACAAAAGATCCTGCGAAAAGATCCTAATATGACAACATTAAAGGAAACGCTAATCCTAAAATTAATTTTTAATACTGAAAACTAAAAGTCCTGCAAAGCTACACACTAGGAAAATTTTACACTTTTCACAAATGTTCATCACAAATCAAAAATGTTCATCCTCATATCACATGACGAAAATTCGGACCAAAACCTGCATTTATTATACCTAGTCTGATCTAGTATACATAATTATTTTTCAAACTCAAAGAACAGATCAACAAATACAAACGCGACAAGATGAGGCAGACTAAATTTCAAAAGAACTGGACAACAACCTCTTCAAATAAGAAAAAATTCAAGACTAGATACAAATTTCAAAAACCCTGGCAACTTTTGATATATTTTATATAGTAGAAAATTAATCAATACAAAAACTATACACTTGTACATAAAATATTTCTAAAAAAAAAAAAAAAAAAATTTAATTCTTAATCAATAAAATTTTTTACATACTCTTTTAAAATTTAATAAAAATATTACATATATTACATTTATTTACATCATATCATATTATATTACATGCGTGACCAAATTAGAATTAACAGTACAAATTACACAGACAATATGGCTACATTTAATTTATACACGGCAATGGAAGCCATCCCTATATTCACAGGAAACTACAAAGAGTTAGATAGTTTCTTGAAAATTATAGAATTAATAAATAAAACTCTCACAGAAACCGCGAAGGCAGACTTGTTAGAATTCGTTTTTCACGTAAAACTAAGTCCAAACGTGAAATCAACCTTACACACACAACCACCAAATCTAGAAACTCTGAACACTGAACTCAGAACTAGATACAAATCAGTAACAACAATACCACACATTCACACATCCCTTACACAAACCACAAAAAGAAATTTCTCTGTCACAGCATACAAGGACAGAATAACAAACCTGATAACCGACCTAAATAGATTGCAAATCGACAACCTCGGTACAACAACCGAAAACGAAAAATCAATCATAACAAAGATGAACGATACCTACGCACTAAACATATTTAAAAATGGACTAAAGGATGAGCTCAAATCTACAATATTTGCCGCTCAACCAAAAACATTCACTGAAGCAACTAACCTTGCTTTAGAAATAGAGAAAGAGCATTCAAAAAGCATAATGCATTTCAATAAAAATCGACCAACAAATTACAATCAACAGAGCAATAATGGAACCTACAACTATAGAAGGCAACAAAATAACTATAGCTCGCCACAGAACAGATACAACAACAGCTATAGACAACCAAACATACCACACGGCTATAGCCATAGACAATCAAACAATAATTTCAACAATAATACACACAGGCAAAACCATAGACAAAACCCAAGTCATTACAATAATAATCAACAAAACAGAAGATCGAATTTCAACCAACGACCAAATCATCACATAAGAACAATATACAACGAAGGAAATGACAACCAGGGAAACGAGCAAGCCACGGAGCACGTGTTTTCTCCACAAGGCCTACAATAAAAATTTTTAAAATATCGGATTGCAATACAAATTATATAATACTAAAAAGTAAAAACAAACAAATGACATTCTTAATAGACACTGGCGCTGACATCTCAATTTTTAAAATTTCTCACAAAGTTGAAAATGAACCGTATTACCCAGAAGAAAAATGTAAACTAACGGGAATAACACAAGAGGAAACAGTTACTTTAGGCATATTAGAACTAGATCTGCTAATAGGTAACACATACTGTAACCATGATTTCCAATTGGTTAAAAGTAATTTTCCAATTGATACTGACGGTATACTCGGTAGAGATTTTCTGAAGAGATTTTTCTGTAAAATCGACTACGAAACACTTACTATCTCTATAATAGTAAACGAAACAAACATAACACTACCAATGCACTCAAAACCACTACAGACTTTAAAAATAACAGTACCACCACGAACACAAATAATACAACCAATAAAACTAGATATTGACGAAGACAAAGTAATACTGAACAAAGAATTAATCGATGGTGTCTTTCTAAGCAACTCAATTGCACCTAAACAAGGTATGACTCACATCAGAATTCTTAACACAACCAATTTTGAAGTAATATTAAAAAACATTGAACTAGAGACCAAACCTTTAAAAGATTACGACATACTAAACTACAGCAAACACGAACTTCACGACGAAACACGTTTTAAAAAGATCACAAACTGTTTAAACATAGACTGTAACGACGAAAATTCGAAAAAGACACTTCTAAATATCTTAAAACGATATCAAGAAGTATTCCATCTAGAAAACGACCATCTGACAACAAACCATTTTTACACACAAAAAATATCCACAAATGACAATACACCGGTTTACATAAAAAATTATAGACTACCACATGCAAACATGGAAGTCATAACAGACCAAGTGAACAAAATGTTCAAGGACGACATAATAGAACATTCAGTTAGCCCATACAACGCCCCACTACTTCTCGTACCAAAAAAGAACACAGATGATAAAAACAAATGGAGAGTGGTTGTCGATTATAGGAAACTAAACAATAAAATCATTAACGACAAATTTCCACTAACACGTTTAGACGACATATTAGACAAACTAGGGAGAGCTAAATGGTTCTCAACACTAGACATGACAAGTTCTTTTCACCAGATAAAATTAGAAAAAAACTCAAGACCGCTGACAGCCTTCTCAACACCCACCGGACATTTCCAATTCAAACGTCTACCCTTTGGACTCAAAATCTCCTCAAACAGTTTTCAAAGAATGCTAACTATAGCACTAGCCGGACTAGAAACCGAAGCTTTTCTATACGTAGATGACATTATAATTTATGGATGTAGTTTAAACCACCACAACCAAAATTTAATTAAAGTTCTTGATAGATTAAAACGATATAACCTTAAATTAAATGCTGAAAAATGTTGTCTCTTACGTCCAGAAGTGGTATATTTAGGACATCTAATAACTAAAGACGGAGTCAAGACCGACCCAACTAAATTTAACGCAATCAAAGAATACCCAACACCAAAGACTTCAGACGACGTCAGACGATTCGTTGCATTCTGCAACTATTATAGGCGATTTATACCAAATTTCGCGGATATAGCCAAAGATTTAAACTCCCTATTAAAGAAAAATATAAAATTTTCATGGACAGCGAACTGCCAGAATGCGTTTGAAACTTTAAAAGAGAAATTAGTGAGCCCATCAGTATTGCAATACCCCGATTTCACGAAACCGTTCATATTAACGACTGATGCTTCAAACTTTGCTTTAGGAGCAGTACTCTCGCAAGGAGAAATTGGTAAAGATTTACCAATATCATACGCAAGTAAATCACTGCAAAAACACGACCTAAACAAGCCAGTCATAGAAAAAGAACTCCTAGCTATACACTGGAGTATAAATTTTTTCAAACCCTATCTCTATGGAAGAAAGTTCACAGTAGTCACGGACCATAGACCACTAGTATCATTATTCACTCATAGCAAACCCTCGTCAAAGATGACGAGAATACGTTTAGACCTTTGTGACTATGATTTCGACATAGTTTACAAAAAAGGCAAACTCAATAAAGTAAAATAACCTATTTTTATTCAATTATGCCTTGTCTGTATATATTGTATTTTTCTTTGTATTTAAATAAGACAATAATCGAATTTTCGAATAACGCTATAATATGCCATAACGTACAGTTTATGTTTATTTTTGTGTGCAGTTGTCTACTTCTCTCTATTTAGAATGTACATAAATCGAACTCCCTCATAATTTCTCATTTTTATCTGCATCTCCTTCTTTCTGTCTTCTTTCCTTGTCATTTTTTCTAACATTTTTCTTAATGTAAATCAGGCATTCGACTATAGCCATGCGAGAAAAAATGAGCGGGCGACTATAGTTAAATTAACCTATAATTAAATTGTGGTTAGCCAGATGAGATGTTTTTTCATATACGATAACATCTGTTCTAAATTTTTTCTTTAATTTTTGTCATGGGTTTTTTTCCAGCGATAAATCCATAATTTTACTCACCCAAGCAAATTATTTTATTGTAGCATTATTTTTGATTATTTATTTTAGCCGCGGTGCACTTCAGCACGCGCGTTGTTTATAACTTCTGTTTGCGCACAGAAACAAGTGCTATTTTTAAAATAGCGGGTCACGCAGACGCTCGAAAAACAAGTGAAAAGTGCAGTGTGTAGTGTTCCTGTACCCCATCCTCAATAGCACCGCTAAAAACTTAGTGAAACATAACTTTCGTATGTTTTGCATGCGTCAGTTTGATGATCTTATACTTTAGCAATTAGAATAACGAATTGTGAGTGTTTCTTCTGGTGATTTAACTCATTTTGTCGTGAAGACATTGTAGTGTATACCTACCATAGCACACACCACGCCAAGAAAACGATAAGAAAACTATTTTCCATGTACACTAAATATAGAAATACGCACACGCACCAGTTGCTGACACATTTAAAGTAAACATCAGCGATAAGCCACAATATATCACACTTTTTATGATAGGCACCCAATGCATTTGAATACTCAGAATAAGGGTCAAATGCATTGATAGAATAAGTAAAGTAAAACATCCCTTTATGTAAAAACCCTATTTCCCTATTATGTAGATTCATATAGTATGTAAGTATTAGTATAACAAATTTTGTATAAAAAGGAACGAAATCTAAATAAAACAGATCAGTATTCTTCAAACCAGATGTAGGAGTTCTTCTCAATTTATTTTGGTTAAAGCGCTGCTTGTTATATCAATAACATCCGCAGCACTGGATAGGTTGCAGCCCCTGCAAGATCCACTTTTCTCTGTGTAGGTTGTCATTCCACTCATGCGACCATACAAAAATAGTAATGGACTTATAACAAAAGACATTGACTCATGACTCCACGTTGCCCACTTATTAATACATCACTACTTGGCAACCCAATGAAATATATTACATTTATTTACATCATATCATATTATATTACATGCGTGACCAAATTAGAATTAACGAATTAACAGTACAAATTACACAGACAATATGGCTACATTTAATTTATACACGGCAATGGAAGCCATCCCTATATTCACAGGAAACTACAAAGAGTTAGATAGTTTCTTGAAAATTATAGAATTAATAAATAAAACTCTCACAGAAACCGCGAAGGCAGACTTTTTAGAATTCGTTTTTCACGTAAAACTAAGTCCAAACGTGAAATCAACCTTACACACACAACCACCAAATCTAGAAACTCTGAACACTGAACTCAGAACTAGATACAAATCAGTAACAACAATACCACACATTCACACATCCCTTACACAAACCACACAAAGAAATTTCTCTGTCACAGCATACAAGGACAGAATAACAAACCTGATAACCGACCTAAATAGATTGCAAATCGACAACCTCGGTACAACAACCGAAAACGAAAAATCAATCATAACAAAGATGAACGATACCTACGCACTAAACATATTTAAAAATGGACTAAAGGATGAGCTCAAATCTACAATATTTGCCGCTCAACCAAAAACATTCACTGAAGCAACTAACCTTGCTTTAGAAATAGAGAAAGAGCATTCAAAAAGCATAATGCATTTCAATAAAAATCGACCAACAAATTACAATCAACAGAGCAATAATGGAACCTACAACTATAGAAGGCAACAAAATAACTATAGCTCGCCACAGAACAGATACAACAACAGCTATAGACAACCAAACATACCACACGGCTATAGCCATAGACAATCAAACAATAATTTCAACAATAATACACACAGGCAAAACCATAGACAAAACCCAAGTCATTACAATAATAATCAACAAAACAGAAGATCGAATTTCAACCAACGACCAAATCATCACATAAGAACAATATACAACGAAGGAAATGACAACCAGGGAAACGAGCAAGCCACGGAGCACGTGTTTTCTCCACAAGGCCTACAATAAAAATTTTTAAAATATCGGATTGCAATACAAATTATATAATACTAAAAAGTAAAAACAAACAAATGACATTCTTAATAGACACTGGCGCTGACATCTCAATTTTTAAAATTTCTCACAAAGTTGAAAATGAACCGTATTACCCAGAAGAAAAATGTAAACTAACGGAAATAACACAAGAGGAAACACTTTCTTTAGGCATATTAGAACTAGATCTGATAATAGGTAACACATACTGTAACCATGATTTCCAATTGGTTAAAAGTAATTTTCCAATTGATACTGACGGTATACTCGGTAGAGATTTTCTGAAGAGATTTTTCTGTAAAATCGACTACGAAACACTTACTATCTCTATAATAGTAAACGAAACAAACATAACACTACCAATGCACTCAAAACCACTACAGACTTTAAAAATAACAGTACCACCACGAACACAAATAATACAACCAATAAAACTAGATATTGACGAAGACAAAGTAATACTGAACAAAGAATTAATCGATGGTGTCTTTCTAAGCAACTCAATTGCACCTAAACAAGGTATGACTCACATCAGAATTCTTAACACAACCAATTTTGAAGTAATATTAAAAAACATTAAACTAGAGACCAAACCTTTAAAAGATTACGACATACTAAACTACAGCAAACACGAACTTCACGACGAAACACGTTTTAAAAAGATCACAAACTGTTTAAACATAGACTGTAACGACGAAAATTCGAAAAAGACACTTCTAAATATCTTAAAACGATATCAAGAAGTATCCCATCTAGAAAACGACCATCTGACAACAAACAATTTTTACACACAAAAAATATCCACAAATGACAATACACCGGTTTACATAAAAAATTATAGACTACCACATGCAAATATGGAAGTCATAACAGACCAAGTGAACAAAATGTTCAAGGACGACATAATAGAACATTCAGTTAGCCCATACAACGCCCCACTACCAAAAAAGAACACAGATGATAAAAACAAATGGAGAGTGGTTGTCGATTATAGGAAACTAAACAATAAAATCATTAACGACAAATTTCCACTAACACGTTTAGACGACATATTAGACAAACTAGGGAGAGCTAAATGGTTCTCAACACTAGACATGACAAGTTCTTTTCACCAGATCAAATTAGAAAAAAACTCAAGACCGCTGACAGCCTTCTCAACACCCAGCGGACATTTCCAATTCAAACGTCTACCCTTTGGACTCAAAATCTCCTCAAACAGTTTTCAAAGAATGCTAACTATAGCACTAGCCGGACTAGAAACCGAAGCTTTTCTATACGTAGATGACATTATAATTTATGGATGTAGTTTAAACCACCACAACCAAAATTTAATTAAAGTTCTTGATAGATTAAAACGATATAACCTTAAATTAAATGCTGAAAAATGTTGTTTCTTACGTCCAGAAGTGGTATATTTAGGACATCTAATGACTAAAGACGGAGTCAAGACCGACCCAACTAAATTTAACGCAATCAAAGAATACCCAACACCAAAGACTTCAGACGACGTCAGACGATTCGTTGCATTCTGCAACTATTATAGGCGATTTATACCAAATTTCGCGGATATAGCCAAAGATTTAAACTCCCTATTAAAGAAAAATATAAAATTTTCATGGACAGCGAACTGCCAGAATGCGTTTGAAACTTTAAAAGAGAAATTAGTGAGCCCATCAGTATTGCAATACCCCGATTTCACGAAACCGTTCATATTAACGACTGATGCTTCAAACTTTGCTTTAGGAGCAGTACTCTCGCAAGGTGAAATTGGTAAAGATTTACCAATATCATACGCAAGTAAATCACTGCAAAAACACGACCTAAACAAGCCAGTCATAGAAAAAGAACTCCTAGCTATACACTGGAGTATAAATTTTTTCAAACCCTATCTCTATGGAAGAAAGTTCACAGTAGTCACGGACCATAGACCACTAGTATCATTATTCACTCATAGCAATCCCTCGTCAAAGATGACGAGAATACGTTTAGACCTTTGTGACTATGATTTCGACATAGTTTACAAAAAAGGCAAACTCAATACGAACGCCGATGCTTTATCTAGGATACAAATTAACTCCGACATATTAAAAGAAATGATACCAAAAGAAGCCAACGAAAAGGCAAAGAAAACGTAATAACAAGGGGCATGTCTAATAAAGACAAAATAATTAACAATAATTCGGAGAAATGCAACTCTCAACTGAAGCCTGTACAACTTCAAATATGGGAATGCACGTCCATCAATGATATAAAAAATATAAGGGAACTTAAATTTACAGTCGACAAAAATATACAAAATTGCAAAATTAATATCGATAATAAATACGTGCACGTTGGTTGTAGTGATAATTCAGCGAATCTAGATTCGATACTGAAGAAGCTAGCATCCAGGATGAATAAAGAAAATATAAAAGAATTAGCGCTTAAAAATAATGATGAAATAATGAAAGTATATACAAAAGAAGAATTTAAAGAAGCATATGCAAAAGTAAGAATTAATAGCAAGTATCCCAAGAAGAATAGAAGATGAAATAACTAAATACAAGTTAATAGACGAGTATCATAATTCAACATACGGAGGACACCAAGGTGTAAGAAAAACAATAATAAAGCTAAAGCAAAAATATATATGGAAAAACATGAGTAAGATGGTCAAGAATTTCATTACAAACTGCGACCTATGTGCCAGAAACAAACAAACCAGACATATAAAAGAACCACTAACGACAACAGACACTCCATCCGACAGTTTTCAGACAGTAACAATAGACACTGTAGGACCCCTACGAATCTCTAATGATTATAGATACATCCTAACCATGCAATGCGAATTAACAAAATACGTAATTGCACATCCTATAACATCAAAAGACGCACAGACAATAGCCAAGACACTAGTCGAACAAGTCATATTAAAATACGGACTTTTCAAAATTTTAAAATCGGACAATGGTACAGAATTCACGAACGAACTACTAAAGAACATATGCGAACTTCTTAAAATTAAACAAAATTTTTCAACACCTTATCACCATCAGACACTAGGCACCGTCGAACGAAACCACAGGGTAATGAACGAATATCTTTTAGCATTTACAGAAAATAACGAATGGGACAAATGGATCCTATATTACACATTCGCTTACAATACAACACCACACATTGACACAGGTTATTCACCTTTTGAGTTAGTTTTTGGAAAACTAGCAACTCTGCCTAGCGACATAGAAAGTAACAACACGAAAATATACGATCTCGACAATTACGTAAATGAATTACGAATCAGATTAAAATCAGCTCTAAAGAGAGCCAAAGAAATAACAAATAAGGTTAAAATGAAAAGAACTCTAGAACATAAAAATAACTATACAAATAAACTTAAAGCTAAAATAGGCGATTTAGTATTAATAAAAGTAGAAAATAGGAACAAAAGCCAAAGTCCATACAAAGGACCATATGAAATTGTAAAAAAAAATGGTGTGAACACCATAGTAAACATAAATGGTATCAACAAAGAATATCACAACAACCAACTGAAACTGTACAAACCTAGTATAAGCTAACTATTCATATATATAGATTAATATTCTATTGTAATATAAAATTTCACTTTTTTTTTTTATATAAAATTTTTCTTTTTTTTATTAAAATAAAAATTTTTTCTAAAGGGTGAGGGTGTAGTGTATACCTACCATAGCACACACCACGCCAAGAAAACTATAAGAAAACTATTTTCCATGTACACTAAATATAGAAATACGCACACGCACCAGTTGCTGACACATTTAAAGTAAACATCAGCGATAAGCCACAATATATCACACTTTTTATGATAGGCACCCAATGCATTTGAATACTCAGAATAAGGGTCAAATGCATTGATAGAATAAGTAAAGTAAAACATCCCTTTATGTAAAAACCCTATTTCCCTATTATGTAGATTCATATAGTATGTAAGTATTAGTATAACAAATTTTGTATAAAAAGGAACGAAATCTAAATAAAACAGATCAGTATTCTTCAAACCAGATATAGGAGTTCTTCTCAATTTATTTTGGTTAAAGCGCTGCTTGTTATATCAATAACATCCGCAGCACTGGATAGGTTGCAGCCCCTGCAAGATCCACTTTTCTCTGTGTAGGTTGTCATTCCACTCCTGCGACCATACAAAAATAGTAATGGACTTATAACAAAAGACATTGACTCATGACTCCACGTTGCCCACTTATTAATACATCACTACTTGGCAACCCAATGAAATAACGTTTTTAATATTTCATTACAACATAAGACTTTGAGACATCCACTTCTCTCAATTCGGTTAAAAGAAGCGGTAAGTGATGTTTTGTGTGTTTGTTTGTTGTAGTTATGTGTGATTTCAGAGTGGATATCAGCAACATACGTGGGCTGACAACGAATTCTTTCACTGTGTTTAACTATGTACATGTCCATAGGCCAGCAATTCTGGCTGTTAGCTGTCTGCAAAATTTAATCGGAGGATTCTGCCATTTAACAATCGATGCATTTCATAAAAATGCATGCGTGCGATTTATTTCTAAATAACAAATTATAAGTTATAATAATTACAAATGTTTAATTGCAACACTAAAAATAGAACTTACCGCAGTGTTACCTCCTCCGGCTGACGAATGACGATGGCAATGGCCGATCTTTATTTAATTTATTCGCAATAGTAACACTGCGTTTACATTGGTCGTTATGGCACGAATTTACACGTTGTTCACACGTTGCCTGGTTGACAATTGCAGGCGTTCTGCAACACCCCCGACCCCATGGATCGACACCGATTCACCATTCTCCAGGTCCAGAACGGCTAGCTTCGACGTGGGACGTTGCATAACTCTTTTAGACGTGTGGACATCAGCTCTTCGAACTTCTCCATCGGCTCCTGGGTCGGTTTTCTCAAACCGACCACGACACCACTCAGTTCTCGGAATGTTTGCATCACAGATAAACACCAAGTCTCCTTCCATTATTGGCTTCGACCTATGGCACCATTTTGTGCGGCGCGTTAAAGTTAGTAGATATTCAGCAACCCATCGTTTCCAAAAACGATCTCTTAGTTGACAGGAGACGCGCTGTGTTCATCGAGCCCAGCAAGAAATGATTCGGTGTAAGTGGTTCTTCTTGATCGATGTCTATTGGCAAGTGTGTGAGCGGGCGAGAGTTAACTACGTTTTCGGCTTCAATGATAAGGCTTTGTAGCGTGAACTCATGAGGGGATACTTCTTTGAGGGTGTGTTGTAACACTCGCTTGACGCAGTGCACCATTCGTTCCCAAACGCCTCCTTCAGATGGGTTGGCTGGACAGTTGAACACCCATTCTACTCCGTTTGAAGAAAGTTATCCTTGCACACGCTGGCAGTCGAATACTTCTGAGAATCGCAAAGCTTCCCGATTGGCTCCCACGAAATTCGTCCCATTGTCCGAGCGAATCCTGACTTGGGACTCCATGGCGATTAATAAAGTTGCGGATCACTAGAATGCATGCGTCCGTTGATAGATCGCAGACTACTTCCAGATGTAAAGCGCGCACAACGAGACAAGTAAATAGTGCTACCCATCTCTTCTCGGTGCAACGTCCAATTGTTACTGTCAATAGGCCGAAATAATCGAGTCCTGTGTACGTGAACGGTCTCACGAACTGCGTAAGTCGATCCTCTGGTAACGGACCCATGATGGGCGTAATTGGCATGGCTTTCTTCATTTTGCCAACATAACAATTGTAGATGACTTTGCGCATAATTTGATCTTCATGATCATGATCTTCGTGGCGACGCGGCTGTCTATGACATCGGTTCACAAAATGAATCACCCAGGACATGGTTCTCAACAGTCTGGGAAAGGAAGAGAAACGATTAAAATCAACCATCTTTCATTGGACGGTTCCGTGGTTGATAGAATTTCTGCAATTCTATGTGCTACAAATGGTTGGTACCGACGGTGATCACTCCAAATCCAGCTAATTACAGTAGTTGAGTCACTTCAAAGAACACTGCGATTGACACTAATGGAGTGTTCTTCTATTATAGTTTTCATCAGTCGTGTTCCCAGGACGTGAAATAGTTAATGGCTTCAGTGTGGCGCATCTGGTTATGGCACATACGAGAGCTATTTCCACCTCAACATTCGTGACTCTCCAGTATGCTACTGCAGCGAAGGCGTCCTCACTTGCGTCTACAAACACATGAAGCTGTAGCTCTTCTGGTTGTCCATTTCGAAAATAAAAACGTGGACGTTTGACAGCTGTTGGCGCCAACTGTCACATTTCATTTAGCAATGGCCTGTCCCATTGGATACGACGTCTCCCAACTTCGCGCTTCAGTAGCTTGGCGGTAATAGTAAAGTAACTAAGGAAGCCCAACGGGTCGAATACTGACTTTACGATGCTTAGAAGTTCTCTTTTGGTCGGACATCTCGTTCCGTCGATAACGTCTTCTTCAACGTAATGGAATTGCAATTGATAACTGAAATTGTCACTTGATGGTTTCCAGCATATACCAAGTACTTTCTCGGTGTATAGGCTGTCTCTGGCCCCTAGTGAAATAGCAGCTTTATTTCCTTCAAGAGCACTGATTCTGGCGAATTCGAAGTGAAGTTTCGTAGTTTGAATCCGGCATTTTTATGAATCTCTCGTACCCGGCTGGATACTTTAATTGCTTGCTCAGTAGATTCAAAGCTGTCTACAAAATCATCGACATAATGTTGGTTGGTAATAGCTTTAATGGCGCGTGGATAACGATCTTGATGTTCTAAGGCATCTGTCTTCTTTCTGAACTATTATTTGGTGGAACATATCCCTGATGTCTCCACACACGGCGACGGCTCCTTCACGAAAGTTAAATAGAACAGACGGCAATGGCTGATACTGTTAAGACACTTTCATCAGATGTGAATTGAGGAAAGTCCCATTAGCATCGGCGGCGGCATCGAAAACGAGACGTATTTTGGCTGGTTTATTCGGATTTTACGCTCGATTACAAGTAAACATTTCATTGCCATAGGATAGCTATCGGGTAGTTCCACTTTGTCTCTTTTCCACAATAGTCCAGTTTGGAATCTTCCATTAGTTCTTTTCATTGTTAATCGTAGGATCTTTTTAGCACAAGAGTCGGCTTAGATCTGGATTGGAGGTGAGGGCCTCACCCCGAAATTTTCCGTTTCAAAATACTCGGATACCATCGAGTGTAATGCATGATCATTTGACACATTAGTTAGGAGACACAATGGCACCATGCTATGAGTCTTTCTAGTTGGGCCGAATACTACTCAACCTAGTTCCGTGAGGACAACAGCTACCGCTTCATTAGTCGCCACCGCTCTGATGATGACCACCGCTACCGCCCTGTCTACCAATATATTATTAGACTATATTATTATTATTGTATATATATATATATATAAGATACGAAAAAAAAACATTCATGAGAAAAAAAAAGAACCAAAAAAAAAATTAAAAAAGAAAAACAAAACTGAGAAAATGAAAAATTAAAAAGAAAAATATATGGGGAAAAAAAACAAAAGAAAAAAAAATGGAAAAAATATAGAAAATAAAAATGAACAAAGAAAATGAACATGAAAAAAAATAAATATGAAAAACGAAAAAACTATGAATGAAACATGAATTATTATAAACATCTTATCACTGTATTTCTTTATATTCTTAAACTTAAGCTTATCACTAAACAAAAAAAAAATGGGGGAAAAAAAGAAAAGAAAAAAAAAACAACAAAAAAAACCCACAAAACATTTTTTTCTAAATATCTTTTTGTAACTCGTACCGGTGTTGGCACGAGGCAATAAAGGTCGTAGACCACCCAGTAAGAAATAAGAAAAAAAAGTGACCACACCATACGAGAGGATTTTTCTTATATTTTTACAAATACTTGATACATATATACATTGTAATATAGAAATCTCGCATTAGTTAATAATTAGTTCTTATATAACCTGTTATAAATTAGTTCTTATATTAGTTCTTATATATATATGTTATAAATATATCTCTTCCTTAGCCCATAAGTGTGTCTTACGCATTTTCGTCACCCCGAAGTAGGGGGGGAATGTAACGAAGTTGAGTAAAATCTACTTCGCTACAAACCATATGTCTAAAGAAAACACTCACCATACAAAAATGCAGTCACTCGATACATTGTGCATAATTAAACAATTTGGTTTATATATCACATTGGCACAATGCGAGTGTACTCGGCCGGTATTTAGTGGGTGTAAGGTTCAATCCGGCGGTCGAACCAATTAAATTATTTTTTTCTGGGAAAATGTTTGCCACCCGATTAATAGTAGGAATTTCATAATGAACAACATTTATAATAATATAATTAATAAGAATCCTCATATAAAACATAATAGGAAAAGCTACTATTTTTCCAAAAGAATGGAAACAAATTTCCCAAGATATACAGCTAACGAGACACACTTATAGGCTAAGATCACCCAACAAAACTAGAGTAGAACATACTGCGGTGGGCAGTAATATCTATTCGAGAGTAGAATACACTGCGGCAAGGCAGCTATATCTACTCGAGGGGACGAAGACGTTGTACTATACAACAAATTCTAACAAACTGATGACTTTGTAACACCAGGCAGTTTTGCTATATTGTAACAAATCAATTATTTAACACTACTGTTGTATGACGCAGTGCTAATAATTGATTTATAAGACACTGGCTGTCCGCATGCTCCCATCGTGGTAGCCATCCCCGCGGACCTCGCCTTTTTATTGCCAGTACGGTGAATTACCAACGTCGTGTGACCAAGTAATTTACCATAATGTGCTGCGCCGTTCGCCTGAACGCTGCTCATGTGCTCCAGTAGGAAAGAACCTAAGAGCAGAAGTCGCCCACCAACCCCCTTCCGCAGTCGAAGCGAACTACCACCGTCGTGTGACGCGGTAATAGCCTCGACCGCAACCAAGCCCCGCTGGTTCCACCGCATATCATGCGTACAAACCAGCTTATTTATAAGTAAGAGTATCATAAGTATATGCATATAATAGTATAATAGAACCGAGAATAATAAATAATGAATAAAGAACCTATTGTAATTTTAAAACACCGAAAACCAACAAAATCTTTTAATTTGTAACGAAAGCAAGAGGAGAACGAACCCTGGGTTGACCGACGAGCGTCACCCGAGTAAACACTGTTACAAATTTGGCGCCCGAGCAGGGACGACTAAAATAGTCATATCACCGTCCGACCGGAATTTATTTAAGCATATGTATATATATACCGTCCGACCAGAAGTTATTTAAACATATATATCAACACCAGACGACTAGAATAGTCGTATCACCGTCCGACCGTAATCTATTTAAGCATATATGCATATATATATATACCAGAGCCGACAACCTTTAACCGAGACACCCACCAGGCAGCAGAAAGTAGATTTGTGTAGCAATGTATTGGTGAATGCATCACCACTGACCATAGTCTGGACACCAACCGGGGAGTATCCAAATTTAGAAGTCGAACAAATCTACTTTATAAATGGCTACACTAGAGCCCGAACTTACAGCCTCTACGGTATACTCTCTCCGTAAGGAGGAATTGGTCAATGAGTTGGAGCGTCGTGGCATCGACTCAACAGGCACTGTCGATGAGCTACGTAAAAGGTTGAGCACCGAAGTCAAAATCATGAAACCAGGCGAAAAGCTGACCCCGACCAGAAAAGGAACCAAAATACCAGCAATTATCTACCCAGAAGTAGATGCGAGTACTTTACAAAAGAAACGCGAAACAAGTGAGGACTTGCGTGTACCAAATCCGACTAGCAAAATTTACGAAGCATCGTCAATTATCTACCCAGGAGTGATGCAAGTACCTCACAAATAGTAGATACAAGTACTTCGCAACCATTCGCATACCGATTGTCGGACGCAGATATAATGGATAAGGTACGGAAATGGAATGTGAGGTACGACGGCGGTACAAATAATCCTCTGGAATTTTTGGAACGCGTCGAAGAGTTGGCCGAATGTTACCAAATACCTGTCGACCGCATTGTCCGTACACTATCCGAACTGCTGAAAGGGAACGCGCTGGTGTGGTACCGGAAAAGCAAAGATTTACTAGGTACCTGGAAAGCATTTAGCGAAGAACTACACCGCTTTTTCTTGCCACCACGGTTCTACACCCAACTACTCGATCGCATTCGTAGTCGTACGCAGAATAACCGAGAGAAGGGCAAGGAGTTTCTCACATCAATTCAAGCCCTGTTGCGATGGCACACCAAAATGACAGCCGAAGAAAAACTCGATAGGATTTACGACAACTTGCGGCCCGACTACCTGCACTATGTAAAGCGAAGAGAGTTCAACACCTTGTCCGAATTAACCACATTAATTGAGGATTTCGAGTGCTTAGTGGCTGAGCAACATCCATCACGATCCACTCAGATGCAAAGTCGACCATTGCCCCTACGCCCTACCGTCCCACCGTTCCGTCATACCGCACCACCGTTTCGACAGAATATGCCTCCTGTACAACACAGCCAACCAGCGCCTCAACCCGTAGCCGCTCCATACCACCTACCTATCCAGTCCGCCCGACCAATTTTGCCACTAGACCTAGTGGCCAATAATGTAATATACCCGCACCATCACATCCCAGAAATGTCACATCTTCGTACCAACCAGTAGCCAACGATGTAACACAGTCGTACCCGTCACTCACCAGCAATGTCAAATCTTCGTACCACCCAGTGGCCAACGATGTAACACAGTCATACCCGTCACACACCAGCAATGTCACATCTTCGTACCACCCAGTGGCCAACGATGTAACACAGTCATACCCGTCACACACCAGCAATGTCACATCTTCATACCACCCAGTGGCCAACGATGTAACACAGTCATACCCGTCACACACCAGCAATTTCACATCTTCATACCACCCAGTGGCCAACGATGTAACACATTCATACCCATCACACACCAGCAATGTCAACCACCAGATCTCTACCACGAATACCATATATCCACATCCGTCAGACACCAGTAGCGCAACACCGACCAGCGCATATGAGTGGAAAACCCACTGTCGGGCATGTAGCCAACTTAGACACCTGCGAAAGCATTTTCAACAACCACGCCAACTGCTCACATTGCGGCACACAGGGGATACAGAGCTGCCACTGCCAATGCAGGCCGGGAAACGTCAGCGGGCCGTCAAATCTTGGGAGGCATTAGACGCTCCCACTCCGACTATCCTCAGCCACGCCTCATACACACTACCCATCAAATTCTATAATCACCAATACGATGCAGTCATCGACACCGGGGCAAGAAGATCATGCATTGGTAAAACCATACAGCAGATCTGTAAAGCAAACCGTGTACCAGTCCGACCGATAGCCATGACTTTCGCCCTACCCGAAAAATCTACCATTATCGCCCGCCATGCGTATATGACGAAACTAGCCAGGAAGGGACGTACAGTTACTCATGAGTTTGTATATATACCAGAACTCATGACGACCTCCTTATAGGAACCCTCTTCCTATCAAGATTTGGATTTACCATCAACCGTGGAAAAGAGACAATAGCAGCTCGAACCAAACATTGCAAACCAGTTATTCAAAGTCTTTTGTCCGAAGAACAACCACTTAAGAAATTTTTAGCAACCGAAGTACCCACGTTCGAAAAACTGAAAGGGCCAACCGACATCACCGAACACGAAATCCGTTACCGAAAAGGATCGTCCCACACTGTGGCCGATGTACTGTCCCGACACCCAACCGAAAAATTCCTCCGATTCTTATTACCAATAACCGAAACCTGCCCTGAACTGAACAATCGACTCTTAGGTCACACCGTCCAACAACACAACGTAGACTCAGCAGTGAAAATACCAAATTCTATAATAAAACCGTCAAGGCAGATTCCGCTGTCGAATAAACCGTCACCGCATTTTATAATAAAACCGTCAAGACAGATACCACTGTCGAATAAAAGGTCACCACATTCTATAATAAAACCGCCAAGGCAGATTCCGCTGTCGAATAAACCGTCACCGCACTTTATAATAAAACCGTCAAGGCAGATTCCGCTTTCGAATAAACCGTCACCGCTTCTTATAATAAAACCGCCAAGACAGATACCGCTGTCATGTAAACCATCACCACGGCTGATCACTACCCTACAAAAGTCGCTATCTTTGAATCTACCGACTCCAAAGGTTGTTCACGTTCATAAGATGACTACAACCTCGATAACCAATACCGTTCCAGAAAGTACTACCACTCCGATCACCGATAACATTCCAGAAAGTACTACCGCTCCGATTACCAAGACCTTCGCAGAAATTACTACCACTCCGAAGTTGGCAAAAACCAATACCAGCGTAAATATGCAAGGACAATACCAGCACCGACCACTCCGCTTAAGACCGAAGAGGACAACAGCTACCGCTTCATTAGTCGCCACCGCTCTGATGATGACCACCGCTACCGCCCTGTCTACCAATATATTATTATACTATTATTATTGTATATATATATAAGATACGAAAAAAAAACATTCATGAGAAAAAAAAAGAACCAAAAAAAAAATTAAAAAAGAAAAACAAAACTAAGAAAATGAAAAATTAAAAAGAAAAATATTTGGGGAAAAAAAACAAAAGAAAAAAAATGGAAAAAATATAGAAAATAAAAATGAACAAAGAAAATGAACATGAAAAAAAATAAATATGAAAAACGAAAAAACTATGAATGAAACATGAATTATTATAAACATCTTATCACTGTATTTCTTTATATTCTTAGACTTAAGCTTATCACTAAACAAAAAAAAAATGGGGGAAAAAAAGAAAAGAAAAAAAAAAACAACAAAAAAAACCCACAAAACATTTTTTTCTAAATATCTTTTTGTAACTCGTACCGGTGTTGGCACGAGGCAATAAAGGTCGTAGACCACCCAGTAAGAAATAAGAAAAAAAAGTGACCACACCATACGAGAGGATTTTTCTTATATTTTTACAAATACTTGATACATATATACATTGTAATATAGAAATCTCGCATTAGTTAATAATTAGTTCTTATATAACCTGTTATAAATTAGTTCTTATATTAGTTCTTATATATATATGTTATAAATATATCTCTTCCTTAGCCCATAAGTGTGTCTTACGCATTTTCGTCACCCTGAAGTAGGGGGGGAATGTAACGAAGTTGAGTAAAATCTACTTCGCTACAAACCATAT
The DNA here is from genome assembly GCA_947095585.1 of Nephrocerus scutellatus. Classification (NCBI taxonomy): domain Eukaryota; kingdom Metazoa; phylum Arthropoda; class Insecta; order Diptera; family Pipunculidae; genus Nephrocerus; species Nephrocerus scutellatus. Next base: position 49,308,564 of record OX352764.1, read on the forward strand.
GTCTAAAGAAAACACTCACCATACAAAAATGCAGTCACTCGATACATTGTGCATAATTAAACAATTTGGTTTATATATCACATTGGCACAATGCGAGTGTACTCGGCCAGTATTTAGTGGGTGTAAGGTTCAATCCGGCGGTCGAACCAATTAAATTATTTTTTTCTGGGAAAATTTTTGCCACCCGATTAATAGTAGGAATTTCATAATGAACAACATTTATAATAATATAATTAATAAGAATCCTCATATATAACAATATAGGAAAAGCTACTATTTTTCCAAAAGAATGGAAACAAATTTCCCAAGATATACAGCTAACGAGACACACTTATAGGCTAAGATCACCCAACAAAACTAGAGTAGAACATACTGCGGTGGGCAGTAATATCTATTCGAGAGTAGAATACACTGCGGCAAGGCAGCTATATCTACTCGAGGGGACGAAGACGTTGTACTATACAACAAATTCTCCCAAAGGGAAAGCTTTTCGCTGACCTCTGTTCTGCACGAACAGCCCTTTTGAATGACAAAACGAGTCACGCAGTCAAGCAGTGGTGCTTAGACTAGTACACTCATGTTGTCAATATCAATATAACAAACTGCTGACTTTGTAACACCAGGCAGTTTTGCTATATTGTAACAAATCAATTATTTAACACTACTGTTGTATGACGCAGTGCTAATAATTGATTTATAAGACACTGGCTGTCCGCATGCTCCCATCGTGGTAGCCATCCCCGCGGACCTCGCCTTTTTATTGCCAGTACGGTGAATTACCAACGTCGTGTGACCAAGTAATTTACCATAATGTGCTGCGCCGTTCGCCTGAACGCTGCTCATGTGCTCCAGTAGGAAAGAACCTAAGAGCAGAAGTCGCCCACCAACCCCCTTCCGCAGTCGAAGCGAACTACCACCGTCGTGTGACGCGGTAATAGCCTCGACCGCAACCAAGCCCCGCTGGTTCCACCGCATATCATGCGTACAAACCAGCTTATTTATAAGTAAGAGTATCATAAGTATATGCATATAATAGTATAATAGAACCGAGAATAATAAATAATGAATAAAGAACCTATTGTAATTTTAAAACACCGAAAACCAACAAAATCTTTTAATTTGTAACGAAAGCAAGAGGAGAACGAACCCTGGGTTGACCGACGAGCGTCACCCGAGTAAACACTGTTACAAATTTGGCGCCCGAGCAGGGACGACTAAAATAGTCATATCACCGTCCGACCGGAATTTATTTAAGCATATGTATATATATACCGTCCGACCAGAAGTTATTTAAACATATATATCAACACCAGACGACTAGAATAGTCGTATCACCGTCCGACCGTAATCTATTTAAGCATATATGCATATATATATATACCAGAGCCGACAACCTTTAACCGAGACACCCACCAGGCAGCAGAAAGTAGATTTGTGTAGCAATGTATTGGTGAATGCATCACCACTGACCATAGTCTGGACACCAACCGGGGAGTATCCAAATTTAGAAGTCGAACAAATCTACTTTATAAATGGCTACACTAGAGCCCGAACTTACAGCCTCTACGGTATACTCTCTCCGTAAGGAGGAATTGGTCAATGAGTTGGAGCGTCGTGGCATCGACTCAACAGGCACTGTCGATGAGCTACGTAAAAGGTTGAGCACCGAAGTCAAAATCATGAAACCAGGCGAAAAGCTGACCCCGACCAGAAAAGGAACCAAAATACCAGCAATTATCTACCCAGAAGTAGATGCGAGTACTTTACAAAAGAAACGCGAAACAAGTGAGGACTTGCGTGTACCAAATCCGACTAGCAAAATTTACGAAGCATCGTCAATTATCTACCCAGGAGTGATGCAAGTACCTCACAAATAGTAGATACAAGTACTTCGCAACCATTCGCATACCGATTGTCGGACGCAGATAAAATGGATAAGGTACGGAAATGGAATGTGAGGTACGACGGCGGTACAAATAATCCTCTGGAATTTTTGGAACGCGTCGAAGAGTTGGCCGAATGTTACCAAATACCTGTCGACCGCATTGTCCGTACACTATCCGAACTGCTGAAAGGGAACGCGCTGGTGTGGTACCGGAAAAGCAAAGATTTACTAGGTACCTGGAAAGCATTTAGCGAAGAACTACACCGCTTTTTCTTGCCACCACGGTTCTACACCCAACTACTCGATCGCATTCGTAGTCGTACGCAGAATAACCGAGAGAAGGGCAAGGAGTTTCTCACATCAATTCAAGCCCTGTTGCGATGGCACACCAAAATGACAGCCGAAGAAAAACTCGATAGGATTTACGACAACTTGCGGCCCGACTACCTGCACTATGTAAAGCGAAGAGAGTTCAACACCTTGTCCGAATTAACCACATTAATTGAGGATTTCGAGTGCTTAGTGGCTGAGCAACATCCATCACGATCCACTCAGATGCAAAGTCGACCATTGCCCCTACGCCCTACCGTCCCACCGTTCCGTCATACCGCACCACCGTTTCGACAGAATATGCCTCCTGTACAACACAGCCAACCAGCGCCTCAACCCGTAGCCGCTCCATACCACCTACCTATCCAGTCCGCCCGACCAATTTTGCCACTAGACCTAGTGGCCAATAATGTAATATACCCGCACCATCACATCCCAGAAATGTCACATCTTCGTACCAACCAGTAGCCAACGATGTAACACAGTCGTACCCGTCACTCACCAGCAATGTCAAATCTTCGTACCACCCAGTGGCCAACGATGTAACACAGTCATACCCGTCACACACCAGCAATGTCACATCTTCGTACCACCCAGTGGCCAACGATGTAACACAGTCATACCCGTCACACACCAGCAATGTCACATCTTCATACCACCCAGTGGCCAACGATGTAACACAGTCATACCCGTCACACACCAGCAATTTCACATCTTCATACCACCCAGTGGCCAACGATGTAACACATTCATACCCATCACACACCAGCAATGTCAACCACCAGATCTCTACCACGAATACCATATATCCACATCCGTCAGACACCAGTAGCGCAACACCGACCAGCGCATATGAGTGGAAAACCCACTGTCGGGCATGTAGCCAACTTAGACACCTGCGAAAGCATTTTCAACAACCACGCCAACTGCTCACATTGCGGCACACAGAGGATACAGAGCTGCCACTGCCAATGCAGGCCGGGAAACGTCAGCGGGCCGTCAAATCTTGGGAGGCATTAGACGCTCCCACTCCGACTATCCTCAGCCACGCCTCATACACACTACCCATCAAATTCTATAATCACCAATACGATGCAGTCATCGACACCGGGGCAAGAAGATCATGCATTGGTAAAACCATACAGCAGATCTGTAAAGCAAACCGTGTACCAGTCCGACCGATAGCCATGACTTTCGCCCTACCCGAAAAATCTACCATTATCGCCCGCCATGCGTATATGACGAAACTAGCCAGGAAGGGACGTACAGTTACTCATGAGTTTGTATATATACCAGAACTCATGACGACCTCCTTATAGGAACCCTCTTCCTATCAAGATTTGGATTTACCATCAACCGTGGAAAAGAGACAATAGCAGCTCGAACCAAACATTGCAAACCAGTTATTCAAAGTCTTTTGTCCGAAGAACAACCACTTAAGAAATTTTTAGCAACCGAAGTACCCACGTTCGAAAAACTGAAAGGGCCAACCGACATCACCGAACACGAAATCCGTTACCGAAAAGGATCGTCCCACACTGTGGCCGATGTACTGTCCCGACACCCAACCGAAAAATTCCTCCGATTCTTATTACCAATAACCGAAACCTGCCCTGAACTGAACAATCGACTCTTAGGTCACACCGTCCAACAACACAACGTAGACTCAGCAGTGAAAATACCAAATTCTATAATAAAACCGTCAAGGCAGATTCCGCTGTCGAATAAACCGTCACCGCATTTTATAATAAAACCGTCAAGACAGATACCACTGTCGAATAAACCGTCACCACATTCTATAATAAAACCGCCAAGGCAGATTCCGCTGTCGAATAAACCGTCACCGCACTTTATAATAAAACCGTCAAGGCAGATTCCGCTTTCGAATAAACCGTCACCGCTTCTTATAATAAAACCGCCAAGACAGATACCGCTGTCATGTAAACCATCACCACGGCTGATCACTACCCTACAAAAGTCGCTATCTTTGAATCTACCGACTTCAAAGGTTGTTCACGTTCAGAAGATGACTACAACCTCGATAACCAATACCGTTTCAGAAAGTACTACCACTACGATCACCGATAACATTCCAGAAAGTACTACCGCTCCGATTACCGAGACCTTCGCAGAAATTACTACCACTCCGAAGTTGGCAAAAACCAATACCAGAAGTAAATATGCAAGGACAATACCAGCACCGACCACACCGCTCAACATCGAAGAGGACAACAGATACCGCTTCATTAGTCGCCACCGCTCTGATGATGACCACCGCTACCGCCCTGTCTACCAATATATTATTAGACTATATTATTATTAGATTATTGTATATATATATAAGAACCGAAAAAAAAAACATTCATGAAAAAAAGAACCGAAAAAAAATTAAAAAAAGAAGAACAAAACTAAGAAAATGAACATGAAAAAAAAATAAATATGAAAAACGAAAAAACTATGAATGAAACATGAATTATTATAAACATCTTATCACTGTATTTCTTTATATTCTAAGACTTAAGCTTATCACTAAGCAAAAAAAATGGGGAAAAAAAGAAAAGAAAAAAAAAACAAAAAAAAAACCACAAAACATTTTTTCTAAATTTTTTTTTGGTAACTCGTACCGGTGTTGGCACGAGGCAATAAAGGTCGTAGACCACTCAGTAAGAAATAAGAAAAAAAAAAAAAAGAGTGACCACACCATACGAGAGGATTTTTCTTATATATAAACATTTTAATAAATACTTGATACATACATTGTAATATAGAAATCTCGCATTAGTTAATAATTAGTTCTTATATAACCTGTTATAAATTAGTTCTTATAAGTAGTTCTTATATAACCTGTTATAAATTAGATCTTATATTAGTTCTTATATAACCTGTTATAAATATATCTTTTCCTTAGCCCATAAGTGTGTTTTACGCATTTTCGCAACCCCGTAGTAGGGGGGGGAATGTAACAAAGTTGTTTAAAACCACTTCGCTACAAACCATATGTCTAAAACACTCACCATACAAAAACACAATCACTCGATATATAATGCATAATTAACACATTTCGTCTATATATCGTATTGGCACAATACGAGTGTACTCGGCCGGTATTTAGTGGGTGTAAGGTTCAATCCGGCGGTCGAACCAATTAAATTATTTTTTTCTGGGAAAATTTTTGCCACCCGATTAATAGTAGGAATTTCATAATGAACAACATTTATAATAATATAATTAATAAGAATCCTCATATATAACAATATAGGAAAAGCTACTATTTTTCCAAAAGAATGGAAACAAATTTCCCAAGATATACAGCTAACGAGACACACTTATAGGCTAAGATCACCCAACAAAACTAGAGTAGAACATACTGCGGTGGGCAGTAATATCTATTCGAGAGTAGAATACACTGCGGCAAGGCAGCTATATCTACTCGAGGGGACGAAGACGTTGTACTATACAACAAATTCTCCCAAAGGGAAAGCTTTTCGCTGACCTCTGTTCTGCCCGAACAGCCCTTTTGAATGACAAAACGAGTCACGCAGTCAAGCAGTGGTGCTTAGACTAGTACACTCATGTTGTCAATATCAATATAACAAACTGCTGACTTTGTAACACCAGGCAGTTTTGCTATATTGTAACAAATCAATTATTTAACACTACTGTTGTATGACGCAGTGCTAATAATTGATTTATAAGACACTGGCTGTCCGCATGCTCCCATCGTGGTAGCCATCCCCGCGGACCTCGCCTTTTTATTGCCAGTACGGTGAATTACCAACGTCGTGTGACCAAGTAATTTACCATAATGTGCTGCGCCGTTCGCCTGAACGCTGCTCATGTGCTCCAGTAGGAAAGAACCTAAGAGCAGAAGTCGCCCACCAACCCCCTTCCGCAGTCGAAGCGAACTACCACCGTCGTGTGACGCGGTAATAGCCTCGACCGCAACCAAGCCCCGCTGGTTCCACCGCATATCATGCGTACAAACCAGCTTATTTATAAGTAAGAGTATCATAAGTATATGCATATAATAGTATAATAGAACCGAGAATAATAAATAATGAATAAAGAACCTATTGTAATTTTAAAACACCGAAAACCAACAAAATCTTTTAATTTGTAACGAAAGCAAGAGAAGAACGAACCCTGGGTTGACCGACGAGCGTCACCCGAGTAAACACTGTTACAAATTTGGCGCCCGAGCAGGGACGACTAAAATAGTCATATCACCGTCCGACCGGAATTTATTTAAGCATATGTATATATATACCGTCCGACCAGAAGTTATTTAAACATATATATCAACACCAGACGACTAGAATAGTCGTATCACCGTCCGACCGTAATCTATTTAAGCATATATGCATATATTTATATACCAGAGCCGACAACCTTTAACCGAGACACCCACCAGGCAGCAGAAAGTAGATTTGTGTAGCAATGTATTGGTGAATGCATCACCACTGACCATAGTCTGGACACCAACCGGGGAGTATCCAAATTTAGAAGTCGAACAAATCTACTTTATAAATGGCTACACTAGAGCCCGAACTTACAGCCTCTACGGTATACTCTCTCCGTAAGGAGGAATTGGTCAATGAGTTGGAGCGTCGTGGCATCGACTCAACAGGCACTGTCGATGAGCTACGTAAAAGGTTGAGTACCGAAGTCAAAATCATGAAACCAGGCGAAAAGCTGACCCCGACCAGAAAAGGAACCAAAATACCAGCAATTATCTACCCAGAAGTAGATGCGAGTACTTTACAAAAGAAACGCGAAACAAGTGAGGACTTGCGTGTACCAAATCCGACTAGCAAAATTTACGAAGCATCGTCAATTATCTACCCAGGAGTGATGCAAGTACCTCACAAATAGTAGATACAAGTACTTCGCAACCATTCGCATACCGATTGTCGGACGCAGATATAATGGATAAGGTACGGAAATGGAATGTGAGGTACGACGGCGGTACAAATAATCCTCTGGAATTTTTGGAACGCGTCGAAGAGTTGGCCGAATGTTACCAAATACCTGTCGACCGCATTGTCCGTACACTATCCGAACTGCTGAAAGGGAACGCGCTGGTGTGGTACCGGAAAAGCAAAGATTTACTAGGTACCTGGAAAGCATTTAGCGAAGAACTACACCGCTTTTTCTTGCCACCACGGTTCTACACCCAACTACTCGATCGCATTCGTAGTCGTACGCAGAATAACCGAGAGAAGGGCAAGGAGTTTCTCACATCAATTCAAGCCCTGTTGCGATGGCACACCAAAATGACAGCCGAAGAAAAACTCGATAGGATTTACGACAACTTGCGGCCCGACTACCTGCACTATGTAAAGCGAAGAGAGTTCAACACCTTGTCCGAATTAACCACATTAATTGAGGATTTCGAGTGCTTAGTGGCTGAGCAACATCCATCACGATCCACTCAGATGCAAAGTCGACCATTGCCCCTACGCCCTACCGTCCCACCGTTCCGTCATACCGCACCACCGTTTCGACAGAATATGCCTCCTGTACAACACAGCCAACCAGCGCCTCAACCCGTAGCCGCTCCATACCACCTACCTATCCAGTCCGCCCGACCAATTTTGCCACTAGACCTAGTGGCCAATAATGTAATATACCCGCACCATCACATCCCAGAAATGTCACATCTTCGTACCAACCAGTAGCCAACGATGTAACACAGTCGTACCCGTCACTCACCAGCAATGTCAAATCTTCGTACCACCCAGTGGCCAACGATGTAACACAGTCATACCCGTCACACACCAGCAATGTCACATCTTCGTACCACCCAGTGGCCAACGATGTAACACAGTCATACCCGTCACACACCAGCAATGTCACATCTTCATACCACCCAGTGGCCAACGATGTAACACAGTCATACCCGTCACACACCAGCAATTTCACATCTTCATACCACCCAGTGGCCAACGATGTAACACATTCATACCCATCACACACCAGCAATGTCAACCACCAGATCTCTACCACGAATACCATATATCCACATCCGTCAGACACCAGTAGCGCAACACCGACCAGCGCATATGAGTGGAAAACCCACTGTCGGGCATGTAGCCAACTTAGACACCTGCGAAAGCATTTTCAACAACCACGCCAACTGCTCACATTGCGGCACACAGGGGATACAGAGCTGCCACTGCCAATGCAGGCCGGGAAACGTCAGCGGGCCGTCAAATCTTGGGAGGCATTAGACGCTCCCACTCCGACTATCCTCAGCCACGCCTCATACACACTACCCATCAAATTCTATAATCACCAATACGATGCAGTCATCGACACCGGGGCAAGAAGATCATGCATTGGTAAAACCATACAGCAGATCTGTAAAGCAAACCGTGTACCAGTCCGACCGATAGCCATGACTTTCGCCCTACCCGAAAAATCTACCATTATCGCCCGCCATGCGTATATGACGAAACTAGCCAGGAAGGGACGTACAGTTACTCATGAGTTTGTATATATACCAGAACTCATGACGACCTCCTTATAGGAACCCTCTTCCTATCAAGATTTGGATTTACCATCAACCGTGGAAAAGAGACAATAGCAGCTCGAACCAAACATTGCAAACCAGTTATTCAAAGTCTTTTGTCCGAAGAACAACCACTTAAGAAATTTTTAGCAACCGAAGTACCCACGTTCGAAAAACTGAAAGGGCCAACCGACATCACCGAACACGAAATCCGTTACCGAAAAGGATCGTCCCACACTGTGGCCGATGTACTGTCCCGACACCCAACCGAAAAATTCCTCCGATTCTTATTACCAATAACCGAAACCTGCCCTGAACTGAACAATCGACTCTTAGGTCACACCGTCCAACAACACAACGTAGACTCAGCAGTGAAAATACCAAATTCTATAATAAAACCGTCAAGGCAGATTCCGCTGTCGAATAAACCGTCACCGCATTTTATAATAAAACCGTCAAGACAGATACCACTGTCGAATAAACCGTCACCACATTCTATAATAAAACCGCCAAGGCAGATTCCGCTATCGAATAAACCGTCACCGCACTTTATAATAAAACCGTCAAGGCAGATTCCGCTTTCGAATAAACCGTCACCGCTTCTTATAATAAAACCGCCAAGACAGATACCGCTGTCATGTAAACCATCACCACGGCTGATCACTACCCTACAAAAGTCGCTATCTTTGAATCTACCGACTCCAAAGGTTGTTCACGTTCATAAGATGACTACAACCTCGATAACCAATACCGTTCCAGAAAGTACTACCACTCCGATCACCGATAACATTCCAGAAAGTACTACCGCTCCGATTACCAAGACCTTCGCAGAAATTACTACCACTCCGAAGTTGGCAAAAACCAATACCAGCGTAAATATGCAAGGACAATACCAGCACCGACCACTCCGCTTAAGACCGAAGAGGACAACAGCTACCGCTTCATTAGTCGCCACCGCTCTGATGATGACCACCGCTACCGCCCTGTCTACCAATATATTATTATACTATTATTATTGTATATATATATAAGATACGAAAAAAAAAACATTCATGAGAAAAAAAAAGAACCAAAAAAAAAATTAAAAAAGAAAAACAAAACTAAGAAAATGAAAAATTAAAAAGAAAAATATTTGGGGAAAAAAAACAAAAGAAAAAAATGGAAAAAATATAGAAAATAAAAATGAACAAAGAAAATGAACATGAAAAAAAATAAATATGAAAAACGAAAAAACTATGAATGAAACATGAATTATTATAAACATCTTATCACTGTATTTCTTTATATTCTTAGACTTAAGCTTATCACTAAACAAAAAAAAATGGGGGAAAAAAAGAAAAGAAAAAAAAACAACAAAAAAAACCAACAAAACATTTTTTTCTAAATATCTTTTTGTAACTCGTACCGGTGTTGGCACGAGGCAATAAAGGTCGTAGACCACCCAGTAAGAAATAAGAAAAAAAAGTGACCACACCATACGAGAGGATTTTTCTTATATTTTTACAAATACTTGATACATATATACATTGTAATATAGAAATCTCGCATTAGTTAATAATTAGTTCTTATAAATATAACCTGTTATAAATTAGTTCTTATATTAGTTCTTATATATATATGTTATAAATATATCTCTTCCTTAGCCCATAAGTGTGTCTTACGCATTTTCGTCACCCCGAAGTAGGGGGGGAATGTAACGAAGTTGAGTAAAATCTACTTCGCTACAAACCATATGTCTAAAGAAAACACTCACCATACAAAAATGCAGTCACTCGATACATAGTGCATAATTAAACAATTTGGTCTATATATCACATTGGCACAATGCGAGTGTACTCGGCCGGGTTGTGTTGAATTTAGAGTCAGTGTTTATAGTATTCTTTGAATAGTTTTTTAAATTTACGAGATTGCCTCAGGCAACACTCATGTCGTCCTGAAATTGTTTTCCTGTAAAAGTTTATTTATTTGTGACAAATAATATTAAAAACAACCAAATATAAGAACATTAAAACATTAAATTGTAACTGCAAGCTGCGAATCGCAAGCAGCGATCTGTCGCACAGAGAGCAGAGCTGCATAAAAACGAAACAAATTACAACACAAACAAACGATGACAACAGCAAGAGCAGCACCATCAACGAGATCAACAACGCCGAATTTACTGACGCGTTCGTTGATCGAAAACTTAAATCGACGATTGACGGAAGTTATGAAAGAGAACGAGAAGTTAAAGAAACTTTTACTTGATGGACACAACTCTGACGAAGACGAAAGAACGAGCAAGCGAAAAAAAAGCTGGAAATAGAGCAACAGCAACACCAACACCACCTAACGCAGCGGAAGCTAAGAAGGATGACAACAGGTTCTCTGTATTAAATGAAGAGAACCCAGCTGAAAATACACCGGAACAACAAACTGACAATGCCGATTCAGCAGCATTAAACATAGTAAGTCCAAGTGATAAAATACCACCAACACCACCAGCAACATCGAAATCTACCGACACCAATTCTCTCATAAATGAATTAAAGAAGAAAAATAATCAAAAGAAGAGAACTATTATTAATCGGAATATAATTAACCCGAGAGAACGAAAAGAGGCGGAGCCAAATAAAAGTACCAGTAGCGGCGGAGTAAAAACAAATATGGGGGCACCAGACGAACGCAGGAGTATGCCCCCAATAAATTTCTTCAATCAAGATGCTAAGGATTTAGCAAAAATTTTAGATAATACAATTGGAAAAAATAATTATTTTATAAAACAGTTGAGCCGAATAAAGCACTCGATAAAAGTTTTTAATAAAATAAATTATGACAAAATTAAAGACATATTGACAGAGACAGACACTGAATACTTTACATACACGGACAAAAAAGAAAAAAAACAGACATATCTAATTAAAGGACTTAACGTGGAATTTACCCCAGAAGAAGTTCTTCAGGAATTGAAGGAACTGCAAATTGAAGAAGTTCAATTTGTTAGTTCCTTCCGATACGCCACTGCTCGATCGAAAAGAGAAAATAGAATACTGCCCATTATAGCTGTGCAGCTATCGACAGACAGTGAAGCACAAAAACTTAGAGAAATACGTGCCATTGGGTCCCACATCATAAGATGGGAAAAAATCAAGAGGAGTGATGTGCTCCAATGCAAAAACTGCCAACGCTTCGGTCATGCCGCGTCTAACTGCAGCATGCAGTACAGGTGCGTTAAGTGCAGGGAAAGTCATGAGCCTGGTAAGTGCGTCACAAATAAGGAGTCTCCGAAGGACTCCTTGTTCTGTGTTTTGTGCGGAAAGGTTGGGCACCCAGCTTCCTGGAGGGGTTGTGAAGTTTACTCCAATTTACGGAGTAAACTTCAGAAAAAGAAAGAGGAAGTTAAAACAAAAAACATCGAAAAACAAAAAATGTTTGAAAATTACGTTGAGAAGAGCGTCAGCTTTGCTGACAGGGCTAGGGGAGCTCAACAGAGACCCCAAAAGCCAACTATTTCTGACAATGCAGTCAGCAAGCTTCAAGAGCAAATAAGCTCGCTTGTCAGAGTAGTTGAGAGCCAGGCAGCAAAAATAGACGCTCTTTTCAGCGTGATTAATTCGGTGTCCAACCATGACTAGGGTGGAGCGGCGAAACCTCAAAATTATTGCATTGAATGTAAATTCAATAATTAGTAATGAGAGGAGGGCAGACCTGCTTCGTTTCTTAGCAGACCATTCACCTGACGTGCTCCTTCTGAGCGAAACAAAACTGAACCCTAGACATAGGTTAGAGTTTAGGGACTATGAAGTGTTTAGGTCAGATAGGAGATGTGCAATACAGGGCGGGGAACGGCAATATTAGTTAAGAAACCATTAAACTGTGATATAGTAGACTTAGGAGAAATTAGAAACTTTAGCTGTCTTGAAACTTGTATTGTCTCCTTTAAATTAACTAATAACTTCAGATACTTTGTGATATCTGCATATGCCGCAAAAGTGCCAAATAGTAACTTCGACTTCGAATTCCAAAGATTGTTCGCGGTACTAGGATTAGATAGTTTATCAAACTATTTCATTCTAGCGGGAGACCTCAATGCGAAACACACCAACTGGCTCAATAGTGTGAATAACACAAGAGGCACTTTTTTAAATAATTTTATTGACGAGAGCCAGATTGATTACAAATTTAAATTCTATAGTCCAGTTACAGCAAGCTTCCCAAGAGGGAATTCTTTTCTTGACGTTTGTTTTGCAGACGCTAGATTAAATATTGACACCGCGAGTAGTGAATACGCGAACAAACTACCGCTATTGCCTTATGACAGCGACCATAACGCCATAGTTATGGTCATGTCTTTTGAATTAGAGTCCGTTTTTAGCTTGGCGATCCACGAAGAAGATCGTAAATTAAATTACAATAAAACTGATTGGAGCAAATTCGGGCGATGCGCAATCAGAAAATATAGGGATTCATGCCCGTATTGGGAAATTCCTAGCGATAGAAATCTGTCCAATTCGGAATTGGATACCTATATCGGGAAATTAGATTGCACGATTTTAGAAGCTGTAAAGTCCACGGTACCGAAGATAAAGAGTCGGAATTCTATGGAATGTTATCTGAACCGTGACATAAAAGCCCTACAGAGATATAAAAGTTATCTTCTCACGCGGGTCAATGGTATCTATCGTCGCTTTGAGGATAGAGAAAGACAGGATGAACTGATAAGGCTGAAGGCTTTGCTAAAAAATTGTAAGGCGCTCCTGAGCCAACAGTTTCGGAATAGCATCAGTGACTTTTGGCGGCAAAAAATCAAAAACATTCAAAGATCTGATTCTAGGAACATGTTTCCGCAGATTAATCGGATCTTTAGGCCGCGAGCCAGGGTTGCTATTCCGGAACTGAAGGTTCCAGTTTTAAGAGAGCCATTCTTACAACAGGCCGGGATTTCACTAAGTGCAATACGTAGAGTCGGTGATGATTTTGTCATCGACTCCACCGTTGACAAACTCAGCCTTATCGGTAGCCATTTTGAGGCTATTCATTCTGGTGTTGACGAATCGGGCGGCAACATCGATCTGGTGAGAGATGAGGTATTCCGATTTAAATATCGGAGTGCCTCACTCAGAACGCTAGTAACGTTTTCTGAAGGGCTTAGATCAGACGCATTGACACCAGACACAACGCAGGGATACTTTACAACGCTTGACGACCTGACGTTTATCTTTAGGCGACTGAACAACAAAAAATCATCCGGTTTAGATAACATTCCAAACATCGTTTTAAAACACTTACCAGACAGCTTCATCAGGCAATACTGCGTCTTGTTTAACAATTTATTGAACAACTTCTACTTTCCGAGCTGTTGGAAAGTCTCGAAGGTATTTCCAATAGCAAAGAAGCAGAAGGATCCTTCTGATCGCCTGAGCTACAGGCCAATCAGCCTGTTGCCTAACATCGGAAAGGTTTTTGAAGTTGTCATCAACAAAGCGATTTGGTCCGTTTGCGAAGAAAAAGACGTCATACCGCGGAACCAGTTCGGGTTCAGAAAAAATCACTCGACAGTCCATGCGGTTACCAAACTCATCTCAGATGTCAATTGACATCTGAATGACAAGAGGTGCACTGCAGCCTGTCTAGTAGATATCGAGAAAGCCTTCGACACGGTGTGGACAGATGGACTGATTTGTAAATTAATAAGACTAGGATTCCCCACAAGCATTATTAAAATAATAATGACAATGATATATGATAAGAAGTTTGTTGTAACTGATAACCGTGACACGACAGCTAAGGTTTTTAATATCGCGAATGGTCTGCAGCAGGGGACTGTGAATTCGCCGCTCCTTTTCTGCATCTACATCAGCGAGGTGCTTAGGGATAGGAACACGACATTAGCGTTTGCTGACGATATCATATTGTACACACACGGTGATAGGGTGGGGGCAATGAGGAGCGAACTCCAAGAAAAATTCAATCAGTTACAGTCGTTCTGTACTGATTGGAGGCTAAAGATTAGTGTGACTAAGTGTGACACAATATTGTTTAGACCGCCCTTGGCACTCTGTAATAGGGATATTAGACAAAATTATAAAAGCTTACGGATTTATGACGACGACGGAGTGCCAATCCGAAACGAGACGTGCGTCAAATATCTTGGGATTGGCCTGGACAACTTCTTATACTATGATCGCCACGTGAATGCACAACTGAAAAAGGCGATAGCTGCTTTCATGGCATTGAAACGCTTGTTCTTTTCAAGACACTTGCGTTCCGATGTCAAAGTGTTGTGTTATTTGACGTTGGTCAGACCGATCATAGTATATGGTTGTCCAATATGGTTCAATTTAAGCCCTTCCTACATGGAACGCATCCGAGTATTTGAACGCAAATGTCTCAGGGCGTGTCTAGGCAGATATCGTACCGCAGAATCCGATTATCTGTACATGGTCTCGAACAAAGACTTGCTGGACGCATCGGGAATATCCCGAATAGATAATGAGATCATTAGGCAGGTAAGGAATCACTTCGCGAGGTCAGCAAACGCTATAGAAAATGAAATAATATCGGGGCTATTCTATCCTAACCCTGAGTACTTCAGGAGGACGTTGGAGACTGGCTACATACCGCCCGAGGCATTCCTATATCTCGACGCTCATGGCTACGTCCCTGACGCGCATAATGTGCCTGTACTGTATCACGCATATAGACGCGCAACAAATAAAAAGATAACGCATGAAGCACATTTAGATTCGAGTGTTCCAAATCCTGTCTGGCGATACTGCATGGCTATACCCGAACGGGATAAAAAAGATCACAGCAGAGAAAAGAGAGATCTTTATTGGTGGCTTGACTGGGGTGACTAAAGACGGACACACACTGACTTAAAGATCATTAAAAATCATATTGTTGAATTATTAAAATTTAAAATGTACTTTGTTTATATCTGTTTAAAAATTATTTATATTATTTATTTGTCTGTTTAGTTTAATTGTAGACAAAATGTTATTCATATACTTAATTTTTTTTTATTTATTTATTTACTGACTTTTTTATATTATTTATTTATTTATATATATTATAGTTGACATGTTTTATGAATTTATATTTATTATTTTTATTATTATTTATTATATTATTCATTTATTTATATTTTATTTAAAAGTTATTTATTTTTTATTATTTATTTATTATAAAACCTAATATTTTGACTTATTTATATATTTATAAATATTGTATTAGTTTGTAAATTTAAATCTGTGATATTAGCTCTAGGATAAAAATGTATAAGATGGTAGAAGTATTTTTATATTTTAACTTCAACAAAAATTAATAAAAAAAATTTGTAAAATTTAGTCCAAAATATTGTCCAATTATGTAAAAATTAAATGTAAATATGTCAATTTATGTATCGAGTGCTTTATAAGGCCATTTTACTAGAAACAAAATTATTGTCTTGTAGTTGTTTATTATACACATTGTAAAATTATTGATTGATTGAATAAATAAACATTTAAAAATGCAAAAAAAAAAAAAAAGTGTACTCCGGTATTTAGTGGTGTAAGGTTCAATCCGGCGGTCGAACCAATTAAATTATTTTTTTCTGGGAAAATTTTTGCCACCCGATTAATAGTAGGAATTTAATAATGAACAACATTTATAATAATATAATTAATAAGAATCCTCATATATAACAATATAGGAAAAGCTACTATTTTTCCAAAAGAATGGAAACAAAATTCCCAAGATATACAGCTAACGAGACACACTTATAGGCTAAGATCACCCAACAAAACTAGAGTAGAACATACTGCGGTAGGCAGTAATATCTATTCGAGAGTAGAATACACTGCGGCAAGGCAGCTATATCTACTCGAGGGGACGAAGACGTTGTACTATACAACAAATTCTCTCAAAGGGAAAGCTTTTCGCTGACCTCTGTTCTGCACGAACAGCCCTTTTGAATGACAAAACCAGTCACGCAGTCAAGCAGTGGTGCTTAGACTAGTACACTCATGTTGTCAATATCAATATAACAAACTGCTGACTTTGTAAAACCAGGCAGTTTTGCTATATTGTAACAAATCAATTAGTTAACACTACTGTTGTATGACGCAGTGCTAATAATTGATTTATAAGACACTGGCTGTCCGCATGCTCCCATCGTGGTAGCCATCCCCGCGGACCTCGCCTTTTTATTGCCAGTATGGTGAATTACCAACGTCGTGTGACCAAGTAATTTACCATAACGTGCTGCGCCGTTCGCCTGAACGCTGCTCATGTGCTCCAGTAGCAACGAACCTAAGAGCAGAAGTCGCCCACCAACCCCCTTCCGCAGTCGAAGCGAACTACCACCGTCGTGTGACGCGGTAATAGCCTCGACCGCAACCAAGCCCCGCTGGTTCCCCCGCATATCATGCGTACAAACCAGCTTATTTATAAGTAAGAGTATCATAAGTATATGCATATAATAGTATAATAGAACCGAGAATAATAAATAATGAATAAAGAACCTATTGTAATTTAAAAACACCGAAAACCAACAAAATCTTTTAATTTGTAACGAAAGCAAGAGGAGAACGAACCCTGGGTTGACCGGCGAGCGTCATCCGAGTAAACACTGTTACAAGGTTTGGCACCCCATACACGTTTCGTAGGATGTGCTTTTTTTTCATGCCAATTCCACTGACGTGTAAGTCGACTACCACTGTGGACTCCTTGGCCTCTCGTCCACCAACCCATTGGATATTTAACTGGCGCTGTTGACCTTGTAGACCAAGTTCTTTTACCAATGTGTCGACCATCATAGTCAATGATGAACCCTCATCTAACATAGCTGCACAACATCATGTCATACTACGGCTATATGCAATGTGCGCCACATCATGCCATCGTAATGTGCTATATTACAACACGTATATGCGCTCTGCATTTGTGTGCTCTAGCTGATCACGGCATAAGAGCATCGCTGTATGCTCTAATATTGCATGCTGTGCTGCTCTCACCACTTACTGTATGTGGTGGTTTTGGTGCCGCACATAGCGAGCATATACGACACAATACATTGGACAAGTGCATATTATTATAATTATCGTTTGAACAGGTGAAAACGAAAACGACCCTCGTGAAGGTCAGCCAAAAACAGCTGTTGTGCTAGAAAAAATCAATTCTGTGAAAAAACTGATTGAAGAGGATCGTCGTGTGACTTATCGGGATATCGAGGCATGCCTAGGCATTAGTAACACCAACGAATATACGATTTGGATTCCACATTTTTTAACAAACGCCCAAAATGCCAAATTCGTTGAAGGTACTTCCAAAAACGTATACAAGATCATGACAGGTGACGTGTCATGGATCTTTGCGTATGAGCCGGAAAGAAAAGGGCAATCGACTGTTTGGGTCTTCCAATTCGAAGGAAAAAAATTAGCGTTGGGAAGCAAATGGCAGCGTGTTTTTTCACAAAAACCGGACATGTGGCTCCTATGGCTCTTGAAAATTAAAAGATAGTCTATTCAGCTTGGTATACGACCATTTGTTTGCCTGAGGTTTTCAACAAATTGAGAGAAAACAACCCAAAAGGGCGAATCATTTTGTATCACTATAATGCGAGCTCATACACATCGCATCAAACAAGCGAGTATTTGAGCACTTAAACGATCGAATTGATGGGTCATCCGCCTTACAGCCCCGACTTGGCACCCAATGACTTCTTCCTGTTCCCAACAATCAAAGATGAGAAGCCTGAAGGAGTGTTTGAAGCTTTCAAAAACTTTGTTTTGGGGCTACCATCTTCTGACTGGAAAAAGTGTTTTATTACTATTCCTAAAAACCTTGTATTATTGTAGTTTTCCCATGATTCCATTGATTAAAGAATTTCGACTTGCGTCGTTTTACTTTCGTTATCGTTTTCGGATTGCTTTTTTCAATCTATCAGCAATTCTGAGAAAATGAACTGAAACCGGCTACAAATGTGAGGAATTTTCGATTTTTTAATTTTAAAAAGTTTAGCCCACCTTATTGCCGTGGTGTCTTGCGCCAGGGAGTTTTCCTTTGGTAATATGTTTAAATATATAAAAAATTCTACTCGAAAATAATATTTGAATATTTGCGGTTGATTCAATGCTCCTGTTGTCGAAGAAATTAATAAACTAAACTAAACTTCGTTACATATGCTTAGGGTTACCAAAAAAACTTTTCTAAAAATACGGAAAATATCAAAAATGAAAAATTATTAAAAAAAATGACAAAAAATTCTATTGAAAAAATATGTTTTTTATTTTGAAAAATTACAAAAAGGTTTTTTTCTATCAAAATATAACGAAAATGGTTTTTTATTTCAAAATAATGTACTTTTTTATCAATTGATTTATTTTTTTGCAACAATTTATCATTCGCTGTGTTTATGTTTTATGTCAGAGTACTCGGAGGGATAATTTAACTGTCAGAATTCAGATCTGTGTTTTTTCCTTCTCCGAGAAATCTTTTTTCTCTGAAGCATTCTTTTTAACGCTCCGATAATTCTCGGATATTTTACTCTAAAAAAATATACAGAACATTTCTTGACAGCTGTTATGCTCATTACAGCATGTACCAGTGAACCGTACAGCTAGTATACTTTTATCTAAGCAATTTGAGTAAATACTGGTACTAATTAAGTATTTATTATTTATTTATGTGTTTGGCACTTGTTTTGCGTGCTTGCCGCCGTTTAATGTATTGGCTATGTATAATAGTATCTATATATATATAAAAATCTCGTGTCACGATGTTTGTCCTCCAACTGCTCCGAAACGGCTCGACCGATTGTTATGACATTTTTTATATAAATTTGGTAAGTATGACTATATATATTTCATACCGCTACGTGAAATTGTAAAATTCGGAAAAAACTGAAAGTGCTGTTTTCCATAGGACTTGTTATGAACTCGCAACCATAACTCACGATTCGACGATGGATTTGCGTAATTATTTTTTTGTTTTGTTCGTTATAGTCCTGGGAAACAAAGACTTTAAGCACTTGCAGTTTCGGCTGCGGGTTGCATTCGCAATTACAACAAATAAATCCGTTTTCGCGGCATTAACCTTGAAAATCCAAACTATCAGGGTTGTATGCTTACGCGCAAGTCAACAAAAAATATAAAAAAACAGTGAGGGTACTTAACGCGCAATTGGAGTGAAACTTATTTAATGTTGTGGGCAAAAAGATCTCAAAAAGACCCCAAAAGACCATCAAAAGGCCATTAAGACCCCGAAAAGAGTCACAAAACGACCTCCGAAAGTCCCTCAAAATCCCCAAAAATCATTAAAGACCCCCCAAAAGATAATCAAAAGATCCCGCGAAATACCACAAAAAGACCCTCAAAAGACCCCCAAAAACCCCAAAAGACCCGAAAAGACCCTGAAAGGACCTCCGAAATACTCCCAAAAATACCCCAAGACCCTAAAAAGAGCCCCAAAAACCCTCAATGGACCTCCAAAAGACCCACAAAGGACCCTTAAAAGACTCCTCTGTGAAAAAGGCCCTCAAACTAGTCGAAAATACAGACAAACAGGGATCAAGTCAAGTTAAAAGAAATTTTTTTTAAAGAACCTATAAAATCATATTATTATTCTTTGAAGCATGGATTAATTATTAAATTGTTTAAAGCCCTGAAAATTTAGTACTGCACATCGCTCACAAAATTTGAAGAAAATTGAAGAAGCCCAATCACTTCCAAATTTTAATAGTAAGTATTGTCACCGGAAATACACATGTGTAAAATTGCAGGAAAATCGGGCTTTAGGAAGTGCGTTAAGAATTGATCGCAAGATTCCACCAGCCACCCAGCCCGTGCACGCGAAGTTAATATAGAGAATTTAAAAATTGAAATTTTTCTTGTAAAATCTCTAATCGGAGATTCGATTTTGTGGTGAAATTCCCCATTTCGTGGTGAAAAAAAAACAGCGGCAGCGCACGGCTGGTGTGACGTGCACACAACGACGTACGAATATGAAGTACTACTAAAATTGTTTCTGTAGAGTTAAGTTAAGCTGTAAAGCAGTGTGAATGCGTAACCAGTTCTTCATATAATATGATACAAAACACAAGCTAAGAATGCACTCACACAACTGAGTGTACAACCCATTTCAATTGCTGAGCCCATTCATTTTTGTATAAAAATTTTTGTTTTACTTCGTTCCTCTTGATATCTCTATACTCTTTGGTTCAATCGATTGAATCTTAACCTTTGTTTTTTTGTATATATTTAATTCATTACTTATTATTTTTGGTTAGAAACTAACTGATTGTCATGTAATCTATATTTTCTCTTATTCTAGTCCAGGCCAGGTAGATGTAGAAAGGCTTAAGTCTGTTTTTATACCGTTACTCGTTTGTTTTTACAACTAATGTCGTAATTGAAACCTTTCTCTGAGATAATTTCATAGGGTTCCACGTAAACTGGTTCTAGCTTTCTCCGAGTCTCATTTTTTAATAAAACCAAACTACCTGGTTCGAAACTGTATTCAATTGCGTTAAAGTCTCTGTCCTACTGTTCTTTTATTTTATTTTTCTTATCTAACAGTTTATGTCTAGTTTCCTTGTGAGTAGTCTGTAGTTTGTGTCTTAAGTCAATTACATTGTATTCGTAGTTGTAAGCAGGGTCTTACTGATTAGTTATGTTTGAGGGTAACTTGCATTGCTTACCATAAACTAACTCAAACGGTGTATAATCCGTTTCGGAGTGTACGGAAGTATTGTAGCAGAAAACGTAATATGGAAGCCATGTATCCCAATCAGTATGTTCTTTGGAGACATACGATCTAAGGTATGCTCCCAATACTTTATGAGTATTTTCGAAAGCTCTATTACTTTCGTTGTGGTATGCGATGGATTATAGTTGTTGTATTTTTAACAATTTGAAGGTTCCCTTAAATACCTCGTTTATAAACTCTGTACCTTGGTCCGTTGAATTACTTTTTGGCGCGCCGTATTTAAGTATGAAGTGCTCAACAAGTGCTCTCTTTTCGGTATTTACTTCCTTGTTCTTAAGTGGAACTGCTTCTATGAATTTCGTAAGTTCGTCTTGCTGTGTTAGTACATATTGCGATCCTTGTCTCGTCTAATGGTCCAACAAGACCTAAGAAGATCTTTTCGAAACTTGATTTTGCAGTCGATGTTATCGTCATTGGTTGTTTCTTTAGCTGTGTTTTTGTTACGAAAAGTAGTTAGTAGCGCATATAATAGAATTCTAATCCTAAGATATATCGCAATGTACATACTGCATATTAAAAATAAGCACTTTTATGTAGCATACTTTTATGCTGTAAGACTATTAGATTATTTGAAATGTAACCGCCTGTAAGTTTGAATCATTATGTACTGGTCAAAAATGTAGTCAAACCGGTTTGCCCGGTTTTTGTAAAAGATCATGAATTAACATGTTGTTTATTTTTATAAGAGATATCCTCATTGCATATAAGTATCGTTAATTGTAAATAAGGAAATAAGGCTACAATTTTCTTGTATTTTCTCGATATTTCTGTCTATAATATTGGAAGTTTCTGGAAGCTTTTCAATGAGTGTAAAATGTGATGTTCACTGCAGAGAATGGATTAGTTTATTGGAATTTAACCAGTGCAGTGCAGAAAAGCTCTTGTTTGTAGGAATATACAAGTAATAAGTGTTTTTGTGTACTTTTAAAGTTATCACCAGTATAAATACTTGTATTATTTTTACTGTCTATTAACTAAAGTTATTATTTGTACATTAATAAACTTGTGTTGTGTTTTATTTGCGAAATCCTTTACGAATTCGAAAGCCTGAATTTCGAAACAATTGGTGTCAAAAGTTGCAAATCGGAAAACAATAAAATATAGTTCCCAGAAGCTTAAAGAAGAGCTTGGAAGGCGAGGTCTAGGCACAGCTGGAAATAAGCAAGAGTTATTTCTCCTATTGCAACAAGTTGTTAAAGCGGAAAAGCAGAAAGCTGGTGAAGCGTTTTCAATCGAGACGGAGTTAGTGGAGCGAAAATCGTCCACTTTGGAAGAAAAGGGTGATGTGCCAAACATGGAGGCAATGTTGCAAGATCTAATGCAACAAATGAGTAGTAAGTTAGACCAGCAGAGAGAACAAATGCAGCGGCAAAGTGAACAAAATGAAGAGTTAAGAAAAGACTTGAATTCTCAAATGAAGCAGCAAAATGAGCAAACGAATAGCAAGCTGGACCGGCAAAGTGAACAAACGCAGCAGCAATCACAGCAACAGAGTCAGAAAAACAAACAGATGAATCTAGAATTAAATTCCAAATTGATCGTTAAGTTTGAAAAGCAAATTCAACAATCCAAGAAACAAAGCCAGAAACTGAAGCAGGAGTTTACTCGGCAAACCCAAGAACTGAACTCCAAATTCGATTAGCAAAATAAAAAGCTGGATGTTATTCAGGAAAAGTTAAGAGGTGAAATGAGCGAAATTCAAGAAACGCTTAAAGGGGAAATAAATGACTTCAATCAACGCTTAAAAGTGAAATAACTGAAATTCAAGTAACATTTCAGGAAGAAGTGAAATCTTTCGAGAAGAACGTGACAGGAAAGATGGATGGCCTGGAAGGAAAAATTAAAGAGTTTGAGACCCGGTTGGACAGTCGTACCCAATTTGTCAGTGAAAGCTCTCAACAAAATATTACCAGAGTCATTCCAGAATCTTCCAGTAACCAGAAAATTATTTTGAAGTCACCTGCGTTCGATGGCGACACAGCTTTTGAAAAGTCCAGTTTACAGCTGCTGTATAACACAAGGCGGGTGATGTAATGCAAATGATTCTTAGTGCCGAGATGAGTTCCGGAAGAATCTTGCCAGAGAATCTTATACAGGAGCTAAGCAAAATACAGCTCCAGATGAAGAAACAACAGTGAGGAGAACGACTTCAAGAATTAGAGCGGGAAATAAATAAACTCGCACGACAAGCCTATTTTGGAGTTCCGGCTGGTATCTTGGACGGACTAGCAGTGGATGCGTTCATCAATGCTATCAGAGATGAGCAATTAAAACTTAATTTGAGGACAACAGCCAGAGGAAAGCCGATGAATGAAGTGTTGGCATCGGCTTTGGAGTACGAAGCAGCTAGAGCTGGTTTGCCCACTGATTTAGTTAGATTGCGCAAGTTTAAATCTGAGGACATCACACAAATAGAAGCCCTCATTGACGAGAAGATCAGAAAATCAAAGATTGATCGCTTCCAGAACGACAGAAATTCTACATCATCCCGTCCAAAATGTTTTAGATGTCAGAAACCTGGACATTTTATCCGCACGGAACCAAGACCGGTACAAACTTCATTAACAGCCAGTGAATCGTGTCAAGAGGCCGGAACATTTACGGCAGATAGGCGCATCAGAGATGAATGAGGTTAAGCAGCCTGCTTACCTCATAGCTGCAGACCAGGAAAACTAAGTCACACCAGCTTTATGGGGCGTAAGCTGGTGAAGAGGGAAGAGAGCCCCAAGGTCACGGTAAACATTGCCAAGCTTGGAAAGGACAGCAACAGATTGGTTGTTAAGGATAAGGACAGCGACAGGTGAAGTTGCAGCAATTAAAGGAGAGTGCTTCTGTAGTGTCATGCTTGGAGGAATACGGTTTTCTCATCGGTTTATTATTGCCAGCAGAGCACGAGATGTCCCTTGATCTAAAGAACCACGTGGTTAAATGGCGTAATGTGGAAGTACCACTGCAAAGAAACGACAACCCGAGTGGTGGGCTGAGAGTCAATAATGAAGAAAAAGTGGAGATACCACCGATCTACCGGTGATCTTGGGGACAGTACAGTAGGAATAGTAGAGCCAACCAATTTCAACAAGAACGGACTATTATGCGGAAGAAACTCCAGCCCAAGATACCAGTGAGAATAATGAATGAATGGCCCATCACCGGACGTGATAAAAGAAATAATTGTATCCAGTCAAGGAGTAACCACGGATCCCAAGAAGTTGGAAGCTGTGAAAGAATGTCAGGTACCAACGAATTTACATGGGCTGCGAAGTTTTCTGGGGCTATGCTCATACTATCGACGGTTTGTGCCTAACTTCGCAGATGTTGTACGAAGCCTTCATCGCCTTACTGAGAAGAACCAAAAGTTCAAATGGTCGAGCGAGCAGCAAAAATCATTTGAATTGCTGAAGGGAAAGCTGTTTAGTTCTCCAATTTTGGCATATCCACAGGCAGGATAACTCTTCATACTAGATACTGATGCAAGCAATGCGGGAATAGGAGCGGTTCTATCACAGAATCAAGAAGGAAAGAAGTGTGTAATAGCGTACTACAGCCGTTCGCTTTCTAAGCCCGAGAAGAACTACTGCGTGATGCGAAGAGATTTTCTAGCTGTTGTCGATAGCGTCAAACACTTCCACACCTATACGGTCAGGAATTTCTTGTTCGAACTGACCATGCGGCACTCAAGTGGCTAATGAAGTTTTGGGAACCAGAGGGTCAAGTGGCCAGATGGATCGGACGACTCCAGGCATACACAGAGCATCGAAAAGGAATTCTGCACAATAATGCCGACGGGTTATCCAGAAGACCCTGTACACCCCAATGCAACCACTGTACAAAGCAAGAAAACAAGAAGTGCTCTGAAGTAGTTGCAAAAATAAGACTACAAGTCAAAGATCGCTGGACAAAAGAGCAGCTAAGGGAGGAACAAGTGCGCGATGATTCGATTGCTCCAATATTTCAATGGATGGAGCAAGGTTAATTACCGGAGTGGCACGAGATTGCAACAGCAAGTCCTACAGTAAAAACTTACTGGGCTTAATGACAGTCATTGAGATTGAAAGATGATAAGGCAATGGAAATGGGCTGATGGTCAAAGCACAAAATCACAGATTTCGGTACCAACGAATCGGTTCAAAGAAGTTCTGCAAGAATTACATAGTGAAACATCAGGAGCACATTTTGGCGTTAATAAGACGCTAGATAAAGTAAGGAATCGCTTCTATTGGGTCAATTGCGGCAGAGATGTGGAAGACTGGTGCCGAACATGTGATACATGTGCCGCAATCAAAGGACCACAACCAAAAACCAGAGGACAAATCCAACAGTACAATGTTGGAGCACCATTTGAGCGGGTGGCAATGGACATAGCTAGTGGATGGAAATCGCATATACTCGTGTGCATTGATAACTTCAGTAAATGAGCAGAAGCATATCCCATCGCAAACCAGGAATCTAGCACGGTAGTGGCATACTTTTAGGCTGTAAGACTATTAGATTATTTGAAATTTAAAATGTAACCGCCTGTAAGTTTGAATCATTACGCACTGGTCAAAAATGTAGTCAAACCTGTTTGTGCGGCTTGCCCGGTTTTTGTACATGATTTACAAAGTTTTTCAAGTTTTATAAAGTGTATTAAAGTTTTTTAAAACAAAAGTGCATAAAAGGGAAACAAAAAGAAAGTAAATAGTAAAATTTCTAAATTACTAAAAGCTAAATTAACGACAGTGTACCTTTCGCGTGAAACACCCGAAGCCTATTTTAAATGTAGAGATAATTTTGTGAAGAAAAATTATCTTCGTGATCTGGTTATGATAAAACTCATCATATTGCCGGCCACAAAATTTATTTAGAGAAATATTAACCAGCTTAAATAAGTAAAATGCGTCGAATGGTACAGAGGATTACAGCGCTAACTTAGTTTCAACCAACACAAGAACCACTTGTAATCTTTATCTTCTCTTTCTTTACTTTACTTCTGTATTCAAGCCTCTCAAACTATTTCTGTTTTCTGAAAAACAGTGCTTTTTAAACAAACTTTCATTTAATTGAATTCAAAAGTGGTTTTTAAACTTTTTTTTGCTCTGCTGCGTTTGCGGAATTTATAAAGAGCATTAGTTTTTTTTATTTTTCTTTAATAATTTTTTTGGTATTCTCTTGCCTGTGTAAACTGCACTTAGTAAGTTAAAATTGAAATTAACCAAAAATTTACAAAAAAATACATAACCTCACCGAGATCATGCCGGCAAGATATCTTTGAAGGATGACCAAGTAAGTTCATTTGCATATTTTTTTTTACTTTTGCTACTAAGAGCAGTTTTTTTTGTTTGCAAATTGAATTAATTACATTTGAATAGAACAAAAAAATCAATCATAATACTTAGATTTACTAAATAAACATTCCATAAATTACTAGAAAAAAAAATCAATGAAAAAATTAACAAGATAAACATATAACAATTCCCTTTCAATTTTTTTTTGATATACTTATATATCTCATAAATACAATACATTGTTAAATTAAGTATAAATACACACAAACAGCTTATATTCTTATCTCTGGAACTTATGTAATCCTTGAGTGGTTAATTGGAACTATAGTGTTTGAATTCATAGGACGAACGAACTGTCCAACAAATTATTATTTTAATAAATTTTTTTTATAACGTGAATGAAGAGGCCTTGAATTTTTTTTGCCGTTGCCCGGTGCATTCGAGAGTGGGTTTCAATGAATAAGTTTTCGCAGTACGAACTCTCAACTTTACAGATGTCTTCTTTGGTAATTGGCATGTCCCAGAAATCTATTAGGTTTGACTCGAACTCTGATAGTGTAGTAAAATCTAAGGTTCGTTTTCCACTTCCGTTTCCCGGGTGTCCAGATATTATCCACCCACCAAGAAATGTGTTTTGCAGTAATAATCCTTCCTTCTTCTCCAAACCTGGACGTAACACTGTTGAATATACTGGTCCACCCAATAGCAAAGAAATATGTGCTGGTTTGTTGAAATGCGGATCTGCAAGAGGTTTTGTCAAAGGAGGATTTCCAGGCGATGTGACTGGGCATGCTGGGAAGTGATCCGGTAACTCGTTTGACCACGAGTACTTTGATGTTTATGAAGGGTTGATCTGGATTTTCAAGTTTTAATTTTATATTTGCAATAGAGCGGACTTTTCCAATCTCCCCTCCTACTCCAATAACTTTGACAAGTGTTCGTTTTTTAGGCAATCGTAACTTCTGCACCATGGCTTCCCGATTCTGTGAGCTCAGAAACTTTGGACAGTCCACAACTGGATGGTTTTCTGTGCAGATGAAGCACTTCCTTGTTACCTTTGTTGCTGCTTCTTTCGATTGAAGTGTAACATGTACTTTGGTATGCGAGATACTGGAATCCTTCCTAGGTACCTTATGAGATGACTGAATAATTTGACAATTGTCGACTTGATCTAGATGATGCTGGTATTCCTTGAACACGAAATCTTCTATTTCCTCTAAGGTAGGAAGTCTGGTTTTACAGTTGTAGAAATTGTTCAATCTGCCACGTGTGATAGGATCTAAACCTCGAAGGATTAAATATGATCATGATCTGTTCTCCACTTATTTTATTTCTTTTGAAATTGGAGACCCGTCCTTTAGTGTAGTGCATGTATGAAATTATAGACTCTGCATTTTCTGGGATTGTTGGACGTCGTGGTAGAGCTAGCATAGCCTCTAGTTCAACTTTTGCTAAATGTCTCGGATTGTCAAACGTTCGGTCCAATGTTGACCAGCAATCGGATAGTTGTCTCCAGTCAAGTTCAAATCGGTAATTGCTTCCAATGCTTTCCCAGTGAGCTTCCACTTGAGTAATGTGAAGCGATCGATGTTTGACATTCGGCTTTTCACTACAAGTGAATCGAACTGCTCATTAAATTCACGGTACTTTGTCACCACTATATTCTCTTAGCTGTACCCCCGGGATTTTGATACCCTCTGCACGCGGTCTGTCTGCCTTCAATTCATACTCTCGATCAAGCGTTAGTTTCGCTATGGCATGTAGGAGTGCTTCGGTTGTATTACTTACATGTTGAGGTAAGTTGGACGGCTGCGATGGAGTGATGTATTCTTGACTACACATCCCTCCCGCGGGATTTTGTAAGACAAACCCAACTCTTTGCACGTATGTAAATATTGGTTAAACGGGCATGGAGATTTGGGGATCGTTAGACGCCTTTGAGTCCGGCTTGCAGCTATCGACAGATGTAGCGGGAGTAATTGATATTAATTTTGATGCTGGTGTCGTATGGATGTGCTCTGGTAAATTATTCCTTTCGTCTGTTTGAGGATTAGAACTTACGGCCGTTTTTGCTCCGGGAGCATGGCTGGTTTCCACATCAGTTGGGCCAACTGCATCTCAAGGATTTCCGTCTTTGGTTTTGTCCTCATCCAACAACTGTGGGGAGTTCTTCTTGATGAACTCTTTAATTTTTGCGAAGATTGTTTGAGCTGCCTCGAATTTTGGCAGGAATTCAGCAGCGACTTTTCTGTTTAGTTTAGATAAGTTAGCGTAGTAAGTCTCGATGGAAGTCCAAATGCTCTTAGCCTTATCGTACTGCCTGGAAAGCGTTTCTGGAGAACGCTTTTCTAATCCCAGTTTGACGAGGTTAACTCTAACCTCCTCCAGCTGGGTGATGACATCTTGTAGGTTATCGATAGCTCGTCCAAAATGGTTCATATTGAAGTGAAGTGCGTGTTTGTAAAGTAAACTATTACTTTTAAATACGGATAAAGTAAACTGTTACTTTTAAATGTGGATAAAGTAAACTATTACTTTTATAAGCGGATAAAGTAAACTATTACTTTTAAATGTGGATAAAGTAAACTCTTACTTTTAAATGTGGATAAGTAAACTATTACCTTTATATGCGGATAAAGTAAACTATTACTTTTTAATGTGGATTAAGTAAACTATTACTTTTAAATGCTTGGCAAAGTAAACTGTTACTTTTATGTATGCGACTCACACTAGGATACGAAAGAATGGCTTGGAAATGATTATAAACAATCCGTCTCGAAGTACCTCTGTTTGTTGAAATTGCTCCTTGCACTTGAAATAAAAATAGTCACCTTGCCTTGGGTAGGGGGATAACTATTTAATTGAAAACAAGACTTTTGAAATGGTAACTTGTTCTGATTTTATTATGCAAATTTCCTTACTATTTATTCAATTTTTTTTGCTTACTTAATTACTAATAATTTACTTAAACTAGCCTTAATTGTTATTGTGCAATTTAGGCTTACTAAGAATAAATGCTAAATTATTGTGCAATTTATGCTAATAAATAATTTCCCGTGTTGATTGTTGTGCAATTTTGGGGTAAACGTCCGAGATCGATGGTGACCCATATTCGTTACGGAGTATGTACACAACAATTGAAAATTATTATGCAACTTATGCTAATAAATTATTTTGGGGTAAACGTCCGATCGATGATGACCCATATTCGTTGCGGAGTATGTACACAACAATAGAAAATATGCTCAATGCGTTTATTTTTGTTTTGTTTTGGTATTTTTTTTTTGTCATAAACAATAATATAAATTCGTTGTCGAAATTTGGGAACTGAAGTACCTTTGGACTGGTCAGGATTTGTTTTAATAAGTCAAATGATTTTGCGCAGTCTTTGCTAAAAATAAAAGGAACGTTTTTCTTTAATAGTTTGTTTAGAGGAATTGTGATCTCTGCGAAATTTGGACCAAATTTTCGATAGCAGTTAGCAAAAGCAACAAATCGCCTGACTTCATCTACATTAGAGGGTGTAGGAAATTTTTTTAGCGCCCTTGACTTTGATGGATCTGGAAATATCCTTCCTCTGTAATTACGTGACCTAAATACAATACTTATTTTCGTAGAAAAGAGCATTTACCTGGATGAATTTAGATTGGATTCATCGTTGGAAAACGGTAGTTAAGTTCTTATTATCTTGTTGCAGACTATTACCAAATACTATAAGATCATCCATCATTTTGAATAGGTTAATCCGGACATTGCGATTGACATCATTTGCGAAAAAACACTAGGGGAAATTTTGAGTCCTATTGGTAGTCGTTTGAATTGGTAATGTCCCTTCTCCGTTGAAAAAGCTGTGCAAGGCCTGCTTTCCTTATCAAGTTCCATCTGATATTATCCTGGACTTAAATCAATGCAAGAGAAATATTTAGCTGAACCCAACATGTCGAATATGTCAGTGATATTAGGTAGCGGAAACTTGTCGTCCTCTATTCGATCGTTGACTTTTCGGTAAGTCAAAATTTTTGTATGCCAGTAATGGGATCAGACTTTTTAGGAAAGATAAGAATTGGTGAATTCATGCGGATCTGGATGGTTCAACTATGCCGTCGTTCATCATTTTTTCCACTTCGTTTTGAATATCTTGGTTTTGAACGTGAGGAATACTATAGGGCTTAATGTAACTAGGTAAGGTTCCATTTTTCAGTGAGATGTGGGCTTTTGCTAGGGTGTATAAGTAGGGTGGTCTCCATCCAAATGAAATATGTCTTAAAATTTTGCGCATAAGGAAGGTCTTTCATTGGTTTCCTCTGTATTCAATGTGTCCAGATTTAATGATTCTAATAATCGCATAATGCTTTCGGGTTTTGGTTCTGAGCCTTGTTTGTACTTCAGAATGTAATGTTTACTTGCTGGCTCGGAGTTAGGTTCCACCCATCTTACTATCACTTCCTTTTCTCTTGTATTTATAGTTTTGATAAGAATACTTCCATTTTTTGGTTGTGATTATTATGCTTGATGTTAACGTATAACCCATTTGATATTCCTCCTGTGTAAATAGCTGAAGGCGTTAGTTGGGATACTGACTCTCCTCCAAAAGGTCGGCTTGTCTCTCGGAGGGGCTCTCGTTTACCGCAGTAATTGCTAGGACTCGATCCCCTACCCTGTGATTGTTCGCGTTAGTATTACTTTGATTATATCCGCGTAGACGGGGTGTGTTACCAAAGTTACCAGCTCGAATGGGTGTGCGTGCATTTCTAAAGTAATTAGTCCGAAAGGTTGTGTTTGGGTTTCTAAAGTTGTTAAAGCTTGGCCTGGGTGATACGTTTTTATTTGCATTGCTAGTAAGTCTCATTGTTAATTATGCCTATTATCTCGAGTGTTGGCGTCTGCCTCGATCTGTTCTATTTCTGTCGTTTGTGCTACTAATTCCATTGTTGGGTCTTGTATTGTTGTGAGATTCAGCTTGATCGTTTCGTGGATTTCTGCCCCTTTGGTCATGGTAGCTTCTTCGTGTATTCCCTATGTATGTAACAGTGTAACAGACCACTAACCGTGGAAAAGTACTGGAGACAGCACAAAAGGCGGGAGATTAAAGAAAAAACAGAGCCACAACCAAAAAAGAAAAGAGGCGGTAAGAATGTAAAAAGACGAAAAGAACTGGAAAAATCTCTACAGAAAGTTCTAATAAATGTTGGATTGCATCTTGTAATTTTGTGTGACGGGCACTATCTAGCATTATCCTAAAACTATCATTAACCCCTTCTTTCAAAAATATTAAACCTCTCCGTTCATTTGCTTCCGTTGGAGCTATTCTTGCGTTTTCTCCTTGTGCTGTAACTTCTAGTTCTGTCATCCTTGTCGTTAAATTTTCTGTTTCGTTTGTGAAGTCCTTTAATGGTCGCTGTCCTTGTTTCGTGGTGCTCAGTTTATTTTGTATTTGTTCTATTATGTCTTTTACACCGCACTTCTTATGACGTTTGGTTTTTAATTGCAAGAAGCTGTTGGGTGTTGATGAACCAAGTTCAGTCAGTGCTTTTCCTTGTATTTTGCATTTAAGCAAAAACAAGAGTAGGTTTGGCGTCTTCCTTCAACATGTCATGATAGAATTCGACACTGTTGATGAAGTCTCGAAGGCTATCGCTACGTTTTGATTCTTGGTCAATGTTAAGTATTAGTAATTTTTGTGCTGTATTATAGTCAAAGTCTGCCCTTTTTTTTGTTGTTAGTACTTGTTGTTTTGAAAAGTCTTAGTTTTCTAATGATTTCATCGATCTCGTAGCTTCGTGGCAATTTTTTATCGTGGTTAGTATTTTCTGAGTCGCAAATCGCCGCTTTCGTGCAAGCGTAACAACTCCTTTGCTCTTTCCACCCTAACTTTTTTTTCAAGGCCTTTAGTCTAAGATGATGTTTCAATATGTGCTGCATCCGTTCGAGCGAAATGTTCGCCTCACGAGCCACTTTTCTGCCGCTATGGCGCGGATTCCGAGCGAATTTGGCCTTCACCTTCCGAATGATATCCGACGATGTTGTAGTGCATTTCGGTCCATGGCGTTTTCCAATGCTAGAAACTAAAAAATTTGTTTTTGCTAAAAAGCCTGTCATAGATCCTGCTAGTCTACAAAGTTCCTGTCATAGATCCAGTCTACATTGCCAGTCTACTCAAGAAATAAATGAACCAACGACAGGAGAACGAGAACCCTTCTCTAGAGGCAGCACTAGGAAACAAGGCAGCGGGTCGTCGACCACTAACCGTGGAAAAGTACTGGAGACAGCACAAAAGGCGGGAGATTAAAGAAAAAACAGAGCCACAACCAAAAAAGAAAAGAGGCGGCAAGAATGTAAAAAGACGAAAAGAACTGGAAAAATCTCTACAGATTGGCTTCCATAGCAATCTCAAAGAAGGAGAAGGAAGGATTTCTCAAGCAAATAAAAAACATAAAGGAATGAGGAACAAATAAGAAAACAATCCATTAAATGGGAGAACGGAAAGGTACAAAAGCATTGGAGCCATGGAGTCATAGTATGGTTAACGGCTACCCAGGCGTTAAGATTGACAACATGACCACATCATGGCGCGATGGCTTAGCATTTTGTGCAATAGTACATCGGTTTAGACCAAATTTGATCGAATTCAATAGCTTGAACAAAAGCGACATATAATAATAATAATATTCGGCGCGACAGACCATTGCGGTCCAAAGCCTAGCTTCTCGCGACCATTTGCGTTGCGCATGTATATTTGTGACCTACAATTTAAGGCCGGATCCGAACGGCAAATTGAGAAGCTTTCCGTGACAAGTTATTATTCTTGGAACGTTTGTCACCCATTCGAAAGAGGTGGGACACAGTGAAAAATACTTTTGGATTTGCTGGGATTCGAACCTGAACCTCCTGCTCAGCAGCCATGTGCACTTCCACTGAGCCACGGCGCCCACATTAAATTATTATTAGTTGGTTTATTATTAGTTCTAGTTTTATTAGTAAGTAAAATAAGTATTTGTTCAAAAAAAGAAAAGAGAAAAAACCGTCATAATAAAAGAATGTATGTGTTTTTTTTTTGAAACGCCCTCAACGAGACACGAACCCTTGGTTCAGCGAGTGTAATCCAGCAAACACTGTTACAATTGTTTTATAGCTCTTTCGATTTACTGGATATAGTTAAGATTTTTCTCTCGTGGTTTTGGTTTGATAATCTATTTGCATACAATACCCGGAGTTCCGTTTGATTTTGGATTTAATTGCAAAGTTTTGTATCCAACACTGTTACTTCAGTACCTGTCGGCAATCGATGGGTATGGTTTTGTTTACGCAGAAAGATGGCGAAGAGAGAGCAATCAGTCTTATTTCTCAGTTTGTTTTTGACATTCTGGTTTTGGTTTGGCGTTCTATTTGCAAAGCATTCACCACGAAAAACACGAAAACTTTGTAATTTTGACAGCTTACCCACATGGATTTGGTTTTAGGTATGGCTAAGTAAATCGAAAGATACCGACATAATTGGCAAACTCAACACTTCGAAATGATTTTTTCACTTTTTTAAGCTTTATGTTGATGTTGATGACTTATGTTAAATTTTTTTCCTACAAACTCTGTCTCAGAGTTGTTTTTTGGCTTTCAAATTGTTCGTTTCCCCTTCAAAATGACTCTACCGTAGAGCGAAAACAGATCTGTATTTTTTGGAGATTTTCCTCTCATTTTACTATCACAAACAACTACTGATGTCACATGGCACATGGCACATTTGATTTGTGTTCACTTGAAGCACTATAACTATACTCTATTCTTCAATTTTGTTTGTACAAATTTTAGAAACAGTGAAATTTTAATAATGAAAGAAGAGATTTTGCAATTTTTTTCTGTCTTCATCATCATCAAAAACCACATCTTCCTCTTTCGAAAACGATGAATTCTTAGACTTTACACACACATGCAACAAAAAATGTTGTCGGGGATTAATACTTCCGAAAGTCAGGGGGGTGGTCGGAAATAAGAACACAAACTCAAATGTACCTTTTCTTTCAAACGATTTATTAACTAAATTTATTTACTCTAAATTCTTATTACAAACTCTAATCTCTCTGTGTATTCGTGCGGCGATTCCGTCGGGTTCAATTTTTGTCGCATTCGGTTGAGCTGGTCCTGAAGAACTGAAGAACGTTGTGCAGCCGACTGCTGCAAGAAAGCTCGCCTTGCCATGCGAGTCCGTCCACCACCACCATCGCCTGTGACTCCAAGTTGCTGCGTCATCACACATTCCAAATGTGTAGCGTGTCGAGTAGCTGATACCAGGCCCATGCCTTGGCTATCCAGCTGTATACGATGAGAAAGGTGCCTCGCCGGCAACTGCGATAATAATCCTCTGTCGGTAAGACATTCTGGTGTACGCAGAGCGAACAATGTTGCTGCTGCTCGTCGTTGCTGTATATTTATTTGCTTAGCAAATAGGCCATCCGTCTACATCGCAACGGAGCGAGGTATCGGGTGTCCCCACACAGTGCCCAGTCGATGAGTGGACGACGATGAGCCGCACAAGCAGTGAACGTCGCAGTGTGCGTCGTCAGCGAAATGATAATATGTGTTGTGGTGATCATTCGGCAGGCAACAAAGTGATTGCAATATGGATCGTATGCAGACGGAATGTACTGCAACTTTGTGCGACTGGTGGTGTGGAATGCGGCGCGTCAGCAGTCCGCATTTAATGTGAGTATTACTAGTGGCAATACTTTTATTGCCATGAATCAAGGTCAACGGTTGTTGACCGAACAAATGTGAACAAAAGAATTCGCCTTTCGTGTTCGATTTCCCTTTTAAAAAAGCGCAGAGTTTTTAGGACAAAAAATTAAGGCTAAGCTACGGGGACAGGCTTTGAGACACCCTCTTCTGAATCCTTTTTTTGAGCAAACCGCCATTTTGTTTTGGGAAGTCATCTCCTTTATGAGGTAGGAGATTCAAAGTTTCGAGTTTTTCTTGGAAAAATTCCTTTTTTTTCAGTGGTTTGAAGGAGATTTGGGGGTTAATTGGTATCGTATGAAGGATAAAAAAATACATTTAAAAAAAATGGGGCCAATCAAACCTACCTCAGAATATTTAGAGTCAAAAAGTTCAACAGTGGAAGTGTTTGAATGTGGGTGGGCCTCATGTTGACGTCAAATGAAAGCTACACAGCCATACTATTTTTATGGTATTGTCCCAATTTTAATGGAAGGTGGATCAATTTATACGCATTCCAAATTATAGTTTTTTCATAAAAAAATAGCTGATGATTTCCCTCGCTCAATTTGTTTATGTTTAGAAATTAATTTTTCTTTTAAAGGCGTCCCTGAATGTTATGGGCACACTATAAAATACTGTGCGCTCAATTAATTTATATTTTTCAATTTATTTATATATAGAAAGGAGTTTTTCCTTTAAAAAGGCGTTTTTGAAAATTGTGTACACTGTAAAATAATGTGCGCTTACTTACTTACTTATGTCCTATATCCCCTTGTGGGTCCTAGGGCCTCTACTACGCCTACGCGCCATCGCGTGCGGTTCCTGGCAATGAGCTTCAGCTCTTTCTATCTCTTCCCCAATTGCCGTGACTCCTCCTCAACTGTTCTGCGCCATGTATTTCTCGGAAGACCCGTTCTTATACTAACCTGAGATAACGGATTCCATTGCATTGCGTAGTTCGTTGAATGGTTGTGCCTATTGGTTCCTGACCCGTTCTCTGGTAAAGATGTTCGTTAGAGATACGGTTAGGCCAGAAAACCCTTAAGATGTTCCGTAGGCACCTATTTACGAACGTTTGTAATCTTTTTGTGATAGTAGCGGTCACCTTCCAAGTGCTGCACCCATACAACAGCACAGATTCAACATTTGAGCGGATCAGTCGCAGCTTGGTGTTTAAGCTGATCGCATTGCTTCGCCATATCATGGACATCATTCCAAACACCGATTTTGCTTTGCCGATTCGGTTGACAATGTCCTGTTCGGTTCCATCTTCGGTCGAGACAATACTCCCAAGATATTGGAAACTCTCTACTCTCTTTAACGGCTGTCCAGCAATGTTAACTTGAGTTACTGAGTTAGTACCGAGGTTGATGCTTTTGGTTTTGGCAGTATTAATCTTCAAACGCGCAACATTTGCCTCCCTCTCCACATTTGTTGTCATTTGGTGCAGCTCCATAATTCTGTGTCAGAGTAAACAAACGTTGTCAGCGTAGTCCGGATGCGAAGTACATCGCTAATCACCAACAAAAAAGTATCGGCGATAGATTGCAACCTTGTCGCAACCTTAGGATCTCGAATTCCTCTGACAGCTTTCCTCTATGCAGCACATGACATTTAGAGCCATCATAGGTTGCTTTAATAATAGCTATTAATTTATCGGGTATACCTCCCCTGCGTCAAATTCGCTCAAGTACTACTATTACCTTTGCAACTGCAGGAAGAACGCAAATGCCTCTCCAGTTTGCGCACTCCATAAGACTACCTTTTTTAGGGAGCTTGACAATCATTCCCTTCTCCATTCTCCACTCGTCGGCGAAATTTTCTGCTTCCTCTACAAGAGGATATAAAAGCTCTGCTGATGTCGTTGGAGCGGCACGCAGAAGCTCTGCGGGTATACCATCTGCTCCTACTGACTTATTGTTCTTTAGTACGTTGATCGCGGTAACGATCTCATCTTTACTGGGAGTTGAGGTGCGAATTCGGGAAATTGTTACTTCCAGCAGCTCCGTTTGATTTGGGTGCATATCGTTAGCAAATACACGGTTTAGTACCGTAGAGAAATGCTCCTTCCATCACTTGAGCTGATCCTCCCCTGAAATGAGTACGGCACCATCTAGGCCTTTCAACGGATGTTGGCTAGAGCGGTGCCCACCTGTTTAGCTCTTTGGTTATTCTGTAAACGGTTCCGCTATCGCACCTGCTCGCTGCTTCTGAGGCCAGGTTGTTAATATAATTACGTTTGTCACGCCTAACATTACGCTGCACTTCTCTCATTTTGCTTCGATACAGGGACTCTAGCTCGATCCTCGCTGCTTAAATATCTACCAACAATACTTTTTTCTCCAGATGTGAAAACATTTTTCACAGCCTTCCAATGTTCCTGGATGGTTGTCGGCAGTGGAAGCAATCACTCCTTGCGATAAATGATCCCTTAATTGTTGGCGTACTGAGGGGATCTTTAGCCGGTCGATGTTATACCTAGGCATTCGGATGATATTGCGGATTCTTTGAACTGATGTATTACGTAACTGGACAGTAGCTACCATAAGGTGATGATCCCGTACCATACCCATGTCGGCTCCTTGTCTGTTTCGGACGTCTAAAAGAAAGCTCCTAAAACGTCGACTGATCGCCACATGGTCGATTTAGTTGGATGATGATTGCCCGCATTTGACACCCAGCTGACCTTGTGGCAGGTCTTAAGCTCAAACATGGTGCCTCCTATGACAAGGTTGTTGGTGTTGGAAAAATCGACAAACCTTTCACCATTGTCATTTCGTTCGCCAAGGCCGTGCTTTCCAATCACATGTTTGAGTCCTTCATTGTCGTTGCCAACCTTGGCATTCAAGTCCCCCATCATGATGACGATATCTCCGTTCGGCGTTGCGTTGAATACAGCGCTTAGTTGATTGTAGAAGTTGTCCTTTTCATCCTCAGTCGAAGGATTCGTTGGGGCGTAACACTATATGATCGTGACGTACTCTTGTCTGAAATCTGGCCGATAAGATCCTATCACCATGTGGGTGCCAGGAAATTAGGCCTCTGCGTGCTGTTGGCGTTAGCAGCAGACCCACTCCAGATTCACGGGGACTGCCGGAGGATTTGCCGGAGTAAAGTAGCACAGTGTTACACGTGGGGGATTGGTACTTTCCCGCGTCGAACTTCACTCACTCCTAGTATGAACAAATTATATCGAAGAAACTCACGTTCCAGTTGAAGAAATCTGGCATTTTGAGGTCCTTCACTCCCTGAGTCAAGGAGCGTCCTCACATTCCAGAAACCAATCTTAGTCCGGGTACAATAGCCAAAAGTCGTCATTATTCGACCATTACTTATCCGAAGCGTTGTGACGGTTTCAGTAGCGGGCATTTATTGGTACCGCATGGTGCTAACCCACATTACCTAGACTAGAAACGCTAGCACTAGCACTAGCAGTTTTAGCCTAAACATATAAGGATATTTATACACATAGTTGCCTAGAAACGCTAGACCGTTCGCACTAGCAGTTTTAGCCTACGCATATAAGGATATTTATACACATAGTTGCCCAAGGACCACCACTAGGAGGTAGAGCAAGCACTAAATCACGAACTTGATTGTTGCGCTACTGGCCCAAACCAAGTTTTGAGCAGTCAGTAGTTTCCCGATCAATCGCAATGCAGATCCCCTTGTGCGCTTGATTAATTTATATTTTTCAAATTATTTATATTTATTGACACACTGTAAATTATTGTAGGATCAATTAATTTGTATATATCAATTGATTTACATTTAGAAAGGAGTTTGTGCTTTTAAAAGGCGTTTTTGAAAATTATGGACACAGTGCGCTCAATAAAATTAAATTTAGATATAAATTTTTCCTTTTAAAAAGTCTTTGAAAATTATGGAAACTGTAAAATACAGTGCACTTAATTAATTTATATTTAGATTGGAGTTTTTCCTTTTAAAAAGCTTTTTGGAAAGCTGCATCATGGTATATCATGTAATTATGTAGGAAAAAAACTCAATCATATGATATATGACTCAATTATTAAATGAAATACCACATGAACCAAATACAACTTGATCAAACTTCCGTTAAAAATTTGCCACGCCCATAGTACATAGAATAGTACGACTGTGTAGACCTAATTTTCACCTTTCATAAGAAACCAATATTTAGGCCCACCCACTATAAAACACGCCCCCTGCTGAACTTTCATGAGAAATCAGTTTTTGCCTCTCTGTCGAGGGGTGTTGGATTGAACCCAATTTTTTATAACATGAAAGGTATTTTTATTATCTTTTATATTATACCAATTAACCCCCTTACAACTTCAAACCACTGAGAAAAATTAATTTTTCAAAAAATACTATATTTTGCTCCGCTTCTATTTTTATTTCAATTTTCCTAGCGTCGATTTTTAAAATTTATCCAATACGTAGCACAGTAGTTTGTAGTAGCGTTCGTGCTGTGTTGTGTGTTGTTACAAAAAACTATTGTGTTCGCTGCTCGCGGATTCGCGTTATTCGAATTGCATTGACAGCTCGTACCACAGCGGCTGCGGTACCATTCTGTTCAGCAGTTAGCGAATGTGAGAGATCATTTTATCAAATACCGAATAGTTCCGTTCGAATTATACGTCATAGATCATACAATTAAACCAAATTAAAGTTGTTGTTCATGTTTTTATATATAGGGATTGACTATTATTGGTATATTGTGATAAAAACAGAAATTAGTTGAAGTGTACATTTAAAGATAACATTTTATTTTTTAAACACGATCCACGACCTTTAAGGACTAGTTATTGCTCTTGCAAGTAGTTGCAGAGATCATTCAAGCTTCGTAGATAAACAAAATATCAATTATGTTAAATACTGGGTAAATATAACTTGTCTCATCCTTATACTCTTAAATAAAAATTGGGTTTACCAAATTACATAGCAAGCTAGCTGGACGCACAATTTTTATAACTGGTGCTTCCAGAGGAATTGGGAAAGCAATTGCTTTAAAGGCAGCTAGGGATGGTGCTAACGTTGTTATTGCTGCTAAAACAGCTGAGCCCCATCCAAAGCTACATGGGACAATTTATTCTGCAGCAGAGGAAGGTAGGTTTATCAAAATGATCTCCACCGACTCCTTTTGATGTCTTCAATTTAATCGGTATTATGCCTCTATATTTCTATTTGCAATCTTCATGTTTTAAGGTACAAAGTTCAAACAAGTGGCACTGACAATGTATACGAAATGCGACTTGTATTCGTACGAAATATCGATTTTTACTGTTACAAATATGCACGTTATAAATATTTAAAATAACCAGTAAAATTTATCCTGGATGAATATTCCGGCGGATTTGATTGATTGATGTTGTTCTAAAAGCTACTTTTTGATTCTTAACTTATATGTACTTCGATTAAAAAAAAACAGAAGTATTGATATTACTCAGAAAAACAAAAATATATCGGGATATATGGGTGGTGATGTTTTTGACATCTGCGCAATGGAAAGTCTTAAAAAATGTAATTTGATTTTTCTTTGGTTTTCTTGGCTGGCTGCCTGGCCAAATTTTGTGATCAATTTTTAACCCACTTCCTAAAGCCCGATTTTATTGAAGCCGCACACATGTGTATCTCCGATGACAACAATTTCTATTAAAATTTGGAGCCCCTCGGGGAGAAGGGTGCCCATATAATTTTTTTAAAAATTAACCCGATTTTCTTCAACTTTTTTACACATGTGTAACTCCGATTAGAGAATTTACATGAAAATTTTTATGGGTTTTTTTCTTTGTTCTTTTCTCTTTCCCGTAGGAATTAACAATCAGAAACTCAGCAAAATATTTTTGCAAAATAAATAATACTGTTACGCAATTTAGACTTTCGAGTTCGTAAAGGATTTTGCAAATAAAACACAACACAAGTTTATTAATTTACGAATAAAAACTTAACACAAGTCCACAAATTTATACAGGACATCTTTTAAATGCACACAAAGAATATGTAATGAGTCATCTTCTAAAAATAAACTACATGTTTAATCATGTTCTTTTTCAAAAACCGGGCAAACCGCACAAACCGGTTTAACTACATTTTTGACCAGTACAAAATTATTCAAACTTACATTTGATTTACGATTACATTTCAAATAATCTTATAAGTCGTATACTATTTTTAATTACAAAATTACACCCATATGTCAAAAATGACTTCATTTTCTATTAACGGATAGTTTATTTTAGTTTTGACTAAGGTGTAAGAGCAATCGTGAAATATAAATTAAAAAAGAATGGAGCTCGATTTTTTTAACAAATGGTATTAGAATTGATTGATAGTGATTCGCAAAGTGGAAATAGTTTTTCAAGTGATACAAGTTCCAGCAACGCCGAGTAGAAAGCATGAAATTTGCAACTAAAGCTGATTTTGACATTTCTCACAAATCTGTTCTACCTCAAGAGTACGTGCAGAAAAACTGTCGAGCTGTCTTTGAACATAAAGTAGAACAGTCTCAGACAGAAATTTTTCTCATTGAACACGAAAACCAGATATTTTTCTGCTCGGAACAGCCTCATTTTTGGCTGTCAAGTTGTTCGTTTATTCCAAAAAAACCAATCTAAGGTAGATCAAATTTCCCCTTTAACAGATCTTGATATTTTGGGAGATTTACTCTTTTCACTAACTCAAAACCTTCTCTATAGAAAGCCCAACTCTACGCATACTAATGCTGTAAACCAATCCCAAACGCATGTGTGTTGGTGGGATGTGAATACAGTGTACAAAAAATAAGTAGTCGCAAAGAGCGAGAAACGTAAGATGTGGTAGTGGGAAACAGAAAAATTTTATATGAATTTTGCTCTTTAGTTGATTACTAATACAATTACGTTTGGTCTAGATATAAGCATGTATCTGTGTACGATCGGAACAGTTGTGCTTTCTATAGAGAAGGTTTTGCACTAACTTTGCAAGAACAACACATGCAACAAAACAATGTAAACAAAAGATTCTCAGCTTTCGTGTTCGTTTTTTCGAGAAAAAATCTATGCATACTGTTGAATGGTGAAAATTTTCTCATCAAAAAAGACAATTTTTGGAATCTCATCACGTTGTGTTGCAAATTCCATTCGGCGTCAGTTGAGACTGCTGGTGCAGATGGTCTTGGTTCTTTAATCCTTCGTAAAACTAAAAAATCCGCACTAGAAATTTTACCGTTTTATCCAGAGTATTGACTTGGCATTTCCAAATGGTCATGGCATGGCATAAGCAAGACGAATTGGAAACTGGGTTCGGATCCCTCTGGTATCTTCCGACATTACCGATGTACATGAAAGTGTGAAAGTTGAAGTAACCGATGATTTGGATTTGAAGCTTTTTGAAAAAACGAAGGCCCAGTATATTGTGGAAAGTGAGCTACAATAAATTCAGGTAGATCTAAGTTCGGTCGTTGGAATAAAATATCTCAATGACTTTTCCTTTAGCTCCATTTGTGAGACTATATGCAGTGCTGATGTTTAAGATCAAGATTATTTTTAGCTCATACAGCTGGATACAGTGACTGCTGAAAACCTCTGAAATTGTCTGCGGTTTTTGGTTTCAAGTTATGAGGATTATTTAATGAATTGAGAACAAAGGCATATTGAGCTTTTGTATCTGCATATTATTTTTATTTGCTGCTTCATTTGTTAGATAGCATGAAAAACTGGATGACATCGGCTCAAAATCGAGACCGGTGAAGAGATTTTTTGCCGGAGGCCAGGACCGGACTGCCTCGAGGGGCATAGAGCCTCAACTACGCCTACGCGCCATCTTGTTCTGTTAACTGCAACGCTTTTGAGCTGCCTCCAACTAATTCCCAAAGATACTGCTTCCTCCTCGACTGTCCTGTGTCCCGCTGTTCTACCTGCCTGAGTGAGCGGGTTCCACTGCATGGCATATTTCGCAATGGAGTTGTCATCGTAGTGTGTGTCCAATCCACTGCCACTTTTTCCTTCGAACAATAACGTCTATAGGTTGGATATACGATCCTCAAGATGATACGTTGGTATTCGTTTAAGGAAGATTGCAGCTTGCGCATGGTAGTGGTATCCACCTTCTAAGTACTGCACCCACAAAACAGTACTGATTCGACGTTGGAGCGGAACAGTCGAAGCTTAGTTCTTAAGCTGAAAACATTGCTTCTCCAGTCTTTCGATAGCATTCCAAACGCAGCCCTTGCTTTCCCGATTTTGCTGCACACGTCCAGTTCTCGGTGCCTCCGCGATCAGCCGAGACCACACAGGTATAGAAAATTGTCAACTTTTTCGACTACCTCCAGCAATGTTGAGCTGGGAGCGGGTGTTAGAAGTGTTCAGGGCTTTTGTTTTGGCAGTGTTTATCTCGAGCCCCACTTTGCTTGCTTCGG
Source organism: Nephrocerus scutellatus (assembly GCA_947095585.1). NCBI lineage: Eukaryota > Metazoa > Arthropoda > Insecta > Diptera > Pipunculidae > Nephrocerus > Nephrocerus scutellatus. The sequence continues at coordinate 49,352,372 of OX352764.1, forward strand.
TTTTAGATTTTGGGCCATCATATGAAGGTCCATTTTCCGATGTGCTCAGCAGGCAAATATCGTCAGCGTAGTCTAGAAGTTAAGTTGCCATAGTCCATCGAATTCCAATGATCCTTACCGTCAGTGCTGCACGGATTACATCGCTGATGACCACCAGGAATAACTGCGGTGATAGTATGCACCCCTGACGTGTACTCCACTTTGGACTTCAAATTCCTCGGACACCTTACCGTTTTGTAGGACGTGACATTTACTTCCTTCGTATGTAGCTATGATAATAGCTATAAGTTTTTCTGGGATACCCCTCTTGCGCAGGGCCACAAGTTGTCAAAAGCCTTTTCGATGTCGATGAACAAAGATGTAGCGGAGATCTGTACTCGACGCATTGTTCTATTAAGATCCGCAAGGTATAATGTGATCGATGCAAGAGGATCCAAAGCGAAAGCTTGCCTGTTCGACGTCGAGCGTTGAATCTAAATGCTCCTTAACGCGTTCTAATATAATTCTAGCTATTATATTGGCTACGGCCGGTAAAATGCATTTACCTCTCCAGTTTCCACAGTCCATCAGATTTCCCTTTTTTGGAAGCTTGACGATCATCAATATCATGGATCACGGAATAACTCCTCAAAAACTTGAATATATGACGGATTCCTTTACTGTAAAAATTGCTATTGTTCTTTACTGCATCTAACTTCTGGAAGCTTGGGCGCCTACTGGGGAAAGTTGTTCATGATTACCAACCAAATGACCAAAATTCCACCAAAGGAGTTGTTATTTCTCTTTGATTCACGAAGTCTTTGGGTCAATTTTGCCCAGTATCGGAACACATTCGTCAATGATGACAAGTCGAGCCTTAGCAAAACTAGCTTGAAGTTCAGCTAGTCGATTTCCATTGAGAGGACCAAATTTAGCTGACCATGCGAATTTTTGCTGCTCTTACGATGTCATGTGGCATTGAAGCTGGTATTCTGCAGATCGCAGTTCGTAACTGCCATTCATAGCGATGCCAAATCCATTAGAAGACTAACACTTCATTAAAGAAATGTTTAATTAAAAAAATTAGTTCTCGGAAAAGAACCAATCAATCGAAAGTTTGGTGCCAACAGCCCACCGCGCATGAGTCGTTAATGATCTGGTTTATGATTATTTGCATAGCTATTCTTAAAGAACGCCGTACACAGATTTTTTGTTGCATCACGGCCTCCAACTCTCGTTCTCTTTTTCCAGTAAGCGTTCGTACCCGTAATATTAGTTGTATATGCATACATTTTGCTAATAACAGCCATTCGCAATTAGACTGGTTAAACAATATGCCATTTGAATAACTCATGGATGATGCTGATAAGGGAACGACCAACTTATTCAACACATTTTCAACATACTTTGAAATCTTTTGATGTATTTGACTCCCCGCTCCTTCGTATAATCATGCATGGAATTGTAATGGTAAAAGTGGTATCTCTCTGATGAATGCTTTTGCGTTTTGCTTAAAGTTAAAAACGAAGCAACAGACATTATTGACAACACTGAAGGAAGCAGCATTTGTTGTTGTTAATTTTCTAAGCTACTTCTGGATCTCTGATGAAATTGGTGACATTTCTCTAGTCATGTCATTTTCCGAGCCAAATTTGTGAAAATTATTTTTTTTCTACAACGAGAACACGAATTATTTATATTCCTTGGCCGGTCAAAGTTCTTTCTTTGCAGTGTGGGATGTTATAGTAACGCATTTCATCGTGAAAATACTTCATTTATTAATGAACAAATTGCTGCTCATGAAGATTACCGTGAACCTCGTCATTGAACTTATCTAGAAATTCTTTCTTTGACCTTTACTGTCTTCGGCGAAAATTAGCTTGTTTTGACTGGATCTCGCTTCTTGCAGCTTCTCTCCGTGTATTTTAGCGAGCCTTTGTTCTCTTTTAGGGACGCACGATACACATCGATGTAAAAAAACACTCGAATTTAACCGATGTATTTTTAAAGCTTAGATACATTCGATGTATTGATGTTCTTCATTCGTATATCGTATCGTAATCTAAATTAGGTAACCTAATTTAACTTTGATATTTGGCTTTTGGCCACACGTAATGCCAGTGAGTTGTCACTAATTCAATATGTCTCTACAACAAGTGACAACTGGCTAATACTTTTTATTTAGAGTTAAGTTTCATTTTATTATGAGTCTATTTGTTGCTTAGTTTTTGTTCTAAAAAGTCTAACTGCAGCTTCTCTTTTTTTTGTAATGTACACACGCTAAAGGGGCTTACTACGTCCGAAGATAGGCTTAATGGTGGACCCATGAGCTCGTGTTGAGGCACGGGTATTACGGATGGGTTGGAGAATGGGCGGGATGCATCTGGATATTTCTTTTGAACACCGCTTGTGGAAAAAGCGATAAAACAGTGACTGGCAGGAAACATTCCTACGATGTTCAAGCGATTCGATTGTTTTCGCGCTATATACGTCACTAATAAGTTTTAACGCGCGGTTCTGAACTCTGTCTAGTAGATGCAATGTGGTCATGGGAGCACCTGCCCAGACAATGCAGTTGTATTCAAGTTTAGGGCGAATATACGCCTTGTAAATAGTAGCCAGACTAAAGGAGTGAAGTACATCTTGCACCGTTTTAGGAGACCTAAGCATCTCGCAGCATTTTTGGCGATGGCAAATATGTGGTCATTCCAACGAAGCTTGTTGTTGACACACATACCGAGAATTGAGAGTTTTTCAGTTCCTTTGATGCAAGATCCATTCATGGATAAAGGTTGGGGGTTTAAATTACGCTTAGACGACAGAAGAAAGCATTGGGTTTTAGAAGCGTTTGTAGTCCCCACCTTGTTATGCTGTCAAGGTCAGAATTTAACGTGCTTAACATACGTTGTTGTTCAAGTTCCACTTGTGACGAAGAGGGGCGCGCAGAAAGCGATATGTCATATGAAAAGCTAAGAGTACTGTCGTCAGCAAAGGAAGGATTGGATTAGAGGTGGTGGATAGGAGATCATTAATGAAAATCAGAAAGAGTGTCGGAGATAAAACAGAGCCTTGAGGAACACCGGCGTTTATGCGGTGAACACTGGATTTGAATCCGTCCAATACGACCTTGATTGAACGGTCAGAATGGTAGTTCCTAGTCCAATCGAGCAGGGTGTTATTAATTCCATAAGCATTCATTTTCGACAAAAGAGCTTGATGCCAAACTCTGTCAAATGCCTTTGAAATATCGAGTGCAACAGCTTTGCTTTCTCCAAAATGATGCAAAGATCGGTTCCACTGTTCGGTGAGATATACCATCAAATCACCAGTAGAACGTTACCCACGAAATCCATACTGCCGATCACAAAGGATTTCGTTGGTTTCAAGATATTTCTTAAGCTGGTAATTGATCAGCGTTTCCATGACCTTGGAAGGAATGAATGTAAGTGCTATGGGTCGGTACGAAGAAGGAGATGACGGCTCGCCTTTTTTGGGTATGGGCTGGACAAATGCTGTTTTCCAACTTCTCGGGAAGAGTCCAGAAGAATAGGATAGATGGAAAAGCTTGCGCTGTGGTAATGCCAACGTTGAAGAACACCTCTTCAAAACTATAGCGGGAATGCCATCAGGCCCAGCAGATAAAAACTAATAGGTTCTTTGTTCTTTTTGTTTGTACATTTTCATATTATAATAAATTTTCATAATTCTGTAAATTGTAAAAGCGTAAATTCCTTTTCTTTTAAAAAAACAATTAATTTATAAATTTCATACGAAATTTTATTTTTATAATATAAATACGAGTATAAATCTCCTGTTCATTTATGAAATGAGAAATATCATCACATTCCTAAATTTTTAACTTTACTACATTTAATACATTTACATTGAATATCCATATAAATTATTATAATGAAAACTTAAAATCCTTAAATCTTATATTTATTTGTATGGGAGCCCCCGACCCCGAGGTCCGAGGGGCCTAAAAATATATATGTGTGCAAAATTTCAATAAAATTGGGCTTTGGGAAGTGGGTTAAATATTGATCAGAAAATCTCACCAGCCAGCCAGCCACGGGCACGCGAAGTTAAAAATTTAAATTTTTCTTGTAAATTTTCTGATCAGAGATTCGATTTTGTGGTGAATTCCCCATATGGTATAAAAACATAACAGCCACAGCGCACGGTTGGTGCGACGTACACACAACGATGTACGAAGTACTACCAAAATTATTTCTTTCGAGTTGAGTTAAGCTGTAAAGCAGTTGAGTGCGAAACCAGTTCTTCATATATGTACTCGTAATATTGTACAAAACACAAATTCTCTATACTCTCTGCTCTCTGTTGCAACGCAACAACAAAACGACCCCAATCGTAAATTCGCAGCGCTGCCTACATTTTATTACTCATCAGCGCACACAGAACACAGTCATTATAGTATGAAATGATATGATGTCGCTATATGGGAAAAAAAATGTATATGGAGAAATTTTTACAGAAAGTGTTTTTCATCGGAGATACACATTTGTATAAAATTTTAAAAAACTCGGGTAAATTTTGTAAAATATTTGTATGGGAGACCCCCGACCCCGAGGTCCGAGGGGCCTCAAATAGAAAGTATTGTCACCGTAAATATACATGTGTGCAAAATTTCAATAAAATCGGGCTTTGGGAAGTGGGTTAAAAATTTATCAGAAAATCTGACCAGCCAGCCACGTGCACGCGAAGTTAATATAGAGAATTTAAAAATAAAGAGAATTTCTTTATGGTTCCGTCTGCTTTTCTCGCTGCTTGGCTTTGAGTTTGTTTAGAAAGCCTGCTTCCTCTCTGTTGCTCTGTCTGCCTGCCTCGCATCGCTGTCTGACTTTGAACTTGTGTAGCAAGCCTTCTTTCTCTCTGTTGCTCTGTCTGCCTCTATTCGCTTGTGCTGCAATATTTTGTCTTTTGGCAAGCGGCGACTCACGAGCTCTTTTCTACCCTTTTTTTGTCTTAGAGTCTCTTTGGGAGCCATTTCTAATTTCAAATCAAATCAAATCAAAACAAAGCTATCACAATACTTTAATATAAAGAAAGCACAAACAAACTGAAAAGAAAATTAATTTTCCCCGGATTTTAAAATAATAATTATAATAAACTAGCTGTTCCCGGGTGCTTTGCTACCCGCACACATGAACCCACGGGTTGACGGGAGAACTATAGCCTATAACTTTCCCTCACCTGCCAATAATTTACGTTGACATTTTTAAAAATACGTTTGTAAATCTCATGTTAGAATTTTATCTTTCTCCCCTTCCATCTATACCCATAAATTTCCCCCTACCTGCCAATAATATATCTTAAAAATTTCATAAAATTCAGTTTTAAAATGTGGCTGATATTAACATTTTACATTCCCTGTTTTAAAATAAAATAACTACTAATTAAACAAATGCAGTTTTCGTGACTCATGTGTATAATATAAAAACAGTTATTTTGTGTAATAACGTTTTTTTACGATTAATTATAAATTTTATTTTTAATTTGGCGTCCTAAGAAGTATTCTTGCGCGTATTGTAATGAAACGAAATGAATGTCAAAAATAGCGGTTATACCACCTACTATCTTGAAAACAGCGCCACCTATCGGGTCCAAATTTCATAAAAACCCAAATAACAACGAAACAAACGTATAGTTCAAATTTGAGGTTCCTAAGATGCTTCGTTACTAAGAAACAGAAAAACCGTTATATCTTCGAAACAGCACCATCTATCAGGTCCAAATTTCACAAAAACCCAAATAGCAATGAAACAAACCTATGGTTAAAATCTGAAGTTCCTAAGATTTGCTGAGAAACAAAAAAAGGTATATTTTGACAACAGTGCCACTTAGAGTGTTTAAACCAAAACAAAAACCCAAACCGCTAAAATCCTAATCTATGGTAAAAAATTTCAGCTTCATGCTATATCTGGTTCCTGATAAAGGCAATCTCAAAAAATTAACACACCATTTTTATATATTAGATATATAAATATACTAGCTGACCCGACAGACGTTGTCCTGTCCCACTTTCAATAAATTTGTTTGTGATCGTTTTGTGAACTTGGGAAAAGCTATTTGTTTTGCGATATCGCGTCACATTATTAGTCACATCAGTATTAGCAGAAATACCCGGCTGTACCCTCCCACTGAGCCCCGCCCACTGACCTCCTGCCCTCTGACCTCCCGCCCACTGACGCCACGCCCACTTACACCCCACTAACTAACCAACTCACCAATCCAGAAAACTATAGAATCGACACTTATACAGGCAAAAAATGTACACTTGTTCGAATATTCTTTATACGAAGATCATATACAGGGAAAACTACATTTTCCACCTCAGCGCCACCTATCGGGTCCAAATTTTGTCAACGACTTTCTTTTTTTTTAAATATTATATGGTGTGAATTTGAGCCAAATCGTTCCATAAATAAGAATTTTTGGGAAAAAAACGATACCAGCGCCATATGCCGGGCTGATTTGTGAATCTAAACCATCCAGTGCGTCAACAAAACGCATACAAAAAAATTCATTCAAATCGGTCCAGCCGTTTAGGAGGAGTTCAGTGACATACATAAATATATGTATTTCCGGTGACAACACTCTATTAAATTTAATAATTTTTTAAAAATATGACCCGATTTTCTTCAAATTTTATACACATGTGTATCTGCGATGAACAAAACTTTTTGTAAAATTTTCGGAGTGAACGGGACCTGAGGCCCATATAAATTATTAAAAAATGTATGTATCTCCGATGACAACTGTCTTACTTTGGAATTGATCGGGCCCCAATGTCGGAGGGCTTTCATACAAATTTTTTACACCTGTGTATCTCCGCTGACAACAGTTTTTGTAAAAATTAGTTTGAATTGAAGGGGCTCTAATATTAATTTTTTCCAAATTAACCCGGTTCATACTTTGCACACATATGTATCTTCTATCAGAGAATTTTTAATGGTTATTTTTTTTAAAGCCTAGGTTAGTCGCTCTTTGCTTTTCTGTTTGAGTTTTGAAAATTTAGTATGATAAATATTTTAACTTCGAAGATCCAATATGTAAGATGCTTTTAAAGTACATACCATCAGACAAATAAAATAATAAATAAATAAAATAAATGATAAAAAAAAGAGTGCGTGTAACTTTTACGCGTGGTTGTAGTGAAATTTTTTTGACGTTGTTGCCGATATTACGATTAATCCAGACCCTATTGGCCAGATCCCAGAATTTCCATAGGACCAAGTCTTATAGTCGGATCTAAGTCCTATATTCCGAGTTTTATACGAATCGCTTGAGAAATGGCTTAGTTCCTAAAACTACAAACGCTATTGGCCAGATACCAGAATTTCTATAGGAACAAGTCTTATAGTCACATATTAGTCCTACATTCCGAGTTTCATACGAATCCCTTGAGAAATGGCTTGGTTCCACAAATCCCAGACCCTATTGGCCAGATCCCAGAATTTCCATAGGAACAAGTCTTATAGTCACATATTAGTCCTACATTCCGAGATTCATACGAATCCCTTGAGAAATGGCTTGGTTCCCATGATTCAATTATACGACACAAAAACGTTACACAAAAAGGGAACACAAAATTCGAACACAAAATCCGAACACAAAATCCGAACACAAAAACTTAACACAATTTTATTTTTATACCCTACTAAATTTTCTCCTTACCGTCGCTAAAGTAGTTTCACTACAAAAAATAAAACAAAAAATAAAATAAATAAGTAATAATTATTTTGCACACATACAGTCATTGGCAAAATTATTTGCACAATGTAATATTTACACCATATCACTTCAATAAAGTTGTATAACTTTTCAAAAATTCAATAAATCACTGATATTGTTGTTTATTACTAATCTTTTATATATTTATATTATATATAAATAAAAACCAAAACAAAATTTCAAACAGAAATAGTTTAAAGTATGAAAATTACAGTGGCACAATTATTGTGACATCACTAAAGAATGACAAAATTATTTGCACAAGTGCAAAAACCGTTTGGAAACGCTTCTGAAAGCTGAAAATGGGAAATATTTTTATATTGAATGCAATGATATTCTTTGGCGTAGAATTCCCTAATAAGTTGTGTTCCTCCTTTTGCCGCAATAACTTCTCCGAGGCGCCTTGGCATTGAATCAATCAAACCTTGAATTTACTGCTCCGGGATGGTACTCCACGCTTCTATAAAATCTTTTCACGTCTCATATGCAGATCTTCCGATGTTTTGTGGAATTTTGGACTTCACTAGATGCCACAAATTTTCTATGACATTTATGTCAGGGCTTTGGGGAGGCCATTTAAAAACTTCTTGTCCTACTTCTGATAAAAGAGTAGGGTAGGCTGTGTCGAAGACACGGCCGTGGGTTTTGAGCGTGACAACGTCTGACCGGGACGAAAAAAAGAAAACAAAGATCTTGTTGTCTGTGGGACATAAACACGGACGTATATATTAAAAAAAAATGTCTATACTAAATACAAGTCCTACAACTTGCATCGTAGCTCATCACATCATCATCATCACATCACATTATATATAAATTATTTATAAGCGAATTTTAATGTTCATAACCACTAACTGTGAAGTGGCTGCATATTGCATATCACTGCCCAAACAGAGTAATCAGCTTTTGGTTTTAACTCATAAAACAATTTGAGTTGTTTTAAATTAAATTTGAAGAGAAGAGAAGTGAGCAGTACTAACCAATGCATCGAAATGGTATGCTAAGAATGTCGCTTTGAAACATGCAGGCGTGATTAAATTTCATTTGCATGGTTCTCTCTCTTCTGTAATTGATCGAAGAGTTATTTACTCTAGTTACTGTAAACATGACTAAGGATAAGATAAGCGAAAAGAAAAGGAAATAGTTGCAAGGAAGCTTGCAGGTTTTCATTGTAACATGGATCTTTTTTGAAACTTATGGTAGTTTTGTTTTTCTGCACTTCATGAGAGCACTGTTACGAGCAGAGCAGAGGACCGATAGAAAATGAACAGAGACTATACTATCACTACGGCTGCGGTAAAGAATTAAGGAGTTACGCAGCTTGTGCTGCACAAAAAATGGCAGGCAGTCGGTATGCACGAAATTGCGGCTATATTTTGAACCGACTTACAGTCTGCTTGTAGGGCGACAATTTGACATTTACATTTTGCTATTTGCATTCCATTTTAAGTAGCTGCTTAAACTGCGCAGTCGATTTTTCTTTAATGCATTGGCTGAAAAGTGAATTTTTGACCAACATGCAGCATAAACTGCGCAGCGGTTGAATTCTTGACCGCAGCCTACTACTGCATATGTTTGTTTCGTTCTGCTCTGCTTGATTGTATGTTATTGAAACCACATACATGATCATCAATCACATCACATACAACAGAATAAATAATTTATAAGCTGATTTAAATGTTAATAACCACTAACTGTGAAGTTGCTGCATATTACATATTACTGCCCAAACACAGTAATGCAGCTTTTGGTTTCAACTCATAAAAAATTTGAGTAGTTTTAAATTAAATTAGAAGAGGAAAGTAGTGAGTACTGAGTAGTGCTGCCGATACTTCGAAATGGTATGGTAAGATTGTCGCTTTTCAAACATGCAGGCCAATTATTTCTCATTAAATTTCTTTTGCATTGTTCTCTCATTTCTGTAACTTATAGTAGTATTGTTTTCTGTTACACGACCAAACACGAGGGCACTCACTCACAATGTTGATAGAAAGAGCAGAGCAGAGCACTGATAGGAAAATGAACAGAGACTATACTATCACTACGGCTGTGGTAAAGAATAAAGTAGCTTCGCAGCTTGTGCTGCACAAAAAAATGGCAGGCAGTGGCAGTCGGTATGCACGAAATTGCGGCTATATTTTGAACCGACTTAAAGTCTGCTTGTAGGGCGACAATTTGACATTTACATTTTGCTATTTGCATCCCATTTTAAGTAGCTGCGTAAACTGCGCAGTCGATTTTTCTTTAATGCATTGGCTGAAAAGTGAATTTTTGACCAACATGCAGCATAAACTGCGCAGCAGTTGAATTCTTGACCGCAGCCTACTACTGCATATGTTTGTTTCGTTCTGCTCTGCTTGATTGTATGTTATTGAAACCACATACATGATCATCAATCACATCACATGCAGCGAATAAATAATTTATAAGCTGATTTAAATGTTTATAACAATTTATTGCGAGGTGTGTACATATTAAATATATCATATCACTGCACAAACATAGTAATGCAGTTGCGTCGATAGTAGTAAGAGAAGTAAGAGCTGTTAAAAAATATATGTAATCTTTACGCGCGGTTGGAGTGAAATTTTTTGACGTTGTGGCCAACATTACGATTAAATTAAAAGGCACGAGTCGCTTGAGAAATTGCGTAGTTCCCGAAACTCCAGACCATAATGATCATACTCCAGAATTCCCATAGGAAGGAGTCTTATAGCCGCATATTAGTCCTGCATTCCGAATTTCATTTCAATCGCTTGAGAAATTGCTTTGTTCCAGAAATTCCAGACCATAATAATCATATTCAAGAATTTCCATAGCAAGAAGTCTTAAGCCGGAACTATAATGTAATTTCATCTCTTTACGCTAGTGTCAAAACCCGACGACAATGAAAATGTATGCTGCGCCCATAATAGCGTTCGCAATACTTTCGTTACTTTGCCAATCGATTAGATGTGCGCTGGCGAGCGCATTTTCTTAAGAAAACATGACAGTTGTCATATGTTATTTCGTCGAGGTGACAAAACTACATTTTGGTCGGATGAGAAACTTTAGAATCTTTGGAAAACATTTCGTCGGATTTTGACTTTAACGTAAGGGGGCGAAATTGCATTATAGTTTAGCCTTTATAGTCGCATCTTAGTCCTACATTCCGAATTTCATGCGAATCGCTTGAGAAATTGCTTTATTCCAGAAATTCCAGACAATAATGATCATATTCCAGCATTTCCATAGGAAGAAATCTTATAGTCACATCTTAGTCCTACATTTCGAATTTCATGCGAATCGCTTGAGAAATTGCTTTATTCCAGAAATTCCAGACAATAATGATCATATTCCAGAATTTCCTTAGGAAGAAATCTTATAGTCGCATCTTAGTACTACATTTCGAATTTCATGCGAATCGCTTGAGAAATTGCTTTATTCCAGAAATTCCAGACAATAATGATCATATTCCAGAATTTCCATAGGAAGAAATCTTATAGTAACATCTTAGTCCTACATTCCGAGTTTCATACGAATCCCTTGAGAAATGGCTTGGTTCCAAAAATCCCAGACCCTATTAGCCAGATCCTAGAATTTCCATAGGAACAAGTCTTATAGTCACATATTAGTCCTACATTCCGAGTTTCATACGAATCCCTAGAGAAATGGCTTGGTTCCAAAAATCCCAGACCCTATTGGCCAGATCCCAGAATTTCCATAGGAACAAGTCTTATAGTCACATATTAGTCCTACATTCCGAGTTTCATACGAATCCCTAGAGAAATGGCTTGGTTCTAAAAATCCCAGACCCTATTGGCCAGATCCCAGAATTTCCATAGGAACAGGTCTTATAGTCACATATTAGTCCTACATTACGAGTTTCATACGAATCCCTTGAGAAATGGCTTGGTTCCAAAAATCCCAGACCCTATTGGCCAGATCCCAGAATTTCCATAGGAACAGGTCTTATAGTCACATATTAGTCCTACATTACGAGTTTCATACGAATCCCTTGAGAAATGGCTTGGTTCCAAAAATCCCGGACCCTATTGGCCAGATCCCAGAATTTCCATAGGAACTGGTCTTATAGTCACATATTAGTCCTACATTACGAGTTTCATACGAATCCCTTGAGAAATGGCTTGGTTCCAAAAATCCCAGACCCTATTGGCCAGATCCCAGAATTTCCATAGGAACAGGTCTTATAGTCACATATTAGTCCTACATTACGAGTTTCATACGAATCCCTTGAGAAATGGCTTGGTTCCAAAAATCCCAGACCCTATTGGCCAGATCCCAGAATTTCCATAGGAACAAGTCTTATAGTCACATATTAGTCCTACATTCCGAATTTCATGCGAATCGCTTGAGAAATTGCTTTATTCCAGAAATTCCAGACAATAATGATCATATTCCAGAATTTCCTTAGGAAGAAATCTTATAGTCGCATCTTAGTTCTACATTTCGAATTTCATGCGAATCGCTTGAGAAATTGCTTTATTCCAGAAATTCCAGACAATAATGATCATATTCCAGAATTTCCATAGGAAGAAATCTTATAGTAACATCTTAGTCCTACATTCCGAGTTTCATACGAATCCCTTGAGAAATGGCTTGGTTCCAAAAATCCCAGACCCTATTAGCCAGATCCTAGAATTTCCATAGGAACAAGTCTTATAGTCACATATTAGTCCTACATTCCGAGTTTCATACGAATCCCTAGAGAAATGGCTTGGTTCCAAAAATCCCAGACCCTATTGGCCAGATCCCAGAATTTCCATAGGAACAAGTCTTATAGTCACATATTAGTCCTACATTCCGAGTTTCATACGAATCCCTAGAGAAATGGCTTGGTTCTAAAAATCCCAGACCCTATTGGCCAGATCCCAGAATTTCCATAGGAACAGGTCTTATAGTCACATATTAGTCCTACATTACGAGTTTCATACGAATCCCTTGAGAAATGGCTTGGTTCCAAAAATCCCAGACCCTATTTGCCAGATCCCAGAATTTCCATAGGAACAGGTCTTATAGTCACATATTAGTCCTACATTACGAGTTTCATACGAATCCCTTGAGAAATGGCTTGGTTCCAAAAATCCCAGACCCTATTGGCCAGATCCCAGAATTTCCATAGGAACAAGTCCTATAGTCACATATTAGTCCTACATTCCGAATTTCATGCGAATCGCTTGAGAAATTGCTTTATTCCAGAAATTCCAGACAATAATGATCATATTCCAGCATTTCCATAGGAAGAAATCTTATAGTCACATCTTAGTCCTACATTTCGAATTTCATGCGAATCGCTTGAGAAATTGCTTTATTCCAGAAATTCCAGACAATAATGATCATATTCCAGAATTTCCTTAGGAAGAAATCTTATAGTCGCATCTTAGTTCTACATTTCGAATTTCATGCGAATCGCTTGAGAAATTGCTTTATTCCAGAAATTCCAGACAATAATGATCATATTCCAGAATTTCCATAGGAAGAAATCTTATAGTAACATCTTAGTCCTACATTCCGAATTTCATACGAATCCCTCGAGAAATGGCTTGGTTCCAAAAATCCCAGACCCTATTAGCCAGATCCTAGAATTTCCATAGGAACAAGTCTTATAGTCACATATTAGTCCTACATTCCGAGTTTCATACGAATCCCTAGAGAAATGGCTTGGTTCCAAAAATCCCAGACCCTATTGGCCAGATCCCAGAATTTCCATAGGAACAAGTCTTATAGTCACATATTAGTCCTACATTCCGAGTTTCATACGAATCCCTAGAGAAATGGCTTGGTTCTAAAAATCCCAGACCCTATTGGCCAGATCCCAGAATTTCCATAGGAACAGGTCTTATAGTCACATATTAGTCCTACATTACGAGTTTCATACGAATCCTTTGAGAAATGGCTTGGTTCCAAAAATCCCAGACCCTATTGGCCAGATCCCAGAATTTCCATAGGAACAGGTCTTATAGTCACATATTAGTCCTACATTACGAGTTTCATACGAATCCCTTGAGAAATGGCTTGGTTCCAAAAATCCCAGACCCTATTGGCCAGATCCCAGAATTTCCATAGGAACAGGTCTTATAGTCACATATTAGTCCTACATTACGAGTTTCATACGAATCCCTTGAGAAATGGCTTGGTTCCAAAAATCCCAGACCCTATTGGCCAGATCCCAGAATTTCCATAGGAACAGGTCTTATAGTCACATATTAGTCCTACATTCCGAGTTTCATACGAATCCCTAGAGAAATGGCTTGGTTCCAAAAATCCCAGACCCTATTGGCCAGATCCCAGAATTTCCATAGGAACAAGTCTTATAGTCACATATTAGTCCTACATTCCGAGTTTCATACGAATCCCTAGAGAAATGGCTTGGTTCTAAAAATCCCAGACCCTATTGGCCAGATCCCAGAATTTCCATAGGAACAGGTCTTATAGTCACATATTAGTCCTACATTACGAGTTTCATACGAATCCCTTGAGAAATGGCTTGGTTCCAAAAATCCCAGACCCTATTGGCCAGATCCCAGAATTTCCATAGGAACAGGTCTTATAGTCACATATTAGTCCTACATTACGAGTTTCATACGAATCCCTTGAGAAATGGCTTGGTTCCAAAAATCCCAGACCCTATTGGCCAGATCCCAGAATTTCCATAGGAACAGGTCTTATAGTCACATATTAGTCCTACATTACGAGTTTCATACGAATCCCTTGAGAAATGGCTTGGTTCCAAAAATCCCAGACCCTATTGGCCAGATCCCAGAATTTCCATAGGAACAGGTCTTATAGTCACATATTAGTCCTACATTACGAGTTTCATACGAATCCCTTGAGAAATGGCTTGGTTCCAAAAATCCCAGACCCTATTGGCCAGATCCCAGAATTTCCATAGGAACAGGTCTTATAGTCACATATTAGTCCTACATTACGAGTTTCATACGAATCCCTAGAGAAATGGCTTGGTTCTAAAAATCCCAGACCCTATTGGCCAGATCCCAGAATTTCCATAGGAACAGGTCTTATAGTCACATATTAGTCCTACATTACGAGTTTCATACGAATCCCTTGAGAAATGGCTTGGTTCCAAAAATCCCAGACCCTATTGGCCAGATCCCAGAATTTCCATAGGAACAGGTCTTATAGTCACATATTAGTCCTACATTACGAGTTTCATACGAATCCCTTGAGAAATGGCTTGGTTCCAAAAATCCCAGACCCTATTGGCCAGATCCCAGAATTTCCATAGGAACAGGTCTTATAGTCACATATTAGTCCTACATTACGAGTTTCATACGAATCCCTTGAGAAATGGCTTGGTTCCAAAAATCCCAGACCCTATTGGCCAGATCCCAGAATTTCCATAGGAACAGGTCTTATAGTCACATATTAGTCCTACATTACGAGTTTCATACGAATCCCTTGAGAAATGGCTTGGTTCCAAAAATCCCAGACCCTATTGGCCAGATCCCAGAATTTCCATAGGAACAGGTCTTATAGTCACATATTAGTACATTACGAGTTTCATACGAATCCCTTGAGAAATGGCTTGGTTCCAAAAATCCCAGACCCTATTGGCCAGATCCCAGAATTTCCATAGGAACAGGTCTTATAGTCACATATTAGTCCTACATTACGAGTTTCATACGAATCCCTTGAGAAATGGCTTGGTTCCAAAAATCCCAGACCCTATTGGCCAGATCCCAGAATTTCCATAGGAACAGGTCTTATAGTCACATATTAGTCCTACATTCCGAGTTTCATACGAATCCCTAGAGAAATGGCTTGGTTCTAAAAATCCCAGACCCTATTGGCCAGATCCCAGAATTTCCATAGGAACAGGTCTTATAGTCACATATTAGTCCTACATTACGAGTTTCATACGAATCCCTTGAGAAATGGCTTGGTTCCAAAAATCCCAGACCCTATTGGCCAGATCCCAGAATTTCCATAGGAACAGGTCTTATAGTCACATATTAGTCCTACATTACGAGTTTCATACGAATCCCTTGAGAAATGGCTTTATTCCAAAAATCCCAGACCCTATTGGCCAGATCCCAGAATTTACATAGGAACAGGTCTTATAGTCACATATTAGTCCTACATTACGAGTTTCATACGAATCCCTTGAGAAATGGCTTGGTTCCAAAAATCCCAGACCCTATTGGCCAGATCCCAGAATTTCCATAGGAACAGGTCTTATAGTCACATATTAGTCCTACATTACGAGTTTCATACGAATCCCTTGAGAAATGGCTTGGTTCCAAAAATCCCAGACCCTATTGGCCAGATCCCAGAATTTCCATAGGAACAGGTCTTATAGTCACATATTAGTCCTACATTACGAGTTTCATACGAATCCCTTGAGAAATGGCTTGGTTCCAAAAATCCCAGACCCTATTGGCCAGATCCCAGAATTTCCATAGGAACAAGTCCTATAGTCACATATTAGTCCTACATTCCGAATTTCATGCGAATCGCTTGATAAATTGCTTTGTTCAAAAACTCTAGTTCCTCATGACCAAATCCCATTGGATATTAAAAAACGTTACTTAAAATCTGTTAAAAACGTAACTTAACATCTGTTAAAAACGTAACTTAACATCTGTTAAATAGTGACATTTAACATTTGAGTTTTTGAACATGTACCCTCTTAAACCTTGGAGTGAGACGTTGTCACGTCAAAAACTTTTTGATGTTCCAAGCCGTGTGTATGTGTATCATGTTGAAGAATGAAATCGCTCCCAATTGATGCTGATCCTGCCACCAGTGCAATATCATTTAGAATCTCTAAAAAATGTGACTGTGTCATATGATCAGAGCACCGGACAAGGGGTCCCACACCACAATATGATATACATCCTCATATCATAATTTTGCCTCCTTTGGAATGCCTTTTGAGTTCCGTAACAGGTTCTTTGGCTCTTGTTTTTGAATCGGTGTAATAAAACTTTCGACCATAGCTGCCATCTAAAGAACAAGCTGTCTCGTCAGTCCAAAGCACACTTCTCCAAAAAGCCGCTGGTTTGTTGATATGTTTCCTAGCAAATTGTAGCCGAAGCCGCTTATTTATAAAGGGTTTTTTTTTGTATGACGTAGGCTCGAATTTTATTTTCTTTTAACCTTCTTCGTAATGTTCTTTCACTAACATTCTCCTCACGATCCTTGTTTAAATCATTTAACACATTTCGAACTTTTTCACATGGGTTACTTCTAAAAGAACGAATAATTCGGAAGTCTTCCCTTTTCGAAGTAACCCTTTTTCTGCCTCTACAGGTTCGGTTTTTTACACTTCCATGGGTTTTTTGTTTTTGAATTTGGTAATAAATTGCTCTTCGACTGCAGTGATATTTTGCCGAAAGTTTTGTTGCCGAAGCACCGGTTCACGAAGGACAGATGACGCTAAACTACTAACAATGATTACGAGCATCGCTTTTCATTGAGAAGTTGAATAGTTTAACTACCGTTTTATATCCAGAACCGTTTTTGGCACTTGTGCAAATAATTTTGTCATTCTTTAGTGATGTCACAATAATTGTGCCACTGTAATTTTCATACTTTAAACTATTTCTGTTTGAAATTTTGTTTTGGTTTTTATTTATATATAATATAAATATATAAAAGATTAGTAATAAACAACAATATCAGTGATATATTGAATTTTTGAAAAGTTATACAACATTATTGAAGTGATACGGTGTAAATGTTCATTGTGCAAATAATTTTGCCAATGACTGTATGTATCTTCTATCAGAGAATTTTTAATGGTTGTTTTTTTTTAAAGCCTAGGTTAGTCGCTCTTTGTTTTTCTGTTTGAGTTTTGAGAATTTAGTATGATAAATATTTTAACTTCGAAGATCCAATATGTAAGATGGTGTGGTGATGCTTTTAAAGTACATACCATCAGACACCAGTCCTGATAAAAAAATGAAAATCGATTATTGAGTTACACTGAAAAACCTTGTTTTTAATATTTTTTATTCTAAAACTACCCCTATTACTAAAAAAATTTTAAAATTACGCCGAACGCTAAACAATTGTTTTAAAGCAAGTCCCATCAAATATTTACAGGAAAAGTCGAGATATATGAGTGGATAAACTCACAAACAAACAGACAGACGGATGCTGAAAATTTATTTGCTCCTCGGGCTCGCTATTAACGTTAATATTGGTCTTACGAACGCCTGGTAAAAAAGGGACCGTCACCTTTATCTCAGCCCTATAAAAGCGGCTCTTAATTTTTAAATGCAGTATTTACGTGTTCATTGTAGTCCAAATAAATGCGCATGACTACTGAGACGGTTCGTGGTTCGAATCCCAGTAACACGAAAAGTATTTTTCACGGTGTCCCACCTCTCGGAATGTCTGACAAACGTTGCGAGAGTACTAACTTGTCGCGGAAAGCTTCTCAAAATTCGCCGTTCGGATCTAGGCTTAAATTGTAGGTCACTTCCATTTTTGTTCAAAAATATACATGCACAACACAAATGGTCGCGAGAAGCTCGGCCTTGGACCGCAACGGTCTGTCGCGCCGAAAATTATTATTATAAGCTCCTCAATGTAAAACCAATATCTGCATGTTTAACGAAACGTCGCAATAAAAATAAAATAAATAAGTAATAATTATTTTGTTACCGAAACGAAACAACCAGCTTACTTGACTACAACAGAAAGAATGAATAAAAAAACATACATAGTGTACTAAAACAATTTATATAAATACAATTTAATTTTCAACACTTCATCTAATTGTTGTTAAAAAAATTTCATTCCAAATGATAAAACAATTTCTCTAAATTTCCTGATTGGTAAAGGTTTAGCGAGTGCTACTTGTTTATTTAAAAGAATTGGTTTAATAATATTATTCTTTATATGCACTCTGAAATGGAATCTCCTATCAATATATTTTGTTCTATGATAAAATTGCTTGTTTTCGAAAGTATAATTGCACTTTGATTCTCAATCAATCGGTCCTGACTAATATCGAATGATACGTTTCACGAAATTGACTTCATCTGAATTAGGATTTTCTAAACAGACTCACTGAACTCACTTTATATGAAATATCAGATCTCAGCACAATTCACGCAAACATTAATGAACAATTGTTGGGAGACGATCGGATCTTCTTTTTGTTTCTTGTTTGTTCGGCCACAATCGAACCATCCTTTTTTGTTTCTGGATTGTTCGACGACAATCGAATCTTTTTTTGTTCTTTTAAATTGTTCGGCGACAATCGGATCTTCCTTTTTAAATTCTCTATGTTTACTTCGTGGGCGCCGTGGCTCAGTGGATAAGTGCATGGCTTTTGAGCAGAGGTTCGTGGTTCGAATCCCAGTAACACCAAAAGTATTTTTCACGGTGTCGCACCTCTCGCGAATGTCTGACAACCGTCCGAGAGTAATAACTTGTCACGGAAAGCTTCTCAATTCGCTGTTCGGATACGGCATTAAATTTTAGGTCCCTTCCATTTGTGTACGAATATATACATGCACAACACAAATGCTCGTGAGAAGCTAGGCCTTGGACCGCAACGGTCTGTCGCGCCAAATACTATTATTATATAAACTTCGTGCCGCGTGTGTTTGTGATCAATTTTTAATCCACTTCCTTAAACCCGATTTTATTTATTATTTAATCTTTGCACACATGTATATCTCCGATGACAACACTTTCTATTAAAATTTGGAAGTCATCGGACACGGGGTCGAGGTGATCTCATAAAAATAAAAAATAAAAACTGCGTGTAACCTTACGCGCGGTGTAAGTGAAACTTCTTGATGTTGTGGGGCAAAAAATTCTCAAAAGACCCCTAAAATACCTTCAAAAAATTCACAAAAGATCCCCAAAAGGCAATACCGATTTCAATACAAATTGGTCAAGAAATGGCTTAGTTCCCGAAATTCTAGACCTTAACGATAACATTCCAGAAATTCCATAGGTACAAGTCTTATAGTCGCATATTAGCCCTACATTCCGAATTTCATGCGAATCGCTTGAGAAATGGCTTTGTTCCCGAAATTTCAGACCATAATGATCATATTCCAGAATTTCAATAGGAAGAAGTCTTATAGTCTTATCTTAGTCCTACATTCCGAATTTCATGCGAATCGCATAAGAAATTGCTTTGTTCCCGAAATTCCAGGCCATAATGATCATATTCCTGAATTTCCATAGGACGAAGTCTTATAGTCGCATCTTAGTCCTACATGTGAGAAATTGCTTTGTTCTCGAAATTCCAGACCATAATGATCATATTCCAGAATTTCGATAGTAAGAACTCTTATCGTCGCATCTTAGTCATACATTCCGAATTTCATGCGAATCGCTTTGGAAATTGCTTTGTTCCCGAAATTCCAGACCATAATGATCATATTCCAGAATGGAAATTCTGGAGTCTTTTAGTCGCATCTTTGTCCTACATACCGAATTTCATAGAAAACGCTTGAAAAATGACTTAGTTACAAGAATTTAAAAATGTGACACAAATTCGCAACACAAAATCGTAACTCAAAATTATTTTTGATACCGTTGTAAATTTTCTCCGATAAAGTAGTTTCACTTACAAAATTAGCCCAATTTTTTCAACTTTTAGCTGTGCACGATGATTTACTGGTTAACAAAATAGTATCGATTCATTCATTAATTTATCTTATTTGACCTAACCTTGACGTGCGCTGACGAGAGCTTTGACGTAAGCTTTGACGAAGTGAGCCTTGACGAAGCCATCCTTTGCGTAAGCCTTGACAAGAGCCTTGATGTGAGTCTTGAAGTGCCTTGACATAAGCTCTGACAAAGTGCGTCTTGACGAAGTTATCCTGCACGAGAGCCTTGATGTGAGTCTTGGCGTGAGCCTTGACAAGAGCTTAGACTTAATCATTGACGAAGTGCGCTTAGCGAGGCTACGGCAGCAATATGCTGAAATGTACCAGCCTAACAACCTGCGAGGCAACCGCACAGCGAGGTTACGTTGTACGACGGTGATGACAGAAACTAACAATTGCAGGGGAGACGTCGGCAGCGATATGCTGAAATGTACCAGCCCTTTAATAAAAATTAAGAATTAATCGGAGAAAAGTGATTTACAATATAACACATTCCTCACGTTTGTAGCCGGTTTCAAATTATTTTCTCATAATTCTCCCTGATTCATTGAAAAAAGCAATACGGAAAAACGATCACCAAACTAAAACGACGCGAGTCCAAATGCTTTAATGAATGGTTTATGGTCAAAGAAACTACAAAAAACCTTGACCAAGAAAATATTACAAAAAAACATACGTGAGACTTCAAAATTCTTGGAACCTCCATTGAAAAATTCGGTCTTTCAGGAACTAGCTGACTTCCTTCTTGAAGGCCAACAACTCGGCAGTGAATTTTACCGGATTCGTTTGTAGTACCAGGCCTAACAAACGAAAAAGGCACGCACATCTATCGAACGCCAAACATTGCACCAGAATGAGCGAAAAAGCTGGACTCAATGGAGCTCTTGAAGATTCTCTGCGGTTCCTCGTCGCTTGGCCAATTTCATCGAATCCAATTCAGGCCTTTGATGAAGATTTGTAAATTTGGTAACAATGCATTTTTGTGATAAATTCGACATGCTCTTTGATGTTTTAAATCTTCTATCTTCTATATAATATATATAAAATAGAGAATTTATTTGTATATATATTTGTGCCTAACTAACTCTGGAACGCATTGACCAATTTCAACCAAACTTGGTATACATATTAGTTACTATCTGGAATCAAATATAGGTTTTTTGGCTGTGGGACCTACCAGAGCCAAAAAACCTGCTACCCCTCTGCTACAGTTTTGGGTATCGCCTTGATGAATAGTGTTGGGGGTAAACTCCTATAGATGAGTTATGTATCGCCGCAGGTGGGATGGTGCCCGATATTAGTGTCGATTCTATGAGTTGAATGGTGATGGTATGACAGCTGTAGGAGGATGGGGTTGATAACCGAGGGGTGGGGGTGACCGATATTAGTGTCCATTATACAGGGTGTACAAGAATTCGTGGCACAAACGAAGCAGGGTAATAGCGGAGGTCATTTCCAACCAAAATAGCCAAATGAAGTTTTATCGAATTGTCGATGGTTAAAAAGTTATTCCATTTTTAGTATTTTTGGGTAAAATCGCATACGCCGCAACTAAAAATTTAATTTTAAAAAAACGAACTGTTCTTTTGTTTATGTTTACTTTTTAATAAGATCTGGAAGAGTGTGCCTTTCCAATAAAGTCATTTTTATAAACTTTTTTATCTTCTGTCAAATTAAAACAATAGATTTGTGCTGTCTTTTTGTTTCCCAAAATTTACAAAATGTACATTTTTTAAATTATTTAAGCCATACTGATATGAAGATCGTCAAAGTCAAAATTTAATTTTTGTTCAAAAAAGATTAACAGTAACCTTGTAGCTGGAAGTGTTCAAGTGTTATAGGGTGTAAAGCATGTAAGAGCAAAAGTACGTTTTCAATTATTTCACAAACTTTCAATTTTCCTGTTGACCTATTGCAGAAATATTATGAGGTGAAGTTGTAGAAAATGTAATGGGCTTTAATACTGCATTTGTCAAAAAAAATTATCCAAGAGCATTTTTCGAAATAATCGCGTTTGAAAAAATTTTTTTAAAAAACCTTCCTTTTTTTGACTTTAACGACGTTTATATCGGTAATGGTTTTAAGAATTTAAAAAATAATTACATTTTTTTAACCTTAAAGATTTAGTTTTCTATCAAAATAGACGAACAGTGATATTGTAGCTTGATCAAGGGTTACAGTGTGTAAAGTGATGTAAGGTCAAAAGTACGTATCTCTGTTTTAAAACTCTACGTACACCACAAAACAATTGATAAAAACCATTCTGTTTTGAATATTCCTTTGCGTGATACCATTTAAGAATCTGCATTAATGTCGCAAGTTTTTCTGATAGTCGGTCAACTTTCTGTAGTACATTGTTTTTCCGCCAGAGCTACTTAAAAATCAATCAAAAAATTTTGGGAAACAAAAAGACATCACAAATCTATTGTTTTAATTTGACAGAAGATAAAAAATATCTTCAAGAATATCGGATCAGATATGCCTGGGTGGTGTGTTGAGGGTGAGCACGTCACGGTTCGGTTGATCGGGTTTGTGGCATTGTAGGAATTTTTTGGCGAGAAGCTCGTTGTGCTCTTTCACTTTAAGCATATGGGTTTCTTGATGGAGATAGTCCTCATGTGACATGCGGTGGCAACCAGTGATGATGCGAAGAGCAGCATTCTGACAGAATTGAAGCTTCTGCCATTGTGTGTGGCAAAGGCGAAGTGTCCAGATGGGTGCCGCATAGTTTAGTACCGATCTGAGGTGTTCTCGTGGTCAATGCTTTGCAATTTTCTAAGAGTAGTACGCTTACAGTGCGTTGGGTGTTCTATAAACTGGCGACATAACATTGAGGAACACCAGAGTTTCTTTGAGGCCCCGCCACAAGATTGAAGGTACTCCAGCCATTTAGTTCGACTGTGTTGGTTGACTAGGCGATCAATCTCGTGATTTAGTAGATCGATTGTTCGCGGGGTTGATGCTGCGAATATGGTCACGTTCGTTAGCGAGCTGGACCGCTTCTGCTGGGAAGTTAGGCCTAATTATAGGTATTCTGCCGGCTGGAATGAAACGTGCAGCTGCTCTAATGACGATCCGATCAGTTGTCTCTGATACGTCATCGTAAGCGGATGTGCTGCGCATCATCATTGCACAAAACAAACGAAAAAAAAACAACAACAACAAAAATTCTGTTCGCTTGTGCATATTTTGTTAGTGCAAAGTGCAGTGTGTGGTGTCCATGCTTCCCGTCCCCAACAACTCAGCTAAACAATTAGTGAATTACAACTGTTTTATGCTTGCATGCGGCAGTGTAATGATCTAATTATTAAGCTATAAGAATAACGGATTGTGAGTGTTTGTTTCTTTTGGTGATTTAACTCATTTTGTCGTGAAGGCATAACACTGGCGACAAATTGTGTTAATAATCCAATTTGAGACATACTCTTCTCAATACGTTTAAAGAAGCGGTAAGTTGTGTTTTGTGTGTTTGTTTTTTTGTAGTATGTGTGGCTTCAGAGTGGATCTCAGCAACATACGTGGACTTAGAACGAATTTTTTTTCTGTGTTTAACCATGTTCATGTCCACAGGCCAGCAATTTTGGCATTGAGTGAAACTCAGGTGTTTGATAATTCAGTTGTATCGGAATTTAATCTGCCTGGGTATAGCTTGGTGCCATTATTTTTCTCTCGACGCGGACTCGCTATCTACGTCCGGACAGATGTTGCGTTTCAGATTTTGCCTCAATTTAGCCAAAGTTCCAAGCCGGAATTCAATTTCATTTGGCTAAAAGTTAAGGTACAAGAGCGCTACTACTGTTTCCTTTACAGAAGCCCCAACTTAGACAGTGTTTCAACTCAGATTGAGTTTGATGCACTGTCTGATTCAATCTTAAGAATTGATAAAAAACATGAAATCGTTATTGCGGGCGATTTCAATGTACACAATTCTGGGTGGCTTCGCCATTCTGGCCAGACAACACCCGAAGAAAGGTGTGTTGAGTTATTCGCTAAGTTTAACCCCCTTACTCAGCTTGTAAATGAGCCTACCCGAATACCTGACATTGCATATCATTCCGCTAACACCCTTGACTTGTTCCTTACCTCTCGTCCTGAGAAATACTCCGTCAATGTATTATCGCCTCTAGGCTCGTCAGACCATTGTGTAGTATCAGCTAATTTCTCGTTAATAAACCAGAATTTCCAGTCAAACGCAAGCAAAAAAAATATATTAAAAAAATTTAAATAAATTTTATTTCAAAAAATTGAAAATATTTTATCATATTTTCATTTTAATTAAAATTAACTTTTTTCATTATTTTAAATTGTGTTTAATACCATACAGTATTTATTGTTGTGTTAAAATATTTTAAGATTAATTTTTCATATCTAAAAGTGTTAAATTTATTGGTCAAGATCGATAAAAAAAGCAAGATCTTAAAAAGAACAAATTGGTAATTTGAAAAACAAGAATATCAACAAAAGTGGAGTAGATTTACCAAAGCGGAAACAATCGCCAATTTATAATCGAAGAGTCTGGTGCTGTTGGATAATGTAAACGACAAGATCATCACACTGAATCAACAAAAGAAGTCCAATAAAATCCTAACGACAAAAATTGCTGAACTCGAACAGCGGTTACAGGCGTTTCCAATATTGTTCATCAAGCGTGGATACTGCTGATACCATCAAAACAAAGACATCATATTGTAACGTTACCAAAGATTCAGACACAAAAAAACAGTTACGTTAAAAAGTATTGTTATTCAAGTTTTTATTTTATTTGAGTAGATTTTAGAAGTAGAATTTTTATTGACTTTCTGTCTCAGTAGCTGTGCGTGCCTTTTTCGTTTGTTAGGCCTGGTACTACAAACGAATAAGTAACGTTTTCACTGTTGAGTGGTTGGTCGTAGAAATTCTTCTTATTATTGTTATTTATAATATTTTTTTATTTTTTATTTTATTATTATCTTATTTTACGTATATTTTCATCATCTTGACGGGTTCGGTATTTTTAATTTGTAAAATGAACTCTTATTTTGAAATTCATTTCACAAATATTCGCGGCATTAAAAGTAATTTCAACTCGATCGTAGCACATCTTGACGCGAATAAACCTGCGGTTCTAAGTTTATGTGAAACGCAGGCCTCTTATATGGGTACCCCAAATGATTTTCAATGTCAGGGGTATTCTCGTGTCGACTGTTTGGTTCCTCATCGTGGGGTTATTTTATTTATACGAGAAGACATCAGTTTTAGTGTACCTAATTTTAATATTCCAAACAGTAATCCAATGTTCAATACGATATGGATTGAAATTGTAATTTCAAACCATTCGATATTTATTTGTTCCCTTTATCGTAGTCCTAATTTGTCACCTGATGACACTAATATTGAGTTTAATTACTTATCAGACACAATAGACAAGATTTACCAATCATCACCAACATAAGAATTGGTAGTCTTGGGTGATTTTAATGTACACAATGATTCATGGTTGACCTATTCGAATGGTAGAGATCGATCAGGTGAAACCGCTGAACTATTTTCAAATGTTAATCTTTTCACCCAACTCGTTGATAAGCCAACTAGGTATCCCGATACTACTGGTCAATCACCTCACCTTTTAGATTTATTTCTTACAACTATGCCTGATAAATATTCAATTGATATATCTGCTCCATTAGGTCTTTCTGACCATGCTTTGATAGTAGCCAAATTTTCAATATCACCAGCCCTTATTGAGACTACAAGTAAAAGGCTACTCTGGCACTATAAAAATGCTAACTGGGAGCTCCTGAACCAATTTTATAGCTCATTTGATTGGTCAACCTGTTTTTCCAGCAATAATGCTGATGAAGCATCGCAACTTATCACGTCAACCATTTTGCTAGGAATGAAAAATTGCATTCCTTCTTCATTTAAAAAGAAAAATACTCATAAAAATAAATGGTTTAACGAACATTGCAGGTCAGCAGTCGCGTGTAAAAAAGCAGCCAATTTGGACTACGTTAATTGCACTTCTGAAGAAAACCTTGTAAAGTTTCGAATAGCTAGAAACAGATCAAACGCTATATTGAAAAGGTCCAAAATAATATATGACCTTAAGATTCGAGATAGCATGCGAAAAATTTTGGATTCTGATTCAAACAGTCGAAGCTTTTGGTCGTTTGCTGCATTGGTTAAAAGAAACTTTGCAGACAATACTTCGTCTATTCCTTCTTTATTTCATAATGGTATTCATTATATAACTAATATTGAGAAAGCTAATCTCTTAGCTTCTCATTTCGCTGGTGCGTCTACTCTTCCTTTAACTAATCAAAGCCCCCCAATTCTCCCGAATCTAGGCCCAGGTATGTCTAAAATCTATTTTCGGAAACGGGTTGTTTCAAAGATTCTGAAAGAACTTGACCCCCATAAAGCGACTGGCCCCGACGGTATTCCGCCATTAGTATTGAAAAGTTGTCATCTTACTTTGGCAAAACCGCTTAGCAAATTGTTTCATCTCTCAATGAAGACAGGTGTTTTTCCGTCAATTTGGAAAATAGCTAATATTCAACCCGTCCCGAAAAAAGGTGATAAATCGGCACCTACGAACTACCGACCTATTGCTTTGTTGTCGGTTCTATCGAAGGTAATGGAATCTATCGTTAATTTCAGACTAATGAACTATCTGGATTCGAATGTTCTTTTATCCGATGTGCAGTATGGATTTCGTAAAAATCGATCTTCAGGCGAACTAATGACGTACATGACTCATTGTTTGGAGCGAAGCATTGAAAACCTAGGTGAATCAAGCGTTGTTTCCTTAGATATTGCTAAAGCTTTTGATAGAGTATGGCATGATTGTCTTATTAATAAGATTCGTGCGCTAAATTTACACTCCTCTCTCATTACATGGATTGAGAATTATTTATGGAACCGTAAAATAAAAGTTGTATTAAATGGTATATCTTCAGATTTACATGGGATCAATGCTGGCGTGCCTCAAGGATCATCCTTGTCTCCCACGCTCTTCTTGATATATATCAACGACCTGTTGTCTTCTACAACCTGTGATATCCATTCATTTGCTGATGATACAACACTATCGGCCTCCATTGAGTTTGATAATCAAAAAGAATGCAATTATCGCTTGAATGGTTCGCGTGAATTAATGAATTTGACTATTCTGTCTAATATTCAAATCATTCTTGATTGGGGCATTTCTAACAGAGTAGAATTTAACCCTAATAAATTCCAGTCTTGCCTTTTTTCTCAGAAGACAACTCAACATTATGTTCCTCCTGTTATTAATGGTACCTCTATTGCGAGATCTGATTCACTTAAGTTGTTAGGTTTAAAAGTATCAAGTTATCTTTCCTGGAAAGAACATATTTATGAAATTTCAAAAAGAGCTAGCCAATGTTTAGGCTTCATAAGACGTTGTAACTTCTACTTTACTCCCTCTGAAGTGTTAAGATTATATAAATCTTATGTTAGACCAATTTTAGAATTTAATTCATATGTGTGGGGTGGTGCTCCAAGATCGCATTTGGTTCATCTTGATGGTGTTCAGAATAGAGTTATCCGTTTGATAAACGATGTAACCATTACTTCGTCTCTTGATACTTTGGAGCACAGACGAAATGTAGGAGCTTTATCTGTTTTCTATAAATTTTACAACGGTAAATGTTCTTTAGAAACCCGTTCTCTAGTTCCTGGGCCTTTTCTCAGTAACGTAAACACTCGTTTAAGGTGCAATCAACATAGATTTGCCTTAAATCTTTTTTCATGTAGAACCCAACACTTTAAATCCTCCTTTTTTCCGAGAGTCTCTTGGATGTGGAATCAATTGGTCGAACACGTGTTTCCAGAATCTTATAATCTGCAGGCGTTCAAATTAGCCGTTAACAACTTCTTGAAGGATGATGGCTAAAGTATTCATAAGTTGTTTCTTAATATATATATAATATTGTTTATCAGTATTTTTTAAATTATTTTTATAATTTGTAATATTTTCTTGGTCAAGGTTTTTTGTAGTTTTCCCTGACCATGATTCATTGATAAAAGTATTTGGACTCGCGTCGTTCTAAATTCGTGTTCGTTTTTTCTATTGCTTTTCCAATGAATCAGGGAGAATTCTGAGAAAATAAATTGAAACCGGCTACAAACGTGAGGAATGTGATATATTGTAAATCACATTCTTTCGATTTTTATTTTATTTTGAATTTAATAAAGGGCTTAGCCCAACTTATTGCCGTGACTTAAGTCATTCAGGGAGTCATCCCTTGGCAATAAGTCTCTATATAAAAAAAAAAAAAAAAAAAAAAACGTAGTTAGAGAAAAAACTCCCAAAAAAATAGTATGGCAATACGAGAAAGCCAATTGGGACGGCCTTAACAATTTCTTTGGGAAAACTAACTGGTCGCTATTTTTTCGTGATAGCAACGTGTCCCATAGAGTGTTCAATACTCTGAGGTGCAGGAGGTGACAATGCACAATCTGGAAGCGTAGAGCTAGCAGCGAAATGCGCAGCAAACAGATTGGCTTTGTCTATAGAGCTGACAACTGGAATGTCATTATAAATGAACGTTGGCATTGACGACGAGGCTGTATTTTTGATTCTTTTCACGAAGGACCAAAAATTTTTACTACCTTTGGGACATTGTAGTATTTTTTGCCTTAATTTTCGGTCGTAGGCGAATTTGACTCGCCGAAGATGGGCATTGCAATCATTTCTTGCTCGTTTAAATTTTTTTCGGTTTTCCTCGGTAGGGTTTGCTTTGTAAAACCGAAAGCACACCTCGCTATTCCTAGAAGCCTCTTTACAGCTCAAGTCATACCATCCATCTTCCTTTGATTTGATAGATTTATTCCTGAAAGGAATAAACTTTCTCATACCAATAAGAATGATGTTTGTGATTGCATCAGCGGCGGCATCCACGTTGCTATCACGAAAAAATAGCGACCAGTTAGTTTTCCCAAAGAAGTTGTTAAGGCCGTCCCAATTGGCTTTCTCGTATTGCCATACTATTTTTTTGGGAGTTTTTTCTCTAACTACGTGGTTTATTAACGAGAAATTAGCTGATACTACACAATGGTCTGACGAGCCTAGAGGCGATAATACATTGACGGAGTATTTCTCAGGACGAGAGGTAAGGAACAAGTCAAGGGTGTTAGCGGAATGATATGCAATGTCAGGTATTCGGGTAGGCTCATTTACAAGCTGAGTAAGGGGGTTAAACTCAGCGAATAACTCAACACATCTTCATCTTCTTCTTCGTACCGACCCATAGCACTTACATCCATTCCTTCCAAGGTCATGGAAACGCTGATCAATTATCAGCTTAAGAAATATCTTGAAACTAACGAAATCCTTTGTGATCGGCAGTATGGATTTCGTGGGCAACGTTCTACTGGTGATTTGATGGTATATCTCACCGAACAGTGGAACCGATCTTTGCATCATTTTGGAGAAAGCAAAGCTGTTGCACTCGATATTTTAAAGGCATTTTACAGAGTTTGGCATCAAGCTCTTTTGTCTAAAATGCGTGCTTATGGTGTTGATGATAAACTGCTTCTTTGGATTAGAAGCTATCTTTTGGACCGCTCAATTCAAGTTGTTTTGGACGGTTTCAGGTCTGAAATACACCACATAAATGATGGCGTTCCCCAGGGCTCTGTTTTGTCCCCGACACTCTTTCTCATTTTTATTAATGATCTCTTATCTGTGACTTCTAATCCAATGCACTCTTTCGCTGACGACAGCACTCTCAGCTTCTCATATAAGTTTGTGGAACGTCCCTCCACTTCTGATGTGGAACACAAACAACTTCGTATGTTAAGCTCGTTGAATTCTGACCTTGACAGCATAATACAATGGGGAGAAATCAATCGAGTCGAATTTAACGCTTCCAAAACCCTATGTTGTCTCCTGTCGTCAAAGCGAATCCTTAACCCCATGCCATTATCCATGAATGGCACTTGCATCGAGGAAACTGAAAATCTCGCAATTCTCGGTATGTGCGTTAACGACAAGCTTCGTTGGAATGACCACATATTTACCGTCGCTAAAAATGCTGCGAAATGTTTAGGTTTTCTAGCCCGGTGCAAGAAATATTTCACTCCCTCTGATCTGGCTACCATTTACAAGGCTTTTATTCGCCCAAAACTTGAGTACAATTGCCATATCTGGTCTGGTGCGCCTAAGACTACTTTGCATCAGCTAGATAGAATACAAAACCGCGCGATAAAAATTATCGGTGACGAAAATATAGCGAAATCGATTGATTGAATTGAAATTGAACACCGCAGGAACGTTTCTTGCTTGTCACTGTTTTATCGCTTCTTCTACCAGCGGTGCTCAAGAGAAATAGCCAGCTGCATGCCACCTCTCCTTGAATTCAACCGCAATACTCGTGGCGCTCTAAATGCTCATCAGTTTGCCCTCAAGCGTATCTTTGGACGTACAGTTAAATTCAGGGATTCGTTCTTCAGCCGTACAACACGTATGTGGAATGCTCTGCCAAGCTCTGTCTTCCCACATCACTATGATCCACAGGCATTCAAAACACAAGCTCATAGACATCTCCTCTTTTCTCCTCCTTTTGCTTAACGCCCACGCTGTGCCAAGCGTTATAAGGGTGCGAACCCCTTGAAGCGTGCGTGAATTATAAAAAAAAAATCCGGCGCCTTTCACCTGAAATTGCGTTGGTGTGGGGTGGTAACTGTTCCAATTGTCTGTCGACAAACCTTGTGAAACTTGGTCAGTCCGCCTTGGTGTAATTAACAAACGTGCGTTTATCCGCTGACACAAAGCTATCGGCTTTATTCACTGTGATGATGATCGGGATATGGTCGGAGTTTAACGCTATGTCTGTTCTTCAGGATGTACAAGCTAATAAAGAGTCGCTCACTATGCTGATGTCTGGGGAGCTGGAACAGGTGGCACAGATCCTGGTGGGTGAGTTTTCATTGATGGTACCAAAGTTTGACTCATCGATTTGCTCGGCAAATAGAGTTCCAGCAATCATGGTGGGCGTTGAAATCCCCGACAATCAGGCGGTTACCATCTGTTAGTAGATGTTCTAGAGAAGGAAGGTAGCCGGATGTGCAGCATGTTGTTGGTGGAATATAGACATTTGTTATTTCGATTAGGGTGTCGTTGGACTTGACTGCAATAGTTTGTGTTTTGAGGTGTGGATCGGGTGTGGTGGGTGCCGGTGTGGGCATGAGTCTGTAGTTGACCGAGTTGTGCACGATGAACGCAAGACCTCCTCCGCCTCCACTGTTTCTGTCCTTGCGTATGATGTTATAATTGGTGCTTCTGTATAGCAAGCAGGAGGGGGTGAGCTTTGTTTCTCTTATGACAGCAATTAAGATCCCATGGTGCTCCATATAGTTGGAGATTTCTGTTACTTTCTCTCGTAAGCCGTTGCAATTCAGATGCATCACAGCGAAAGGTATGTGGTGTTCATTTGTGGCATGTTGGTAGTTTGCAGGTGGGGGTGAGTCCGTGGATGTTGGTGGAGTGTTGATGAGCAAGTTGACATTGTCTATCGGATTATGACTGGTTGTGGGGGATGCTGTGGGTGGTGTGTGAAGTTGTGGGGGTGTCTGTACTGTTTGTTTGGAGCAGCATGGGGCCAAGAAGATGGCGGTCCATTGATGGCAGTTATTAAGTCATTAAGACGGTGCCAGGTAGTGGCGTGGTTGGTTGGCTGAACTCGTGCCCTGCAGCATTCCGCAATGAAACTCCGATTCCAATCTCTGAGACTAGAGCATCGTCGGAAATGGCACCAGTGTCGGCAGTTGTTGCACATAACTGAGGAGATGTTTGTATTTATCCTTGGAGCATGTCCAGATCCGAGGACCTGGATTCGGCTCGATGCCGCCTAGTAGGAGTAGTATGCGAGGCAAGGATGCCGGCGTAATTTGCTCCACTATTGAAAAAACGTTTGGAGTGAACGAATTGTAGTTGATTGCTGACATTCTTTGGCCAGGAGAATCCTGGGTCGATTCCAGGACATTGTCGCTCCCACTTCAAATTGGAAAAGGTAGATTAGTAGCCGTGTCTTATGGAAATATAAAATCGACATCGATTTTTGAAATCTGCCGCAGAACTAATAAATTCCATTTATCCGGCTGTTTCTCAAGACTTTCACATTTTGAACCTGTTGCGAGAAGGGGCCATTCTTGCTGATAAAAATGGAGACACCCATTAAACAAACAATCAAATCAAAATCAAATCAATAAATGAGTTTAATAGTATTGGTAGGACACTCCTATGGGTGAGTTGTCTCCCCGGAGGGGGGAGGGTGACCGATATCGATCCCATAGTTTTCGGGGTCGCTGAGATGAATACTGGTGCTTAGAATGGTACTCGGTGACCATTTGGTGACGAATTTGGGGGTGAGGACATTGTCGCCCCTACTATTGAATGGACCCTAATATCGGTCATTCCCCTGACGTATCGACTCCATCCCCCTTGAGCTGTCGTACCATCACAATTCAACTCAAAGGCCCCGAAAATATAAAATCGACACTAATAATGGTAACCCCCTCCTCCGTTATCGACCCCATCTCCCTAGAGCTGTCTTACCATCACCATTCTAGTCAGCAACCCCGAAAACCATAAAATCGAAGCTAATATCGGTCACCTCCAGCTCAGTTATCGATCCCATCTCCCTAGAGGTGTCTTACCATCACCATTCTACTCAACGAACCCGAAAACCATAAAATCAACACTAATATCGGTCACCCTCCCCCCTCAGCTATCGACCCCATCTCCCTACAGCTGCCTTACCATCACCATTCAACTCAGCGACCACGAAAACCATAAAATCAACACTAATATCGGTCACCCTCCCCCCTCAGTTATCGACCCATCCCCCAAGAGCTGCCTTATCATCACCATTCAACTCAGCGACCACGAAAACCATAAAATCAACATTAATATCGGTCAGCCCCCCAAACTCAGTTATCGACCACATCCTCATAGAGCCGTCTTACCATCACCATTCTACTCAGCGACTCAGAAAACCATAAAATCGAAGCTAATCTCGGTCACCTACAACTCAGTTATCGATCCCATCTCCCTAGAGCTGTCTTACCATCACCATTCTACTCAGCGAACCCGAAAACCATAAAATCAACACTAATATCGGTCACCCTCCCCCCTCAGTTATCGACCCCATCCTCATAGAGCCGTCTTACCATCACCATTCTACTCAGCGACTCAGAAAACCATAAAATCGAAGCTAATATCGGTCACCTACAACTCAGTTATCGATCCCATCTCCCTAGAGCTGTCTTTCCATCACCATTCTACTCAGCGAACCCGAAAACCATAAAATCAACACTAATATCGGTCAACCTCCCCACTCAGTTATCGACCCCATCTCCCTAGAGCTGTCTTACCATCACCATTCAACTCAGCGACCACGAAAACCATAAAATCAACACTAATATCGGTCACCCTCCCTCCTCAGCTATCGACCCCATCTCCCTACAGCTGCCTTACCATCACCATTCAACTCAGCGACCACGAAAACCATAAAATCAACACTAATATCGGTCACCCTCCCCCCTCAGTTATCGACCCATCCCCCAAGAGCTGCCTTATCATCACCATTCAACTCAGCGACCACGAAAACCATAAAATCAACATTAATATCGGTCAGCCCCCCAAACTCAGTTATCGACCTATCCCCCTAGAGCTCCATTCAACTCAGCGACCCCGAAAACCATAGAATCGACACTAATATCGGTCATCCCCCTCTCAGTTATCGACACCGAAAACCAGAGAATCGACACCGAAAACCAGAGAATCGACACTAATATCGGTCACCCCTCCCCCAAACTCAGTTATCGACCCCATCCCCTTAGAGCTGTCTTACCATCACCATTCAACTCAGCGACCCCGAAAACAATAGAATCGACACTAATGTCGGTCACCTCCACCCTCAGTTATCGACCCCATCCCCCTAGAGCTGTCTTACCATCACCATTCAACTCAGCGACCCCGAAAACCATAGAATCGACATGAATATCGGTCAGCCCCCCAAACTCAGTTATCGACCCATCCCCCTAGAGCTGCCTTATCATCACCATTCAACTCAGCGACCCCGAAAACCATAGAATCGACACTAATATCGGTCACCCCCCCTCTCAGTTATTGACACCGAAAACCAGAGAATCGACACTAATATCGGTCACCCCTCCCCCAAACTCAGTTACCGACCCCATCCTCCTAGAGCTGCCTTACCATCACCATTCAACTCAGCGACCCCGAAAACCATAGAATCGACACTAATATCGGTCTCCCCCCTCTCAGTTATCGACACCAAAAACCAGAGAATCGACACTAATATCGGTCACCCCTCCCCCAAACTCAGTTATCGACCCCATCCCCCTAGAGCTGTCTTACCAACACCATTCAACTCAGCGACCCAGAAAACCATAGAATCGACACTAATATCGGTCACATTCCCCCCTCAGTTTCGACCCCATCCCCCTAGAGCTGCCTTACCATCACCATTCAACTCAGCGGCCCCGAAAACCATAAAATCGACATTGATATCGGTCACCCACCCTCTCAGTTATCGACCCCATCCCCCTAGAGCTATCTTACCATCACAATTCACACAGCGATCCCGAAAACCATAGAATCAACACTAATATCGGTCACCCTCCCCCCTCAGTTATCGACCCCATCCCCCTAGAGCTGCCTTATCGTCACCATTCAACTCAGCGACCACGAAAACCATAAAATCAACACTAATATCGGTCAGCCCCCCAAACTCAGTTATCGACCCATCCCCCTAGAGCTCCATTCAACTCAGCGACCCCGAAAACCATAGAATCGACACTAATATCGGTCACCCCCCCCCTCTCAGTTATCGACACCGAAAACCAGAGAATCGACACTAATATCGGTCACCCCTCCCCCAAACTCAGTTATCGACCCCATCCTCCTAGAGCTGCATTACCATCACCATTCAACTCAGCGACCCCGAAAACCATAGAATCGACACTAATATCGGTCTCCCCCCTCTCAGTTATCGACACCGAAAACCAGAGAATCGAAACTAATATCGGTCACCCCTCCCCCAAACTCAGTTATCGATCCCATCCCCCTAGAGCTGTCTTACCAACACCATTCAACTCAGTGACCCCGAAAACAATAGAATCGACACTAATGTCTGTCAACCCCCTCAGTTTCGACCCCATCCCCCTAGAGCTGTCTTACCATCGCCATTCAACTCAGCGACCCCGAAAACCATAGAATCGACACTAATATCGGTCACCCTCCCCCCCTCAGTTTCGACCCCATCCCCCTAGAGCTGGCTTACCATCACCACTCAACTCAGCGGCCCCGAAAACCATAGAATCGACACTAATATCGGTAGCCCCCCCTCCCCCTTCAGTTATCGACACCATCCCCTAGAGCTGTCTTACCATCACCATTCAACTCAGCGACCCCGAAAACCATAAGAATCGACACTAATATCGGTCAGCCGAACCCCCTCAGTTATCGACCCCACCCCCCTAGAGCTGTCTTACCATGACCATTCAACTCAGCGACCCCGAAAACCATAGAATCGACTCTAATATCGGTCACCCCCCCCCCTCAGTTTCGACCCCATCCCCCTAGAGCTGTCTTACCATCACCATTCAACTCAGCGACCCCGAAAACCATAGAATCGACACCAATATCGGTCACCCACCCCCTCCCTCCCGCAGTTGTCGAACCCATCCCCTAGAGCTGTCTTACCATCACCATTCAACTCACCGACCACGAAAACCATAAAATCGACACTAATATCGGCCCCCCACTTCAGCTATCGACCCCATCCCCTAGAGCTGTTTTACCATCACCATTCAACTCAGCGACCCCGAAAACCATAGAATCGACACTAATATCGGTCACCCTCCCCCCCTCAGTTTCGACCCCATCCCCCTAGAGCTGGCTTACCATCACCACTCAACTCAGCGGCCCCGAAAACCATAGAATCGACACTAATATCGGTAGCCCCCCCTCCCCCTTCAGTTATCGACACCATCCCCTAGAGCTGTCTTACCATCACCATTCAACTCAGTGACCCCGAAAACCATAAGAATCGACACTAATATCGGTCAGCCCAACCCCCTCAGTTATCGACCCCACCCCCCTAGAGCTGTCTTACCATGACCATTCAACTCAGCGACCCCGAAAACCATAGAATCGACTCTAATATCGGTCACCCCCCCCCCCTCAGTTTCGACCCCATCCCCCTAGAGCTGTCTTACCATCACCATTCAACTCAGCGACCCCGAAAACCATAGAATCGACACCAATATCGGTCACCCACCTCCCTCCCGCAGTTGTCGAACCCATCCCCTAGAGCTGTCTTACCATCACCATTCAACTCACCGACCACGAAAACCATAAAATCGACACTAATATCGGCCCCCCACTTCAGTTATCGACCCCATCCCCTAGAGCTGTTTTACCATCACCATTCAACTCAGCGACCCCGAAAACCATAGAATCGACACTAATATCGGTCACCCACCACCCTGCGGCGATACATAACTCATCCATAGGAGCGTACTACCAACACTATTCATCATGGTGATACCGAAAACTGTAGCAGAGGGGGAAGCAGGTTTTTTGCCTGTGGTAGGGGAGGCAGCAGACTCCCACAGCCAAAAAACGTGCTACCCCCACCACCTATGTTTGATTCGGTACCCAGACACTTACTCGAAAAACATTTGCTCGAAAAACATTTTCTCGAAAAACATTTACTCGAAAAACATTTACTCGAAGAACATTTGCTAGAAAATGTATAAAACGACATTTACTTGAAAAACATTTGCTCGAAAAACATTTTCTTGAAAACTAAGTAGTCTCTGTTTTCAACCTTCAAACAACTTGCGCGAGTAATTGTTGTTCGTGCAAATGTTTTCGATCAAAAGTAAAATTTTGAAAACTAAGTAGTCAATGTTTTCAACCAAAAAGGTGAAAAGTCATTCAACAAAAATAATTATTATTTCAAGATTCATTTTTACAATTTCAACATATAAATACATTTTGGTAAGGATAAATATACAAACTTTAAAATAAAATAACATTTCTAACCTTGTAGATAACCAGAATGGATAATTTAAAATCAACAAAAAATAAGCCTTGCTTTCTTGTAGATGGTTACGTATTTATTAAAAATAAACAACATAATGATGTCACGTACTGGATATGTACGAATAATCGGCAAAAACTTTGTAAGGCACGAATTAATACAAAAGATAATATAATTATAAAGAAAGTTGGAGAGCATAATCATGCTGGCAATGCAGCAAATGTGGGTGTAAGAGAAACCCTTACTGAAATTAAGAACAGAGCACTATCGTCAAATATGAATACACAAAATATTATTGCTGAATCTACTGTTGCCATTAATAATCCAGTAAGAGTCCATATGCCGTCTATTCCGTCCATGCAGCGCACAATTCACAGACAAAGACAAGGAAATGCTGTTATTCCGAAATCGTTAATTGATTTAATTATACAAGAAAACTTTAATGTTACTCTTCAGGGTGATCCATTTTTGCTGTACGATTCAGGGCCTACCGAAACTCGAATTTTAATATTCTCAACCAAACGAAATCTTCACTTTTTGGCACAATCTGACATGTGGTTCGTTGACGGTACTTTTAAAACAGTACCGTTGATTTTTAATCAACTTTTTACCATAAAGGTAAAGGAAAAGCAATCTTTACCATTAGTGTATGTCTTATTACCGAACAAATTAACCGAATCATACAAAAGATCATTCGAACAGTTAAAACTGTTAAATGTTAATTTAAAACCATTGCATTTAATGTCAGATTTTGAACAAGCTATTATAAACGCAGGTTCCGTATCTTTTCCAGATGCTCAACAAAAATTTTGCTTCTTTCATTTAGGCCAGAGTTTATATCGTAAAATATGTCAGGTGGGGTTAAAAGCTCAATATGACCAGGATGCAGCGTTCGCTCATAAAATTCGTATGATTTTATCAGTTGCATTTGTACCGCCAGCCGATGTTACTAACGCTTTCCAATCCTTAACTAAAATCAATGTTATCCCAGAAGAAGCTAATAAAATATTGGATTATTTTGAGGATAATTATATCCGCAGACTTGATGTGCGGTCTAAAAATGAAACTGGTAGGCGCAATCCCAGGTATTGTATTGAATCGTGGAATGTTTATACCGCAACACTAGAAGATTCCGCTCGAACAAATAACTGCGTTGAAGGTTGGCATAATAGATTTTCCCGGTTAGTTGGTTGTGAACATACATCTGTTGATTTTTTTTTTGAAAAACTTCAACTAGAACAATCGAAAAATGAAATAGTTCTCGAGCAAATTCTTGCTGGGACTCCAATGCCTCCAAAACACAAAAGATATCGAGATTTAAATGAAAGAATCAAAAATGTTGCTGAGAAATACTCAATTATGGAAATCACCGATTATTTAACTGCAATTGCATACAATGTATTATAAGTAACCAAAAAAATAAAATATTTAATAAAGAATCTAAAAAAAAAATAATATTTTTTTTATTAATATTCAAAAATCATTTTCTGGTAAAATTAATAACCGAAAAATTCTTCAAAAAACTCGCGCGAGACGTTCGAGCAAATGTTTTTCGAGAAAATGTTTTCGAGCAAATGTTTTTCGAGTAAATGTTTTTCGAGAAAATGTTTTTCGAGTAAATGTCATGGAATCGTTTGATTCCGGATAGTAATTAATGTAGGAGACACAGACGGACAGCGGACGGATTTACAACTGCGGACGACAAGGAGCGGACGGACTTACTAATAAATAACAAGTGCACCGAACAAACCGACAAGCCAACGAACAAACCGACAAGCGAACGAACAAACGAACAAGCGGACGGAAAAACCAACAACGAGAGGACAGCATTCTTTCATATTTCATTCATTCTGTTTTTGTAATCGCCATCAAGCGATTGTCTTTTATTATATATATTGATTTTTAAAAATAAAAGTTTGTTTTAATTAAATTTGCGAAAAAGTGTTTTCATAGTTTTGCTACAAATTTGGGGGCTCAACCGAAATATATATTTAACTGTAGTGAAGTGTGACGACGAGAAAATTGTTTGTCGTATTTTTGTGGAAGACTGCGTAGAAACACTAGAAATTTGTTGTTTCGCAGTGCAGAAGAAATAATTTAAAAAATTTATAAATAAATTGTTTCTTGGTTTTCGTTGTTTGCTGCTGTTGACGATTTGCGACGCAGTCTGCCAGTTCCGTTAAGGATTGGTTTTTTATTTGCTTGAGTGTCTCGTTGTGATTTCTCACATTTGACAACATTGATGAAGATTTTGGAAACTGTTTTTCTACTAAACTAAACAATTGCTCAAAGGAGCTGCGAAATTGTTTTTGTGAAGTCAGTCGGGAATTAGAGATTGGGCTTCATTAAAAGCTGCAATTATTGATGAGTTTGGTACCAAATTATCTTCTATTGATGTTCATGTTCACGTATGTTGCAAGGTCGTCGCAAAAATAATAATGAGTCTTTTAGAGAATATCTGTATGCTCTCATGGAAATTGCAAAGCCTATTAATTTAGAAGAAATAAGCTTGTTAGGTTATTTTGTGAATGGCATACCTGATTTCAAAATTAATAAAACTGTTCTGTATCAGGCGAAAACCGTCGCGGAGCTGAAGGAACAATTGAAAGTGTATGAAAAGATACATGGTTCGCGTCAATCATTAAATAACCCGAAACCATGTTCTCCGAATACATCCATACAACAATCATCTATTGAATACACAAGGAAATGCTATAAGTGTGGAGCTACTACACATATAGCAAAAGATTGTAGTAACAACGAGCAAAAATATAAATGCTTTAAGTGCGGACAAATGGGTCATCGTAGTTTCGAATGTAAACAAACCTCAGGAAAGCAGATAAAAATCGAAAGAAATATAGTAAACACTATGACAGAAGTGCCTAAAGAGCTCCAGAGCGGACTAATTTTTAAAAAGATTATGCTTGGCGAAACATCATTTCAAGCGATGATGACCACGGGTTCCGACCTAAGTTTGTTGCGTCATAGCACATTCAAAAAGTTAAAAGGTCTAAGTCTCGGCAATAAAAAAAGACGATTGGTGGGTATTAAAAAAAGTGAACTCCTTACCATCGGCAGTGTACCAACAACCATAAAGGTAGACGGTTTTGATTTCAAGATTACATTTCACGTAACCAAAGATAGT
This sequence comes from Nephrocerus scutellatus, assembly GCA_947095585.1. NCBI lineage: Eukaryota > Metazoa > Arthropoda > Insecta > Diptera > Pipunculidae > Nephrocerus > Nephrocerus scutellatus. The sequence goes on from OX352764.1 coordinate 49,392,934, forward strand.
GATTTGCGCTATGAAGCTGTACTGGGTAACGATGTCTTTAGGGAGACAGATGTATTATTTACACGAGGCCATGCTGAGTTTAAATTAAAAGAAGAGCTAATGATTGGAAGGAGCTGTGGCGTCAACACGGAAGGGAAAGATACTCAATTTTTTGATGAATTTACATCTCTTTGTTTACCATGACTTAGACAAAGTCGATAAAGTACAACATTTCGCCTCATCCCACCTTATTAAGAATCAATCGGCCGCGTTAACAGCCATGATTCAAAAGTACACGCCTATAACAAATTCTAAGTCCCCAGTTCAAATGAAGATTATCGTCACTGATGACGTACCTGTTTACCAAAGACCTAGGAGAACATCACATGTTGATCAGCAAGTGATTGATGAGCAGGTGAGCATTTGGTTAAAAGAAGGTATAAATTAAGCAAGCACGTCTGAATATGCATCTCCTGTAGTCCTGGTGTCGAAAAAAGATGGTACCAAGCGGTTATGCTGTGATTTCAGAAAATTAAATGAGAAGATATTGCGTGATACGCTTGATTTGACAAACGGATTTTTCCACGTCCCGGTCGAACCAAACTCCAGGCGATACACATCATTCGTAACACACAGTGGACAGTTCAAGTTCAAATTTGTACCCTTTGGCATTTGTAATTCGCCAGCAGTCTTCTGTCGCTACATTTCTGCGATATTTCGTGATCTGGTCCAGCAAGGAGTAATCGTAGTATATATGGATGACATAATAATTCCTGCACGTCATGAAGATGAAGGATTCGAAAAGCTTGGAATAGTTTTAGCAAGAGCAGCCGAGCATGGGTTGCGAATCAAATGGCAGAAATGTCAGTTTTTAAAGAAGAAAATTAATTTCCTCGGTTACATAATAGAAAACCGAGGTGTTCAACCATCAGAAGAAAAAGTAAAAGCAGTTAAAACGTTTCCTGTACCACGAGACAAAAAGTCATTAAGCGACTTACTTCGAAAAGAGGCAAAATTTAAAATTTGCGAAGAGCAACTATTAGCATTCCAGCAGTTAAAATTAGCACTTGTAAGTGCTCCAGTTTTAAAACTTTATAATCCAAACGCGGAGACCGAAATTCACGCGGACGCATGCATGCACGGTTACGGTGCAGTCCTTCTCCAGAAAGATGTTGATGATCAACAATATCACCCTGTGCAATGGATGAGTCGCAAAACGAAGCCTGAAGAAGAAAAATACCATTCGTATGAACTTGAGGTTCTGGCGATCATACAAGCGTTGAAAAGTGGCGTATTTATGTTCTCGGTAAGAAATTCAAAATCGTAACTGATTGTAATGCTTTCACATTAACTATGAAAAAAAAGGATATTCCATTAAGAGTAGAGCGTTGGGCTATGTATCTTCAAGATTTTGATTACATTATTGAACACCGATCTGGAACTAAAATGAAGCATGTTGATGCTTTAAGTCGAATGACATCCATGCTACTTGAAGATTCACTTAGTTTTAGACTAAAGGAGGTGTTGAATATTACGATATGCGAATCAAGCAATTATGCATTACTTTGCATAATACCGCAAATCGCATTATCGGCTGTGGCAACAGCAACAAATGACCCAATTCTGCATTGCTCCATGCACTTTATATATTACACATATTTTATTGTTAATTAATCACTTTAGCATTATTGATAATATTGACATACAAATGCACTTTATGTCAATTGCACACTTTAATATAACCTACATACGCCCTTTTGTTAATTTAGCACTTTAAACCTAGTTATTTACAAATTAGACCTCTTTCGCATGTACTTTGATTTAGTAATTTAAGTATAAAAGAAAGTAATTTTTGTAATAAAAATGAGTTACATTCAACCAGCATACCAGCGTTGTTTAATTCCACAAGCGGGCAACAAAACAGTTGTTCGCTATAGAAAACATTTGGTGACCCCGACGTGATCGGTGCATAGTACAGAGTTTCCCCCACCAGTGGTAAGAGCTCTAGTACTCGATCCTTAAGGCGTTAGACTGGGCCGACACAGTCTCTCTATTTTTTTAAGTAGTGTTATACGGCGTTGAGCTCGGCCGACAGAGCTCAGGCGTGTGGTTGGGCCAACACAACCATTGTACACATCTAATACATTGGTAAGGCGTAAACTGGGCCCACACAGTTTTTCTTAAAAACAGGCGTAGCCGAAATGGAGCAGCTAACTGCAGAACAAGCCGAGTGTGGAAAGGCTATCGAACGTATGTTCACCAATTTCACAAAAGGACTCGGCTTCGCGTAAAACAACGACATATTTAGAAGACAGATTGCTAAAGCTGAACCAGGAGTGGAATGACTTCAGCACAAGAGACGACAGTATCCAGGCTCTAAGAGAGTCCAACCCCAAACACGACTACTTTGATCAGAAGTTCTTTGAGCAAGTAAAGAAGATGAGCGACCAATTCAAGGAACATTTGGAAACAATGATCGACGAAACACGTCAATCAACATCTACACTTCCCAAAATCAACACATCTTCTGCTGCAGCAACGTCACAGCAAAGGCAGATTTGAGCTGAGAGTTATGAAACCGCCTGGACAATTTTAAAGGACCGCTATGAAAATAAGCGTCTAATCGTCTCATCGTTCATACAAAAATTCGTGGCTCTACCAGTCCTTAACGCAGTGTCCGCAGGTGGACTAAAAAAAATGCATGATGGATTGAAGGAAGCATTGCTTGGTATTGGCAACCTTGGCATAGAAACATCCAGTTGGGACGCATTAGTATTACACCTGATGCTACAGAAGTTGGAACCAGAAAGCCACCGGTTGTTTGAGCAGTCCTTGACCAATCCCCGTGAAGTACCACAAGTTTCAACATTTCTAGCGTTTTTGGAGAAACCTCCTAAGATCTTCGGCGTGCATCAACCAATGCTGCGTTTCATGAAAGGGAAGAGACATCCTGCCTTTTTCTAGCAACAGCAAGGATCAACATTTTAGATAGTCAGAGAAACACAGTAGAGGCAACAGCAATACTTGACTCTGGCTCTCAGCTTTCATTTATCTCTGAGAATCTATATAGAAAATTGGGTCTTAAAGGGATGACCCAGCAACTCCAAATAGATGGAATAGGATCATCAAAATCCAAATCACATACAAGAACGACACTCGAAATACAGTCTAAAAATACAAATTTCAGAGCAACAGTTGAGGTTTTAATACTGCCAAAAATAACGTCTGAACAGCCAAGACAAGACGTCAACATCATTGAGTGGAAGGTTCCAGCAAACTTACAATTAGCTGACCCTCACTTCAACAAATCTAAAAAAATTGACATTTTGCTTGGCGCGGAATTATACTCTGAACTGATGTGCGTTGGACTAGTGAAAATGGGGAAAAACCTACCTACGCTTCAAAATACCACATTGGGATGGGTAGTGTTAGGTAAGCTATCGAAGAATGTCACCGCTAAAAACGCATTCTGTGGCATATCTAAAAATGAACTACACGACCAACTAGAGAGATTTTGGAAAATTGAAGAAGATGCGGCGACACCGAAGAAAAAACTCAGCGCGGTAGAACAGAAATGTGAAGAACATTATCATAAAAACACGGTAAGAGGAATAGACGGCCGAATTAGTCAGCAACGTAAAAGGATATTTAAATATCGATATAAATAGAACGGTCTATTGGACGGACTCAATGATCACATTAGCATGGATCAGAAAGGAGTCATCTTCATTTAAGACATTCGTGTCAAATCGTGTGGCAGAAATTCAAAGGCTGTCGCAAATCAAAGACTGGAAACATGTACCAACTAGGTACAATCCAGCTGACAAGGTTTCCAGAGGCATGAGGCCTGACGAACTGCTTACATCGACTCAATGGTTCAAGGGGCCAGGATTTCTACGAGAGCCAGAATACGAATGGCCCTCAGAACCTATTATTCCAACATCTGATCAAAGGGAAGAACAGGAGGTTACAATAGTTTTGACCTGCTGTAAAAGGAAGGAATCATTGATTGACTCTATAGACCACAGAGGGTCATTCATAAGACTAAGACAAGTCATTGCATACATTCGGAGATTCTGCCAGAACGCAAGGAGACATAAAAGAATATGTGAGCAGGCACTGGAAGCAACAGAGGAACACGAAGCTGAGATTTTCATACTGAGGAAAATTCAGGCGGAATACTCAGAAGACATGGCAAAATTAAAGAAAACAAGTTGTGTTTCACCCAGCAGCAAACTGAGTTCCTTCGTACCATTTGTTGATGATCAAGGACTAATTCGTGTTGGCGGGAGGCTACAAGCAATAAGCATTCCATTTGATGCCAACACCCAATAGTGTTACCACACGAAAGTCCCATTGTCAAATTGTTAGCACGATATCTCCATGAGAAACATCTGCATGCGGGTAAACAAGCACTGGTAGCGATAACCAGGCAGCGATTTTGGCCATTACGAATGAATGCGCTTGCTCAACATACCGTTCACAATTGCTTAAGATGCGCGAGAACTAAACCACACTCAATTCAACAATAAATGGGGAATCTTCCCCCGGAAAGAGTACAGCCAAGCCGACCATTCGTAAACTCTGGAATAGACTTTTGCGGACCAGTAGAAATTCATTACAAGCTGTGAGGAAAAAGACCGACCAAGGCGTACATCGCTATATTTATTTGTTTTGCAACCAAAGCAATTCATATGGAGATCGTATCCGATCTAACAACAGCTGCGTTCTTAGGTGCCCTGAAGCGTTTCATTGCAAGAAGAGGACGACCATCGAAAATATTTTCCGACAATGCAACCAACTTCGTAGGGGCTCGGAACGAACTTCAAGAGCTTCACAAGTTCTTCTATAACGACGAAGCACAAGAAGATATAAAAAAAAGCTGTTCAGAAGAACAGATTCAATGGTGCTTCATTCCACCAAGATCACCTCATTTTGGAGGATTATGGGAAGCTGCAGTGAAATCGGCGAAGTATCATCTAAAAAGAATAACACTAGGGGCTTCACTCACCCATGAAGAACTTCATACCCTAGTAACAGAGATAGAAGGAATTTTAAATTCCAGACCACATACCAGCTTGTCGACTAATCCCAACGATCCGCAAGCACTGACACCAGGACATTTTTTGATTGGCGAGCCTCTCACCTCAGGTGTCAATCCGTACGCAAAGGAAATGCCAACCACTCTTACCAAAAGATGGGAATTAGTTAAACTACTGCAAAATCTATTTTGGAAGCGCTGGACAAAGGAATATTTACATGAGCTACAAACCCGAACAAAATGGCATCAGGAGAATAAGACTATACATCCAGGGACTATAGTGTTACTAATGGAAGACAACATACCTCCCTTGAAGTGGCCATTAGGAAGAATAGTTAAGGAACACAAGGGGGCTGATGGACTGACCAGAGTTGTGGAAGTGAGGACCGCAAAGGGCACTTTCAGACGAGCTGTTCACAAGGTGTGTCCCTTACCCATAGAAGATAAATCGCCCCAAATCAGCTCCCCTACCCAAATCGATAGTAAAGTAGTCCTTAGTGAAGAGATAAAAAATGCAACACCTCCGCTTGCAAAGTTACCGCAGCAGGCAAAGGCACTAAATACATCTCATCTGAAAATCCGATATCCAGCACCTCAACGGCCATCAAGGAAACGAAAAATCTTGCCCATAAACTCCAACTGGCTACAGAATCCTGAGGCGATGAGGCGTACCAAGATCAGCAAAGAACAAACATCAGACCTTTGCTCTATCACCAGTGGAGATCATCCCTTTTAACAAACCCCCCGGGATATACTTTGAAAACATTGGTCAAGCTGAACTAGCCACTGACTCTTTGAGCATAGGCATATACTACGATCTAACAACCTATCGACAGGAAGCTTCCATGCTAGTAGAACAACTGAAACGACTCAAGGGTATATGCAATACGAGACCGAGTGCAGCAAGTATTGTACCACCATAGCCGATCAATTTCAACAACAAATGAACACAATAAAAGACGTTAATGATATGTTAATAAAGACTCATGGATACCCTAACAGAACCCGTATGAGACGCTCTCCCTTCGACTTTATTGGGACAATAGCCAACAAGGCATTTGGCATACTTGACCAGGAATATGCTGATGTAATGGAAAGAACAATCAAAGAATCCAGAGCAAACGAGCAATATTTGCTTCAACTAATAAAGAATCAAACATCGATATTGGATTCAACTGAAAACATTATGCGAAAGGATAGCGAATTTACCAACAAGCAGTTCCATATCATCGATAACCTTTTGGATGAGATCAACAACAGAATCCTTGGCACCAACAGAATTGTTGCTGAGCAAAATGTTCTCGAAAAATTTAATGCTCTGTCAATCTATACTTCATTGATCATGTCCAGATATCAAAGAACTCAATCTATAATCCTCGACGTGCTAACAGATTGTCGTAATGGGAAGATTAACCCTCTTTTAGTAACACCAGACCAATTAAAGACAGAACTGAATAACATTCGGGACAACATCCCGATAACACTACGAATACCAGGAGACTCTGATCACTTAAACCTACTACAGTTCTACAGCTTAATGACAGCACAGTCCCTAGTAACAGAGAGCAGCGTAATTTTTCTGTTAAAACTACCATTACTAAGCAAGGAACCATTTGATATCTTCAAAGTGGTGCCAGTACCAATCAAGCATAACAAAGAATTTGTGAGTATAGCATCCCACACTGAGTTTCTTGCTGTAAATTTGCATAGGGATAAATATTACGATATCTCTGCAAATGATTTAGCTGCATGCACCCCTACCTTCCAGGGGAAACACATATGCAGACAAAGACACGCAATTTATCACAAGGACGCTGGCCCCAAGCAATGCGAAATTCAACTATTCAACCGAGTTGACTCGATTGAGAAAAGCTGCGTACTTGACTCAAGAAAGGAAAATCGATTCTGGATACCGCTATATGACTCCAACGCGTGGATTTATGTATTAGATCAAAGCTACACTCTTAATGTGGTATGTGGCACAACAACCTTTCAAATAACAATAGCCGAAGGAGGAATTTTAAGATTTCGGCAGAATTGTGTGATCAAGCATGACACACTAACTATAAGTGCTCATAACCAGTACAGTAGCAGAATAAATCAATCTTTTATTCCTTCCCTAAATATGAGCGAAAACGTCATTAACACTCATATCCAGCAACAAGAAGAAACGATTAAGCCACACATATTAATTGCCCAAAATAATTCACACGCAATAACAAAATTGCAGTCGGCAATACATCAACTGAAGGAACAACAAGAACTTCCGAGGAAATTTGATGCCAGAGACATTCATCATTTTGCAGTTAGCTACGTCACGGTAGCCATAGTAGCGGCGATCGTAATAATGTTTGCCATACAACGACGTAGTAAAAGGTCTACAACTAAACCTGAGCCAGCAAAAAGAGTCCAGTTTCAACTCAGTGGACAACAACCGGACAATTAATGTTGAATGCTTCAACGGGGGGAGTATGTTGAATATTACGATATGCGAATCAAGCAATTATGCATTACTTTGCATAATACCGCAAATCGCATTATCGGCTGTGGCAACAGCAACAAATGACCCGATTCTGCATTGCTCCATGCACTTTATATATTACACATATTTTATTGTTAATTAATCACTTTAGCATTATTGATAATATTGACATACAAATGCACTTTATGTCAATTGCACACTTTAATATAACCTACATACGCCCTTTTGTTAATTTAGCACTTTAAACCTAGTTATTTACAAATTAGACCTCTTTAGCATGTACTTTGATTTAAGTAATTTAAGTATAAAAGAAAGTAATTTTTGTAATAAAAATGAGTTACATTCAACCAGCATACCAGCGTTGTTTAATTCCACAAGCGTTCAACAAAACAGTTGTTCGCTATAGAAAACAGGAGGCACAGCAAAGCGATGACCGGACAAAAGCAATCGGCAAAGTGTTAGAAAGCAATAACTACGAAGATTTCTATTAAGTAAACGGTGTTTTATACAAAGATGCTGTTAAAGAGTTAGTAGTAGTACCACTAACAATGGAAGAAGAAATTATTCGCCTCGCGCATCGACAAGGACACATTTCTGCAAAGAAAACTCAGGAATACATCGAAAAATCATTTTATATTCCTCAGTTAAGTTTGAAAGTAGCCAAAATCGTCAAAAGCTGCGTTGAATGCCTAATTGTAGATGCGAAAGCTGGTAAAAAGGAAGGCTTACTCTCACCCATAGACAAAGAAGACAGACCACTAATAACCTATCATATAGACCACGTAGGCCCTATGGAATTGACGCATACAAGATATAATCACGTTTTGGTAGTAGTCGACGCGTTTAGCAAATTCGTTTGGCTGTATCCAACTAAAAGCACAGATGCTATATATGTTATAGAAAGGTTAGAAAAACAGGCAGCTATATTTGGAAATCCGAAAAGAATAATTACTGACAGAGGTACAGCATTCACTGCCAAAATTTTCGAAGACGAGAAAGAATAGATCACTTACTTATTGCAACGGGTGTACCACGTGGGAATGGCCAAGTAGAGCGCATTCATCGTATCATCGTACCAATGTAAGCTAAATTATGTCATAATAGTCCAGCAAACTGGTACAAGTACATAGATAGAGTTCAACGCATTATAAATAGCACCCCACCAAGGAGCACCAAGTTTTCACCCTTCAAGGTACTAACTGGCATTGAAATGCGTAATGCAGATGACATAGACGTTCAGAACTTGCTGGAAGACTCGCTGATTAAAGAGTTGGATGTTGAACGTGAAGATCTTAGAAAACAAGCAAAAGAAAACATCTTAAAGATCCAAGAAGAAAATCGCCGTACTTTTAACTCTAAACGTAAAGAGGCAACAAGATATAATCTAGGCGACTTAGTAGCCATTAAGAGGACTCAGTATGGTCCTGGTTTAAAACTTAAACCTAAATTCTTCGGTCCATGTTCAATTCAGCAGAAGCTACCGCACGGAAGATATGAAGTTATGAAAGTAGGTGATCATGAAGGACCTCATAAAACTAATACGGTCGCTGAATACATGAAAGCTTGGAACCAGTCGTGCAGGTCGCACGACGTTGCAGGACGGCCGAATGTAGGAGACACAGACGGACAGCGGACGGACCTACAACTGCAGACGACAAGGAGCGGACGGACTTACTAATAAATAACAAGTGCACCGAACAAACCGACAAGCCAACGAACAAACCGACAAGCGAACGAACAAACGTCAAGCGAACTAACAAGCGAACGGAAAAACCAACAACGAGAGGACAGCATTCTTTCATATTTCATTCATTCTGTTTTTGTAATCGCCATCAAGCGATTGTCTTTTATTATATATATTGATTTTTAAAAATAAAAGTTTGTTTTAATTAAATTTGCGAAAAAGTGTTTTCATAGTTTTGCTACATTAATATGTGTACAAAGTTTGGTTGAAATTGGTCAGGGCGTTCCAGAGCTAGTTAGACACAAACAAACAAACAAATTCTTTATTTTATATATATAGATTAAAGGGTTAACAAATTTCGTTTATACAAACCTCACGGTCCAATCAAGATCCATGCGAAAATTTATTTTCCATAATTCGACAAAGTGGCGGAAATTCAAGAAATCCAACAAGTAGTACATACATCATTTCAACGACATTATTGCTTAATTTGTCCATGATTTTACAACCAACGGAGCGTTTTAACTGCCAGAATGATAATGATTAAATTTTAGTAGATCCTATGGATTTCAATTACAAACTAACGATGCAGTAATCAATTCAGATACTGGAACTGGAAATGCTGAAATAATCTATTTTAACGATTTAGAACATAAAATCATTGAAACGACTCCTATATTAGATGAATGTTCGGAAAAATATTATGCTGGATATCTGGAGTCCCGTTTGAAAACAACAATTAACTGTACATTAACCGCACATTAATGAAATCGGATGAGAAAATAATCTTCAAAATGAGTCATTAATATTTTATAAAAATTATAAGAAATATTCGGTTTTTGGCTCACTTCATCCCCCTTCAGAAATTTTTACTGAAATAAGGAAAAATCATAAAAAGATTTTTAGAAGCGTTTTCGACGAATCTCCTCACTATAAAATAATAAACAAATTATATGTAGTTGACCAATGTGTGGAATGGACCAGGCAACACAAGGAATTAATTTGGTGGTGGTTTCAGAATGCTGTAATCACTTTTACAAAAAGTGTTGTCCATCAGAGATACACATGTGTATCAAATTTAAAGAAAATCGGGTAAATTTAAACAAAATTTGCCTTGGAGCCCCCCGAACCCGGGACCGGATCACTTCCAAATTTTAATAGATAATATTGTCAAAATTTCAGGAAAATCGTACTGTAGGAAGTACGTATTTGAAGAAAATCGAGTAATTTTTATGGGAGCTAACCCGCCCCAGGGTTACGACCTATACCAAATTTTTACAAAAAGTGTTGTCCATCAGAGATACACATGTGTATCAAATTTAAAGAAAATCGGGTAAATATAGCGCACGGTTGATGCGACGTTCACACAACGATGTACGAAGTACTGCCAAAATTCTTTCTTTTGAGTTGAGTTCAGCTGTAAAGCAGCGTGAGTGCGTAACCAGTTCTTCATACAATATGACACCAAACACAAATTAAGAATGCACGCACACAACTGAGTGTACTGAATTGCGAAACCCACATAATTTTATATATAATATTACTTATACTGATATACAGTTGGCGCTGTAAAAAGTGCTAAATCTATTTTCGTAACATTACCACCGCCATAATTCTGTTCGTCCCGAACAGATTCAGCCCTACTTCTAACATTGTACCTTATTAGGCTGTTGATGTGGACAACTTTCATTTTTCATCTGGGGCTTTGTTGAATCCGATATACTTCATTATTGATTTTCTTGTTGATCTTGAAAGGGCCTTCCCTACTATAATATCGACGATTTTCCTTTTCTTCTCTTGGAATTGTAAAACCAAACGAAATCTCCTTTCTGAGCGCAGCTCACACATACAAGTCATATCAAGTTTTCTTTCGTCTGGCATCGATTATGTTGGTCGTTGCTGCTGCTTTACTTTTTGAGTTATTCGCAAAAACTCAAAAAACTGTACAAGTAAACTGTCACTTCCAGTTGTCAGAATTCCGTCAAAATCAACTGGCACCTCACAATTTATGTAAAAAGCTTAAATATGAATTTTCATCCCCATAAGCTCAGCTCAGACAGAAAGATATTTTTTTCGATTTTCTGACAGGAGATATGGTAATGGGTAAATCTGTAAACGAGTTAGAAAAATTTCATGATTACTATACTTTCTTTTACATAGTATGTAAAGAAAGTAAGAATCTCTTTTTTGTTTTTCTTATTTTTTTTTATATATAGAGACTTATTGCCAAGGGAGGACTCCCTGAATGACTTGCGTCACGGCAATAAGTTGGGCTAAGCCCTTTATTAAAATTCAAAATAAAATAAAAATCGAAGGAATGTGATTTACAATATATCACATTCCTCACGTTTGTAGCCGGTTTCAATTTATTTTCTCAGAATTCTCTCTGATTCATTGAAAAAGCAATACGAAAAACGAACACGAAACTAAAACGACGCGAGTCCAAATACTTTTATCAATGAATCATGGTTAGGGAAAACTACAAAAAACCTTGACCAAGAAAATATTACAAATTATAAAAATAATGTAAAAAATACTGATAAACAATTTTTTTTTAAATATATATTTTATATTAATAAACAACTTATGAATACTTTATCCATCATCCTTCAGGAAGTTGTTAACGGCTAATTTGAAGGCCAACCAATTTGAAGGTGAACCAAATGCGATCTCGGAGCCCCACCCCACACATATGAATTAAATTCTAAAATTCGTCTAACATAAGATTTATATAACCTTAATACTTCAGAGGGAGTGAAGTAGAAGTTACAACGTCTTATGAAGCCCAAACATTGGCTAGCTCTTTTTGAAATTTCATAAATATGTTCCTTCCAGGAAAGATCACTTGATACTTTTAAACCATTAATAACAGGTGGAACATAATGATGAGTTGACTTCTGAGAAAAAAGACAAAACTGGAATTTATTTGGGTTAAATTCTACTCTATTAGAAATGCCCCAATAAAGAATGATTTGAATGTTAGACAGAATAGTCAAATTCATTAATTGACGCGAACCATTCAAGCGAGAATTGCATTCTTTTTGACTGACAAACTCAATGGAAGCCGATAGTGTTGTATCATCAGCAAATTAATGGATATTACAGGTTGTAGAAGACAACAGGTCGTTGATATATATCAAGAAGAGCGTGGGAGACAAGGATGACCCTTGAGGCACGCCAGCATTGATCCCATGTGAATCTGATGATATACCATTTAATACAACTTTTATTTTACAGTTCCATAAATAATTCTCAATCCATGTAATGAGAGAAGAGTGTAAGTTCAGCGCACGAATCTTATTAATAAGACAATCATGCCATACTCTATCAAAAGTTTTAGCAATATCTAATATCTATCTGTCTTGATTCACCTAGGTTTTCAATGCTTCGCTCCAAACAATGAGCCATGCACGTCATTAGTTCACCTGAAGAGCGATTTTTACCAAATCCATACTGCACAAAGAAAGAAAGAACATTCGAATCCAGATAGTTCATTAGTCTGAAATTAACGATAGATTCCATTACCTTCGATATCTTTTCTCAATATCAGTGCTATAATGAATACCATTATGAAATAAATAAGGAATCGACGAAGTATTGTCTGCAAAGTTTCTTTTAACCAATGCAGCAAACGACCAAAAGCTTCGACTGTTTTAATCAGAATCCAAAATTTTTCGCATACTATCTCGAATCTTAAGGTCATATATTACTTTGGACCTTTTCAATATAGCGTTTAATCTGTTTCTAGATATTCGAAACTTTACAAGGTTTTCTTCAGAAGTGCAATTAACTTAGTACAAATGGGCTGCTTTTTTACACGCGACTGCTGACCTGCAATGTGCGTTAAACCATTTATTTTTATGAGTATTTTTCTTTTTAAATGAAGAAGGAATGCATTTTTTTTTCATTTTTTTCATTCCTAGCAAAATGGTTGACTTGACGTGATTAGTTGTGATGCTTCATCAGCATTATTGCTGGAAAAACAGGTTGACCAATCAAATGAGCTATAAAATTGGTTCAGGAGCTCCCAGTTAGCATTTTTATAGTGCCAGAGTAGCCTTTTACTTGTAGGCTCTATAAGGGCTGGTGTTATTGAAAATTTGACTACTACCAAAGCATGGTCAGAAAGACCTAATGGAGCAGATATATCAATTGAATATTTATCTGGCATAGTAGTAAGAAATAAATCTAAAAGGTGAGGTGATTGACCAGTAGTAAGTATCGGGATACCTAGTTGACTTATCAACGAGTTGGGTGAAAAGATTAATATTTGAAAATAGTTCAGCGGTTTCACCAGATCGATCCCTACCATTCGAATAGGTCAACCATGAATCATTGTGGACATTAAAATCACCCAAGACGACCAATTCTGATGTTGGTGATGATTGGTAAATCTGGTCTATAGTGTCCGATAAGTAATTAAACTCAATATAAGTGTCATCAGGTGACAAATTAAAACTACGATAAAGGGAACAAATAAACATCGAATGGTTTGAAATTACAATTTCAATCCATATCGTATTGAACATGGGATTACTGTTTGGAATATTAAATTTAGGTACACTAAAACTGAAATCATCTCGTATAAATAAAATAACCCCACGATGTGGATGGTTCCACAGTCGACACGAGAATACCCCGGACAACGAAAATAATTTGGCTTACCCATATAAGAGGCCTGCGTTTCACATAAACTTAGAACCGCAGGTTTATTTATTATATATATAGCACTGTAGTCGAAGTTCTCTGCCAAATTCTTATATAAAATGGAAAATGACTTAAACTGCAAAGAGGCTACTAGGAACCGTGAGGTATGCTTTCGGTTATATATAAAAAAAACCCCACTGTGGAAAACTGAACCAAATTAAGACGAGTCAGAAATGATTGCAATGCCTACCTTAAACGCGCAAAATTCGACTATGACCAAAAACTGAGACAAAAAGTACTTCAATGCCCCAAAGGAAGTAAAAATTTTTGGTCATTCGTGAAACGAATTAAAAATACTGCCTCGTCTTCAATTCAAACGCTTATTCACAATGACATTCCAACTGTCAGCTCTATAGACAAGGCCAATCTGCTTGCTTCACATTTCGCAGCTAGCTTTACGCTCCCAGATAGCGCGTTGTCGCCGCCTGTACTTGAAAGAGTTGAATCCTCTATGGGACAGATTTACTTTCGTACTCGTCAAGTGGCTAGAGTATTAAATGATTTCAACATTTATAAATCTGCTAAACCTGATGGCGTTCCCGCTATAGTTTTGAAGAGGAGTTCTTCAACGTTGGCATTACCACTGCGCAGACTTTTCCATTTCTCTTATTCTTCTGGAGTCTTCCCAAGGAATTGGAAAACAGCCTTTATCCAGCCTCTTCCTAAAAAAGGCGAAACGTCATCTCTTTCCTCGTACCGACCCATTGCGCTAACATCTATACTCTCCATGGTTATGGAAACCCTGATCAATCGTAAGCTTATGCATTACCTTGAATCACGTGAAATCCTTAGTGACCAGCAGTACGGTTTTCGTAGGCAGCGTTCTATAGGTGATCTGATGGCTTATCTCACTGAAAATTGGAACCAGTCTATTCACAAATTTGGTGAAAGTAATGTTGTCGCACTCGATATTTCCAAGGCATTTGACAGAGTCTGGCATCAAGCTCTTTTGTCGAAAATGAATGCTCGATTGGACTAGGAACTACCTTTCTGACCGTTCAATCAAGGTCGTATTGGACGGATTCAAATTCAGTGTTCACCGCATAAACGCCGGTGTTCCTCAAGGCTCTGTTTTATCTCCGACACTCTTTCTGATTTTCATTAATGATCTCCTATCCACCACCTCTAATCCAATCCTTCCTTTGCTGACGACAGTACTCTTAGCTTTTCATATGACATATCGCTTTCTGCGCGCCCCTCTTCGTCACAAGTGGAACTTGAACAACAACGTATGTTAAGCACGTTAAATTCTGACCTTGACAGCATAACAAGGTGGGGACTACAAACGCTTCTAAAACCCAATGCTTTCTTCTGTCGTCTAAGCGTAATTTAAACCCCCAACCTTTATCCATGAATGGATCTTGCATCAAAGGAACTGAAAAACTCTCAATTCTCGGTATGTGTGTCAACAACAAGCTTCGTTGGAATGACCACATATTTGCCATCGCCAAAAATGCTGCGAGATGCTTAGGTTTCCTAAAAAGGTGCAAGATGTACTTCACTCCTTCAGAGCTACTATTTACAAAGCGTATATTCGCCCTAAACTTGAATACAACTGCATTGTCTGGGCAGGTGCTCCCAAGACCACATTGCATCTACTAGACATAGTTCAGAACCGCGCGTTAAAACTTATTGGTGACGTACATATCGCGAAAACAATCGAATCGCTTGAACATCCTAGGAATGTTTCCTGTCTGTCACTGTTTTATCGCTTTTTCCACAAGCGGTGTTCAAAAGAAATATCCAGATGCATACCGCCCATTCTCTAACCCACCCGTAATACCCGAGCCTCAACTCGATCTCATGGGTCCACCACTAAGCCTATCTTCGTACGTACTAACCAATTCAGAGATTCCTTCTTTAGCCGCGCGATAGTTATGTGGAATGAATTGCCAGATTCTGTGTTTCAGCATTTATATGATCTGCAGTCGTTTAAGACACGCGTGCATAGACATCTCATCTTTTCCTCTCCCTAATTTCCTCACGCCCACGTTGTGCTAAGCATTATAAGGGTGCAAACCCCTTTAGCTTGTGTACGTTATTAAAAAAAAAAAAAAAAAAAAAAAAAAAAAAAAAAACTATTGGGTACAGCGCTGTGATATCCCTTCACAAACAGCGGTATCCAGCAATTTTGAAGATTTTCTTCCAGTGTTCTTTTGAACATTTCAACCATACCGTCCGACTGTGGATATAACGGAGTAGACCTCGTATTCTTGATGTCGACCTCTTGGAACACTAGCGACTCAAAATATTTCATATTTTCTCCCGGTACGATAAAACTTATCGGTAAATAAAACATTGCGAAATCAATATATTCTCTTGAACACAGCAGGAACGTTTCCAGCTTGTCACTTGTTTTATCGCTTCTTCCACCAGCGCGCGCTAATTGTGAAAAAAGCTATTTTTTCAGGTTTGTAAACAGGATATAGTCGCAGGTAGCTAAATCTGGAGAATATGCTGGATGGGGTAGCAGTTCGTAGCTAAATTTACGGATTTTTGCCACGGTGACTACACACGTGTACACCCGTGTAATGTCTTGATGCAACAGCACTTTTTTCTTCGCAAAATGGGGTCGATTTTGCTTCAAATCAATTTCGAATCCGTCTCCGCCGGTGATCGTTTTATCCTTTTCATGGTAATCGATGTTAATGACACTGCGTGCATCCCAAAAAACTGTGGGCATGACCTTGTTGGCCGACAGACCAACCTTGGCCTTCTTTGGTGCACGTTCACCCGCAGAAATCCACTATCTTGATTGTTTTTTGGTCTTGGTGTGTTGTGACGGATCCATTTTACACAGTTCCACAGTTACGAAACGTCGCAAAAACTCGTTCGGATTGCGGCAATTAATCAGCACACGAAATTCACTTTCTCCATTTTCGTTAAAATTTACGAGTCTGCTTTCAATGGCGGTCAAACACAAACTAAATGACGCAGCTTGCTTAAAATTTGACAGTCGTCTATGTATGTATGTACTTTATTGAGATTTTGTTTTTTACACACTTACGTTTCTTAATTCTATGTATACACAGTCAATTAAGATTACTTATGAATATTTTGCCGACTTAGAATTGGTCAGGCTACACAAATTAGATATTAATTTAGTTTTATTTTAGAGTACATTGAGATTTTTAAGAGTGAGTGTTTTCGTTTTATTTAAATTACATCCACTCAACTCAACAGGACGATGTCTAATTTATAACTTAACCTAGAACAAATAAATGAAAGAGCGAAAGAGAGGAAGATTGCGATAAAATTAGAACACCAGATGGTGTTCCTATCTGGTGTCTATCCAAATTACTGATGACAGTGAGCGATTAGGATGTTAGAGAACCCAACTAAACTTTAGCACAGTAGGGTCGACTTATATAACGGGTGTTTTTTTAAGAGGTTGCCGATTTTTTTTTTGAATAAAACACATATAAAATTATGAAATGACCAAAATTTTTTTTTATTTGGTAGATAATTTTTTGGCATTTAACATTTAAACACAATTTCTGGCATATGGCTACCACGACTATTTTTCACAAATGTCATTCTGGAGGTCCAATTTTCCAGCACTTTTTCAAGCATTTGAGGGCGTATGTCAGCAATGACACGTTGAATATTGGTTTCCAAAGCGTCAATCGATTGAGGTTTATCCACATAAACCAATGACTTCACGTATCCCCACAAAAAGTAATCGAGTGGCGTCAAATCGCACGAACGCGGAGGCCAATTCACCGGACCATTTCTCGAAATAATGTTGTCGTTGAAAGTTTCTTTCAATAAGTCGATTGTTTCACGTGCTGTATGGCAAGTGGCACCATCTTGTTGAAACCACATTTCATCCATATCCATATCTTCAAGATTTGACAACAAAAACTCATTTAACATGGTTCTGTATCGATTTCCATTCACGGTAACGCGTCGTCCTTCCTCATTTTTAAAGAAATATGGACCGATGATCCCACCAGCCCATAGACCGCACCAAACAGTACATTTATCAGGATGCATTGGTAATTCTTGAACGGCGTGTGGATTATCTTTGCTCCAAATGCGACAATTTTGTTTGTTGACGTATCCATTTAACAAAAAATGCGCCTCATCACTGAAGAGAATTTTACGGTAAAAAAATGGATCTTCGTTCAATTGATTTAACGACCAATCAATGAATTCACGGCGCAAACGATGGTCGTGTGGCTTTAATTCTTGCACCAATTGAATTTTGTATGGCACCAAACCCAAATCTTTACGTAAAATTTTCCATAAAGTCGATGGACAAAGTCCAATTTGCTGAGCACGACGACGAATCGATAAATTGTCGTTTTCTTCGACACTGGCCTCAACGACAGCAATATTTTCTTCTGTACGAACTCTTCTCATTCTTGTCGGTGGCTTGGCATCCAAAAGAGTGAATGTAGACCGAAATTTGGTAATTACGTTCTTTATGGTGGTCTCTGACGGACGATTATGTGCACCATAAAATTCACGAAGTGCTCTATAAACATTTTTAATTGAACACTGATTTTGAAAATAAATTTCCACGATTTGAAAACGTTGTTCTGGAGTTAACCTATTCATAATGATTTGCCAAACAATACTGAGTAGAAATGCCACTTTGAGCTGTCAAAACAACTGTCATAAAATAAAACGACATCTATCGGAAAAACAAACCTCCTAAAAAAACACCCTTTACTTGACTTTTTTGTTAAAAGTCATCACATTTAAAGATTCTGTGAGATTTTTTCTCCATTTCTGGATAAGAATAATTAGTTATAATTTATTAATATTTAGTAACAAAGTTACTTGTACTTGTATTCAATAACATTTCTTTAGAATTTTTTTTAGTAAGTTTGTACATATGTTATTTTGTCAGTCTCGATTTGTTTTTATATATTTTTTATTTTTTTTTTATTTAAAGGCAGGCTAGGAAATGAATTGCTTAGCCTCTGTAGGTGTTAGGTAGTTGTTTTTTTGTAAAAATAGAAAGTAACAAGTGGTCACTATCGTCACTATAACATTGGAGCCCTCATAGGAGATACATGTAGTACCTATCATTAATGGACCAGTTAATATTATTAGTATATATGTTACGGAGGATATGGTTGTCATGATTTTGTAGTGCAGATAAGGAAACTGAGATAGTCAAGCAAAGGAGATATACCAGAGTCTTCATAAATTAACTTATTTCTGTACCATTTTCCGGATGATCCACGTCTTTTATTTATGCACTTCCTTATAATATACCGTTCAAGGGCGACATTGGCAGTGATTTGGAATCAGATAAGGAAACCAAAGGATATAAGGGGACAGATTAGCTTTTTATGCATAAGGAGCTTAGTTCTACTTTTTAACATGTTTAGAGTTAAGTAAGTAAAGTTTTGAGCTTTGCAGCAGCAGCTCTGCTGTTGTTCAAGGCTTTTCTTGTATGCGGATTAATTTTGAGTCTTTCATGTAAATTGATACCTAGATATTTAATGGATTTTTTTAAAGCGATTTGGTTGCCCAAGATGAAAAGATTTAGATAACGACTCTCTCGTACTACAAGGTGATGACCTCTTCCAGAAGCATTGCGGAAGCAGATTAACTCACATTTATTTAGGTTAGGTTAGGTTGCTGTGGCAGCTAATACTCACTTAGGCAATTCGCGGTCCTTTGTGTTACCACAGAATCTTATACCTTTCCCCTTTCAGAAGATCCATTCAGAACTCTTAATGAAGCGGAGTATATCTCGCACTTTGCCGTTTTCGAGATCTGATAGGTTATTCATTATCCGCTTACCCAAGTGTTTGTGCATTAGTGCCGGACATGAGCAAAGAAGATGCTCTATAGTCTCTTCCTCCTCCTCGTCCATGCAACCTCTGCAGAAGTCACTATATTCCACACCCATCCTTCTCGCGTGTTTCCCTAGAAGCCAGTGTCCTGTCATTATCCCTACAACCGTTCTTAGTTCACGTCGTTGTAGGGAAATAAGCGCAGTTGAGCGCTTGAAGTCCAGCTTCGGCCAGACCTGTCTCGAAATAATGCAAATGTCGGTGTTTTTCCACCTTACATTTGTTATTGTTTCTGTCTCTTTCTGAAGCTCAAATTTCAGTGACGCGATAGGACTCCCTACCTCCGCCCTTTCCGGTAACAGCTGGAGAGTCGTACCACGTCTAGCTAGCTCGTCCGCCCTGCAGTTCCCCTCGACATCCGTGTGGCCCGGGACCCATATGATCCTTATATTGAACTGCTCACTCATCTCGTTAAGAGAGGAATGACAGCTCAACGCCACCTTAGATCTCAGTGAGACCGCCTCCAACGATTTTATGGCCGCCTGAATGTCCACATAAATGTTAATCTTCTTTGAGGATAATACATTATGCCTCAGCCAGCTCATTACCTCTTCAATCGCTATCACCCCAAGTAACAATTTCAAGCAAACTATTCTCTGAATTTGCGAAAAGTAGTTGCCTAATAGCAAAATTTGCGAAATTCTGAGAGCTGTTATTTAGCAAAACAGTAGGTATTCCGAAGAAAGTGGAGGTCGAAAACCTTCTGATCAGCTTCTTAGGAGCAATAAATTTGCAACTAAGCAAATTAGTTTGCTAACGCTGTATTTTGCGTAATTGCTGAATCAGAGAAAAATTTGCTAAGATTTTTCAAAAAATCAAAGAAAACTTTGCTTAAATTTTTTCGAAAAATCAGAGAAAACTTTGCTTAAATTTTTTCGAAAAACCAGAGAAAATTTTGCTAATTTTTTTTTTGAGAAATCATTAAGACTATTTTTAGCAAAACAGTAGGTATTCAGAAGAAAGTGGAGGTCGAAAACCTTCTGATCAGCTTCTTAGGAGCAATAAATTTGCAACTAAGCAAATTAGTTTGCTAACGCGGTATTTTGCGTAATTGCTGAATCAGAGAAAAATTTGCTTAAATTTTTCAAAAATCTCTTTTTTTAGCAAAACAGAAGAAATTCAGAAGATAGTGGAGATAGAAACCATTCTTATCAGTTTCTTAAATACAATAAATTAGCAATTAAGCAAACTAGTTTGCTAACACCGTATTTTGCTTAATCACTGTGTCAGAGAAAAATCAGAGGAAACTTTGCTTTCATATTTCGAAAAATCAGAGGAAAATTTGCTTAAATTTCTCGAAAAGTCAGCGCAAAATTTGCTAAAATAATCAGAAAAAGGTTTACTTACTTTTCGAAAAATCATCTCTTTTTTTTGCAAAACAGAAGAAATTCAGAACATATTGGAGATATAAACCCTTTTGATCAGCTTCGTAGAAGCAGCAAATTTGCAACTAAGCAAATTAGTTTGCTATCGCTATATTTTGCGTAATTGCTGAATCATGTAAAAGTCACAGAAAAGTTTGCTTACATTTTTCGAGAAATCAGAGAAAATTTTGCTAAACAATTTCTAATAATCAGAGAAAATTTTGCTAAATTTTTCGAAAAATAAGAACAACAAAAAAAATTTAAATTTTTAATTTATTTAATTTTTGTATTTTTTTCTGGTTATTTTTGTTGTTGTTGTTGGTTGATGTTGTTATTTTTTAATGTTGTTTTTTTATTATTTCCACCCTTCTTCTTCCCTTCCCCTTCTCTTCACTCACTATTTTACAATTTTTTCTATCTCCCGCACAATCATCATTCGGTTTTCTGGAATTTTAAATTAAATATTGCTAGTTTTTTATTTATGAATAATTCAGTAGTATTTGAAAAGTTACCTGATACGGGATTTGAACCATCATCTTCTGTAGCGAGTAAGCGACTCCTTAACCATCTGACCTAAGTACTGTGTATACAACCAATGCTAAAATCGGTCTATATTAATTATTAGCAATTCTTGCTGCCCAAAACAGTTTTGCTATGAAGCAGAGCTGAAATTAAGCAAAACGTTCAGACTAAATTAAAATTTTCAAACATTCTGAATTTTGACAAAAGCTAGTTGCAAAATCAGAGCATTTTTTGCCAATATTTTTGCTATTTTTCAGCGTTTTTTAAGCAAACTATTTTGCTCTGATTCAGAGCTGAAATAAAGCAAAACGTTCAGACTAAATTACAAATTTCCAAACTTTCTGAATTTTAGCAAAAGCCAGTTGCAAAATCAGAGCATTTTTTGCCTATATTTTTGCTATTTTTCAGCGTTTTTTAAGCAAACTATTTTGCTCTGATTCAGAGCTGAAATAAAGCAAAACGTCCAGACTAAACTACAAATTTCCAAACATTCTGAATTTTAGCAAAAGCCAGTTGCAAAATCAGAGCATTTTTTGCCAATATTTTTGCTATTTTTCAGTGTTTTTAATCAAACTATTTTGCTCTGATTCAGAGCTGAAATAAAGCAAAACGTTCAGACTAAATTACAAATTTCCAAACATTCTGAATTTTAGCAAAAGCCAGTTGCAAAATCAGAGCATTTTTTGCCTATATTTTTGCTATTTTTCAGCGTTTTTTAAGCAAACTATTTTGCTCTGATTCAGAGCTGAAATTAAGCAAAATGTGCGGACCAAATTAAAATTTTCAAACAATCTGAAATTTAGCCAAATCGATTTGCAAAATCAAAGCTGATTTTGCTGTTTTTTTTTGCTATTTATATGCAACGTTTTTGAGTAAATTATTTTGCTCTGATCCAGAGCTAAAATTAAGAAAAACGTTCAGACTAATTTAAAAATTTCAAACATTCTGAATTTCAGTTGCAAAAACAGAGCTGATTTGCTAATTTTTTTGCTATTTAAATGCAGCGTTTTTGAGTAAACTACTTTGCTCTAAATCAGAGCTGAAATAAAGCAAAAATAGGCTAAATTAAGTTTTCAGACATTCTGAGTTTTTGCATAGCAAGTTGCAAGAACAGAACTAATTTTCCCAATATTTTCGCTATTTCTATGTGGTATTTTTGACCAAACTACTCCGTTTTGCAATTTTCAAGTTTCCAATTCTTTTATAATCCAAAAATCTACAAATTTCAAGTTTTTATGAATTTTTCAGAATTTTGTTCAGGGGGCTTCCATACAAATATGGATAAGGAGATACTGATTTGATTATTTTAATTTCAAGATGGCTGCTACTTAACAAAAGTAAAGAATAAGAAACAATGAGATAGCTAGTTGTAAATTCAACTAGTTATACTATTTGGACACATGCGAAAAAAATTTCAATGTTGTTTTATGTTCCACGTAAAAATAGCGTAAATGCTAATAATAATAATAATTAATAATTTCCTGATTACTATGGGTTAATATTATAATTCCATCATTATATGTGAATATCGTGAAATCCTTAGTGACCAGCAGTATGGTTTTCGTAGGCAGCGTTCTACAGGTGACCTGATGGCTTATCTAACTGAAAGGTGGAACCAGTCTATTCATAAATTTGGTGAAAGTAAAGTTGTAAAGTTTTGTCGAAAATGAATGCTTATGAAATTAATAACACCCTGCTCAAAGGACTAGTAACTACCTTTTTGAATGTTGGAATGACCACATATTTGCAATCGCCAAAAAATCTGCGAAATGCCAGCAAGATGTACTTCAATCCTTCAGATCTGGCTACTATTTACAAATTCGCCCTAAACTTAAATACAACTGTATTGTTTGGAACAATGGAATGTTTCCTGCCTCTCACTGTTGTATCGCTTTTTCCACAAGCGGTACTCAAAAGAAATATCCAAATGCATCCCGCCCATTCTCCAACCCATCCGTAATACCCGTGCTTCAACTCGAGCTCACGGGGCCACCATTAAGCCTATTTTCGGGCGTACTAACCAACTCAGAGATTGCTTCTTTAGCCGCACGATAGTTATGTGGAATGAATTGCCTGATTCTGTGTTTCCGCTTTTGTATGATCTGTAGTCGTTTAAGACACGCGGGCATAGACATCTCATCCTTTCCTCTCCCTAATTTCCTAACGCCCACGCTGTGCTAAGCATTATAAGCTGCAAACCCCTTTAGCGTGTGTACATTTTAAAAAAAATATATATATGAACATTGTAATAGAGAAATAATTTTAGAACCGTCATTTCAGCTTGTTGCGTTTTATGACAGATTTAATAAAAATTTCATGTATACATTTTTCTTTAAAATATCGGTTATAAAAATCCTACTTATTAACTCACACCTTCACTATTTCCTTTGACGTAAATAAAAGTGATTTACCAAATTATAATATAAACTGGATAATAAATAATAAAAAAATAAAAAAATCTTAAATTTCTTATCATATAATTTGCTAATCATCAAAATTTCAAATGGTCTGTTATTAGCGATGGGTCTATTCCAAAGTTCAATCCTTTTTAAATTCTCTTTATTAACTTCACTTGCCCGTCTGTTTGCTTGTTTTTCGTTTGTTGGTTTGTTTTTCGTTTGTTGGTTTGTTTGTTTATCGTGGAATCTTGCGATCAATTTTTAACCCACTTCACAAAGACCAATTTCATTGAAAGTTTGCACACACGCATATCTCCGATGACAACACTTTCTATTAAAATTTTGGCGCATCGGGCCCCGGGGTTGGGGGGCTCCCATACAAATATTTATTACAATAGGGATGGAATATTTGACAAGTAACCGGGCTTCGGATTCGGGATTTTGACGCATGTGGCACGAGTGATATGTGAAAAAGAGATTTTCTCAACTTTTTAAGGACTTTTTTTTAACAAACTTCCACAAATGCTAGAGAGTTGAAATTTTGTGAGTAGCTAGTTAGGTTCCGCGTGTGAGCACATGTAATCAGTCTCCTCTGGCACGTGTGATTCGTGTAATAGTAGTTTTTTCGACTTCTCTGAAGTCATTTTTATCCAACTATAGAGTTAAAGTTTTGTGCGCGTCTGAAACGTGTGGCGCGAGTGTCGGTGTATACATAGACATTTGTACCAGAAAAACGATTTGTTTTTACATTTACCTGTTTTGTTTTGTTTTTTATTTGACATGAAAATCTGTCACCGATTGCCCGTTTGGCTGTTCCATTTCCCAAAAAAAAGATCTATATATTTCGGCAGATTTATACCTTTTTTATTACCACCAACATCCGGGTTTTTGCTTGGCACGTGGCTTGATTTTTTTACGTTTTAAAAATTAACATATTTTGTAAATATATTTTAAAACAAACATGTAAAAAATGCAAACAAACCCAAATCAATTTTTGTGTTCTATTTGCTGAGACAACAACAGATGTCACACTGCAAATGAAACGCAACATTTATTTATTTCAAGATGGCTGGTACTTAACAAATTTAAGCAATGAGGAACAATGAGATAGCTAGTTAAAAATTAATCTACATAGTTGTACTATTTGGACACACGCAAAAAATGCTCTGAATTTGCAACTCGCTTTTGCTAAAATTCAGAATGTTTGAAATTTTTTATTTAGTTTGAACGTGTTGCCTAATTTCAGCTCTGAATCAGAGCAAAATAGTTTGCTTAAAAAACGCTGAAAAATAGCAAAAATATTGGCAAAAAATGCTCTGATTTTGCAACTCGCTTTTGCTAAAATTCAGAATGTTTGAAAATTTTTATTTAGTCTGAACGTGTTGCTCTAAGCTAGACGGTAAAGTAGGAGCAGGAGTCTTCTGTGACAAGCTGAAAGTAAGTACGTTCAGACTAAATAAAAATTTTCAAACATTTTTCAGCGTTTTTTAAGCAAACTATTTTGATCTGATTCAGAGCTGAATTTTAGCAAAAGCGAGTTGCAAAATCAGAGCATTTTTTGCCAATATTTTTGCTATTTTTCAGCGTTTTTTAAGCAAACTATTTTTAGTTTGCTTAAAAAACGCTGAAAAATAGCAAAAATATTGGCAAAAAATGCTCTGATTTTGCAACTCGCTTTTGCTAAAATTCAGCTCTGAATCAGATCAAAATAGTTTGCTTAAAAAACGCTGAAAAATGTTTGAAAATTTTTATTTAGTCTGAACGTACTTACTTTCAGCTTGTCACAGAAGACTCCTGCTCCTACTTTACCGTCTAGCTTAGAGCCATACGTGAAAAACTGTATTGTTTCGTTGTCGGTTACGGATCCACTCTTCAAGTATTCTCAGGACGGTATTGTTGTCCGAAAACCTTTTTGAAAGCATAACATTGGTGTTATGTAATCCAGTTTCGTCAGCTCCTGCTTAAGTGACTTAGTTATGGTGGAGTGTCCTGTTTGAAGACTTCTCCACTGATTGACAGCTAGCAGTCGCGTAGCCGTAATTGCCGCTTTCCAAATATATCTAGTGGGATTAGGTGGAGCATAACCTCTAGTTGGTGTAGATCTCAGCGCCCCGCTTCTAAGCATGCAGGCCGCTCTTTGTACCTTCCCCAATATACTTATATACGTGGGTTTTTCCATAGCTGCCCACCATACGCTTACCTTATACAGTAGTAGTTGCCCATCCTCGATACCAACGAGGACTCGCTGGACCGACTATCAGTCTCTAGGGCAAGCCCGATATCAACAGGGCAGTCGGGACCACCGTGATCGGAATGGTCCGCTCCTTTACCCTTATTGACATCGTCTGCCTTATAGACCTTGAGAGTTATCGTCCCGAAACCGAAGTTGACAACTCCCTTAGTATTTGCAAGAGGAGCCAGGGATTCCTTGTTGGCTACCATAGTTGATAATCTTAGCCTCCTCCTGTTTCACAATCTTCCAGTTTGATGCCGGAAGATCTGGATTGCTGGCTGCGATTATCTCTATAACAGCTTTAGCTTCGACAGGTTCGGTAGGAAGCCAGACGCGCGCCCTTGTCCTGCTAGGAATTTCTTCCCTGCTTACGGCCGCAAGCTTTGCTCCTGGCCACACTTCACCCACTTCGGCAATCGCTTTTTTATAGAGATCAACCGATCTCTGATCTGAACACGCCGTCAGCTTTACGCGTCCCTGATACCAACCTGCATCTCTGCAGGAAGGGGGAGGTCCCCGATTCTCTCTCAGAACCTTTAAGAAAATGGAGTTTAGAGCGTTGAACACCAATTTCCATTTACCGGTGTGATGCTCCCATCCTCTTGACTATTGCCAATGACGGCTAGCATCAGCCCGTGCTCTTTGACGATGTCACTAAACGATTTCGTCTTGTGCGTCTTAAGAGCCACCGGTGGTTCTCCGCTTGCAACTTAGCTCGTTTGCTGCTTCCGGCTTCAACCTCTTCCTGAGACCTTTGGCTTTTCGGCCCTAGGTCTTTGGCGGGGTTTTTTCCACCTTCCGCATTAAACTTCGCCCATGCTACGGACTCCTTTTGTTAGCTGCTCCTCAGGGATACCGGCCAACTTTTCCAAGACTTTAAAAGCCGCTCGACGATCCCGGTACCGTTTCTTCGTCGGCGGTATATTGCGTGGCCCGTTATCGGCGTCACTTTTGCTGGTGGTACTGGTCCCTGGCCTATGGGCCTTAGGAACCAATACTACCTTGGTTTTAGCGGCCGGGACCCCACCTTTAAGGTTAGAGCCACTTGCCACGCTTGTTTCCAGCGTTTAGTGAGTGCTGGTCTCGTTTTGTTTCGGCATTTGGAGCATTCGGCATTTTTTAGTGTGCATCATTTTGAATCCCACGAGTGTCGGAGAAAAGGTGGTCAACCCGCGCAGAGATACACATACGCAGGTAAGGTAGGATATGTCTATAGGTTACCAGGTATCTAGATGGCTCCGATAGAGACTGGGGTATTTATGGGCGGCCAGCCTGGTCGGTCCTCGGCTCGGGACGTTTAACACCTTGATCCAGCCCATTTGTCTGTCATTTAGCGTGACCCGCTCCTCACCTAGGTTTTGAAACTCACAACCTCTGTCCGCAACTAAAGGTAAGCCTAGGGGCAACACACTCCAGTCACGGTCAGAGGACCCATAGGCGACAACAATTGCGGTGCTCACATTTA
This sequence comes from Nephrocerus scutellatus, assembly GCA_947095585.1. Classification (NCBI taxonomy): domain Eukaryota; kingdom Metazoa; phylum Arthropoda; class Insecta; order Diptera; family Pipunculidae; genus Nephrocerus; species Nephrocerus scutellatus. The sequence goes on from OX352764.1 coordinate 49,420,626, forward strand.
TTTAAATTCAAGGCAATTCCACATTTTTCGTAATAAGGAATTACCACGTTTAGAACGATATAGTTGAATTAAGGGCTTCATGCGGCCTCTCATTGGGACAAAAAAGAATGGTGTCATCCGAATATAGTATGGCTTCAGAACTAAGATGGTGTTTTGGAAAGTCATACAGATAGTGGTGAAAGAGGGAGGGGGCCAATCATTGAGCCTTGGAGGACGCCTGCATTAATAGTGATGGGGGAGGAAGTTTCGTTTTCAAAGAGAACTGAAAGAGTTTGGTTAGAGAGGAAGTTTTGAATTAATTTAATAAGAAATAACTGTAGATTTAGCTCGTTAAGTTAAAATATTAGGCCCATATGCCAGACCGAGTCAAATGCTTTCCTTAAATCCAAGCAACAGTACAATTTTTATTTCTTAGGTTGTTTAAGATTAGGTTGTTTAAGATTTCCATTTCACTGGGAAGTAGCAATTATTACGGCAATTATTGAGTATTGGTGTTAGTAATTTGACTATTGCAACTTTTGCTTTGCGCAAGATGAATTTAGGGACTTTGTCTGGACCAGCATATTTTTATTGTTAAGTGAGGATATAATTGATTCTATAAATAAATAATAATAAATTGGAGGAGGTAAAACATTCATCATTGGTATCATCAGATCTATTCGAGGATGAGAAATTAGAGATTTGAAGATTTTCATTCCATAAAGAGAAAGAGCTATAAAAAGTTGTAACTTCTAGAGAGGATTAGAGATAGGTGAAATTTTAAGACGTTTTAGGCTGATTAATTTCTTTCTGAATTCTTTGTTTAGTTCTAATCGGATCTTATCTTTAATGATTTTTACTAAGGCAATTTATGCGACCAGATAACTCAGTATACATAGGGCTGGTTAATGCGATCCCCAAAGTAGTGGGAAATTATTTTAAGTTTTTGTTTCCAAATTTTTCGAGTTTTTAATAAATTTAAAGTTGTTTCTGTTATGTTAAACCAGTTTTCTCGCAAGTACGATTTTTTGCTGTGTTATTGTGTTATTGCCTCAGTAATTCTATCTATTTCTGAGTTTGGCCTTGAGCCGCTACAATGTCTAGGTCAAGAAAATGATTATCCTTGAACCAAGAGGTTAATATAGTGCCATTTTGATTTGTAACTGAGTCACCCCAAAGGGGATGTCTAGAGTTAAAATCTCCACCAATTATGATGTAGTCAAAGGACTGTGAAGAAGTGAGTAGGTTGTCCAGTGCAGAAGGCAACAAGAAACCAGTATTACAGGGAACATAGATTGAAACTAGTGCTAAGGATCTAGCAGTATGTTGTGAACCTAAGGGAATTGAAGCTATGGTTGCTGATTTAGATTTTTAGAAAAATGTTTTTGGTCAAACCGAAAGGATTCTGCGGGAGAATTCTTGTTCTGCGGGAACAAGTGTAAATTTTTTGTCTGTATAAGTGTCGATTCTATAGTTTTCTGGATTGGCATTAACTAAGGTTTTTTGAAAGGTTAGTTTCTTGCAATAAGATTTCAGTTCGGAAGTATCTTAGTAAAAGATAAATTTTTATTTGTTTTTCTTTGGATAGGTAATTGACGTTAGAGCTAATGACTTTGAGATTCATGGTGGGGAGGGGGAAAGAAATGCAATAAAGCAAAGGTATGCACCTGGTTTTTGGGATTCGTCATTTTTTTTTATAATTAGGCCAGAAGCCTCTGATTTCTGAAATTATGCTTGTTATCGACAAGCCGAATAGTTTATTTGATTCATTCACGAAATCTGATATGTAATTTTGAGGGAGTTCAGGAGGAATTTTCTTGAATGTTAGGATTTTTTTGTGGCCTCTCACTTTGTCCGCTAAAGGCGTGGCATTTTCTTGGCAACTATTAGCCAAGTTTACAATTGGACCATGGAAAATGGGTTTGTTATTTTTAGCTTCAGCTAAAGCCTATTTTTATTTTTTGAGAAACGCAACTCTGTTTGGGCAGCCTCTGAAACTCGCAGGGTGACCCTCCGATTGTCAATTGAAACAAGATGCTACTGATGTTTCTGTTTTTGGTTAAGTTCACATGCCCAATGTCATGATCTTTAAGACATTTTACGCACCTTATAGCAAAACAGCAATAGGAAACCATGTTGCCAAATTTTTGGCACCGATAGCACTGTTTTGTTTTTTAAATTTTACATTATTTATATTTTTCTTAGTCTTACTCATAAAATCCATAATGGTTTTAGATGAGACTCCGTTTGTGAAGATGGGAGGACACCAAGGCTCAGAATTGAAGGATGGTTTTTCGTTGGCATTAGTGAGACTGCCGTTGTCGCTGCTTCTTTTGGTGTTGTGAGAGCTTCCAGGGTTGTTGCCACTGGAAATGCAGTTGGAGTTTATGTCACTTGAACTCGCTTGAATGTTTTCCGGTGAGATGATTTCATCATTCAGCCAGAAGATAAAAGCGATTATGAGTGTTGACCACTTCCCTGGCCACCCTTTTAGACACCACGATCGGTGCGTGCTGATGTCCTTTTCGGGCCATCACTGCCGAAAACACGTTCTTGTCATTAGAAAGTAGGTTACAAAGAACACTTTCAGTGTCAGGCTGGGAGTTAATTTGTCCAGCAACCGTTGAGATATTATGCGCGTGCCCAATTATGACAGAGTTACTAAGCGGCAGACTATATCTGCCTTTACTGTTATTTGCTGCACAAACACCAGCGGAGATTGTTTTTAAATCTATATCCATCACATTTTCGCTTCCGGGGTTAGACGAGTCAGCGTCGTCTGAATTCCAATCAATGGTAACTGCTTCAACTATTTTTTTTATCCGCTGCACTCAATAAATGGGACAGGAGTTTAATTTTTTGTAAAAAGATTGTTTATCATGGGGCACCTTTGGCACCAATAGAGGTGAGCGACTGCCACCTCCATTATCAATCACCAATTGAAAAACTTTTTCTCTAAAATTTGCTGCAAACTTAACTATTCACAAGCACAAAATATCGAGTCAATTGCAATAAGAAAAACACCCTTAGCTTGCATTCGGTTAGAACGAATATAAAATTAACAATTTCTTAAATAACACGATTATCCTCAACTTCGAGCCACATTCACACCCAATCGCAGTCGCACGATCAATCTGACAGTAGTCTGTTAATAGATGGCAGTTGACGGGAGCAGTGTTGCATTTAAAGTTACTGCGCGGTAACTTCAAAAAGTCACTGACTTATCAAATTCTCCTCGTTATAGTTATATAGATGTCTTATGCCAATGCATTCACTTGAGGCAAATCGAATTTTGTTAGATCGGGCACGTTTGCCAAATCTAATGATTTTGAGTTATTTGTATTTGATAATTTCGAAAGATCTGTGTTCCATTTTTTGAGAAGTTCTTGAGTGTACATGTTATATGGAACTCAAATGTTAGATATCGAAGTGAAATATGCGCCTTATTAATACAGAAAATATTTTTATGGACATATGAGTATATTATCTTATTATTACATTATTATATAACCTTAAAGTATTATAAGTTATTCAGTAATTAAATGTTTAACTTTGCTATTACAGTGGAAAAGGCTGGTGGAAAAGCTCTGCCATGTATAGTTGATGTACGAGATGAACAGCAGGTTCGCAAGGCAATTAATGATGCTGTTTCGAAATTTGGTGGGATTGATATTCTTATAAACAATGCAAGTGCAATTTCCCTAACGGGAACCACAGAAACAGATATGAAACGTTTCGATTTAATGCACAACGTTAATACAAGGGGCACTTTTTTAGTGTAGGAATAATATTAAATTAAACGCAGTAACCAGTTAATAACTCTTTAATTTCCACATTTTAGTTCGAAAGAATGTATTCCGTTTTTGAAGAAAAGTAATCATGCGCACATTTTAAACATTTCGCCTCCATTAAATTTATCATCGATTTGGTTTAGTAACCATGTGGCGTATACAATGGCTAAATATGGAATGTCAATGTGCGTTTTGGGTATGGCTAGAGAATTCAAAGATAGCAATATTGGTGTAAATGCTCTTTGGCCACGAACCGCTATTCATACAGCTGCAATCGAAATGATCTCAGGTCCTGATAGCAGGAAGTTTTCACGTAAACCGGAGATAATGGCTGATGCTGCTTATGCGATTTTGTCAAAGGAACCAAATTCATGCACTGGAAATTTCTTCATCGATGATCAAGTGTTAGATGCAGCCGGAATAAAAGACCTAAAGCAATATGCTTGCGATCCAGAAAATGTGAATAATTTAATGAACGATTTCTTTTTGGAGCCTATTTCCCTAAATGCCATGATAGATCATGAATCCTTATCAGTTGCAAACGACCAGATTCCCCGACTTTTCAAAAAAATTAATAATTTCCTCAGTGATGATTTAGTTAACAAAACAAACGCTGTTTATCAGTTCAATATTGAAGGTGATGAGAAAGGCACTTGGTTTTTAGACTTAAAAAATGGTAGTGGCAAGTGTGGATCTGGAGAGCCGTCAACAAGACCAGACGCTACTTTAACAATGAAATCCAATAACTTTTTTGATATGTTTGCAGGTAAATGCAAAAGTAATACAAATATAGACAGAAACATTTATATAAAATTATTTTTTAGGAAAATTGAAACCGGCTACAGCTTTCATGTCCGGCAAATTAAAAATAAACGGTGATCTTCAAAAGGCAATGAAACTAGAAAAATTAATGAGTGGGTTAAAATCCAAATTGTAATTTATTATAAAATGTATTATGTTCATTGTTAATATGACTGATGATATAAAAGAAAATCTAAATAAATGTTTATGCATAACTTTTTTTATTATTTTGATACAAGCAAATGTGATTATAAAAGAAATCAGTTAACGTCATTGAAAATAAATTTAATCTAAACTAATAACAAGAATAAATGTTATTACTTCAAAAGCGAGAAAAATAGTCTTTTGTCAGTTGTTGAACTTGAAATATTTAAAAATAGTCATACCCACACCATACTCGTTATTACACTTCTAAATTCTTATCTGAGTAGTCAATAGGTCATTTTGTTGAAACTGGTACATCGTAGTGTATAAAATCACTTGTGCAATAGTTAAAACAAATTTCAATCTATTTAATCTGATTTTTCTTTGAACTCGTTAAAAAAAACAATTTTTACAAGATACGATTTAATAGCGTAGTACGTCAACCACCGAATATAATAAGCAATACTATGCATATTAGCACTGCACCGTAATAACGTTATTTTATCGCCGCCGAAAAAGAATTTTTACTATGTCACCGATAACTAGTACTAATAGCTGGATTTGGACAATTAGTAGAGTATTGTTGCTTTTACATTTTTGTAAAGGTTATTTGGAATCGTGTGAATCCTATGATTTTAAAAATTTTTATAACAATGATAAACACTCTATTAAAGTAGTGTTTAACGCTTATGATTGTAAACAGTGTCTACAAAAACTTGGATCGTGAGTCAATAATGAAAATAAATAGCGCATAACTAAAGCCAGCAAAATTTTAGATGGAAAGCGTTACTTCACCGATTTCATTCCGCTCAATATAACTTGCATTTCATTTTGTTGACCGATTTACCCGATAATACAACAGAGTTTTCAGAGTTATTAATAAAAGCAGGGGATATACAACTAATTTCTATTTCGCCTGAGTCCAAAAGTTATAAAGCATTTTCCGAAAGCAGTCTTCTGATTTTTGATAGTTGTTCACGTTTATCCTATAAATTCACTGCTGCTCTGTATGAAGTATACAATATTGTTTTAAAAGCTGCTATATTATCTACATGGTTTGACGATGTTTGTGGCGAATGCGAGGTAAGATATAAAACTGACAAAAATGTATTACACACACCACAATGATTTTGTATGCACTAAAAAGTTAAATATGTATAATAATATTTTTATTAAAACAGATACCAGAAGATTCTAATCATGTAAGTCAACATTTTACCAAAATGTGAATGTGTAACTTTTTCTTTAATAATTAGTTGGATGACTACGAATCGAGTTCAGACGAAAACTACTTACTTGTTGAACCCAAGCACACATTAAACGCAATAAATTTTACTGAAGCATTGGTTCTCGAAGTTTTAAAAAACTTCAGCGCTACACTCACGACGGGGAGTAAAATAGATTCCAATGAAAATGATTCATTCAATATACCACTAAATATAATTTTGCCCTTGGACCATGTTCACCCCACTGATGATGCAGAAAAATTCCTGAAATATAGGCATATAATTCTACATAATTCTAGTAAGTTTCACGAACATATCTCAAGTGAAATACCAGAGATAATGGAAACTACTACGTACACATTTTCAAAATCAAAAGAAGCACATCTAAGTAACTTGGTATATTATTACGTAAGTAAAGATAACAGAAAATTTGAGGTAATTAGGAGTTATATTTTAAACGATACATCAAATAAAAATAATTATGATGAAATTGCTGAAGTATATGATTATAAAGTAAAAGTTTATTCACGAGAAGCATCAACAAAAGAACATTTTAATAGACTTGAATCGTGGCTCTCATACAAACTACGTACGAAATAACAAGTATAATGCTTAGGACTGACTTTTAATTTGAAAATGTTATCACAATAAAATAAACTTAATTGTATACCATTGTTATAAATTCGTCATGATACAAAATAAAAATCTTAACGTTATTTTTGTTTTATTCCGCTAAATAAATAAAAGCCAAATCAATCAAACTCAATTCCATCGGAATTTACTAAACTTTGTGCTACATCTGTAATATTCATCTGTACTTGTAACTACATAATAACGCATTTTCAGTAAGGTAACATTTTATTTAATTATAATTGTTATTAAATGAAGTTCCCAATATTCAAGTATTTTAACATTTCCCTAGTGTTTTGTATAAACTAACCTCTTAAGCGCACATTTTAACAATTTGTCGGTTTTCCTTAGTTGAGTCTGTTGAAAAAATCTCTTGTAAACATTTGCAAGTTCCACTTGACATTAGAAGTAAAAAACTTTAGAGAATTTTTTTACATATCTCTAATATTCGAACAGTTTTACCAAAACGAAGCGACATGGTCTTCAAATAATAGGCTCGGTACTTGCTTTAACTAGGTATTGACATTCCTTGCAACCGCCTTTTCCAATTTAGTATCTAATACATTTTGTATTTAATATCTCAAGTAAAACACAAAATACCGGTAAATAAAAGCTTCAGACTAAGATATTATTTACATTTTTTCAATTGCGCGATGTTAATACCAATTTTCGAAGACGCAGAATTTCATCCTTGTTGAACAGGTTTTGGTCAACAGAAAACTGAATTACTCTAGGAGCGTTGTTCTCATCATTTCTGGATAGAAGCACCCGGTTTGGAATTTTAAATGAGACATAGAGCCGCACTTGCGCCAATTGCCAATTCTTTTTCGATTGCTTGCAACAATTTCCTAGATATGATTTACAAGAAAATGGCAAAATTTCAATATGCATATTGTAGAAAAATACTTGATAGTTTCCTGAATCGTCCGAAATTTGGCATTGTAGAATAACTTTGCTAACTAGGAGACTGTCAATTGAGTGATGGTAACATTTTTCTGCCGATAAAAATGCTTGTCGCAATACCTCTCGTTCATCTTCATCAGTTTTTTACAATTAATTGACCTAATACGCTTTCTGCAGCTATGCGTTGCATTGCAAGTTTTGCTACTCGAGAAACTTTATGCCCAGAAAATATTGCGTAAAGACATCTGAAACATAATTGACATGACAAACACTGCTATAGTTCTGCTACTCTTCAATAGTTATATGATCTTAAGTGTGTTCATCTATCTCGCAATAAAAGCTGCAACCAACGGTCCTAGAAACAAAATGTTTAAAACTTAACATATAAATGTTTATTTAACCGTTTATATTAAATTCGGTAACTAAACTTACTTCCATTGAGAGTTTCTCCAGGCTAAAGTGCATTTTAAGGCATTGGAGGTTAGGGTTTTCGGACACCACTCATCTAAAAGCCCTTATTGAGTAGACCTCAAAAACCACAATCTTTTTTGGAGGAAATGCCCCCTTTAGGAGAAAGAGGATTCCAAAATGTTAAGCTCTTTTTTGAAAAATGCATTTTTCTAATTAGTTTGATGGATGTTAGGGGGTTAATTAGTATCATATAAAACCTAAATTAAATACCCTTCATCTTTAATGTATAAGTAATTTGCACCTTTTCTTTGATACCAATATTTAGGCCCGCCAACTTTTAAACACGCCCTATGCCGAACTTTAATAAGAAAGTCTTTTTTTGGCTCTAACTCTGTCGACGGGGGTTAAATTGAATCCTCTCTCACAAAGAGGGTGTTTCCCCAAACTTCGACCACATTTCGTGAAGGTTGGTCGCTGGGTGGGGGTGGTAGGGGGTTAAAAAGTTAAAATACCTTCAAATGCATATTTGCCTTTCTACATGCAGCACCTATTTCTTTATTTTTGCATTTGGGCAAATCGTCGGTCCATGATTTCGAAAATTCATCCATGCAATTAGATGTCATATTTGGAGGATTTGTTTTGATCCTACCTCATAAAAAGTAAAATATTTATATTTTCTTTATTATTAGTACATAATATGATTAAAAATACTATATCTATTTTTGTTATCCAGTAAACTTTGTTTTTCTATTTTTTGTGAATAAAATATCTTTTGTATTTCCTCTTTTGCAAAGAAAATCTACTTTAGTGCGGCCATTTCCCTTTTGTGTTGCACGACTTTTAAAAGGAAAATTTATATTCCGTAAAATCATGAATAAAAACTTCTTTAAGTGGGTAATAAATAAATAATAATAATAACAAATTTTGGTTAAACTATGTTATAGCGATTAAGGGGTTAGGGCTTTGAATCACCCCTCTTTTCAAAAGAAATCATCGATATATCACTCAATTATATGAAAATCCACCTGAACCATATACAACTTGATCAAACTTCCGTTCAAATTGAGCCACACCTGTAAAAAGAGTACAACTGTGTAGAACTAATTTGCACCTTTTATTAGATACCAATATTTGGGCCCTCCTAGTTTTAAACACGCCCCTTACTGAACTTTCATGAGAAAGTCAGTTTTTGGCTCTAACTCTGTCGAGCAGGGTTGGATTGAACCCAATTTTTTATAAGATGAAAAGTATTTTTATTACCTTTTATGTGATACTAATTAACCCCCTAACCTCCATCAAACCATTGAGAAAAATGAATTTAAAAAAAAAACTCAAAACTCCCTCCTAAAGGGAGCGCCACCACCAAGTCCCGTTAACCCGATTTTTAGTCTGTGGGAAGTAGGGGCGTAGCAGATGGTCAAAATTCCGTTAGTCGGTCTACCGTATGTGTAAACCACTATGTACTACTAAATAAAAACACAAAAGAAACCGGTTTTACCACTTCATATTTATTAGCAGTCCGCATAGCTCAACATCTTACAAACGACTGACTCCACACTCTATATCAGACATCGTTCTACTCGTACCCTCGCTCTCTCGCTATTCAGCCTGTTCATCATGCAGAGCAGGTCGCCACATCCCTCCTATATTTTTCAGCTTCAATGTTACTCCGGGATTGCTGTTCTTAACATCTCGAACTGTTTCGGGTACTTCTGGGTCTCGCTGTATGGAAGTTGTGGTCGATGAATTTCCGCTTGGCCCTGCTAACTGGATGAGTCATATTAACTAAATCATTAGAGCCAGTCTCTACTTGGGTAGAAGGGATTTTCTTTAAATGTTTGTTTACTGCGTCACGATCCCTGGCCTCCAAGTCAAGCATTGGTTCTTCAATGTCCTGCATGGAAGGAATTTTGTCCCGAATCAAGCGATTGTAAAGAAGATCGGAGGGTGCTTTTCCCGTTGTACCGTGTGATGTTACATTGTACATTGGTACGAACTTTTGCATCTCCTCTTTATAGTCAGCTCCATTCGTGTGAGCTATTCTTAAGCGTTTTAGAATTGAACGGTTCATATTTTCTACCTCGCCGTTTGCTTGTGGCCAGTAGGGTGGTGATGTTATGAGCTCGATGTTGTTGATGCAGTAGTCTTTAAATTCGTCACTGATAAACTGACTCCCATTTTCCGCCGTAATTACCTTAGGATATCCAAGTCTGCAAAATATTTCCTTCAAAAAGTTGATCACATCTCTGGATGATATTCTTTTCAAAAACTTAAATTCTTGGTATCTGGAGTAATAGTCGATTACCACGAGGATGTAGTCATGGTTGGGCAATGGCCCCAACCAATTCATTGCCACGTTGGAGCAAGGTCTATCGGGGAACGCATGCCTATTCATGCGAACTGGCTGGGCTGGTTTTGAAACGAGCTGTAAAGTTGGTCCTAACCGAAGCCAACTTTGCTGTTAGAGTTTGTATCAAACTCGATACTTGACTGCGTTCGGCGTGTTGCCGTATAACCGCTAACCCAAAAGCCGGAGCTCCTTAGGGCGTCAGTATCAGGATGATAATTTTACAAGGGAAATTAAAATAAGACGAGGTTTTGTAGTTCAACGTTCACTTTGAGGAAATGAATGATTTTATTTGATAATTTTTCTTTCTTTTATACCAATTTACTGATCGATTTTTGACCATACATCGACTCTGGAATGCCTACTCATCGATATTCATATTTTCCCTAATATTTCCTTATCAGCATAGTGCATGTATGTATGTACGTAATTTATGACCGACCGCGTCAAGTGTTTTTGGGTTCGCTCGTCTATTCTGCTGTGTTGACATATTTGTTTCCACAAGCGAACGACCTTATTATTTCATTACCATTTCCATGCGCCGCTTACTAAGCACATTGCATGGAAAGGGTAATTAACGTTCGAAGCGGTCGGCGCTCGTTTGCCCATGACTGCATATTTATTTTCATAGGCGAGCGACCGCTGGTCATAAATTATGCTATTGGAGATGTTTTATATTTTGTGTTCCCTTGCACCGAGTGTGCTATTAAACAATACGTGTGGGTTTTGTTTGCTTTTGTTTTTCATGCACCAAGTGTGCTGTTAACCAATACGTTGTATTGGTTTGTGTGTGCGTTTATTTTCGTGCACTGAGCGTGCTATTAATTAATGACTGCATATCTAAGATTTTTGTATTTTATTTTGAGAGGCACTAGAGTCGATGTAGCGTCAAAATTTTGTATGCTTAATTCAATTAAAATGTTGTATGCTTTTAGGCATAGTATTTATGTGGTCGCTGGTGCGATCCGTCACACCACCCTTCCAGGAGGAAAAGGAGAAATCATGACATGTCTTGATTTCTTCTTTTCCGCGCCACTTCTACAATAAGGGATCTCAAAAGAATGTTTACAATGTTTTGGTATTATATATATAATTAAATTTTTTGTTACATCTCAAAAGAATATTTACAATGTAGTGTTTCAATGTTTTGATATTATAGATATGTTGTTATGTTACCTACAAAAGTTTTTTTTTTTGTTTGTAGGATTCTTAAATGACTAATTTCTTTTTTCTTTTTTTTTTAACGATTTGCTATTATAATTTTTTTTGTTTGTTTTTTTTATAATTAATAGTTCGGTTTTTATTCATGTTGAATAATTTATTTGCTAAGGTTAATTACAATTTTGTTGTAAGATTTTGCTTTGCTTATTTTTTTGTTTACTACTGTTTACTATTAGGAAAAGAAAATGGTAATAATAATAATTATAATTTTTAAAGTAATTTGATCTTTATGGTTTCTCATTCCTATTCTGTTTACTAATTACTTATTTCTATTCTATTGATTTTTCTTATTCCTAATACTTCCTAATGTTTATAATATTTATTCTGAAAATACTTATTTCTATCCTATTCTAAGGATTATTCTTATTCCTAATACTTCCTAAAGTTTATAATATTTATTCTGAAAATACTTATTTCTATCCTATTCTATGGCATGCGCATGCTCTCTCCCTTCTTCTTTTTTTTTTTTTTTTTTTAAATTATATTTTAGTCTAAACTGAATAAGAACTGTTTTAATATATACACATAAAATTTCTTCAATCGGTTTTTATGGACCTTCGTTTTCTTTCCCTCGTATTTTATTACGCAATTTACTCCTTATTCAGGTGACACTTCATATGGCCCTATGTAAATAGGATCCAGTTTTCTTCTATTCTAATTTCTTAGCAAAACTAAACTACCTACTTCAAAACTAGTTTGTTTACTTCTAGCCTTCCTATCGTAGTCAGTTTTCCTATCGTTTTTTCTGTCTAGAAGTGTATCTCTTGTATCTCTATGAGCTATTTGTAACTTTTCTCCTTTTCTCTTAAGTCAATTACGTAATCTTCGTAGTTGTATCTCGGTTCTACATGTCTTGTTAAGTTTGAAGGTAATGTACATCTTCGACCGAATACTAATTCAAATGGTGTATACCCTGTTTCCGTATGTACTGTGGTGTTGTAGCAAAATACGTAATACGGTAACCAAGTACACCAGTCTGTATGTTTATCGGATACATAGCTCCTGAGGTATGCTCCGAGAACTTTATGGTAATTTCCTATACTTTCGTGATGGTAGGCTGTAGATTGCAATTGTTCTATTTTCAATAATTTGCACATATCCTTAAAGATTTTGTTTATAAATTCTGTTCCTTGATCAGAGGCTACAGTTTTTGGAACTCCGTATCTAAGGATGAAACATTCTACTAGACCTTCGGCTACTGTACCAGCTTCCTTATTTCGAATTGGAATAGCTTCCGTGAATTTGGTCAGTTCGTCTTGTAAAGTCAGTACGTACCTATATCCATTCACCGATTCGTCTAGAGGACCTACTAAGTCCAAATATATTTTGTCAAAACTTGATTCTGCAGTTGATGTTATTTCCATTGGTTGTTTCTTGGGTGTAATATGTTTATTCTTTTGGCATTTTGTGCAATGCTTTACGTATGTAGCTATGTCGTTCTGCATTCCTGTCCAGAAGTATTTTTGTTTAATCGTTTTCATCATGCGGCTTATTCCTGCATGTCCACTTGTTGGTAATATATGATAATCGTTGAGCAATATTTTCTTTTTATGAGGATCTGTAATTTCTATACATTTATCTATTAGGTGCACCTTTACATTACTTTTGTTAAACATATCTCCTAAGATTTTTTGCAACTCGCGAATATTGTATTCTCGACGGCCGTCTTCGAGTTTCTTAATTTCTTCTTTTGTAATGTATAATTTATTAATTGATAATGGTCCGCAGATGCGATGCACGTCCCTCGACAACAAATCGCAAAATGATGTCGATCGGGCTGTAGTGCCATCCTTGTCCCTTCTTAGGAGTATACAATTCTTCACTGGGACGTATGCCAAAACTTTGTTGGATCCCAGGATTATATCTATATCTTTTATCTGATATTCCTTGTCCTCGAAACTGTTACATATTTTTAGCTCAGTTATTTTATTTCCATGCTCTGGTGGCTTGAGTAGCTCTGTAATTACACGATTATTTTCTTCTGCTTCGGTTTCCTGTCTGTCGGTTATATTTTTCTGTATTGACTTCTCTGCTTGTGTTTTAGATCTTGTTATGACACATACGTGTAGTTCTTTAAGTTGGTCAGAATCCCATTTAATGCGACTTAAAGCGTCAGCTGTGCAATTATCTTTTCCGGGTGTATATTCAATCTGAAAATTATATTCTTCTAGTAGCAGTCTGAATTTTGTTAATCTACTTGAGGGTTCCTTAAGGGAAAAAAGGTAAACTAATGGTCTATGGTCTGTTATAATTTTGAATTTTCTTCCAAACAAATATGGTCGGTAGTGTTTTATCGCCCATACTATTGCCAGTAACTCTTTTTCTATAGTGCTATAATTCTTCTCGGCGCTATTCAGAGTTTTACTCGCATAAGCAATAGGTTTGTCATCGAAATTGGACAATACTGCCCCTAGTGCAAAACCTGAGGCGTCTGTCCGTAAAATGAATTCTCTGTCGAAATTTGGGAATTGTAAAATTTGGGGACTAGTAAGGATTGTTTTAAGAAGTTGAAAAGATTTGTTACAGTTTTGGTCAAAATTGAATTCTAAGTTTTTTCTAAGTAATTTGTTGAGTGGGATGGCTATTGTAGCAAAGTTTGGAATAAATTTACGGTATTAATTAGCAAATGCTACGAATCTTCTTACATCGTCCGCATTTGTTGGGGTAGGATAATTGCTTATTCCTGCAGATTTTGTCGGATCTGGGTGAATTCCCTTTTCGGAAATAATGTGCCCTAGATACAATACTTCTTTTCGTAGGAATGCACACTTTCTTGGATGAATTTTTAGGTTTACTTCCCTAAGTCGTTTGAACACGTCTATCAGATTTTTGTTATGATCTATCAAGTTCTTACCAAACACTATTAAGTCATCAAGGTAAACGAAACAGCGTGAGTACGTAAGTCCGGCCATCGCTATTGACATCATCCTTGAGAATTTGCTTGGTGAGATTTTTAGTCCCATTGGTAGTCGTTTTAGCTGATAGTGACCATCCTCCGTTGAAAATGATGTCATAGGTCTACTTTTTGGTTCCAATTCCATTTGGTAATATCCTTGACTTAAATCAATACATGAAAAATATACTGCTCCTCCTACCATGTCGTAAATGTCACTAATATTGGTTAACGGGAATTTTTCGTCTTCTATTCACTCATTTACGTTCCTGTAATCTATAACCATTCAGAATTTTTGCAGATTGGTAACGGGATCTCTCTTTTTTTGGTACTACGAGTATGGGAGAGTTCCAAGCGGATACTGATGGTTCTATTATGTCATTTTCTAGCATGTTGTCGATTTCGTTTTTTATATCCTGTTTTTGTGTATGTGGTAATCGGTAGGGTTTAGTATATTTTGGTGTCGCTCCCTCTTTTAGTGTTATATCTGCTTTTCCTATGTGAGTGTAAGTTAACTTGTCTCCTTCCAAGTGAAAAATATCGTGGAATTTTGTGCATATTGACTCGATTTCAGTTCTCTCCTCATTATTCAGTGAATCGAAATTAATTTCGCTTAGTAACTTCTTTATTCTCGTGCTTGGTACAGCGTCTTCCTTTTTGTACTGTAAAACGTAATGCTCGGATGCTGGGAATGATATTGGTTCTGCCCATTTAAGGTTTACAGCAGTTTCGCGAGTGTTGAGAATTTTGATTGGGAATTTTCCTTGTATGGCTATAGATATGGATCCAGCCATGTAAACACCTTTGCACAATTCCTGAGGATAGAATATTCTGGAATCTATATGCTTTGTATTCACCCAATATGTAGCTACACATCTTGGAGACACTGTTATGTTATTTAAACTATGTTGCACATATATCGGTACCGCAAGTTATTAATTTTGAAATTTAAATGTAAGGTTTCTAGATCGATTACCGCACCAAACTCCATTAGGAAGTTTGCTCCAATAATACCATCGACGGGTATCGGGAAGGAATCGGGTACTACATGGAATTCGTATGGAATTC
Organism: Nephrocerus scutellatus; assembly: GCA_947095585.1. Classification (NCBI taxonomy): domain Eukaryota; kingdom Metazoa; phylum Arthropoda; class Insecta; order Diptera; family Pipunculidae; genus Nephrocerus; species Nephrocerus scutellatus. The sequence continues at coordinate 49,436,040 of OX352764.1, forward strand.
GTATGGAATGCTGTTTTTCCCGAAATGTAAGGTGCTAGTACAGGTGCCCTGTGAACGTAGATTCCCTGCTATACCTATAATGTTTGTACTAAAGCTTTCTTCTATTGGTATAATTCCCTCAACTACGGAACTTTTTATTACGCAAATGGATGCTCCGGTGTCTAGTAAGCATCGTATGACTTTGTTATTGTTGGTTTTTAATTGTACGTAAAGGCCGTTTTCTATCCCCGTCGTATATATGGTACTTGGTATGTCGGGATTTATAGACTCCCCTCCGAAGGGTCGGCTGTCCCCTCGGTGGGTTGTTCGTTTCCCAATACTCTTACCCTCTGGTTGTTAGTTGGATTACCATTGGTTGCCCTACTATTATTATTATTATTAAAATTTCTATTCGGGACGTAGTTTCTATTATCGTTATTCTGGCGGTAGTTGTTATTCTGGTAGCTCGCTCTATAGCGGTTATCAGAATTGTTGTGTGGAATGACTCTGTTATCGTTATTGGAGTTATAACCGTTGGTCATGTTATTGTCGTACCGTCCTCTAAAGTTTTGCCCTCTAATATTTTGCTCTCTAAAGTGTTGTTCTCCAAAGTTGTGTCCTCTAAAGTTTTGACATCTAAAGTTTTGTCCTCTAAAGTTGTTTCCTCTAAAGTTCTGGTCTCTAAAGTTCTGTTCCCTAAGGTTCTGTCCTCTAACTTTCTGGTTATAATTGAGATAGTTAATCGATGAATTTGTTGACCCTTGGTCTATTTCCAGCATGTGCTGTGCTGCTTCTTGAAAAGTCGTGTGTCTGGCGCTGTCGAGTATAATACGTAGTCTGTCATTCACTCCCCTTTTTAGGAAAGCTAATCCCCTACGATCATTGGCTGTGGTTAATGTTGCTCGGGTGCTTTCACCATGGCAAGCTACCTCCAGCTCTGTCATTTTAGTTACTAATGTCTCGATGTCCGTTACGAATTCTCTTATAGGTCGGTTTCCCTGATGAGTCCTACTAAGTTTTGTTTGTATTAGTTCAGTGGTTTCTTTAGGTCCGCATTTTTCTGTTAGGTATTTTTTTAATTGTGCAAAATCTTCTGGTTTCTGACTTCCCAACTCGGTGAGTGCCCTACCTTGAATTTTGCATTTAAGTAAGAATTTTATTAGGGTTGTTTTGCGGTCGGGGAGAGTGTATCGTAATAAAACTCAATACATACTGTTTAAAAAATCCCTGATGTTTTCTAGTCTTTTACCCTCTTCCCCACATGTAAGGGTTGGTAGCTTCTGAGCGAAGCTGAAACTAAATAAGTCCGTTATTTTACATACGTCTGCTATTGTTTCATTTGGTGCACGTTCTGTCTCTTTTGTGAATTTGTGAATTTTGTTACTTCTTCCTGTATTATACTTTTTTCAATTCTTATAACTGTGTAGTTTTTTATAAGTATATTGAGTTCTTTTTTTTCCGGTATGGTTTCTTCTAGGAGTTTTGCTATAATTTGTGCCTGTCTAAAAATTGCATGAACTTGTTCTAACTTCTTTTCTCCTGATTCCCTCGTTTTTTTTCTATTTGGTCCTTAGATTTTTAACGATGGCATAAAGATTTTCTACCAAAGAACCGAGCTCTTCCATGAGAAGTTGTGTTATTCAATTCAAATAATTACTATACTGATATCCTTCTTCCTATTACATTATGTTTTATGATTTCTTTTTTTATAACTTTGTTTACCTTCGTGCTTAATATTTTACGGATATAATTAAATCCTATAATTATTATTAGTATTAATATAATTGTGACTATTTCTATGCCATAGTTCATATTGTCGTAACTCTTATTGGTCTGAGGTCCATTGTTATTTACAATGACCTCTTCAACCTTTGACTGGGTTTTTCCCATTTTCGTAAAAAATTTGTAATTACTAAAAATATATTATAAAATATTATATAGAGAATTTTATTTTAGAGATTATTATTAATATTACTATATATTATTAGAAATTATATAAAAAGAAAAATTTTATTTATCTATGTATTTATTTTCTATGATTATGGTATTATAAGCCGTTATTTTCTAAATCTTTAATTTTCTAGTTTAATGTTCTCTAAAATTCATTAAAGATCGTTTTAAGTAAAAGTAATATAAGTAATTAAGTGGTTATATGTCCTGGCTCGTCAAGAAAATTTGTATGTTGTTGGTGTGTACAATTTCCGCTTTCGGCAAATGTTAGTGTTTGGATGATTCACGAGTTGATCGTTTGTCTGCTTCAAAAATGTCGCTGGAAATGCTACTTAAAGTTCTTAGTGTCGCCAATGAATTCATCTTGTTTGTTTGAATTTTATTGTTCCAACAGGATAAAATGTTTCAACAAACAAATAGGTTGGATCGTCAACTATTTGTGTTATCGAAAGATATTTAGGTAAAGGAATTTTTATCTTTTGCTAAGGGTTGGCCATGTATTGTTCTTTGTAGTTGGAATAGTCGATGTCCGTGTGATTGTTGTAGGATTTTAAAAATATTTATTTCTGATATTTTAGGCGCGGTGTTTGCAGAAAATAAAAATTTATATGAAAAAAAATTTAAAATTTTATTTGTTCAAAAAAAAAATAGTTGTGTTTTATGGTCTTTGTGCGTTCAGGATTGTGGTCGTAGGAAAATTTGTGAACTAGCTGTGCGTTTTCGCAGGATCTTAAAAATTGATTTTAAAAAAAATTTATATTGCGCGTATTCGCAGGATCGCCATGTAAAGTTGGTCCTAACCGAAGCCAACTTTGCTGTTAGAGTTTGTATCAAACTCGATACTTGACTGCGTTCGGCGTGTTGCCGTATAACCGCTAACCCAAAAGCCGGAGCTCCATAGGGCGTCAGTATCAGGATGATAATTTTACAAGGGAAATTAAAATAAGACGAGGTTTTGTAGTTCAACGTTCACTTTGAGGAAATGAATGATTTTATTTGATAATTTTTCCTTCTTTTATACCAATTTACTGATCGATTTTTGACCATACATCGACTCTGGAATGACTACTCATCGATATTCATATTTTCCCTAATATTGCCTTATCAGCATAGTGCATGTATGTATGTACGTAATTTAAGACCGACCGCGTCAAGTGTTTTTGGGTTCGCTCGTCTATTCTGCTGTGTTGACATATTTGTTTCCACACTGCGAACGACCTTATTATTTCATTACCATTTCCATGCGCCGCTTACTCAGCACATTGCATGGAAAGGGTAATTAACGTTCTAAGCGGTCGGCGCTCGTTTGCCCATGATGTTTAGACTGCATATTTATTTTCATAGGCGAGCGACCGCTGGTCATAAATTATGCTATTGGAGATGTTTTATATTTTGTGTTCCCATGCACCGAGTGTGCTATTAAACAATACGTGTGTGTTATGATCTATCAAGTTCTTACCAAACACTATTAAGTCATCAAGGTAAACTAAACAGCGTGAGTACGTAAGTCCGGCCATCGCTATTGACATCATCCTTGAGAATTTGCTTGGTGAGATTTTTAGTCCCATTGGTAGTCGTTTTAGCCAAACCATCCTCCGTTGAAAATGCTGTCATAGGTCTACTTTTTGGTTCCAATTCCATTTGGTAATATCCTTGACTTAAATCAATACATGAAAAATATACTGCTCCTCCTACCATGTCGTAAATGTCACTAATATTGGTTAACGGGAATTTGTCGTCTTCTATTCTCTCATTTACGTTCCTGTAATCTATAACCATTCGGAATTTTTCCTGATTGGTAACGGGATCTCTCTTTTTTGGTACTACGAGTATGGGAGAGTTCCAAGCGGATACTGATGGTTCTATTATGTCATTTTCTAGCATGTTGTCGATTTCGTTTTTTTTATCCTGTTTTTGTGTATGTGGTAATCGGTAGGGTTTAGTATATTTTGGTGTCGCTCCCTCTTTTAGTGTTATATCTGCTTTTCCTATGTGAGTGTAAGTTAACTTGTCTCCTTCCAAGTGAAAAATATCGTGGAATTTTGTGCATATTGACTCGATTTCAGTTCTCTCCTCATTATTCAGGGAATCGAAATTAATTTCGCTTAGTAACTTCTTTATTCTCGTGCTTGGTACAGCGTCTTCCTTTTTGTACTGTAAAACGTAATGCTCGGATGCTGGGAATGATATTGGTTCTGCCCATTTAAGGTTTACAGCAGTTTCGCGAGTGTTGAGAATTTTGATTGGGAATTTTCCTTGTATGGCTATAGATATGGATCCAGCCATGTAAACACCTTTGCACAATTCCTGAGGATAGAATATTCTGGAATCTATATGCTTTGTATTCACCCAATATGTAGCTTCACATCTTGGAGACACTGTTATGTTATTTAAACTATGCTGCACATATATCGGTACCGCAAGTTGTCTGTTATTAATTTTGAAATTTAAATGTAAGGTTTCTAGATCGATTACCGCACCAAACTCCATTAGGAAGTTTGCTCCAATAATACCATCGACGGGTATCGGGTACTACATGGAATTCGTATGGAATGCTGTTTTTCCCGAAATGTAAGGTGCTAGTACAGGTGCCCTGTGAACGTAGATTCCCTGCTATACCTATAATGTTTGTACTAAAGCTTTCTTCTATTGGTATAATTCCCTCAACTACGGAACTTTTTATTACGCAAATGGATGCTCCGGTGTCTAGTAAGCATCGTATGACTTTGTTATTGTTGGTTTTTAATTGTACGTAAAGGCCGTTTTCTATCCCCGTCGTATATATGGTACTTGGTATGTCGGGATTTATAGACTCCCCTCCGAAGGGTCGGTTGTCCCCTCGGTGGGTTGTTCGTTTCCCAATACTCTTACCCTCTGGTTGTTAGTTGGATTACCATTGGTTGCCCTACTATTATTATTATTATTAATATTTCTATTCGGGACGTAGTTTCTATTATCGTTATTCTGGCGGTAGTCGTTATTCTGGCGGTAGTTGTTTTTCTGGTAGCTCGCTCTATAGCGGTTATCAGAATTGTTGTGTGGAATGACTCTGTTATCGTTATTGGAGTTGTAACCGTTGGTCATGTTATTGTCGTACCGTCCTCTAAAGTTTTGCCCTCTAATATTTTGCTCTCTAAAGTGTTGTCCTCCAAAGTTGTTTCCTCTAAAGTTCTGGTCTCTAAAGCTCTGTTCCCTAAGGTTCTGTCCTCTAACGATCTGGTTGTAATTGAGATAGTTAGTCGATGAATTTGTTTACCCTTGGTCTATTTCCAGCAGGTGCTGTGCTGCTTCTTGAAAAGTCGTGTGTCTGGCGCTGTCGAGTATAATACGTAGTCTGTCATTCACCCCCCTTTTTAGGAAAGCTAATCCCCTACGATCATTGGCTTAGTAACTTCTTTATTCTCGTGCTTGTTACAGCGTCTTCCTTTTTGTACTGTAAAACGTAATGCTCGGATGCTGGGAATGATATTGGTTCTGCCCATTTAAGGTTTACAGCAGTTTCGCGAGTGTTGAGAATTTTGATTGGGAATTTTCCTTATATGGCTATAGATATGGATCCAGCCATGTAAACACCTTTGCACAATTCCTGAGGATAGAATATTCTGGAATCTATATGCTTTGTATTCACCCAATATGTAGCTTCACATCTTGGAGACACTGTTATGTTATTTAAACTATGCTGCACATATATAGGTACCGCAAGTTGTCTGTTATTAATTTTGAAATTTAAATGTAAGGTTTCTAGATCGATTACCGCACCAAACTCCATTAGGAAGTTTGCTCCAATAATACCATCGACGGGTATCGGGTACTACAGGGAATTCGTATGGAATTCGTATGGAATGCTGTTTTTCCCGAAATGTAAGGTGCTAGTACAGGTGCCCTGTGAACGTAGATTCCCTGCTATACCTATAATGTTTGTACTAAAGCTTTCTTCTATTGGTATAATTCCCTCAACTACGGAACTTTTTATTACGCAAATGGATGCTCCGGTGTCTAGTAAGCATCGTATGACTTTGTTATTGTTGGTTTTTAATTGTACGTAAAGGCCGTTTTCTATCCCCGTCGTATATATGGTACTTGGTATGTCGGGATTTATAGACTCCCCTCCGAAGGGTCGGTTGTCCCCTCGGTGGGTTGTTCGTTTCCCAATACTCTTACCCTCTGGTTGTTAGTTGGATTACCATTGGTTGCCCTACTATTATTATTATTATTAATATTTCTATTCGGGACGTAGTTTCTATTATCGTTATTCTGGCGGTAGTCGTTATTCTGGCGGTAGTTGTTATTCTGGTAGCTCGCTCTATAGCGGTTATCAGAATTGTTGTGTGGAATGACTCTGTTATCGTTATTGGAGTTGTAACCGTTGGTCATGTTATTGTCGTACCGTCCTCTAAAGTTTTGCCCTCTAATATTTTGCTCTCTAAAGTGTTGTCCTCCAAAGTTGTGTCCTCTAAAGTTCTGTCCTCTAAAGTTTTGCCCTCTAAAGTTTTGTCCTCTAAAGTTGTTTCCTCTAAAGTTCTGGTCTCTAAAGCTCTGTTCCCTAAGGTTCTGTCCTCTAACGATCTGGTTGTAATTGAGATAGTTAATCGATGAATTTGTTGACCCTTGGTCTATTTCCAGCAGGTGCTGTGCTGCTTCTTGAAAAGTCGTGTGTCTGGCGCTGTCGAGTATAATACGTAGTCTGTCATTCACCCCCCTTTTTAGGAAAGCTAATCCCCTACGATCATTGGCTGTGGTTAATGTTGCTCGGGTGCTTTCACCATGGCAAGCTCTGTCATTTTAGTTACTAATGTCTCGATGTCCGTTACGAATTCTCTTATAGGTCGGTTTCCCTGATGAGTCCTACTAAGTTTTGTTTGTATTAGTTCAATGGTTTCTTTAGGTCCGCATTTTTCTGTTAGGTATTTTTTTAATTGTGCAAAATCTTCTGGTTTCTGACTTCCCAACTCGGTGAGTGCCCTACCTTGAATTTTGCATTTAAGTAAGAATTTTATTAGGGTTTGTTTTGCGGTCGGGGAGAGTGTATCGTAATAAAACTCAATACATACTGTTTAAAAAATCCCTGATGTTTTCTAGTCTTTTACCCTCTTCCTCACATGTAAGGGTTGGTAGCTTCTGAGCGAAGCTGAAACTAAATTCGTCCGTCATTTTACCTACGTCTGCTATTGTTTCATTTGGTGCACGTTCTGTCTCTTTTGTGAATTTGTGAATTTTGTTACTTCTTCCTGTATTATACTTTTTTCAATTCTTATAACTGTGTAGTTTTTTATATAGTATATTGAGTTCTTTTTTTTCCGGTATGGTTTCTTCTAGGAGTTTTGCTATAATTTGTGCCTGTCTAAAAATTGCATGAACTTGTTCTAACTTCTTTTCTCCTGATTCCCTCGTTTTTTTTCTATTTGGTCCTTAGATTTTTTACTATGGCATAAAGATTTTCTACCAAAGAACCGAGCTCTTCCATGAGAAGTTGTGTTATTCAATTCAAATAATTACTATACTGATATCCTTCTTCCTATTACATTATGTTTTATGATTTCTTTTTTTATAACTTTGTTTACCTTCCTGCTTAGTATTTTACGGATATAATTAAATCCTATAATTATTATTAGTATTAATATAATTGTGACTATGTCTATGCCATAGTTCATATTGTCGTAACTCTTATTGGTCTGAGGTCCATTGTTATTTACAATGACCTCTTCAACCTTTGACTGGGTTTTTCCCATTTTCGTAAAAAATTTGTAATTACTAAAAATATATTATAAAATATTATATAGAGAATTTTATTTTAGAGATTATTATTAATATTACTATATATTATTAGAAATTATATAAAAAGAAAAATTTTATTTATCTATGTATTTATTTTCTATGATTATGGTATTATAAGCCGTTATTTTCTAAATCTTTAATTTTCTAGTTTAATGTTCTCTAAAATTCATTAAAGATCGTTTTAAGTAAAAGTAATATAAGTAATTAAGTGGTTATATGTCCTGGCTCGTCAAGAAAATTTGTATGTTGTTGGTGTGTACAATTTCCGCTTTCGGCAAATGTTAGTGTTTGGATGATTCACGAGTTGATCGTTTGTCTGCTTCAAAAATGTCGCTGGAAATGCTACTTAAAGTTCTTAGTGTCGCCAATGAATTCATCTTGTTTGTTTGAATTGTATTGTTCCAACAGGATAAAATGTTTCAACAAACAAATAGGTTGGATCGTCAACTATTTGTGTTATCGAAAGATATTTAGATAAAGGAATTTTTATCTTTTGCTAAAGGTTGGCCATGTATTGTTTTTTGTAGTTGGAATAGTCGATGTACGTATGATTGTTGTAGGATTTTAAAAATATTTATTTCTGATATTTTAGGCGCGGTGTTTGCAGAAAAAAAAATTTTATTTGAAAAAAAATTTAAAATTTAATTTGTTCAAAAAAAAAATAGTTGTGATTTATGGTCTTTGTGCGTTCAGGATTGTGGTCGTAGGAAAATTTGTGAACTAGCTGTGCGTTTTCGCAGTATCTTAAAAATTGATTTTAAAAAAAATTTATATTGCGCGTATTCGCAGGATCGCCATGTAAAGTTGGTCCTAACCGAAGCCAACTTTGCTGTTAGAGTTTGTATCAAACTCGATACTTGACTGCGTTCGGCGTGTTGCCGTATAACCGCTAACCCAAAAGCCGGAGCTCCATAGGGCGTCAGTATCAGGATGATAATTTTACAAGGGAAATTAAAATAAGACGAGGTTTTGTAGTTCAACGTTCACTTTGAGGAAATGAATGATTTTATTTGATAATTTTTCCTTCTTTTATACCAATTTACTGATCGATTTTTGACCATACATCGACTCTGGAATGCCTACTCATCGATATTCATATTTTCCCTAATATTGCCTTATCAGCATAGTGCATACGTACATACATACATGTACGTAATTTATGACCGACCGCGTCAAGTGTTTTTGGGTTCGCTCGTCTATTCTGCTGTGTTGACATATTTGTTTCCACAAGCGAACGACCTTATTATTTCATTACCATTTCCATGCGCCGCTTACTCAGCACATTGCATGGAAAGGGTAATTAACGTTCTAAGCGGTCGGCGCTCGTTTGCCCATGATGCTTAGACTGCATATTTATTTTCATAGGCGAGCGACCGCTGGTCATAAATTATGCTATTGGAGATGTTTTATATTTTGTGTTCCCATGCACCGAGTGTGCTATTAAACAATACGTGTGGGTTTTGTTTGCTTTTGTTTTTCCATGCACCAAGTGTGCTGTTAACCAATACGTTGTATTGGTTTGTGTGTGCGTTTATTTTCGTGCACCGAGCGTGCTATTAATTAATGACTGCATATCTAAGATTTTTGTATTTTATTTTGAGAGGCACTAGAGTCGATGTAGGTTCAAAATTTTGTATGCTTAACTCAATTAAAATGCTTTTAGGCATAGTATTTATGTGGTCGCTGGTGCGATCCCTCACAGAGCAGGCAATCTCTACAGCTTTTAACATACCGTTCGATATCTCTGTCCACCAATGGCCACCACACTTTTGACCGTCGTATATATGGTACTTGGTATGTCGGGATTTATAGACTCCCCTCCGAAGGGTCGGTTGTCCCCTCGGTGGGTTGTTCGTTTCCCAATACTCTTACCCTCTGGTTGTTAGTTGGATTACCATTGGTTGCCCTACTATTATTATTATTATTAATATTTCTATTCGGGACGTAGTTTCTATTATCGTTATTCTGGCGGTAGTCGTTATTCTGGCGGTAGTTGTTATTCTGGTAGCTCGCTCTATAGCGGTTATCAGAATTGTTGTGTGGAATGACTCTGTTATCGTTATTGGAGTTGTAACCGTTGGTCATGTTATTGTCGTACCGTCCTCTAAAGTTTTGCCCTCTAATATTTTGCTCTCTAAAGTGTTGTCCTCCAAAGTTGTGTCCTCTAAAGTTCTGTCCTCTAAAGTTTTGCCCTCTAAAGTTTTGTCCTCTAAAGTTGTTTCCTCTAAAGTTCTGGTCTCTAAAGCTCTGTTCCCTAAGGTTCTGTCCTCTAACGATCTGGTTGTAATTGAGATAGTTAATCGATGAATTTGTTGACCCTTGGTCTATTTCCAGCAGGTGCTGTGCTGCTTCTTGAAAAGTCGTGTGTCTGGCGCTGTCGAGTATAATACGTAGTCTGTCATTCACCCCCCTTTTTAGGAAAGCTAATCCCCTACGATCATTGGCTGTGGTTAATGTTGCTCGGGTGCTTTCACCATGGCAAGCTACCTCCAGCTCTGTCATTTTAGTTACTAATGTCTCGATGTCCGTTACGAATTCTCTTATAGGTCGGTTTCCCTGATGAGTCCTACTAAGTTTTGTTTGTATTAGTTCAATGGTTTCTTTAGGTCCGCATTTTTCTGTTAGGTATTTTTTTAATTGTGCAAAATCTTCTGGTTTCTGACTTCCCAACTCGGTGAGTGCCCTACCTTGAATTTTGCATTTAAGTAAGAATTTTATTAGGGTTTGTTTTGCGGTCGGGGAGAGTGTATCGTAATAAAACTCAATACATACTGTTTAAAAAATCCCTGATGTTTTCTAGTCTTTTACCCTCTTCCTCACATGTAAGGGTTGGTAGCTTCTGAGCGAAGCTGAAACTAAATTCGTCCGTCATTTTACCTACGTCTGCTATTGTTTCATTTGGTGCACGTTCTGTCTCTTTTGTGAATTTGTGAATTTTGTTACTTCTTCCTGTATTATACTTTTTTCAATTCTTATAACTGTGTAGTTTTTTATATAGTATATTGAGTTCTTTTTTTTCCGGTATGGTTTCTTCTAGGAGTTTTGCTATAATTTGTGCCTGTCTAAAAATTGCATGAACTTGTTCTAACTTCTTTTCTCCTGATTCCCTCGTTTTTTTTCTATTTGGTCCTTAGATTTTTTACTATGGCATAAAGATTTTCTACCAAAGAACCGAGCTCTTCCATGAGAAGTTGTGTTATTCAATTCAAATAATTACTATACTGATATCCTTCTTCCTATTACATTATGTTTTATGATTTCTTTTTTTATAACTTTGTTTACCTTCCTGCTTAGTATTTTACGGATATAATTAAATCCTATAATTATTATTAGTATTAATATAATTGTGACTATGTCTATGCCATAGTTCATATTGTCGTAACTCTTATTGGTCTGAGGTCCATTGTTATTTACAATGACCTCTTCAACCTTTGACTGGGTTTTTCCCATTTTCGTAAAAAATTTGTAATTACTAAAAATATATTATAAAATATTATATAGAGAATTTTATTTTAGAGATTATTATTAATATTACTATATATTATTAGAAATTATATAAAAAGAAAAATTTTATTTATCTATGTATTTATTTTCTATGATTATGGTATTATAAGCCGTTATTTTCTAAATCTTTAATTTTCTAGTTTAATGTTCTCTAAAATTCATTAAAGATCGTTTTAAGTAAAAGTAATATAAGTAATTAAGTGGTTATATGTCCTGGCTCGTCAAGAAAATTTGTATGTTGTTGGTGTGTACAATTTCCGCTTTCGGCAAATGTTAGTGTTTGGATGATTCACGAGTTGATCGTTTGTCTGCTTCAAAAATGTCGCTGGAAATGCTACTTAAAGTTCTTAGTGTCGCCAATGAATTCATCTTGTTTGTTTGAATTGTATTGTTCCAACAGGATAAAATGTTTCAACAAACAAATAGGTTGGATCGTCAACTATTTGTGTTATCGAAAGATATTTAGATAAAGGAATTTTTATCTTTTGCTAAAGGTTGGCCATGTATTGTTTTTTGTAGTTGGAATAGTCGATGTCCGTATGATTGTTGTAGGATTTTAAAAATATTTATTTCTGATATTTTAGGCGCGGTGTTTGCAGAAAAAAAAATTTTATTTGAAAAAAAATTTAAAATTTAATTTGTTCAAAAAAAAAATAGTTGTGTTTTATGGTCTTTGTGCGTTCAGGATTGTGGTCGTAGGAAAATTTGTGAACTAGCTGTGCGTTTTCGCAGGATCTTAAAAATTGATTTTAAAAAAAATTTATATTGCGCGTATTCGCAGGATCGCCATGTAAAGTTGGTCCTAACCGAAGCCAACTTTGCTGTTAGAGTTTGTATCAAACTCGATACTTGACTGCGTTCGGCGTGTTGCCGTATAACCGCTAACCCAAAAGCCGGAGCTCCATAGGGCGTCAGTATCAGGATGATAATTTTACAAGGGAAATTAAAATAAGACGAGGTTTTGTAGTTCAACGTTCACTTTGAGGAAATGAATGATTTTATTTGATAATTTTTCCTTCTTTTATACCAATTTACTGATCGATTTTTGACCATACATCGACTCTGGAATGCCTACTCATCGATATTCATATTTTCCCTAATATTGCCTTATCAGCATAGTGCATACGTACATACATACATGTACGTAATTTATGACCGACCGCGTCAAGTGTTTTTGGGTTCGCTCGTCTATTCTGCTGTGTTGACATATTTGTTTCCACAAGCGAACGACCTTATTATTTCATTACCATTTCCATGCGCCGCTTACTCAGCACATTGCATGGAAAGGGTAATTAACGTTCTAAGCGGTCGGCGCTCGTTTGCCCATGATGCTTAGACTGCATATTTATTTTCATAGGCGAGCGACCGCTGGTCATAAATTATGCTATTGGAGATGTTTTATATTTTGTGTTCCCATGCACCGAGTGTGCTATTAAACAATACGTGTGGGTTTTGTTTGCTTTTGTTTTTCCATGCACCAAGTGTGCTGTTAACCAATACGTTGTATTGGTTTGTGCGTGCGTTTATTTTCGTGCACCGAGCGTGCTATTAATTAATGACTGCATATCTAAGATTTTTGTATTTTATTTTGAGAGGCACTAGAGTCGATGTAGGTTCAAAATTTTGTATGCTTAACTCAATTAAAATGTTGTATGCTTTTAGGCATAGTATTTATGTGGTCGCTGGTGCGATCCCTCACAGAGCAGGCAATCTCTACAGCTTTTAACATACCGTTCGATATCTCTGTCCACCAATGGCCACCACACTTTTGACCGGACTCTTCGTTTCATTACTGTTTCATCCGGGTGGCCTTCATGAGCCAGCTCCAAGACCCGCGAACGCAATGCCACGGGTATAACAATTCTGGTCCCCCGTAATAGAATATTTCCTAAAGTGCATAGATATAATCGAAATGGAAAATAGCTACTTGGAGTCCTTGAGCACCATGTTTCATTTTTAACGTTGTTCTCAGCTTACATAAGTTCTTGATCGGCGGCAATTCCATTACTTATCTCTGATATAGTGATTGCTTTGGGGCAGACAGAAGGCTAGACCTTCTTTTTCCGTTTGACAATATCTTCTCTCCACTTCAGTTAAGCTTTTTCTAGCAAATGATATCACCCTGGGAATTTCGTTTTCAAATTGGATAAGGACTGCCCCTAATGCCAACGGACTCGCATCTGCTATTAGTCGGATGCAGTTTTTTAGGTCAAAAAACGAAAGAGTGGTCCAATCCGCTAGTAGTTCTTTTAAACGCTGGAATGATTTTTGTTGAACTTCTGTCCATTTAAGCTTAACATCCTTCTTCATAAGGCTTCTTAGAGGTTCTGTAATATCCGCTAAATCCGGAACGAATTTTCCCAAATAAGTCACCAACCCTAGAAAACTCCTAGTTTCTTCCTAAGTTTCCGGTGATCGAAACTCAAGCACAGGTCTTATCTTCTCTGGGTCTGGGCTTATCCCTTTAGTGGATAGAATATGTCCCAAGAATGTAAGTTTCTGAAATTTCCACATTTTTCCACAATTTTTCTTCGTTAACGACTACCCCAGCTTCTTTAAAGATGTCTAACACCATCTTCAACCCATTATCGTGCTCCTTCTCATCGCGACCGGACACAATCACGTCACGTTAAAAGCACGTTCTAAAGCAGCTGGAACCCGACGTAGTGGTTGTTGTACTGGTTTAATCGTTTCATCAATCGACAGCTTAATTTTAATCCCCTTCATATTCGGGAACGGTTTTGCGTTTTCGAGGTAATTAACGTCCAGTCCCAACTTCAAAACTTTTCATTTCATTGCTGTATCTCGGCCCAATAGAGATGGTCTTCCATTCTCAATCACGGAGAATGAAGAAATCAATCAGTTCAGTACGATTGTCAACACATAAATTCGTTTGTTGTCTCATTTCTGGTGTTCCATATAATTGCCTAACGACTATGCAGGTCTTCCCAGTCTGTCACCTAAAAGGTTAAAACGAGACCCCGAGTCGATAACCATTTTTATTTGAAAAACTAAACACTGAATTATCTTAAAAGCCCAATAGTAACGATTTAATTCACAAAATTCGTAACAATTATTTTTGGGTAATTTTTTATTTCTTAAAAAAACTTTTTAAAAACTTTATTTAATTTTTTAAAAAAAAACTTTCTTTTTTGGAGTTTACTCCTTAAGAAGATTTTCATACATAGAAAAAAATCACACAAGACATTTTATGGGGAATTTTAACGCGTTAACTTGTTACGCGTTGACATAAAATGAATTCGTTAGTTTTGACCTTTTACACGACCTAGAGAGCTGAAATTTTGTGAGCAGCTTTATCTCACACAGTATTTTTGATATTCCGCGTGTGACGCATGTAATGCATGGAAAAGTGGAACTGGTATATCAGCTTCTACTAGTCAGAATTAAATGAAACTTGTTTTAAAACAATTGGTTAGCGCAATTCTTAAGGAGTAAACTCCACTCGCACGTCGGAGCTGACCTTTTTTAAAAAAAAAAAAACTTTTTTTTAACAAAACTTTATTTGTTTTTAAAAAAAACTTTTTAAATTCTCTATATTAACTTCGCGTGCCCGTGGCTGGCTGGCTTGCTGGCTGGCGGGCAAGCACACCAAATCTTATAATAAATGTTTAACCCACTTCCGAAAGCCCGATTTTATAGAAATTATCCACACATGTGTATTTTCCATGATAACACTTTTTATTAAATTTTGGGGCCCCTCGGGCTTCGTGGTCCGGGGGCTCCCATACAAATTTTATAAAAAAAGTACTCGATTTCCTTCAAATTTTATACACATCTTATCTACGATGGACAACCCTTTTTGTAAAAATTTGGAAGTGATCGGGCCCCGGGGTCGCGGGGCACCAATACAAATTTCATAAAACAATACCCGATTTTCTTCAAATTTTATACACATCTCCATCGGAGATACACATATGAAAATCCTATTAGAGAATTTACATGGAAATTTTAAAATTTTATGGGTTGTTTTTTAAACACATCCTTTTTAAGATTCTCTATATTAAGTTCGTGTCCGGATGTGTTTGTGTCTGTTTATTTGTCTGTAAACCCCGATTTTATTCAAACTTTGTGTGGCTCTGATGACAACACTTTTTATTAAAAATTGGGAGTGATTGGGCCACAGTGCCATAGAAAGTTTTTCAAAAATTTGGAATTGATCGGGCTCAAGGGCATGGGTACTCAGACATAAAAATTTTAAAATTAACCTGATTTTATTCAAACTCAAAAATTTGGAAGTGATCGAGCCCCAGCGCCAAGGGCCCCCACATAGAATTTTTCTGTGTGTTCTGTGTGCGTTGTGCGCTGTGGGCAGCGCTGCTTGCTTTACGATTGGGGTTGTTTTGTTGTTGGGTTGCACTGCTTCCTATGTGTTTTTATATTTCAGCATTTATAGTGGAATTCAGTATACTTTTAGTTATTAGAGAAGTTACATGAAAAATTTAAATTTTTATGTGCTGCTTTATTTTGTTTTTAAAAAAACTTTTTTTTAAAAAAAAAAACTTTTTGTTTTAAACATTTCTTTGCACGCGCTACACGCGTCACAATTGTCGAAGCCGAGATATACGAGTTGCTACCAAAAACTTTCCACTACTATATACACAAGCTAATGTAATCTGCTCTGCGAGTGACTACACACACTCGTGTATGTATACTTAGTTGTAATTCAGTCTAACGTCTAATTTATCTTAAAAGCCTAATAGTATGCAACGTTAAATGGTCTTTCATTCATAAGCTATAGGTTTTCAGTCATAAGCTATTTCTGAAATAGACTAAAAAACCCGCATTTAACTTTACAAACCTTTAGGCTTACAAAATCGTATAGCGATGCCTAGATTTAGTATTTTTCTCAGTGAATGTGCATGAAAAGTTTACGCCATACCAAGCCGAGTGCTGACCAATTGTTTTAAACCAAGTCCGATCAAATTTTGACTGGTTCGGGCTCGCAATTAATTCACAAATAAACAAAAAGCAAAAAAAAATAGCAAAAGCCCACAAACTTACACTGGTGATTACTTATTCACATATAACACTTATAATTCACTACTGTTCACTTAGGTGGTATCTACTAGCAAGTACTAATTATCTAGTCTGGTTGTATTCCAAATATGCAATGGCTTTGGCAATTTTTTAACTCCATTACGATGCAATGTGGAATGAATTGCCTGATTCTGTGTTCCCGCATATATATGATCTGCAGTCGTTTAAGACACGTTTGCATAGACATCTCATCCTTTCCTCTCCCTAATTTCCTAACGCCCACACTGTGCTAAGCATTATAAGGGTGCAAACCCCTTTAGCGTGTGCACATTATAAAAAAAAAAAAAAATGTTTATTCTTATATACACGCATCCACTGTGCGACAAAAGATTTCTATTTACATTTTCGTAATAGTATATTATACGTTCTCTGAATGATATAGAAATGTATTCTTTTTAAATTCTCTATATTAACTTCGCGTGCACGTGGCTGGCTGGTTGGCTGGCTGGCTGGCAGGTCAGATTTTCTGATAAATTTTTAGCCCACTTCCCATGGCCCATTTTATTCCCATTGAAATTTTGCACACATGTATATTTCCGGTGACAATACTTTCTATTAAAATTTGAGGCCCCTCGGACCTCGGGTTCGGCCCAGGGCCGTATAGAGCTCGAGCTGCTCAGCAACTAGCCGATACCCTGTCCAAATATAATGCTGTCATAAAAGCAATTTAGAAGATGCGGTGGACGGGGAATGGTGTCTTACAAAAATCAGAATCAAGACAGGATAGCCCCATACGCTTCAGTCATCATTGGTCATTACCAGTGAGTCTTCATCCCAGGCAAATCAACAACTGATCAGATTTACACCCTTAGGCAGGTGATGGAAAAATTTCTAGAGTTTCAAAACTCACTACACCATCTTTTTATAGACCTTAAAGCCGCCTATGATAGCATAGCCAGAGTAGAACTTTATAAAGCCATGAGAGAATTCGGCATCCCAAATAAACTGACAAGACTATGTAGGTTAACCATGACCAATGTTATTAGTCAAGTAAAAATATCCGGATCACCATTAAGCCCATTCAACATCTATTACGGGCTTCGCCAATTGGATGTACTGGCCTGCGTCCTCTTCAACCTGGCGTTGGAGAAAGTGATCCGAGACTCTGACCTAACGGCGAGAGGAACAATCCTCTATAAGTCTATTCAGATACTGGCTTACTTAGACGATATTGACATCGTTGGTAGAAATCCAAGAACTGTACAGGAAGCTTTCATCCAGATCGAGCAGAAGCAAAAAATGTGGGGCTGCACATATTCTCGGTCTACTGCAGCAGCCGATAACAGATTGGAACCAGAAATACGCGCACGGTTGCTTGAGCCCAACAAAGCCTACTATAGTCAAGACTCTTCAAATCCAGGAATTTAACCATAACATCCAAGCTGCTGCGAAAGAGGTAGGTTTTTAGTGAGTTGGAAAGAGAAAGCTTGATTCCACCGAGAATCCACCGAAAGTCAATTACGAAAGACGACTTTCAGCGCAAGCATGAACGTTTTATACGGCAAAACAACAACAAATTGACAAACATACACACAGACACCCACAAACCCTTCGCTAAGTGTAGCCACAACGTTCATTGGCATGACTTTCATTCCCATGCCTGTGTAGCCACGCTCTAATAAGGCGGCCGGTTGTGTATCTGTAGTATTTCGACTTCCGACAAGTCGAAATCTTCAAAGTCGTAATTTCGACATTTCGCAATTATTTAGCATACACGACAGAAAAGGTTCGAACTAAAAGTATTACCTAATAGCGCCATTATCAAATTTATATTTTGTTGTTGTTTATTCTTGTTTACATAATTTTAGTCAAAATAAAATTAGCGCTTGGCTTGTAAAGTTAAAATTTTTTTATAATCTAGTTGCTTTTAATATTTTTACTTGGTGTTTTTGAATTATTTGAAATAATTAAATTTAATAAGTACATTTACAATCGATAAAATAAAAGTGTATCATTTATTTTTCGTTAATATTTTCAAGCCTTGAATTGCAGTTTCATTTTGTAAATGTAAAAGTAATTAAATTTTATTGCAATTGTTTATTAAAATATTAATTTGTTATTAATTTGCTGCTATAAAAAAATCGTCATGGATCCAGCCGTCGATTTTATTCTTACTACGATTGGCGATAGTTTGCGTGAGGAGTATCTAATGTCTGAAGAAAGGCACATTCGAGAAAAAATGAAATGAAATTAAATATTAAAAATTTCAAGTATTTTTTTTATTTAGTAATAATCTATTAAATAACATTAAAAAAATTAAAATTATTACTTAAAAGTTATTCACACATTATATTTCATACAAAAAAATTAATTTGAATTACATTTACTTCCCAGTCGAACTCCAAATAGGTGTTCCACTGAAACAACAATTCAGTCGAAATTACGATTATTCGTATGACTCAATAATCGCGTTTAGTCGAAATGTTGACAAGTGTTACGTCATTCGAAAGTCGAATTGCTTACATAATCATGCTGTGAAATGGTATAATATACGGCTGGTGTCAAGAATTCAGCCGCTGCGCAGTTTATGCTGCATGTTGGTCAAAAATTCAGTTTTGCAGCCTAAGCAGCCAGCTTCAAGGTTTAAAAATGCAGTAAAAAATCGACTGCGCAGTTTACGCAGCCACTTTAAATTGGATGCAAATAGCACAATGTAAATGACAAACAGTCGCCCTACAAGCAGACTGTAAGTCGGTTCAAATGCAGCCGCAATTTGGTTCATACCGACTGCCTGTCGTTTTTCTTGTGCAGCACAAGCTGTGCAGCTTCTGAATTCTTGACTGAAGCCGTCCTAAATGCATACGTGTGAATACAATGAGTCATTTAGCTGTATTTTATTGCCGAAGAATAAGGAATTACAACAAAAATTGACATTAGCTGTATTTATTGAGTTCGAATTGGGAATCACAACAATTGCGCTGTCGAATTCCTTCTTTGGAATTTGGAAACCTGCTGTTTGGCTGGTTTTGACATTCGAATTCGGATTCGGATTCCAAATAAAATACAGCTATTAGCAGTATTTTATTTGCCGAGGAACAACAATTGAACTGTCGAATTCGTTCTTTGGAATTGTGAAAACCTGCTGTTTGGCTGGTTTTGACATTCGAATTCCGGATTCGCTCGGCAATTAAATGCAGCTATTATCATATTCATATGATATAACAGCAGAAACATTTTTGTTTATAAATCAGTTTCAATTAACTTCCTTTCACAAAGTAGAAATACGAATATAATTCCCATCTTTAAAGTTTTACAACAAAATGGTTAATGGTTGGTTAGCAATTTTCTCATCTACTATTTATTGATACGTTTGAACCATATTTCTTCAATTTTAGAATTTGTATATGTGTCAATAGCTTAACGTAAATTCAATCTTCTGTCTCCCTCTCCATTTTGTTGTCATTTAGTGTTCGCTCATCCGATTTTCGGTGGAATCAAGCTTACTCTTTCCAACTCACTAAAAACCTACCTGTTTCGCTGGACATGACTCTCATTCCCATGCCGGTGTGACCACGCTCTAAGGTAATTCTGTGTTCTGTCTCCCTCTCCCTCCCCCTTTTGTTGTCATTTAGTGTTCACTCGTCCGCTTTTGTGCTCAAAGCACAAATCATGAAATATTATTTGTTATTTTAATAATAGTAGAGTCAAAGTCGATAGTTAATGTGTTTTACCTGAAAAGGGATATATCTATGCAAATATAATATATGTACTCGCATAAATTAAATTTAAATTAAATTATCTAGTTACGAGCGTTATTTTTCTTTTCATAGAACAATCAAGGATTTCCTTATAGGAAAAGAGCCTGATTAACCGTTTGGACTCTCTAAGCCCTGGATTATTATCCCATTGGGCCAGAAGAAGTTTCCTTTCCCATTTATTAATCATCGCTGTGGTGGTAGCCCAGCTGATACCACAGTAATGGTCCGTTCATAAGAACGCAGATTCTGAACCAGCCCTAGCTAGTTCATCTGCATGTCGTTGTCTGAAACACCCTGGTCACCAGGGACCCAACAAAGTTTTACCCTGTTGAGCCCTGCCAGGAATTGCAGTGCATCGTAGCATCATTTAACTGATTTATGCTGGACGACAGCGCTTTCAGTGCTGCCTGACTATCTGAAAAGATATAAATCGTAGCGCCTATAATACCCTTACTCAGGTTTATCCCAACGACGACCTCAATGGCATGGAGTTCCGCTTGGAAAACAGTGGGACTCTTAGCCATTGGCATTGAGACTTTGGTGTTGGGTCCGAATACCCCAGCGCCACCTCCAGAATCCATCTTCGATCCGTAGCACCATTAGACCAGATTGCTCGGTCCACTATTATTACCTCAAATAACCTACCGAAACAGTACTCCCTGGCCATGGTGTCCGGGATAGTACAAAACATGTCTCTTTCAGGAATGGAGACTAGAATATTCAGGTGTCCCACGTAGTCACCTTGTTTGTACCCATATTCTTGTTGCAGCTTTATAGCGCACCTAGCGGCCGTCTTCCTAATTAAGATTGGTAGGGGTAAAAGCCCTACAACAGCTTATATACAGTCGTAGGCAGGTATCTAGACAGGCAATTTTTTGTAGCTTCTGAAGCTTAATTACCGTTGTCCGTTCAAGAACTTTCGGCTACCATATGATGGCCTCGTACGTGATTATTGGTCTCACAATCTTGGTATACATCCAATGTACCATTTTAAGATTTAGACCCAAAGTTCTACCGTAGAGGCGTCTACAGGCGCACAAGGCCCTAGTGTCACGTTCAATGGCGGACTTGATGTGAGTGTATCAGTATAGTCGTTTATCAAGGATAATAATAATATTCGACGCCACAGACCTTTGCGGTCCAAGGCCTAGCTTCTCGCAACCATTTGTGTTGTGCATGTATTTTTTTTGGACATAAATGGAAGCGACCTACAATTTAGGGCCGGATCCGAACGGCTAATTGAGAGGCTTTCCGTGATATTACTCTCGGAGCGTTTGTCACCCATTCGCAAGAGGTCGGACACCGTGAATAATACTATTATCAAGGATGACTCCGGGGTATTTTACCTCACTGGAATACTCTAATGTAGTGCCCTTTAAGATGATAGGTCCCATATCGAACAATATTCGTTTCGTGAAAGACACTAGACCAATTTTGCAAAGATTAATGGAATGCCCTTCTCTACTGAACCATTCTAAGACGTGAAGTTATTCACATTGCATGACATTTATTATGGCCGTCCTATTCAGATTAACAATACATAGTATAGTTCGGGGTTCAATCGCGTATATATATTTATAAACTACGCAATCTATTTTTTTACTGCATTTTTATCTGATACGCTGCGCTTCTTGACTGCAAAACTGAATTTTTGACCAACATATAGCATAAACTGCGCAGCGGCTGTTAGGACTGTGGATTTTTGGTGGCCGAGAACTGTGCGAGAAAAGTGATCACATGTTCACATGTATAGAAATTAAACTAAATTTTATTTGATGTACCTAGTTTTTAAAAAATGTTCATCAGAAACGAAGCTCCAATTTTCTTTCTTGTTCAGAATAAAACTAAGAACTCAACTTATGAACTATTTCTACTTAACATGGAACCTATATTGTGTGGCATCCAAAGGAAGTCATCGTCGTCGCAGACATAGCATCAGCAGATGAAAGCCCTTAGACCGGGTGCTCGTAATGTTGTGGGATGTCGCAGTATTTTCATAGCGTTGGTATAATTACCATTCCAAAGGCACGTACAGCAAATGCTCATAGTATTCTTCAATGTTGCAATATTTACATAGTGTTGACATAATTACCATTCCAAAGGCACGTACAGCCAATGCTCATAATATTCTACAATGTTACAACGCTCAGCAAATGCTCATGATATTCTGCGGTGTCGCAATAATATGCAGCATAAACTTATGCGGCGTTAACTCCTTCGCCCTTAAAAGCGAACGTCCTCGTAAGTTGTTATTAATGTTACTAGGTGAGGGGTCTCTTCAATACCAATAGTGGTTAATGCTGATTTTCTGCATGCAAATGTGATGATGGCCAAAAGGGGTAGTTAACAGGATGATGTTTATTAGCAAGATTCCTGGCGTTCCACTTCTGGACATGTTCATTGTTGACGATAGTTCAGTTGGCTTTCTGATTTTTGATGAGCTTTGGGATGCACGATGAGATTCTTAAGTTTTGGATATTATTGTAATTACAAATTGATAAACTATTTTTTATGTACATTTCATTGAAATACCACAGATTTGTTCATTACATTCTATTTTGATGAGCTTTGGAATGCACGATGAGATTCTTAAGTTTTGGATATTATTGTTTTTACAAATTGATAAACTATTTTTTATGTACATTTCATTGAAATACCACAGATTTGTTCATTACATTCTATTTTGATGAGCTTTGGGATGCACGATGAGATTCTTAACTTTTGGATATTATTGTTATTACAAATTGATAAACAATTTTTTAAGTTGTACATTTCATGGAAATACCACAGATTTGTTCATTACATTATATTATTAATATATTAATCTTATTTATTATTTTCTTAATTTTTACTGGCTGGACAAAATTCTCAGAAATAAAATTATATATTGATTTTTGCTTATGTATAATTAAGTATTGTCAATTCAAATCGTTGGTCGTTAAAATAAATTCATTTGGCGAGATTTTATACATATGTTATTAATATATAAATAGTGATTGTGTTTTTGCAGGGGTTCTTCCACATTACGCTGTTTTAACAGATGGTTTTTTAGATCACGGGACATGTCGTGATCTGTCATGAAATCCAAACCCAATATGCATTCATCTGTAATGCTGGCAACAATAAACCGATGAGAAAACCGTATTCCTCCAAACATGACACCACAGGAATACCCTCTTTTAATTGCTGCAACTTCACCTGTCGCTGTCCTCAAATTATAACGAAATAATTTTTCTACTTGACCTTTGGACACCACTTTGGGATTTACATCCAAGGCAAACGTAGATGGTTTATCTTCAAACAAACCAAGAACAACCAAGCTGTTGCTGTCTTTTCCAAGTTGGGCAATGTTCACCATGACCTTGGGGCTGTCTCCCCTCTTCACCAGCTTACGCCTAGTAAATCTCGGGTGACTTAGTTTTCCTGGTCTGCAGCAGCGATGTATGCTGGCTGCTGCACATATCTGCCGTAAATTTTCATGCCTCTTGACACGATTCACTGGCTGCATTGTAGTTTGTACCGGTCTTGGTTCCTTACGGTCTTGGTCGCGCTTGAAATGTACAGGTTTCTGCCATCTAAAACATTTTGGACGAGAATTTGATGTGGAATTTCTGTCGTTCTGGAAGCATCCAGTCTTTGATGATTTAATGTTCTCATCGATGAGGGCTTCTATTTGTGTGATGTCCTCAGTTTCCAAATTGCGAATCTAAATCTCTGGACACACTGGCTATAGCTGCTTCGTATTCCAAAGCCGATGCCAACACTTCATTAATTGATTTTCCTCTGGCTGTAGTCCTCAAACGAAGCTTCAACTGTTCGTCTTGAATAGCATTCTTGAACGTATCCACTGCCAATCCGTCTATGATATCAGCCGTAACCCCACAATAAGCTTGCCTTGAGAGCTTAGTTATTTCCCAATCTAATTCTTGAAGTCGTTCTCCTCGCTGTTGTTTCTTCATCTGGAATTGTATTTGGCTTAGCTCCTGGGTGTGAGACTTTTCATAACGCAAGTCCAACTCTTTCAAGATTCTTCCGGAACTCATCTCGGCATTTGGAATCATTTGCAATATATCAGCTGCCTTGCCCCTCAACGCTAGGATCAGAGAATTAAGCTGATCTTCCGCACCCCATTCATTTTGTTGTACAGCAGCTCAAAACTGGACTCTCAAATTTTCAAAAGCTGTGTCGCCATCGAACGCAGTGCTATGTATTGAATAAACAAGACCCGCTAGCTTCAAGTGTAAGAACAACACTGACTCTTTATTCATAGTCGTATTAAAATATATTACTTACTAGTTGGGTTCCCGGTGTTGCACGGGTGTAAAATTTGACGCTAATATCGCCTCAAAACAGTCCCCCCCTGACCCCATTAGCAAAGAGGTGTCTTACTATAACTATTTATCTCAGCGATCCTGAAAACTATGGGATCGACAGTAATATCGACACCCCTCCCCCTCTGCATCTAACCCCTAGCCGTAGAGGTGTCTTACCATCACTATTCACCGCAGCGACAACGAAAAGTATAGAATCGACACTAATATCGGTAACCCCTCCCCCCACAGTAATCGACACTATCCCGCTAGAGCTGTCTTACCATCACCATTCAACTCAGCGACCCCGAAAACCATAGAATCAACAGTAATATCGGTTACCCACCACCCATAGGAGTGTACTACTAGCACTATTCGTCTCGGCGATACCGAAAACGGTGGGTCCGACCATAAAATCGCCTGCCACGCCTCCCCCAGCCAAAAAACCTACTACCCCCACCCCCTATGTTTGATGCCACATAGTAAATAATATGTATACCAAGTTTGGTTGAAATTGGTCAAGGCGTTCCAGAGCTAGTTAGGCACAAATATATATACAAATATACAAATATACAAATATACAAATAAATTCTCTCCTTTATATATATATAGATTTGCCTTGGTTTTCAAAATACCATATCCAGTGATAGTTTTATTGAAATCAGTCTCGAGGCACACTATGTTGATCGTGATTTGTTCTGCCAAAGAGAAAAGCCACTCACAAGGATTCAGTAGTTGTTTTGGTTATGCAAAAGTTTAAACTCTCATTTACTCACATTTGAATTCTTGTCGTATAGTGGTGGATTTTGTCTGCACAAAATATTATCTGTCATCATTTTGACAAATCCTCCGGCATAAAGTGTGTCCATGGGGTAATATCAATCTCGATGGAGGTTAACTGCAATGTGGCAAATGGCATAACCCTCGCCACATAATTCCCAATTTGTGGCAGGTGGCATAGCCTTGCCAACACAGTAGTAGTTAGTAGTAGTAATATTTATTGAGAATTTTTTTTTACACGTTTGTTTTTTTATAATATATACATTATTTTACTTAAGTTTAGTAAATTTCCGACTTGGAATTGGCCAGGCTACACAAAAATCTGTCGAAAATGGTTGTCCACTCAATATGAACCATACTTATTTTGAATATAAGAACTTAACCTAAGAGAAAGAAATAAAAAGAATAGAAAGAGATGCAAATGGTAACAGGCGAGATAGGAACGACGTAGCCGATTCTTCTCTGAGACACCAGTGGTTATGTGTGCAAGTGCCTGAATAGTATATAAAATTCATTTCGTTATAATGTGTATAATAATTTTAGTGAATTAGTTCATCACTTATACAATCTTATTAGTTTACATTTATAGCTTGCAAATTGTTTGCAACAAAATAAAGTAATAATATATAGATACTTAGAATAGGATAATTACATATCTAGTTTGTAAGCACAGATTATATTTAGCTTTTATAGTTTAATGATAATGAGATAGGATAGGATAGTGTGACTACAAATCAAGTTTTGATATACCGCCAGTTATTAGGCCTAAATTTAATTTAATATAGGTTATTTACATTACATTATTTATACAGTCTTGTTTATTTATATTAATAGTTTCTTTTTGTAACACTTAGATCTATGAGATTTAAAAGCTTAAGTCCAAATAATGTTCACATTCAGCTTGGTTTCGAAACAAATTTTTCCATTGAGGATATTGAAGATGAGAACTACTTAGCAGGGGGATAATTCCAGAATCCTCATATAAAGTTTTATTGCTGTACCATTTCCCTGATGGTCGCCTTCTTTTAGAAATACAATTTCTTATTATTTTCCTCTCAAATCTTTGCATTTCTTGTGCCACATTGGGTGGGTGTAATGTAAAACCAAAGAAGAAAACCATGCAAAATTAAAGGCCGAATTAAAGTTTTGCACATCAAAAGTTTTGTCTTTTTTTCAACGTCTCTTGAGTTAATGAGAACTTGAAGTTTCACCGCAGCGGCTTTGCTGTGGCATTTCTAAAACAGATCAGACAGCATTTATTATAATTGGGTTTAATTCCACATCTCTTATATATATATATAGTATAACCTCATTTAAGTGGTTTTTACGCCATTGAGGGCCTCATGGGCCCTTTCATGGGCGCTAAAAAGAATTGTGTCGTCTGCTTAAATAATTGTTTCGGAGTAGTTAATTCTGATAGGGAAGTCGTATAGGTAGATGTTAAAGAGAAACGGGCGTAGGATGGAGCATTGTGGGACACCAGCCAAGATTGGGATAGAGCCTGAGTTAGTGTTTTCAAAAGATACTTGTGCACTGCGATTAGAGAGAAATGAATGTAAGATTTTTATGAATTTAGGGGGAAAGTTTAATAAGTTTGCTTGAACTTCATTTATTTCACCTTTAAGTGATTCCAGCTTCTGATTTTGTTTATCAAATTTGGAGTTAAGCTCTTGACTTTGCTGATAAATTTCCTTCTTTAGGCTGTTCAAACTTATCCCTAAGTTGAAAATTCAAATCTTTCTTCAGATCTTGACTTTGTTAATCCAACTTCTCGTTTAGTTGCTGTGATTGCTGCTGCGATTCTTGCTTTTGCTGAATCAACTCTTTTTTAAGATTAATTTGTTCACTTTGCCGCGGAATTTGTTCTCTATGCTGGTCAAACTTGCTATTCGTTTGCTGCATTAGAACTTGCAACATCGCCACCATGTTTGACACACCAGCCTTTTCTTCCGACTTGGACAATTTTTGCTCCACTAATTCCGTATCGATTGAAAACGTTTCGCCAGCCTGCTGTTTTTCCGCTTTAACAACTTTTTTCAATCGGAGAAATAACTGTTGTTTATTTCCAGCGGTGCTTATACCTCGTCTTCCAAGCTATTTTTTAAGTTCCTGGGAACTATAGGATTTAATATTCACTGCACATTACATTTTATTATTTGCTGTTTATCGATTTGCAAAACTTTTCTTAAATTATTTACTGCCTCAAGGTTTGAAAATCACCATTTAATTTATTTATTGTCGAACGATTTGCAAAATTTTACTGTCTCACAATTTGCAAAATTTTATTGTCTTTCAATTTGCAAAGTTCTATTGTCTCTCAATTTACACGATTTGCATAACAAAATACAACACAAGTTTATTAATTTTATTATTATGCAAAAATCAATATATTATTTTATTTCTTAGAATTTTGTTCATACTCCCCCGCGTTGAGCTCCGTGAGGTCAACTATGATTCTAAATTTCATATTAAAAATTATGTGCTTGTCGAGGTGCTGGAGTTGGGGCAGGCAAGGGGAATTTCGAGCGTTTAATTTGAGCCAACCAAAGTACGCAACACAAACAATTGCGAGGATTCAAGCAATATAACTGACGGTGAACTGATGAGCTTCATGTGGTGGCCAACCATCGGATCCGGTTCATCATTTGTAGATCACTAATTAGCTTTTAAAGTTCTGATGTGTCATTATTGGAGGGATGTGTATGATTCGTCAGGTGATGTGTCATTATTGTAATGAACGGAGATTTCACTAAAGATGCTGCTTATGTTAATTGACGGCCAAAATGAATAATTGTCTTTGAGTACAAATTGTGGGAAGAAATTGTTGCTCCGTGTTGTTTTGTAATATAACTAGTTGAGTGCCCGGCGTTGCACGGGTGTAAAATTTGACGCTAATATCGCCTCCAAACAGTCCCCCCCTGACCCTATCCGCAAAGAGGTGTCTTACTATAACTATCGATCGACAGTAATATCGACACCCCTCCCCCTCTTCATCGAACCCCGAGGCGTAGAGGTGTCTTACCATCACTATTCACCGCAAAGACCACGAAAACTATAGAATCGACACTAATATCGGTAACCCCCCCCCCTCAGTAATCGACACCATCCCGCTAGAGTTGTCTTACCATCACCATTCAACTCAGCGACCCCGAAAACCATAGAATCGGCACTAATATCGGACACCCACCCCCCTCCCCCTCCGTTTCGACACCATCCCCCTGGCGCTGTCTTACCATCACCATTCAACTCAGCGACCCCGAAAACCATAGAATCAACAGTAATATCGGTCACCCACCACCCATAGGAGTGTACTATTAGCACTATTCGTCACGGCGATACCGAAAACGGTGGGTCCGACCATAAAATCTCCTGCCACGCCTCCCCCAGCCAATAAACCTACTACCCCCACCCCATATGTTTGATTCCACATAGTAAATAATATGTACACAAAGTTTGGTTGAAATTGGTCAAGGCGTTTCAGAGCTAGTTAGGCACAAGTATACAAATATACAAATAAATTCTCTACTTTATATATATAGATGTATAAAAGAGTTCATAGGGTATTCATGGGGTATGTGTACACATACATAACAATGTCATAGTTCATAGGGTATTCATAGGGTATGTGTACACATACATAACAATTTCCTTTTTCTTATAACAAAATGTGAATTTTACAATAATCAAATTTTGGGTAAATGTACTATACATATATATCAATTGCTTAATATAGCAAACGTTCAGGTGGTCATCTCTGCCGGGTTGAACGCCGCAGCTCCACGTCATGGTTGCTATGTGTTGTAATATGCTTGTTCTTGGCTGAGTGGTCCTCTTCTGTCAGCAAAGATTTTCTGGCTCTAGTTGATTGCTGCGGTATCAATGTTGTAGTTTTTGCATTTTCATCATCTGTTACATTTGGTGGTAACGGATTTAATTCTTTACCCATTCCATTTGGAATGGCTCGTGATCGCAATTATCGTTGATGAACGATTTTTAGTTTGCCTTCATAATTGATAATATAGCGGTTCCAACTGATAGCTTTTTCAACTATAGCGGATTCCCAAAATGGTTTGTTAAGTTTCGCCCATACTGGATCCTTGGATTCGAATATTTTCGACGGAAATGCCACATTTGCTGGACTGGATACTATTTGCGAGTCTCCAAAAATCGCAGTTGACTTAATATCGTCCTAGGCGAATATTTCAACAAAAACTCTGCCGGACTTTTTGCCGAGGTCGGTGTCAGAGTAGTACGATATGTAAACAGGAAGTTTTGCACATGTTTCTTCACATCGGCTTTCGTCGATTTTAAGTCTTCCCATGATTTCTTGAAGTTTTGCTTCACGATCTGAACCGCTCGCACTACCATTCCGTTTGCCTGCGGTAAATACGGAAGACTCTTTATTGGTTCAATACCATTACACCGTAAAAATTTTATAAATTGTTCAGATGAAAACGGCGGACCATTGTCGGTTACTAACTGATGCGGTATACCAAAATAGCTAAATGACTGTCGAAGTTTATCCATTACGTCTACTATTGTTGTTGATTTCATTATGTACAGATCAATCCATTTTGACGGTTAGTCGATCAGCAGTAAGAAGGTTGTGTCATTGAAATAGAAAAAATCAACATGTAATCTGGTCCATGGGCGTTGTAATTTTGGCCAGCCCAAATAGATTTCGTCCATTTTATTGTTTATTTGAAACCGTTGGCACGGCTCACATTCGCGTACGACATTCTCGATTTCTTGGTCTAGACCAGGCCACCACAGTGTAGACCTAGCCAATAGTTTCATCTTTACCATGCCTGGGTGACTTTCGTGCAGAAGTTTCAATACATGATGTCTCAAAGCAGTCGGTATAACAACTCTGTTTCCCCAAACGATGCACCCTTTTTCCACAGTCAGTTCAAAAGGCCGAATAAAATATGGTTTCCAATGAGAGTCTTCGCAAGAGTTAGACCAACCAGTAGTTATCGTTGTTACAAGTCTCTACAGTAATTGATCGGATTTAGTGTTTTTGGCCACATCTTCAGCTGATATGGGTAACTCATCATAGTTTGTGAACAGGTGGATCCCCATGGTTGTAACGTCGATATTTTATGTGGATGGTAAGGCCAAACGCGACAGTGAACCAGCTACAGAATTTTCTAGGCCTCGCTTATAACTGATGGAGTAATTATAAGCCGATAAAATTATGGCCCAACGATGTAACCTGGATGCGGCTGTTATTGAGATGCCTTTCCGTGGGTTAAAAATACTAATTAACGGTTGATGATCCGTATAAATTATAAAGGATCTGCCAAGCAAAAATTTATTAAATTTTTTTAAACCAAAAATTATACTTAGCGCCTCTTTTTCCAACTGCGAATACTTCTTGACTTAAAACTGCCCCTACCCCGGTAGAACTTGCGTCACATGACAGAAAAAGTTGCTTTTTAGGGTCGTAATGAACTAATAGGCTTTTTTCGGAGATAATGGTTTTCGATAGATTAAACGAAATTCCGAATCCCATAAAAAATGCACTGTCTTTTTTGGTAAGACGATACAGCGGTGTCAACACATCTGCTTGCATTGGTGCAAATTTGCGGTAATAGTTGACTATTCCTAAATACGATTTCAACTCCGTGATGTTAGTGGGTGTTGGTGCGCCCTTGATGGCATCTACTTTCTTTGGGCACGGCTGTACTCCAGACTTGTTGATCATATTACCTTAGTATTCCACACATGGCTGGTAGAATAAACACTTCTTGAAGTTTATTCGTTCATTGAAGTTTGAAAGACGCTCCAAAACTTTCTCGGTATTAGCAGAACATTCCTTCATATTACTGCCAGTTATTATTACGTCATCTAAATAACAAGAAGTTCGTGGTACTCCTTTAAGAATTTGGTCCATTGTGCGTTGGAAAATACATGGGGCCGAAGATATGCCATACGTTAAACAAGGTGTTCATCGTAAGTTTTAGAGGCGATGAGTACGTCATCCAAGTACACAAAACAGAAGTCTAGTCCTTGCAGAACTGAGTGCATAAGACGTTGGAACGACTGCGCTGCATTGCGAAGGCCGAAAGTAATTCTGCAAAACTCAAACAGTCCAAAAGGTGTCGAAATGGCTGTTTTTGGAATGTCCGTCGGTTCGATGGGAATTTGATGGTAGGCCTGGACAAGGTCTATCGTTGAGAAAATGGAGCAGCCCTCGAGTCGTTGTGAATAATCTTGGAGATGTGGAATTGGGTATCGATCCGGAATCGTGATCCGATTGAGTGCTCGAAAATCTCCACATGGTCTCCACTCACCGTTCTTTTTCAACGCCAAATGTAATGGACTGGACCAGGGACTGCTACTAGATCTGCAAATCCCGAGTTTCATCATGTTTTCGAATTCAGTCTTCGCGATGATGAGTTTGTCAGGTGCCAGTCGTCGTGTTTTGCAAGCAATCGGGGGACCATTCGTCTTTAGATTGTGAGTGACGTTATGTTTGATATTGTCGATGTCGCCGTTGATAACTGTCGGAAATTTTGAAATAACGTTAAAAACTCCTGGATCCGTCGCTGACCTGTCGATTCTTGATACCGCAGAACTAGCTAAGAAGGAAGGTGCACCGTGAGAATACAAAGAGGTTAACGGGTCTATAAGCCTTTTTCTTTGTATATCCACAAGTAAGCCGGTGCTCCTCAGGAAATCAGCGCCGATGATAGGCATTGACACGTCAGCAACAACAAATTTCCATGAGAATTCGCGACGCAGTCCGATGTCAAGTTTTAAATGTTTGGTTCCGTAAGCGTTTACCGTGGAGCCGTTTGCCGCAAACAACCCGAACGACGGGTCGACCTTTGGATTCCTAACGAAGCGAGCCGGCAAGACCGAGACATCTGCGCTAGTATCAATCAAAAAATGCGTTTGGAGAAAAATTTCGAAAATTAAAAGGCGGCTGGATTTTGATAAGTCATTGCACTCCGCCAGCTGTGAATGACTTGTTAGTTTTTTGCACCATTATTATCGAAAGAGCCAGATTTAGATAAAAATTGACAACCGGTTTTACATTTGTTTGCTTTGTTTCCGAAACGTTGATGATAATAACATATAAAATTATTCGCAGCAGAAGGATCGCCAAAATTTTGATAATAAGAATTTCGAAAATTTGGTGAATTTTGTAGTGAATTATTCGAACCGTATTGCGATCGAGATCTATAGTTTCGATTGGAATTCGAGTTGGAACGCGATCGAGAATTGTGCTGAAAAATTTCTGATATTTCCGATAATAATGTTTTGCGAAATTCCGTAAATTGTTCGTCGATCGAAAGATTAGAATTCTGACTTGAAATAGATGCAGATGTCTCAAGGATATTTAACTCTGCCTGAGTCATCGTCTCATGCACGTTGTTAGCCCGCTCCGCCAAGACCGACAGGGAGACGTCATTTTCGAAAGGTGTGAGCACCATTTGAACTTGTTGTGGCAACCTCTTCATCCAAAATTGTCGAAGAGTTGTTTCGTTAAAATTGTTACCAGCGCTCAATTGCATGCTGCTTAACAACCGTGACGGCTTCCTGTCTCCAAGTGTTGAGCTTGGATTTCTCGGACTCGCCGAGTGCCCGGATCACTTCCGTTTTAAAAGAGGTGTAAGGGTGCGTACCTTTCACACTGGTGATCAAATACGCGAGAGTGTCGTGAAGTCGTGCGTCCAGAGCGCCCACCGCGTGAGCATACATAGTAGCCTCCACAGTTATACCAGCAACTAAAAATTGTTCTAGAATCTCAAACCAAAAGTTGGGATTTTGAGTGTGCAGCGGCTGAGGAGGTTTAAAAGCAACCCGAGCAATCAACCCTCCCGTATCAGCATGACTAGCGTTTAACTGTGAAGGCACTGGTGGAGAATTGTTAAGGTCTTTCTTACCGACGGCTTTAGCAGCAGCGTCGTTTACGATCTCGGTCAACTGCGCCGGTGTTAGTGAATAAACCGCAGTAATAGATGACGTAGCCGTCCGGCGCTGATGCCCCGTCATCTCCCTTCGGTGGGAGAAGAGCGTCTGTGTTTACCATAGCCATGGCGACCGATATCAATTCAGTGCCGAGTGAAAAATTGTTTTTTTGATATCGACAGATTAATACGAGAATGGCTTTGAAAACAAATTTGTTTATAATTTCACTGAAGTGACTAAATACGACTACTTTTACTTTGCACAAATAAACATAATTGAGTACTCCCATTTTTTGTTTCAAATAATAAGGGTACAGTAACCCGTTTCTACTGGATTTAAAGATGAGTTGATGGTAGTAGCCAATTAAGTTAATACTCCAGCTGCCGATGATAAAGTGGATGATGTCCAAGTTGATGGTGTTATATTTGATGGTGATAAAGTTGGTGGTGATGAAGGATTGCACTCCTTGAAAGTTGAGGATACTCCTAATATTCATGAAAATGTGTTGCCGAGAAAAAGTTGTTGCAACAGCAATGGCGTTAATAGCGTGGTGACGAAACGATGTCGGCGCAGTAGACGATGAAAAAGTCTTTGCTGCGACTGCTGCTTATAAGATTTAATATTGGTTGTGTAATCCGTCTTAAACCCATTCGATCACGTCGGGGTCACCAGTTATGGGTGAATAGAACGCTTCATCCAAATTTATGAAATGCTTTCAGGATCGAATGGGCAGATCTCAATTGCGACGATGGAAAAATGGCGACATTAAAAATCAGACAAAATCAACAAGTTTAATTTGTATTTTTTAGAAAACAACTTTAACACATATTTATTCAAGTTTAAAACAATTTCAGCAATCCTTATTTAAAGATAATAATAATAATCGATAGGAAATAAAATACGATTCGAATATATTTTTTTCTCTAGAAGCACGTCTAATTGCGGAACAGGAAAAAGCTAAAAGTGTGAGTAAAAAAGGTAAGTATCAATTTTTATATTTTTTTGACAGCTAAAAAATAATGTGGTTTTTGTTAGGTAGAAATAATGTGGTTTTTGTTAGGTAGAAAAAATGTAGTTTTTGTTAGGTAGAAAAAGAGTGAGTTAGGCTCACCATCGAATTGTAATCAACTATGGTTAAAAGTGCAAGTAAGTAGTTCTACCTTATCTTTCCCATAATCTAAATTTTATTACACACCACAAACTAATAGGCTTTTTTCGGAGATAATGGTTTTCGATAGATTAAACGAAATTCCGAATCCCATAAAAAATGCACTGTCTTTTTTGGTAAGACGATACAGCGGTGTCAACACATCTGCTTGCATTGGTGCAAATTTGCGGTAATAGTTGACTATTCCTAAATACGATTTCAACTCCGTGATGTTAGTGGGTGTTGGTGCGCCATTGATGGCATCTACTTTCTTTGGGCACGGCTGTACTCCAGACTTGTTGATCATATGACCTTAGTATTCCACACATGGCTGGTAGAATAAACACTTCTTGAAGTTTATTCGTACAAACTTCAGAAAGACGCTCCAAAACTTTCTCTGTATTAGCAGAACATTCCTTCATATTACTGCCAGTTATTATTACGTCATCTAAATAACAAGAAGTTCGTGGTACTCCTTTAAGAATTTGGTCCATTGTGCGTTGGAAAATACATGGGGCCGAAGATATGCCATACGTTAACCGATTAAAACGGAACAACCCCAAATGCGTGTTGATTGTAAATAAGGGTTTCGATTTTTCATCAATTTCCAACTGCTGATAAGCTCCGGACAAATCCAATACTGTAAGCCATTGGCCTCCCGCTAAACTAGCTAGAATGTCATCGCATTGCGGTAACGGATACGAATCGTTATTTATCACGCGATTTAGTTTTGAAGTCAACACAAATACGCAAACTGCCATCCTTCTTCAACGTTGTAACGATTGGGCTAGCCCACTCACTACTATGTACCGCAAATATTGTTCCATTAGCTTGCATTTTCTAAAGTTCCTCCGCCACCCTTTGCCGCAGAGAATACGCTACTGTGTATGGCTTACAAAATACCGGTAACCAATTGTCTTTCAACTCAATGGATGCTTTGTGCAATCTAATTGAAGTGTTTTTTCCGAAAACACATTTGGAAATTTTACTTTGTACAAATCTATAAGTGCTTGATGGTCATTAACGCCCTTATTTTTTACGTCCACCTGGTTCACCATAAATGAGTGGAAATCGAACTGTCGACAATCCCAATACTGAACCATATTTATTCCGAAATTCTAATCGAATCAAAATTCCAGTTCCAAAGAAAGAACATTTTCGGAAATTCTTTGTTTATACTGCTCCAAAATTATGTAGTCAATTACCAGACCATATTGTTCATTTTGATAATTTAAAAGAATTTATTCGTTTAGTCAAGAATTGGGTGTTTTCGTTTAGCGACATCGAAATTTTATTTGATATCTTAATATAATATCAGGATAAGTTGCTTAAATTCTTTTCAAAAGTGTAAAATACTATACAATACGATCAATATTCTTAAATGTAATTAAACTTAATAAGTCTCACACTACGAATCGTGCTCCGATACATTTTATGTGAAAATATGGAGTCCACTACATATTTATTTTCTATAAATGTATTTTTATTTAAAACTTTATGAAGATGA
Source organism: Nephrocerus scutellatus (assembly GCA_947095585.1). NCBI lineage: Eukaryota > Metazoa > Arthropoda > Insecta > Diptera > Pipunculidae > Nephrocerus > Nephrocerus scutellatus. Next base: position 49,471,668 of record OX352764.1, read on the forward strand.
AAATAAATAAATAAATAAAAAACAGTATGTTTAACCAAGTACGTCCCAATAATGGCCAAAATTTGCGGTCTGTGTTCACCACAATCAATTCAAGTAAATGATTCGTATTTCAGTAGCTTACGTTTAGAGCTATAAACCCATCGACAGCAATTTTCTCCCCAGTAACTTAAATCTTATCTTATTTAACCATTATGGGGTTGCAGCGGTAATGCTCCAAAAATTTCCCGAAACATCGAGGTACAAATAACCGTTCCACAAGCTCCGGAATCCACTTCAAAGCGAAGGTCAACATTATTTACCGATAAAATTATAGACACTGGCTTAATTTTATCATTATTTAACTGGTAAATATGCCCCAACACGTCATCGTCTGAACTTACATTACTATGTACTTCATCTTCAACTTGATGAACCGACCGATGATCATGACACATTTTAGCTGTATGGCCTCTTCGCTTGCACTTAAAACACGACCATTTGATTGCTGGGCACTCTTCCCTCGTATGTATTTTGCCACACCTAGAACATACTTTACTAGTGCTGTTATTTTTATACTCCATAACACTTGAAGCTTGGCTTCCCTTAGCTGGTTGTCTCAAACGTGTATTTTTCGATGTATGCTTCCTATTATACTGTATGTATGAAATTTCTGTCTCAGCATGAAAATGTTTTGTTTCGCTAGCAGCAAATTCCATACTATGGGATTTAGTACAGGCGTTTTCAAACGTTATATCATTTTCTACTAATCGCTAATAAATCGATCCCGTAACGCGTCCTTTAAGAATGCACCAAATTCACACGTGCGAGACATTCTTTTCAATTCCATGGTGTAGTCGCTAATTGATTCTGACGCCTTTTGTGCCCTTTTATTAAATTTAAAGCGTTCTAACACAACCAATTTTTTGGATTGTAGTGCTGTGTAACGCCACACACTCATCGTACGATTTTTCTGACGGCGAATTGGGTGTACACAGGTTTTTTAGTGTAATAAATGCGTCCGCACCAATGGAATTTAGAAATAATGATAACATCATCAATATCATGTGTCATCAGATATTATTGTTGTATTAATTTTCCTTAATTCCGAAATTCTCTCCTTGTATGTTTGAAAATCGAATGATTCGATTGACCCAACAAATATACTTGGGTTTGTCATAATGGATATAAAATATTACTTTATTATTGCGGTAATTACCATTTAAAGAAAACACGCGTGCGTTTCAACAGACAATGTTAGCCGACTCGTCGCCAAATGCTATGTATTGAATAAACAAGACCCGCTAGCTTCCAGTGTAAGAACAAAGCTGACTCTTTGTTCATAGTCGTATTAAAATATATTATGTCGAGTTTTTTTTAAAAAAAAATCTGCCGTAGAGTGCTTTTTTGGCTGTCAAGTTGTTCGTTTATTCCAAAAAACCAATCTACGGTAGAATGGATTTCCCCTCAAACAGATCTTGATATTTTGGGAGATTTACCCCACTTTTACTAACGCCAACAACTGATGTCATTTGGTTTAGGTAAAACACATCACACACACATGCAACAAAACAATGTAAACAAAAGATTCTCGGCTTTCGTGTTCGTTTTTTCGAGAAAAAATCTACGCTCCACCGCAGATTGCTAAAACAAAAAAAAAACTCGACATTACTTATGTATAAAAGAGTTCGTAGGGTATTCATGGGGTATGTGTACACATACATATCAACGTCATAATTCATAGGGTATTCGTAGGGTATGTGTACACATACATAACACGCAGATGGCTTTAAATTTCTTTTCTGGTTAGTAGAAGATTCTGGAATGACTCTGGGACTACTTTGTTGAGTGTTCTCTCTGACAAAGTGGGTACGATTGTCCAACCGGGTCTCAAACTCTTTAATTTTTCTTTCAAGACCACTCACCTTTCCTGTCATGTTCGTCTCGAGCCATTTTACTTCTTCTTGAAATGTTGCTTGATTTTCATTTATTTCCCCTTTCACCTCTTAGCCTTTCTTGAATGACTTCCAGATTTTCATTTTGCTGGTCAAATTTGGAATGCATTTTTGTTGCTCGAATTTGGAATGTAATTCCGTTTCAGTTTTTGGCTCTGCTGTTCCAACTTATCGTTAATTTGAAAACAATCTAGATACATCTGTTTGTTCTCCTGACTTTGTTGCTGTGATTGCTTCTGCGATTCTTGCTTTTGCTGAATCAACCCTTTTTTTATCTAGTCACTTTGTTTACTTTGATGGTCAATTTTGCTTTTTATCTGCTCAGTATGCTGGTCAAATTTACAGTTAATTTGTTGTATTAGGGCATTAAACATTGCTTCCAGGTTTGGCCCTTCTTTAGTGCTTTAGACTTAGAATTCGAATAAAGCAGTTCTAAAATCTTGTCCAATTACAGGGAACTCTATGCTGTGTAGACACAGGAACAGGAGCAGATACATAAGATACACAAGAACTGAGATTTACATGATATCAGATAGTCAGGCAACACTACTTGCACTAAAAGGCCCTACTTTCAACACAAGAACAACGTGGAGCTGCTACTGCCACTTAAAACAATTGGCCAAAACCAATAAAATCACCCTTATGTGGTCCCCAAGGGCACTTAGACATTGTAGGGAACGAGGCAGCAGATCTTTGCGCAAGAGAAGGCGCAGTAGGTACTTTCACTGGGCCGGAACCAAGCATTGCCTACTCCCTTAGCCACCTAAAAAACAAAATTAAAGAGTGGGCTAACAATGCCATCGAAGCTGAATGGGTATCGTCGACACGGATGAAACATACACAACGGCTTCTCAAGTTCAACATTATACACATAGGCAAGGCAATCAAACTGAACCGTCATGCACTCAGATTCCTAGTCTGGTACATAACGGTACACGGCCCATTTAATAGCCACCTAACGAAAATGGGCAAAAGAATGGCCAGAACACATACTGTTCATGTGTGATGCTCTCACACGGAAAAGACTTAAGCACCTCAAGGCTCATACAGTCCCAGGACAGAATGCAATTTCGATCGAATTGGCAGACGTAATGGCATTCATAAAGGAACTAAGCCACCACATAAAGTGGTAGTCATCCGGGATGCACAATAGATCTCTAGGTCGCAGTGCACTAGGCTTTTCAGCCCACCAAACAATAATAATAATAATAATAATGCTGTGCCGACAGAGCCATCAATTGTTCATATGTTCGAGATTTCTGCAAATGTCACTATCCGCTCGCCTCAACAAACTCAAGGAGTGGAATTGCTGAGAGAGGAACACGCAACTCAACAATGTTCTGCCGGGAACCGTCGAATATGTAGCGCAAAGCACAACACACTACTCCACGATGCCTACAACGGGCAGAAATACAGCAGCCAAACTAGGGTGCGCACACAAGAAGCAGCAGGATGGGAACAAGCAGACTATCCCACAACATCAACAAATTCAGTCATCGGGCAATCAACAACTCTGTCAGCCTCAACGTCAGCAGTCGCAGCAACATTCACACGTAACTCATACGTGTTTTTAGCAACAGCCATAATTAATGTGGCTACCAGACATGGCACATTAATCTAGTCTTTGTGTTGGACCCAATCATTCAGAACCAACCTAACCACACAATCAAGCCAGACGATTGGACAATACCACAAAATTGACCACTTGCTGACCCCAATTTTTATAGAGCTCAAGAAGTCGACATGCTCATTGGTGCGGAATTTTATAACGAAGTGATTATTGTCGGTCAACCATCAGTCAGCTCAATGCATAATAGCCCTTCGCCGCAAAACACTCCTCGGATGGGTTGTGATCGGAAAGGTTGAGAACTCACCAAGTATTCAAGAACAAGTCTGCGGCGTAAACATGATTGATGAACATATCCAACGATTATGGGAAATGGACGTCTTGGTTGGTACAGAAACCATACTTTCTCCGACCGAGCAACTATGTGAACATCAGTTTAACGAAACACCCTTCCGAAATTCTGAAGGTCGATTTGTGGTACGATGGACATTTAAAGCAAGTACTAATTCCCTTGGGTCATAAAAGGAAATGGCGAAACGTCGGTTTTATGCTCTTGAACAAAAACTAACAAACAAATCCTATTGTACGAGCGCAATATGTGGATTTCATGTCCGAGTACAAATACCTACTGCAACTAACTTCATCGGAGCTTAAAATCAGCTACATAAACTATATCAGTTGTTTAATCATCAACGGTCGACTGACAAAATTCATGCAGAATGCAACCGTCGAGGCATATATTTCCAATTCATACCCCTCCGAGCACCACATTTTGGCGGGCTATGGGAATCTGCGGTAAAATCGGTATCTTCTGCTTCATTGACCTATGAGGAATTATGCACAGTTATCACAGAAATTGAAGCAATAATTAATTCAAGGCCTATTTCCCCAATATCATCGGACGCCAACGACTAGGCGGCATTAACCACAGGTCATTTTCTTATTGGTGATCAACTGACAACAATAGTATACCCCAATGCGGCTCCCTTAAAAGCTCATGCATTGACACGATGGAAGCTAGTCAGTCACATCAAGCAAGAATTTTGGAGACGGTGGTCTGAGGAATATTTGTCCGGCCTACAACATCGCTACAAGTGGTAGAGAAAATGTCAAAAGGCAGCACCAGTATTAATGGTTTTAATCAAGGAAGACAATATGCTCTGAACACAATGGCGATTAGGTCGCCAGAATCGGAAGAAACTTCGACCGACGTGTCAGAAACCGAGCTTCGGGAACAGCCGAGAAGTAACGAACCTGAGACGGAAGTACAGAGAATCAAGAATCACAAGATCTTGTCCTAAGATTTTCAGTCTTCCCAGCTTACTTGCGTTCATACAGTTGTTTACATCTGCTTACGCACAATCAACGATCGAAGCAGTTGAGATTGTAAACTTTGATACTTTCCCTGGTGCATATTTCGAAAATTTTGGATTGACAAATCTGATAAACGACGATTGGCAGTTGGTAGTCTTCTTTAATTTAACGAATTACTGGAATGAGTTTCAAGGATTCAAAAGTGGAGTCAAGCGGTTATATACCTTATGTGCTAGATTGAAGAGTGAAATCTATTGAACCAACATCTTGGCAAAGTTTACACACAGTTTGTCTGACATGGAAATTTACAACTCGATTATCATGGAACAAAATGAAGTTTGGACAAGCAGAAGTAGAAGAGCTGCATTTGACATAGTTGGGTCACTAGCCAACAAGTTGTTTGGAGTGCTGGACCAAGAATATGCTCAAACCATGGTTCAGACTTTAAATACGGTACATTTAAACGAGAGTTATTTATTGCATTTACAGCAAAATCAAACTTCACTGCTGGGATCAACGGCGAACAAAATAAAAAAAACGCAGACCGAAGTCAACCGACAATTCCAAGCATTCGAACAATACGTTAACCATATTCAGGATGAGATCAACCAATTGATCGAAAAAGGCGATACAACCGAGTTGCAGCATATGTTCGCAGCTCTCTCCATCCAATGATCAACGAATTCATGCTCAGATCATCGACGTACTCATGGAGTCTCTTCTCTTCAAGAAATAAAAGCCACATTGCCATCAACTTTTAAGCTACGTTTCGCTACAGCAAAAAAAAATAGGATTGTTAAATCCATGTAATAAAATTCATGTTCAATGACGAGTCACATCCGACTATATTATATTTAAGGTTCAGATCCCACTAGCGTCAAGCAATCACTACGTAGGGGCACCAAGTACACATATCTGCCTTTTTTTTATAATTCGCGCACGCTTCAAGGGGTTCGCACCCTTATAATGCTCGGCTATATGCTTGGCACAGCGTGGGCGTTAAGGAAGAGGAGGTGAAAAGAGGAGATGTCTATGAGCTTGTGTTTTGAATGCCTGTGGATCATAGTGAGGTGGGAAGACAGAGCTTGGCAGAGCATTCCACATGCGTGTTGTACGGCTGAAGAACGAATCCCTGAATTTAACTGTACGTCCGAAGATGAGCTTGAGGGTAAACTGATGAGCATTTAGAGCGCCACGAGTATTGCGGTTGAATTCAAGGAGAGGTGGCATGCAGCTGGCTATTTCTCTTGAGCACCGCTGGTAGAAGAAGCGATAAAACAGTGACAAGCAGGAAACCTTCCTGCGGTGTTCAAGCGAATCTATTGATTTCGCTATATTTTCGTCACCGATAAGTTTTATCGCGAGGTTTTGTATTCTATCTAGCTGATGCAAAATAGTCTTAGGCGCACCAGACCAGATATGGCAATTGTACTCAAGTTTAGGGCGAATAAAAGCCTTGTATATGGTAGCCAGATCAGAGGGAGTTAAATATTTCTTGCACCGGGCTAGAAAACCTAAACATTTCGCAGCGTTTTTGGCATCGGTAAATATGTAGTCATTCCAACGAAGCTAGTCGTTAACGCACATACCGAGAATTGCGAGATTTTCAGTTTCCTCGATGCAAGTGCCATTCATGGATAATGGCATGGGGTTAAGGATTCGCTTGGACGACAGGAGACAGCATTGGGTTTTGGAAGCGTTAAATTCTACTCGATTGATTTATCCCCATTGTATTATGCTGTCAAGGTCAGAATTTAACGAGCTTAACATACAAAATTGTTTGAATTCCACATCATAGGTGGAGGGACGTTCCTCAAACTTATATGAGAAGCTGAGAGTGCTGTCGTCAGCGAAAGAGTGAATTGGATTAGAAGTCACAGATAAGAGATCATTAATAAAAATGAGAAAGAGTGTCGGGGACAGAACAGAGCCCTGGGGAACGCCAGCATTTATGTGGTGTATTTCAGACTTGAATCCGTCTAAAACAACTTGAATTGAGCGGTACAAAATATAGCTTCTAATCCAATGAAGCAGTTTATCATCGACCCCATAAGCACGCATTTTGACAAAAGACCTTGATGCCAAACTATGTCAAATGCTTTGGAAATATCGAGAGCAACAGCTTTACTTTCACCTAATTCATGCAAAGACCTGTTCCACTGTTCGGTGAGATATACCATCAAATCACCAGTAGAACGTTGCCCACGAAATCCATACTGCCGGTCACTAAGGATTTCGTTGGTTTCAAGATATTTCTTAAGCTGATAATTGATCAGCGTTTCCATGACCTTGGAAAGAATGGATGTAAGTGCTATGGGTCGGTACGAAGAAGAAGTCGACGGCTCGCCTTTTTTTGGTATTGGCTGGACAAATGCAGTTTTCCAACTTCTCGGGAAGAGTCCAGAAGAATAGGATTAATGGAAAAGCTTACGCAATGGTAATGCCAGCTTGGAAGAACACCTCTTCAGAACTAGTGGAGAAATACCATCTGGCCCAGCGGATTTGTGAGTGTTGAGATCATTTAAAACTCTAGCAACTGCACGAGTACGAAAAAATATCTGTCCCATAGAGTGTTCAATATTCTGAGGTGCAGGAGGCGGCAATGCACAATCTGGAAGCGTAGAGCTAGCTGCGAAATGCGCAGCAAACAGATTGGCCTTGTCTATAGAGCTGACAACTGGAATGTCATTATAAATGAGCGTTAGAATCGACGACGAGGCTGTATTTTTGATTCTTTTCACGAAAGACCAAACATTTTTACTGCCTTTGGACGAGAGGTAAGGAACAAGTCAAGGGTGTTAGCGGAATGATATGCAATGTCAGGTATTCGGGTAGGCTCATTTACAAGCTGAGTAAGGTGATTGAACTCAGCAAATAACTCAACACACCTTCCTTCGAGTGTTGTCTGGCCAGAATGGCGAAGCCACCCAGAATTGTGTACATTGAAATCGCCCGCAATAACGATTTCATGCTTTTTATCAATTCTTAAGATTGAATCAGTCAGTGCATCAAACTCACTCTGAGTTGAAACACTGTCTAAGTTGGGGCTTCTGTAAAGGAAACAGTAGTAGATGTTGCGCTCTTGTACCTTAACTTTGAGCCAAATGAAATTGAATTCCGGTTTGGAACTTTGGCTAAATTGAGGCAAAAGCTGAAACGCAACATCACTCCGGACATAGATTGCGAGTCCGCGTCGAGAGAAAAATAATGGCACCAAGCTATACCCAGGCAGATTAAATTCCGAAACATCGGAATTATCAAACACCTGAGTTTCACTCAGTGCCAAAATTGCTGGCCTGTGGACATGTACATGGTTAAACACAGCGAACGAATTCGTTCTCAGCCCACGTATGTTGCTGAGATTCACTCTGAAAACACACATACATACAACAAACAAACACACAATACACAACTTACCGCTTCTTTAAACCGAATTGAGAAGAGTATGTCTCTAATTGGATTATCAACACAAATTGTTGCCAGTGTTATGCCTTCAAAACAAAATGAGTTAAATCACCAAAAGAAACAAACACCCACAATCCGTTATATAATTACAAATGAATTAGATTATCACATTGTGTATGCAAGCATACAACAACATAATTCTCCAATTTCTTTTGTTTGGCTGTTGAGGATGGGACGAACGGACACCGCACACTGCACTTTGCACTTTGTGAACGAGCGAACGCGCGAGCTGTATTTTAAACGGCACTATGTTTTTAATTTTTATTTTTTTTTTGCGCCAACACAACACTGTATTTTTTTGCTGTTCTGCTTTATAAGTCAACAACGCGCGTGCTGAAGTGCAGCACGTCCGTGCACCGCGGCGATTGAGAGACAACTCTTTGACTACATTGCTGTAACATTTCCCCCATTTGACTGACCATAGGTTACACAGAACATGCAATTTAGGGACCCGTCGCGGTCGTTGTCGGCTAGGCGTCAGGGTATGGGAGTGGAGTGGAGTGGAGTATAAGACCAAATCGATTAAAAAGTAAGAAAATAGGTACAATAAAATAATATATAATCATAAAGAATAAACAATAGAAAATAAAATACGACTCATCTGCTAGATCATGTGTTGCTTGTTGAGTGGTGATGATGATTTCTCTCGCCGTTCCCTTTTCACGAAATTAGACCAATCAATTTTGCTTTGCCTTTTATCGTCGTGTTGTATCGGGAAACCCAAGCACTGATTGATCGCACGATGCGGCTTAGACAAGTAATCTGCGTTTTACTTCACAAAAGTTTCTTCGAACACTTAAAACAAATTAACAAGAATTCAGTCAAAGTAAATTTTTGTCGCTTTTATTAACATACCGACGATTAATGAAATCATAATATTCTTAGCGTTAGCGTATCCGCACTGGAAACGTAGTTAACGAAAAAAAATCAATCAATCTTTTACTTAAGATCTGGCCCGCATCACAATTTTATCTTTGCATCACGGCACGTTATAATTTATGAAATAATCAATGAAGGAGCTTCACTCGAAGAGTGTTGATGACTTCGATACGATTTAGGTTCTTAGCGAAACCAAAACAATATACCACTCAGAAGTATGCACAATATTGGGACACACAGCTAACCAGTCGATGTCCAGCGGCCGCAGTGGTGGAACAAAAGGCACAATCTGCAATCCAAACAAAAATCAGTAATGTGCAAACGGATATTAACCGACGACGATTACAGGGGAACTGCGTATCGAACACGCCCTTGCACTTCCACAGACCGACGAGCGACGACTTTCGTTGTGTTGACTGCTTGCCTTGCAACAAGGATCTAGAATGATTTTTACTCCTTTTCCTTTCTTTCGTTGGTTGTTATATTTTTTTCCTGGAATTTTCTCACAAGCACAACAAAAAAAAACATTCAATAATTTTGAACTTCTTCACTGAATACCACCGAATGTAATTTGCAGGCAAATTCCAATTCAGTTATTGGCGATATTAACTTCATGTGATAAGAATTGAACGCAAATTTCCAATTTCACCAAGAATTTCGAATGAGGTTTTCCTTCAAGTATCGGCAAATAAAAATTTCTCAATTCTTCTTTCCTGACTTCTGTTAGAACTGCCAAGGATTTTGCTGAGCACCTTCTCGATTCACATTCAATTTTCAATACGACTTTCTCACGCGAACTTTTGTGTCCGGGTAGATGGCGAATTTAGAGATGGCGACGAACCAAACGAAAACGTGGTGGGTGCTCCTAAATATTAGTTTATACGTCTTAAATACCGTTTGTGTTTAGGTACATAACAACTACATAATTGTATTATGTATTTTATAATCTTATATACATATTATAATTTAAAATTTTATAATATTTCAAAATAAGAAGGAAACTATGCACAATGGTAAGAGTAACCGGTGTAATACTACTATTAACAAATTTAATATTTTCGGGTTAAATGTATTGCTCTTTAACCGATTTAAACAGAACGAATAAGGAAAACACCGACGAAGTGTGGATTTCCAAAAAAAATTACATTAAAGGAAAAAAATGTCGCGTCCACGTCTTTCCCCAGAATAAAAAAAACTCGACTTGTTCAGTCAGCAATCGAAAACGGAAGGAAGAAGGTCTCCTCCTCTTCTTTCTTATTCTCTTTCTCCTTCTCATGTTTATCAAAAAAAGTATTGCTCTGTCATATTGGCTTTAATGATGTGTTGGCGAGAGAATTCGGCTTTTTTTTCCGTCAAGTGAGGTTGTGTCTGTACGTATGACGTATTTGCTGGACTAACATAAGTTTTCATTAGCACTGAAAAAAGTTAAAGTGCGTAGAAAAACATTCCTAGAAATGGATGGTGATAAACCACCTCTAAGGGTCCCCCCGGACAATGCTTTATCAAAATCATTGAACTGCAAAAAAACATTTAATTTGCCTTCTTCTTTGATAAACAACAAAGATAAAATACATTTTTTTACAAATTTAGACTCGTGGGCGTCACCAAATACACTCACAGAATCAGTGCCAATGAGTGAAAACGAAATGGAGATAGACGCCACTGGCGCTTACCATAAAAGTGCAAGAAAGAAGGATAGTGACGCCAACATGTTTCATCTTGATAACAGCGTAGAAATTGGAAGTTCCGTGGTTAATAATTCGATAACAGCCGTCGCTGCGTCGGCGACTTCGAACTTAAATAATACTGTTTCTGCGTTCAGCAAATTTCTCGCAAATAACAAGGACACTTTTACCTATATTATGGCTCGCAAAAGACGGCAATTTATAACTGACAGGAGCACAAAGAAATTTGCGATTGATCCAACAAATAATAATAACCGCTTCTACCTTTTGGACCAAGAACCAGACGAAGTGAATACTCCTACGAGCAACTCATCATTCAGAGGACAACAAGCCCCTGTAATCAACATCCCACAATCCACGAATGTTCAGAATACTACGGAGCAGAAGAGTTGGTGCCCTCCTATTTTTGCAAATGGAATATCTTCTAAGGTCATACTAGATTTTTTAAGTAAGTCAAATAACAACTCTGATTTTATTAAATTTGACACTAGAGGTTTCGGTAGAATAAAAATTCTTGTGAAAGATGTAGAACTACATAAATATTTGTTGGATGCTTTTAGGCTAGGCGAGATTGATGACTTTTCGTTTACTCCTAAAGAAAAGAAAAAATACAATGCTGTATTAAAGGGTGTTTCAGGGGGTTTCTCTCCCTTGGAGATTCAGTCCGAATTGGTTAGATTGTTGTCCTCATTAAAGGTACCTGTTAAAAACTTCGAGACTAAATGGTCCAAAGAAAATGGAATTCCTCTAGACATGTTTCTATGTGTGTTGGAGGATAGGGATAGTCTTTTACAAATTAAAACGCTGAAGTCCCTTCACAGACATAAGGTGAGATGGGACTCAGTTAGAAATTCTGGAACAAGACAGATGTCAGAGATTTGGCCATGTGGCTGAATATTGTGCGTTCGTGGCAAGATGCGTCAAGTGTCTTCAAAGTCATGAAGTCGGAAAGTGTAATTTGGGTCAAAAAGATGATACATCTATAACATCATGCGTCAACTGAGTGAGTGTCGGGTCACCCAGCCAACTACAAAGGATGCCCTATAAGATCGCTGTATCTAAAAAAAAAGAGAGGAAGTAGCTCCTAGACTTCCAAAGAAAAATAAGGTAGCTTCGAATAACCTAATATTCAATACCGATGCCAATAAATGACCTCAAGCTGGTTTATCGTTTGCAGATGCTGTAAAGGGTAATAATAAAGGGCGGGAAAGCCCCCTCCCGTGCTCCGTGGTTGGCGGTGATTTTTCGGATTTCATTAACGAATCCCAGGAATTGTTCTGATTGCCAATTGGGCAATTAATTGCTGTTAAATTTATCTGCAAGCCCAAACCTAAAAATACATTGATAAGCACATTCCTTTTGCATGTCAAAGCAAGCTCACATAATATCTCACATAACAAAGTATTAAAGTAACAAAGTTTTAATTGCAAAAGGAATGTGCTTAACACAAAGTAACAAAGTCTTAATTTATTGGCTAATGTTGCACATTCGTAGGCCACAAGGGTGCTTTACAATGTATTGCATTAATACTACGAGTAAGCATTCTTGTGCCTTTAAATTTTTTAATATAATAAAGTTTGTTGTATTCGTTTTTTAATCTAAAGTTATTTTGGTGTTTTCATTTTTTTGTCTTTTTATTATTCACTACACTTGTGCTACATATTCGCAATAAAATAATTGCGAATCATTTTTGGAGGTTCTACCGAGATTTATCATCTATATCAAAACTTAAAACATGCATCGCGAGTTAGTCAACTTCAGCATTTCACGAATCTAACTGCGACTCATTTGGACTTTTGGTTACAGCGTGATATGATTTCATTCTTATATTTTCTCTTGTGCTTGTGTATCGACCAGTGCGTATTAGCAGTTATATTACTAATTTCAATAGTGATCACGTATATTTTCTGTGTGTGCGACAATTTTATCATAATTTTTTATTCGCAAGCTACAGTACTCGGTTTCGTCTGGACTTTGTCTATCATTGTTTCAGAGCCAGTACGCATCATTCGTTTAAAACATTACAGTACTCGGTTTCGTCTGGACTTTATCTATCATTGCTTCACAGCCAGTGCGCATCATTCTTTTATAAACTATTTGTTTCTCGTTCACCTTTGCCATACTTGTACATATTAGAGTTTCTTGCAAAATAATAATCATGGCAACCGGTCTTAAACAGCAACGTGGCGCCATCAAAGGCCAAATAACCAAAATGAAGGCCTTCATGGACACTAAGGCTCGAGATGCAAATATTTATGAGTTGGAAACAAGGTTGGGTATGTTAGAAAATAGTCTCACAAATTTCAGCAAGCTTCAGTCCAACTTGGAAAACCTCGACGAAACTGAGGTAAGTGGTACCGAAAGGGAAAATTTTGAAGATACATACTGTGAAATTAAATCAAAGTTACTTGCTGCCATCAACCAGTTAAAAACTAATACATCGACAATTGATCCTATCTCCACCAGTTTTCTATCTTCTCAAACACCAACAACAAATTTACCCCCTTTAAAACTGACCACTTTTTCTGGCGACCTCACGAAGTGGCTTGACTTCTGGGGTTCATTTAAATCAGCAGTTCATGATAATGACAGAATCAAGGAAATTGACAAGCTACAACATTTAAGGAGCTGCCTCATTGGCAACGCTTCGAAAATTCTTCAATCATTGGAATTACTGCCCGAAAATTATGAAAAGGCAGTTGATCGACTTATGAGTCGTTACTACAACAAACGTTATATCTTTCAAGCTCATATTAATCAAATTTTTCAATTGCAAAGTTCCTCCAAGGGAACTGTTGATCATTTGCATGAATTGTCAGATAGTTTAAATGCACACATGAATTCATTGCTCACTATTGCCACTAAGAAGCAAATAGCAGATGGTCTCCTTATTGGTTGATAGATTGATAGCACCACCCAAACCTTTTGGGATGATGAAATCAAAAGGCGTCAATCATTGAATCACAATATGTCACTTCTTGGATTAAATGAGTCCAAACTTCACATTCCTGTTTGGAACGAATTCACTGAATACCTTGAGGATCGATGCCAAACGCTAGAACAGCTTGAGGTATCTCGCAAGCCGTCATCATCATCGCAACATAAAATCTCTTCCAAGCCGGTCTATCCGAATAAATCTTGGAAGACATCACTTAATGCCGTTACTTCACCATCCTGCAGCATCTGCTCAGGCCAGCACACTATATTTAAATGTGCCAAATTCACCTCTATGAAACCACAAGACAGATACAGCGAGGTCAAGCGCCTGAACTTGTGTGTTAATTGCATTCGATCTGGGCATTCCACAAAGCCCTGCCCATCCAGACATTGTCAAACTTGTGGAAAGAATCACCATACGCTGCTACACTTTTAAAGCGCATTACCTTTCTCAATTGTTTCATCGTCTTCTTCAGCTAATTTAGTGTCGCAACGAGTTTCACTTCAGCCATCGCTTAACTCCACTTCATTCGACAGTTCAATGAGAAATTCTCAAATGGGTACTAATATCCCTAACACAATTGTTAGCCCGGAATTTACACCCACTTCAAGTTCATCAATTTAATGGGCATCTCATGCATCCACCCAAACATCAAAGGTAGTACTTTTAGCTACCGCAATTGTCAGCATCAAATCCAAAAGTGGCTCATATTTGCCATGTAGAGCTATGCTGGATGGAGGATCGCAGTTAAATTTCATAACTGAGAAATTAATGCATGAGTTGGGTCTTCCTGTTACAAAATCATGGATGGAATTTGGTGGTATATGGAACACTAATGCCCGCTCCACCAAAAAGGGACACATTTCAATCAGCTCATTATGTACCAGCTGGTCAGCTGACATGGAAGTCGTTGTAGTACCATCAATCACTTCTTTCCAGCCTGCCATAAGTTTCAATCGAAATGAATTTAATATTCCTTAAACATTTCTCTAGCTGATCCAGCATTTTATCGCTCGCAGAAAATAGACATGCTTATTGGTGCATCTCATTTTTTCTCGTTATTAAGCGTTGGTCAAATCAAGTTGCAGCGAGATGACAACTCTCCACTACTTCAAAAAACTCAGCTCAGGTGGATCATCGCTGGTAATCTTCCAATCCACAATTTCGTGCTACATGCATCCTCAGAAGCCAATAACAACGGTGATGAATCACTTCATAATTCTCTAAAGGCATTCTGGGAAATTGAAGAAGTGATGCCTCCAGAAAAGCCCCGTTCCATTGAAGGTGAGCAATGTGAACAACACTTTGTTTTTAACGTTACCAGAAGTTCAGAAGGACGTTACATAGTAAAACTTCCTTTTCAACAACCGGCAACTGCTTAAGGATATTCACACGACATCGCTTTGCAACGTTTTCACAGCTTAGAACGGAAGCTCAATAAAAACCCACAACTCCATGCAGAGTACTCTAAGTTCATTAAAGAATATGAAGCGTTTGGTCATTTGGAAGAAGTTCATCCGTCGCTTGTTAACAAGGCACCCTATAATTTCTATTTGCCACACCACGCCGTCCTGAAAGAAGACAGTTCCACCACCAAGCTACGAGTAGTTTTCGATGGTTCCGCTAAATCGACTAGCGGAAAATCTCTTAATGACATTCTTATGGTCGGCCCATACAAGATGACATATTCTCACAGTTATTTCGATTTCGTCTACATCGCTATGTCCTATGTGCAGATATAGTAAAGATGTACAGACAAATTCTTGTCGACAAGGAGATGCCAACTTTCAATACATTCTATGGCGAAACAATACATGTGAAGATATAAAACACCTACGACTATTAACCGTAACATATGGGAATGGGCCAGCTGCATTTTTGGCTGTCCGATCTATGGTTCAACTGGCACTAGATGAAGGATCAAAATTTCCACTAGGAGCAAGGGCAGTTTTAAATGACTTCTATGTTGACAATCTCATGACTGGTTCAGACAGTCTTCAAGAGCTCAATACTACTAAAACTCAAACAGAGAAACTACTTCTATTAGGAGGATTTACTTTAAGGAAATGGTGCTCCAACTCTAAAATAATACTGCATGGCATACCTGAGGAACAGCTTGAGCAAACTTTGGAAATTAATGACAATCAATTCATTAAAGCTCTAGGGATGAAATGGAATCCAGATGATGACATTTTCTTCACGATACATTTTATCCAATATTGGTAAATTCTTTGATCCCTTAGGTCTCTTAAATCCCATTATTGTTTCAGCCAAACGACTCTTGCAACACCTTTGGAAACTGAAGATCAATTGGGACGAGAGCCTGCCGCAAGAACTTTACTCAATGTGGAACACATTCACAAATGAAATGTTGCATCTTAGCTCGATAAAAATTCCAGGTATGTCATTGAAAATACAAATCATAATAATTACCAAATACATGGATTCAGCGATGCCTCTGAAAGGGCTTATGGAGCTGCCATTTACCTTCGGGCAACGGATAATTTTGGCAATCCATGTGTTCATCTCTTATGCTCTAAATCTAGAGTAGCTCCAGTTAAAATAGTATCACTACCCCGCTTAGAGCTATGCGGATCTCTTTTGCTGGCGGAATTGTTACAGCGAACAATTCCACTTATAAAAATATCAATTAACTCTACCTTTTGTTGGACAGATTCAACTATAGCCTTGGGTTGGATCCGTTCTCAATCTCATCATTGGAAAACATTTATAGCCAACAGAATTTCAAAAATTCATGATCTCACTGCAAATTATACCTGGATGCACGTGCCTACTAAGGAAAATACTGCAGACTTAGTATCCCGTGGATCATCTGCAAAGGATTTATCCTAATCAACGCTATGGTTCAATGGCCCTGCTTTTCTAAAACAGCCCATCGATTTCTGGCCTTCGAATTTCAATTCTTCTGAAGATATTGACCCACCAGAAAGAAAAATACAAAAGTTCTCGCTTGCAACTTTTTCAAACAACACAGATCTTATTACTAATAACAAATTTGTGAATTCTTACTTTCGTCTTCTTCTAGTGTTCGCCTACGTTCGCCGCTTCATCCACAATAAGCGCAGCTCTGAAGGCCCACTTATATCACCTGAAGTGTTGGATCATTCATTAAAGGCGATAGTAAAAAACATCCAGATGCTAAATTTTTCTAAGGACTACGCAACTTTGTCACTCAAAGAGTCTGTTCAACCAAACAGTCCACTTGCCAAATTGTCCCCATTCATCGACGCCGACTTGATCATTCGCGTTGGGGGTCGTCTCATCAATTCAGAACTGGAATTTGATGCCAAGCACCCAATACTGCTGCCACACGATCATGCCTTTACCAAGTCACTCATTTGGTATCATCACGTTCAACATCTTCACGCTGCCTGTCAGACGCTGCTCAATATTTTTCGTCAGCGTTTTTGGATATTATCCGGAAAAGGCGCCATCAATTCAGTTATACAAAGATGCACCCTATGTTTTCGTTCCCGACCAGTTCATCGACAACAAATCGTCGGAAATCTACCATCAGATCGAGTAGTTTCAGCCCGTCCCTTTTCAATCACTGGGGTTGATTATTGCGGACCTCTCTACATTCGATCCGGCATTCGCGGAAGATCTTCGGGTAAGGCATATGTTGCAGTCTTCGTTTGCTTCACCACTAAGGCCGCTCAACTGGAGTTAGTTGCTGACCTCACTACAAAGGCATTCCTAATGGCATTAAAGCGATTCATTTTCAGGTGAGGTAAATGTTTAAAAATCTATTCAGACAATGCCACAAACTTTGCAGGTGCTAAATCCGAGCTACGTGATCTTCATCAATTGTTCATTTCTGAGCAACACATCACGAAGACTCAAGCTGAATGTCTTAAGGATAACATCGAATAGCCTTTTTCGCCTCCACGCTCACCACACTTTGGTGGCCTGTTTGAAGCTGCAGTTAAGATAGCAAAGCATCACCTTGTGAAGATAAATTACTTCGTTAAATTACGAAGAAGTTACTACACTACTCTGCAACATTGAAGCAATAATGAACTCCAGGCCTCTCTCACCAATGTCTACAGATCCTAACGACTTGGAAGCTCTCACTCCTGGCCACTTCATTATTGGAGCACCCCTCACATCTATCAACGAACCATCGCTTTTGGACATCAATCCTAATCGACTTGATAGATACCAAAGGATTGTGCATCTGCAGCAAAATTTTTGGAAACGATGGCAAAAGGAAGTCTTGCACCACTATCAACTTCGTCATAAATGGTGGTTCCGTGAGAGAATGTACGAATAGGCGACTTAGTACTCCTGCACGATAAAAACTTACCTCCCCTCAAATGGCCCCTTGGACGTATTGACGACATCTTTCATGGCTCTGACGGAAAGGTCAGGGTTGCATCCATCAGAACCAGTAAAGGGAGATGCAAACGGGCCATCACGAAGATCAGTATTTTACCCACTAACACTATTTTAAATGACACTAATATTGAAAAGTAGTCTTTTCAAGGTGGCCGGCTTTGTTAAATTTATCTGCAAGCCCAAACCTAAAAATAAATTGATAAGCACATTCCTTTTGCATGTCAAAGCGAGCTCACATAATATCTCACATAACAAAGTATTAAAGTAACAAAGTTTTAATTGCAAAAGGAATGTGCTTAACACAAAGTAACAAAGTCTTAATGCATTGGTGCTTTACAATGTATTGCATTAATACTGCGAGTAAGCATTCTTGTGCCTTTAAATTTTTCATATGAACAAAGACGTGGAGAACTCATCGCTTAGCTACAGCGCACGTACTCGTATCATTTTTCCTCTGCCCCAATTTCATATGTATATAAAATGCTGATGTCATCTTTCGAATCAGTTTGATCGTAAAAATGCCAAACGTAAAGGCAATGCTTTGGACATTCGGCTTTGTTGCTGCGCTGCTCGCGTTAAACTTTATTTTTAAAGCTTTTGTTTGGTATAGAGTGCTGAGCTTTTTTCGTGTCTGGGATCTTGTCGATCTTTTTTGAATAAAAGCACAAGCATGAGTTCTCTTCGCGTTAAGTCATTGTCAAGTCGCTTTCAAGTCACTGTCAGTCGGTCTTCAATCGTCCACAATATAATTTTACTGGACAAATCCACAAATTAATTATTCGAAGGCAAAATTAATTTATCAGTTTTTAAAATATAATGCATAATATAATTTTACTGGTCAAATCCACAATTAATCAAAATCAAAAATTTTATGAGTTTTTAAATTTTTTAATATAATAAAGTTTGTTGTATTCGTTTTTTAATCTGAAGTTATTTTGGTGTTTTGATTTTTTGGTCTTTTTATTATTCACTACACTTGTGCTACATATTCGCAATAAAATAATTGCGAATCAATTGCTAAGATAAGGTCCTTCTGACCTACGTACCAAAAATTAAACCAAAACGAGAAGCCTGGTGCTTATTTGCTATTTATTTGCTCCCTTTCACCATGAATCTAAATATTTTAACAGTCAACGTCAATTATCTACTATCTTCCGACAAACAAATAGAAGTTGAGCAGCTACTCAATGATTCTCTTCCTACTAGTTAAAAACTCGATAGAATTTTCTCAAATATACTTTCAAAACCAAACCATTTCTACCGCAATAGCTTGCATTCCACTTAAGGTTTTCGAATCAACGAAAACTTTAGCGTTGGTTTCGATCTACATTCCTTGTAATATAGGCCCTGCTCTACCTCAAGCCCTAAATGATCTTGTATCATGCCTAAGTAGCTTTGATTTCGTAATCATTGGTGGCGATTTTAATGCGCGTCACTCTCTCTGGGGTGACGATGTAAGAAACATTAACGGTGGGTACTTGTCTCAGTGGTATATGGACAGTCGTTGCCTTCAGTTCGACATCACAGCTGCTGAGGGCCCCACTAGACCGAGCTCCGGTTCTCACATAGACTTTGTTATAACTTCCGATAACCTCCGATCTGCCAACCATCCAGAGGACAATGTTGCATGTATCACGCTTGGTCCCATCTCTGACCATTTTTCAGTAATTATGAGCATGCATCTTCAATCTACTTCTGCACTTCCAACCTCACCGAGGCACTTCACTTGTTTTACAGACACAAACTGGTTGAATTTTATCCAATCACTTTACTCAATTTTAATCAACCAAACAACTCCTACAGATAGAAACTTATCCAATGAAGAAATTGATTTGCACATAAATGCTTTCACAGCGTCTTTAACGAGTTGCATTAATTCTCACAGCAAAGAAAAATCACTCCACGCGAACCACCATAGGTTTCCGAGGCTACGCTTTGGCTTTTCAAAATTAGAAAAATATGGAAAAAAAAACCTAAAAAGGATCTACCATTGGTTGGGGGATCGTATAAATCAGGAATACATAGAATTGTCATCGCGCATAAGTTGCTTGAGTAAAATAATAAAAGAAAAAGTCAGAATAGAAATTAATTCTCAACTTCGTTCAAGACTTAATAGTCTGAAACCCTCTGCGAATGTTTTTAAAGTAATCGATCAGATAACGGGTCTTTTCTTCTTCATCTCAAAAAATCGAGAATTTCTTGCATATGGCTACCACGACTATTTTTCACAAATGTCATTTTTTTTTTTTTTTTTTTTTTTTTTTTTTTCATAATGATTTGCCAAACAATACTGAGTAGAAATGCCACTTTGAGCTGTCAAAATAACTGTCATAAAATAAAACGACATCTATCGGAAAAACAAACCTCCCAAAAAAACACCCTATATAAGTGATGAACTAATTCACTAAAATTATTATACACATTATAACGAAATGAATTTTATATACTATTCAGGCACTTGCACACATAACCACTGGTGTCTCAGAGAAGAATCGGCTACGTCGTTCCTATCTCGCCTGTTACCATTTGCATCTCTTTCTATTCTTTTTATTTCTTTCTCTTAGGTTAAGTTCTTATATTCAAAATAAGTATGGTTCATATTGAGTGGACACATAATCATTTTCGACAGATTTTTGTGTAGCCTGGCCAATTCCAAGTCGGCAATTTACTAAATTTAAGTAAAATAATGTATATATTATAAAAAAACAAACGTGTAAAAAAAAATTCTCAATAAATATTACTACTACTACTACTGTGTTGGCAAGGCTATGCCACCTGCTACAAATTGGGAATTATGTGGCGAGGGTTATGCCATTTGCCACATTGCAGTTAACCTCCATCGAGATTGATATTACCCCATGGACACACTTTATGCCGGAGGATTTGTCAAAATGATGACAGGTAATATTTTGTGCAGACAAAATCCACCACTATACGACAAGAATTCAAATGTGAGTAAATGAGAGTTTAAACTTTTGCATAACCAAAACAACTACTGAATCCTTGTGAGTGGCTTTTCTCTTTGGCAGAACAAATCACGATCAACATAGTGTGCCTCGAGACTGATTTCAATAAAACTATCACTGGATATGGTATTTTGAAAACCAAGGCAAATCTATATATATATAAAGGAGAGAATTTATTTGTATATTTGTATATATATTTGTGCCTAACTAGCTCTGGAACGCCTTGACCAATTTTAACCAAACTTGGTATACATATTATTTACTATGTGGAATCAAAAATAGGGGGTGGGGGGTAGTAGGTTTTTTGGCTGGGGGAGGCGTGGCAGGCGATTTTATGGTCGGACCCACCGTTTTCGGTATCGCCGAGACGAATAGTGCTAGTAGTACACTCCTATGGGTGGTGGGTGACCGATATTACTGTTGATTCTATGGTTTTCGGGGTCGCTGAGTTGAATGGTGATGGTAAGACAGCGCCAGGGGATGGTGTCGAAACCGTGGTGGGGGGGGGGTGACCGATATTAGTGTCGATTCTATGGTTTTCGGGGTCGCTGAGTTGAATGGTGATGGTAAGACAGCTCTAGGGTGATGGGGTCAATAACGGGGGGGGGGCTGATCGATATTAGTATCGATTCTATGATTTTCGGGGTCGCTGAGTTGAATGGTGATGGTAAGACAGCGCCAGGGGGATGGTGTGGAAACGGAGGGGGAGGGTGTGGGTGTCCGATATTAGTGCCGATTCTATGGTTTTCGGGGTAGCTGAGTTGAATGGTGATGGTAAGACAGCTCTAGCGGGATGGTGTCGATTACTGAGGGGGGGGGGGGGGGGGGGGTAACCGATATTAGTGTCGATTCTATAGTTTTCGTGGTCTTTGCGGTGAATACTGATGGTAAGACACCTCTACGCCTCGGGGTTCGATGAAGAGGGGGAGGGGTGTCGATATTACTGTCGATCGATAGTTATAGTAAGACACCTCTTTGCGGATAGGGTCAGGGGGGGACTGTTTGGAGGCGATATTAGCGTCAAATTTTACACCCGTGCAACGCCGGGCACTTAACTAGTTATATTACAAAACAACACGGAGCAACAATTTCTTCCCACAATTTGTACTCAAAGACAATTATTCATTTTGGCCGTCAATTAACATAAGCAGCATCTTTAGTGAAATCTCCGTTCATTACAATAATGACACATCACCTGACGAATCATACACATCCCTCCAATAATGACACATCAGAACTTTAAAAGCTAATTAGTGATCTACAAATGATGAACCGGATCCGATGGTTGGCCACCACATGAAGCTCATCAGTTCACCGTCAGTTATATTGCTTTAATCCTCGCAATTGTTTGTGTTGTTCGACAATAAATAAATTAATTGGTGATTTTCAAACCTTGAGGCAGTAAATAATTTAAGAAAAGTTTTGCAAACCGATAAACAGCAAATAATAAAATGGAAAGTGCAGTGAATATTAAATCCTATAGTTCCCAGGAACTTAAAAAATAGCTTGGAAGACGAGGTATAAGCACCGCTGGAAATAAACAACAGTTATTTCTCCGATTGAAAAAAGTTGTTAAAGCGGAAAAACAGCAGGCTGGCGAAACGTTTTCAATCGATACGGAATTAGTGGAGCCAAAATTGTCCACGTCGAAAGAAAAGGCTGGTGTGTCAAACATGGTGGCGATGTTGCAAGTTCTAATGCAGCAAATGAATAGCAAATTTGACCAGCATAGAGTACAAATGCAGCGGCAAAGTGAACAAATTAATCTTAAAAAAGAGTTGATTCAGCAAAAGCAAGAATCGCAGCAGCAATCACAGCAACTAAACGAGAAGTTGGAACAACAAAGTCAAGATCTGAAGAAAGATTTGAATCTTCAACTTAGGGATAAGTTTGAACAGACAATTCAACAATCGCAGAAACAAAGCCGAGAACTGAAGCAGGAATTGAACTCTAAATTCGATCAACAAAAGCAGGAATTTAGTCAGCAAACACAGGGCCTAAAGAAGGAAATTTATCAGCAAAGTCAAGAGCTTAACTCCAAATTTGATAAACAAAATCAGAAGCTGGAATCACTTAAAGGTGAAATAAATTAAGTTCAAGCAAAATTTCAAGAAGAAGTGAAAATCCTCGAGACAAACATTACTGGAAAAGTGAGTCGCCTGGAAGGAAAAATTAAAGTATTTGAGAGAAAACACTCAAAAAAGTAGTTCGAGAGTCATTCCAGACTCTTCTGGTAATCAGAAAGGAATTTTGAAGCCACCTGCGTTTGATGGCGACACAGCTTTTAAAAATTTCAAAGTCCAGTTCACAGCTACTGTACAACACAATAGATGGGGTGCAGAAGAACAGCTAAATTCTCTGATTCTAGCGTTGAGGGGCAAGACAGCAGACGTATTGCAAATTGAAAGAGTTAGACTTACGTTATGCTCCAGATGAAGAAACAGCAGCGAGGAGAACGGCTTCAAGAATTAGAACGGGAAATAACTAAGCTAGCACGACAAGCCTATTGTGGAGTTCCGGCTGGTAATCTTGGACGGACTAGCAGTGGATGCGTTCATCAATGCTATTCGAGATGAACAGTTCAAGCTACATTTGAGGACAGCAGCCAGAGGAAAGTCGATTAATGAAGTGATGGCATCGGCTTTGGAATACGAAGCAGCTAGAGCCAGTTTGTCTTATGATTTAGTTAGATTGCGCAAGCTGGAAACTGAGGACATCACACGAATAGAAGCGACTGGAATTCCACATCAAACTCTCGTCCAAAATGTTTTAGATGCCAGATACCTGGACATTTCATGCGCGACTGCAAGGAACCAAGTCCGGTACAAACTACAATGCAACCAGTGAATCGTGTCAAGTGGCCCGAAAACTTACAGCAGATAGGCGCATCACAGATGAATGAGGTGCAGCAGCCTGCTTATTTCGTAGCTGCGGACTAGGAAAACTAATTTACACCAGCTTTACGGGGCGTAAGTGTTTCGTTATAATTTGAGGACAGCGATGGGTGAAGTTGCAGCAATTAAGGAGAGTGCTCCTGTAGTGTCATGTTTGGAGGATTACGGTTTTCTCATCAGTTTATTGTTGCCAGCATTACAGATGAATGCATATTGGGCTTGAATTTCATGACAGAGCACGAGATGTCTCTTGATCTAAAGAGCCACGTGTTAAAATGGCGTAATGTGGAAGTACCCTTTCAAATAAATGACAACCAGAGTGGTGGGCTAAGAGTCATTGCTGAAGAAAAAGTGGAGATACCACCGATGTGCGAAAAAATCATCTATGGCAATGTGAACGATGATCTTGGGGACAGAAAAGTAGGAATAGTGGAGCCAAACAAGAACGGATTGCTATGCGGAAGAACTCTAGTGAAACTCCAGCCTAAGATACCAGTGAGAATAATGAACGTTAGCCCATCACCGAAGGTAATAAGAGAAGGAACAGTCATTGACAATACTCAGGGAGTAAGCTGCATCGCAAACTGCCAGCCTGTAAAAGTAAAGAATACGCCACTACATCTGGAAAGGAAGCAGATAATTCATTCGCTATGTAAACATCTTCCAGCAGCGCAGCGACAAGCAGCAAAAAAGGCGCTAGAGCAATTTGCCGACGTTTTTGCTGTCAGCGACAACGACATGGGTAAAACCAATATAGTGCTACATCGAATCGATACAGGAGATGCTACTCCAATTCGACAGGCGCCAAGACGATTAGTACTTGCTAAGCAACAAGAGGCGGAAACGCTGGTTAAGAAGATGGAACATGATGGAATCACAGAGAAATCCAAAAGTCCATGGAGCTCACCTGTGGTACTTGTCCAAAGAAAGATGGTTTAACGAGATTTTGTGTGGACTTTCGGACTTATCCATTAGTGCGTATAGATGACACATTTGACACCTTATCCGGAGCCAGAATCTTCAGTACATTGGATCTAAAAAGCGGATACTGGCAGGTAGGAACTCATGACAACGACAAGGAGAAGACAGCATTTACTGCGGGAAACGGCTTGTATCAATTTTTTGTTATGCCGTTTGGTTTATGCAACGCTCCTGCTACGATCGAGCGGTTGATGGAACATGTTTTGCGAGTCCTTAGCTGGAAGACATGTCTATTTGGATGACATCATTGTTTTTGGTCATACATTTAATGAGCACGTGAATAATCTTAGGCAAGTTCTGGAAACCATAAAAGCAGCAGGATTAAAGTTGAGTCTGCCGAAATGTAGTTACTGGTCTCAATAGCAGTCATTGAGATTGGAAGGTTGACTATTAGTAAGGCAATGGGAATCGGCTGATGTTCAAAGCACAAAATCAAAGATTTTGTTACCAACGAATCGCGTCAAAGAAGTCCTGGAAGAATTACATAGTGGTAGATCAGGAGCGCATTTGGGTGTAAATAAGACGCTAGATAAAGTAAGGAATCGCTTCTATTGGATCAATTGCCGTATAGATGTGGAAGACTTGTGTCGAACGTGTGACATTTGTGCAGCAAGCAAAAGACTGCAACCAAAAACTAGAGGAAAAATGCAACAGTACAATGTTGGAGCACCATTTGAGCCGATTTTGAATCGCTAGTCTTTCAAGAGCTGTGTCAACTACTCAACATCAAGAAAACGAGGACTACTCCGTTACATCAACAGTCAGACGGAATGGTCGAAAGGTTCAACAGAACGCTGGAAGAGCACTGCGAAAAGAAGTTAATGCCAACCAAGATGAATGGGATCGTTGTATACCGTTGTTTATGATGGGTTATCGTAGCGCTGTTCACACTATATGACTATAAACTCTCCAGTAATGATTGTATTTGGCAGAGAACTTCGTCTACCATGCGACATCAAATTTGGGTCACCACCAGAATAGCCGACAACAAAGGAGAACTACGTTAGTGATCTAAGACAGAGGATGATCGCCGTCCATGCTGCAGTAAGGAGCAACAAAGTGGATGCCAGCAACCAGATGAAAACGCGATATGACCTGCGAGCAAACTGTGGTGGATTTCAGGAAAGAGATTTGGTCTGGCTCTACAATCCTAAGAGAAGAAAAGGTAAATCTCCAAAACTACAGCAAAGTTGAGAAGGACCTTATAAGATCATTAAGAGGATTAATGATGTCGTATATCGGATTCAACAGAGCCCCATATGTAAAATGAAAGTTGTTCACATTGACAGATTGACAAGGTACAACATCAAAGGGAGGGCTGAATCTGTTTGGGACGAACAGAATTAATGAGGGGGTAATGTTACGAAAAGTTGTAGTAGTAGAGCGTATACAAGTATAATAGAATTCGAATCCTAAAATAAATCCCAATGTAAATACTGCATACTAAAAATAAGCACTTTTATGTAGCATACTTTTAGGCTGTAAGACTTTAGATTATTTGAAAGTTGAAATGTAACCGCCTGCAAGTTTTAATCATTACGTACTGATTAAAAATGTTGTCGAACCGGTTTGTGCGGTTTTTGTAAAAGAACATGATTGACAATGTAGTCTATTTTTAGAAGATGACTCATTGTATCGTTAGTTGTAAATAAGGGAATAACGCTATAATTTTCTGGTCTTTTCTCGATATTTCTGTCTATAATACTGGAAGCTTTTCAATGAGTATAAAAGGTGGCGTTCGCTGCAGAGAAGTCATTAGTAAATTGAAATTTAACCAGTGCAGCTGAAAAGCTATTGCTTGCAGAATTATTGTAAAGTACAAATATTGTAAGTGTTTTTGTGTGCATCTAAAAGTAATCACCAATATAAATTGTGAACTTGGGTTAATTTTATTGTTGTTCATTAAAGTTGTTTTTTTGTAAATTAATAACTTGTGTTTTATTTGCAAAATCCTTTACGAACTCTAAAGCCTGAATTTCGCAATAATATTATGAAACGAGTAAAACTAAAGCCAATGATTTCGAATTATTTATTTGATTTTATTCACTTCGCCAAATTACGTGCACAACAACATGTTATGTAAGCGAATTTCGCGAACATGATCGCTGGATATCTAAATATTTGGTATTTTCTCGTTGTTCGCGAACAGGTTCATCGTCTGAGCTTATGATTTAACAACGCCATACAATTTTTCATTCAAAAAAAATTTGTGTTCAGTTTGTGAAGATTGCGGACAAAAATTTATTTAGATTTTGTGAATTTTTTTGTTGTGTCATATATTGGAAGTGTTTTATCATCGGCATCATGGCATGGACTGTAAATACCGATGTCTAGGTAGAGTTCTTTTTCTTCTTTTCTTTTGTTGCGTTTTTTTCATCTTGCTCTTAAAGAACCTTATCAATTATTAAAACATACAATGTTTTGTCCGTCATTATTTTGGGCGATGTTTATCAACCGTCAAAAATATTTTAATGATCTACTGCTGGTTGCCATGGTGTTGTTTACATACCAGCGTTAGCTACGCAAACATGATCGTTTTGTATATTAATTCCAAACCAACATGTTGCGGCACACAAGTTCATCGTCTTATAAATCTTAAGAAACTTGTTTGTAAAATGTGCACATCAAGAACATGCACATGATATGAAGTTCGTAGGTAAGCTGAGATCATTACGTCGCTCGTTGTGATTTTGCTTCCTTAGATGTTTTATGTCGTGTGACCGTGCAGTCCTTCCCACGACCGTCATCCAGTTTATTTTTATAACAAAACATTTGATTAAGTCTCACAGAAATAAATACAAATAGTTCCAAAATTACTGGATTATTTAATTTTACGTGACAACTAAATAAATTTTTCATTAAAATAACATTCACTGGCTTTAACATTAAAATTGTTATATTTATATTTATTTCGGTATTATATAAAGTAAAGGAGTTTACTATATTGGCTTTTGAATAATGAATAGCTTGTGCTACATTAATTATTTCTTCTTTTATTAGAACTAATTTTTACTTAATTTTCATAATTATAATATTACTATTTTTTTTCGTTAAACATTTTATGTAAATTAATTTTTTGCATTAGTTAATTAATTTATTTTGTCCATAGTTATTTTATTAATAGTGATTTGGTTGTTGTTTTTTTTAATATTTTTTTTATTTTGTCTGTAATTATTTCTAAGCTCTATTATTAATTTTAAGTCCAGGTAAATGTTTTTATAAACAAAATTTCAAAGAGAGGACAGGATATAGAGGAATCTATTTTGCAAACATATGATCCTGGCATAGCTTCCAGATCGTCTAGTATTGTTCCACAGGTTTCTATTTCAATCAAATGAGACTTTTCCTGACTTAGTTATAAATGTTGAATTTTAATCCTAAGCTACTAACTACTTCCTTTCTGTATCTGGTGTTAAGCTTGTTTCCTATTTTTTTTTGTTTTTGTCATATATGGTTTCTCCTACAGAACAAGTTTTTAAAAGCCTTCTCTTTCTATTGTGGTATTCTAAGTCGTTCTGTTGTGTGTTTTGTATTTTTTGAATATTATCTTGTCTGGGTTGTTGAGCAAATGTCTGCCAAAAAATATGTCAATAGGGCTTTTTCCTGTAGTCGAATGTACGGATCGGTTGTATTCGTAAATAGATCAGTCTAATAATTCTGAAAACATGCTATCGGCATTGTCTGTTTTAAGACATCGAATTAATTCTGAACTAGTTAAATGAAATCTTTCAACTTGCCCATTTGCTGACTGGTATAAAGGGGTGCTTTCAAGACTTTTACGTTAAACATATTTTCCAACATGTAAGTTATAGAATTAGAACCTAAAGGTTTTTCATTGTCCATAACTATAGTTTGAGGAACTCCAAAGAATTCATATTTTCCGTTGTTGACGGAGAATGATGTTTTTTCAATATCACCCTCGTGTAGAGGAATTTGATGAAATCCACTCTTAAGGTCCAGCACCGAGAAATATCGATTTTTTCTTAAGTGGGCTAAAACTTCGTTTGTTTCAGGAATTGCGTAACGTTAGGTTATCATTACCGAATTAAGATTCCTGTTATCAATTACCATGCGGTACTTTTTCTCGCCTGAAGCGTCCGCTTTCTTGGGTACAATCCATACAGGAGAATCGTGAGGTCGGATGATTCCATCATTGATATATTTGCTTATCTATTTCTCCTTTTAATGATATGGGGTAAGGGTAGTGCTCTGAATAGATAGGATCTTCGGTGGTTGTGCGAATTCTCCCTTTAACGTTTGTAGTAAACGTTCGGGAGAATAGGCTGGAGTAATTTATTGTCAGGAAGTTTTGATCTTTGGACATATGCTTAGTTCTGACGCAAACATTGTGGATAGATTCAGAAATGTGTTGCTTTAATCGGATCTTGACGTTATTGTTTCTAAGCATGTGATTTCCTTTTGAAGAATTACTGCTCACAGCTATTTAAGGCTACCGTTGCCAAGTATTGCATAAAATGGAAGAATTTTATATTTGTGTCAGGACCAAAGAGATTAATTATAGTATGGTGAGTGATTTCAATATTTCAACAAATTCGTCAAGTGATTGTCAATTTTCTAGTTGGTTGTTCATAGCTGAAACCATGGCATTGTACTCTATATATTCATTTTTGGAATCAGCTGTGGTATGTGTTTCTAGTGGTTCAACCTCAGAGGTTTCAAAATGAAAGTTCCTCTGCTCTAAGCCACTCTGTGAAGACTGCCAAAAATTTGTGATTTTTAGGTTACAAAAATAAATTTTTTGAACCAATGAATGGATCTCTTTTTTTTTTCTTATTACTATAAGTGTTAACTTTAAATAAATGAATAAGAAGAAAATATTTATTTTTATTTTGACGTGACAACGTCTCACTCCAAGGTTTAAGAGGGTACATGTTCAAAAACTCAAATGTTAAATGTCACTATTTAACAGATGTTAAGTTACGTTTTTAACAGATGTTAAGTAACGTTTTTTTAACAGATGTTAAGTTACGTTTTTAACAGATTTTAAGTAACGTTTTTTAATATCCAATGGGATTTGGTCATGAGGAACTAGAGTTTTTGAACAAAGCAATTTATCAAGCGATTCGCATGAAATTCGGAATGTAGGACTAATATGTGATTATAGGACTTGTTCCTATGGAAATTCTGGGATCTGGCCAATTGGGTCTGGGATTTTTGGAACCAAGCCATTTCTCAAGGGATTCGTATGAAACTCGTAATGTAGGACTAATATGTGACTATAGGACTTGTTCCTATGGAAATTCTGGGATCTGGCCAATAGGGTCTGGGATTTTTGGAACCAAGCCATTTCTCTAGGGATTCGTATGAAACTCGGAATGTAGGACTAATATGTGACTATAAGACTTGTTCCTATGGAAATTCTAGGATCTGGCCAATAGGGTCTGGGATTTTTGGGTCCAAGCCATTTCTCTAGAGATTCGTATGAAACTCGGAATGTAGGACTAATATGTGACTATAAGACTTGTTCCTATGGAAATTCTAGGATCTGGCCAATATGGTCTGGGATTTTTGGGTCCAAGCCACTTCTCAAGGGATTCGTATGAAACTCGGAATGTAGGACTAAGATGTGACTATAAGATTTCTTCCTATGGAAATTCTGGAATATAATCATTATTGTCTGGAATTTCTGGAATAAAGCAATTTCTCAAGCGATTCGCATGAAATTCGAAATGTAGGACTAAGATGTGACTATAAGATTTCTTCCTATGGAAATTCTGGAATATTATCATTATTGTCTGGAATTTTTGGAATAAAGCAATTTCTCAAGCGATTCGCATGAAATTCGAAATGTAGGACTAAGATGTGACTATAAGATTTCTTCCTATGGAAATTCTGGAGTATGATCATTATGGTCTGGAATTTCGGGAACTAAGCAATTTCTCAAGCGACTCGTGCCTTTTAATTTAATCGTAATATTGGCCACAACGTCAAAGAATTTCACTCCAACCGCGCGTAAAGATTACATGCACATATTTTTTTAACAGCTCTTACTTCTCCTACTACTATCGACGCAACTGCATTACTATGTTTGTGCAGTGATATGATATATTTAATATGTACCCACCTCACAATAAATTGTTATGAACATTTAAATCAGCTTATAAATTATTTATTCGTTGTATGTGATGTGATTGATGATCATGTATGTGGTTTCAATAACATACAATCAAGCAGAGCAGAACGAAATAAACATATGCAGTAGTAGGCTGCGGTCAAGAATTCAGCCGCTGCGCAGTTTATGCTGCATGTTGGTCAAAAATTCACTTTTCAGCCAATGCATTAAAGAAAAATCGACTGCGCAGTTTACGCAGCTACTTAAAATGGGATGCAAATAGCAAAATGTAAATGTCATATTGTCGCCCTACAAGCAGACTGTAACTCGGTTCAAAATATAGCCGTAATTTCGTGCATACCGACTGCCTGCCATTTTTTTGTGCAGCACAAGCTGCGTAACTCCTTAATTCTTTACCGCAGCCGTACAGCCGTAGTGATAGTATAGTCTATGTTCATTTTCTATCGGTCCTCTGCTCTGCTCGTAACAGTGCTCTCATGACGTGCAGAAAAACAAAACTACCATAAGTTTAAAAAAAGATCCATGTTACAATGAAAACCTGCAAGCTTCCTTGCAACTATTTCCTTTTCTTTTCGCTTATATTATCCTTAGTCATGTTTACAGTAACTAGAGTAAATAACTCTTCGATCAATTACAGAAGAGAGAGAACCATGCAAAAGAAATTTAATCACGCCTGCATGTATCAAAGCGATATTCTTCTCTTTTCAATTTCATTTATCTTAAAATTTATTTTAAAATTACTCAACTTTTTTATAAATTGAATAACTCTTTGATCTATTACAGAAGGGAGAGAACCATGCAAAAGAAATTTAATCACGCCTGCATGTTTCAAAGCGACATTCTTAGCATACCATTTCGATGCATTGGTTAGTGCTGCTCACTTCTCTTCTCTTCAAATATAATTTAAAACAACTCAAATTTTTTTATGAGTTAAAACCAAAAGCTGATTACTCTTTTTGGGCAGTGATATGCAATGTGCAGCCACTTCACAGTTAGTGGTTATGAACATTAAAATTCCCTTATAAATAATTTATATATAATGTGATGTGATGATGATGTATGTGATGAGCTACGGTGCAAGTTGTAGGACTTGTATAGAAATTTTTTTTAATATATACGTCCGTGTTTATGTCCCACAGACAACAAGATCTTTGTTTTCTAATCTTCGTCCCGGACAGACGTTGTCACGCTCATTTTATCATTTTACATATAAAAGTAATTAAAAATATTAGTAGACACTCTAAGCTTTAAAATAGAATAGTCTAAATTTGGAATATTAAACACATTTTTAAAATACAAGCTGTGAGAATGGTGTCTGGAGTTCTACCACGTCAGTGGAATTGCTAAAATAAGGTCACGTCAGTCGCAGAGGGTTAAGGTCGAGCACCGAGAAATATCGATTTTTTCTTAAGTGGGCTAAAACTTCGTTTGTTTCAGGAATTGCGTAACGTTAGGTTATCATTACCGAATTAAGATTCCTGTTATCAATTATCATGCGGTACTTTTTCTCGCCTAAAGCGTCCGCTTTCTTGGGTACAATCCATACAGGAGAATCGTGAGGTCGGATGATTCCATCATTGATTTATTTGCTTATCTATTTCTCCTTTTAATGATATGGGGTAAGGGTAGTGCTCTGAATAGATAGGATCTTCGGTGGTTGTGCGAATTCTCCCTTTAACGTTTGTAGTAAACGTTCGGGAGAATAGGCTGGAGTAATTTATTGTCAGGAAGTTTTGATCTTTGGACATATGCTTAGTTCTGACGCAAACATTGTGGATAGATTCAGAAATGTGTTGCTTTAATCGGATCTTGACGTTATTGTTTCTAAGCATGTGATTTCCTTTTGAAGAATTACTGCTCACAGCTATTTAAGGCTATCGTTGCCAAGTATTGCATAAAATGGAAGAATTTTATATTTGTGTCAGGACCAAAGAGATTAATTATAGTATGGTGAGTGATTTCAATATTTCAACAAATTCGTCAAGTGATTGTCAATTTTCTAGTTGGTTGTTCATAGCTGAAACCATGGCATTGTACTCTATATATTCATTTTTGGAATCAGCTGTGGTATGTGTTTCTAGTGGTTCAACCTCAGAGGTTTCAAAATGAAAGTTCCTCTGCTCTAAGCCACTCTGTGAAGACTGCCAAAAATTTGTGATTTTTAGGTTACAAAAATAAATTTTTTGAACCAATGAATGGATCTCTTTTTTTTTTCTTATTACTATAAGTGTTAACTTTAAATAAATGAATAAGAAGAAAATATTTATTTTTATTTTGACGTGACAACGTCTCACTCCAAGGTTTAAGAGGGTACATGTTCAAAAACTCAAATGTTAAATGTCACTATTTAACAGATGTTAAGTTACGTTTTTAACAGATGTTAAGTAACGTTTTTTTAACAGATGTTAAGTTACGTTTTTAACAGATTTTAAGTAACGTTTTTTAATATCCAATGGGATTTGGTCATGAGGAACTAGAGTTTTTGAACAAAGCAATTTATCAAGCGATTCGCATGAAATTCGGAATGTAGGACTAATATGTGATTATAGGACTTGTTCCTATGGAAATTCTGGGATCTGGCCAATTGGGTCTGGGATTTTTGGAACCAAGCCATTTCTCAAGGGATTCGTATGAAACTCGTAATGTAGGACTAATATGTGACTATAGGACTTGTTCCTATGGAAATTCTGGGATCTGGCCAATAGGGTCTGGGATTTTTGGAACCAAGCCATTTCTCTAGGGATTCGTATGAAACTCGGAATGTAGGACTAATATGTGACTATAAGACTTGTTCCTATGGAAATTCTAGGATCTGGCCAATAGGGTCTGGGATTTTTGGGTCCAAGCCATTTCTCTAGAGATTCGTATGAAACTCGGAATGTAGGACTAATATGTGACTATAAGACTTGTTCCTATGGAAATTCTAGGATCTGGCCAATATGGTCTGGGATTTTTGGGTCCAAGCCACTTCTCAAGGGATTCGTATGAAACTCGGAATGTAGGACTAAGATGTGACTATAAGATTTCTTCCTATGGAAATTCTGGAATATAATCATTATTGTCTGGAATTTCTGGAATAAAGCAATTTCTCAAGCGATTCGCATGAAATTCGAAATGTAGGACTAAGATGTGACTATAAGATTTCTTCCTATGGAAATTCTGGAATATTATCATTATTGTCTGGAATTTTTGGAATAAAGCAATTTCTCAAGCGATTCGCATGAAATTCGAAATGTAGGACTAAGATGTGACTATAAGATTTCTTCCTATGGAAATTCTGGAGTATGATCATTATGGTCTGGAATTTCGGGAACTAAGCAATTTCTCAAGCGACTCGTGCCTTTTAATTTAATCGTAATATTGGCCACAACGTCAAAGAATTTCACTCCAACCGCGCGTAAAGATTACATGCACATATTTTTTTAACAGCTCTTACTTCTCCTACTACTATCGACGCAACTGCATTACTATGTTTGTGCAGTGATATGATATATTTAATATGTACCCACCTCACAATAAATTGTTATGAACATTTAAATCAGCTTATAAATTATTTATTCGTTGTATGTGATGTGATTGATGATCATGTATGTGGTTTCAATAACATACAATCAAGCAGAGCAGAACGAAATAAACATATGCAGTAGTAGGCTGCGGTCAAGAATTCAGCCGCTGCGCAGTTTATGCTGCATGTTGGTCAAAAATTCACTTTTCAGCCAATGCATTAAAGAAAAATCGACTGCGCAGTTTACGCAGCTACTTAAAATGGGATGCAAATAGCAAAATGTAAATGTCATATTGTCGCCCTACAAGCAGACTGTAACTCGGTTCAAAATATAGCCGTAATTTCGTGCATACCGACTGCCTGCCATTTTTTTGTGCAGCACAAGCTGCGTAACTCCTTAATTCTTTACCGCAGCCGTACAGCCGTAGTGATAGTATAGTCTATGTTCATTTTCTATCGGTCCTCTGCTCTGCTCGTAACAGTGCTCTCATGACGTGCAGAAAAACAAAACTACCATAAGTTTAAAAAAAGATCCATGTTACAATGAAAACCTGCAAGCTTCCTTGCAACTATTTCCTTTTCTTTTCGCTTATATTATCCTTAGTCATGTTTACAGTAACTAGAGTAAATAACTCTTCGATCAATTACAGAAGAGAGAGAACCATGCAAAAGAAATTTAATCACGCCTGCATGTATCAAAGCGATATTCTTCTCTTTTCAATTTCATTTATCTTAAAATTTATTTTAAAATTACTCAACTTTTTTATAAATTGAATAACTCTTTGATCTATTACAGAAGGGAGAGAACCATGCAAAAGAAATTTAATCACGCCTGCATGTTTCAAAGCGACATTCTTAGCATACCATTTCGATGCATTGGTTAGTGCTGCTCACTTCTCTTCTCTTCAAATATAATTTAAAACAACTCAAATTTTTTTATGAGTTAAAACCAAAAGCTGATTACTCTTTTTGGGCAGTGATATGCAATGTGCAGCCACTTCACAGTTAGTGGTTATGAACATTAAAATTCCCTTATAAATAATTTATATATAATGTGATGTGATGATGATGTATGTGATGAGCTACGGTGCAAGTTGTAGGACTTGTATAGAAATTTTTTTTAATATATACGTCCGTGTTTATGTCCCACAGACAACAAGATCTTTGTTTTCTAATCTTCGTCCCGGACAGACGTTGTCACGCTCATTTTATCATTTTACATATAAAAGTAATTAAAAATATTAGTAGACACTCTAAGCTTTAAAATAGAATAGTCTAAATTTGGAATATTAAACACATTTTTAAAATACAAGCTGTGAGAATGGTGTCTGGAGTTCTACCACGTCAGTGGAATTGCTAAAATAAGGTCACGTCAGTCGCAGAGGGTTAAGGTCGAGCACCGAGAAATATCGATTTTTTCTTAAGTGGGCTAAAACTTCGTTTGTTTCAGGAATTGCGTAACGTTAGGTTATCATTACCGAATTAAGATTCCTGTTATCAATTATCATGCGGTACTTTTTCTCGCCTAAAGCGTCCGCTTTCTTGGGTACAATCCATACAGGAGAATCGTGAGGTCGGATGATTCCATCATTGATTTATTTGCTTATCTATTTCTCCTTTTAATGATATGGGGTAAGGGTAGTGCTCTGAATAGATAGGATCTTCGGTGGTTGTGCGAATTCTCCCTTTAACGTTTGTAGTAAACGTTCGGGAGAATAGGCTGGAGTAATTTATTGTCAGGAAGTTTTGATCTTTGGACATATGCTTAGTTCTGACGCAAACATTGTGGATAGATTCAGAAATGTGTTGCTTTAATCGGATCTTGACGTTATTGTTTCTAAGCATGTGATTTCCTTTTGAAGAATTACTGCTCACAGCTATTTAAGGCTATCGTTGCCAAGTATTGCATAAAATGGAAGAATTTTATATTTGTGTCAGGACCAAAGAGATTAATTATAGTATGGTGAGTGATTTCAATATTTCAACAAATTCGTCAAGTGATTGTCAATTTTCTGGTTGGTTGATCATGGCTGAAACCATTGCATTGTACTCTATATATTTATTTTGGGAATCAGCTGTAGTATGTGTTTCTAGTGGTTCAACCTCATAGGTTTCAACATGAAAGATCCTCTGCATTTTATTCGGAGGGGCATGTTGTTGGGAAGGAACCATTGGGCGTTTAGGAGCTAGCGGCCAGTTCTTCGCTTGTGGTCTATTCATGTAATTTACATTGTTTGTCCTAATTGTGGTTGTATCTATAGGTTGGTCGTTAATTTAGCTGGTTATTTGGATGGTAAACGCGGTGGTAATTGTGGCAAATGTGCTAATTGCGGATAAGTTGGCTAAAATTTCTTCGAAGAGGCATTAGTGGAGCTGATGGTGGCGGTGGTCTCCTTATTTTACCAGTACTGTGGTGCGCATAATTTGCTCTAAACTGTTGATTTTCCTGCTTTAGACAACGGTTGAAGGCTGTTGGCAAATCTGCCTAACCTAAAAGCCTAGGAAAGTCACCTCTGAGACCTCTAATGCATGTCTAAAGCCTTCTCTCTGTAAGAGGAAGTAAGGTGGTGTAACGCATCAGGTGGCTAACAGCTTAGCTATATACAGGGTTTTTCAATAAGAGCACTTCAACTTTTTTTTTGAATAAAACACAAACTGTTCGACTTTTGAACTAACTTTTTTTTTTATTAACGAATATACATATGATACATTTAAGTATGAAACTCGATTTCTTTTGCATGACCACCGCGTGCACGTTTTACGAAGTCCAATCTTTGAACCCAATTTTCGACCACTCTTTCGCATAAATCGGCCGAAATTCCAGCAATTTCACGTTCAATATTGGCTCTGAGCTCTTGCAACGTCGCCGGCTTATTGGCATAGACCAATGACTTCACATAACCCCAAAGAAAATAATCTAGAGGTGTCAAATCACACGAGCGCGGCGGCCACTGGACGGGCCCATTTCGCGAAATAACACGCTCATCGAACTTAGTCTTTAATAACGCGATTGTATCGTGTGCTGTGTGGCATGTGGCCCCGTCCTGCTGAAACCACATGTCGTCCAAGTCCATTCCATTCAATTGCGGCCAAAAAAAATCGTTTATCATATTGCGGTACCGATTTCCATTAACAGTAACGTGGCGATCGTTATCGTCGATGAAAAAATATGGCCCAATGACGCCGCCGGCATGTAATCCGCACCAAACAGTGACTTTTTCGGGATGCAACGGTGCCTCATGAATCACGTGTGGGTTGCTTTCTGCCCAGTAACGCATATTTTGCTTGTTGACAAATCCTTCTAGCCAAAAGTGAGCCTTATCGCTGAAGATGATTTTTCAGTGAAAATCTGCTCTTAAAGTAGCGGCAACAGAACGATTATTTTGATAAAAAATTTGCACGATTTGCAATCGCTGTTCACATGTGTAGCGTTCCATGATGAAATGTATACTAATGAAGTTTCCAAATGACAAAAGAACAATAAAAAATATGGCGTCGTTCGCCGTCCCTATCGGAGAAAAGTTGAAGCGCACCTCTTGAAAGACCCGATACTTAAACTTCATTTAAACAATGGTAAATTTAATTTTAAAAATATATGTATTTATACAAAAGACAATGTTATTTAATAAGTTACACTATTCAATTTCTTGTCACTTTCGCAATGTGAATTTTTAATATCCAATTTTCCTTATTTTAGCAATTCACAATTTTCGTACGTTTTAAGGTATTCAGTTATTTTCATTTTAAATTTTGTTGAATTTGTAATATTCTTAAGCTCCGAAGGCAAAGTATTATATTTCAAAAGTCCTCGATACAATATATTATTATTTTATGCCTTTGTTCTGAAATAATTAACAACAAAATTTGATTTTCTTCTTGTATTATAGTCATGCTTATCTTGAGCTTTGATCAAATAAAAATTGTGTTTGATTTGGCTATTATGTATTTTATTTATCAAAATTAGAAGCTCTCTCTCAATTAAAAATCTTAGTGATTGAAACTCGTCAAAAAGTTTCTTAGTTGGGTACCTTACTGGAACGTTTATAATGTTTTTGAGAACTCGTTTTTGCAAAATCTCTAGCTCTGACTTTATAATTCGCAGCACCACTCCAAATCGGATTAAGGTAGATTAATCTCGACTGAATGAATGCGAAATACATTAGCAAAAGTGCTTTTCTTGGAAGGATATATTTTAATCGATTAATAGCGAAAACATATGGTAATATATTCTTTTTAATTTTGTTAATTTGACTAGTCCAGTCCAGCTCGCTATTAATCACCAGCCCAATTTAGTTATACTTGTTAACTCTTTCAATTACGAAAGAACTATAAGTAATTGGGTGGTTGTTAAGAACATCCTCGTCCAATTTTCGATTTGTAAATATCATATACTTAGATTTAGTATGATTCAGCGTTAAATGGTTTATATTAAGCCAATGTTTCAATTTTTGTAAATTATTTTGAATTTTTATGAGCAATTCTTCTAGCGATTCTGCAGAGTACATTATCAGACAATCATCGGCATATAATTGAATTTTCCCTTCAAGTTTAATGAAAGTTATATCGTTAATGTATACGTTGAAGAGGACGGGGCCTAAGATAGAGCCTTGTGGAACTCCTAAATTCGTAATTTTTTCTGAACTAACACTATCGTCAACTTTCACAAATTGACGCCTTTTGTATAAATAAGTCTCAAACAACTTTATTTGGTTGGGAGTAAAGCCTAGTTTGGATAATTTTAACAAAAGAATGTATGGGTTAACAGTATCAAAAGCTTTACTTAGATCTAAGAATAGGCAGCCACAAAACAATTTTTTATCTATATTTGTGCTCATATAATCCGTAAAATTTAAGCACGCCGCCGTAGTGTTAGAGCCCAAGGTGAAACCAAATTGATGGTTACTAATGATACTGTTAGAGGTTAAAAATTGGCTTACTCGAGTAAGTATAACCGTTTCATAAACTTTAGATATAGCAGTTAATATTGATATCGGTCTATAGTTTGAGACATCTGTTTCATCTCCACTTTTATAAATAGGAATAATATTTGCAGTCTTATTACAATCAGGAAAGATTCCACTATTAATGGCTTCATTTATGAATTTTGCAAGGAGTTAACAGTGTACTGCAATACTTTTGTAGAGATATTATCATTACCAATGGCTGCATTTAAATTTAAACTTAATATTGCCTGTTCCACTTCATAATCGTTTGTTGGCCAAAGTTCGAAGGGATAAGAGATTATATATGATAGATAATTAAAATCGTTTTCACCAGGGTGATTAAAATTTCTCGCAATAATAGTCGTTACACTTGCAAAATAATCGTTGAAGTGATCTGCAATTGCTTTTTCTTCATTTACTAATATATTCCCAACTTTAAAACAAGTTATAGTTTTTTTAGTGTGTCTTGTTCTATTGTAAATAAGTTAATTTAAATGTTTCCAAAGTTCCTTGGGTTTATTTATATTTTTGCTAATACAACTAAAGCCTTTTTCACGTTTTACCTTTTTAATTTTTAAAGCTACCAGGGCACTAAGTGCTTTATGTTTACTAGCCAAGAATTGATCGCTAATAAATTTATTTTTTAACTTGAAGAATTTTTCTCGTTCTTTAATCAAGCCCTTTATTTCAGAGGTGATCCAATAAGCGCCACTTGGTTTAACTTTTTTTGTTATAATACGTGTGCTATTCAATACTAAGCGTTTCAAACCACTACAGAAATCTTCTAGATTTTCTGAACTACAAATTCGAACCCAGGAATCATCTCTGAACAAGTTATCATAGTCTAAAACTTTGAATATAATTTCTTGCGATTGTCGTGGGATTGCTAGTTTGCTCACTTGTAAAAGTATTTGTTTGTGGTCAGATAATGAAGTGTCTGAAATATTTATATTATATTTGTACCCTAACAAATCAGTTATGATATGGTCAATTATTGTACCAATTACTATTACTATATATATATTTTAGCGACTCTTATGTTTGGTCTTACAAAAATTGCTACTCCACCATAATTCTATTCGAGTAGAAACCATTGAATTGCTTTAAATTATAAAATTTATTGTCGCCTTCCTCTATCCAAATTTCTGTTAAGATTAAAATATCGAGATTAAACTTTAAAGCATCAAGAAAAGTTTCTATATTGTCCAGTTTATTTCTCATACTTCGAATGTTTATGTAAATAATTCTTAAATCTGCGTTATCGACCACAATACTAGTTTGATCGTGCTCATTAGTGTGATTGACAGTATGTAAACAAACGTCAAAATCAGTCGACATATATGAAGAAAATAAAATTTTCATTGTATTATCCATAAAATAAGATAAGTATCTATTATAACAATAAAAATGAAATGATATATTGTTAATTATAAACTGTTTTGTTTAAGGATCTGAATAATGCAACAATAATTGGATACTGTAACTGCACGGTAGTGAAAATTCGAAGGTGGAAAATTGTGTTTTAATTAAATTGAAATTAATGAATACTCCTATGTGTAATTTTGATAATAAAATAGTGAAAAAAAATAATAATTTCTTGAATTTTAATAATGTGGAAATTAATTAATAGAGTCTGGATCGATATTGTTTGCCGATAATAGCTGATTGATATCATTATGTGACAAAATCCGTACAGCTGGGGACTTTTCTTCTTTCCGAAAGTAGATTACAGATTTGCTTACCCAGAGAAACTTATAATTAACTTTACTTGCTTTACGAGCTTTTCTGTATAGATTTAGTCTGTATTGTGTCAAGTGATCCCTGAAGAAGATTTGTTTATCTACTGGAATATTATAACCCACCTGACTTAAGTGAATCATTTTCTTCTTTTTCTTGTCCTGCACCTTATATTTGGCCTGCTTGTTCTTAAATGTTATTAGTAGCTTCCTATCGATCGTGTCACCACCACGAAAATTTTTATGTGCAAATTTTTGCTTCATATATTGTACTTGAGCAACATCATCGAAACTGCACTGCACTGCAATCCAGTAAACTAAAAATTGTTTTTGTAATTTCGCTGGGTTGAATCTCTTCGTTAGGAATTCCGGCTACAATTAGGTTTCATTCCAATTTTTCTTGATATAGCTCATCTATAGTTGATTCCAAGTTATTTATTTGGATTTGTTTTTTTCGGTTTTCAACATTAGATGACTTTAAGAGTTCCAACAATTCCTTATTCTCATCGACGACTCTTTTGTATTCCGTTGTTAGTTTTTCGAATTCAGATGAAATAAACTCCTGCGACTTTTTTATCTCTGCCATCAATGCTTTCATTTCATTAAATTCTTCATCATGTTTTTGTAGCTTTCCCATAATTTCTGCGCTGGGAGTGTTGCTGGAGGTACTACCACTTCTTACTTCACTCTTGTTCTTATTGCATATTTCTGAGCAAAACCAAAACGGCTCTGTCGCTTTCCTAGTAATATGTTGGCCAATAACACCTTTACAATGAGGATGAAAGCATTTCTTACATTCACTTCGATATGCATTCCCAAAATAGTGGGGTATTATACGATTTAAGAATCGCATATGCATTCCCTACGATTTTATTTCTAACAATATTTAATATCCCGAAAAACGTTGGTGTTCCTTTAATAATAATATTCGGCTCGAAGACCATTGCGGTCCAAGGCCTAGCTTCTCGCAACCATTTGTGCTGAGCATGTATATTTTTGCACACAAATGAAGGGGACCTACAATTTAATGCCGGATCCGAACGGCGAATTGAGAAGCTTTCCGTGACCAGTGATTACTCTCGGACGTTTATCAGACTTTCGCGAGGTGGAACACCATGAAAAATACTTTGTTACTGTGATTCAAACCACGAACCTCCTGCTCAGAAGCCATTCTATTATTTATTGAGCCACGGTGTTCCTTTAAGACGATAAAAATGTTTACGATCCTTTCGACGCTTTTGCGCCAGGAACTAATCTCGCCTAGAGTTTCAGAGAAATCCTTCAAACTTCTTACGACATCTGGCCCTTTTAAGTTTAAGTTTGATCTGTATTGGGGATCAATCGTTTGCTCTACACCTCTATGGAATGAGGTATAAGGGTTTACGATTAATTGTACCAAGTTGTTGCACTCTGTGATACAAAG
The DNA here is from genome assembly GCA_947095585.1 of Nephrocerus scutellatus. Classification (NCBI taxonomy): domain Eukaryota; kingdom Metazoa; phylum Arthropoda; class Insecta; order Diptera; family Pipunculidae; genus Nephrocerus; species Nephrocerus scutellatus. The sequence continues at coordinate 49,514,348 of OX352764.1, forward strand.
TCGGCTAACTATACTAGTGATCAAAGCTTAAAGCTCTGGCGTTGCACTCACGGATTGGTTACTTAAAGGTTGGGAATTAGATCGAGAGGCAGGTTCATCGACATTTAAAATAGAAGTTCACGAATTAAAGGATTAGTCATATTGAAAAAGAAATTGTTGATTGTTAAGGAAGAAATACCAGCTAATTTTTATATATTTTTTAATATGTTGTTAAATTAAGATATGTTTCTTTAAAAAAAAATGAATGTTTCTTTTCACTTTTACTTATTCTATTAGTATATGTGTTAGTGATACTCCAAAAATCTTCGAATATCACCCGACCGAAAACACAGTAATTCTCACACCGAAGAAATAAAACGCCACTTATTGACTTTTTCGTCGAGAATTAATTATTAAAGTCGACCAACTTTATTAAACTCATAAACTTTATTAATCGCCCCAACTCAACGTCCACACTCTTCGACTCGCAAAACTCAACCACCAACCAACTCGTTTCTGCTACGATCAATTCTCCTTATCTCAACGAGTTGGCAGCGTTCAACAACTGCACTCTTTTATTATAAAAGCTATAAAAGCCGCTAACATTCGGCCATCCTATTTTATATTCGTCCTCGAATTCATTTTTCTCTTTTTTTTTTGTTTTTTTTTTTTTTTTTTTAAATATTTTAAGAAATACAAGTATACAAACAAAAGAAACTGACAAATTCTTTTTCTTTTCAATTGGTTAATAAAAACAAACTATAATATTTTTTTTTTGAAATTCAATAGAAATATGGATTAAACTTTAAAAATTAGACATAATCTGAGAACTTTTCTGGACGCTTACGGACTCTATTCTGCCTGCTCAATAATATCTGATTGTTGCTGATGTCAACTTCATCGGGCACAGTAGAAACTGGATGTAGCTGTACCGGCTGTATCTCGCTGTCCGTGTTGTTATATTGGTTCTGGTTACTAGCGCCTGGAAGTTCTTCATCGTCGTAGAGATTTGTTACGTTATGTGGTCTTTGCAATACATCTTCTTCTTCTTCGTCATAGTGACTTGGTTTCCAAATTCTAAGCTGACTTACATGTGCGGTTGATGAATATCTTCGACCGGAAACATGTTCTCGAAGTTCGGCTACTCCATAAGTGTCATTTGGCAAGATTTTTGTGATTACTAATGGACCTCTATTTTTCGGATATAATTTTGTTGAATCTCCGGTTGCGGGTGGTACCGTCTTCATAAAAACAATATCACCGGTGTCGTAATGGATGGTTAGTCTTCGTCCTCGATCGTAACGTTTCTTATATTTAGCTTGTTCGGATAATATTTGTTCTATGGCTTCTTTACGAAGTACTTCAGGTCTTTTGTAGTTAGAATTTTCCTCGGTTACAGTTGTGATACGTATTAAACCTTCTTCAAATCTTGGAGTATATCCGTAGAGCAATTCAAAAGGAGTCTTACCGGTTGATTTATTGTCACTATTGTTGAGATCACGTGCAACTTGCTTTAATTTATCGTCCCAGTCTTTACCTTCCTTTTCCTTATTTAGAGTTGCCATAATTGTAGGAATCAAAGTTCGATTAACTCTCTCAACCTGTCCGTTTGCTTGAGCGTGTCTTGGTGAATTCAGACGATGTTGGATGCCATGTCTTTTACAAAACTGTTCGAAGGCCAAAGATGTAAAAGAGCTGCCTCTATCAGTGATTATTCTCTCTGGAGCTCCAAATTCAATGACGAAGTTTTCTAGTCGACGAACTACATTGTTAGCATTTGTGTTTCTTACAGCTTCCAAACGAACAAACTTGGTAAGATTGCAAATTAGCACCAGTATGAATTTGTTTCCTCGCGAACTTGTAATGAAGGGTCCCAAATGGTCTAAATGAAGTATATTAAATGGTTTTTCGCCTGGTGGATTGGGATGCAATTCTCCTGCTGGTTTTCCCGTGTCGGTTTTTGACATCAAACAATGCAAGCACGCTCCAATTTGTTGTTTTACATAGCGTTTCATTCCCGGAAAGTAGTGAAACTTAGTTATTTTTGCCATCGTCCTTTCTAGACCGAAGTGTCCTTGAAGATCGTGGAAACGGATAGATATTGCCTTACGCATAGCCTTTGGAATAACATATTTCTTTTGTCCACCTTTCATCTTATACAAAATTCCATTTTCGAGAAGATAATCCTTTACCAATCCTTTTTCGTAAGAAGATTGACTATTTGGTACTTTGTTTTGTAGAATTTCTTTTTTCGTTTTTAAGTTGTCGTCATGATATTGGTACATTACTATTTCGTCTTCGTAGTTTGTCACTGCAAACATCTGGGCTCTCTCCTCCAAATTATCATCTGGTGTCGATTCTTCGGTTGGTGCTCGGCTGAGGGCGTCCACGTGTTGAAGTTTTTCTCCTGGACGATGTTCAATACAAAAATCAAATTCGCTGAGAAGATTGTACCAACGGCAAACCTGAGGATTTCGAGTTTTTTGTGCATTTAAATAGATGAGGGCCTGGCAATCAGTTATAATTGTGAATTTTATATTTATTAACAGGAATCTTAAAGGGCTACAAGCCCAAACAATTGATAATAACTCCAATTTACTTGAATGATAGGACTTTTCAGGATCTGATGTTCTTCGACTGATGGCATAAACGAGGTGCAGTTGATTGTTTTCGTCTTTTTGTAGAAGCATAGCCGCTAAACCTTTGCTGCTTGCGTCTGAATGTAGCTCGGTATGTTTCTGCGGATCAAACAGCTTTAAAATTGGATTACTCGTTAATTTCGTTTTAATGTCCTTAAAAGACTTGTCAACTGTATCCTTCCACTCAAAAGGCTGATTGGTTTTTAGTAATTCGTACATAGGGGCTGCTCGTAACGAAAACTTTTCCACAAAACGCCTGAAAAAGCCAGCTAACCCCAAAAATCTTCGAAGCTCGTGTGTATTTCTTGGTTGTGGAAAATCCGAAATTGCTTGGACTTTTCTTTTACCCGGTTCAATGCCCATATCAGAAATTTCAAAGCCTAAGTACGTTACCTTTCTCTTTAAAAATTCGCACTTGCTTAATTTTATCGTAAGGCCTGCTTTTTGAAGTGCTTGAAAAACCAAAACAAGTCTTTCTTTTAAATCCGACCAGTTCTTACCAGGTATGAGAATGTCGTCAAGATAGTATAACACCACTTTGTTTCGAAGAGGACCCAAAACCTTTTGCATCAATTTAGAAAAATAAAATGGACCGTTTGTTAATCCAAAGATCATTCTTGTGAATTCGCCTGTCTCGTCTGGTGTTATAAAGGCCGTTTTGTGCCTATCATCTGGATGAATAGGTATTTGTAGATATCCTTGTGCAAGATCAAGGATAATGAACAACTCACAATCCCCGAGCAAACCCACATGTTCGTCAATATTTTGAAGAGGAAAATTTATTTTAACGGTTTGATTGTTAAGTCGTCGAAAATCGACAACAAGTCTTGAATCTCCAGTCTTTTTTTTGACAAGTAATACGGGACTAGCATATGCCGATTCAGTATCTGTAACGATCCCTTGTTTTCTCCACTCGTCGACTATTTGACGAATCTTAGCTCTTTCTTTCTCACTAGCGGAAAATGGTTTTGACTGAGGTGGTTTACTTCCTGGAAGCTCGATGATTCTCATTGTGAAATCCTTACTACATCCGATTTCATTCGGCTCTAAGGCAATGCAATCTCGAAAATTATTCAAAATCCCAAGAAGCTCCTCAACTGTTTCTGATTGTACCTCGTCACCCACATCAATATCATCATACTCAACGACCGATTTCATAATCATTGGATTTTCTAACTTACATGTTGTTGTTTGTTCGATATAAAAAGTTTCTCCGATATTCACTTCTTCCTTTCCGCTGTTCACCACTGGTAGCAAAATATGTTCGTCTTCTTGAGTCGCTGTGATGAAAGATACGGTCCCACTGGCTATTGTGGTTTCACATTCAACCTTCCACAAAGACGTGATGGTTCTATCGTCCTTATCCAAACAAAAGTCTGCAAACGGATCCGTTGCCTTCTTCTTTTTGAACATCAGTGAGTTATCTTCCTTTATATATATGATTTCAGGACGTTCAGTGTACGTACGGCCAACGATCATATCGCAAGATTGGACATCATCAGGAACAACTCGAATCCTCACATCTTCTGTTTCAGCCTCATCAACTTTAAGCGTGGCTCTAATAAATCCTGGAGATACAACTTTGAACTTTGGTGGACCAAATGCCTTTAACTCCATGATGCCTTGCTGAATGTTGAAGCCATTCAACAATGCCACTGTGGCCTTTATCGTGCAATCTGAACTACCCATGTCGATAAACGCATTCAATTCGCAATCATTCACCTTAACTTGTTTAAGGTATTTCTGGATGCCATTATTTACGACAGGTCCCTCAACTTGTTTGACTATTCCTTGATTGTTGTTGGGACAGCTACGAGAGATGTGACCCTTTTGCTTACAATGAAAACATGTTCGTTCATTTCTGGGATCAGGACAATTTCTTGCTAGATGACCACCTTTACCACAATTGTAGCATACCAATTCTTTTATTACACGTGGTCGATTGTCTGTGTCTTGATAATCGTTGCTCCTTGGTAAAACCGCGGACTGATTAAATTCGAAAGATTTGAATCGCTCCTGACTAAAACGTGATGAATTCATTCTCTCAAATCTAAGAATGTCGTGCAGCAGATCATCAGCGTCAAGGTGTCGACAGCCCATCAAGGAGTTCGCTGCATCTCGAGCCCATAGGCCGGTTAGTATCATTTCCTTCGTCTCGTCAAAACTAAGCTTCAGCTGTCGGCAAAGATCGTATTTTTCGTGAAAATAATTGTTGGATGATTCGTTCTTGCGTTGTAAGCGACTTGCCATTCTTTGCCATCTCATGGCCGTATTTTCCCTGATGTAAAAGGTGCTCTCGAATGCTGCTTTAAACTGACCCCAACTTTTAATATCATCTGCCCTCGAATTGAACCAACGCCTTGCACCACCAACCAAATTCGTCTTAGCGACATCTAAAGCATATTCCCCCGGCCACCGATGAAGATGGCACATACTTTCAATAGTATTGAGCCACCCTTGTGCCAATACTGTGTCGCCTTCGCCATCAAATTTGTCGATATTTTTCGTTAAATCGGGCATTATGTGACAAGCTACTGTTGCATATTCAGAAGTCCCTAGAGTACTTTTGGCATTTGAAAAAACATTCGAAGTCAACCCCTGAATTTGTTCTACCAAAATGTCTATGGTTTGGTCACGTCTTTTCATTTGTTCGTTGCGAATTTGACTTTCATTGATCATATACTCGATCATCCTTTCCATTTTTCCCACAGTTCCAGAATTTTCTTGTATTGATCCTCCCTGGTTGTTAAAATTGTTATACGCTTCCGGTTGCTCCTGTCGACCTACATCCGTCTCGCTTTTGCGTTCAGACCGAACAGTCTCTCTATCATACCCCTCAATAACATTCTTTTTTTCGCCAATATTTAGATTATCAACTACCTGTGTTTGCTTTGTTTCTTTCTGAGCACAATCGGCTTCAACACGTTCTAGCTCTCTCTTTCTCTCTCGTTCATCAGCTCTATCCTCTCTTGGCGTCACCATGATGAACAACAAGAAATAACACGAACAGAATTACAAGAAACACACTCCTCAAACCAGTAATCAATAAACTGTATTTTTTTTATTTTCAAAAGGCAAGAAAAACGTCGTTAACACCGTTACTCGGTATAAATATATTTATGTATGTTTAATCGAATAGAGTAGTCTGCCGCTAACGTTAACTTCACCGCCGACACCGACGACACTACTGCGTAGAAAAACTAACAACCAAAACGACAACAACACACAAACAAAAGAAAGTGATTTTGAGCGAATTTCTTCATAAAATTTACGGTAATTATTTTGGTACATATATATATATATATGTCAAATTGAATAGCTCGCCACTCCTGTTAACTTCTCCCTCGACGCTACCGACTCTACTACGTAGATAAAATACCCGAACGACGAAACAAAAACAACACACAATGAAATGAAAATGACTCTGCGCAATTTATTTTATAAAATTTCAATCTTTTCCCAATAATTCTTTCTATTTTTAAACTCAGTTATTAATGCCCGCTCACTATATTTTTTTTCAATGCTGACGTTTTTATTATTGCGTACAATATTATTTTTCATTTAAAATTCCACCTCACGCGAATCTAAACCACGCCAAATCACAAAGAAGATAAAACAAAATGGTGGTAATATCCCACTTCTGAATTGTTAGTGATACTCCAAAAATCTTCGAATATCACCCGACCGAAAACACAGTAATTCTCACACCGAAGAAATAAAACGCCACTTATTGACTTTTTCGTCGAGAATTAATTATTAAAGTCGACCAACTTTATTAAACTCATAAACTTTATTAATCGCCCCAACTCAACGTCCACACTCTTCGACTCGCAAAACTCAACCACCAACCAACTCGTTTCTGCTACGATCAATTCTCCTTATCTCAACGAGTTGGCAGCGTTCAACAATTGCACTCTTTTATTATAAAAGCTATAAAAGCCGCTAACATATGTTTAATTATATTTTATATTTTTTGTATTAATTTGTTTTTATTTAATTCTACTTTAATATTATTTGGATAATAATAATTTTAATATCATGAAAAATTCAACATTAATAATGATTTTAAAACGATCTTACATTAAAAAGATGATTCTATGGAAGATCCTACAACGCTAGTGAAGGGGCTATCTTCCTTTTCCTCTTCTTCTTAAAGTTACTGGGGGTCCTTTTTTCACATTCCCTCGTTGGTGACACGATCTATAGAACTTTGCGCGAATATTACAAGTATGCCAACTAATAAAGGACTTTATGACTTATTGCGCGGAGTATTAGCTTTTCACCTGGGCCACACGCGCCAATTATACTAATTTTGTTTGGTGTAGTTTTTAAAAAATGTTCATTAGAGACGGAGCTCTGATGTTCTTTACTGTTCAGAATAAAACTAAGAACTCAACTTATGAACTATATGAACTTAACATGAAACCTATATTGTGTGGCATCCAAAGGAAGTCATCGTCGTCGCAGACATAGCATCAGCGGATGAAAGCACATTAACCGGGTGCTCGTAATGTTGTGGAATGTCGCAATATTTTTATAGCGTTGGCATAATTATCATTCCAAAGGCACGTACAGCAAATGCTCATAGTATTCTACAATGTTGCAACGCACGGCAAATCTAATGATGCAGCGTAAACTTATGCGGCTTTTGGTATATATCTTATAATCTTTCAAAAAGCATTATAGTCCTTTTAGTGAGGAAGGCGCTAGATATCCAAGTAAACCTCACACTATAAATTCTATATAATAAAACTCCAAGAAATCAAAACAGAATTAAACAATTATTTACTCTAAAAAAACAGTTTTTAATTATAATTCGTGTTTTTATTAGACTGATGTAAGAAATAAATCAAATTGCATTTAGAAACCAAGTGAATTGTATACAATTAAAAAAATTCTATTATTTCAAAGATGATCTGCTATAATAATTATGTTTTTAAAGCTGTATAGGACGTAATTGTTAAATTAAAAGATGGTTTCATTTCAAGTAGGTCACTTTGCTGCGCGAACCTTTTATATCATAACAATGTTGTTGTCACGTTCAAATGCTAAATCTGCTTCCCTCTGCGCGTCTTCCTCAGTCCATTCACCACATTTTGCTAGTACATCCAGATCCACGTCACGATCAGAGTTTTCTTTCTTTGGGAGCAACAGTTACAATTTATGTAAATTTTTTATACAAACGACATTTTAAAACATTCAAAAAGCAACATAGAAAAAATTGGAGGTGTGGGCACAACACGACTTTCTTTTACGGATGGGACCGAAATCTGCAGTAAATGTATATTACATTTTTTAAAAAATTTTTTTTGTTTTTCGTTTAAATTTCTTTTGCACTTTAAATATTTCTCAAAGTGCTATACTTTTTGAGTTATTTGCAAAAACTCAAAAAACTGTCACTTCCGTTTGTCAGATTTCCGTCAAAATCACCTGGCCCTCAGAATTTATGTAAAAAGCTTAAATATGAATTTTCATCCCGAGTTCAACCGTCTGGGCTGTAGAGTGGACAGAGACAGACATACAGACAGACAGGGATTTGTTTATTTTCGCTATTTCTGACTCAAAAGATACGGTAATGGGTAAATCTTCAAAAATCCCGAGTTCGATTATTTTCGTGATTACTATACTTCCTTTTTCCTTTTTTTAAATTTTCAGAAGATTTTTAATAATAATTTTGACTAAATGCAAATTATCCCAATTTTTATTGTTTTTATCTAAGTACAATTTTTTTTTAACTACTTGCCTGGCTTTAACAAAAAATTGTGCAGAAATTTACAGTACATGTTGAATCAAATCTTTCGCGTTAATTTTTTATAACGTTTGCCGCTAACTAAGTTAGAAGTAGTATGCTTTCTACGTAATTTTAATCGTTTTTTTTTTCTTAACATACAGTTTTGAATTTTAATTGAAGGAATCTCCCAGGTTAAATGATAACAAAATAATTTTGTTAGTTACTTTTCCCAATCATTATTTTTGTTAGTGATCAAAAGAACTCAAGGCTTACATCAATATGGAAAAATTCATAACAATCGGTAAAATTAAAAACCCTATAGCCGCGATAACTATCACATGATGTGATAATCACTTTTGGTATTCTGTTAGTCAAGCGGAAATTTATTTTATACATATACCTATTATTTTAGGCTTAGAGCGATCTCAAAAATAAAACTTTACGTTTTTTCTAAGAGATTTTACGATGTCTCCTGCACAGAACAGTATCTGTGGGTTTTTAAAACTTTTTTATTAGCTCGCTTTCGTGTATGTCTGTCTCTGCGGGTGGAATTTTGTTATTGATTTTAAACTAACTTCCCATTAAGCTAGAGACTGGAAACTTTAAGCATGGCTCAGAACTGGATGAACCTTGATATATCACAAAAAAGACAACAAATCGCAAAAAAAAAAAATAATAATTCAACGCGAGTTTGCAATTTGTTTTAGATCAAAGCAATCTACTACGCATAATACTCGTTTAAATAAAAAATGTATTTTTATTAGCTAACATGTTTCTTATTTATTTTCAATTATCGATAGCATAAAACTGAATGCTTCTTTATAAACTCGACATACTTTTCCCTTTTTTTTTAAAAAATATTTGTTTAATTATTAATCTCTTTTAAATAAATAACAAACGACTGTATAACAATGGAGCGTGGCTACACAGGCGTGGGAATGAAAGTCATTCCAATGAACGTTGTGGCTACACATAACGAAGCATTTGTGTGTTTTTGTTTGTATGTTCGTCAATTTGTTGTTGTTTTGCGGTATAGAACGTTCATGCTTGCGCCGAATCATTTTTGTAGTTACTGTTACTGTTTCGCTAGACATGACTTTCATTTCCAAGATCGTGTAGCCACGCTCATAGATATTAGGTCAGTTATAACAAAAACTATTTTTAGTGCTGCCAGATAGGTATAGCTTGTCAGTTATCGTATAGCATGAATCGACTAATGTCATGTTTTCTTTTAGAAAAGGTATTGAATTCTGAAATGTGAGGAGTCTACTTTACTCTCGTTAATAAGGGTCCCCACAACAACTTATTCCACAAACTTGAAAAAGAGGTTCTACAGTATAAACTCTAGGGAGACAAGATGGCTTTATACGGAAGAGTTCAAAAACACTGTCCTTATCATATTGCCCGGTCCCTTCCCATCTCTTATGTTACCGCTTCATGCTTTACGTATATGAATGCAGATTATTGTCCATTGAATAAAGAAAAAGTTTCTCGTCGCCGGACGACTACACAAATTTAATCGTAGAATGAATGTAAAAATCAGAACAAAATGGTACACGATTAAGCAGCATGGTCTGCAAGGTCACATACAAGATTTCCGGTGGCCGAAATGAGATCAGCAAATTTATGGTGGGTTTTATTGAATTTTCTTTTACTTTAGAGTTATCTCGTTTCCATGGGGGGTTGAACCCAGGTTGAACCTGGTTTAGCGCTCATAGAAACAGGGTTGAGTTGAGTTTTCGTTAAACTCAGTTTGAACTCAACGAAAATACCTGGTTTGAGTAGAGTTTAATTCAAAATTTCGATTTTTATTATTTTGTAAGTAGACGTCGGATTTTGTATTATTTTGTCAAAATTTCAACTCTGTTTCAACATGGAAACGCGTGGCGCCATTTTGCATTTAACGAAAATAAATGTAAACCCAATCCAATTCAATCCAGGTTCATAGAAACGCAGTGATTGTTAGACATGCAACATAAGTTTGCAAGTGTTAGTGTAAGAAAGATTATCAATAAATCGATTAAAGTAAAGTTTTTGGCAGCGTTCGTGAATCCGACGTGGGACTACTGCTTACATCAACTTCACACAAACGTTTCAAATGTTGGAAGGAATTTAGCGTATGTATCCATTCACAACACTTTTTGTAAAAATGTGGAACTGATCGGGCCCCAGGGCACTACAAATTTTGTAAACATGTGTATATCAGATGACAAAACATTTTGTAAAAATTCCATATAAATATAAATTCCATGTAAAATACCATATAAATTTTTTCAAAACTAACCCGATTCAAACTTTTCACACATGTGTATCTCCAATTAGACAATTTACATGAACAATTCTAATGAGTTGTTTTTTATCTAATTAGTTATGTGACACAAGTTACCTTTTAAAAGGTGTGAATTATGGTTTTTAATCGCGGACGATTTACCCGGGATTTCGGTAATAATATTTTCTAATCCCAGGATAAGTAAAAATAATTATAAATACTAAAAAAGGAATTTATTCAAGTATTTAAATTCAGTTTTATGTTAACATTATTAAAATAAAATTTTAAAACGGAAATTCTATGAATTGAGTCTAGCTATTTCGAATTTTTGAAACAACCAAAATTCCGGTAGCCGAAAACGCTCGTTCCGACTCTACATTTGTTAGAAATACTGAATATAAACATATGTTAAGTTTTTGTAAAATTGGACCTTTATATCTGGTGTCTTCAAACATTTTTAACACTTTTGTGTTGAGCTGCTGTATATTTCCCTTACTTTGACGAATTTCCGGAACTTAAGTTAAGCTGCTGAATTGCATTAAATTAATTTCTGGTGTCTTCAAACATTTTTAACACGTTTGTGTTGAACTGCTGTATATTTCCCTTACTTTGACGAATTTCCGGAACTTAAGTTAAGCTGCTGAATTGCATTAAATTTGCCTTCTAAACCGTCACAAACTTCCTTCCTTCCTTCCCTATTTAAATTTCAGATCCCGAAGAATCACAGAGTTCCATTTCTAACATATTCAGAAATCATAGTGCAGCCACAGCATCAACGTCAGTGTATGGTCATTATATTGAATTATATTGTCAGTTATATGCCGTCGCGAACGTACGTGCTGTGTGCTGCGTGTCGACACAAATAATAAAATTCTGGCACTGAGTGAAACTCAGGTATTTGATAATTCTGTTGTATCGAAATTTAATCTGCCTGGGTATAGCTTGGTGCCCTTATTTTTCTCTCGACGCGGACTCTCAATCTATGTCCGGAGTGATGTTGCGTTTCAGCTTTTGCCTCAATTTAGCCAAAGTTCCAAACCGGAATTCAATTTCATTTGGCTCAAAGTTAAGGTACAAGAGCGCAACATCTACTAATGTTTCCTTTACAGAAGCCGGCACTTAGACAGTGTTTCTACCCAGAGTGAGTTTGATGCACTGTCTGATTCAATCTTAAGAATTGACAAAAAACATGAAACCGTTATTGCGGGCGATTTCAATGTACACAATTCTGGGTGGCTTCGCTATTCTGGCCAGACAACACCCGAAGGAAGGTGTGTTGAGTTATTCGCTGAGTTTAATCACCTTACTCAGCTTGTAAATGAGCCTACCCGAATACCTGACATTGCAATCATTCCGCTAACACCCTTGACTTGTTCCTTACATCTCGTCCTGATGAATACTCCGTCAATGTTTTATCGCCTCTAGGCTCGTCAGACCATTGTGTAGTATCAGCTAATTTATCGTTAATAAACCACGTAGTTAGAGAAAAAACTCCCAAAAAAATAGTATGGCAATACGAGAACGGCCTTAACAACTTCTTTGGGAAAACTAACTGGTCGCTATTTTTTTGTGATAGCAACGTGGATGCCGCCGCTGATGCAATCACAAACATCATTCTTATTGGTATGAGAAAGTTTATCCCTTTCAGGGATGTCTATTAAATCAAAGGAAAATGGATGGTATGACTTGAGCTGTAAAGAGGCTTCTAGGATTAGAGAGGTATGCTTTCGCTTTTACAAAGCAAACCCAACCAAGGAACACCGAAAAAAGTTTAAACGAGCAAGAAATGATTGCAATGCCTATCTTCGGTGAGTCAAAATCGCCTACGACCAAAAATTAAGGCAAAAAATACTACAATGTCCCAAAGGTAGTAAAAATTTCTGGTCTTTCGTGAAATGAATCAAAAATACAGCCTCGTCGTCGATTCCAACGCTCATTTATAATGACAGTCCAGTTGTAAGCTCTATAGACAAGAACAATCTGGACTCTTTCAGAGAAGTTGTCATTTGTCAGCCCATACCCAAAAAAGGCGAGCCGTCGTCTCCTTCTTCGTACCGACCCATAGCACTTCCATCCATTCTTTCCAAGGTCATGGAAACGCTGATCAATTATCAGCTTAAGAAATATCTTGAAACCAACGAAATCCTTCGTGACCGGCAGTATGGATTTCGTGTGCAACGTTCTACTGGTGATTTGATGGTATATCTCACCGAACAGTGGAACCGATCTTTGCACCATTTTGGAGAAAGCAAAGCACCGACACTCTTTCTCATTTTTATTAATGATCTCTTATCTGTGACTTCTAATCCAATTCACTCTTTCGCTGACGACAGCACTCTCAGCTTCTCATATAAGTTTGAGGAACGTCCCTCCACCTCTGATGTGGAACTCAAACAACTTCGTATGTTAAGCACGTTAAATTCTGACCTTGACAGCATAATACAATGGGGAGAAATCAATAGAGTAGAATTTAACGCTTCCAAAACCCAATGCTGTCTCCTGTCGTCCAAGCAAATCCTAAACCCTATGCCATTATCCATGAATGGCACTTGCACCGAGGAAATGAAATGAAATGAAAATCTCGCAATTCTCGGTATGTGCGTTAACGACAAGCTTCGTTGGAATGACCACATATTTACCGTCGCTAAAAATGCTGCGAAATGTTTAGGTTTTCTAGCCTGGTGCAAGAAATATTTTACTCCCTCTGATCTGGCTATCATATACAAGGCTTTTATTCGCCCTAAACTTGAGTACAATTGCCATATCTGGTCTGGTGCGCCGAAGACTAGTTTGCATCAGCTAGATAGAATACAAAACCGCGCGATAAAACTTATCGGTGACGAAAATATAGCGAAACCAATAGATTCGCTTGAAAACCGCAGTTTCTTGCTTGTCACTATTTTATCGCTTCTTCTACCAGCGGTGCTCAAGAGAAAAAGCCAGCTGCATGTCACCTCTCACTTGCAATACTCGTGGCGCTCTAAATACTCATCAGTTTACCCTCAAGCCCATCTTCGGACGTACAGTTAAATTCAGGGATTCGTTCTTCAGCCGTACAACACGTATGTGAAATGCTCTGCCAAGCTCTGTCTTCTTCTCTTTTTCCTTAACGCCCACGCTGTGCAATAATATGAACTAATGTACTCTCTGTACCCTAATAGACTTTTTAATTTCTCTTTTGCATTCGAATACTCTGTTCAAACAAAACGTGTACAATAACTAGAGTTTTGGCAGTCTCTTAGGTAGACTCTAAGCTTGCAGCATAGTTTGGAGCGAAGTCTAAATTAAGTGAAAACTTGGAAGAATGATCATATCTTAGTCGCTCTTTGATAGTTCATCAAATTATTTAATTGGTATTTATTTTGAAAGTACTAAAAATTTGATATCTATAATACAAACATATTATTTTGACATTCGTATTATTGCCTTGCTAAGTGATGTAAACGGTTAAAATCTAAATATTTTTCAGATATTTTTCATTCACTTTGTTCAGTTTTTTAAATACAGAATCAATGTATAGCTCTGACAAAGTGCGCACATGGAAGAAGGCAGCGTAAGACATCCCCAGTGCGAACCCCTTATCTTCAAATTAAACAACGGCATTATCTAAAGCTGATGAATACTTATCGCATATGCAAGTTGTAATGGAAATTGCTTTCTGGTAAACGTATTAAACCTTTTTTGAAAAATACGGAAACTGGTTTTATATGCAAGATGTTGGTGTTTTCAATTCGTTTTAGCCTGCAGTCCCTGCACACAAAGTAATCTCAACCATGATGCATATAGCTAATACATTAATTAAACGACCATCTTCACGATGCTTATTTTTAATCTTTTTTAAGTGCAATTGTTGTTTTATATACGGTACGATCAACGTATCGAAAACAGGCAATTAATATATGTCGAGATCAGCTACAGTAAAATATGCTAGTACTATGCATCTTTAAAAGATTTACCTCACCTCTCAATGGAACATTGCAAACTACTTTTTGTTTGCAAAAAACATAATCAGTTTCAAAGCTTGTCAGCTTAACAATCGTAATACATGTTTTTTATATATGTATATATCTTTATTCATTACAATAACTATTAAAGATCAAACAAGCTGGAGCAAGTGGACCCTTAAGTCCATAGTTTGTTCTAAAATTAGTTAAATGCAGAAAGCTTCCAACTCTTAATTGCCTACTCGTTTCATTAAACGAGTTTAACTTAGAAGATTAGAAGAGACTCATTATAAAAACATGTAGAGTGCTGTGTGTACCATTTAGCATGAAAAAATGTGTATGTGATCTATTGATCCAGGGATCCCGTTTCAAAATATAATGGGTTCGTTTTTGTTTCTAAAATTGTAGCCTCCTTCAATTTTAGTCAATTCAATTCTATACAAAAATTCTGGACAATTTATGAAAATAAGATTTAAAAAAAAAATATAAAAAAAAATAAGAAAGCACTCTTACCATATTGTCCGACCCTCCCAAAATATTGCGGTTTTTAAATTCTCTATATTAACTTCGCGTGCACGTGGCTGGCTGGTTGGCTGGATGGTCAGATTTTCTGATCAATTTTTAGCCCACTTCCCATGGCCCGATTTTGCACACATGTATATTTCCGGTGACAATACTTTCTATTAAAATTTGAGGCCCCTCGGACCTCGGGTTCGGGGGGCTCTCATACAAATATTTTACAAAATTTACCCGATTTTCTTTAAATTTTGTACACATGTGTGTCTTCGATGGAAAACACTTTTTGTAAAAATTTGGAGCGATCGGCCCCTTGGGGACCCCAATATACAATTTTAAAATATCGCTATATCGCATCAGATCACGGCAAAGTCTGAGCTCTGTGCTTTGTGAGCAACGCTGTTCGCTGCCGCTGCGTCATTTCGTGGATAATTTTGCCACAAGCCGAGCACGCAGTGTGTGTGTGTGTGTGTGTGTATCTCCGATTAGAGAATTTACAAGAAAAATTTTAATTTTTATGGGTTGTTTTTTTGTTTTCATTCAATAACAAAAGTTCAGCAAAATTTCAGAAGGCTACTATTCTAAAATTCTAAAAAATGAATAATTGGTAAAAAAAATTCGTGTGGTGACCCTTGACCCAGGAGTCTGACCACTTTTAAATTATGTCTATTAAGTGCTCATAATGGTATCAAACCTCTACAAATACCATAAAGTTTGAACGCGATCGGTTGAAGGGATTGGCCGTCCATAGCGAATAAACATACTTTTATATTAAAGAAAATTTTAACTAATTTATTTAACTGTTAATATACCTGTTTATCGGCTGTGGCAAATTTTGTAAACATATTTGCGTATATCTGTTTTTCGCGAGCATGAGAATCCTTTATTTTCTGTTTGCAAATTGTAATTTGATTTAATGCAGCTTTGTTAAAAGGGTCTAGTTTGACAACCTGAAATTATTTTTCTAGAAAATTTATTTTAATTGTTTTGCTTGTTGTTTTCTTACTTTTTGAAAGTCCTCAAGAGCAGAGTTTAATTCATTTATGGCTAAGTTACATTGACCTCGGCGATATAAGGCTTTAATGTTGCTTGATTCTAATTTTAGCGCTTCATTACACTATAACAAAATATATAAATACATTGCAGAAAAACTTTTAAGTATATATTATAATTTTTACTGACTGCGTATTTTCCCTCAAAGTGGTCATTCATTTTTTGGAAGCAGAGTGCTAAATTTAACTGTGTTGTGACTTTAAGTTTTTCAAATTCTTCGTTATCTGTGAAATAAGTTTTTGTATTTTAGCTTACTACGAACAATATTTTTGACTTACTGTTTTCGGGAAGAATGCCAAAACTTTTCTTGTACATTTTAATTGCTAATGGAAAGTTTTCTTTTTTAAAATATGATGTACCCTTTTCCTTAAAAATAATTGCTTGCTCAAAACGTTCATTATCGCCAAGTTTCCATTCTTCGATAGCCTAAATTTGATAACAAAAGTCAATTTGGCTTTCTACTGGCAGAAAAAAATTTGAAATTTCAATTTTCATGTTCTACGGGCACAAAAATTAAATATGTCGACATAGAATCTATTTGTGTGCAAAAATGTACATGTACAACATGAATGGTCGCGAGAAGATATGCCTTCAACACAACGTTCTGTCTCGCCAAAATATTATTGGCAAATATGCGTTTTAAGGTTTTAAGGTATTTTGACCTTTAAACCCAAAACCCCAGAAATGTGGGCGGGGTTAGGGGAAACGCCTCCTTTATGAGAGAAGCTTCCAAAGTATTGAGCTCTTTTTTGAAATATGCATTCTATGCATTCTGGTTTGATAGATGTTAGGGGTTTAATTGGTATCATATAAAAGGTAATAAAAATACGTTTCATCTTATAAAAATTTTGGGTTCAATTTAGCCTCCCTCAGCAGCGTTAGAGCCAAAATGCCTTTTTTTCTCATTAAACTTCAGCAGGATACATGTTTAAAAGTGAGCTGCCTAAATATTGGTATCAAATGAAAGGTCAAAATTAAATAAGAAAAATGAATTTTTAAAAAAAAAGCTTCAAAATTTTCGAAGCCATAATCTCCTAAAGGGGGAATTTCCCCCGAACAAGATTGCGGTTTTCGAGGTCTACTCATTAAGGGCTTTCAGAGGAGTGGTGTCAGAAACCCTAACCCCCAATACCTTATAATGCACTTTAGGCACAATGAAAAACAATAACTAGTTGTACTAGTTGGATACATGACAAAAATATATCAATGCCGTTTCATGTTCTATTAGCACGTCAAAATTATCGTAAATGCTGAAAATCCAATAGAAAGCCAGTCCGAAGATGCATACGCTCATTTACCTTTTCGCATTCTAATAACTTTACTGTGTACTCGACCGTGGCATTTGGTGGAATGTTAAAAGATTCATTTCCTTTGATACCGAAAGCATATCTCGGTTTTATTTTAAGTCTGAAAAATATAAAGATTTTCTCAAATATTTACCTGTACAGATTCAAAATAAAAAGAGAGCTGTACCTTGAGGTTTCCCCTACAACTATTTTGGCTAGTGCTATTTCAACACCTTCGATAATGCCACAATCACAACCTTCGCCATAATTAAATTGTGCTTCACGTTGTTCAAACGTGTTTCCTTCGTATTTACCCACAATATGAACTAGTAAGATTACAAGATATATGTACAGATTAGCAATTTATTATGTATTGTTGTAAATCGCAACAGAAACATAAAAAGGTTTTATGACCGTTAATTATTGTATTCAATGGGCATCTACACACGGGATAAATTCCACCGGGGAAAAATCGAGTTCGTTGGGAAGCGGAGAGCGCGTATTGAAACGGATTAAAATCGTCCACCTATGGCGAGCTGGAATAATGAAGATAAAAACACATCATACACAAATTCATACAATTTCATACGAATACAATGAAAAATGGTTCATATATACACACATTCTACCCCCTCCCAGCATAATTCATCACGTGTGTGCTTAAGTGTGGAATAAAACTGGTTTTCCTCCCGGTAGAATTAGACTTGTGTTTGGTGGCCCAATAATACCAGAAGTTATATGTATGTACCTCTGACTAGTGCTCCATCCCCTGGGGAACGTTTTTTATCACTGCTTTCTATAATAAAACGCTCAATACTTCCATCGCTATTGGGACTGACATCTTCGCCTTTCCATTTAAGCATTTCCAGCTATTTTAATGTAAATTATTTTTATAAGTGCTTTCCATAATAAAACTTGATTGTTTTGGTGAGGTAAAATAACAAAAACTATTGCAACTTTTCGCTATGAATGTAAAAATTAATAATAAGGTTAAAAATTAAAACACAGCTTTTGTCTAAGCGGATTAATTTTTATATACATTACAATTATGTATATGCTTTAAAAAAAAACACTAACGCACTTCCAAGATTTTTCTTGTACCTCAAATATTAGTGTCGATTTTGGAGGAATACTCGGTGGGCTTCCGGCATCGCCGTAAGCATATTCCGGAGAACATGTTAAAATACATTTTTCACTCAATTTCATAGTTGGAATTCCCATATCAAAAGCTTTTATAACGCGACCTGAAAATTATAACAAATTATTAACAATTTAAAAAACAGCATTTTATTTCATTACCTTTCCCCAAATCAAATTCAAATGGTTCTCCCCTATCTACACTGGAATCAAAAACTGTTCCATCCGTAAGCTTACCAGTGTAATGCAAATAAACTTTACACCCACGTAAGGGCACTTCATCTCCATATCCAACTTTAAGGATTTCTTTCAAAACACCACCGTCGCCAGATATATCAATTTTATTCCCAGACATCTTTCAATAAAAATTATTTCTATTTTTGTGGGAGAACATCAAACTAACGAAGACCGAAGAGGCGAAGACCGAAACGTTTTGCTGAAACTATTGCTCAATTGCTGAAGAATAAGGGTGCTAGTGCTACCAATCACATAGGGTCTATTCTTTTATTCAACACGAGCTAGTAAAGTTACCCGGAGTACACCGAGCGAATGTTGCACGGCGTAAAAGTATTCGGTGTGTAAACTGGGTAACTATATTCGCTTGTACTCTGCCTTACACTGATATTCCTTTCAGAGTAAAAAATAAGAAACTGTGTATACTCCGTGTCATGCTCGGTTCACAATAAAAAACATAGAGTACAGAGTAAAATTACCCCGGGTAAATAAAAAAAAACAGTGTAATTTCGAGTTTTCGAGAACGAGTTTTCGAGAAACGAACACGAAAGCCGAGAATCTTTCGTTTACATTGTTTTGTTGCATGTGTGTGTGATGTGTTTTACCTAAACCAAATGACATCAGTTGTTGGTGTTAGTAAAAAAGGGGTAAATCTCCCAAAAGTTCAAGATCTGTTTGAGGGGAATCCAATCTACCGTAGATTGGTTTTTTGAAATAAACGAACAACTTGACAGCCAAAAAAGCATTCTACGGCAGATTTTTTTTAAAAAAAAATCGACATAAATTTTTGACGTACCACTGCTCGCTCGGGTTGAATAAAAGAATAGAACCTTAGTCAAAACTTTAAAGTATGGTGGGAAACACAATATCCGAGACGGCGACAGAAAAAATTTAGAATAAAAGTATTAGTAGTTATTGAAAATAAAAAACTGAGAAAAAGGAGGAGACAAGTTCGGTGAAAAAACCCGAGAACAGAGCTCTCAGAATTGGATAACTTAAAGCCAATTACTAACAATTGCTGCGTTGCTTTGGCGTTGCAATTTGGCTTTACCGCCTTACGATGAGCACCAGTACTCTAAAACGGCTTAAGTTTTCTTAATCCTGATCATTTTTATTTATGCTGTTTTGCTATGGCTAATCCAGCTTGGCTTACAGCAAAATCGCATAAGCATAAAGCCGAAAATAAATCCAAAACAGCATTACTTCGGCTTAATGTCGCTTAATCCGCCTTACTGTGAGCGCTATAACTATTTTCACTATTTTTCACGGTGTCCCACCTCTCGCGAATGGGTGACAAACGTTCCGAGAGTAATACCTTGTCACGGAAAGCTTCTCAATTCGCCGTTCGGATCCGGCCTTAAATTGTAGATCCCTTCCATTTGCGCCAAAAATTAACATGCGCAGCACAAATGGTCGCTAGAAGTTAGGCCTTGGACCGCAATGGTCTGTCGCGCCGAATATTATTATTATATTATTATATAAAACTGATAAAATTGACAGAAAGCGCATTATCGCCTTATGCAAATATGCAATGTGATTTTATAATATACTGTGGTGATCAATCAGTGAAGCTCAAAATATTTTATTTTATATCGTGTCAGCAAACAAACAACCCCAAAAATGAGAGTGTAATGATTTCCAACTATGGTCAAGCGATTGGTGATATGGTCCCCGGATAGCAGGGAGAGTAAGTCCGGGGGCTGCGATGCCGGGCTAAGAAGAGAAATAGAAACGCCTTAAGAATAATGTCATTAGTATTGCTAGTCAGCAGTTAGATGAAGTCTCATCTTAGTACTCGTATAGATCGAAACGACTGGTTCGATGACGAATGTAAGCTAGCGACTGAACGCAAGAATGTTGCGTACCAAGCAATGCAACAATCTATAAGAACGCGGGCACGCGAAGATGTATATAAAGAGCTCAGAAGGTATGAAAAAACAATTCACCGGTGAAAGAAAGAAGCCTGGGAGAAGAATCTCGTCCATGAACTAGAACCGAACAGAGAGCGAGGACCGCACCAGCCGCGGAAGTTCTACCAAAGAGTCCGCGGTATGACGCAATATACACCGCGTTGCACATACTGCAAAGAAAAAGAGGGTAATCTGTCGCCGATCTCAAAGGAATCTCAGAGCGATAGGAATATCACTTTAAGGATTTGCTTAATGGCCAGCTAACTGAGGAATTGGAGGCTCCACCAATGACCGAAGAACACACTATGCTGCCACCAAGCATAGACGAAGTTAATAATAATAATATTCGGCGCGACAGACCGTTGCGGTCTAAGGCCTAGCTTCTCGCGACCATTTGTGTTCAACATGTATATTTTTGCAATTTAATACAGTATCCGAACGGCGAACTGAGAAGCTTTCCGTGACAAGTTATTACTCTTGGATGTTTGTCAGACATTAGTGAGGGGTGGGACCGTGAAAGATACTTTTGGTGTTTTCTGGGATTAGAACTACGAACCCTTTGCTCAGAAATCCATTCACTTAACCACTGAGCCACGGCGCCCAGCAGTAAGTAAGCAGAGATATAAAACGGCTCCAAAATAATAAGGACCCGGGATCAGATCGTATCCCAGCGGATCGGATTAAAACAGGAGGCCCCGTAATACACCAAGCAATCCACGAACTAATTGTGCTAGTATTGGAGGAAGAAGCTATGCCAGAAGACTAGCGAAGAGGCATCCCTTGCCACATACAAAAGAAAGGAGATATCACAACCTGCAGCAATTTTTTTATAATTCGCGCACACTTAAAGTGGCTCGCACCCTTATAATGATGCTCGGCTATATTCTTAAGGAAAAGGAAGAGAAAAAAGGAGATTTATATGAGCTTGTGTTTTGAATGTCTATGGATCATAAATAGACCTATACGCTAAAGTTATCATGGGTCCACACCAGTGTGGCTTCATCCCATGCAAATCAACAACTGATCAAATTTACACCCTTAGGCAGGTGAGGGAAAAATTTCTAGAGTTTCAAAACTCACTACACCATCTTTTTATAGACTTTAAAGCCGTCTATGATAGCATAACCAGAGTAGAACTTTATAAAGCCATGAGAGAATTCGACATCACAAATAAACTGACACGAATATGTAGGTTGACCATGACCAATGTAATAAGCCATGTAAAAATATCCGTATTACTATCAAACACATTCAACATCTATAACGGGCTCCCACAATGGGAAGGACTGGCCTGCGTCCTCTTCAAACTGGCGTTGAAGAAAGTGATCCGAGTGTCTGACGTAACGGCGAGAGCAACAATCCTCTATAAGTCGTCCCTTCAGATACTGGCTTACGCAGACGATATCGACATCCTTGGTAGAAACTTAAGAGCTGTACACGAAGCATTCATCCAGATCGAGCAGGCGGCACGAAATCTGGGGCTGCACATAAATGTCAAGACTCCTCAAATCCAGGAACCTAACCATAACATCCAAGCTGCTGGTATATAAGACAATGATTATACCACTACTTACATGTGGATCCGAGACTTGGGTGCTTAGCAAAAAGCATTCTGACCTCTTAGCCGCGTTCGAGAGAAAAGACTTACGGAGAATTGTTGGCCAAGTATGTGAGGAAGGACGATTCCGGAGATTCTTTAATGATGAGATCTACAAGCGTTACCGCGATGTCGACATCATGAAGAGAATTAAGCTCGGTAGGCTCCGGTGACCAGGACACCTAGCTCGCATGAGCTAAGATGATCCTACTCGGAAAGTCCTTTGCGGTAAGATTTATGGAACACGACAGCGAGACCGGCGAAGCCTACGCTGGAAGGATGGCGTAGACCAGGACGCCCAGAGTTTAGGGATGCCAAACCTTTACTCCCTAGGAAGTATGTAAACAAGCATATATATCAAATGCAAATAAAATTATTAAGTATCGATTGTGGCATGAGAGGCTTGGGCATAGCGAGAATATTGTGTTCACAAAGGCATTAGTTACCATTTAACAGTCCCTCATACTCCACAATTAAAGGGTGTTTCTGAAAGAATGATAAGAACCATAATAGAAAAAGCTCGTGCCATGGTAAATGGAGCGAAACTACAGAAAACTTTCTGGGGTGAACATGTTTTGACAGCAACATATTTGATTATTAGAAATACCAGTGTTACATTAAAAGAAAATATGAAAACACCATACGAAATGTGGCATTGTAGAAAACCAAATTTTAAATATTTAAAAATTTTTGGTTCAACAGTATATGTTCATGATAGAAAGAGATGAAGAAAGAGAAAGTTTGATGGGAAATCATGGAAAGAAATTATTGTTGGATATGAACCAAATGGGTATAAAGTATGGGATATGGAATCCAGCAAATTTACAATGGCTAGAGATGTTATTGTTAATGAGACAAATATGACAAATTATAGAGCTGTAATTAACAATAAATTTACTAAAAATAATTTCACGAAAGTACGGAATATTTCCTGAATGAATGGCAAGGAATGTGTAAAGCCTAATTTTCCGAATGAAAGTACGGAATATTTCCTGAATGATAGTAAGGAATGTGTAAACCCTGATTTCCAGAATGATAGTACGGAATGTCTCCAGAATGATAGAATGGAGTGTGTTCAATCGAATTTTCTGGATGAGAGTAAGAAAAAGTTTTGATGAAATAGAATCAGATAAGCAGCCAAGTGATAGTTTGTCTCTTAAAGATACATAATTCCGATTCTGTTATGACTAACGCTACAGACATATTAATTATATGTGAAAACAATAGTGAATTGAAAGGTTCGCATGTTGAGATTAGAAAGAGTAAAAGAATTAAGGAGAGACCATAATATAGAGATTTAATAAATAATTGTGTAATGAATAGACATGCTTCGTTTAGTAGTATCCCTCATTCATTTAAGGAGATTAAAACTGGAAAAGATAGAGTACAATGGGAAGAAACAATTAACGAAGATTTAAATTCACATTTCCTAAATAAAACTTGGTACCTTGTACAAAAGCCTGTTAATAATATATAATTGATTGCAGATAGGTTTTCACGTTTAGGCACAATGAGTTCGTTAAGCCAGTTAAACATAAGGCCAGACTTGTTGCCTATGATGAAACTTTTCAAGGTGTTTCTTGCGGTGACAGTGATGTCTGCAAGTTAAATAAAGCCATTTACGGGCATAAGCAAGCAGCTAGATGTTGGTTTGAGGTGTTTGAACGAGCGTTAAAAGAAATTGGTGTTATAGACTCTTCTGTGCATCGTTGTATTCATATTCTTGATAATAATGACATTATTATATCACGATTTAGTGATATCAACAGCCAACATTGAAACAATGAATAACTTCAAATCTTATTTAATGGTAAAGTTTAGAATGACAGATTTATTAGATATTCGTTTCTTAATTGGAATAAAAATAGATAAGAAAGATGATGGATTACATCGTAGTCAATCTGCTTACATTGAGAATGTCTTAAAGAAATTTAGGATGGATGAATGCAAACCAGTAAATTCTCCACTGCCAACTAAACTAAATTATGAAGCATTAAACTCGGATGATGTGTGTGACACACCATGTCGTAGTTTAATTGGCTGTTTGATGTACATCATGATATGTACAAGACCTGATCTAAGTACAGCCATTAATATAGTCAATAAAGCCATAAAAATAATGGAAAGTTGTGGCAGTGGAAAAAAAAAAATCTTAAGGGAACAATAGACTTAAAACTGACATTCGTTGTAAACTCAAAGTATAGTATATTTTGATTGGCTATGTAGACTCTGATTGGGGTGGAAATGAGAATGATAGAAAAAGACCTAAGGGATACATATTTAAAATGTTTGAGACAAATTTAATCTGTTGGAATACAAGAAAACAGAACTCTAAACTAATAAAAGTTGAGTATATTCCCTCAGACAAACAACTGGCTGAAATGCCTAAAAAACCATTGCCTGCACCTCGATTTGTCGATCAAAGAATTCAATTAGGTTTGCGGTACTAATAATAATGTATTCATACATTTGGATTTAAAGAATTTCATTACTAAATATTTTAAGTTGATTCTTGTCACTATATGGAATTAGATTGATCTCATTTATCTGATTGATTTTAAATTATATTCAATACTAGCTGACCCGACAGACGTTGTCCTGTCCCACTTTCAATAAATTTGTTTGTAATCGTTTTGTGAACTTGTGAAAAGTATTAGTCACATCATTGTGTTACATTTTTTAATTTTGGGTCTTTTACGATCTTTTGGGGTTCTTTTGGGGGTCTTTAATGATTTTTGGGGATTTTGAGGGACTTTCGGAGGTCTTTTTGTGATTCTTTTCGGGGTCTTTTGTGGTCTTTTGGAGATCTTTTTGTCCACAAAATCAAAGAAGAAGCTGTCAAATGACATTTGCGCACGTAACCCAAACAATGGGAATCTATTGGAACAGATATGAAATAACGACTTTTGCTGGACAAATCGCGAACCAACACAAATTTAATATTATTTTAAGTTAGGCTGGAATGCCTTTTTCCAAAGTTTTCATTTCACCGAAAACATTCAAAAGAGTTATTTCCTCAAAATATATCCAATTTATCGTTATCCAAATTTTCCCGCCGGGGACATAACGAACAAAACAATTTTTGCTGTTTATCCGAATTTTTCGACTTTCCTTTGTAATTGTTTTTGTTTCCTAGAATTATAACGAACAAAACAAAAAAAGAATTACGCTAATCCATCGTTCGAATCGTAAGTTATGGTCGCGAGTTCATACATAAATCCTATGGAAAACAGCACTTTCAGTTTCCGAATTTTACAATATTCCGGGCATCTTTTCTATTTTTTTTTTCGCATAAACCTTATTCGGACGATGGCAAATTTATAAAATAAAAGTTAGCCAAATCGGTCTAGTCGTTCTCATTTTTTTTTCACTTTAAAACCTATTCTCATACCTACCAAATATACATAAAAAATTTCATAACAATCGGTCGAGCCCAACACCGTGACACGAGATTTTTATATATTAGATATATATATACATATACATATAAGTAATGATGATCTGATTGGGGTTTTCTATGGGTTTTCCCCAATCCTTGCAACAAATGTTGGATCATGTAATATTCCCCCCTCGGCTTGTCAAAATAGGATTTATATTGAGATTTGAATTGTATTTTTTTTATTTTGTACTAATTTTGATCTATATGCTTTTTGAGGAGGTGTGTTGGAGTTACAGGAATTTTCTAACAGTGTTTTTTATATTAAGTTACTTTCTATAGTGTACAGATTGTGATGAAATTTATGGAGAATTCCTGTAAGTGCAAAAGGCATCGAGATGAACATGAGGTCGGTTAGAGCGGGATTGCACTATCAAACACGTAATGTGAAGAATTTCACAATTTCAGAATGTAGATATGTGTGTATGCCCTGCCTGGTGCTCTAGTTTTTATGTCTCTTGTATTCATTCCTTTTGAGTTATTAATCGTGACAAGTCGCTGCGTGCAGTTTGACAAAAATATAAAATAATATTTTTTTTAAAAGTCAAAACGTGTTTGTTATTTATTTCATTTAAAAAGGCGATAATCTTGATAGTAACACTGCAGCAGAGTTCTGGAAACTGGCGAAGAAACTCAATTGCAAGAAGTATTCTGCATTGCGATTGATCGGGAAACTACTGACTGCTCAAAATTTGGTTTGGGCCAATAGCGCAACAATCAAGTTCGTGGTGTAGTGCTTGCTCTACCTCCTAGTGGTGGTCCCCGGGCAACTATGTGTATAAATCCTTGCTGTATTCAACGCAACGCCGAACGGAGATATCGTCATCGTGATGGGGGACTTGAATGCCAAGGTTGGCAACGACAATGAAGGACTCAAACATGTGATTGGGAAGCACGGCCTTGGCGAACGAAATGACAATGGTGAAAGATTTGTCGATTTTTCCAACACCAACAACCTTGTCATAGGAGGCACCATGTTAAAGCTTAAGACCTGCCACAAGGTCAGCTGGGTGTCAACTGACAGGCAATCATCATCCAACTAAATCGACCATGTGGCGATCAGCCGACGTTTCGGACGTCTTTTAGACAGACAAGGAGCCGACATGGGTATGGTACGGGATCATCACCTTATGGTAGCTACTGTCCAGTTACGTAATACATCAGTTCAAAGAATCCGCAATATCATCCGAATGCCTAGGTATAACATCAACCGGCTAAAGATCCCCTCAGTACGCCAACAATTAAGGGATCATTTATCGGAAGGAGTGGAAGCAATCAGCAGCTGACTGCCGACAACCATCCAGGAACATTGGAAGGCTGTGAAAAATGTTTTCACATCTGGAGCAAAAAGTATTGTTGGTAGAAGCCAGGCAAGGCTCAGCACGTGGCTTACCGAAGATACCTGGAGACGGATTGAAGAACGTAAGCTACTTAAAGCTCGTATTGCAGATATCCCAGCAGCAGCGAGGATCCAGCTAGAGTCCCTGTATCGAAGCAAAATGAGAGAAGTGCAGCGTAGTGTAAGGCGTGACAAACGTAATTATATTAACAACCTGGCCTCAGAAGTAGAGGAAGCAGCGAGCAGGTGCGATAGCGGAACCGTTTACAGAATCACCAAAGAGCTGACAGGTGGGCACCGCTCTAGCCAACATCCGTTGAAAGGCCTAGATGGTGCCGTACTCATTTCAGAGGAGGATCAGCTCAAGCGATGGAAGGAGCATTTCTCTACGGTACTTAACCGTGTATTTGCTAACGATATGCACCCAAATCAAAAGGAGCTGCTGGAATTAACAATTTCCCAAATTCGCACCTCAACTCCCAGTAAAGATGAGATTTTTACCGCGATCAACGCACTAAAGAACAATAAGTCGGTAGGACTAGATGGTATACCCGCAGAGCTTCTGTGTGCCGCTCCAACGACATCAGCAGAGCTTTTATATCCTCTTGTAGAGAGAGCTTGGGAAGCAGAAAATTTCGCCGACGAGTGGAAGATGGGAATGATTGTCAAGCTCCCTAAAAAAGGTAGTCTTATGGAGTGCGCAAACTGGAGAGGCATTTGCGTTCTACCTGCAGTTGCAAATGTAATAGCCAAAGTAGTACTCGAGCAAATTAAGGAACATCTGGAAGATACACTCGATGCCGAACAAGCAGGTTTCCGCTCTGGATCCTCCTGTGTATACCATATAAACAACCTGCGGATCATTATTGAACATTATTCACATCTCCGCTGGGCCAGATGGTATTTCTCCACTAGTTCTGAAGAAGTGTTCTTCCAAGCTGGCATTACCATTGCGTAAGCTTTTTCATCTCTCCTATTCTTCTGGACTCTTCCCGAGAAGTTGGAAAACAGCCTTTGTCCAGCCAATACCCAAAAAAGGCGAGCCGTCGTCTCCTTCTTCGTACCGACCCATAGCACTTACATCCATTCTTTTCAAGGTCATGGAAACGCTGATAAATTTTCAGCTCATGAAATATCTTGAAACCAATGAAATCCTTAGTGACCGGCAGTACGGATTTCGTGGGCAACGTTCTACTGGTGATTTGATGGTATATCTCATCGAACAGTGGAACCGGTCTTTGCATCAATTTGGTGAAAGCAAAGCTGTTGCACTCGATATTTCTAAGGCATTTGACAGAGTTATGCATCAAGCTCTTTTGTCAAAAATGCGTGCCTTTGGTGTCGATGATAAACTGCTTCATTGGATTAGAAGCTATCTTTTGGACCGCTCAATTCAAGTTGTTTTGGACGGATTCAAGTCTCAAATACACCACATAAATGCTGGCGTTCCCCAGGGCTCTGTTCTGTCCCCGACACTCTTTCTCATTTTTATTAATTATTTCTTATCTGTGACTTCTAATCCGATTCACTCTTTCGCTGACGACAGCACTCTCAGCTTCTCATATAAGTTTGAGGAACGTCCCTCCACATCTCATGTGGAACTTAAACAACTGAGTATGTTAAGCACGTTAAATTCTGACCTAGACAGCATAATAAAATGGGGAGAAAACAATCGAGTAGAATTTAACGCTTCCAAAACCCAATGCTGTCTCCTGTTGTCCAAGCGAATCCCAAATCCCATGCCATTATCAATGAATGGCACTTGCATCGAGGAAACTGAAAATCTCGCAATTCTCGGTATGTGCGTTAACGACAAGCTTTGTTGGAATGACCACATATTTACCATCGCCAAAAATGCTGCTCTGACCTGGTTACTATCTACAAGGCTTTTATTCGCCCTAAACTTGAGTACAATTGCCATATCTGGTCTGTTGCGCCTAAAACCACCTAACACCAACTAGATAGAATACAAAACCGTGCGATAAAACTTATCGGTGACGAAAATATTGCGAAATCAATAGATTCGCTTAAACACCGCAGGAACGTCTCCTGCTTGTCACAGTTTTATCGCTTCTTCCACCAGCGGTGCTCAAGAGAAATAGCCAGTTGCATGCCACCTCTCCTTGAATTCAACCGCAATACTCGTGGCGCTCTAAATGCACATCAGTTTGCCCTTAAGCCCATCTTCGGACGTACAGTTAAGTTCAGGGATTCGTTCTTCAGCCGTACAACACGTATGTGGAATGCTCTGCCAAGCTTTGTCTTTCCACATAACTATGATCCACAGACATTCAAGTCTTGGGAGTATTATCTCGACCGAAGGTGGAACCGAACAGGACATTGTCAACCGAATCGGCAAATTCGGTGTTTGGAATGATGTCCAAGATTTGGCGAAGCAATGCGATAAGCTTAAACACCAAGCTGCGACTGTTCCGCTCAAATGTTGAATCTGTGCTGTTGTATGGGTGCAGCACTTTAAAGGTGACCGCTGAAAGTAAAACTCTAACCCCTAACGTGATATGTACTCCTTTTAAGGAATTGCTGAATCCGGAAGTGGTTAAACTTAAGCTTCATTATGCTACTCCCTGTCTAACAAAACATTTGCTGGATGAACGCATTTCACCGCGAGAAATTAATGTAGCTCTGGCTGGACTTAAGGATGGCAAAGCTCCCGGATCTGACCGACTACCGGTAGAATTTTATATATATGGGACCATTGAGCTTACAGACAAGATTGCTCTGGTGTTTAATAAAATAATGGGGAATGGCATTGTTCCGCAGCTAGCGCAAAGCTGTGGGATGCCTCTTCATCTTAATATAGAAGAGTATCAAAATTGGAAACCAATGCTCTATAACCTCATACAATAAGTTGACCTTCAACTTAGGGAATAAAGCGGCGTCGATTTACAGAACCTCGTATAGCCAATTATGTCACAATCTGCAAGACAGTTACTCTAGGGACGAATATAGTGTGGATGAACTATCGATGGTGATAAAACTTCGTGGCGAACTACTCCAGCTGAATTTTATTCCACATAGAGAAGATCTCCCAATTATTTGCACCCTATGTGATCTTGGAGAAAGGGAAGATGTCTTACGTTTCCTTGGAAAGTGCCCGATGCTGAGGGAAACGAGAAGACACTTTTTCGTGACTGATTTTATACCGGACGTGGAAGTACTAGGATGCTTACACAAGCCTAATATGACACAACTGTATCGCTATTGCAAAGTTGCTCTGGCGTATCGAAATCAAATTATTACACGCAACTTCTAGAGTAATCTCTTATTCCTTCGTGATGCTGATGATCTTTATTTTTTTATTTCAATTTTTATTTGTTTTTATTTTACTAAATAAGAAGTGGTAAAACTAGTAAATTACATACAGAATTAATTGTCAATTGGCAGACGGCAATGCCATGCTTTTTTGATTTTGTAGCAAAACAATACTGTAACATTTTAAATGGAAAAATAAGAACTAATCCAATCTAAATCTAATCTAATCATAGGGCACTCATTGACAGCTACTTAAATGGGCCATAGGCTCCTTCAAACCATTCAAAGAACCCGTCGGAGATGGCATTTTTCCAGCGCTCTTACAGAGGGCAACGTTATCTTCATCCCTAAACCAGTCGAGTGAGCTACCTAAATCTTACAGACCAATAAGTCCTCAAAATTATGGAGAGACTTGTTTATGTTCATATAAGAGCCTGGCTAGATATGTCTAGCCCTCTATACTAAAGTCAATTCGCGTACAGGAAAGGAACAAGCACAGAGGGTGCCATTTACTATCTAGTTAAAAGAAAAAAGAGGCTTTTTGCTCCAAGGAAATGGCTCTGTGTGCTTTCCTTCACATTAAGGGTGCTTTCGATAACAATGGCTACGACTCAATAACAAGAGCAATCAGTAACAGAAGTATGGGGGGCTCGACCAACCAATGGATAAGGGCCATGCTGGAAAGCCGAGTCTGTCTGTCTCGGTGACTGCAGATAAAGACTGCCCGCGAGGAGGCGTAGTCTCCCCCTTCTATGGTCACTTGTCATAGACAACCTTTCTAACCGTTCTGCAAAGATCAGGCTACATCGCCATAGGTTATGCTGCCGATTTGGCGATCATAATTAGTGGTAAGTACAGCACGACCATAACAAATGTCATGCAAGGTGCGTTACTTCACGTCTTATAATGGTGCAGTAGAGAAGGGCTTTCCGTCAATCCTTGCAATTCCAGTTAGGTTAAATATCTCGGAGTCATCCTTAATAAACGACTAAACTGGAATTCTTATATCAAGTCCGCCATTGAAAGTGCCACTATGGCCCTGTGGCCCTGTAGACATCTCTACGAGAGAACTTGGAGTCTTAATCCTAAAATGATACATTGGCTTGGTTGGTTGGTTGACCATGATGGTGAAACCAATTATCATGTATGTAGAAGATGGCAGGCAGATCTCGGGCGTCGAAAATGAACACACCAGTTGCATGTGCATGTGTATGCACATGTGTGGATTGCGGTTGTGCGTGCGTGCGCTAATTTCTCACCGTGGTTTGCTGCCCAATCCGACGTCTGCTGCGATTTTTCCCAAAAGGACTGAACACGAAACGTGAAACGTCAAAGGCAAATGGCAGACGAACATAGAGTGTCAAAAAGATAACACACTCTACACTGTAGAGTCTACAGCATTTTTAATGACGTCGAGTTGAGCAGCAAACCCGTTTACATTAGGACTTTTTTAAATAACATTTGCCGTTCTGCAACACTTCTGCCCCCGTGAACCAACTGGATTCACGCAATTCCAATATCCAGAACGGCTAATTTAGAAGAAGGTCTGCAAAGAAAACCTTTTCCTGTTTGAACATCAGTTCGTCGTATTTCACCGTCAGCGCCAGGGCACACCTTTACGACTCGAACTCGTTTCCAGTGAATTCGCGGTGTATCACGATCGCATATTAGGACAAGGTCGCCTACTGCTAGTTGCTTGGATCTTTCACACCACTTGGCACGCCGTGTCAATGTTGGAAGATACTCAGATATCCAGCGTTTCCAGAAATGATCTCGCAACTGCCTTGCAATAAGCCACTGATTTCTTGTAGTTTGAAATTTATCGGGGATCGTATCACAAGCGGGAGTTTGAGCGGTGTTAGCACCATCAAGTAGAAAATGATTTGGCGTGATAGGTTCCTCGTCATCCGTTGTGATTGGAATGTGAGTCAAAGGTCGTGCATTCACGGCATTCTCGGCTTCTACGATGAAACTGTGAAGTGTGTGCTCTTTCGGTGCCACTTCTTTTAGCGTCTGTTTCAACACTCGCTTGACGCATCTAACCATCCGCTCCCATACGCCACCTTCCAATTCCACGCCCTTTAAAGATAGCTCATCTTGAATCCGATTACAGTCGATTACGTTTTTACGTTCCCTTCTAGGCCGACAAAGTTTTTCCATTATCGCTTCTTATCCTGATTGGTCTACCTCTGCGGTTGACAAAATTTCTTATTGCTAGAATGCATGCATCGGTAGATAAGTCGAATGCGATCTCGAGATGTATAGCATGGACTGATAAGCAGGTAAATAATGTGATCCATCTTTTTTCACGCCTTCGTCCGACAGATACTGATACTGGTCCAAAATAGTCTAGACCCATATACGTGAATGGCCGTACATATGGGGTAAAACGATCCTCAGGCAGTGGGGCCATTATCGGGGTGACTGGTGCAGCACTAGCAATCCTGCATTCCATACAGTTTCTAATAACTCTTCGAAGAACTTGGCGTAGTCTCGGTATCCAGAATTTTTGACGTATTTCACAGATCGTTACTTCGATGTTCTGATGCATCATTCGATTATGGTATTGTCGCGTTATTAACGTGGTGACCTTGTGATCTGGCGGCAGTATAATCGGGTGTTTGGAATCATATGGTAGCCAGCCGGCGGCATCCAAACGTCCATTCGCTCTTAAGATTTCGTCATGGTCTTTACTTGGCATAAGCTTCTGGAGAGACGAACCCTTTGGAAGGGATATACCCTTTTCAATGCATCGAAAGCTTGGGATTGAACATGGCGGATAATAATCTTTACAGCCGCATCCAATTCCGTCACGGTCAGCGCATGCGTCTTTCGTGCGTGTTTTTTCACATACAAGTACGATGTCAACTCCATCCTCGGCATTTGTTATCCTCCAATATGCAGCAGCGGCAAATGCAACCTCGCTGGCGTCCACAAAAACATAAAGTTGCAATTCTTTCGGTAATCCATTTGTAAAGTAGTACCTTGGAATCTCCAAATTCAAGTTTCATCTCCAGTGCATCCACGCAGAATTTATGTTATCAGGAATGGGATCACCCCATTTCACATCGTATTTCCAAACTTCCCGCATGATCAGCTTAGCAGTTATCATGAAATGACTAAGTAGTCCGAGAGGGTCGAAAACGGACATAACGATGCTTAACAATTCCCGTTTTGTAGGAACCCTAAGTCCAGCAATTACTTCTTCTGCGACACGATTGAATTTTATCCGATAGTGAAACGTATCGCTCCCTGGATGCCATAACATACCCAAAACTCTTTCAGTAACGTGGTCGTCTTCACAGACGGCAATAATGTCTTGACGGCCATTTAAGGCTCTGGCGGCTTCCTTTGAATTGGAGGTGAATCCACGCAACTCAAAACCAGCATCTGCATGGATTTCTCTGACTTGTTTGGCTATGCCGACGGCTATATCGACTGACTCAAAACTGACCACGAAGTCATCGACGTAGTGAAGCTTTAAAATAGCTTTAATAGCACGTGGATCACATTGAGTATGCTGTTTGGCGTTTTCGACCTTAACGTACTGTGCGGCGCATGGTGAGCATGCTGCACCATATGTCGTTATGCTCATCTCGTATATGTCTGGAGGACGATCTTCGTGGCCATCGCGCCATAGAAATCGCTGGGCACACCTGTCTTCTGGCTGGATGACGACCCGATGGAACATCTCCTTGATGTCCCCGCACACAGCGATTAAACCAATGCGAAAGTTAAAGAGAACTGACGGAAGCGGTTGATACTCCTGTGGCCCTTTAAGTAGAAACAAGTTTAGTGAGACTTTTTCGACCATTGCTGCAGCATCGAAAACGAGACGCAATTTTTTCGGCTTATTCAAATTCGTTACGGCGAAGTGCGGCAAATACCACGTCCTTGGGTAAAATAGGTTAACCTCATCACGTGGCAGAATGCGCTCGTATCCCTTTTTAATATATCCATTAATGGCTGCCTTATAGGCATCAGCAAATACTAAGTCGAGCTTCATTTTCTTTTCAATATTGGCTAGTCTTTTTTCGGTCATAGCAAAGCTGTCAGGTAGTACGATATTTTCATCTCTCCACAAAAGACCAGTCTGAAATCTGCCTTAAATTTTCTTCAAAATCTTACGTGCTCGTATGTCTTCATCCCCTTCTATAATAGGAGCTGGACGAACACCAAAATTCTCGGTCGTGAAGTACTTCTCTACTAAATTATGTAATGAGTCATTACTCAAAGTGTTAACTAGAAAGCATGGCATTGGCTGAGTTGGCTTTCCTCCGGTTGCTCCAAACACTACCCAACTAAGCTTGGCGGCAAATGGTCCATCAGGTTGTAGTAGAATCGTTTCGGTAGACACGCTCAAGTGGCAGTTATCAAGACCGATAAGCAGCTTCGGAGTAGCTTTACCATATTCTGGAATTAGCGGCAAATTGAAATGCGTCGTATTTTTTCCAAGGTTGGACCTCTGGAAGCTTTGGACTGGTAATTCGAGATTTTGTACAGCGTGTACGTCACGCAAAACGTAATTTTCGTTTTTTCCGACTCCGCTTATGCGCACGATGACCTGCATTGTTTTTTTTTCCTTCGCAGCTCTCCCATATGATGATGTATGATGTTGGCGACTTCATTTAACCAGTTGCTAAAGTCCAAAACGGTTGGGTAAGGTCTTATTGGCGCAGAATGCCTAGCCCATTCAATTTTCTTACTGACAGGCAATTTGGCAACAAGCTCCTCCAAAAGAGTTTAATTGGCTAGATGGTGATGTGCATTGGCTGCCTGTAGAAACGCAGAAAGATTTTTAGCTTTTGTCGCAAATGGTATCAATTTTGCTACATTCGATTCCCCTATAGGCGGAATCACGAATTTCGCACAGTTGACTAGCTATCAATATTTCTGGTCTACCAAAGCAAAATTTAAGTTGTTCCATCACCGCTGAAACGTTATCTGGATGGATTAGGAGGCACTTAACCGTTTTATAAGCATTTCCTTTCAAGCTCCTTTGTAGGCGTTGGCAGTTTTTGAAATTCGTGTACTTATACGCGACTGTTGAATGGTTGTAGGCATTTGAAAACCATGGCCAAACTTCAGGTTCACCTTTGAACATCGGCAAATCGTACAATTTCCTTGTCGCTGGCTGCCATTGACTTTGGAGTGACGTTTCTGAAATTTGTGTCGCTGGTTGCCATCGACTTTGCGACAGTGGTTTCTGAGGTTTGTCACAAGGGCAACTGATTATCACGACACGATGTTTGTGCGTAGCTGTCTAGCGTTGGCTTCGATGTGTTGCTGTGGGGTGTTGCTATGCAAGCGAGTGTCGAATTGCTGTTGTACAGTTGTATGGAGACGTTCCATGGTACTTCTAAAAAGATTCTCCATTGCATCGAATCTCGCCTGCATTTTTGCAACTGCATCATTTAAGGTGTTATTCACGGCATTGGGTGTGACGACAGTATTATCACGTGTGTTGGTATTCGTATGTGAGGCGCTCATTTTGAGGTTATATATCGGCATGCTAGCGTGCATGCGTGCTTCTGGCGAAGTATGACGAGATTCGTCGACATAACTGTTAACTCCGTTATGAGATGGCGAGATGTTGTAGCTAGCAGCGGCGTTTTTCTGCTTTACAACGATGTTACGTTGTTCATTAAATACGACTTCAGTGGCAGCAGTCGCTGCGGCAGAGGTCGTGGCGTAGTTTACGTCGGCGATGTTCGCTTCTGCACATTTTTCAGCGACGTTGACTGTATTTGCGGCAGAAGCAGTGGCAATATTTGCGGCAGTGGCTGGATTATGGCTGGCTGCAGAATCTAAATTTTGATCGAAAAACCTCGGACTTCTTCTTGGCGGTGTGTTCGGCATTATTTCGTGAAACCAAAATGGCGAAGTGGTGAGGTGTTTCACGAAATAAAGTTTATGCAACACGAAATAATGTTGTAGAGAAGATCGCAGGCAGATCTCGGGCGTCGAAAATTAACACACCAGTTGCATGTGCATGTGCATGTGTATGCGCATGTGTGGATTGCGGTTGCGCGTGCGTGCGTGCGTGCGTTTATTTCTCACCGTGGTTTGCTGCCCAATCCTACGTCTGGTGCGATTTCTCCAAAAATGACTGAACACGAAACGTGAAACGTCAAAGGCAAATGGCAGACGAACATAGAGTGTCAAAAAGATAACACACTCTACACTGTAGAGTCTACAGCGTCGAGTTGAGCAGCAAACCCGTTTACATTAGGACTTTTTTAAATAACATTTGCCGTTCTGCAACAATGTACGTTGCCATCATATGGTGGCCGAAAGCTCTTAAGCGGACAACGGGAATTAAGCTTCAGCTTGTCTATTTATAACTGGTGCCATGCACACCTGCCCTACGACTGCATTAGAAGCTGTTGTAGGCGTTTCACTTCTACCAATTTTCATCAGGAAGTCGGCCGCTAGATGCGCTATCAAGCTCCAACTAGAATATGGGTACAAACAAGGTGACTACGTGGTATACCTGAATATTTTAGACTGAATTTCTGAAAGACATGTTTTGTAATATCCCGTACACCATGGCCAGAGAGAACTGTTTCGGTAGGTTATTTGAGGTAAAAATATGGGGTAATGGTGCTTCAGCACTGGACAATAAAGGTCTGGTCTAGTATACAGACAGAGCGAAGATGTATTCTGGAGTGGGCGCTTGGGTATTCGGACCCAACACCAAAGTTTCAATACCAGTGGGTAAGAGTCCCACTGTTTTCCAAGCGGAACTCCATGGCATTGAGGTCTGCGCTGAGATAAACCTGAGTAAGGGTATTATAGGCGCTACGATTTGTATCTTTTCAGATAGTCAGGTAGCACTGAAATCGCTATCGTCCAGCATAATGGACTCTAAATCAGTTAAATGTTGCTACGATGCACTGAGTTAAATTGTTCCAAAGGGAAACAATTAAGAAGGATAATAAATTTTAAAATTTAGTTTTTTAAAATATTAAAACTTTATTTTTCCTAATGAGCCGACCTGCTCGGTGTTGTTCACAAAATCAAGACTGAGTTACCTAACAATTTCTTAATCTATTTATACTTAAACTAAAGAGGCGTCCATTGTTTGCGTTATCGATTGCAGATGTGGATCAACGGGAATCGATAGTTACCAAATGAATGTCTATCCCTTGGCGTCGTATTACTTGTAGTTGCACCATATATTGATGCCTGTGTTGTTGAGAGAGTATCGGGTCGTTCTTCCACTTGAAATTCCCACATAAGGAATATACCTCTTCTAGGAGATGTCACATAAAATGTGTGATTTATTTATTTCCTTAAATGAATGTTTTAACTCCTCCCTCCGCTAGAAGACATTTGCCCCAAACGTTTCAATCTGAATTCCTCTAGATTTCTCTGGACGTTGCGGTTTGTGTGTTCAAGTAGCAGTTCAAAATTTCGATGATCTCTCTGTTGTCTCCTTACTTTATATAGATACGACTATTGTTTTATATGTTATAAATGCTGACATAATGATTGCTATATTAATTAAAATTCCCCATAATACCGGGCGTTCTTTTACATTTTCTACATAGGGTAGTATATAGTCTATATTGGTAAATTTAAACAATTCATTATCTGATAAATAATAATCTGATAATAGTTGGGTTTCTTTCCAAAATTTTAGTACAATTTGATTTGTTTTTATTTAATATATTTGTTAAACAATTTTGTTCATTCATGTATTCACATGTTTTAATATTTAATTCTTGTTTATAATTGTTGTTGGTGTTACATCAGTCGGAATAACAAGTTTCCCATGGTGTGTGTACGCTAAATATTTTAAAATGCTTTCCTATACCATTTATGATTGGATATTTTATATAAGTTACAATTATGTCTTTAGTTTAAATAACGTGAAAATCAGAAGCATCTCGATTAATAATATTTCTTTAGGCTCTCTATTCGATTTTTTTTAGATTAAGATATTTTATTAAAACATTTAGGTAATATACAATTTTGACTTGAAACTAAACTTATAACTATTTTTAATTTTAAGTGTCAACAATAGGGGCCCGACGTGTTTACATTGTCTTTTTTCCGTATTGCTTATTATTAAAAAAAATTTTTAAATACTTAATCTATTACATGTTTATATTTAAATTTAATTTTAAACGAAAATTTTAAAATAAAATATAAATGAAAAAAATATAAGAGGAGGTATAAACAGGGCGATCTTCAGCCTCTTTAATGTTGATTGCTGGCCTTCTCGTAGAAGGAGACGTTTTAATTACTAAAAATGTCGTCTAATCTAGCATCTGTGAATCCTCTGATGTTAATATAGCGGTGGCTTGGCTCGATTTCCTCGATTCTCAGTCTTTGCATCTCCGGACTTTGATGTGTTTCCAACCCATCAACGAAGTTCTTTGCCATCTGGAACAAGTGGTCGGTTATTGGCAGCAGACCTGCCGCGTCGTAGAGCCTCTGGCACCCTCCAGAGTCCTGTACTTATTCTCAGTACCTTTCATCCGAATAGGGAGATCTTCTTCATCGCTGTTGGTGACACGGCGAACCATATGGATAGGATAGCCATAGGATATTACTGGCCTGATGAGCTGCTTGTAGATGAGTCTTCTTAGAAGCGGGTGCACCAAATGAAGAGCGTAGTTAGCTTTTTTAAGCGTTACATCGATGTGCGATGTCTCTCCGTGAAGTTGATTCCCAGGTACCTCGTTTCTGCCTTGG
The DNA here is from genome assembly GCA_947095585.1 of Nephrocerus scutellatus. Taxonomy (NCBI): domain Eukaryota; kingdom Metazoa; phylum Arthropoda; class Insecta; order Diptera; family Pipunculidae; genus Nephrocerus; species Nephrocerus scutellatus. The sequence goes on from OX352764.1 coordinate 49,553,394, forward strand.
TGTTAATAATTGTGTTATCTGGAAGAGTTTTTAAGCCTCTGCACCGGCTTACAAAATTTCTTCTTCTTGTTCTCATCCCTGGCACTCGGAAGTAGATGAGCTCTGTTTTGTTGGCGTTGATCTTCAACCCCCACTTGAGGTAGTAGTCCCAAAGATTTCGGAGGTGTTACTCCGGCTTTAATCCCTTTCCTAGTGGATAAGTCGCCAAAAATCTGTACAAAAAAGACCCTGTGAAAGAGAAAATTTTTAATTATTTTTACAATATAATTGGGGAAACCAAATCTAATAAGTTTGATCAGTAGTCCGTTCATCCATACACTATCGAAGGCTTTTTCGATGTCTAGCAAAAAGGCTACTGTACTGCTTTTAACGTTCAGTCCTCGAGTGACGTTACTGTGAAGTTTCAGCAGAGGGAGGTTTTCGAAAGCCGAACTAAAAGGAAGGAATTTCCGAGCAATACGCATTGATCTTTTTACGGATCAAAGTTTCGAATACTTTACTGACACAACACAGTAAAGCTATTGGACGGTAACCAGTTACGCTTGAGCGGTAAGTTTTCTTGGGTACCGGTACTACTTTGGCCACCTTCCAATTGTCTGGAAAGTAACCATTGTTAAGGCAATTGTTGAAAATGATGGTTAACATCAAGATTGCCATACCGGGTAACCTTTTAAGCAAAAAGTTAGAAATATTTTGAGTTTCCACTCATTATTAAATCACTGACAATAGCTGTTTTGGTAAACATTTCAACGTCTACGGGCGCACTAGCGGGGTTTTCTTCACTAAACCGCACTACAGGATTAATTGCAGAAGTGATTTCTTCCAAAAGACTTTCCACCTTTTCCAAAATATCTGGAAGATGCGTTGGTGGTCGGTCCGTAAAGCTCCTTTAAAAATGGCAGGCAAAGGCTTCGGCTTTTTCAACAGGACTGGATGCTACTTGATCTCCAAACGTGATACTCTCTGGAATGGAAATACGCTTTCCGACCAGAGAGTTCAGCTTCTTAAAAGCACCAGGACCTGGTTTGATGTTCTGGAGCCGTTTGGTCAGGTCATCTTCCTGGTACCTCCGCAGTGCTTGACGAAACATGTTCACTGTACAACGCAGTTGCAAAAGTACAGACTGGTATTCGTCGTTGACCGTATTAAGAGTCCCGTTAAAAATCCTCTGCAGGCTGTTGCTTGTGGGCATATATTGCCTGTATATGCCCAGACAGGTGTTGGAAGCGATCCCTGCTGGTGCGTATTGTTTTCTGCCGATCAATGGCTGTGTTTACTGCATTCTCGAAATTTCTGATAGCATCATCAATATAAAGAAAATCGCGCAATCCAAATTTGAATAGAAAGTGTTGTCTCCGGAAATACACATGTGTGCAAAATTTCCATAAAATCGGGCTTTGGGAATTGGGTTAAAAATTGATCGCTACATTCCGCGACTGCCGACCGACCGACATCCGTGCCACGGGCAAGTAAAGTTAATATATAGAACTTAAAAAAAGTTAATGGCAATATTTTAAAAATCATATGTATTTTCAACAAATTTCTAATATGCATACAAATACACACACACGTTGACATCATCTATCATCGGCCGAGCGACGAAAGCTGTATTTTATTTGCCAAGGAATAAGGAATTACAACAACAATTGCACTATATTATTCCTTCTTTGGAACTAACTGGTATAAGAAACTCATAAAGGCGATTCCTGTTTAATGACTGAGAAAATAAAAGTCATAATATCTGTCAAAAGAAGTCATCATTTGTCTTCGATGATAAACGAGAAAATTACATTATTTATATTTTTTATTAACTAATACTACCAGTATGTCAGAACAACGTCACGCCAATCACATTTTCAATTTAATTCAAGAAATTTCAAATTAGAGCACAACAAACCAAAGCACTCGTGTTCTTAAATTTAGCACATCTCGAAACTCACTTGCCATACGAGAATCGGAAATTTGATGAGAATGAGAACTGACTAGTCGAAAAAATAAATAAAGTCATTTGTCACTCTCATTTGTCTCAAAACCGGAATTCGGGTGCTGGTTTTCAATTCTTATGCCTAAAACACAAACACGCTTCAGCTTCGGCTTCGCCTGACGTTTACGAGTTCAATGTCGCTTCGGCTTCAACGTTTCGTTTGGCAATCGTAAAGAAAATCGCAATGCTACGTAACGAAGCTACAAACGGAAACTGTAGTTCAAAAGTGCTGAACATTTGCTTTGCCTGACAGCCCAACAGCTGTGAAAAAACGACAACAAACTGGCAACAAATTTAAAACACGAGTAGGTACATATCTATATATACAATAGTAAACATTTGCTATATTGCTTTCAACAAAATGAGTTAGGTATTTTTTGTGGTTAACGGCTGATTAAAGCAACAGCAAAAACTAACCAAATTTTGGTAAATTTTTTGTTTCATGTGTTTGCCAACTTATCCATATATGTATAATTTTTAAAAGTCGACTCTGGTGGTGAGAATTATAAATAAAAATTTGGTTAAATATTTTTTAACCTAAAAATTTTTTTTGGTTAACGTTAACGTTAACGATTTTCTGGCCTATCCAATGTGTTTGTTGTTGTAATTTTTATATTTTGTTGAAACCAATATAGCAATTGACTGCCAAACCCTTCAAGCGATCACGTTCAAAGTGTGTGTAGGGATTTTATACCTAGCTGACCCGGCGAACTTCATACCGGAATCATACTCAGAATCAATAAATGTTGTGTTAACTTATTAGCTGAATTAAATTCAGGTTTTTATTAAGATAAAATGAATATTCAAAATGAATTAAGATCAATAAATGTACAAAAATCAAAATGAAATGTAATTCAATTACATTCAAATAAATTTAATTCACGTGGCATTTGCTTTATTGAAGTGAATCGAAATGATTCGCGTAGTATTGTTGCACTACTTTCTGTTAAACTTTGCTGGGTGGATCCAGCACTCGGATCGATTCCCTTCATTGAAGTACATTTTTCGTTTCGTTGTCAGTTGCGAGTACAGACAAAGCAGATGGTATGACGACACTTGAACATACTACGTACAACTGGGCATTAGAGAAATCTTAATTTTCTAGATTCAGCCACAAACATTCAAGGATTGGCCTCGTGATTTGTTGATCGCCATGGCGAAAGCAAGACAAATCGGAAATTGAATTCGCTTTAACATATCGGTTGGGATCATCGGAATTCTCGGAATAAGAACTTCCTCAACTTTCCTTTGAGTATCACCGCGTGGATCATTTTACCCATGAGTTTTTTCTTACCACGAAACACGTTCCGTTGCTTAGTTTTGGTTGGTTCAGATTTCGAAACATGATAACTATCAAGCCAACCTTTGTTGTAAATTGCGCGGCGGCAAGCCAGGCAGATCCAATGAGTTTAAAAATTGAGGCAAGCGTTTATTTTATCGGCAGCGGTCGATCTTCGAATAACTGGTAGTGTTTGACGGACACATCTTAAGTAATTGCACAGATAAACTAAACTAAACCTATTTTGAATTTAATTCATATCTATGGGATGGGGTACCAAAATCGCATTTGCATTATCTTGATAGAATTCAGAATAGAGTTGCCCAAATGACGTACGAACCAATTCAGAGATTCTTTTATTAGCAGGACTGTTTAAGTTAATACACTTTGTATTTTAAAATTGCTTAGTCATAATTAATTACTTGAAAGTAAATTATTATGACCCAAAAATAGGTCGTCGTTCAGTGGCCGATGCAGCAGTTTCATATTTCGTATAAGTTCCTAGTGCAATCGGTAATTTTAGCTGTCGATTAAATTGCTTACTTTTGGGCTTATATCGACGCAATTTTTATAAACAATATACCGCCCGCCAAAACTGGTGTACTAGTTAATTTGCTTCCGTGACTGGATCGCTATAGGTAGCATGTGCCTGCATCCAGATTCCTGGTACCTTGTCCTCTTTGCTGAGGTAACTAACGCTGGTGCTTACTAAACGGGTTTTGTAGATATGCTTGCGTACGGAAATGATTGAAACTAGAGTGATCAGAAATATGGTACATATAAGTCCTCCTATATACCAATGCTGATGCTCCTGTGCAATCCAGTTTATATTGTCAAGTTCATTTGAAAGATCTGCCTAGAGTAGCGCAAAACGTGGGTAAGTCGGCTGCTTTTCGCTTATGTTTATTTTAGGTAGTGATATGCTATCGTTTATTGAGAAAGTCTGGATGTCCGGGTTTATTTTTTCGATTTCCTCAAACAGATTGCAAGAAATCTTGCAGCCCGGGAACTTTACCAGACTTTCCGTTGTTAGGAGTGGGGTAAGAGAGTCGTTGCACACCTAATTCACTTAGTTGGACTTTGATTTATAAATGACTGCAAGATCAGTTCGGATATGATAGACCTTATCATACTTTCAGCTGACTGTAGTTGTGTTGCAGGTTCTTAAAAGTGAATCAGATGAGGGAATTTGTAGTACTTCCTTCCAGTAGCTAATCAAATGTTTCTCTTCAACTGTGTCGTAGATAGCATTACCCAGATCTATGACTTGCGATGGCTTAAAGAATGTTTGGTTGTCCGAACTAATCATGGTTTGGTGCACAAACCTTTCATTATCCAGTAGAAAAGCGAGGGATTCAATTGTTGGAACACTGATCAACACATATTCGGAAAATATCTTTGGTTAAACTAAGAGGATACTGAATGACACAACAACCATTTCTTGGCGGATAGACTTCGTTATTTTGTTGAAAGTGATAATGAGGACTCATCGGATACAGGTGGTACAAAATTCCAGTCCCTTATTCATTCGGCGAACATGTACTTTTAGTGCTGTAACTCGTCGGATGTTAATTATGTTTCATCTGAAGTGAACTTATGAGCAACTGGATGCTCACCGAGTAGGCATTTATCTGCTCTTGAAAGCGGAGCTGCTGCTGTGGTTCTTTCAGGTCATCAAGTTGCATTTCCACAACTTTAAGCTCTAAGTCGGTAATGTTAGTCATGAGGTAGGAGACCTTACTTATTTTACTTTTTAAATTGATGATCTGCTGCTCCAGATTGTTAATTTCTACGACGTGATTGGCTATTCCGGCAGTCATCAGTACTTGTGGAGCGTATTTAAAAAATTCTTTTATTAACACCAGTATGGATGTGCGTTTCGAACGTCCTTTGGGATAGCTTCCGATGACGCCTGCCTTTACTTCCGTGGCTTCGATGCTAAGGGCTTCTTTTACATTCTGACAGTGTTGGCTTAATTCCCCATACTTGCTGTTCTCATACTGGTTGCAAAACAACTGGATATCTTGGAAAATATTGTCAATAGTCAGCAGATCAGCGGTGATATTCAGAGAAGTTTCGACTGAAAACTGCAAATCGAATGTTTAATCGGGGCATTTCCTATTCGCTTGATGTGGATGCCCTGGGTAAGAGGTTGTTTCTCCATTGAGCGAGTAATTTCACAAGTAAGGGAAAGCCAAAACAAAATAACACGACATAGCAGCATAGTAGTGCGATTTCGCTTTCGGGTACTTTTGCGTAAGGCTGGCGCTTCCTGGGTATCATCTGGAAATAGTGGGACTAGACGAGATGTTGGACGATGCACGACTTCCCATTTGGTTGTCTTCATGTCGACTCTGCAAACATTCCCCTTATCGTCAGGATAACATTCAATGATTCGACCCATCTTCCAGTTTGCAGGCATTACGCTCGTTTCTTGGAGCAATACCAAATCTCCAATACCGAGTGTCCGGGTAGGGAATTTCCATTTATTTCTCGTCTGTAAATGGTGGAGGTACTCCTGGTGGTATCGGGTCCAAAATTGCTTCTGAAGTTGCTGTACCTGCAACCAGCGTTTTGTTATTGGAACGGAAGTTGGGGGACCAGCATCGACTACAGAGTTTTTGAAGCTGCGTTGCGTGATGAAATAAAATGGCGTAATGGCAGGTGCATCTTTTTCTTCTGATGATTCTGGATGTAAGTGCCTGCTATTTAGTATGTCTTCAATGCGACAGAGTGTTGAAGTCCTCATAGGTAAGATTAGTGGCACCGGACATTTTCTTCATAAATTGTTTCATAGATTTATCGGCGGCTTCCCATAATCCACCAAAGTTCGGGCTGTAGGGTGGGTTAAACTTCCAAACTATTTCCTGAAGAGCTAACCGATCCTTGCTCTTTTCGGTGATCTTACTCCATTCTTCATTGATCTTTCTTTTGGCTCCAATGAAATTTGTACCATTGTCAGAGAGGACTGTCTGTTTATCAGAGGCTCCTTCAAGGAATTCCCACTATGATGGTGATCGAGGTGGGTCTGGCGTACAATCAGGTCAACTAAGGGGCATTTATTTAATATTATTGGATACCACTAGCTCTCTGGTAGATTTGGAAGGCTAATCCTTTCCCCTGCGCGGAGAACGCCATTTGAATCAAGAATTGGCGTTAAGCAGGTAAGCCAGCTTTTTCTTGGAAAAGTGTTTGAAGTGTAGAAGTGAGCTATTTCGGTTTGAAAGGTTCGACGCGGCTGAAACCTGAAGACTTTTGCCTTTGCAAAGTATATTTCTTCAGGGGTGAGAGAGCTGGTTTATTTTCGTATTTTCTTTTGGGTTTAATCCTTCTCCCAGTGACTTTCTTGGCTGATGTAAAATTTTACAGCTGCTCTAAACGCGTTTCCTAGTGCAGGAGCATTAGCTTTCCAAGGAATGTGTGCGATATAACGACTGCCTTTGGTGCTCGAGTGTTTTTCGAATAATTTCTCGCAATATGAACCATAATTTTCATCAATGTTTCCTTTATTGGCTGGCATATCCCAGAAATCCATTAATGTTGACTCAGACTCCCAGAGTGTTGTGAAGCCCAAGGTTTTATTTCCAATACCACTACCTGGATCACCGGATACAATCCACCCACCAAGGTAAGTACTTTGTAGTAGAAGTCCACCCTTTTTTTTAGCCCAGGTCGTAACACTGTCGAGTATATCGGTCCACCTAATAATAGTGGTATGTGTGCAGGTTTTTTTGAATTGTGGATCTGCAAGCTACTTGTCAAATGAGTACTTCCAGGCGATATGACTGGCCATGCTAGGAATAGAACCCGTAACAAGTTTAACTACGAGGGCTTTTATATTTATAAATGGCTGGTCCCGATAATTTAGCTTAAGTTTTATACTAGCAATAGAACGGACCGTTTCAAACTCTCCTCCTGCTCCGATGACTTTGACCTGGGTTTGGTTTTCTTGGCAATCGTAATTTTTGTACTAAGAGAGCGAGCAAGGAGAGCGATAGTCAAAATGATGTCCCACGCAAAATATGCAAATCCTATGATCACGTAATTAGATTTCCCGATTTTGGGAGCTCAGGAACTTTGGACAATCTGTTACTTTATGTTGCTCGGTGCAGATGAAACACTTTATTATTTGACGCGGCTGGACGGTGGCATATACTTTGGTATGCGGAATATTGGAATCTTTCTTAAGTACTTTGTGGTGTGGTTGCATAAATTTACGGCTATCGTCTTGAGTTAGATGTTGCTAATGTTCTTTGAACAAGAAATCTTCTATTTCCTCTAAGATAGGAAGCCTGGTTTTAGAATCTAAAGTATCTTCTAGCCTTCCACTTGTGATTGTGTCCAAGCCTCCTTACCTTTACCTTATTTCTTTTCAAATTGGAGACCCGTCCTTTAGTGTAGTGCATGTAGTAGCATGTAGCATGTAGTACGAATTGCCTCTGATGCCTTCACAGTCAGCTTGGATTTAAGCAAAGCAAAACGATCAATGGTTGAGGTTTGACTTCTTAGCACCAGCAGTGCTTCGGTTGTCTGGGATTGGTGTGGCATTGTGGACCATGGCTGTTGTGGTGGATTGATGTTGTTTCCTGCTGGGTTGGACTGGCATCCTAATCGTCTGTCGTATTGTGCTGCTTGACTTCCGAGTTTGGTGCTACTTATTATTAATTCAGCGATGAATCTGAAACTCTAGTTACTCGCAATGAAATCGTTTTGGGATAGATATGATATGGCTATTGCAGCCTCATACTTCGGCAAAAAGGCGGCAGCGGTTGGTCTTCAGGTCCATAATGGCGGCGTAATTAGCCTCGATGGCAGTTCAAAGACTATCTGCCTTGCTGTGTTGCTTTGCAAGCGTTGCCAGGGTACGCTTCTTTTATCCTAGCTTGGTAAGGTTATCTCCAACATCTTCCAACTGTATAACGGCATCTTGGAAGTTAACTATAACTTTCTCAATTTGCAGTTGTTCGCGCCGTCTAGTGGCGAATTAATCATCTAGTACATTCATCGTACTGCCTGACACGCGATAATTATTAATTAACAAATTTAAAAGAAGAAAAAAAAACTCAAACCAAGAAAATCATAAACAAACAAGACAAGAAAAATACCGACTGACCTATAACTTGATTTGACATAAGCATTCAGCGATTAGCTCCCCCCTCAACTTCCCAAAATAATTTACTACATTCGGAGAAAATTAATTTTTATGCTGTTCAGCGACAGAGGGTGTTCGGGTAGCATAGGTATATTGTAGACAATTATTTTACTGGAAATTGGTTTGAATGCTTTATGTATGTGTATTAATAATTGTAGGTGTGTATGATTGTTATTCATGTTAAATGTTTATTAGTAATTGTGATTTTTAGTTTTAAAAAAAAGGACGGAAATAGGACATAGCTTTCGCGCAATTAAATAGTGACAAATAGGAGAAGACAAAGGACAGATTGAAAATAACTGGAACAATGGAAAACGAAATTTTCGGATAAATGATCAAATCATCTTCTTCTGTTAAAATTTTCTGGAAAAACAATTTTTAAGTCAGTGAAAAACAATTTTTACAAACTTTTAATTGAATTACGATTAAATTTTAACTTGCAAAAAAAAAGTACATCAAAGTGAATGAATGGAAAACGATCTTCTTCAAAAATTAATTTTTGCAGTCGCCCACTGCCATCCTGGTTTCAAAAACTATTTCCAAAAAGAATTTTTTTAAACGAAAGTCGGAAGCTATTCAACGATATAGCATATTTAAAAGAACCACAAATTGGTTGATATACGATCATATTTTTTTTTAGGTTTAATGAGCTTTCAATACCTTATTACAACGACCTGTGAATATTGATTTCTAATTAATTTCACGATTTTTAATTTTTTTACTGCATTTGTGAATTGCTACAGTAGTGGAAAGATTTAAAATTTTTTTATTAGCACTTCATCAACTTCATTCTTCATCGACTTCTGCTAGCAGGATCTCATTGAGGGAGCGTAACGAGTGAGTACCATTCACCTTTATTATATTGTTTTAAATTGAGAGTAAACTACTTTGCACTACTAAAAGCAATAGAAATAAATTTTTTTTAAACAAATATAATTACATTTACATTTTATTTTAATTATATATATTAAATCATACATTTTTGATTATTTCTTGAATTGATATAAAATAAACGAATGAATTGTGAAGTTGAAAAGAATAAAACCTGAGTTCTTTTTGCCTTCGCCCAGCGGGTTGGAGGTGTTTTTCTTCATTGGTTTTGCTACTTCGTTATAGTGTTAATACTATGAACGAGTAGACAACTTGGCTGAAGGTGTGTGGTTGGGGTCGTTGACTCTGCGGTGGTTTTTTTTTTCAGCGTCTTTCAGATGACGACGTGACGGACTGTAGACGACCGGACGAAGTCGACCTTTCCGCGATGGCTTTGTGAGGGCTCGGTATAGACGCAACCGGGTCATTCCTTTAGTTATTAGATTGTAGGCATAAATTTTTCTCTGAAGAAAAAATGAAGAAAATTCCTTTTTTTGTAAAGTAATTTTCATAGTTTAAACGTAGTTATAGAATATGTATATATAAGCAGTTTAAAAAGGAATGACCTGACTGCATCTAGACCGAGAGATCCTCCTTTCCTCTCTTCCTCATTCCTGCCCATTCCATGTCCAAATTTCCCCTTTTTCATTTTCTTATAAGTCGACACGACAAATTTTTTTGTTCATGACGAGGTGTCACTGGTAAGTGACAAGAACCACCCGTCCGACGAGCTTAGCCGAGCAACCGCGATCGTGTCGCGACGTCCTTGCCAGTGGCAGAAACCCTAGTGGGACCTCGCTCCATAACAAGTAGCATTATACACCTAATGTATAATTTATTTTTTCTGTTGCTTTTATAATTTGAAGTAATAACTGATAAATACGGCATACAGAGATTAACTATTTACACTAAGTATTAAGTCATATGTTTTGCATATCCTTCTTTAAAACACGTTCATTTATAAGAAAAACGTTTTCAACCAGGTACGGCCCTGCTCTTTTTTTTAATTTTTGTTGGTGATATCTCTTTAATGCAAAATTAAACACTCGAATGACTAAGAGTTCTTCGGTTTCGATTCTGTGTCTCGAGTATGTATACAATTTGTATCCTCTCGTAAGTCAGTTCATAAATTTTATTTGTTTTTCTTTTGAGGGGTGTGCATACTGGTTCCTATTTCGTGTTTTCTTTAATCAAAACCTGAGTCGTGTTATCTAGGGGTGGCACTTTTATGGGTATTGACGAATCGTGAGCGGGTACGAGTCTTCATGAGAGCAGAGGTACCATCCATATCACATTTTTGCTCAAAACTCTCTTCGTTCTCTTTTTTCTCTCTTTTGTTCGGATTTGTGGTCGTTTTTTCGTCACAGCCTCATTCGATATCGATACTGACACTTCGATTAGGTCTCGTCTCAGTTTTCAGTTTTGACATCTCGGTGCGTGAGATCCTAGCTCTACAATGTCGCTATTAAACGATTCATCTTCTCCGCCGACCAGGTGGTAAAATACTTTGATGCGCCAAAGGAAGTGCCTGAGAGCAATCACACGATAGCTACTCTTGACACTCGTAAGGATGTCTTAAAGAGCTTGTGGTTAGATCTAAAGGCCACTTACATTTTCGCTTCTTCCAACCGACTGCATCCCACCACGCTTGCGTTTTGGGAGCAATCATTGAAGAGGCCGACTGACATACCCAGTTGGGCTAAATTGGATGCCTTTTTATGCAACAGAGTTCAGGTCCTTGAATCTATTGCAGACGCAACCTCTTCCCGAGCGTTAGGGCGTCCACCAACGCCGAAACCCAAACCCGATACATCCTATTGTTCAAGCAATAACCACGTAACACTTTTCCACACCAAATCACAAGAGTTCGTTTGCAAGGCGTGCTCCGGAAAACACAATCTTCGATCCTATTCGAGATTTTTGACGTTGCCAGTGGCTGACCGGTTTGAACTTGTACGAAAAAGCAAGATGTGCTTCAATTGTCTGTCTGTGCATCATCTGCTTCCGAACTGCACTAGTAAACACACCTGCAATACCTGCCACCAGCGACACCACTCGCTATTGCATTTACCACAAGGAGAGCCAGCGAATCCCACGCATTCAAACTCACGTTCTTCAGATCCTGTGAATGTCGGTGAATTCGCCACCTTAACCTCACCATTACAGTCCACTGCACCACCATACATACCTAAGGAGGTCAACAAAAATCCTATTTGGTGTACACACAAAGAAGGATTTTGTTAGCAACTGATTTGGTAAAGATTCGCGGCCAGGAAAGCAGTCATACTATTCGAGCTTTGATCGACCCAGGCTCAAAGTCGTCGATCATTACTGAAGCTGTTCAAAGGCGTTTGAACTTACCAACTTCGGCATCTGCTGTTTCAATTATAGCTATAAGTGACACTCAAGCACCAAAATCCAATAAAAAATGTAGTTTTACCCTCATAAATAACGCTTGTCCTGAGGAGCCAATCTCGGTTGAGGCGATCGTGCTGAATAAATTAACGGGCTGCTTGCCTAACCGGTCATTTACTTCGATAGATCCTCAGGCCCTGGAAGGTATGGAATTAGCAGATCCCACCTTCAATCAAGCGTCCCAGGTAGATTTACTCATAGGAGCGGATCTATACGCCAGTATTATAAGCGAAGGTGTCAAATACATTTCAAGCACCTTATTAGCGCAACAAACCATTTTTAGATGGATTCTATCGGGACCCATCCCAAGTTCGTATGTGAAATCCTTTACGACTCGCGTGGTTAATCCAACAAGCACCTCGCTAGACCTACAAATTCGTTTTGGGAGCTGGAAGAGCTTCCAGATCGAAAGCGACATGCTTCAGAATCAGATCAGCATTGTGAAGATCTGTATGAAAAAACATCCTACAGGCTTGCAGACGGGAGATATGTCGTCAGACTACCTTTCAAATCAGATCCACGCAATACACTCGGTGATTCGAGAAACAATGCCGCTCAGCAGCTCTATCGAACTGAACGCAATCTTACAAAGAAACCAGAGCTACAATCCCAGTATGATAGAGTTCTTGCCGAGTATTTTACGTTGAAACATATGCGAGAACTGTCTCCGCACGAAATAAATGCTACCACAAAGTTACCCTCGTTGTATCTTCCACACCATGCCGTGATCAAGCCAGAAAGCACTTCCACTAAGGTACGCGTGGTATTCAACGCTTCAAGTGCGTCTTCTAGTGGCATTAGTTTGAACGACTGTCTTCATGCCGGCCCAGTACTGCAAGAAGATTTGCCATCACTTCTTATCAGGTGGCGTTTCTTCCGATTTGTCTTTAACACTGACATCGAAAAGATGTACCGCCAAATTTTAGTCCACCCTGACCACACCAAATATCAACGCATTTTTTCAGACCATCGCCATGTGAAAGCGTCAAACAGTTTGAACTTCGCACTATTACATTCGGAGTCAAGTGTGCTCCATATCTTGCCATCCGCACTCTTAAGCAATTAGGTAAGGAAGCTCGGTCCAAGTATCCTCTAGCTGGTAAAGCCATAGAGTCCGACTTTTATGTCGATGACCTCCTGTCGGGTGCTCACGATATTCCAACAGCCAAGAGAATCCAGATTGAAGTTATTAAAGTACTCGAATCAGCGGGTTTCCCTTTGCGTAAGTGGACTTTAAATGCATCACCGCTATTGGATCACCTGCCTCCACAGCACATCTTAAGTGAAGAGTTCCTTCAAATAGAGTCGGATAGCACGACCAAAACGTTGGGAATTCGGTGGAATGCCAAGCTCGACGTCTTTTATTTCTCTATCGAACCGCTCAAAATATCGGTGGCTCCCACCAAACGAGAAGTCTTTTCGGAGATTTCACGTCTGTTTGACCCCGCCGGGTGGCTAGCTCCAATCATCGTTTCGGCAATGATCTTGATGCAACGGATCTGGATTGAGCAAACGAATTGGGATGAACATATCGAACTTTCCACTCTTTTACAATGGAAGGCATTTGCGAACGCTCTTAGCGGAATTGGACGCATCCAAATACCGCGCTGGATTGATTACACCCCAACGTGTCAGCTGCAGTTTCATGGGTTTTGCGACGCGTCTGAGAAAGCATACGCAGCGGCGCTGTTTGTAAGGGTGAATTGCCCTGAGTTCACGAGCTGTCACTTACTTTGTGCAAAATCCAAAGTAGCACCTATTAAGTCCATTTCATTACCAAGACTGGAACTTTGTGGAGCTGTACTCCTTTCTAGGCTGATCACGACATATCTCCCTCAATTACCCATTGAATCGTCTCAAATGTTTCTCTGGACGGATTCGTCTATTGTCTTAGCCTGGCTTAAGAAACATCCAGGCACCTGGAAAACTTTCATTGCAAACCGGACCAGTGAAATTATTGAGAACGTGGGTAACAATAACTGGGGTCATGTCAAGTCAGCCGACAATCCAGCTGATCTGGCCACACGAGGATTGACTCCAGTCGACTTAAGAGATAAGGAACTTTGGTGGAGAGGACCTCCGTGGTTACAGGAACCACAGACGCATTGGCCTATCAGTTGCCCGAGTGCGCCCGACCGTGAGGACTTAGAAGTCAAACCCATTTCAACATTTAGTACGCTAACCATTCATGATGACCTTTTGATCAGATTTTCATCATTACCGCGCGCGTTACGAGTTCTGTCGTATGCTTATCGTTTTATACGTAGCTCATTAAAGTACAAATTTCCGGCACTCACATATGAGTCGCATCTTATTACCCAGGCGCAAATTACATTCATTCAAAATCGCCTTATCTATCTGTGTCAGCTTTCGCATTTTCCTCGAGAATATCAAGCACTCTCACGAAACATAGCCATTCCCTTTAAAAGTACCATTCTACCGTTAAATCCCACCCTGGACACAAATCACCTTATGCGAGTTAATGGCCGATTGGCTAACGCAAATATCCCCTATAATAAACGCAACCCTATCATTTTACCGCACGCAGCTCGGTTTTCGTCGCTTCTAGTGAAGTTCGTTCATGCTTTAACGCTACACGGCGGGAATGCATTAATGATGCGCGTCATTCGCCAAATGTATTGGGTCCCAATATTAAAGAATCTTGTCAAAGCCTGCATCAACAAATGCAAAACCTGTGTTATCCACAAGAAACAAGTAAGCCAACAATTAATGGCAGCGCTACCATCAGCAAGATGCAATTTTTCCCCTCCCTTCACCCATACGGGAATCGACTTCGCAGGGCCCTTCGTTATCAATAACTTCATTGGACGAAACTGTCGCTTGACTAAGGGTTATACATGCTTGTTCGTCTGCTTTTCGACGAAAGCTATACATCTTGAGGCAGCCAGCAACTTGTCCTCCGAGGTGTTCTTAGCAGCCTTTGCTCGATTCGTAGCTCGGAGAGAACTTCCGAAAGAAGTATACTCAGACCACGGTACTAACTTCGTTGGGGCGGATTCTTTACTTCAGCGGGAACTTAAGGAGTTGCGAACATCGTTACCACATGTAACGGCTTCTAAGTACGGTGTCCAATGTCAGAATTGGAACTTTATACCCCACGGTGCTCCTCACATGGGGGGCCTCTGGAAAGAGGGTGTAAAAAGCTTCAAAATTCACTTTCGCAAATCTGTCACGCACATACGTCTTACCTTCTTACGATCAGTCGCTAGCTTACATTCGTCATCGAACCAGTCGTTTCGATCTCTACGACTACTGCCTAAGATGGAGTCAGCAGTACTAATGACAGTATTTTTAAGACGTGTCCATTTCTTTTCTACGCCCGACATCTCAGCCCCAGGACTTACTCTCCCTGCATTTAGGGCGAGTCCTATCGCTTGACTGTAGTTGTTTCTGGTCTCTTCATTGCGAAGGGCAGCCGTGTTGACTCAAATCCGATTCGCGGAAGCAGTCTTCCTTGATTATGCAATCCGCGCTCGGAGCACCGTACCAACAAGATAGTGGTCCGAGTCGGCGTTGGCACCTCGGTACTTTCGTACCGTCATCAGGTTCAGGTTGTGGCCAGCTTGATGCCAGACTCTGTCAAATGCCTTGGAAATATCGAGTGCAACGACTTTACTTTCACCAAATTTGTGAATAGACTGGTTCCACTTTTCAGTGAGATAAGCCATCAGGTCACCTGTAGAGCACTGCCTACGAAAATCGTACTGCTGGTCACTAAGGATTTCACGTGATTCAAGGTATTGCATAAGGTTACGATTGATCAGGGTTTCCATAACCTTGGAGAGTATGGATGTTAGCGCAATGGGTCGGTATGAGGAAAGAGATGACGTTTCGCCTTTTTTAGGAACAGGCTGGATAAAGGCTGTTTTCCAATTCCTTGGGACGACTCCAGAAGAATAAGAAAAATGGAAAAGTCTGCGCAGTGGCAATGCCAACGTTGAAGAACACCTCTTCAAAACTAAAGCGGGAATGCCATCAGGCCCAGCAGATTTATGAATGTTGAGATCATTTAATACTCTAGCCACTTGACGAGTTCGAAAGTAAATCTGTCCCATAGAGGATTCAACTCTTTCAAGTACAGGCGGCGACAACGCGCTATCTGGCAGCGTAGAGCTAGCTGCGAAATGTGAAGCAAGCAGATTGGCCTTGTCTATAGAGCTGACAGTTGGAACGTCATTGTGAATAAGCGTTGGAATTGAAGACGAGGCAGTATTTTTAATTCGTTTCACGAATGACCAAAAATTTTTACTTCCTTTGGGACATTGAAGTATTTTTTGCCTCAGTTTTTGGTCATATTCGAATTTTGCGCGTTTAAGGTAGGCATTGCAATCATTTCTGACTCGTCTAAATTTGGTTCGGTTTTCCACAGTGGGTTTTTTTTTTATATAACCGAAAGCATACCTCACGGTTCCTAGTAACCTCTTTGCAGCTTAAGTCATACCAAGCATTTTCCTTCGGTTTAATACACTTTGTCCTGGAAGGGATAGATTTTTCTGCTTAAAAAGCTGCCGGGTATGTCAATTTGATGTTAACCATCATATTCAACAATTGCCTTAACAATGGATACTCTTCAGACAAAGAAGAAAAGTACCGAAGAAAACCGACCGCTCCAGTGTAACTGGTTACCGCCACATAGCTTTACTGTGTTGTATCAGTAAAGTTTTGGAGTCTTTGATCCGTAAAAAATCAATGCGTATTGCTCGGAAAGAAATCTAATTCCTTCCTTTCAGTTCGGCTTTCGAAAAAAGCACTCTACGCTGCACCCTCTGATGAAGCTTCACAGTAACGTCACTCGAGGACTGAATGTCAAAAGTAGTACAGTAGCATGTTTGTTAGCTTTCGATAGCGTCTGGACAAACGGGATTCTGTACAAACTTATTAGATTTGGTTTCCCCAATTATATTGTAACGAGTTTCGCTCGGTATGAGTGGCGTGTCACTCGTACCGCTTTTGATGGACAACTAGCCTTATCGGAAGGCACACGGGAGAAGCTTGGTGACGACCATGCTACCGAGTTGTGAAATAACGGTTAGTCACACAAGTGGCAGATATAGCAGTAGCGGCCCCGTCTAACGAGCGGCGTGCCCCTAGCGTTATCTCTGGACTTGGACGGTAAGTTTGAGTCAAACAAGTTGGGAGATGAGACAGTAGTGGCCCCGTCTAACGAGCGGCGTGTCCCTAGTGTTTCCTTCCAACTCGGACGGTAAGTTTGAGTCAAACAAGTCGGGAGATGAGACAGTAGTGGCCCCGTCTAACGAGCGGCGTGCCCCTAGTGTTTCCTTCCAACTCGGACGGTAAGTTTGAGTCAAACAAGTTGGGAGGCGAGACAGTAGTGGCCCCGTCTAACGAGCGGCGTGCCCCTAGTGTTTCCTTCCAACTCGGACGGTAACGCACTGGAAGAGTGACGGAATTTATCGGACAGAATTGTCCCTGGTGCTCTCGGTGAAGAGTGCAGAAATTGGAACAGAGTTCCTTGTGGTGCGAATAAATGGCCTTGGCAATAAACTTCGGTCAGGGTTACTCCACCACGACTTCAGTGGTTCGTGGCGGTCTTGATACGATTGTATTTTTGATGACCGATGGGGAATTATATTGGCGCTGATTTCGGAAAATATAATTTGTTGCTATTATATTATGATATCATTCTCCCCTTCGTTTTGTCAAAAAAACAAATGCCCGACCTCACCCTTGAACCTGTGATTTGGTGTTCGGTCGGTATCTTGGCTGGAGACTTATCTTGATGTTCGCGAGATTTTTATGAAAAAAATGTTTTCCCTCGCCTGGGATTTGATCTCGAGCATGTTGACTCTCCGGCCAATCGCTCATGCTATGTGCTATTGGGTCCGATGTGGTAGGCGACGGCAATATGCCTTTATAGAAATTAATTTGAAAATTAATTTCTATGAAAAAAAGTTTTGCTCGTACGGGGATTTGAACCCACGTACCTTGGATCGGCGGTTTGGAGTATCTCCATGGCGCTACTAAACTCCATGTCAGATGTGGTGCTAAACTTGTATATTAGCGTAGTATGTTAATCGTATGGTTTGTGACGAAGTGTTTGTGCTGTAGCAAAACACTTCGTTACATTCCCCTCTTACTTGGGGGGTGGTTTGTAATAAGGGTTTTGTTTCTTATGTCTTGTCCTTACTGTCGTTAATGTTTTTGTTAAAAATAGTAGTGCTTATATAAATATGTACAAGAAAATATGCTTAATCGGATTGCATTGGAATTAAATTTGTGTGAATATCATTTTGACTAATTATTAATTGATTTGATTATTTATGTGCTAACATAGGAAAAAAAATTGTAATAGAAAGTAGTTTTTATTGATCTCTTGGGTGTGGTCGCTTTTTATTATTAATGGGATGACCTTTATTTTAGGCGTCAATCACCTCCTGAGATGAAATACAAATTTATAATACTATTAGGTGTGCAAACTTATATCTAATTTGGTTCGATTTTTTTTTTTGTTTAATGTACTTCATTTGTTTTCTGTTAATATATTTTCCTTTTTTTTTCGGTTTACTATACTTCATTTTTTTTTTTTTTTTGGTAATTTTTTTCAGTTATTTTCATTTTTTTTTTTTTCCATTTCATTTCATAGTTTTTTTTTTTTTTTTTTAGTTTTAATTTTAATTTTTGTGTCCGTGCGGTGGGCTGAGGGTCAGCGTGCGGTTACTTTCCAGGGACGTCAGGTGGACAATTCCTGGGTGGTGTCTGACGCCGGCTACCTTTCCTTCAGTGGTCCACAACTTAAATTTCCGGGATGGTCGTGGGTTGGTCAGACACATTATGGCCGCAATCTCCTCCGGTGTCATAGTGCCTCCCACGACCCGATATCCTTCGAAGGTGCGGGTTGGTTCGACGGTAGCGATGGTGATAGCAGTTGGTAGTAGTAGTGGTAGTAGAAGCGGTAGTGGCGATGATCGCGTTGGTGGCGGTGCTGATCGGTACGGTGCGGGTAGCGGTGGTGGTCGGAGCGGTGACGGTAGCGGTGATGGTCGGAACGGTGGCGGGAGCGGTGATGATCGGAACGGTGGCGGTAGCAGTGATTATCGGAACGTTGGCGGTGGCGGTAGCGGTGATGGTCGGAACGGTGGTGGTAGCGGTGATGATCGGAACGGTGGGGGTAGCGGTGGTGGTCGGAACGGTGGCGGGAGCGGTGATGATCGGAACGGTGGCGGTAGCGGTGGTGGTCGGAACGGTGGTGGTAGCGGTGATGATCGGAGCGGAGGCGGGTAGTACTTCAATTCGCGTTATCCTGAATTCGTCAGGCTATTCTTCACCGGCGACATGCCAGGTGGCGGTGTAGGGTGCGACAACATGCTGTGTGGCGGCCCCGGTGGGTGGTGCAATGTCTGCACTGGCGGGGGTAGTGATGACGGACGAGGTGGTACGTGACAGGCCCAGGAAACGCATGGGTGTGGCGGCGGTGCCTCTGACGCGTGGGACGGCGTGACACAGTCTTGTCAGCTCGTTGGCCGTTAGTGGCCGTCGTGGTGGCGGCGGCTTCTTTTTCCACTCCTGTGTGCGGAGCTGTCCGGCTGATGTGCGGCATGGGGGGGTTGGCACTGGGGCTGGTTGTGTACGGCGTCGTTTGCCCATTTCGACCATGTCAGTAGTGAATTTGACCGTTTCGTTCGGCATGTTGACTGTGACTGATTGTTCGATTTCTGTTTTGTTCATACCTGCGGTATCGGCATTTTCGATTAGTGGTTGTTCTGGTAATTGCTTGCAATCTTTAATGTGTGCGGTTATTGTCTTTTTCCTCTCCCCTTCCAAGATATAGATTACTGGTGAGAGTTTCTTTTTTATTAAATATGGTCCCATAAATCTTGGGGCTAATTTGGCGGAGAATTGGTTGGCTGCGGACGAGAGGGGGCGGTGGCGGTAGTATACCAGTTTCCTACCTGAGGGGTCCATGGGCGTCGCCGTAGGTCGTAGTAGTGTTTTTGTTTGGTGAACGCTTTGGCGGCGTTGAGCTGGACCAGGGTGAAGGCATCGTATAATTTGCTTATTCGTTCGGTTCGGTGTTTAGGCTGATTGTGGGGGTGGTGGGTAAGCGGAGCTCTCGGCCGTAATTTAGGTAGGCCACCGAGTACCCCGTAGTTTCATGTTGACTTTTGTTTATCGCTAGCATTAGTTCGGGTAAGTACTCGTCCCACTTCCGGTGGTCCTTTTGTACGTACTGGGCTACCATGGTTTTAATTACCCTATTCATGCGCTCGGTCGGATTTGCTTGCGGGGTGTAGGGTGGGGTAAGCCTTTGCTCTATGTTGAGTTCTGCCAATAGACTTTGAAAGGGCTTGCTTCGGTATTGTGTTCCGTTGTCGGTGATTAATTGCTTCGGGCATCCGTAGCGGCTTAGTATGCGTTCCCGAAATCCTTTGATCAGGGCTGGGGTGGTTGCATCTCGCAGGGCCACAAATTCGGTCCATTTCGTAAATTTATCGTGGAAAACCAGAATCATCGTATTTCCTTTTGTTGATCGAGGCAGTGGTCCGATAAAATCGGAACATACTATTTCCCATGGGTGCGAATTTGCGGTTCGGTTCATCTGGCCGGCAGGTTTCCTGGCCGGGGATTTGTACTCCATACAAATAGGGCAACTGCGGACGAAGCGGGCGACATCTCTGAATAACCCTGGCCAGTAATAGGTTTGGGCGATTCGTGCGATGGTTTTTGCTATGCCGATGTGGCCGGCGGTTACGGCTGTGTGGTTTTCGTGTAATATCTGCTTGCGTAGGGGCTTTGGTACGCATATCTTCCATGCAGATGCGGTGGTTTCCGTGTAGCAAGTCGGGTTGTAAATGTGTCGGTACAGGGTATCCTCGGTTATTTGGTACTCTGGGTTATCCTCGGGGTTCTTCTTTACCAGTTGTAATTTTCCTTCATACCACGGGCAAGTTGCGGTGATGGGCAGCAATAGCCGCACTGGTGACTCTTTGGTGGGATGTCTAGAGAGTACGTCAGCGACGGTGTTTAGTGAACCCTTCCGGTAGCGGATATCAAAATCGAATTGTTGCAACTCTATTGCCCAACGGGCTAGGCGACCAGATGGATTCTCCAAATTGTTTAGCCATTTTAACGAACGTTGATCGGTGTGTACGATGAAATGGTATCCCTCTAAGAAGGGCCTCATTTTCCGGATTCCCCAGACGACGGCGAGACATTCTTTTTCGGTGACCGAATAATTCCGTTCGGCGTCGGTTAATGTGCGGCTTGCGTATGCAATTACCCTCTCTTGAGTTTCGATCGTCTGGGATAGTACGGCGCCTAATCCTTCGGAGCTGGCGTCTGTTTGGAGGAGGAACGGCTTGGTAAAGTCTGGGCAGGCAAGGATGGGGGCTTCCGTTAGCTTTTGCTTCAATAACTGAAATGCTTCTTCCTGAGCGGTTTGCCATACCCACTTCTGGGTTTTCTTTAGTAAACGTGTTAATGGAGCGGCTACGGTTGAGAAGTTTGGTACGAACCTTCGGTACCATGAGGCGATCCCAAGTATTCTGCGTAATTCCTTAATGTTTCGGGGTGGCATTAGGTTGCGGAATGCCTCTACCTTGCTTGGGTCTGTGTGGATTCCCTCTTGGTTCACCATATGCCCTAGATATCGCATCTCGGAACGGCCAAATTCGCATTTGTCTGGGTTTATCTTTAATTGGGCCTGTTTTAGCCGACGGAATACCTCCTTTAGTGCGGTAGTGTGTTCGGAGAAAGTGCGACCAATCACTATGATGTCATCTAGGTATGCTAATGCAAAGGGCTCTAATTCGGGGCTAATAATTTGATCGAGCAGGCGCTGGAAAGTGGCAGGCGCAGAGTGCAGTCCAAATGGCATTACCTTCCATTGAAACAAACCTCGGCCCGGGACGGTAAAGGCGGTGTATGGCCGACTGTTTGGTTGGAGAGGTATTTGCCAGTATCCTTGCTTTAGGTCAATGGTCGATATGTATTTGGCTCCTTTTAACTTGTCCAGTATGTGTTGTATCTGGGGTAGGGGGTATGCATCTTTTATGGATATTTCGTTCAGTTGGCGGTAATCCACGCACAACCTCCACGTGCCTTGCTTCTTTCGTACCAGTACGATAGGTGAGCTGTATGGGCTTCGGGATGGTTCTATCTTCCCTTCCGCAAGCAATTGATCAATTTCGGCGTTAATGATTGCCTGCATTGCTGGGTTTCTGGGCAAGTATCTGTGCTTGAACGGTCGGTGGTGCTTCAACCGGATCTCGTGTTCGGTGACGGTGGTTAATCCTGCGAGCCGCTCGAAGGTAGGTAGTTCTTCGGCTAGTAGTCTGTTTAGTATCTCTGTCTCGGTTGACAAATTTCGCAGTGTCGGTGGTGTTGGCTCGCTTTTGGCGGTTATAATCTCATTCCCTCTATTTATGGTAAAACCATGTTTCGCTAGGAAATCTGTACCGATGAAGAAATTGTCCATCAGATTTGGTATATATACAAATTCTTCGTTGAACGTCCACTTTCCCCATCGTATGGCAAGTGTGTATGCTTGGTGGGCGGTGACGGTGGACTTGTCCGCTAGCGAGAACGTGATTTCGATCGGATGGGCCGGTATGTTGGCGGCTATGCAAATACTTCTGATGTCTTTGCCTATGCAGGATCTGCCTGCCCCGGTATCAAACACTGCGTTGTATGGTTGGTGGCAAAATTCGATTGGTAGAGTGTATGAGGTGAGACTAGGGGTAGCGGTATCGGGGGCGTCTAACGTCTCACTGCCTTGGACGGCCCGGTGGCGTTTCCCGCTAAGCATCGACAGTGTCGGCTTTGTACTCCGTTGGTTCCGCAGTACGAGCAGAATATTCGTCGGTTTTGGCAGGCTCGTCGTTGGTGTCCTGGCTGGCCACAGGTCCAGCAGCAGGTTCGACGGTTGTACTCGGGATCGGGCAGTGGTGATGCTGGATACGGTTCTGGTGGTCTACCGATGGTGGGGACGTCATTTGGCCGGGCGGTCTGTAGTTGCGGCTGGTAGGCATGTACTGCCGTTTGGTGGGGCAGTGTGGTTTGGTGATATATTGCCTCTGTCGGGTGCATCGTTGGGTGGTATGCCTGGATGATCGCTTGGTGCAGCGGCGCATTTGGGCGGTAGGAGGCATCGGTTGGTCGGGCGGTCTGTCCTTGGGGTTGGTAGGCCGTGAGGGTCGACTGAGGCAGCGGTGCGGCTGGGCGGTACTGTGGCGTGGCTTGCTGGTAGGGCGCGGGGGCTGGTCGGAATGCGGGTCTTGACATCGGTGTGTTTGGTCGAATAGCCGGGGATTCACTTTGCAGGTGTTCGAAATCTTCGACCAGTGTGGTGAGTTCTGGTAGTGTGGAAAACTCTCGCCTTTTCACATAGTGGCGGTACTCAGGACGGAGATTGTCGTAGATTTGGTCAAGTTTTTCTTCGGGTGTGAATGTTGTCTGCCATCTCATTAAGGCCTGTATTGCTGTGATAAATTCCTTTCCCTTCTCTTTCGATGTTTGTGTTCGATTCCGTATTTGGTCACGGAGATGAGTGGAGAATCGGTAGGGGAGGAAGAACTTCCGCAGTTCGGTGCTGAACTCGTACCACGTACCCAGGAGTTCCTTATTATTTCGATACCAGGTTAGAGCGGTTGCTTTGAGTAACTCTGGTAGTGTGCGGACGATGCGGTCGAGTGGGACCTGGTAGCACTCAGCTAGTTCTTCCACTCGCTCCAGAAATTCGAGTGGGCTACCAGAACCATCATACCGTACGTTCCACCGGCGTACTTTGTCCATCACCTCAGCGTCGGATATACGATAGACGGTGATTGGAGCCTTATCGACTGGTCGATTTGCTTCCATCGGAGAAAGCGATATTGTTGGTATAGTCGGCGGTTTTACTTGGTGGCCTTCGTATTTAGCGGGGGTTACGGAGGCGGTCAGGTCTTCACACGCCGTGAAGAGTGCAGAAATTGGAACAGAGTTCCTTGTGGTGCGAATAAATGGCCTTGGCAATAAACTTCGGTCAGGGTTACTCCACCACGACTTCAGTGGTTCGTGGCGGTCTTGATACGATTGTATTTTTGATGACCGATGGGGAATTATATTGGCGCTGATTTCGGAAAATATAATTTGTTGCTATTATATTATGATATCATTCTCCCCTTCGTTTTGTCAAAAAAACAAATGCCCGACCTCACCCTTGAACCTGTGATTTGGTGTTCGGTCGGTATCTTGGCTGGAGACTTATCTTGATGTTCGCGAGATTTTTATGAAAAAAATGTTTTCCCTCGCCTGGGATTTGATCTCGAGCATGTTGACTCTCCGGCCAATCGCTCATGCTATGTGCTATTGGGTCCGATGTGGTAGGCGACGGCAATATGCCTTTATAGAAATTAATTTGAAAATTAATTTCTATGAAAAAAAGTTTTGCTCGTACGGGGATTTGAACCCACGTACCTTGGATCGGCGGTTTGTAGTATCTCCATGGCGCTACTAAACTCCATGTCAGATGTGGTGCTAAACTTGTATATTAGCGTAGTATGTTAATCGTATGGTTTGTGACGAAGTGTTTGTGCTGTAGCAAAACACTTCGTTACAATATTGTGAAAATAATTAAAAAATTTCTTTTTAACAGGATCTTTTTTGTACAGGTGTATGACAGCCCATCGACAAGGAAAAGGATTAAAGCCGGAGTTCCCCAAGGCTCCAGACTTGGACCAGTCCTATTTAGCATCTTCACAGCGGATCAACCCACCAATACAGCCGGAACAAGGACAATGCTTTTCGCGGATGACTCCATCACGTTTGGCGTTTCCCGCTCTCCTGAGATAGCTACCCAAAGAGTGGAGGAACTACTCCGAAATCTTTTGGAGTACTACCTGAAGTGGGGACTCAACGCCAACAAAACGGAACTCATCTGCTTCCGAGTACCAGCAACCGAAACAAGGATAAGAAAAATCGCAAGCCGGTGCAGAGCATTAAAAATCACCCTTACGGGTAACACGACAATAAACACTAAGTCCGAGACTAAGTACCTGGGAATCAACTTTACTGAGAGGCTCAAGTTTAACTCTCACATCGATAAAACAATGAAAAAAGCGAACTATGCTCTTCATTTGGTGCACCCGCTACTAAGAAGACAAAACGGACTGTCCAAAAACACCAGGCTGCTCATCTACAAGCAGCTCATCAGGCCAGTGAAATCCTATGGCTATCCCATATGGTTCACCGTCTCACCAACAACGATGAAGAAGATCTCCCTATTTGAAAGGAAGGTACTTAGGATTTGTGAAGGACTCTGGAGGGTACCAAACAGCTATAAGTTTGTGTCGACTGCAAGACTTTACGACGCGGCAGGTCTGCTGCCAATAACCCAACACTTGTTCCAAATGGCAAAGAAATTCGTTGATGAGTTGGAAACACATCAAGTCCGGAGATGGGACTGAGAATCGAGGAAATCGAGCCAAGCCACCGCTATATAAACATCAGAGGATTCACAGCTGCTAGATTAGACGACATCTTTAATAATCAAGACGTCTCCTTCTACGAGAAGGCCAGCAATCAACATTACAGAGGCTGAAGATCGCCCTTTTTATGCCCCCTCTTATATTTTTTTTCATTTTTATTTTATTTTAAAATGTATTATTTAAAATTAAATTGCTTTAAATATAACATGTAGCAGATTAAGTAGTCAAAAATATTGTTTAATTATAAGAAATACAAAATAAGTTAAAACAATGTAAATACGTCGGGCCCCTATTGTTGAGCCGACACTTGTTAGTAATAGTTATAAGTTTAGTTTTAAGTCAAAATTGTATACATATTACTTAAATGTTTAATAAAATATCTTAATCTTAATGTAGTGTTTAACGCTTATGATAAAATTTGGATCGTGAGTCAATAATAAAAATAAATAGCGCATAACTAAAGCCAGCAAAATTTTAGATGGAAAGCGTTACTTCACCGATTTCATTCCGCTCAATATAACTTGCATTTTATTTTGTTGCCCGATTTACCCGATAGTACAACAGAGTTTTCAGAGTTATTAATAAAAGCAGGATTAATAAAAGTTATAAATTATTTTCTGAAAGCAGTCTTCTGATTTTTGATAGTTGTTCACGTTTATCCTATAAATTCACTGCTGCTCTGTATGAAGTATACAATATTGTTTTAAAAGCTGCTTTTTTATCTACATGGTTTGACGATGTTTGTGGCGAATGCGAGGTAAGATATAAAACTGACAAAAATGTATTACACACCACAATGATTTTGTATGCACTAAAAAGTAAAATATATATAATATTTTTATTAAAACAGATACTGGAAGATTCTAATCATGAAGTCAAAATTTTACCAAAATGTGCAGGTGTAACTTTTTCTTTAGTTCAGACGAAAACAACTTACTTGTTGAACCCAAGCACACATTAAACGCAATAAATTTTACTGCAGCGATACACTCACGGCGGGTAG
Organism: Nephrocerus scutellatus; assembly: GCA_947095585.1. NCBI lineage: Eukaryota > Metazoa > Arthropoda > Insecta > Diptera > Pipunculidae > Nephrocerus > Nephrocerus scutellatus. The sequence goes on from OX352764.1 coordinate 49,579,542, forward strand.
TAAAATAGATTCCAATGAAAATGATTCATTCAATATTCCACTAAATATAATTTTGCCCTTGGACCATGTTCACCCCACTGATGATGCAGAAACATTCCTGAAATATAGTCACATAATTCTAGTAAGTTTTACGAAATATCTCAAGTGAAATTCCAGAGATAAGGGAAACTACTACATACACATTTTCAAAATCAAAAGAAGCACATCTAAGTAACTTGATATATTATTAGGTAAGTAAAGATAACAAAAAATTTGAGGTAATTAGGAGTTAAATTTTACACGATACATCAAATAAAAATAATTATGATGAAATTGCTGAAGTATATGATTATAAAGTAAAAGTTTATTCACGAGAAGCATCAACAAAAGAACATTTTAATAGACTTGGATCGTGGCTCTCACACAAACTACGTACGAAATAATAACAAGTATAATGCTTAGGACTGACATTTGAAAATGTTATCACAATAAAATAAACTTAATTGTATACCATTGTTATAAATTCATCATAATACAATATAAAAATCTTAGTTATTTTTCTTTTATTCTGCTAAATAAATAAAATCGAAATCAATCAAACTCAATTCCATCGGGAAGACTTCCAACCTTTTTTGCTTTGCTAATGTTCTCATAATATGCTCTAAAGTCCACATAAGATGATATTTTGCGATTTTCGTTTGGATTTAAAGGGTTCCTTAAAAAAATTATTAATCAATATTTAAAATATTTTATTTATACCTTGAGAAAATTGACGAAGTTGTGGTTGCAGTGTCTGAATAATTTTCAGAAATCTTTTCGGAGTTATGTTGGATAAATCCGTTTGTAATTTGTTCCACCACAGAATTGAAAGTCACTTGATTGTTTAGTTTTGTATGGAAGTTGCGAACCATTAATGTTAAGTCATCAATTGGACCCACACCAAGTCCAGAACCAGTGAGTTTTGTTTCATCGAAATCCCTTACAATTTGGTTTACTACACTTTGTGCTACATCTGTAATATTCATCTGTACTTGCAACTACATAATAAAGCATTTTCAATAAAGTAACATTTTATTTAATTATAATTGTTATTAAATGGGGTTCCCAATATTCAAGTATTTTAACATTTCCCTAGTGTTTTGTATAAACTAACCTCTTTAGCGCACATTTTAACAATTTCTCGGTTTTCCTTAGTTGAGTCTGCTGAAAAAATCTCTTGTAAACATTTGCATGTTCCACTTGACATTAGAAGTAAAAAACTTTAGAGAATTTTTTTTACATAATTACATAATTTACATAATCCTTTTATAGTTATTTCTAATATTCGAACAATTTTACCGAAATGAAGCATCAATGGCAATCCCACCAACTATTTCTGGTCTTGAAATAATAGGCTCGGTACTTGCTTTTGCTAGGTATTGACATTCCTTGTAACCGCCTTTTCCAGTGTAGTATCCAATACATCGTGTATTTAATATCTCATCTAAAAGACAAAATACCGGTAAATAAACCCTTCAGACTAAGATATTATTTACATTTTTTCAATTGCGCGACGTCAATACCAATTTGTCGAAGACGCAGAATTTCATCCTCATTGAACAGGTTGTGGTCAACAGAAAACTGAATAACTCTAGGAGCGTTGTTCTCGTCATTTCTGCATAGAAGCACCCGGCAACTGCCAATATTGCAGATAAAAAGTTTGGAATTGTAAATGAGACATAGAGCCGCACTTGCGCCAATTGCCAATTCTCTTTCGATTGCTTGCAAACTTGCAACAATTTCCTATATATGATTTACAAGAAAATGACAAAATTTCAATATACATATTGTAAAAAATACTTGATAGTTTCCTAAATCGTCCGAAATTTGGCATTGTAGAACAGCTTTGCTAACTAGGAGATTGTCAATTGAGTCCTGGTAACATTTTTCGGCCGATAAAAATGCTTGGCGCAATACCTCTCGTACTTCTTCATCAGTTTTTTTCCCAATTAATTGCCCTAATATGATTTCCGCAGCTATGCGCTGCATGGCAAGTTCTGCTACTCGAGAACCTTTATGACCAGAAAAGATTGCGTAAAGACATCTGAAACATAATTGACATGACAAACACTGCTATAGTTCTTCTATTCTTCTAAAGTCCTATGATCTTACGTGTGTTCATCTATCTCGCAATAAAAGCTGCAATCAACGGTCCTAGACCCAAAGTTTTTACCACTTAACATATAAATGTTATTAAACCGTTTATATTAAATTCTGTAACTAAACTTACTTCCATTGAGAGTTTCTACATGCAGCACCTGTTCCTGTATTTTTACATTTGGGCAAATCGTCGGTCCATGATTTCGAAAATTCTTCCATGCAAACAGATGTCATATTTTATTGTATTTTGATTTTGGAACTACGTTCATGAAACTATAGACAATACAAAAAACAATAAAATATCACAAGATGTACAGATTTTCCCCCATGGCGATATCTTAATCTTATTTTTTGAATTTTTGATAATTTGATAATTTTTTTGAATTTTTGATATTGACAAAAATTGGCCAATTTCGATGGGTTTTTTAAATTTTGGTTTACAAAATACGTATTTAGAAAAAATTATATATTTTTATTTTTGCAATATTGCCAACATATGTATAGGCGTATTTTATTTGCCGAGGAATAAGGAATTAGAATTTAAAAACCAGCAAAACAGCAGGTTCCAAAGAAGGAATATGATGTATTTGTAAGCTGTATTTTATTGAATTCGAATTGGGAATTACAACAACAATTGCACTGTCGAATTCCTTCTTTGGAATTTGAAAACATGCTGTTTGGCTAGTTTTTGCTGGTTTTGACATTCGAATTCGCATTCGGATTCCAAATAAAAACAGCTGTAGTTGTAATTTCTTATGTTAAATTTTCTTTTCATAAAAACTCTACCCCAGAATCGCGCTCGACCGCAAAACTTTTCAAAAAGGAAATCGAACACGAAGGGCGAAAATCTTTTGTTTACATTTTTTTGTTGCATGTGTTGTTTTTGTGCTAGTATAAAAAGGGGTAAATCTCCCAAAAAAGAGCTGTTTTAGCTCTACGGTAGAGTCGTTTTGAAGAGGAAACGAACAACTTGACGGCCAAAAAAAATCTTGGGCTGGGTTTTAAGAAAAAAAAATTAACATTATTCATCGGCAAATAAAATACAGCTTATATGTACAAGATATTTATGTCGTGTTTTTTTTTTAAATCTAGCGCAGATTGATTTTTTGGCTGTCAAGTTGTTCGTTTATTCCAAAAAACCCATGAAGTATAAATTTGAAATATCTTCCTTCCTCATCGTCTGAATTCTGGAATTTCGTAGTCTTCGTGAAACATTTGATAAAAACAAACCGAATGTAACATAGTAGGAAACTACAACATGAAAATAAATTCACAGAAATAATTTTATTATTTTTTTTGTGGTTTTTCGCAAAAACAGCGAGTGTCAACACATGTAAAAATAGTTTTGCTGAAATTTTTACATTTGTTTTTTCAATCGCTAATTCGCTTTGACTGGTATTACACGACGCGTGTTTTGGAAAGACTCAAATAAGTGCAAAAGTGGGAGATGATGACACAGAAATACACTTGCCAGGTGAGTCGTGGGTAGGATTTTCGTTGCGTGTTTTTGACATTTCCTTTTCTCCTTATCCTTTGTTTTTCAAATTTGCTTTATTTGGTGACGTCGCAATGGGTGATGAATTCAAATGGACAGAGAGCTGTCAAATATCACGCAATACCGTGGAATTAAAAAAAACCCTTCGTGTAATAACGTTTGTGTGACGGAATGACAGTTCAAAAGAAAATCACCGAAACATGCGCGTTACATTCACGCGCCGTGTAATACCAGTCTTTATGCTTAATACATCTAGAGTTCCCTTATCTAATGTATTTTTTTTTGTTTTAGAATTCTGCGCTCAAGCTCAAGGAGCTGATTATGTATCTGTCGTATTTCGACATACGACTTATGACTAGTCGTGCTCCTCAAAGTCGTAATTTCGTCATATCGCAATTATGTAAGCATGTACGAAAAAAATTGTTTCGAACTAATGCTACTGCTATTTCGAATGTATGTTTTGTTGTTGTTTATAATTGTTTACTTTTTGATTTTTTTGAATATTCAAAAATATTTATATTTTTTAATATATAAAACTAATATTTTTATTAGTTACATTTAATATTCTATGTAAGCAACGAAATTTGTATTGAAAAAATTACAAATACGTAGTTACTAAAAAAACGCTAAAATAATTTTATAAATAACATTAAAAAAAGTAAAAATTATTACTTAAAAGTTATTTACGCGGTTGATTTCACACAGAAATAATCATTTTAATTACATTTATTTCCCAGTACGAAATCCAAAAGGTGTTCGACTGTAACACCAACAATTATGTCGAAGCTGAGACTAGTCGTATGACTCAATAATCGCGTTTAGTCGTAATCACGACAAAAGTGACGTCATTCGAAAATCGAAATGCTTACATAATCGACCCCCAGATTTTTTCTCGAAAAAACGAACACGAAAGCCAAGACTCTCTTGTTTACATTGTTCTGTTACATGTGTAGTTGTTGTAGTTAATGAAAAGAGGAGTAAATACTTTTATCTCCGTTTCAGGAAGATAATAAAAAAATCCAATTGTAATTTTTATCTTCACTTTTTATTTTAATATTAACTGAAATTACTGAGAAATCCCATCAGTTAAGGCTGTACGTAAAATATTTAAGTTTTACTATTCTTCTTCTGGTCGTGGTTGGCGCAGTCGAAATGCTGTAGAAAAATAATAATGAAAATTGGGCAGTTGAGTAGCTGAAGTCGATGAACAGGGGTGCGACCAGAAGTTGTGATAATAATAAAAAAAAAAGAAGGAACATTTAAAAAAAAAAAAAAAAGGAATGTTGGAAAAAAAGTGTGAATTGCGAGAAAGTTTTTCAATTTTCATATAAGATTGAGCAGCTATATTAATATTTTTTCTTCTTCTCATCAACGCGAAAATATAAAGAGATTATTTAAAGCTTTATAAAATATTTTATTTTATTCGAGAGTTGAAAAAAAAAAAAACAAAATTCGAAATTGCTAATAGGAAATGCAAGAAACGCAAAGAAAATTAAAAGTGGCTATGTCTGAGTTGCGATCGGAAAATGAACAATTACGGTCATCATAATGACCGTAATGAATGAATGAACAACAATGAAGATTTATTGTCAGAAAATATAGAAGCAACAACAACAAGTTCATCATCTATCTCACAGGTTAGTGGTCAAATTTTACGTATGGGGATAAATGAAGTCGTGGGATTGATACAGATGTTTGATCCACAACAAGATCGAAAATTATCGGCAGCATTATGGGTACACCATATCAATAATCTAAAGATAACTGGGATGATCAAAGTGTAATGCTATATGCATCGCTTCGATTATCGGGTCCAGCACGTTTTTGGTACACAAGTATCCAAAACGAAATAAGAGCATGAGACAATTTCAAAGTAGAGTTGATCAAAAGTTTTCCACAGTGTGACGATGATGATGAAATTGATTAAAGCTGTGTGATCAACATTTTTATTCTTTAGCTGAGGAATAAAATATTTATAAGCTGATTATGATGAAGTTGATTAATGCTATGTGATCAACATTTTTATTCTTTAGCTGTGGAATAAAATATAAGCTGATGAAGGTGAAGTTGATTAAAGCTGTGTGATCAACATTTTTATTCTTTAGCTGTGGAATAAAATATAAGCTGATGATGATGAAGTTGATTAAAGCTGTGTGATCAACATTTTTATTCTTTAGCTGTGGATTAAAATATAAGCTGATGATGATGAAGTTGATTAAAGCTGTGTGATCAACATTTTTATTCTTTAGCTGTGGAATAAAATATAAGCTGATGATGATGAAGTTGATTAAGAGTCATTTTCTTCACTATTTCTCAACGTGCCGGAAACTCTCAAGTTGGCCAACTCTAGAGTTGACACAAACTTGGGAGTTGAGAGACATTGAGAAATACCAACTTGAGAGTTCAAATTTCAAAGTTATCGTACTTGCGTTTTTAAAAATTTGACAAGTACGTATGTTTCAACTTTAGATATGAATTTATTCTGTGCGATTGTTTGAAAATTAAAGTTCCGATTATTTTTGTGCATTGAAAAAAGAAATAAAACAACCCATAAAATTTTTCATGTAAATTCTCTAAAAGGAGATACATATAAGTGCAAAGTTTAAACTGGGAAAATTTGGAAAAAATTAATATTAGAGCCCCTTTACTTCAAAATTTTTACAAAAACTGTTGTCACCGGAGATACACATGTATAAAAAGTTTGTTTGGGAGCTCCCGACCTTGGGGCCCGACCAAAAATTTTACAAACAGTTTTGTTCATCGGAGACATACATTGTGTTTAAAATTTGAAGAAATCGGTCTAATTTTTCATATTTTTTTAGTGGGCACACCTCGGGCCTTAGTTTTGCAAAAGTTTTTGTCCATCGGAGATACAGATGTGTTTAAAATTTGTAGAAAATCGGGTTAATTTTTTTTTAAAAAAGTAGTATGGGGCCACACGACCCTGTGCCCATAATTTCCAATTTTTTTTCAAAAAGTGTTGTCCATCGGGGATAAATATCTGTATAAAATATGAAGAAAATGGGGCCCGGTGTCTCCAAAATTTTTACAAAAAGAGTTGTCCATCGGAGTGTATACAGTTTGAAGAAAATCGGGTTAATTTTTTAAAAAAAATTGTTTGGGGCCTCATGACCCTGGTTCCCGGGGTATCCAAAATTTTTACAAAAAGTGTTGTCCATCGGAGATACAAATGTGTGTAAAATTTGAAGAAAATCGGGTTAATTTATTTAAAAAAATTGTTTTGGGCCGCATGACCCCGGGGCCTGGGGTCTCTTAAATTTTAACAAAAAGTGTTGTCCATCGGAGATACATATGTATGTAAATAAAACTTGAAGAAAATCGGGTTCATTTTTTTTTTAAAAATTGTATGGGCCTCACGACCCTTGGGCCCAGGGTCTCCACAATTTTTACAAAAATTGTTGTCCATCGGAGATACACATGTATATAAAATTTGAATAAAATCGGGTTAAATTTTAAAAAAAATGTGTATTGGGGCCCGGGGTCTCCAAAATGTTCACAAAAAGTCTTGACCATCGGACTTACACATGTATGTAAAATTTGAAGAAAATCCGGTTAATTTTTGTTAAACAATTTGTATGGGGCCTCACGACCCCGGAGCCTCCAAAATTTTCAAAAAAGTGTTGTCCATCGGAGATACAAATGTGTGTAAAATTTGAAGAAAATTGGGTTAATTTTTTTAAGAAATTTGTATGGGGCCTCACGACCCCGGGGCCGGGGTCCCCAACATTTTTATAATCAGTTTTTTCCATCGGAGATACACATGTATACAAAATTTGAATAAAATCGGGTTAATTATGTAAAATATTTGTATGGAAGTCCACGAAACAGAGGCCCGAGGGGCCCAAAATTTTAATAGAAAGTGTTGTCATCGGAGATATACATGTCTGCAAAATTGCAATGAAATCGGGCTTTGGAAAGTTAGTTAAAAATTTATCGCAAGATTCCACGACAAACAAACAAACAAACACACGAACACGCGAAGTTAATATAGAGAATTTAAAAAATAAATAAGTCATGGAAAGAAAAAACAAAAAGTTTCCAAAAGTGGTATATTCCACAGATGAGGAAGACTGGCTTGTTGCAAATGCACTGCAATATAGCCATATTATCGAAAACAAAAAAACTGGCGGCACAACGAAGCGCGATAAGGACAAGACTTCGGAAAATATTGCAAAACAATTCAATATCGCCCCACCTGGCCAGGTTTGTAAAAAATTTAATTTAATATTGCTTTATTTTACATTGTTATTTTTTATATTTTAGGAGAGAACTGTGAAGTCATTGAGGGAGAAGTACGAAAAAATAAAACATAATTAAAAAAACAGAGATTTTTATTTTGCCAAGAACGTCAAGGTAACTGGTGGAGGTCCACCAAAGAAAAAACTCCCCGCCTTGAGCGAGCCCATGCAGGAACTGTTTACGATGTTGATTCCGTCGACGTATGGTCTTGGTGCAGCGACCGGTGATAGCGACTATTCACTTACAGAAAAACCAGCGCCTCTGCCGCCGCCGCCGGAACCAATCACAATAACAGTTAATGAAAACGAAAAAATTGATATAACGAAAGAAATTATTATTTTTGAAAGTGAGATGAGTTGTAGTGTAGGCAAAATGGTGGAACTGCTAAATCTAGTCGCAACTCAAACTACGACGGTGATGGAAGAAGTTGCTGAAGATTCTTGGGAGAGGGTCAACCCAGCTAACTTGCGGAAGCCACCGAATCCTTTGCTGACCAACAGGCATCGCAATCGAAGAATTGAGGGGGAAATGGGACCTTCAAAAAAGATATCCAAATTTGAGGAAGAGCGGAGGCAACATCAAACGAAAAAACATGCAATAGAATAGGAAATTCTGAAATCCGAAAAAGAGCGATACAAACTGGAAAGAGAAAGAGAACATTTTGACCGTGAACGTGCTATTATAGAATTGCAGAGGGCCAAAAAGCAACTTGAATGTGATGCTGAATTTTATAAAGCTTGAATGGACACGTTAAGAGAGCAAACAATGCAATAATAAATATAAAATAAATAAATATAAATGTTTATATTGAATGTTTAATTTAATTTGGATTTCTTTGTTCTTTGTCTAAAATTGGCTGAAAATAAGTTCGAATTCGAGAACTGGCGTTCACAACCGTTGCCGAAGATAATTGATGATGTTGCAGGTTGGATGGAACATGTGGACTACGCAACATATCGTCGAATCGTGGCATTTCCGGAGGTGGTTGTGGTTCCTTTTCATCGATGGCTATGTTGTGAACGACACAAGCAATTATAATTAATTGCACGGTTTCAACTCTGCATCTTAACCCGGTGGCCAATACTGGAAACCGTCTTTTCCAAATTCCATAAGAACGCTCGACACAATTTCGAGTGCCAATCTGAGACTCGTTATATAAATTTTCAACAGTGCTTGAAACATTTTGAAAAGGTGTCGCCAAGTAATTTGTGTTTGAGTAGCCAGAGTCACCAATAATAATAAAGTGCTCAAATTCACCCTCCTCAAATCGTTGCCTCAAAGTCGACAAATTGAAAATACGTGGATAGTGAGTGGAACCCTGAAAAAAGAATAGAACCGAAAGTCAAGGGCATAACTTTTATCTAAGTTATTTTCTACGTAGATTTTACCTGCCAACGAGCAGGTCTGCAGAAGCCACGGTCTGATCGTTTATAGAGAACAAACCTTTGCGGTTTCTAAAAAGTTCTGCATCGTTTCCACCAGGTGAGTGGATTCTGATATGTGTGCAATCTATTGCCCCAATTGTTCTTGGAAACTCGGCTATAGCATAAAATTCACGTGCTGCTTGTAACCGTTCTCTTCGTGTTTCGGGCATGCGAACAAATTGGCACGCAAAGTTAGCAATGTTGAAATACTTTACGCCAATAAAATCAGCAATGGCCAATTGTATTGACCCGAGTGCATAAAACCTCAGCACAATCAATAATTGCGTGATTGGTCGTAATTCGCGCGTTCTAAACATATTTTAATATATAAATTAAGGAATAATCAAGATATTTCACTGCGCACCTTGTTTCAGTGCAAGGCAAACTACCCTTTATCAATTCCAAGAGCATTATTGTCGCTCGCTTTGAAATACGAAATCGGTAATCAAAATCATGGTCGTTCAATTTTTTGATACCGACCCGTGGACCCATTTTATACTGTCTTCTTTCAATCGCCAACAATTCTTCTTCTTCTTCATCTTCATCTTACCTTCCAGAAGCAGATGATGGATGATTTTCCCAATAATAATTTTGTGGGAATAAAAATATTTTTATCCAAACCGAGAATAATTTTCGGCAGAAGAAGCAACAAAATGTAATACAAATTTAAATTTGACAGAGAACTCTCAAGATTGCTCTTTCAACTTCTACTTTTTTCGGAAGTTGAGAAAATCGGAAGTTGGCTAACCAGAGAGTTAAAAATCGAAAGTTGAAACTGTCAACTTTGAGTGAAGAAAAACAAAATCACAAGTTGGGAAAAAAAATCCTCAAGTTGAGTTCAACTTGTGTTGAAGAAAATGGTTCTAAAGCTGTGTGATCAACATTTTTATTCTTTAGCTGTGGAATAAAATATAGGCTGTTGAAAAAATAAGTTGATTCAAGCTGTATGATCAATTAAAACAAAACAAAACCAAAAGACAAAAATGAATGTGATTAACAGAGTATGATGAATCGAATCTACCATGACTGATGTAATTTTAAGTTAATGTCCAGTCAAAGCTGTATGACTGACATTCAACATCGGTAGATGATAAAGATCGTATTCACTGAGGACAGTGAGTGTGTAGGTTGGCCGAGTTGAAATGACTGAGAAATCCCATCAGTTAAGGCTGCCTCAAACTGTACGTAAATTATTTAAGTTTTACTATGCTTCTTCTGGTCGTGGTTGGCGCAGTCGAAATGCTGTAAAAAAATAATAATGAAAATTAGGCAGTTGAAATAAGGCGCGACAAACAAAATGAAGATCCTCAAAACTGTAATAATACAGAAAGAATAGGTTTCATAACTTAGAATCTGCAGTTTAACTTATTACTACTGGTTTCTTTCTTCTACTTTGTAAAAATGCGACACTTTGTGTTTCTCGTATTTATGCATTAATGTTGCGAAACAAGTGGAGGTGTGCAAATGTCTGAAGTTGTTAAACATTTCTTTCACAGCAAGGTGCAAAAAATGCAGAAGTTGTGATAAAAACAAAATGAAGATCCTCAAAACTGTAAGAATACAGAAAGAATAGGTTACATAACTTATAATCTACAGTTTAACTTATTACTACTGGTTTCTTTTTTCTACTTTGTAAAAATGCGACACTTTGTGTTTCTCGTATTTATGCATTAATGTTGCGAAACAAGTGGAGGTGTGCAAATGTCTGAAGTTGTTAAACAATTCTTTCACAACAATGTGTAAAAAATGCAAAATTTGCGGAAATTTATTACTTTGTAAAACACTGACAATTGTAGTTGTAACACACCGTTTATTTTACAAATTAAACTTCATTTTAACAATTCTTAAAAAGGCTCTATAAAATAACTTCACCTCATCGGAAGTCGTAATAAGAATACAATTGTAATTCTAATAATCTTCTTTGTTCTTCTTTGAAAAAATATATATATAGCCGCGTCCTCTCGAGTATCGATGCTGTCATTGTTCAACTTGGTCGCCGCGATGCCAACACATGATTTGCAATCTGCGATACCAACACACGATTTACAATCTTACAACTCGGCCAATCTGACCTCAGTTCGCCCTCGACCATCGATGTTTTCTGTTTATTCTTCCAACCATTCCACCTCATAATTATACTCGTCTGGTTTTGCCTCGGAAGTTTCAGGAATTTCGAAAGATGTAAAAGTTTCGCATTGACAAAGCATCTCGGAAGTCTCGTCTCTTTTTAATATCGTTTGTTGTGTCGGAAGTTTTAGGCATTTCGGAAGATGTCGCATTGACAAAGCGCCTCGGAAGTCTCGTCTTTTTTAATATCTATTGTTGTCTCGGAAGTTTCAGGCATTTCGGAAGATGTCGCATTGACAAAGCGCCTCGGAAGTCTTGAAGCAGGAACCGGCTGGTCGCTTTGGATATGGACATTGTGGCTTTATATGTCCTATTCGTGAGCAGTTGAAACATCTCGGTTGCATGGAAGTGGCGACGTCATGCGCACGATCGTCGCCTGAAAATTTTGGGAGTGCGTGTTCAACGTCACCAAAATCCAGCCTAGTGCCACCAACGCCCCAAGACTCGATTGGTTAGCTGTATCATTTACGTTTATGAAACCATCGTTTGTATGTACTGGAACACTTTCACGCAGCTGTTGCACTTGACGCTGCAACAACAACAACTCCTTTTCACGCTCCAACTTCTCAATCTGACGCAACAGACTCTCATTGCGATCAACATAATCTGCTCGTTCATCCACAATGATTCGTTGATCGGCTTGATGAACACTTATGACCGTCTCATCCAATTCAGCCAGCTCATCCTTGTTTTCGGATCCAGCCACAATTTCCTCCTTTTTATTTTTAATTGTTTTCGGCATTGCAAAATGGCGTCGAAAAAGAATATTAAAAATTACGATTTTTCAAATGTATTTATTTGATACGGTTGCACCCCACATCTGAGTTGTAAAACACTGACAATTATAGTTGTAACACACCGTTTATTTTACAAACTAAACTTCATTTTTCTTAAAAAGGCTCTATAAAATAACGTCACCTCATCGGAAGTCGTAATAAGAATACAATTGTAATTCTAATAATCTTCTTAATTCTTCTTTGAAAAGATATATATATATAGCCGCGTCCTCTCGAGTATCGACTGTCATTGTTCAACTTGGTCGCCGCGATGCCAACACATGATTTGCAATCTGCGATACCAACACACGATTTACAATCTTACAACTTATTATTTATTGGGTCAATTAAACAAAGAATTTCAACATGCGCGAACTTTAGAATTGATTTAATTCAATTAAAAAGGTGATTGTGAAATAATTTGGTGGCCTAAATATTGGTATCAACTGAGACCGACTTTACACCGTGCAGTCTTTATTATCAAATAAGTATTATACTATTATACTACCTATCATATTCGGTTTTACACCGCATGAGATGAAGTTAAATTCAGTTAATATTTTTGGTCTCAAGTTAGGTAAAATTAATATTATACATGTTTGAGTGCAATATGTCATTAATAATTAAATCGAAATACGCAAGCAGTTGTGTTTTTTATTTTACCTCGAGTTTTTTTCTTATTTTCCATTTTACTGTCGTTATACCGTAAAAGAAATTTTTAAATACATATTTTATTTTTGATAGCTATTATATCGAGATACTTTACTTTGATATTATACTATTGACGTTTGATTTTACACCACACACTTTATTACTATTATACTATTTTGATAATAAAGTATGCATGGTGTAAAGCTGGTATGAAAGGTGAAAATTACTTTTACACGACCGTAATTTTATAAGCGTGGGCCAACTCAAACGGAAGTTTGATCAAGTTGTACCTGGTGCATGTGGTTTTTCATATATTTGAGTGAAATTTCATGATTGAGTTTTACTCATACAAAAACGTGCTATATAGCAAAGTATAATATAGGGTTTACGCGGTTAGGGCTTTCGTTCACTGAAAGCCCTTATTGAGCAGACCTCAAAAACCGCAATCTTGTTTGGAAGAGACGCCCCCTTTAGCAGAGAGCGTTCCAAATTTTTGAGTTATTTTTTGAAAAATTCATTTTTCTAATTGGTGTGATAGATGTTAGGGGGTTAATTGGTATCATATAAAAGGTAATAAAAATACAGAGAATAAATTTCTCCTGAAAGTTTTGCAGGGGCGTGTTTAAAAGTGGGCGGTCCTAAATATTGATATCAATCTAAAGGTGAAAATTAGTTCTACATAACCGCTTTATGGGCATGACCCAATTTTAACGTAAGGTGGATCAATTTAAATTTTATTACATATGATTTTTTCCATACAAAAAGAGATATGATTCTCTCGCTTATTTGGTTAATATTCAGAAATGAGTTTTTCCTTTTAAATGGAGTTTTTGAAAATTAGGCCTACTGGGGATAGCATGTAAAAAACACATTTCTAAGCTTACCTCACGGGTGATGCGGTTAAAAAAAGTACTAAAATTAGAATTTCGTATTAATAGCATACGACTTATTAGATTATTTGAAATTTGAAATGGAACCGCCTGTAAGTTTTAATCATGTACTGGTCAAAAATGTAGTCAAACCGGTATGTGCGGTTTTTGTAAAAGAACATGATTGAACATGTAGAGTATTTTTAGAAGATGACTCATTACATATAATGCTCTTCCAGCGTCCTGTTGAACTTTTCGACCATTCCGTCTGACTGGGGATGTAACGGAGTAGTCCTCGTTTTCATGATGTTGAGTATTTGACACAGCTCTTGAAAGACTAGTAATTCGAAATTCCGCCCTTGATCGGAATGTAATTCCAGTGGTACTCCAAATCTGCACACGAGTATATAGAGATTTCCATCTCTTGTTTCTGGGAATAGACCAGTCCATTGTCACTCGCTCAAATGGTGCTCCAACATTGTACTGTTGCATTTTTTCTCTAGTTTTTGAGCAACGTCCGAGTTCCTAGCAAGCAAAGGACCGCATGCTTGCTGCGCACATGTCACACGTTCGACACTAGTCTTCCACATCTCTACGGCAATTGACCAAATAGAAGCGATACCGTATTTTATCTAGCGTCTTATTAACGCCCAAATGCGCTCTTGATGTACCGCTATGTAATTCTTCCAGGACTTCTCTGACTCGGTTTATTGGTTGCACAATCTGCGATTGTTGTTTTCTTGCCTTGTGCAGTGATTGCATTGGGGTGCACAAGGTCTTCTAGATAACCCATCGGCATTATTGTGCAGCATTCCTTTTCGATGCTCTGTTCTGAATTATATGCCTGGAGTCGTTCGATCCATCTACCACTTAAACTTCTGGTTCCCTGAACTGCACTAACCGTTTGAGAGCTGCATGGTCAGTTCGAAGAAGAAATTCCTGACCGTACAGGTACTTGTGGAAGTGTTTGAATCTATCGACAACAGCTAGCAATTCCCTTCGCGTCACGCAGTAGCTCTTCTCGGGCTTAGAAAGCGAACGGCTGTATTACGCTATTACATGCTCCTTTCCTTCTTGATTCTGCGATAGAACCGCTCCTATTCTTGCATTGCTCGCGTCAGTGTCCATTATGAAGGGTTCTCCTGCCTGTATATATGCCAAAATTGAAGAACTGCACAGCTTTCCTTCAGCAATTCGAATGATTTTTGGTGCTCGCTCGACCATGGAACTTTTGGTTCTTCTCAGTAAGACGATAATAGCTTCGTGCAACATCTGCGAAGTTAGGCACAAACTGTCGATAGTAGGAGCATAGCCCTAAAAAACTTCGCAGCTCATATAAATTCTTTGAGACCGGCCATTCGTTAACAGCTTCCAACTTCTTCGGATCCGTGCGTACTCCTTGACTGGATACAATGTGGCCCAAATAATTCACTTCATTTTTGAAAAGGCTACATTTCGGCGGCCTCAAATTCAATCCTGCAGCTTTTATAGTTTCCAGAACTTCACGTGCTCATTGAATGTGCAACCAAAAACAATGATGTCATCCAAATAGACTAGACATGTCTTCCAGCTAAAGCCTCGCAAAACATGTTCCATCAACCTCTCGAACGTAGCAGAAGCTTTGCATAAACATACGGCATTACAGAAAATTGATAAAACCCGTTTCCCGCAGTTAATGCTGTCTTCTCCTTGTCGTCGTCATGAATTGCTACCTGCCGGTATCCGTTTTTAAGATCCAATGTACTGAAGATTCTGGCTTCCGATAAGGTGTCCAACGTGTCGTCTATACGTGGTAATTTCAGTTTCCGATAGTCCACACAAAATCTCGTTGAACCATCTTTCTTTTGAACAAGTACCACAGGTGAACTCCATGGGCTTTTGGACTTCTCTATTATACCATCACGTTCCATCCTTTTGACAAGTGTTTCTGCCTCTCGTTGCTTAGCAAGTGGTAATCGTCTTAGCGCCTGGTGAATCGGAAAAGCATTTCCTGTATCGATTCGATGTCGCAATATATTGGTTTTACCCATGTCGTTGTCGCTAACAGCAAAAACGTCGGTAAATTTCTCTAGCGCCTGTTCTGCTTCTTCTCGCTGTACTGCTGGAAGATGTTTACTTAGCGAACGAATTATCTGTTTCCTTTCAAGATCAAGTGGCGCATTTTTTACTTCTACAGGCTGACAGTTTGCGATGCAGCTTACTCCCTGAGTCTTGCCAATGACTGTTCCTTCCCTTATTTCCTTCGGTGATGGGCTAACATTCATTATTCTCACTGATATCTTGGGCTGAAGTTTGACTAGAGTTCTTCCGCATAATAGTCCGTTCTTGTTTAAATTGTTTGGCTCCTCTATTCCTACTCTGCTGTCCCCAAGATCACAGTTAACCACTCCACTTTTCCACTTTTTCTTCAGCATTGACTCTTAGCCCACCACTATGGTTGTCATTTATTTGCAGGGTTACTTTAACATTACGCCATTTTAACACGTGATTCTTCACATCAAGGGACATCTCGTGCTCTGTCATGAAATTCAAGCCTAACATACATTGTAATGCTGGCAACAATAAATAGGCTGTGAAGCGCCTATTTGCCTCTTAACACGATTCACAGGCTGTACTGTAGGTTGTACGGTAATTGATTCCTTGCAGTCGCGGATGAATTGTCCAGATTTCTGGCATCTAAAACATTTTGGGCGAGAATTTGATCTTGAATTCCTGTCGTTCTGAAAGCGTTTTAATCTTCTCATCAATAAGGGCTTCTATTTGTGTGTTGTCCTTAGTTTCCAACTTGCGCAATCTAACTCAATTAGTGGACAAACTGGCTCTAGCATCTTCGTATTGCATGGCCGATGACAATACTTCATTCATTGACTTTCCTCTGGCAGTTGTCCTCAAATGAAGTTTTAATTGCTCATCTCGGATAGGATTGATGAACCGTCCAAGATACTAGTCGGAACCCCACAATAGGCTTGTCGTGCGAGCTTTGTTATTTCCCGCTCTAATTCTTGATGTCGTTCTCTTCGCTGTTGTTAATTCATCAGGAGCTGTATTTTGCTTAACTCCTGGGTGTGAGACTGTCCATAACGCAAGGCCAACTCTTTCAAGATTCTTCCGGAACTCAACTCGCCATTTGGAATAATTTGCAATACATCAGCCGCCTTGCCCCTCCACGCCAGGATCGAACACAATTTTCTTCAAAATTCCTTTCTGGTTACTAGAAGATTATGGAATGACTCTGGAAATATTTTGTTGAGTATTCTCTCTGAGGAATTGGGTATGATTGCCCAGCCGTGTCTCAATCTCCTTAATTATGCCTTCAAGACCTTTCCTTTTCCTGCCATGCTCGTCTCAAAAGATTTCACAACTTCTTGAATTTCGTTTATTTTTTTTTTGAGCGTTTCTTGAATTTCGCCCATTTCACCTCTTAGCTTTTCTTGAATTATATCGAGCTGATTTTTTTTATATGTAAACTTATAGCCAAGGGAATACTCCCTGAATGACTTGCGCCACGGCAATAAGGTTTATTATAATTAAGAATTTAATCGGAGAAATATGATTTACAATATATCACATTCCTCACGTTTGTAACCGGTTTTAAATTATTTTCTCGGAATTCTTCCTGTTTCATTGAAAAAAACAATACGGAAAAATGATCACGAAACTAAAACGATACGAGTCCAAATGCTTTAATGAATGTATCATGGCCAAGGAAAACTACAAAAAACCTTGACCAAGAAAATAAAACAAAAAAATGACATACGTGAGCCTTCAAAATTCTTGGAAACTCTATTGAAAAATTCGGTCTTTCAGGAACTAGCTGACTTATTTATTGAATGCCCACAAATCGACAGTGAATTGTACCGGATTCGTTTGTAGTACCAGGCCTAACAAACGAAAAAGGCACGCACAATCTGGAAGCGTGGAGCAGCAAACAGATTGGCCTTGTCTATAGAGCTGATAACTGTAATGTCGTTATAAACTAGCGTTGGAATCGACGACGAGGCTGTATTTTTGATTCTTTTCACGAATGACCAAAAATTTTTACTACCTTTGGGACATTGTAGTATTTTTTGCCTCAATTTTTGGTCGTAGGCGAATTTGACTCGCCGAAGATGGGCATTGCAATCATTTCTGGCTTGTTTAAAATTTGTTCGGGTTTCCTCAGTAGGGTTTGCCTTGTAAAACCGAAAGCATAACTCTCTTATCCTAGAAGCCTCTTTACAACTCGAGTCATACCATCCATCTTCCTTTGGTTTAACAGACTTATTCCTGGAAGTGATAAATTCTCTCATACCAATAAGGATGATGTTTTGTGATTGCATCGGCGGCGGCATCCACGTTGCTATCGCGAAACAATAGTGACCAGTTAATTTCCCCAAAAATGTTATTAAGGCCGTCCCAATTGGCTTTCTCGTATTGCCATATTGTTTTTTTGGGAGTTTTTTCTTTAACTACGTGATTTAATAACGAGAAATTAGCTGATACTACAAAATGGTCTGACGAGCCTAGAGGCGATAATAAATTGATGAAGTATTTATCAGGAATAAGTCAAGGGTGTTTGCGGAATGATTTGCAATGTCAGGTATTCGTGCAGGCTCATTTACAAGCTAATTAAGGTGATTAAACTCAGCAAATAACTCAACACACCTTCCATCGGGTGTTGTCTGGCCAGAGTGGCGAAGCCACCCAGAATTGTGTACATTGAAATCGGCAGCAATAAAGATTTCATTTTTACGATGTTTTGTATCAATTCTAAAGATTGAATCAGAGAGTGCTCGCTCTGAGTTGAAACACTGTCTAAGTGGGTGCTTCTGTAAGGGAAACATCAGTAGATGTGGCGCTCTTGTACCTATACTTTGAATTCCGGATTGGAACTTTGGCTAAATTGAGGCAACAGTTGAAACGCAACATCACTCTGGACATAGATTGCGAGTCCGCATTGAGAGGAAAATAATGGCACCAAGTTATACCCAGGCAGATTATATTCCGATGCATCAGAATTATCAAATACCTGAGTTTCACCCAGTGCCAGAATTGCTGGCCTGTGGACATGTACATAATTAAACACAGCGAAAGAATTCGTTCTCAGCCCACGTATGTTGCTGGGATCAACTCTGAAATCACACATAACTACAAAAAGCAAACACACAAAACACAACTTACCGCTTATTTTAACAGAATTGAGAAAAGTGGATTTCTCAGAATGGATTATTAGCACAAATTGTCGCCAGTGTTGTACCTTCACGACAAAATGCGTTAAATCACCAGAAGAAACAAACACTCACAATCCGTTATTCTAATTTCTAAAGAATTAAATCATCAAACTGCCGCATGCAAAACATACGACAGTTATATTTCAGCAAGTTCTTTTGCGCGCTGTTGAGGATGGGGTACACGGAATCCACACACTGCACTTTGCACTTGTTGACTGAGTGACTGGGCGAGCCGTTGTTTAAACAACCGCGGTGGTTGGGATTGAATTTAATAGCACGAATTGCAACGCTTTCAATTGATTATTACTGTGGTCAAGCGAGTAAAGCACTCAGCCTGTCGACCGACCGAACCTCCCGTTCACCGTTTATATTAGTTGTGAATAATCAGTTGATAGCGCGAATTGTACCGCTTTCAATTGTACTACGTAAGTGTTATACACGAACCCTCCGGTTTCTTAAGTAAAGTCACAATCGAGCAGCAAGAATTGTACCGCTCTCGTGTGACTACTACGATCATTTGGTATCACCGTACGTATAATAAATATAAGTAAGTAGCTAAAATAAGTATATAAAATTGTTAAGAAAATTAAGTAGGCATAAGAATTTAAATAGGAAAAAAATCAAATAAAAGAAACCATTTTAAAAACACCCTTTTAATTTTACTTTTTTTAATTTACGTTAGACACTGTTATGATCGCTGCCGGAGAGTTATGATAGGCTAATAACCGCATTAGAAGCGCGATCGGAGGAGGAACTAAGTTCGAGTTAAGTTCGATCAAAGATCATCGCAGAGTATAAGCGAAGAATGAAGCGGTCGACAAATGGCAGTGAAGAAACTTCATTAAAAGTGTCAATGAGGGCGAAACCAGAAACTGAATGTCACTTTTGCAAAGAGAAAGGACATGTACGTAAATACTGCAGTAAGTTTTGCGCTTCCAGATGCAATTAGTCGAAGGGGTACAAAAATCAGAAAGCGAACATGGAATAAAGAATCGGATGACGAATTCCTGCGATGGTTTTACACTGGATTCCGGAGCGTCATGCCATATCATTGGAAAGAAGGAATTATTCATCGAATTGGATTTATCGTATCGTGAAAAGTGTGTGTTGCAAATGTTCAAGAAATTGTCTCTGAAGGAAAAGGCTCTGTTCGATTAGCTTTTCTGAATGCAGGTGGTACAAAAACATCTGTGAGGTTGGATAATGTGCTGTTTATGCGGGGAATTGATGGACATTTAATTTCAGTGTTGTTTCCCATTGGATTAAATACGACCCAACCCTAGCGCCCTATTACTACCAAAAGTTTTACAATAAGTGTTGTTCAGTGGAGTATATGTAGGACGTCAGGCAAATAAACGGCTATGAAATCTTGTCTTTCAGGGGGTTTTAATTGAATGAAGCTCTTGGTTTTCTTGAAGATGAAGAACTTGCAATAAAGGTGGACGACATTACAATATTTCCACCGAAAAATGCCTGTGCGGGGTTAAAGATGAAGATTCCGGTGGTGAGGAATTGGTTTCCATCAATAACATACCAGGTTCTCAGTTGCAAGCTCCTGGTACTTCAACACAGTTTTTTAAGAAGCCACAAAAGAAGAAAAAGATTAAACATTGGGTAAAGGAAGACTTACCAACAATGTCTTCCACATGTTCTCATTATGAAAACTCTGAAGAGTTCAACCCATTACAATCTCCTTTGGAGTTATTTTATAGATTTTTTGATGGCGAGCTTTTTGACCTTATTCTTAGCGAAAGCAACAAACATATATCCCAAAAAAAAAACAGGCAACGAAACATAGAATTATGTGAACTCAAAGCCTTTGTTGGAGTTTTAGTTCTAAGTGGATACATTCAGGTGCCACGAAGAAGAATTTATTGGGAACGAGAGAAGGATGGTCATAATGCTTTGGTCGCAGAGGCCATTACAAGGGATACGTTATATCTAACGGGTGTTTTTTTAAGAGGTTGCCGATTTTTTTTTTGAATAAAACACATATAAAATTATGAAATGACCAAAATTTTTTTTTATTTGGTAGATAATTTAACATTTAAACACAATTTCTGGCATATGGCTACCACGACTATTTTTCACAAATGTCATTTTTTTTTTTTTTTTTTTTTTTTTTTTTTCATAATGATTTGCCAAACAATACTGAGTAGAAATGCCACTTTGAGCTGTCAAAACAACTGTCATAAAATAAAACGACATCTATCGGAAAAACAAACCTCCCAAAAAAACACCCTTTACATACCGAGTTTCATAGAAATCGTTTGAGAAATGACTTAAAACAATTCCAAAATGTAACGCAAAATAATAACACGAAATCATAACACAAAATCATAACGCTAAATTATTTTTGACGCGTGTTAAAATTTTTATAACCGCCGATAAAGTAGTTTCGCTTACAAAAATTTGAAGAAAATCTAGTAAACTTTTTAAAAAATTCATATTGGAGCCTTTCGAGGAGCTTCATCGGAGTTACACATGTCTATAAATTTAAATTTAAAATAATTTTAATGCATTTCGTGCGTTTATTGGACGCGCCGGGAATCGAACTGGGTGTCCTCCAAGTGGGAGCTAATGGTTCTACCCACTGCACCACCGACACTGACTTCAGCGCGCTGCCGTTGTGTGTCATCGCTCACGCTCGTTCAAGGCTCACGTATCGGTCACGCATCGTCAAGCGTCTAAAATTAAATTTATAAATATATACATATATCCAAAATAACTGAGATTAAAAGTTAAAGGCAAGAATTGTAAAACATAAATTTTATTGTAAAGCCCTTTTATTTTTAAACCCCGGTCACGAAGTATTTACCCCAGCTAGAAAAACTCAGTTTCAATATAAAAGAAAAACACAACCAAACAGCAATTATATTAAACTATTTTTTGAAAGATTTACAACTAGAAATTTTAATTACTAACAAAAACAAAACTCAGTTCATACCACCAGAACCTATGACAACAACAGAGGGTCGTGCAACAACAACCCTATGCCACAAAATAATAACAGATACAATCAATGGATCCAGGCAACCGAAAAATAATTTAAGCAACTTGCACAGACAAAACTACAGGCACAACACAAATTAGGGCAACGGCAATGACCATCAAAATAACTAAAATAACAGACAACGTCCAAATCGTTATGTAAGAACTAGGGTTTCTCTCCCGGGATTTATCGTTCCCGATTTCTCGACAAAAAAAAGGCAATTCCCGGGGTTATTTTAAACATTTACCATCATATAACTGGAAAATAAATATTTAAAACTACTTGTTTTATTTAAAAATATTAGAAAACAAAGTAACCTTTAACCATCAAAATAACTCAAAAAGAGACAGCATCCAAATCGTTATGTAAAAACTAGGGTTTCTCTATCGGGATTTCTCGTTCCCGATTTCCCGGGAAATCCACAAAAATATCTATTCCCGATTTCCCGAGAAAAAAGTCAAGGTCCGATTATTTTAAATAAATTTAAATATCATCAATTAACTGGAAAATAAATATTTCAAAACTACTTGTTTTATTTTTAAAAATATTTGAAAACAAAGTAACCATTGACTTTATTGTTTTCGTGATTATGTAGGTACTAGGTAGGCAATCAATACAAATTTTTTAAAAGCCAAAACGTGTGTGTATCTTTACTGTTTATATTTTTAAAATTAAAAACAAGAATAAATTTAGAGTTTAAATAATTTAAAGATTGTAGTTCTTTGTGAATTAAAGTAAGTAAGGATTGAAGTTGTGGAGCTGAAAAAACGTTAGATATAGTTAATGTAATTTGAATTTATCTACAGATATTGTTGAAATGAGAAGATTTTTGTGTACGACGATATTTTATAGCTGAACTAAAACACGATATAATTACGATGTGTGTTTCCTTTTTGTGTGTCTAGACGACAACAACATTTCCAGACAAAAAACAGTTACGGCCGAGAATTATTATTTGTATTTATTTTTGTAATTCTCAACAGAAATAATTAATTTAAAAATAAACGAAGACAAGCTCAATGTGTTGAATGTAAGTTTAATGTGACTTTGAAATAAGTTTAAAGTAATAAACGGTAATACGTTTAATCTAGTTTTAAAAATAAATGTAATGAAAAATATTGAGCACACATTTATTCACAAGCAGACTGTATTTACTTCCGCACATCACAGAGGCTGAACAACAACTAAAAAATGAAACTTGTGTGCTGAAACAAAGGAGAGATGCGAACCGGCTGAGAATTATTATTTGTATGTATTTTCTGTATGTATGTGATTCTCAACATGCCCGCCACCTTGAAATTACTAATTTCAAAAATTATGAATTATTAAACAATTCCTTTTATAAGATATTAAATAATAACAATAATAATAATAATAATAGTAGTACTTAAAGACTAAGCAACTGATCCGTGCAGTTCTGATTTCATACCAAGGTGTTCTTCTTAAATTTTACAAAAAATACCTTTATCAAAATAACTTTTTTTTTGCAAATCCATACTAATTAAACTCGCAACCAAAATAGACGCGGAAAGAAAAACGATCCAGTTATACTTCAATAGGTAATACGCTGATCTTTGTTACAGCACGCTTAAAATCACCGGTCGACGTTCTAACAAGAACCACACGTACCTTATTATCGGCACCAGCAAACACCTCGACAATCCGTCCGAGTTTCCATTTCATTGGTGGAATATGATCCTCATGGAGCAAGACAAGAGATCCTAACTTGAATTGTTTAGTGGGTTCTATCCATTTATGACGTTGTTGCAATTGCAACAAATACTCCTTTGACCATATTCTCCAAAACTGTTGGATCAGATATTGAATGCGCTGATAATGGGATAATTAATTATAATTTAAATGTTCCAATGATGGATCAGGAAGTTCGGTCAATGGCTGTCCAATTAAAAAATGACCAGGTGTCAAACAGGTCATGTCGTTCGGATCAACTGACATTGGACTTAGTGGCCTGAAATTGAGGCATGCATCAATCTGAACAATAATTGTTTGGAAGCTTTCATATACAAACGAAGTTTGTCCAAGTGTACACTGTAAATAATTCTTTGCACTCTTGACACCCGCCTCACACAGACCCCCAAAGTGTGGAGACCGAGCGGGAATAGTGTGCCATTGCATACCGTTTGCAGAACAAAATTGATCCACTTGACGCTGGTGATTCGGCAGTTGATAGACTGTCTACAATCTCCATGTGCACAGCCTTTGTAGAAAATCAAATAAACAGAGCGACATATACCTTTACTGTTATCCTTTTCCCCAATTGATGGCAAATGTTAAAAGGCCCACATAAATCCACACCTGCAATTGCAAATGGCCTCGAAGGATTAGCACGAGCACTAGGTAAGTCACCCATGATCTGTGCTATAGTTTTTGGACGAACTCTAAAACATTTAACGCACTTACTCACAATCGTTCGTCATAGATTTCGACCACCTATGATCCAATAATTTAACCGAAGAGCATATAATAGTGCTTGAGGACCACAGTGCAATAATCTTTCGTGCTCACCACGCGCTAACAGCTTCGTAAAGATATGCGATGCTGGCAAAATGAATTGATGCTGTGAATCATATGGTATGTTAGCGTGTTGCAATTGTCCACCTACTCGAAGCATGTTGTCGTTGTCTAAAAACGGACTAAGTGATTTTAACTGGCTTTTAGGGGATACAATTTGTGATTTTTGCAATTCTTTTATTTCGTCTACAAAGTCAGAGCGCAGTACTATCATTATCAGCCCCTTTAAAGCGCAATCAATTTCCCGGGTGGTGAGGTTTCCGAATGTTCGAGTTCCAGATCTCAATCGACAATTATCGATGAAACGCTTACACCAGGCTGTGATTCGCAGCAATTTGTTTTTTGATAAATATTGAGCAAAAAGATCCCAACTCTCAATACGACTCACCATAACGTTTTGAACTTTGCGAAGTTCAAGTTCGACAGACAGAAACTGTGGACCATTCCACCATAAATTAGACTCAGCAAACTGTTCAGGCATAACGCCTCTAGACACTTAATCAGCGGGATTCATTTCCGATGGAACGAAGTGCCAATCATTTGGCGACGATAATTCTTGAATCTGGCTGAGACGATTTGCTACAAAAATTACAAATCTTGATGGTTCACTTTTAATGCGCAATAGTGTAATTTCGGAGTCTGACCAGTAATATATTGACTGAAACCTTACGTCCATAATTCCCAACGTTTTTTCCATAAGTTCAGCTAGCAACAGAGATGCACATAGCTCTAATCTTGGTATAGTCTGAACTTTTAGTGGAGCGACACGTGATTTTGCATTCAATAACCAAAGAGTTACACTATTGTCCCAATGAACTATACGTACGTATATTACACAACCATATCCTTTCTCCGAAGCATCCCCAAAACCGTGAAGTTTAATTTGTTTTGCTTTTTGCAAACCAATTTCTCGAGGAAACGATACTGTTTTTAGTCTAATTAATTGCGTTTTGAAATCAACCCAACATTCCTTCACGTTTGAAGGCAGCTCAGTATCCCAACTTAATTCTGTGTGAGACCAGAGCCTTTGCATAAAAGATTTAGCTATAAATATCATTGGAGCACATATTCCTAATGGATCGAAGAGTCGTGCTATTTCGGATAATACTACACGCTTGGTATATGTTATTTTTTCATTTATTTCGATCTGATCGAAATGCATTTGAAATCTGTCATTTTTGTAATCCCACAATAAACCTAACACCGAAACCTTTTGGTCTATTAACTTATTTTCGCTAAAGAGATAGCTCATTTGATACGAATTTTCGTAATTCAAAACCCCCCTTGAGCAGTAAACCGATTAAATCATTCTTCAATTTCATGGCTTCTTTACAGGTATTAGCTCCTGTGAGAACGTCATCGACGTAAAAATCGCGTTTAAGTACTATCGAAGTTTCGGGATAAATATTTCTTTCGTCATCTGCCAATTTATGTAAAGTGCGCACCGCCGAGAATGGTGCTGAAGCTGTACCATAGGTTACCGTTTTGAGTTTATAACATTTGATCTCATGATCACTAGATTCCCTCCAAAAGATACGTTGAAAATCTGAATCGGAATCTTCTATCTTTATTTGGCGGTACATTTTTGTAATATCAGCACAAAACGCAATAGGGTGCTTTCGAAATCTCACAATTATTGACCAGAGGTCCTGTTGTATGGTGGGTCCCACCAAGAGGCAGTCATTGAGTGTTACACCATTTGGTGCTCTTTGCGAAGCGTTAAACACTACCCGCAATTTGGTAGTAGTACTATTTTCCCTTAATACGCAATCGTGGGGTAAGTAGAAGGATTTCCCATAAGGATTTGTGACGATGTTTGGATCAGGGACTTCTTCCATATGTTGCAACACATTGATAAGTTCTGAGTATTGCTCTTGCAATTTTGGATTTCTCTTCAGTTTTGACTCAAGTGTCTTGAATTGAGCCATAGCCGCGAAACTTGATTCACCGATCGTTTTAATTTTGTTATTAAAGGGAAGTGACGTGCAATATCGTCCTGTAGAATCACGCGAGACATTATCTACAAAATGCTCTTCTCACAATCGTTCTTCAATGGAATAGTTTCGATCAGACTTGATTGACTCAATATCCCAGAATTTCTGAATTTGAGTACTCAATTGCTGTAAAGTACAAACAAAATTCGAAGATTCGCTGTTAATGTTGCACTTCATTTTAATGGGCGACCCTAATTTTAGTGGACTGTATATTTTGCCTGCGATGACAAAACCGAAGGAGGTGTTAACGAATGAAGGCAATTCCTTAAACATGTTAGCTTTTCGTTCGAAATGATTTCATTGAAGATCTCTGCGCCCAAGATCATGTCAATGCAGTTCGGTTTGTAAAACCATGGATCGGCCAAGTTAACCGAGTGTAGCATATCGGTTTTATTAACGGGTACATAATTCGAAGGTAAATCATTAGTGATACTTGGTAGCACCAATAATTTCAAATATGCCTCTTAATCGGAAATTCGTGATTATATTACTCGATTTTTGATTTATTCCAGATATCGAGACCATAGTTGGATATTTCTTTATTTTTGTCAACTGGCATATGCGCTCGGTGACAAAATGCGATTGTGAGCCACTATCTAACAGTGCTCTGCAAGGAAGAACTGTTCCGTCGTCTTTTGTAGCCCATGCCGTGGGTAATAGAACCACGCCCGAAACACAATTAGTTTCGTTGAGCGTACTATGAGCGTTAACAGAACCCTTGATGTTCGAAGTATTGGTTGATATCGTATCTTGTGCTACGTTTTGCGAAGAGCACATACTGGACCCATTCTGTGAGTAAGGTTTGACATGCGATGCATTACCCTTAAAATGAAGTAATATATTATGTTTGAGTGAGCAAAGACTACAAACGCGACATTTGCATTCGAAGACTTTATGATTTGACCCTAAACGATTCGTGCATAACCTTAGCCTACGAACAATCTCTAAACGTTTTACGGGTGAAATGTCCGGTTTTTTAAATTCAAAACAATCAATAATTTTGTGGTTGCCCTTGCAATATTCACAGGAGGAATCATTAGATCTGGACATCTGGAAGTTCGAAGAATTCAAAGATATCGATGCTTTAAATGAACGAAGAATTTTTGCATGATTTTGTAAAATCTCAATAAATGATTCAAATGTTAATGAATCTTTCTGATTTTCTGATTTTTTCTTTAAAACTTCAACCTTTGATGCATTGTCTAACCTTTCCACCAAGTGGTGCAACAAAAACAAGTTAAACACATTCATCTGGTTATCAATTGTGTGTAAGGTCATTAAATGTTTGCTTACAGTATCAATGAAATTCTGAAGAGAAGCGTAATTATTTTCTTGTGGTTTTTTAATTTCATACAACTCCTTGACATGAATTTCTTGTATAAGTGTTTCATCGTCAAAATGACTTACAAGTGCTTCCCAAGCCGCAATGTAGTTTTCATCATCAATAGGATAAGGCTCTATCAGATGATATGCATTGCCATTACGCAAACATGAAATCAAATAATAAAATTTAGTTGTATCGCTAAAAGTTATGTCATCATGTACTAGTCCCGTAAAAATACCTTTAAAATTAAGCCAATTAATTGGCAAACCATCAAACTTAGGTAAATCTATTTTAGGCAACTTTACTGATTTAACCTTGAATTATTATGGCTCTGACCTTTTAATATATCAATTTGGGTAAACAATTCTGCTTCGACTGAACCGTAATGATCCTCAAATAAGAATTTATCCGAAATGGCCTTATCTTGATCATCCACCACTAAAACCTCCAACTCGT
This sequence comes from Nephrocerus scutellatus, assembly GCA_947095585.1. Classification (NCBI taxonomy): domain Eukaryota; kingdom Metazoa; phylum Arthropoda; class Insecta; order Diptera; family Pipunculidae; genus Nephrocerus; species Nephrocerus scutellatus. The sequence goes on from OX352764.1 coordinate 49,607,770, forward strand.
ACTGGAATTTGTAATAATTGTCATATGCCGACTTCACGCGCTGCAACACAGATTCAAGTTCCGCTAATCGCTTGAATTCACCGCGACTTAACTTATTTTGAAAGTGTGTGATAATCGACTTGATTCCGCCACGCTTTCGTTTCAATTCCGAAATTTTAGCGTCAGCCATTTTTTTTGCGATGTTCAATAATATGACTCAAAATTCGAAATAGAATTTGCAAAAACAAAATAATGTGATTAAAAAACTAGCAATGAACTTTTCGAAGAACAAAAGAATAATTTATTTCAACTATAAATATGTTAAAAAAGAACACCCTTAGTAGATTCAAAAATGCACGTACCTGTGTAACAATATTTATATAAACTGCAAACAGATGATCAGATGATGTTATTTTGGTAAAGCTGAATTTGCATGGTGCAGCCGCCTGGCCGATGATGACGTAGTCCGATGATGACGTAGCCTGATGATGCCAAAAATTCCGATTTTTTTTGTGATATTTTTTTGTATGCGTGTAGTAATTCGATGCAGTTACAACTTTTTTCGATGAATTTTAATAATAATTGTCCAATTTCCTTGTGTTGATGAAATATACACTTTTTATAATTCGGTTCAAAGGACCATGTTGAAATGAGAAGATTTTTGTGTACGACGATATTTTTATAGCTGAACTAAAACACGATATAATTACGATGTGTGTTTCGTTTTTGTGTGTCTAGACGACAACAATATTTCCAGACAAAAAACAGTTACGGCCGAGAATTATTATTTGTATTTATTTTTGTAATTCTCAACAGAAATAATTAATTTAATAATAAACGAAGACAAGCTCAATGTGTTGAATGTAAGTTTAATGTGACTTTGAAATAAGTTTAAAGTAATAAACGGTAATACGATTAATCTAGTTTTAAAAATAAATGTAATGAAAAATATTGAGCACATATTTATTCACAAGCAGTTAGCAGACTGTATTTATTCCGCACATCACAGAGGCTGAACAACAACTAAAAAATGAAACTTGTGTGCTGAAATAAAAGAGAGATGCGAACCGGCTGAGAATTATTATTTGTATGTGTTTTCTGTATGTATGTGATTCTCAACAGATATTATTTCAATCATAACTGATGTAGCAGCCGTTATGGTTATATTTGGGAAATTAGCTCCTGCCTTCAATTTACAATGCCACACACATGGAATTCATCTGGATGTTTTGAATACCCTTTTTGGTTCTACTAAAACAGAATTTTTATTCGGAAAAAATGAGCAGCACCAAGAGTATCCAATTATTAGATGATAATACGTATTGACATTGTAGGTATAGAAAGTAATGATGATGGTCTTGATAAAGACGAAAATCCAGCATTTGAAGGCATGTCATATGAACACGATACAAATATGTGTGACCTTAAATTCAACAACCTAAAACATTAAATCAAGGATGCAATACAACATATCCGCAAGATATCATCATTTTTCAGGAAATCGCCAGTGCGCAACACAATTCTTCAGCAAAATGTTAAATTAGAATGTGTTAAAGAATTAAAGTTATCATTAGACTGACCGACAAGGTGGATATGTTGGAAAGATTTGAGCAAATAAGAATTCTGATTAAAAAAGTCTATGCCAAATTAATGCCACACATCTACTTAAAAACGAAGATCAGCCATTCTAAAGGTAATAATAGCACTAATGTGCAGTCTGTTTTGAGAAATCAAACACTTGGAGCGTTTCGGATCTAGCTTGGGCCAGATCTGCTTCCTTGCTATGCAAGTTGTGCTGTTAGACCATCTATAATTAGTTTTACTATAGCATCCCGTTTAAACATGAGTTTGCACGTAGCGATCGGCATTCCTAGCGAACCATGTTCAGGCAATAGGGGTAGTGTGGTTCCATGTTTGGCGATTTCATCAGCCATACAATTACCAGGTATGTCTCTATGCCCCGGCAAACAGCACAGGTGAATGTTGAAATGCTCCGCCATCTCCTCAAGAGACGATCGGCAATTCCCGGCTAGAATGGAGTTTGTGGAGACTGATTCCATAGACTTAAGCGCGCCTGGATATCCGAGAAAATGGGGATATTCTTAACAAATATGACATTAATCTTCAGCCAAGACAAGGCTTCCTTAATAGCCATGATTTCAGCTTGGAAAACACTACAGTGATCAGGAAGACGGAAAGAGAGACTTAGATTTAGTCTTTTTGAAAAGACACCTCCGCCAACCCCTTCATCAGTTTTCAACCCGTCTGTGTAGAAGTGAATTCCTTCATTTTCCAAGTAGAAACCTTCCTTCCAAGAAGATCTGGACAGGATGGTGACCTGAAAGTTTTTGTTGAAGTGGAGCTGCGGAATGGTGTAGTCTAAGTTGAGAAGTGGTGTCCTGACTGAATTCAGGATAGAAGAGTGGCCGAAATCATTCAATGAGGCGAGTAGCCGCGCTTGCAGCCAGTTGTCTGCCGAAGATTTCGAGTGGAGAACGGTTGAGCAGAATGTCCAGTGCAGCAGAGGGAGTTGTACGAAGCGCTCCGCTCACACAAAGACAAGCTAATCTTTGGATTCTGCTTAGTTTGTCGCGATTGATCGCATTATCTAATGCAGTCCACCAAACAGCCACACCGTATAGCAGAATAGGTCTGACTACTGCTGTGTACAGCCAATGAGTGATATGCGGTTGAAGACCCCATTTACTTCCTATGGTTTTTTTGCTTGAGAAGAGTGCCACTGTATCTTTACGGACTCTTTCTTGTATGTTGAGTTTCCAGCTCAGCTTCCTATCCATAATTAGACCAAGATATTTGGCCTTATCGGAGAAAGTCAAGCTTGTGCCCTTGATGGACGGAGGGTTGACGAGTGGGATTTTGTACTTCCTCGTAAAGAGGGCAGGTTCAGTTTTTTGGGGGTTTACCCCTAGACCGGAATGATCTGCCCAGCTTACTAGCTTATTTAGAGCATTCTGCAGAAGTTCTTTTAAGGTGTGTGGGTGCTTTCCTGAGACGGCTATGGCAACGTCGTCCGCACAGGCGATCACTCCGCAGCCATCCCGCCTCAGGCGAACTAGCAGCTCATTCACCGCCAGGTTCCAAAGACACCTCCTTGCGGGGTGCCTCTGCTGACAAATCTTTTGGCAGAGGACAAAGTCTTGAATTTATGATCCTACTTGTGAGTAGAAGATCAATCAGTTCACCCCCAAATTCGACAGCGCATCCGTGATCGCAGATGTTTTGACGTTCTTAAAAGCACCTTCTATGTCCAGGAAAACCACCATTGAGTATTCCTTGTGATGAAGGGAGTTTTCAATGGAACGTACTAGCGTATGCAGAGCTATTTCTACAGATTTGCCCTTGCAGTACGCGTGTTGTTGTCAATTCTAGTACGAAGGTGGATTTCGATCAGTCTTTATAATGTTTATTAAAGGAAGGAGGCTAATGGATCTGACTGGGAACATTTACCTGCTTTTGGAATGAAGACCACTTTTACTTCACTCCATATGACTGGAATATAGACCAGGCTGGAATTATGCCGTCTGGTCCTGCAGATTTATATGGTTTGAAGCTATGTAGTGCCCAAAGCAATTTGTCCTTATCAATTATATATCGGAAGATGGTATTATACCTAATTAATCTATTTAGATCAGTGTTGTAGGTATGAGAGTTGAAAAGCTTCCTGCAGCTTTCTCTAAATTGGCCTAGCTCAGAGTTCCACCAGTGTGGTCTCTTCTTACCCCTAGGTAGAATAAGAAGACAGGAAGCGGACAGTGCTCTATTTAAGGCCAAGGTGAGTTTTTTTTATATAATTTGCGCACGCGAAAAGGGGTTCTCACCCTTATTATGTTCGGCTGTATGCTTGGTACAGCGTGGGCGTTAAGGAAAAGGAGAAGAAGAGAGAAGATGTCTATGAGCTTGTGTCTTGAATGTCTGTGGATCATAGTGATGTGGAAAAACAGAGCTTGGCAGAACATTCCACATACGTGTTGTAGGGCTGAATAACGAATCCATGAACTTAACTGTACGTCCGAAGATGGGCTTAAGGGTAAACTGATGTGCATTTAGAGCGCCACGAGTATTGCGGTTGAACTCAAGGAGAGGTGGCATGCAACTGGCTATTTCTTATTGAGCACCGCTGGTGGAAGAAGCGATAAAACAGTGACAAGCAGGAGACGTTCTGCGGTGTTCAAGCGAATCTATTGAGTTCGCAATGTTTTCGTCACCGATAAGTTTTAGCGCACGGTGTTGTATTCTATCTAGTTGATGAAAGGTGGTTTTAGGCGCACCAGACCGAGTTAGAAAACCTAAACATTTCGCAGCATTTTTGGCGACGGTAAATATGTGGTCATTCCAACGAAGCTTGTCGTTAACGCACATACCGAGAATTGCGAAATTTTCAGTTTCCTCGATGCAAGTGCCATTCATGGATAGTGGCTTGGTGTTCGCTTAGACGACAGGAGACAGTATTGGGTTTTGGAAGCGTTAAATTCTACTCGATTGACGAGAAATTAGCTGATACAACACAATGGTCAGACTAGCCTAGAGGCGATAATACATTGACGGAGTAATTATCAGGACGAGAGGTAAGGAACAAGTCAAGGGTATTTGCGGAATGATTTGCAATGTCAGGTATTCTTGTAGGCTCATTTACAAGCTGAGTAAGGTGATTTAACTTAGCGAACAGCTCAACATCCCTTCCTACGGGTGCTGTCTGGCCAGAATGGCGAAGCCACCCAGAATTGTGTACATTAAAATCGCCCGCAATAACGATTTCAGTGTTATCATCATTTATGCAATTGAGTCAGACAGTGCATCAAACTTGTGAAGAGTTGAAAATCTGTTTAAGTTGGGGCTTCTATAAAGAAAGCAGTAGTTGCGCCCCTGTACCATTACTCTCAGCCAAATGAAATTAAATTCCGCATAGGAATATTGGCTTAATTGAGGAAAAAGTTTGAACGCAACATCACTACGGTTATAAATTGCGAGCCCGCGTCGTGGGGCTAAGCTATACCCAGGCAGATTTAAATCTGAAGTATCAGAATTCACAAATACCTGAGTTTCGCTTAGTGCCAGAATTGCTGGCCTGTGGACATTTACATAAGCAAATAAAGCGAAAAAATTCGTTCTCAGCCCACGTATATTGCTGAGATCCACTCTGAAACTACACATCACTACAAAAAACAAACACACAAAACACAACTTACCGCTTCTTTTAACCGAATTGAAAAGAGAATGTCTCAAAATGGATTACTAACACAAATTGTCGTCAGTGTTATGCCTTCACGACAAAATGAGTTAAATTACCAAAAGAAACAAACACTCAGAATCCGTTATTCTTATAGCTAAAGAATTAGATCATAAATAAACTGCCGCATGAAAAACATACGACAGTTAAGTTTCACTAAATTCTTTAGCTGTTGATGATGATGATTATGGGGGACACGGACACACACACTGCACTTTGCACTTATTATTTGGCCGATCACGCGAACCGTTGATTGATTTGAGCAAACACACAACACGACGCAGTTGTTTATTTTTTTTTATACGCGTATGCTGGAGAGCAGCACGACCGTGCACAGCGGCGTTTGGGAGAGTTCCTTGACCCTATTGTCAAGCACAAGACGTCTAAACGTATCTCTATACTTGAGCCAATCGGTTTTGCGATAATTTCTGAATACTGATTGGCAAGGGGGTTCATCTTCCAGACTAAACTGAATGTAACGGTGATCTGAGAAAGAGTGCTCAGCCGAAACCTTCCAGTTTAGAATTTTGTGGTGAATTGAGTCGGAGACAAGGGTGATGTCTAGGACCTATTGTCTATTTTTGGTAATGAACGCTGGTTAATTACATATATTGGAAACAACCAGGTTAGCATTTATAATATAAATATAATCAAAAAGTAGCTCACCTCTTTCGTTTATGTCAGTACTTCCCCATACCGAATGGTGCGCGTTAGCGTCACATCCGATTATTAAGCTGGTTTTCTTGGACTTCGCTTCCTCGATTAATCTTTCCAGATTGACACCTGGTAGAGAATCTAGGCAGTCGTGTGCCAGATATGCCAATGCCATCAAATATGCACCCTTGGCAGTCTCCAGCTTCACCGCGTTGGTATCACGGTCGCTAAAATTAGGGAGTAAGAATACATTGAGACTATTTTTCACTAATATGCAGATCTTGGTTTACCTTTGTCTGTCACATATAGTGGATAGTAATTAGGAGTCCTGAGTCCACAAACTCGGTTGTTAACAAACCAAGGCTCTTGTATCAGGACTATATTTTGTCCGTCTTTACAAATACGGAGTATTTTTTTGGAGTGCTGGAGATTAATAGTTATAGTAACACCCACTAACATAATATAAAAATTACATTTTTTGTCATAATAAACAAAATTGCATTTTCATTCACACGGACAAAATTCTGTGGAAACGAAAATGCATTTACTAAATTATGAATTAGGTAATTCTCGGGAATTGTTCACAGCTAATCTTGCCGATTAATGAATTCAGACATCAAATTAAAATAACCCAATTGCACTTCCGTTCACACAGACAAAGTTCTGTGGAAACGAAAATGCATTGCACTGAAAATTGACAAACAATTCCAAAGAATTGTTTACGGCCACTATTGAACTGACTGTATGCATTGACGATGAAAGATGCAAGATCATCATATACGATATTATAAGTACCACCTCAAAACATATTGTAACTTAGTCTTAAGATAGATTCAATAAAGTGTTGAACCAAATTAAAAGTTTTTTTTAGTTCTTTTCAAATTCATACATATTTCTATTAATCGGTACCACCCGCAGCATTATTGATACTCTTGGACAGATAAACCTTCACCACAGTGTTGTCCAGCTCATCCCCCTCCGAAGGCAAGTTGAGAAGCTCGTCTTCATTGGTAGATTCCCTGAATAGAAGGTCCTCCCACTCCAAGTCCCACAGAGTGTCAGCCATGGAGACGGAAGACTGCGACGAATTGGCCGAAGCTTGGGGAACATCGTCAACTATCATGGAGACAGAAGACTGTGACAGGGTAGCCGAAGCTTGGGGAACAACGTCATACATCGTAGGGAAGGTGACGGATGTTCCCGGCTCAGGAACTTGAGACTCCGAGTCCGATGGATGAGGGAGTGGTTTACTAGCTTCTAATTCATCCTTCTTATAGACCCGAAGTGTGATGTGGTTCCATCCAAACCAAATCACGCCTTTGGTCCTTGCCACGGGAGCAAGGGTTTCCTGGTTGATCAAAACTACCGCAGATCGGTAGTAGCCCCTACGCTCCTCTATCTTAGCGACCTTCCAGTCGTGCGTCGGAAGGGAAGGATTGCTTAGCCGTACGACTTCGAGAATTACATCAGCAGTGGGGGGTTCGATGGGTTCGATATCCTCCTTTGCAACAACCTCGAGCTTGGCACCAGGCTAAACCTCCCCAAGATTGCCAATAGCCAGTTTAAAGAGATCACAAGATCTCGAATCTTCGCACGCTATTAGCTTTATCCGGCCTTGATGCCAACCGCCATCGTATGTGGCAGGAGGAGATCCAGTGCGACCCTTCATAAAGCTCGCGAAACTGCCTGTCGCTACGATCAATTACCGCGACAACGATCCTGTATTTTAGGACGTCGCTAAAGAACCTCTGAGATGTAATGGTGGAGTGACTAGGGGCGGTTGCACTATGTACCTTGAGTCTTTTTGAGATCCGAGGGCCTTCAGTGTCCGATTGGTATTACGTCGGTCCTTGTAGAGCGACCTTGTTGGAGCGCGCTGTCGCGAACTATTACTACAAGATGCACTCCCAACTGAAGTAGTCGGCAGGTGGCGGGAGGGCCATGAGGTGCCACAACCCTGCCACTGCTGGTAGAATGATTAATAGGCGCTCTGCGCTTGTCGGCAGTGGATAAACCACCACCCACCGTTACAGGGATACTACCGGTAGCCACCGATTGCACCGTGCTATCGTCCGGTAAAGAAGAACCGGTATTAGAAGTTTTTGTGCTAGTTTTCTCAAAACTAGCGAAAGAAAACATTTTATTATTTGCTGCCATATGATTCCCACGAATGGCGGAGAAAGGAGGTCCATCTTTACAGAGATCCGCCATATACAGATAAGGCTAGTTTAGTCAGCAGGGCGCCAGGTATCCGTGACACTCCGTTCGAGACTGGGCTATTTTTAAAAACTGGGCTCCCAGTCAGGCTGATTATCGGCACGGGTCGTATGACACCTTAATCCAGCCAAGGAGGTAAGGACGGATGTGGATAGTAGATGAAGGAGATGGTAGGAGGAATTAGGAATGATGGTACTATAGTACGAGCGCCCTTTAGTTTCAGCACCAAGAGTAGACCAATTATTAGATGATAACTCGTATCGACATTGAAGGTATAGAAAGTAATGATGATGGTCTTGATAAAGACGAAAATCTAGCATTTGAAGGCATGTCATATGAACACAATATGATGCGATAGCTAATTCAATATCTCCAGAATTACAACAATATTTTATATTGCGCATGATAATTTGAAGACCAAAAATTTTATTTTCATTGTTAAAGTACCTAAATAATTCAAGATTATTGTATTCTAAACAAGATGATAATTTTTTGAAATGAATGTTGTCGAAATCTGAGATGATTAAATTATCTAAAGAATTGTTACACCGCCTATTTCCAGTTAATATCGTTGAAGACACCAAGGCACAAGTTGAAAATGAAGATAGCGTAAGAAATGCCAGCAAATATTTTGAAACGAAAACCTGAAAGTTCTATAATAATGAGCACCAAAAATCAAAATACTGAAGATACAGAATATAAGACTTTATTAAAAGAATTTAATTTATTTGAAGCCAGTGGAAAATTAATAAAGAATTTTAAGATGCTCTCCTTTGCATTAAACCAACCTCAGTGGAAAGAGAAAGAGTATTTTCGACTGCTGTCCTTTTTGTCACCAAAATTAGGACACGACTCAACGACAATTCAGTTAATGCGTTAGTTTGTCTCAGACCTCATTTTAAAAACTCTTCCGTTAAAAAACTTTTTTTTGTTCTATTAGTAATTAAGTTTTTTGTTTTAATGAAAAAATAAATGAATATTTTTATTGTTTTTTTAAATTAACAAATTTTTTTTGATTAATAAATAATAAAAACCCGGTTTTCCCGGGAATATTCTGGTTTCCCAAGAAATGAGAAACACTAGTAATACTCGTACATAGTGATAACCAAGAGGGAAACTAGCAATGCTCGGGCAGCCAAGCACAAGCAATAACAAAATATCGAACGAAACACACAAAGTATGTAATAAAAAAAGAGTGCGTTGAAGTGAAACCTTTTTGACGTTGTGGCCGATATTACGATTAAAGATGAGAAGAGATGACGATGAGAAATGGCTTAGTTCCAAAAAATTCCAGACCCTATTGGCCAGATTCCAGAATTTCCATAGGAACAAGTCTTATAGTCGCATATTAGTTCTACATTCCGAGTTTCATACGAATCGCTTGAGAAATGGCTTGGTTCCAAAAATTCCAGACCCTATTGGCTAGATTCCAGAATTTCCATAGGAACAAGTCTTATAGTCGCATATTAGTTCTACATTCCGAGTTTCATACGAATCGCTTGAGAAATGGCTTGGTTCCAAAAATTCCAGACCATATTGGCCATATCCCAGAATTTCCATAGGAACAATTCTTATAGTCGCATATTATTTCTATATTCTGAGTATCATACGAATCGCTTTAGAAATGGCTTAGTTCCCAAAACTCCAGACCCTATTGGCCAGATCTCAGAATTTCAATAGGAAAAAATCTTATAGTCGCATATTAGTCCTACATTCCGAGTTTCATACGAATCGCTTTAGAAATGGCTTGGTTTCCAAAACTCCAGACCCTATTAACCAGATCCCAGAATTTCCATAGCAACAAATCTTATAGTCGCATATTAGTCCTACATTCCGAGTTTGATACGAATCGCTTGAGAAATGGCATGGTTCCCAATTCCAGACCCTATTGGCCAGATCTTAGAATTTCCATAGGAATAAATCTTATAGTCGCATATTAGTACACATTCCGAGTTTCATACGAATCGCTTGAGAAATAGCATGGTTTCCAAAATTCCAGACCCTAATGATCATATCCCAAAATTGATAAGGTAGTTTCACTTACAATAAAATATTGATATTTTTCCATTCGCTCACAATTAAATTTTCTAATTTAATGTAGATGTCGCATACATCGCAAGGTTTTTAATATAAACTAATGTAATATCATATACACCAACTGCTACATCCGTAAGGTCACATCCGCAAGATCACATCCGAATCAAATTCAGTTACCTCCTGGTCGAGCCTAAAGAAGTTTAACTTCAAAAAATGTTAAACGTTTGGTAATTTTGGTGTCGTTTCGTTATCATATTTGGCTCTACAACTAGAATCTAATAGGTAATTCTCAGTTTTCAAAATCTTCCCAGTTGATTTATGAAAGAGAAGTTGGAAATAATTATTGCTCGTACTCAAAATTAAGCGCGCTGAATTTGGCTTATCAAAAGCAAGCTATTTTTAGGTTGTAGTACTACTACCAATAAAACAGTCAGAGCTTTTTGTGAAAATATGTCGAAGACAATTACATAATGTTCGTTGATATTGCGACTTTCAGTGCTAGTTTTTGCAGCATCTACCATATTAATTTTAAATCTGTCAATATAAATCTCTATGTTTATTGCATATTACTAGTTTTGAAAATTATTTGGAGACATTTGTAATCTTTGTTGTGAGTTTTTTGTTTGGTTCCGTAATTTTTAAAAGAAAAATGCTTGAGTGAATCTCCTTTAAATATGTGCATGCTGAAAAAAGGTATAGGCATTTAAAAAATTTAAAAATAAACTTGTGGAAGTACTGTACTCCGTTTCTACATTGTGATGAATGTTGACTTAATACAAATCTAAAAATATCATTTTTGTTTTGAAACAAAAGAAATTAATTGAAACGCTTAAAACTTAGAAGGGTGTTACTAACTTCGTTCGTGAAACAATAACATTTAAATAATTAGGCTAAAGTGCGTTTTACCGAATATAAAATTACGGCTTTCGGACTCCCCCCATCTGAAAGCCCTTATTGAACAGAATTCAAAAACAGTAATCTTTTCTCGCGGAAATTCCCCCTCAAGGAGAGAGGGGGTTTTCATTTTTTGAGCACTTTTTTGAAAAATGCGTTTTTCTAAGTGGTTTGATGGATGTTAGGGGGTTAATTGGTATCATATAAAAGGCAATAAAAATACCTTCCTTCCTATAAATGGTCCAATCCAACCCCCCTTGATAGAGTTAGAGCCAAAAAATGACTTTCACATTGAAGTTCATCAGGGGGCGTGTTCAAAAGTGGGCGTTAGGAGTTTTACACAGTCATACTATTAGCAAATGGTATGGCTGTGCAGCAGTAATTTTTACCTTTCATTTTCTAACAATATTAAGGCCCACTCACTTTTAAATAAGCCTCCTGCTGAACTCTAATCGGAAAATAATGTTTTGTCTATAACTCTGTCGATGCGGGTTGATCAAACCTTTATTTTTTAAATTCTCTCTATTAACTTCGCGTGCACGTGGCTGGCTGGCTGGCTGGTCAGATTTTCTGATCAATTTTTAGCCTACTTCCCATGACCCGATTTTATTGAAATTTTGCACACATGTATTTGAGGACCCTCGGACCTCGGGTTCGGGGGGCTCCCATACAAATATTTTACAAAATTTACCCGATTTTCTTTAAATTTTGTACACATGTGTGTCTTCGATGGAAAACACTTTTTGTAAAAATTTGGAAAATATACAATTTTTAAATATCGCTATATCGCATCAGATCACGGCAAAGTCTGAGCTCTGTGCTTTATGAGCAGCGCTGTTCGCTGCCGCTGCGTAATTTGGTGGATGATTTTGCCACAAGACGAGCACGTGTGTGTGTGTATCTCCGATTAGAGAATTTACAAGAAAAATTTTAATTTTTATGGGTTGTTTTTTTTACGATGAAATGTATTCTACTTACCTTTTATTTGATATCAATTAATACCCTTATATCCATCAAACCAATTAATGTATGTTTCCTAAAATAACTCAAAAAATTGGAAGACTCTCTCTCCTAAAGGAGGCGTCTCTTTCAAGCAAAATTGCGGTTTTTGTGGTCTTCTCAATAAGGGCTTTCAGTGTCTGAAAGTCCTAACAAAGTACAACCTACAATGCACTTTGCTATATAATACATGTTTTTGTATGGGAAAAACTCAATCATAAATATATTTCACTCAAATATATGAAAAACCACATGAACCAGGTACAACTTGATGAGGGGGGGGAGGGGGTAAACATTTCAAAATCCCTTAAAATTAGGTAAAACACATATTTGCCAATAATTACTTTCGCACATGGATATAAAAATCAAAAGTATAAAAAGTACATATAATTAGAAGTTAAATTTAAAAAAATGTATATAAATTTAAAATATCGGAGTATTTAAAGATTGGGTTATTTTGTTATTTAATTCTCTATATTAACTTCGCGTGCCCGGTTGTCAGTCGCTGGCAAATTTTGTGATTAATTTTAAACCCACTTCCGAATTCGGAAGTTTTCGAGCCTCGGGGCCGATTTTCTTTAAATTTTGTATACATGTGTATCTCCGATGGACAACATTTTTGGTAGTAATTTGGTAGTGATCGGGCTCTAGGCCTAGGTGCTCCCATATATATATATTTTTTAAATTAACCCGATTTTATTCAAACTTTGCACAATGTGTATCTTCGATTAGATGATAACTTACATGGAAAATTTTAATTTTTTTTGATTTTTGGTAGTGTACGTGCCCCGGTGTCGGGGGCTCCCATACACATTTTTGTTAAATGTACCCGATTTTCTTCACATTTTAAACACGTGTGTATCTCCGATGGACCACACTTTTTGTATACAAATTTAATAGAAAGTGTTGTCGTCGGAGATACACATGTGTACAAAGTTTCTATAAAATCGGGCTTTAGGAAGTGGGTTGAAAATTGATTGCAAGATTCCACGACAGAATCAGAATCAGAAGACAGACAAGCACACTGGCACGCGAAGGTAATATAGAGAATTTAAAAAAGTTCATAAAATCATGAACCTATTGTATTCAATAGAGAAAAGGTTCATAACGGTCCTTTGGTTCTTTCGGGTTAATTTAGGTCACTTACGGTCGATATATTCGTAAGCTCACTTCGGTTCACTATGGATTGATCACCATTGGTCTTCGATGGGAATCCTTTGCATCCTGCCCACATTACACCATCTCAGTACTTGCTTTCTCAAATCAAGTGACATCTTGTGCGCAATCATAAAGTCCGGACCCGGACTTGTCCAGGTTTCTGACATCTAAAACATCTTAATGCAGAATTGAATCTGCTATTTCTATCGTTTTGAAAGCGACCAGTGGTTGATTTTTGGATTTCCTCTCGAATCAGAGCTTTTATTTGTGCGACGTCCTCCGTTTCCAAATTGCGTAGCCCAACAAAATTCGAAGACACACTAGCTCTAGCTGCTTCATACTCCAATGCCGATGCCAGTACTTGATTCATTGTTTTTTTTCTCTCGATGTTTGTTGTCTTCAAATGAAACTTTATGCACGTAGTCTGCAACAAGGCAGAGAAATCTCTGATTGGACATGGTCTACTTGAACTATTGTGAACGGCACTACACACTTTTTCTCGCACTCGAAGTGTATGAAACGACCGGACAGCCTAAATTTCATTTGGGAATTTTTCTTTTTAAATATTTCAATTCTCCCGTAAATATATTAAATTTCGTGCGATGTGAATTTATTTACAACGGCACGTCTCACAAATTTAAAAGTGAACTCGAGCAAAAAAATTCACGCGACCGCTTGGTTCGACCATTCGAAACTTAATGCCCTTTTCTTTCTTGTTCGTTCACCTCGTATGTCGCAACAGCGCTGTCTTCTTTGTCGGTATGGGTGTTGGTAGATGACGCTATCGTGAAATCATTCGATTTCGGTGGCCAATCAAAAAGAGTATTTTGCAATTCTTGACCAACATTTTGTGAACCAAGCCATCGACATAATTATGCCGATGCTGGTGCATGTAAGCTTACGTGGCATACGAGCTATGGTTGTTAACGTTATCAAGAAATCATTCGACTTCTGTGGCCAATCAAGAAAGGTCTTTGAAAATTCTTGACCATCATTTTGTGAACCAAGCCATCGACATAATTATACCGGTGCCGGTACATGTTTTCGAAATGAAAACGCAACTGTTATTTTCGTTGCTATGCAATAGACTTTTCATTGAACACCTACAGCATATATGGTGGCTCGTAACAATGGGATAAGCGTTTTTTTGTCAATTCTCAAACACCAGAAATGGGGTCCGCTCTCTTCTTTTGAAGAATAGGTTGGGACAACCGAACCCAAGTCACTGCCGAATGTCTGGCGTGGTACGTACCCAACAGCTTCCCGGATGTTTCTTCCAGAACATAAGCGGAGCTCCCTTTCTTCTCACGAATTCGGGCTGGAAGAAATAGTAGAGCTAATTTGGCACAGAACCCTTTGGCGAAATTGCTTTGGGCAAAGTTTCGCCTAAAAACTTCTTGACCTGCTTTTAAATCTACATAGCGGCTTCGAGTGTTGTATCTACGAGATTTGGTTACGTAAGCTTGTTGTGACTTTTCGCGAACTTTATCCCGAATGTTTTGCAGTTTATCGTTTGAGGAAATTCTCACGCTGTGATCTTCCAACAAATCCAGACTACGCAGCAATCGATAATTGGATGCATGGTGGACGTAATAGGGAGCAAATCCGATCGAGGTATGATAAGAACTACGCAAAGAACAACTGATGCCGCTAAGACATTTGTCACAGTCCTTCTGTTCGTCCTTAATATAAGCGCGTATGGCAGCTACGAAAGAGCAGTTCACATGTTCGGATGCGTTGGGTTGAGGTGAATACAGGGCCGTATAAACATGTTTTATACCATACCTGGTTAGAAGTGCATTAAAGATGACTGATTGAAATTGCACCCCGTTATCCGTCACGATTGCTTCGGTAGCTCCGAAAGTGTGGAAAGCGTATTCCTCCAAATATTCACAGATGAACGACGCGCAAAACTTCATAAGAGTTTTCAAAAAATTTAACTTCGAGAGATGGTCGACGATGCTCAGGATTCCGATTGCACCAGACTTCGAACGCAAATAAGGACCTAACAAAACCTAACAGGCATTGAAGTGGCCGGGCTGATTATACCAGCTGACCCATAGGTAGACGAAAGACAACGTTGAATGATTTAGTGCATTTATATGTTTCGCAATTAGAGATGTATTGACTTGTTTCGACATATGTGTCCAGAAAAAGTGTCTATAATTCGGTCGGTGGTCTTTCCTACACCTCCAAGAGCACCAGTTAGACGACAGTGGGCTTGCTGAATGACCTCGTTGGTCAAAGATTGAAATTCGGTACGCTTGTACAGATATTTCCCTACGACTTTAAGATCGGAGAACTTGCCCCGATTAGCCTAAAGCTTGGTGTTTATAATTCCGTATTCCGTACTATTGAACTTGGCGGAGTCTAAGTCAATTTCGGGACCTACTTCTCTGAATTCGCATAGCTCATCAGAATACACTCTGAATAGGGTATCTGGAACAACATTCTCAGACCCCGGGCGATGTTTAAGCGAAAATTTAAAACTTTGTAGTTTCAAAGCACACCGCGCCAACCGGCCCTCAGGTCAGTCTGTCCCATCAACCATTGCAAGCTTGCGTGGTCGGTGATCACTGTGAACACCTATCCTTCAATGTACGCGCGGAATTTCTTAATACCTAGGACAACGGCCAGACATTCCAGCTCAGTAACGCTATAGTTCCTTTGCGCCTTATTTAACTTTTGTTACACAAAAGCCACAGGCACCTCATCGCCACTACCGTTTATTTGGGCAAGAACACTGCCAATTCCGACCTGGCTTGCGTCGCATTGCAGGATAAAGGGTGTAATAAAATCTGGATTGTCCAGTACAGGTGCAGAAGTTAGTCTTCTTTTCAGCTTGTTAAAAGCTTCTTCGGCTTCGTCCAACCAATTGGAGGATTTTGACTTCCTGAGTAATTCTGTGAGAGGATGAGATACTACCAAGAAGTTGCTAATGAAGCGCCGATACCAGCCAGCCATACTGAGAAAACGTCTCAGTTGTCGAACCGACATGGGCCTGTGAAACTCAGTTATCGCAACGAGTTTGTATGAATGTACCTTAAGCACTCCATTTCCGACTACGTATCCCAGATACTTGACTTCTCTCAAACAGAATTTACTTTTACCTACACTGATTGTGAGACCAGCATTCCGCAAATGTAGAGCGACTTCCTCCAGAACCAACATATTCTTGTCGAAAGTATCTGTGATGACCAGCAGGTCGTCAAGATACACAAATCCAAAATCCGTAAGCTAAGGTGGAACAACTTGATCCATCAATCTGCAAACTGTCTGGGTTGCGTTACATAGTCCGAAAGACATCACTCGATATTGATACAAGGGCCTGTTAGGAACAGTGAAAGCGGTTTTGTAACGAGAACCTAATTCCAACGGAATTTTGTGGAAAGCTTTTTTCAAGCTAGAAAGCTAGACTTAAAATAACCTCCGCAGGCGGCAATCGACCTAAAATCCCATTGAAATGTGGTAAGGGATAAGCGTCCTTAACCATCACTGCGTTGACTTTTCGCGAGTACAAACATAGAGTTGGGGATCTGCATTGCAATTGATCGGGAAACTACTGACTGCTCAAAGCTTGGTTTGAGCCAGTAGCTCAACAATCAAGTTCGTGATGTTGTGCTTGCTCTACCTCCTAGTGGTGGTCCCCGGGCAACTATGTGTATAAATCCTTATATATGTAGGCTACAAGTGCGAACGGTCGTTTTCTAGTCTAGATAACGTGGGCTAGCACCCTGCGGTACCGAAAAATGACTATTGTACCGGACTAAGATTGGTTTCTGGAATGTGAGGTCGCTCCTTGACTAGGGAGTGAAGGACCTCAAAATGCCAGATTTCTTCAACTGAAACGTGAGTTTCTTCGATATAATTTGGACATACTGGGAGTGATGGTTCGACGCGGGAGAGTACCAATCCCCAACGTGTAACACTGTGCTACTCTACTCCGGCAAACCCGGTTTATTAAAACAGAAATCGAATCGAAATACTCGTCGAAAGTTTCTCGATCTCTCTGCTTCCTTGACCGAATACTCTTCAGAAGATCGTAATCTGTGCGACAATCCTTGTATTACGTACGCAATGCTTCGCAAATGTCAAACCAATTGCAATTGAGCACGCCTCGATGACGACCAAAACTATTCTCGCGCTTTACCGTGAAGTAACGTGTGAAAAAAAATCGTCAACAGTGAGACCGTCTACTGAACCGTCAAAGCATATCTGCCATTTCTGTATCAGACTGGTAATACGATCGGACTTGCTTAAATCGAGTGAACGACCATTGGTCATCGAAGAATCAGGTGCGACCGAAACGCAGCGTGAATTGGGTGGAAATCCCTGCTCCATATTCACATCGGACCAGTTGTTGGAGGATAACGAGAGAGCTCCTCATTCCCTTCCATTCCATTAAGTGGACAGCCCGGTTGACTAAAACGAACTCCAGTGGATTGAAGATTAAGATTTTCGAAGCACCGCTGGACGTTAGAGGCAACAACGTCAGATATTTTTCTGGTAAAACAATCGACCATCTACGTCTTCTGCTGCTTCCAGGCTGTGTCAATCAAGGCCTTAACTTCCTCGATCGTGAGACTTTTTTCTGTGCTTGAAATCGGCCGAATACCAGAGATTCGTCGACCATCCTCAAAAAGATGATCTTTGTCCAGGAGCCTTCTGTCCGGATTTCGGTTAGGCTCTCCAGCCCATGAGTTTTCATTCCGAATCCAGTCTAACGGGTTTCATCCCTTGGCCTTACTTTTTCGCCCAGTGTTCTTACTGCGTGTCTGCATAGTCTTCGGAATTGCTTCCTTGGATGCTTCTATGTGTTTCAAATTCAGACACGTGTCTTTGAAAGTTGGACTTTTCTCCGAAGTCTTCAAATGCTCTGTGATACACGTTTGGTGAAATACATGTTTACACAGGGTAATGAAGCTTGCGACCTCAGAAATCAGTTTATACTTGCATACTTTGCAAACGAGGCTCATTACTACGAACAGTGACCATGTTTCCGAAGATCACCTAACCCGAAATACGCAAAGCGAATATAATACCAAAAAAAATTACAATCGAATTCTCCGAGCAGTCCCTCTGATGAGCACCAACATCTGATGTAACCTTAAACGCTAGGATTACAATTTATTACAAAAAAATTTAATTTAGATATAGGGTAACAACAATGACGTCATGGTCCAAGTTCTCAAGAAACAATCTAACACAAGCTAGCGAAAATAATGCCATTAGAACTCTGGTCTATTGTTCATAACATGACAAATAATAGGTAGTTCCAAGAATCATGTATTCATTGAATATTTAAATAAATCTAATAAGGTTTAGTTTAGGGTAACTACTCTCCCAGATAATGGCATTCTGGTCCAAGGTTTGCACAATACAATCCCTGACAATTCAATAGATGCGTGGCATGGAATATTGTTTAAAACTTTAAGGACTTGAAGTTAAAATGAACAGATTCTGCTGCAAACTCAGCCGAACCGATGATCTTCGAGTAGTTTTAAGTAACTCGAGTAAATAAAAGAAATATATTGAATATCATGTAATCAGAAATCTGTTTTTAGCTTTCACAGGTATAAGCTATAAACAGGTTTAACAGGATTGATTGAATTCTATATTAAAAGTTTATTCTTGGTGACACCAAGGCTGCTCCCCGTTGTTGATTTAATTTCAAAATATATGCCTATCCATAACTCACGATAATAACTATTGCTATCCGGATTTTATTATTGATTCGACAAAATATAGGTTAATTATTTTCTTCATAATAGCTGCGCTTTTATGTATCGCTTAACTGTAAAGTGCATTTTGTTTTTATGTTTGCGAGTACAAACATAGAGTTGGGGATCTGCATTGCAATTGATCGGGAAACTACTGACTGCTCAAAGCTTGGTTTGAGCCAGTAGCTCAACAATCAAGTTCGTGATGTTGTGCTTGCTCTACCTCCTAGTGGTGGTCCCCGGGCAACTATGTGTATAAATCCTTATATATGTAGGCTACAAGTGCGAACGGTCGTTTTCTAGTCTAGATAACGTGGGCTAGCACCCTGCGGTACCGAAAAATGACTATTGTACCGGACTAAGATTGGTTTCTGGAATGTGAGGTCGCTCCTTGACTAGGGAGTGAAGGACCTCAAAATGCCAGATTTCTTCAACTGAAACGTGAGTTTCTTCGATATAATTTGGACATACTGGGAGTGATGGTTCGACGCGGGAGAGTACCAATCCCCAACGTGTAACACTGTGCTACTCTACTCCGGCAAACCCGGTTTATTAAAACAGAAATCGAATCGAAATACTCGTCGAAAGTTTCTCGATCTCTCTGCTTCCTTGACCGAATACTCTTCAGAAGATCGTAATCTGTGCGACAATCCTTGTATTACGTACGCAATGCTTCGCAAATGTCAAACCAATTGCAATTGAGCACGCCTCGATGACGACCAAAACTATTCTCGCGCTTTACCGTGAAGTAACGTGTGAAAAAAAATCGTCAACAGTGAGACCGTCTACTGAACCGTCAAAGCATATCTGCCATTTCTGTATCAGACTGGTAATACGATCGGACTTGCTTAAATCGAGTGAACGACCATTGGTCATCGAAGAATCAGGTGCGACCGAAACGCAGCGTGAATTGGGTGGAAATCCCTGCTCCATATTCACATCGGACCAGTTGTTGGAGGATAACGAGAGAGCTCCTCATTCCCTTCCATTCCATTAAGTGGACAGCCCGGTTGACTAAAACGAACTCCAGTGGATTGAAGATTAAGATTTTCGAAGCACCGCTGGACGTTAGAGGCAACAACGTCAGATATTTTTCTGGTAAAACAATCGACCATCTACGTCTTCTGCTGCTTCCAGGCTGTGTCAATCAAGGCCTTAACTTCCTCGATCGTGAGACTTTTTTCTGTGCTTGAAATCGGCCGAATACCAGAGATTCGTCGACCATCCTCAAAAAGATGATCTTTGTCCAGGAGCCTTCTGTCCGGATTTCGGTTAGGCTCTCCAGCCCATGAGTTTTCATTCCGAATCCAGTCTAACGGGTTTCATCCCTTGGCCTTACTTTTTCGCCCAGTGTTCTTACTGCGTGTCTGCATAGTCTTCGGAATTGCTTCCTTGGATGCTTCTATGTGTTTCAAATTCAGACACGTGTCTTTGAAAGTTGGACTTTTCTCCGAAGTCTTCAAATGCTCTGTGATACACGTTTGGTGAAATACATGTTTACACAGGGTAATGAAGCTTGCGACCTCAGAAATCAGTTTATACTTGCATACTTTGCAAACGAGGCTCATTACTACGAACAGTGACCATGTTTCCGAAGATCACCTAACCCGAAATACGCAAAGCGAATATAATACCAAAAAAAATTACAATCGAATTCTCCGAGCAGTCCCTCTGATGAGCACCAACATCTGATGTAACCTTAAACGCTAGGATTACAATTTATTACAAAAAAATTTAATTTAGATATAGGGTAACAACAATGACGTCATGGTCCAAGTTCTCAAGAAACAATCTAACACAAGCTAGCGAAAATAATGCCATTAGAACTCTGGTCTATTGTTCATAACATGACAAATAATAGGTAGTTCCAAGAATCATGTATTCATTGAATATTTAAATAAATCTAATAAGGTTTAGTTTAGGGTAACTACTCTCCCAGATAATGGCATTCTGGTCCAAGGTTTGCACAATACAATCCCTGACAATTCAATAGATGCGTGGCATGGAATATTGTTTAAAACTTTAAGGACTTGAAGTTAAAATGAACAGATTCTGCTGCAAACTCAGCCGAACCGATGATCTTCGAGTAGTTTTAAGTAACTCGAGTAAATAAAAGAAATATATTGAATATCATGTAATCAGAAATCTGTTTTTAGCTTTCACAGGTATAAGCTATAAACAGGTTTAACAGGATTGATTGAATTCTATATTAAAAGTTTATTCTTGGTGACACCAAGGCTGCTCCCCGTTGTTGATTTAATTTCAAAATATATGCCTATCCATAACTCACGATAATAACTATTGCTATCCGGATTTTATTATTGATTCGACAAAATATAGGTTAATTATTTTCTTCATAATAGCTGCGCTTTTATGTATCGCTTAACTGTAAAGTGCATTTTGTTTTTATGTCATAAAAGAATCTTGTGAAACTATTTCTTAAATTTTTTATATGACATTATCCTTAAAAAATCCCCATTTTATACTACTCAAATTATACTATTTGTCCATTTGACAAAATGAAATTGTTTTTACACACATAACACTTTAGTATTTTATATTTTAGTAGGCGTTATTATGTGTGTTGTTATGCTACCTGGTCTTTTTAATCGTAGTAATCGTATCAAGAGTGAGGTAAGTTGTCTCTAAAGTGATAAATTGCGTTCATACACAGTTTCCTTTTGTCAACATATTACCAGCCCGCAATGTAGTAATGATAGTCTTCATGTATTCAAGTGGCAAAATTTTTACAAATTTCTGTTCCCAGGACCAAATGGATGTATAACTTTATTTTGCATATAAGTATGTGCATATTTGGCTGAATTTTTTTTTGTTTCCCCAGACTATTCTGCCTTTTCTCATATTTTAGTACAGTCGCCGAGAGTATACTTCCTCAATTGATGCATATAGCTACTGCTTTACTCTTGATCTGCAAGTACTACATTATACAATTCAGCGAAAAGAAAAGCTTTTGATGGGATAACAGCTCCTTATCAAAAGAATCCGCTCCTTCACAAAAGAATCCACTTGAATAAATTTCACTTCGCAGAATCATATTCTATAATACACAAACGCGAGTACGCGCATATTGTAGCTTAAAGATCATGTGTTTACATTGAAACACGAGTAATTCATATCATTTATTTAGAAGGATATGTGGAATTTCTTGTTTTTCTATCATTCGCATTCGCAATAATTTAAGATTAGTAAAAACAGAAAGAATAACATTACAAACATCAGACAGCATGTTATTTTTAAATTCTCTTTATTAACTTCAGTTGCCCGTGGCACGGATGTCTGTCGGCAGTCGGTCGTCTGTCGGTCGTCTGTCGGTCGTCTGTCGCGGAATCTTGCTATCAATTTTTAACCCACTTCCCAAAGCCCGATTTTATTGAAATTTTGCACACATGTGTATTTCCGGATACAACACTTTCTATTCAAATTTGAGGCCCCTCGGGCCATGGGGTCGGGGGCTCCCATACACATATTTTACAAAATTTACTCGATTTTCTTCAAATTTGATACGCATGTGTATCTCCGATGGACAACACTTTTGTAACAAAAAAGCCCCGGAGTCATATTTTTTTACAAAAAAATTAACCCGTTTTTCTTCAAATTTTATATACGTATGTATCTCCGATGAGAAACACTTTTTGTAAAAAATTTTTTTAAAAAAAATTAACCCGATTTTGTTTAAAATTTTATATACGTGTGTATCTCCGATGGACAACACTTTTTGCAAACATTTTGGTGGCCGGGGTCGTTTGACCCCATAAAAATTTTTCAAAAAAATTAACCCGATTTTCTTCAAATTTTATATACATGTTTATCTCCGATGGACAAAATTTTTTGTAAAGTTTTTGGAGTGAACGGGCCCTGAGGCCCAAGGGGCGCCCATATAATTTTTTTAAAAATTAGCTCGATTTTATTCAAATTTTAAACACATAAGTATCACTGACTTTGTCTTTTTTTGTCGGGCCCTGAGACCCCCGTGGTGTCGATGTAAATGTTTTAAGAATTAGCCCAATTTTCTTGAAATTTTAACACATACCCATCTCCTATTAGAGAATTTACATAAAAAAATTTAATTTTTATTGGTTGTTTTTTTAAATTTTTTTTACCAATCTTCTGGGCAGATACAAGTCTCTAGAGAAGTGATCATTGCATGCATTTTGCCAAATCGCTTAACACGTAACCAAAAAAACTTTAAGCTCGTTGATAGATTTTGATATACTTTTGACTAAACTGTTGTCAACCTAACTGAACATGAGTTCATTCTAAATTATTGAGCTTAACAACATTTTTGATCAAAACAGTGTAAATAGCAAACCGTGCTCAAAAGTGTAGTATGTATCTTGTGGAAGGAAATTTTTTATTTGTACGAAATTTTGGCAAGAAATCCTTTAAAAGACGGAAATAATTCTTACTTCGTAGTGAAAAAATAAAATTGCAACCAACTTCAAATGCAAAATTACAGAAATGTCAAAACTTGTATTGTTCAAACTTCAACATACACAGTATTAATTTGTAGGTAATTAATTTATTTAAATATAATTTATTGTGTTTTGCACCATAATGTGTCCTACCAATTATTTGCACCAAAAAAACTGCAAACTGAAATTTAAACCAGAAGTGAAAAAGATGTGATACTGGTTTAAACAAAAATGTACATTTTGTTACGAAACCACTTATTTTTTAAATTCTCTATATTAACTTCGCGTGCCCGTGTGTTTGTGGTTTTGTGGATTTGTGTGTCGTCGAATCTTGCGATCAACTTTTAACCCACTTCCCAAGCCCCGATTTTATTTAAATTTTGCACACATGTGTATTTCCGGTGACAATACTTTCTATTAAAATTTGAGGCCCCTCGGACCTCGGGGTCGGGGGTCTCCCATACAAATATTTTACAAAATTTACCCGATTTTTTTTTTAAATTTTATACAAATGTGTATCTCCGATTGAAAACACTTTTTGTAAAATTTTTGGAGAGATCGGGCCCCTGGGTCGGAAGGGCACCCATACAAATTATATGAAAAAAGTTCCCGATTTTCTTCAAATTTTATACGCATGAGTATTTCCGATGGACAAAACTTTTTTTAAAATTTTTGAAGCGATCGGGCCCCGGGGTCGGGGGGCTCCCATACAAATTTTTTATTTTTTAATTATCAATTTTTAACGTACTTTCTAAAGCCCGATTTTCCTGAAAATTTGTACAAATGTGTATTTCCGGTGACAATACTTTCTTTTAAAATTTGGTAGTGATCGGGCCCCAGGTTCGGCCGCAAGGCCCTTATACATTTTTTTAAATACCGTCGCACTTCAACGACTGTGTGCGGTGTGTGCTGCGCAGTCGGCTGCGCTGCTTGGTTTGGTGGATTTTGATTGCAAAATCTATTCTGCCTGTTCATGGCAGCACTACGAGTTTGCGTCGCCATATTTTTAACTCGGCACTTACACGGTTATTAATAATGTCATTATTTCTAATAATGAACGAAAACATAAAATTTCGGTTTCACATCATTTCTCAAGCATCAATATACATTACTCCGACTTACACAATCATTATTAATGCCATTTCACAAAGTTACCATGAATGTGCGTAATAGTATATAAGTCGAATCGATTATGAACATTCCATTTCATCTTTCAGGAATATGTATGTATTTTGTTTACTAATGTCTCTTTCCAATTGCACAAACCGTATCCGAAACCATACCCATTAGCTTTCAAAGTGACAGAGTTTTCGAGGTGTTCAAGTTTGAATACTTGCACACATGTATCTGCGATTAGATAATTTACATGAAAAATTTTAATTTTTATGGGTTGTTTTTTTTTTAATTTCTTTTTTGTATAATACAACATATATTTCATTTAAATTATATATTAATGGCTTAATTATATACTTTTTTCTTTTCAACGATAGTTGAAAAAAGTCTATAATTCAGCCATTAATGTATCATTTAAATAAAATAAAGACTAAAAATATATATATATATATTTACAAACATTTATTGCGTAAAAAAAATTTATGTATCTATATACGTGAATTTTTTAAATTTTCTGAAGCCTTAAATTTTCTTCTGTTTCTTGCGAAACCATCTTTGAGAAGTTTTGCTGAAGTGCAATTTGAGAAATTTCAGTTTCGCGGTTTGTTAATAGTAAAAAAACAAAATGTACTGCGGGTCCACCATTAAGCCTTCGGACGATCTAACCAATTCAGAGATTCCTTGTTTATCTGGGCAATAATGTGAAATGAATTCCTGCTTCTGTGTTTTCGCATCTGTATGATCTGCAGTCATTTAAGAAACATGTACATAGACATCTCATCCTTTCTTTTCCTTAATTTCCTTACGCACACGCTGTGCTAAGCATTATAATGGTGCAAATCCATTGAGCATGTGTACTTTATAAAAAAAATTGACTATAAATAAAGTTTGAGAGAGAAAAGGGGAGTAAAACTAGCCATTTAGTACTCATGCTTTTTATCGTAAATCCATAAAAATCTTTCTGATTTGGATATCACTTCCATAAAAACACTTCATTAGTCACGCGTACTGTCGTGACGTTGTTATAAGTGTTAGGTCTATTGAATGTTAGACTAAAATATTACAGTTTTAGTCTATATATTTTGTATCAAATTCTGATGCTTATAGTAATATACATATATATTTAAGACACAACCAGACCAGAAGAAAAATTAGAAGCAGAATCTAAAAGAAAACGACGCTAACATCAAGTTTATCAAAGGTAGCCGATTGCTATGTTGGCTTACCGGTTAGAGCGTTTGGTGAAAGAAGGAGGAATGTGTAGAAGTTTCGTGCTCGGATATACTCTGAATCTCTGAATCATTCGTTTACTTTTTTTTTTATTCGAATCTCACACAGTCTTTTTTTAATTTTTCTTAATTTTCCCAATAGATAACGGTTTTGTGAAATTGCACAGAGCTAAGCTATTATGGAGAAAAAGTGGGCACCGCAAAACATATGTTGTTGGTAAAAATTACAAACATAAAAGAAAAGGTTTACTTCTCCCTGTTTCCAAAACTGGCCTTGCGCTAATGAAGAAATTGCGAATCGTAACTGTTGGTTTTTTGGTTAAACGGCAATTCGATGATCTAGTTTTAAAGCCTTTGGCAAATTGTGTTTGTTTTGTGGGACTTTCAACTCATCAGCACAACTCCTGATTGAATCAAAGATACTATAAATCACAATAACTCTTCTTCTTGAAATACGAAAATTCATTCTTCATAATGAAAACCCTCAACAGGAAACAAATAGCTTAATTGAAGTGTAGTTCATTCAAAACGATTGCAATACTTACTTTATTTTCTAAGAATATATTTAATTTATTTTCCGATTCTACTACCGATATTTTGTAAAGCTGTTGCATTGTTGTAAGTTCTAAAAACTCTTTGGATAAAGAGAACACACAATTTTAAGAATGTACAAAGAAAGAGCTTTTCCATCTGCGCTGAGCTGAACACAAAGTATTTGAACTTCCATTGCCGTTGTAAAAACTCTTGCGCTGGTGTCTTTTGTAATTTCTTGAATCATTGCTTGCTTGATATGCGTACATCTCTACATATTTGCTTTACGTGTAAATGGCAAGAAAACTCAAAAGTAAAAGCAATATTATAGTCCGAGAGGTAGCGTTGCAAGGCTCCGGAAGTGGTAAAAAAATTTATGTAATAGTACGCCGGCTGAAACTGTTTTTTTTTATAAATATTTAACATCATAGTGAGTTGAAAAAAATCGTTAGCTGCATTGCTCGCATGACCATGTAAGAAAAACACGTAAAATGAAGTAATAGTACGCCGGATGAAATTTAACTAGGATAATTGTTTACATAATTTAAAGTACAAAAACAACAGAAAGCTGCGTGTGTAGTGGTGGAGAGGCTATCAGCAGACGTAGTAAAGGTGAAGATTATTCGAGTAATGCAAAGTATCTTTCAGGGTCCAGCTGACATAATAACAATAAATAAAAAATAACAATATAACTACGCAACTAGTTGCAATAAGAGCACTTCGAGCTATCATTCTAAACTATAGATTTAGAGGATTCATAACAAATAAAAAAATGTGTATGTGATGACCCAGTGATCCCGTTCCAAAAAATTACGGGTTCTTTTTCTTTTGTATAATTAAAGGAAGGTACTATATAAAAATTCTGGACAATTTATGAAAATAAGGTTTGAAGATATAAGTCAGGGAGCACCTTGACAAATGTGTCCGACCATTCCAAAATATGGCGGTTCTTGTTTTCTTTATACCAAAGAGTTGTGCAAAATTTAAGACCGCTAACATTCACAAATTCTGAAAAATTCATAAAAAATGCGAATTGTAAAAACTCATATGGAGTGTGTCCAATATGACTGTGTGCGGATTCAGGGTTGGCCTGGTTACAACTTGGTGCCAGTATTTTTTCCCCACCGCGGTCTTGCCATCTATGTACGTAGCGATGTTGCTTATCAAACTCAATCCAACGCGGAATTTAATTTCATTTGGCTCAAAGTCAAAGTGCGTAAGCATACAGAAGCCCTAGTTTAAATAGGGTATCAACTTGTACTGAGTTCGATGCACTGTCTGAATCTATATCTAGAATTTTGACGCTTGATCCACTGTCTGAAATCATTATTGCGGGTGATTTCAATATACACAATTCTAGTTGGCTTCGCCATTAAGGCTTAATAACACCGCAAGGAAGGAATGTTGAATTATTTGCTGATTTTTTTTTGAGTCAGTTTATGTTGATCCCCTGAATGTTAGTCCATGTTTTGAAAATAATGTATCTGATAATAATACATGTTTAGGATCTTTGAACAATTCTACTCTCGATGTTTTCCAAGGCATACTATCTATGAACTCTGTCCAAAGTGCTGGACCTGACCGTGTTCCATTTAATTTTATTAAGCAATGCATTTCATCACTGTCCTATCCATTGAAATTAATTTTAAATTTATAATTATCTTCTGGGACGTTTTTGGATGAATGAAAATTTTCATTTATTTTACCCATATTCAATGCTGGATCCCGCCAAAAAGTAGAAAATTATCTTACAATTAAATTAATTATCTATTAAAGAACAAATATCCTTACAACAGCATGGATTTGTATTTGGTAGAGCCACATTAACTAAGTCTGATTTCTCATTCATAATCTCGACGAGTTTCTGTTGTAAATTGCTGATTCCTCTGTTAGTCTTGTTGATGTTATCAACGAAGTACTTGGTGCATGGATATTCTTCAGTGATGAATTGGAAATGTTGGGCTGTGTGTAGTATAAAAGGATTGAAAGAATTGTGCCATTTCTCTGAAGGTTGCCGTTTTATAAATACTCGAGGTCGAGTTAACCCAGCTCGTAAAATCTATGTATATAAAAATCTCGTGTCACGGTGTTTGTCCTCCCACTGCTCCGAAACGGCTCAACCGATTGTTATGAATTTTTTTATGTATATTTGGTAGGTATGAGAATAGGTCGTAAAGTATATTTCATACCGCTACGTGATTAGGGTGCCCCTATCCAGAAAAACATTTGAGAACGACGGACCGATTTGGCTAACGTTACGCGAAAAAAATAGAAAAGTTTCCCGGAAAATTGTAAAATTCGGATAAAACTGAAAGTGCTGTTTTCCATAGTATTTTTGTATGAATCGCGAACATAATTCACGATTCGAACGATGGATTTGCGTAATTGTTTTTGTTTGTTTTGTTCGTTATAATCCTGGGACAATGACAAGGGAAAGTCGAAAACTTCGGACAAACAGCAAAAATCGTTTTGTTCGTTATGCTCCCGAAGATATTTTTAGCAAAATGAAATTCGGGAAAATTTGGAAAACGATAAATTGGATATTATTTGAAAAAATAACTCAATTGAATGTTTTCGGTGAAATGGAAACTCTGGAAAAACGCATTCCAGCCTAAATTAAAATAAAATTAAATTTGTATTGATTCGCAATCTATCCAACAAAAGTCGTTATTTCCTTTCTGTTCCAATAGATTACAATTGTTTGGGTCACGTGCGCAAATGTCATTTGACAGCGGCTCCATTTGCACTGTCTTTCTTTTGCTATCTGTCAACGCATCCCAATGATTCCGACCGACATGCCAGTAGACTTTAAGCGCTTGCTGATTCGGCTGCGATTTGCATTCGCAATTACAACAAATAAATCAGTTTTCGCGGCATTAACCTTGAAAATCCAAACTATCAGCGTTGTTTGCTTACGCTTCAGACAACAACAAAAATAAAAAACAGTGCGTGTTACTTTTACGTACAACTGAAGTGGAACTTCTTTGATGTTGTGGGCAAAAAGATCATCAAAAGGCCCCTAAGACCCCGAAAAGAATTACAAAAAGACCTCCGAAAGTCCTTAAAAATTCCCAAAAATCATTAAAGATCCCACAAAAGATCATCAAAAGACCCCCAAAAGAATCTCAAAAGACCCCCAAAAGACTCCCAAAAATACCCCCAAAAGACCCTTAAAAGATCCCCAAAAGACCCCCCAAAAGACTCCCAAAAATACCCCCAAAAGACCCTAAAAAGACCCCCAAAAACCCTCAAAGAAATTCCAAAAGACCCTCAAAGACTCCCCAAAGACCATCAAAAGACCCTCAAAAGATCCTCAAAAGACCCTCAAAAGACCATACCGAATTTCATACAAATCGGTAGAGAAATGACTTAGTTCCTAAAATCTAAAAATGTAACACAATAATGTGACCAATACTGTAACTTAAAATCGCAAAACAAAATTATTTTTGATTATTACTATTTTATTTCAAATAGCTTTTCACAAATTCATGATCACAAACAAATTTATTGAAAGTGGGACAGGACAACGTCTGTCAGGTCAGCTAGTGTTGATATAATTCTCATCCGATACTATGTTATTGCTTTGATAAAAGTGCTCAATATTGTTGTAGTCATTATCTTTCGGTTTTGTTCGTATATCTTTGCACCGGGATTTGAGTGTTTTCAACTTTGGATTTTCTTTACGGATAGGCATGAAAGGCGCCTCGAACCGACAGTTTCGAACATTCGTACGAGTATTTTTATAGCATGTGATTGTTTGCTTATGTGTTTGACATTTAAATTGTCAAGAAGCTTCTGATGAACCCACTAAAATGAGAGCACCAATCGATGCAACCGCTTCTTCATAATTGTTCCCCAACGCATCCTTTGGTGCATTATCCAACCATAATAGTATATAGGCGTGTGGACTACCACTATGTTGGAACTCAATGCGTTTGAAGTAATTAAGATCTCTAATTGTGCAAGTAACGGCACCTTCATCGACAAAAGTAGTTTTTTAAAAATAAAATTAATGCTTCAATCTGCTTATCTGTCAAATCTCCTCCCTGATATTTGAATTTATGTAAAATCCTAAGACGATTCGGCCACTCATCTCGTTATCACTGACCGTCAAAAACATGGTTGGTCTTCCTAACTGGCGCAGTATTGCGAATAGATCGCGCTTACGCGCAGACCAATAAGCTGCAGAATTCGGTATTGACCTCATGTATGTTCAGATATTGATTTATGTAATGATAGATCTAAATTTAAATCGTTAATATGGAATATTACTATCTCCTGAATTATATGTAAATACTGAATTATATAATAAAACAACAACTATTTAAGAATGTTTTTGAAAAAACTGATAAAAATTTATTAATCTGAATTCATTTGATTAAGGAAACGAAATACATGTTTATGCGATCTAAACAAGAGTAGTTAAACTAGAGTACATTATTAATACAGTACTTTTGTTATGAGAATGCTTTTATTCAGTTCTAACATTATAAATACTACTGAATTACTTATGTATCTTGAATTAAGATATTTCTTTATCTGAAATCTTTTAGAGTAAAACTCGGAAGATGAATAAACTAAAGTAAACTAAAAAATAATTTCGTATGGTATCCGCCTCCTGTGCCAATCATGCTGAATTTGTGAAGATTCTCTCTAGCGACCCTTTCTTTTTCGCGACTAGCTCCACACCCGAATATATCGTCATCAGCAAACGAATTCGATATTTCATCAGATGAACTCAAGATTATCAAATTATACGCATCGACTGAACGGCTATCATTGAATAATCAAATTCTATTAGGACAGCGTTCTTCCGCTTCCGTTTCTGAGCAGCATCTCGATTCAATCAATTGCAACTCTTGCCATCCAATCGATCTCCATTGCCAACCTTTGTCAATAATGATGAGAATTCAGCATTCTCCTGCCGAATAACTTCGGTCAATTCAGAAAAAACAAATACTGCTGACCATCGATCCGCTGTATTTTTTGCCTCCAAATGGGAGTGGCTCTAAACGGTGGCAAATGCCTCAAATAACCAATAAAAATGATGTGCATCATAACTTCTCGTTATTTCCTTCAGTCTACGCGTTCTAACATTTCCGCCCTAATCATGTTGACTTCATCGATGAGTATTATCTTGACATACTTGAATAAAGATCTGTATAAACCCTGATTTAAACAGTCGTGCCTCCTATAGCAACCGCGGCAGGACCAGTCAAGAACAGTTGTAACGGATGTGGGTTTTTTGATGTTAGCAACCATATAATATATGGTACCAATTGCTTTGCGTTTGCTTTTCTCATGAGATCGAGAAACTATGGAGTCTCCATCAAGTTGTCTTTCTTCCTCCATATTGCGCCGAACTTATTCATCGTCGCTGCTACTACGTCACCGTTAATTCCTGAATTCGGATCTTGAAGAAGCTGTTGATATGGATCGGGAATTTCCTGAACATTAACCTGATTTCGGTCATTATTATCTGCCTGAGAATCGTTGAGAACCATCTCTTCCCGACATAATCGCGTGCAAATTTCTATCGTTTAAGCGATATCTAAATTGGATTCGAATTCTTTTCTCCATTATAAGGCCTTCATTTTCATCGAAAATACGCAGAAATTTCATATCAGTCAGAACATCAGTTTCTTCAATTCTAAAAGGGATATGTAAAGTAAACCATTTTCCTCTTATATTCTGTTATACTATATTACATAACATAACAATTCTAAAAGGGATATGTAAAGTAAACCATTTTCCTCTTATATTCTGTTATACTATATTACATAACAAGCGAGGAAAGTGGACGTTATCGTGTGTGTTAGAAGCTTGAAGAACAAGGCTGTAGCCGCGGCAATCTAACGAGCACGATAATCACTTTTAAGCGAGTAATGTACGCTATTTTTCACACGACCAAACCCGATTTTTCTGCTAAACCGGTTATGCGCAATGCAAAATTACTCTGAATGTGAGTTAGCTGTGAGTGCAGTAAGTAACAAGAGTGTTTTTTATGTTAACAAACTAGTGTGCATAATGCCTACTTTCGAGGGTAGGTTATAGCGTAGGAAACAGTTACTTTCGTCTATGGTGGTGTGAAATTTCTTTTCCAAGATCATAATTTCTGTATCTTATAATTTTTGGAATTTTCCGTTCATTACCCTCCAGCCCCTCCTATCTTGTTATCACTGATCATCAAAAACATGGTTGGTCTTCCTAACTGGAGCAGCTTTGCAAATAGATCGCGCTTACGCGCAGAGACAAGCTGCAGACTTGAGTATTGACCTCATGAAAGCTAAGTTGCTCTCTAAGCAGGTGTCAATATAATCTTCAGATTATATGCGCTCCTAGTTATATCGTTATTCGTTTTGCAAGTTTGATGATTTGCTTTAGCGTTTTGAACTTTCGTTTAAATTCAAAGTTAGTGTTTGTATTTCTAAATTGTTTTAAAACAAGTCTCATCAAATTCTGACTAGTTGAAGCCGATATATACCAGTTCCACTTTTGCATGCATAACACGCGGCACACACGACAAGCGTCATACGTGGAATAATAAAAATGCTGTGTGAGATATAGCTGCTCACAAAACTTCAGCTCTCTAAGTTGTGTGAAAGGTCAAAAACTAACGACTTCACTTTCTGTTAACGCTTAACAAAAGTTAATCTTCGATTTCACTCCCCATAAAATGTTTTGTGTAATTTTTTCCTATATATTTATAAAAATCGATCCTTAAATAGTAAACTACAAACATGTCAGCTAATAAAAAAACATCTTTATTTTAAAACGAGTATTGTGCGTAGTAGTTTGCTTTGATCTGAAACAAATTGCAAACTCGCGTTGAGTTAATTTTTTATTTTTTTTCGATTTGTTGTCTTTTTTGAGATTTGTCAATGTTCATCCAGTTCTGAGCTATCGTTCAAGTCTCTAGCTCTAGTTTAAAATCAATTACAAAATTCCACCCGCACAGACAGACATACACGAAAGCGAGCTAATAAAAACCTTTTAAAATGTTACGTTTCTTTTTAAAAGGTTTATTGTACATTTGTGATTAATTTTGTTTGTGCCATTTATTGATTTAATGTAAAATTATCCTCTGCTTGTTTTAATGATTTTAAGGTACGTATATATATTTTTAATTTCAAATGTTGAGGCTTCTGTGTCCACCAATAATTTCAATTGTTATCTGGCAAGGGTCCTGCTATTGTATGGTAGCAGGGATTTTGAACTTAAAAAATTTATCTCATTGGATGGTGTCCCTTCATTCTTCATGCTTCATCGGTTTGCAATTGTTCCACGTTTTCTTCGTAATTTAAGTCTTCTTGGTGTAGATGATTTATATGTACGTTGAATTTTCTGGACTGGCTATCGGTCACTTATACCTAATCAACATTTTCGAGAAAGTTCTAATATATTCTTTGCACCACCTAAAAAATACCAGTAGGACGATTTTGGTCGCAAAAGTGAGCCGAAATGTGAAAAGTTAAAGTTAGTTGGTATACGTACGAGGTGTATAGCATTCAATTTTATTGATGTGTGATGCCTTTTCTTTCGGTTCGTTCTTTCCACAAGCCAACTCACAACTCGTCAAACAGCTTCTTGCAAACTAAATATTTATTAATATAAATACTATACAAAGAAACCGACGGGTTTTTCGGTTCATTGCAGGATATCTAAGGCTTTTGTATTCAGTTATAATATATATTTAATAAAATAATAAAAGTATAGGTACATAATTGTACTTGCGTAGATGTAATGAAACACAGGAACATAAGCATGGAATAATATATTTTGTGCAATTGCAAAAAAGCAAAAAATCAATTAAGAAATATAAAAGCGTTTATTATTTTTCTATTGGAACTTTATTTAAAAAAAATATTTTTGTCGTGTATATACATACTCCCAAGTAGCCAGTAGGTAATATACTCCACTCCAAAAATGGTTAACAGCAGCACTTCTTTTGACAGAAGAACAAAATCAAGTTTTGCGCATCTCAAACACACAACACATACTAACACTGCAAACTTGCGGTTCGGTAGGCGGGTACTCACTTTTGCGACCAAAATCGGCCTTCAGAACATACTTATATAATTCATTATATACAATTTGGTATACAACCTCCACACGTATAACAGTTATATACAATTTATTTATAATATTACTGAGCCTAATTGTATGTAATGTTATTTGGTAATTTCTTAATTCTTATACAATTAAATATAATGATTATTCTTATGTTTTTGTCCGCTGTATACATTTTGATATAATGCTACATCAAAAATCAGATGCGTCGTCGAATAAATTTATTCTACCTGTGGCTGAGCTAGTAATGCTGCGTTTTTAATTTCGAAAAAGCAACTTTAGAAACGTCATTCCAATCTATTATCGTTGTGTAAAATACCTAGTCACCATCTGTGACAAACATACTCATCTGGTAGAGCCAAACTAGCCCAAACTATTTTTTGCAAGGTCAGAAAGTTAGTCAAAAACTTGTAGATAATAAAAGCATGACTTAAAATTTTTTACTTTGGCTTACATTCGACTTATTCCATTTAAAAATATTGAATTTCTTTCGTTGCTTATAATAAATGTTATCTTTATTAAGATAGTGAAGCTTCGCTTTACTATCGCGAAGCTTCTCAGCTTATTTTAAAGCAATTGCTTAGCGCTCGGCTTGCGATTGCGTAATTTTGAGATTTTTTTATTCATAGAAGTAGTCATATTAGTAGAAGTAGTAGCAGAGAAAGAAAAATATAATATAAGTATAATAATATTTGGCGCGACAGACCATTGCGGTCCAAGGCCTAACTTCTCGCGACCATTTGTGCTGCACATGTTAATTTTTTTGGACACAAATTGACCTACAATTTAAGGCCGGATCCGAACGGCGAATTGAGAAGCTTTCCGTGACAAGGTATTAATTACTCTCGGAACGTTTGTCACCCATTTGCGAGAGGTGGGACACAGTGAAAAATACTTTTGGTGTTGCTAGGATTCGAACCTGAACCTCCTGCGCAGCAGCCATGTGCATTACCACTGAGCCACGACGCCCACCTATAATATAAGAATAAAAGTATAAAAAAAGCTAATTCAGTCTTTAGACATCTCGAACTTCATCCTGTTATATTCCTTAAATCTATGCTCTGGATTCTAGAGTCTAGAATGAGAGCACGAAGACCCTTTACTACGTCTATATTAGACCGAAACTTGACCTTGGCTCCAAGGAATATTTCTAATTCTTTTGGCAGCCCTTCTGTTTTGTTTAAATCTGATTTTATAACTTCGTTTATAACTTCATTGGCTGTGTTTTTTTTAATGTCTGAGAAATCTGAGAAATCCGAGTTCCGAGGTATCCGATAAATTAAATAATTTTTTTCTCTGATTAGATCTGCCAGATCAAAAAAATTATCTGCTGTGTTTAAGAGAAAAGTTTTATTTTCACCAAAATGCTCCATAATAGTCGACATGTCCTATGTTGAAGGAAACAAACAACTACAGCTTTGAAAACATGTTCTGTATATTTTTACAGAGTAAAAAGATAACATCCGAGAATTATCAAAGCGTAAAAAAGTGCCGCAGAGAAAAAAGATTTCTCGGAGAAAGCTCTTGCAATTGTTGATTTGTTGGGTAAATTCGTAGACCTTTCTCTACTAAAAATTCACAAGTTGTGTCTTTGCTTACTTTACTTAGCATAAAAACAAAATGTTTCGAGCGTAGCTTACCTATCCTTAGAGCATTTAAGATGTCTATAATAAAAATGCTCCCATGGTCTCATATTTTCCGTAAACTATTTATAATAAATAAAAAAATAAAAGACACTAAAAATGCGCCGCTGGTACTGCTCTCTCTGGCACGTTAAAGATTTGGTTTCCACTTACTGGGGGCAGCTACATTCATTATCATAATATTTGGCTCTACAACCGTGGTCCAGTCCTGGACTCGCCACCGGTTCCTATTTAGAGGCGACGCCATTCAGCCTGGCATCCGTTTGGGTGTCCTGGTCTATGCCATCCTTCCAGATTTGGCTTGGCCGGCATCGCAATCGTTGCCCATAAATCCTACCTTCTAAGCAATTTTTTTCTTTGGCAATTTGTCTTTTCAAATTACTTCACCGAATTAATTTTGTCAATTAATCATTTCCTGTGTTCAATATTTTTTGGTGCATTCAATGACTTATTCATTAATTTGCTGACAATAAAAAACTTGCACACCGAAATTATTTCATTTGAATTCATTTGAATTCATTTTTTCTTTCTCAGATACCAATAAAATAAAGTTCAATAAAGAGACGGATTATGTTTTCTTTACAATAATTAAAATTATATTAATCCATATTCAAAATATACATATACACAAACTAGTTTCATTCTATATACAAAATATATAAGTAAACAAACGAAACCCAAACACGAGTAGTCATCACTTTGTATCAGTTACTTTGTATCCAGTCGTTACCCTATAAGTTATCCTATCTACACGCACATGCAAATATTTGCTGACCTAGCGTCTGGATTACATCCGCAGTAGACGTAAACATTTGCTGACCAAGCGTCTGGACTTCATCCGCAGCAGACGTAAACATTTGCTGACCAAGCGTCTACATTTCACCCACATCACATGTAAACATTTTAGTGTCTGAACTTCATCCGCAGCCCATTTGTCCACACAACGCAGTGGCAGTTTCTCTTACTATAAATGCTAGCTCATAAGATATTTCATTGTTCAGTTGCCTAATTAAGTTCATAGTATTAAGTTCAGTTGCCCAATTAAGTTCATAGTATTAAGTTCAGTTGACTACTTAAGTTTATAGTGTAAAGTTCTATTGCCTAAAATAATCTTTGTCTAAATCATATAAATCATTAATCATATAAAGCTAAATAAAGTTATTTTTTTAAAACAATTTTTAAGTTCAGTTGACTACTTAAGTTTATAGTGTAAAGTTCTATTGCCTAAAATAATCTTTGTCTAAATCATATAAATCATTAATCATATAAAGTTAAATAAAGTTATTTTTTTAAAACAATTTTAAGTGTGTAAAATTAACTGGCGCCCGAGCAGGGACCCGTGTAAAAGTCGATATTAAATTCGTCTTCACGGGTGAAAAAAAGTGTGTTTTAAACAGCGAATTTAATCCCCACAGTAAAATAGTGTGCTTAAACGCCGAATCTAATCTTCACGATAATTGAAAAACTGACCTAGGAGAAAAGAGGCCACCCACTAGCTGATTCATCAAAGAACCAGAGAAAAAGGAGTCAAACCAATTTTGATAGCCGCTCCAGTATGCAAAAAAAATTATATATCCGTTAAGGGAGTTATTAAACAAATAATTATTTATTAAACAAAAATTATTCAACATCCCCGATTTTAAATTTATTCATTTTTAAAAAAGAAGTACATCCAAGTTTCTAAATTTTTTTAAATCATGTCAAACCCACCTCTCATCCGACCACCAATCCTTTATCCAGACATTGCTCGAAATCCCCAAAATCCACCAAATCCTCCCAATTCTAATGCTCGTGAGGAAGCATTAAATAATCTGGTAACCGGCATAGTAAGTCGTCTCCTTCAAAGTGAAGGTCGACGATGGGTTCAGTCATTAATTAGCCCCAATTCCGATGGCTTTAGCGGTACAGACCAAATTATTAACCCCGAATTCCGTGCAAACCTAAACGAACTTGACAAGATACCCGACGTGGTACGAAGCCTTAAAGACTTTACAGGTCAACCAGGTGAATTCAATTCCTGGAAAAAAAGTGTTGATCGTATTTTGCAATTATATGAAATAATAAGAGGTACACCGAAGTATTATGGTATTTTGAGTGTTATAAGAAATAAAATAGTTGGCCAAGCCGATGTGGTATTAGAATCGTATAATACCCCGTTAGATTGGAAGTGCACGATGCCTTACAATGCACTATGCGCACAAGCGCGATTTGTCCACATTAGAATATGAAATGTCTTCATTAGTTCAAGGGAATCACACTGTGCAAGAATTTTATCACCAAGTCTATGCTCATCTATCCCTCATACTTAATAATTTAGGGTCCATGGATGTTAGCAGCGAGTCCTTATCATTGCTAACACAAACATATCGCGACAAGGCTCTCGATACGTTTATACGAGGTTTGAAAGGTGATCTACCAAGATTACTTGGCATGAGAGAACCTACAGATCTTCCACAAGCGCTACACCTATGTTTTAAACTGGAGAACCAGAATTTCCGTACCTAATATGCAACCACGCATAACGGCCCAACACGTGCAGTAGTTAATCAACCACAAACGCCTCCTCGAAGAAAGTTGAACTATGGTAATCCTCAAGGAAATAGACAAGATTTTTATCCTCAGCTAACGTACCTACCCCAACCACCATTCAATTTTAATCAATACAACAACCAAAACCCTCACAGGCCACACAATTTTAATTCTAATTTCCCTGCAAATCAAAACGCTTATAGACAGTTTAAGCAGAATTACTCACGATATTACGGTCAAAATAATACTCCAATACCGGCACGTCCTAATGCGCCAAAGCCGCAACCCAAACCAGAACCAATAGACGTAGACCAAAGCATGCGGTCAAAAGGAGTAAACTATATGAACAGACCAGCGCCAAGTCAAATGTTTGGTAAAAGACCTCCAGTGGAGCCACAACAACCCAGACCTACGAAGTACCATCGAAATTTCCACATTGAACCTCAAGAGCAAGACGTTGTAAGTTACGAACAGCAACCTGACTCAGAAATAGACCAAAACGAATAACCGTTCGCAGATTACGTTGAAGGATATGAAGAGTTCCGGAATGGAGAAAAATAAATTTTGGACTTTACAGACATACATTTTTTAGACTAGATTGTTCTTCGCTGCCCTACTTTGAGTACAGAACGAAGAACGGGCAATTATTAAAAATTCTGATAGATACCGGATCTAATAAAAATTACATTAAAGCAGACCTTATTTCAAACCCTTTACCAAATGCCCAACCCTTTTATGCAAACTCTATAGGTGGAAATGTTAGGGCTAGTCACTTTACAATGGTTAACCTATTTGGCCTCAAAGATACCGATATTAAATTTTTTATCCTACCCTCTCTCAAATCGTTCCATGCCATTTTAGGAAATTCTAGCTTAAAAGAGCTCTCAGCAATAATTTTTACGCGGGACAGTTACATGGTCATTAAAGACAAGGTAAAGATTAGAATTAAACAACACGCCTATATGGCAGTAAACAAAATAGACACAAAACTAGATCACTTAAATACACTTCAAAGGAACAGAATTAACGATGTTATAAGAAATGTGCCAAACCTATTTACCGAATCTAACGAAAAACTAACCTTTACCACTGTTGTAAAAGGTGATATTCGAACAACCTCAGATATCCCAATCTATTCAAAATTTTACCCCCATCCTATGGCCCTCAAGGATGAGGTAGAACAGCCGGTCAGGCATATACTTAATGATGGCATAATTAGACCTTCACGGTCCCCATACAATTCGCCTGTATGGATAGTCCCTAAAAAAGCCGACTCATCAAATGAGAAAAAATACAGAATGGTTATAGATTACCGCAAACTGAATGCTGTAATGATTTCGGATAAATATCCCATTCCTGAGATAAACGAGATGTTATCTCAATTGGGCCAAAGTAAATGGTTTTCGGTCAGCTAGCGGATTCCATCAAATACCGCTTAGAGAGGCAGATATTAAAAAAACGGCATTTTCTGTAAACAACGGAAAATATGAGTTTACCAGGCTGCCATTCGGCTTAAAAAATGCTCCTTCAATATTTCAAAGGGCACTTGATGATATATTACGCGAACTCATTGAAAAAATATGTAACGTCTTTATAGACGATATCGTTATTTTCAGTAAAGGCGAAGACACACACTTTAAAAATCTCGAAAAGGTTTTCGAAACCTTAGAAAAAGCAAATTTGAAAGTTCAACTGGATAAGTGCTCATTCCTAAAAAATGAAGTTGAATTCTTAGGATTCATAATTTCTTCAAGTGGTATTAAAACCAATCCGACGGAAGTTGATGCAATCGCAAATTTTATTAGCCTACCCAGATTTTACGAAAGAGTTCTATCTTACTACAGACGGATCCAATTACGCCATTGGAGCAGTTTTGGAACAAAATGGAAAACCTATTACATTTATTTCTCGAACATTGAATAAAACAGAGGAATCAAATGCTACTAACGAGAAAGAAATGCTTGCTATTATTTGGGCAAATTTTGGGAAAATTTAATCGGAATTTTCAAAAGATTTCTTAACCAAACAGTCCTTAACGGAATAATGACTTCGGAGGAAGTCATGCGCTTAATCCAAGAAATATATCCACTTTACTTCAGCAATTACAGAATTAGATTCACCAGAGTCGAAGTCGAAGATATAACGGAACAGTTTAAACAAGAGAACATTATTTTAGAAACCCACAAAAGAGCTCATCGTAATTCAAACGAGAATATAATTCGAATTCTGGAAAGATACTATTTCCCCAAGATGAGTGCCAACATTAGAAAAATAGTTAACCAATGCACTACCTGCAAGGAAAACAAGTATGAAAGGCATCCCAATAATCCCGTTATAAAATCAACACCAATTCCACAGTATCCCGGCCATACTCTACATATCGACATCTATTCCACTGAACGAACTCTCGTTCTTACGGCCCTTGATAAATTTTCCAAATTCGCACAGGCGAAACCACTAAAATCAAGAGGAATCGAGGACATAAGACGACCTCTTAGAGATATTCTATTCTTTTACGGAGTTCCGAAGTTTGTCGTAATAGACAACGGAAAATCTCTCAACTCTGCCTCCATCACCTTCATGATGCAAGATCAAT
This sequence comes from Nephrocerus scutellatus, assembly GCA_947095585.1. Lineage (NCBI taxonomy): Eukaryota > Metazoa > Arthropoda > Insecta > Diptera > Pipunculidae > Nephrocerus > Nephrocerus scutellatus. The sequence goes on from OX352764.1 coordinate 49,648,820, forward strand.
TAAACATTAAAGTTTTTCAAACATCTTCGTATAAGAGTGAAGTTAATGGACAGGTTGAACCCACTTGATTCAACCCTCTCTGAAGTCATTAGATGTCTCAAAACAGATGGCATGGCATCGCTCCTTTGAGGAACTACTTGAACGATCAGTGTACGAGTATAATTCAAGTATGCACTCCACTATCAATAGGAAACCTATCGAAATTTTCTTTGGCAGAAACGTATCAACCGATTCTGATCAATTTGAAAAGTTTAGACATGAGACAATTCAACGACTACGAGCAAAACAAGAAAAGGTCTAACATACCACAACAAAAAAGACAACCTGAAAAAAATTACGAGGTAGGTCAAAAAATTTATGTGAAACACAACAAACGTCTATGTTCCAAGTTAACAGTTAGGTACAAGAAGAAATGACAAACGGTGATGATGACGCGATTATAGACAGTCATGTCCTTAGCCTCTCGCATCACAACTCCTATCTTAGACGTCCACGTCGCGTCACTGGAAACTCTGCCAAATCAAGTGAACGATTTCGGTACCCAATCCGATTTGTATTAGCTTGGGTGGAGAAGAAGGTGGACTTGCCTTGGTCGGCGGCGCTTCATGACGACCTAGGTTGCAGTTGGCCAATCACCACTCAACTGAGTTAATTGATTCTTGAAACTAATACAAGCCTCGGATACGTATCGAATTTATCAACATTGACCTTTGGCCCACGGAAAAGGACACGTTTTGGAACTTGGAACATTCGCACGCTCGTCAAGACAACAACGCTTGCTCAATTAACAAAGGAATTTCGTAAATACCATCTAGAGATTCTTGGTCTTAGTGAGGTGAGATGGCCTGGAGTAGGGGAAAAACGAACATCCACCGGCGAGTTTCTAATTTTTTCGGGTAAGCCTGCAGGAGAACACCATGCCAATGGAGCGGGATTTCTACTCTCTAAAGCCGCGAGAAGATCGTTACAGGACTGGCGAGCAATATCCGATAGAATTATTATTGCAAGATTTAAATCTGCTGTTCGACAGGTCGTGTTTTTTTCAAGTTTACGCACCAACGGAACAAGCCACCTCTGAAGAACAAGACTCGTTTTACTTGCGTCTAAATAATTTATTAGATCAACTATGGAAGAGTGACATCGTTATTTTGATGGGTGACCTTAACGCAAAGGTAGGCAGCGACAACAGTGATTAGGAACATGTCTTTGGAAAACACGTCCTTGGTTCTATGAATAACAACGGCGAAAGGTTTGCTGATCTATGTTCTGATCGCAACCAAATCATTGGAGGCACAATTTTTCCCCACAAAAACATCCACAAAGCCACCTGGACCTCTCCTGATCACATGTACAACAACCAGATTGATCACATCGCTATAAGCCGCAAGTGGCGATCATCTTTGCTGGACGTAAGAACCCGAAGAGCAGCCGACGTCTACAGCGACCACCACCTTGTGGTAGGCAGTGTGCGGTTGAAGCTCACGGTCCACTCAGTCACACGAAGTCAAATAACGAGAAAGCCAGCTGTAGCTGCACTGAAAGACCCAGATGTGAAACTGCAATATGTATCCCGCGAACAACAGTCTCTCTCTGAGATACAGCCCCAAACCTAGAGTCTAAATGGGAGAAAACAGTAAATGCGTATACGGAAGCAGCCTCATCCGTTTTAAGCTATGCCGACAAAACTAGAAAAGAATGGATATCAGATAGCACATGGAACACCATTTGTGAACGCCAATCCATCAAAGCAGAGTTAAACGCGGCCTCGGGTGCCGAGCGAAGCACATTAGCGCGGAAGTATAGGGATCTGGACTGACAAGTTGGCCGCTCAGCTAGGAACGACAAAAGAGCATGGCTAAGCGACATCTCAACACAAGCACAGCTAGCCGCTGATAGCAGGCAATATAGCACAGTCTACCAACTCGCTCTTAAGCTCGCCAACAGAAAACACCACATCAACTACCCTGTTAAGGCAATATATGGCTCTTTGATCCTTATGGAGAAACAACAATTAACCCGCTGGACAGAGCATTTTAGGAATGTTTTGAATTGTACTTCGCCAGGCACGTCCATCAACCCACATATGCACCCTAATAGGCTTATTTAACATCAGCATCGCTACCCCTTCGTTGGTTAAGATAAGGACAACAATTCGTTCACTGCAATCAGGTAAAGCAGCAGGCAACGACAATATCTACTCAGAACTCCTCCAAGCCGACGTCGAGTTAACTACGCGAACATTGCATGCGATATATCAAGATATCTGGGAATCTGAATCCATTCCATCGTCGTTAAAAGAAGGCTTAATAGTCAAACTTCCCAAGAAAGGTGATTTGAGCAATTGCGAAAACTGGAGAGGAATAACTCTGCTAAACACTATAAACAAAGTGATCTCCTCTATAATAGCTAGGCGCTTACAGAATGCGTTAGAGCCAATCTTGAGAAATGAACAAGCACGATTTCGCCCAAACCGTTCTTGTACAGGTCAAATTAACACCCTGCGTATAATCATTGAGCAATCAGTTGAGTATCGCTCTCCTCTGTATATGGTTTTTGTTGATTTTAAACGCGCTTTTGATAGCGTAGGCCGAAACATGATGTGGCAGATTTTGTCTAGTTATGGTGTTCCGGAAAAAATCATCTACATCATTAAGGAGCTGTACCGCGACTCAACATGCCGCGTCATTCATAACGGTCATCTTGGCTCATCATCGGGTTTGCCATGGAATGTTTTTCACTGCCTGGAAGACCTAGACTATGCCGATGATATCTGTCTCCTATCACAATCGCTAGGTGACATGGAGCGAAAATAAACTCACTAAAACTCCACGCTAACAAAGTGGGTTTAAAAATTAACGTCTCAAAAACAAAACTACTTCGCGTTAACGCTAGTGGAACATGTGATCTCTCGATTGACGGACATCAGATAGAGGAAGTCGATAAGTTTTGTTATTTGGGCAGCTGGATGTCTAAAAATGGTGGTGCTGACTCGGATGTGTGCTCTCGTGTAAACAAGGCGCGCAACTCCTATTGTATGCTAAATAATATCTGGAACTCCTCGCAAATCTCCCGGAATCTAAAGCTAATGATCTTCAGATCTAACGTTCTCTCAGTACTCTTGTATGGCTGCGAAACGTGGAAAGTCACAGAGTCAATTGCGACGCGCCTCCAAGTTTTCGTCAACAAGTGCTTAAGGAGGATACTGAGAATAAGATGGCCGGACATTATCACCAATCAAGACTTGCGGAGAGTAACACAGCAGGAAGCAATCGCGCTCACCATCAGACGACGAAAATGGAGCTGGATTGGCCACACTTTGAGAAAGCCAGCGGACGACATTACGAAACTAGCGCTCGACTGGAATCCACAAGAAAGCCGTCGAGTTGGCCGTCCTAGCAAGACATGGAAAAGGACAATAAAAGAGGAAGCAAGATCCCAGGGGACCGAGTGGCGTCTCTTCAAACCTCAGGCGTTAAATCAAGTTCGTTGGCGGGCGTTTGTAGAAGCCCTATGCTCCCCGCGGAGTAAAGGAAAGAAAGAAGAAGACAAGAAGGAAATCGTACAAGAAAATAAACCCTCTGTGGTCTTAACAACGTCCGGAAGGACAATCCACAGAAGTGATATTCGAAATTGAAAAATGTTTCTTCGTTTCCCCACAGATTATTCTGCGCCTTTGCAGAAATCCAGATTTTTTATTACACAAACTCACAGATAATTGCTTTAAGCTATGGTAAAGCCAGGATTCAAAACGGAGACTTAAAAATAATCCACATCCTAGAAATAGTCCAATATGAAACATTCGTATCCGAAATAATCTCCACATTTTATATAGACATGATTGTACACACCTCTCCTAATTTACTCTCCTTAAACATGAACTTACCCAAGTCAAGAATTTAATCGACAATATAAAAATTCATAAAACAAAACGATCACTAGATTTTATCGGATCCGCTTGGAAGCTGATTTTTTTTTTTTTTTTATATTTAAACTTATTGCCAAGGGAATACTCCCTGAATGACGTGCGCCACGGCAATTAGGTGGGCTAAGCCCTTTATTAAAATTAAGAATTAAATCGGAGAAATGTTATTTACAATATATCTTATTTCTCACGTTTGTAGCCGGTTTCAATTTTATTTTCTCGGATTTCTCCCTGATTCATTGAAAAAAGCAATACGGAAAAAACGTTCACGAAACTAAAACGACGCGAGTCAAAATGCTTTAATGAATGAATCATGGTCAAGGAAAACTACAAAAAAAACTTGACCAAGAAAATATTACAAAAAAAAATGACATACGTGAGCCTTCAAAATTCATTCTTGGAGCCTCCATTGAAAAATTTGGTCTTTCATGAACTAGCTGACTTCTTTCTTGAATGCCCACAACTCGACAGTTAATTGTACCGGATTCGTTTGTAGTACCAGGCCTAACAAACGAAAAAGACACGCACAACTATCGAGCCGATAAGCTCCAACACCAAACATTACACCAAGGATGAGCGAAAAAGTTGGACTCAAATGGAGCTCTTGATGATTCTCTGCGGTTCCTCGTAACTTGATCCAATTCAGGCCTTTTATGAAGATTTGTAATTTGATTCTTTTCTTTTAAATTTTTATGATTTAAAAAGAAACGATTTAAAACAAATTAAATCCGGAAACCAGGATCATTCCGATTTTACTTTAATGGAAAATAATATTAATGATATAATTAGAAATAATAACGATCAAGTTTATATAAATAAATCGTATAACGATAGAATTATTCAAATAACAAACATAACAAAAAAAATATTGAAAGTTATTAAAAAAAATTAAATCATTTGAATTAGAATTAGCATTAAGTCTACAATACAAAACTAAAATATTAAAAGAAGAATTAACAAGTGTAATTTACGCTATAGAACTAGCAAAATCAAATATTGTAAGCTCACATATACTTTCGAAGTTAAAACTAAGTTTGATAATGAATAAAATTAACGAAACACATATTCCTTTTGAAAATATAGAAGAGGCTCTAAAATTCGCCGATTTCAAAATAGCATTAAACGCAAATAAATTAATATACATTGTAAGCATTCCTTAAACTGAAAATATAATTTATGAAAAATTTACTATTAAATCAATAAAGAAAAATAATGTCATCAATAAAATAGAATTCGAAAATATTATTAGAAAAGACGATTTAATATACGGTATATTGAAAAACTGCAAAACTATAAAAGAACTATCCCTTTGTAAAAGAACCAATATATTAGATATAAGTAATGGTAATTGTATTTCAAAGATTACTAAAGAGCTTAAACGCCACATGCACGAATAAACGAATAACCATCACGTCGCGCAAATTAGCTTATACACAAGACATGTACCGTTATTTAGAGAGCAACAAAAGAAACAATAATTAATATTCGCTAATTACGATATTACTGTATTGTTCTTTCATATTTATCCATGTTCTCCAATACATAACACCCCTTAACGCCCAGCACAAAAAAAATGCTGGAATCCACCTCGGCCCCCTTGCGTAATTGCAAACCCAAACTGAAGACCTGGTCTCGAATTATCGATTGACATGTAGGTTATCAATCGCAGGTGATGGCAGTGGAAATGAATGTGGATGAATCTAATCCAGGTAGTTTTTTAGTTGCCTGTTGTATAGAAGCTCAGCTAGTGATTTATTGGTTGCCGTAGACGGTGTGATATGTTGACTAAACATATATATCGAGCCAGAGTAGCCTCCAAATCATTATTTGATTTCAATTTCTTTAAGAAATCCTTAGTTGTACGTGCTATCCGCTCGGCCTGCCCATTCGATGGTGGGTAGAAAGGACCAGCAAAATCCACACGAAGTCTGGACCACGGATATTATGTTGTTTCCCAGGGCGGATTGGTTCGCACGATACCAGGATGTCCAGGATGTAGTTTTTTTTAAAAAAATCATTTGTTTTGACGTCATCCTTAATATTTCATTTGCATCAAGAACTGGTGATGAAAAAAACTTCGTTTATTCAGTGTGGAAACAATTTTATTAAGATCAATAAAACTTTTTAACTTTTTAAGCCCAATAACTTTTAACCCTCTTGGGTAGACTGCCAGAATTCAACTTCAACTACTGGCACAATCTATAGTCTTATATACTAATTTCCATGCAGCTAGAATCGATCAGAATAGAATTGATCGACGCAAGCGGCATGGAATTTTCGTCAGTAATTAATGTGACCTCAATGCGTAAGTAATGCATCGTTGGTTTGAGCAGCGCTTGTCCATCTGTTTTTATGTTGTGTCTTGCGTTGTCGCAACAATGTATGTATATCGTTGCGTCAACGCAGAATTTTATTGTGTAGTAATAGTTGTGTCGAAGTACTTGAGTGTTATTTGTGTTGTTTCACATTGTCGTTGGATCAACACGAAACTCTGCTATGTCGAAACACATTTTGTATTGAGAGTTATTGCCTTCTTTATATTATTGCACTATTGTGAAGGCTTTATGTACTCATTTTTAATTCCAAATTTTTATGGGTGAAGGAATTCTTAATTATTATAATGACGAAATGGACAAGCGGACTATATTAATGCTTTGTTTGGCAATACAAAGTATTCCTATATCATATTGGCAAGACGGGGTTGCAATATAACACCCACACTGTTTGATTGAGGCCCCGACGAAAATATTATATGTTTTCTATGATAATAATATTTTGAAATAATGAATATTATAATAAAAATTAGTGTGCCAATTAATAAAATTATACTTATTCAAGTTGGGGTTTTTGATTTTCATATAATAACACGTTTATTAAATCTTTGTTTTTAATATATATATATATATATATATAGCTCTTCGAGTTTTTTGTTTTTAATTGTAATATTTTCTTTAATCTTTGTCATATAATGGGGTAAAATATGTTGATATACAATTGCTGTTGGCGGGTTTATTATTCAAATCTATTCAAATGTATCTATGAACAATTTTGCTCTGATCAACTCATCCATGACTTTTCATTTTTTTTTTTTATTATAAATAAACTGTCCTGAATTATTATTTCAATTGGAGCTTCCGTATGGAAACGATTTTAATGCATAAACGATTGTGAAAGGCAGTTAATGAGTACAAACGATCGTAAAAATGGCGAACGAAGGAGATGATATTCAACAACACGTCAACAGAACGAAACAAACATATGCAGTAGTAGGCTGCGGTCAAGAATTCAGCCACTGCACAGTTTATGCTGCATGTTGGTTAAAAATTCACTTCTCCAGCCAATGCAATAAGGTAAATCAACTGCGCAGTTTACGCAGCCACTTTAAATCTGATGCAAATAGCAAAATGTAAATGTCAAATTGTCGCCCTACAAGCAGACTGTAAGTCGGTTTAAAATGTAGCCGCAATTTCGTACATACCGACTGTCTGCCAATTTTTTTGTGCAGCACAAGCTGCGAAACTCCTTAATTCTTTACCGCAGCCGTAGTGATAGTATAGTCTCTGTTCATTTTCTATCAGTGCTCTGCTCTGCTCGTTCTATCAATATTGCATAAAATGATACAGTGCTCTCATGTTTGGTCGATTAACAGAAAAAAAAATACTACTATAAGTTACAAAAAAAGAGGCAGATAACAATGACACCTGCAAGCTTCCTTGCAACGAAAAACATTTTGATGCATACTTCTATTTCCATGCCATACCACTTCCCCAACAACTCAATCACCCTCTCTCGCTCAACGGCTAATATGTGTATGTGTAGTACTAGTAATTGTATTGAAACCAAATCCTTCTCTATAGAAAGCCCAACTCTACGCATACTAATGCTGTAAACCAATCCCAAACGCATGTGTGTTTGTGGGATGTGAGTACAGTGTACAAAAAGTAAGTAGTCACAAAGAGCGAGAAACGTAAGATGTGGTAGTGGGAAACAGAAAAATTTTATATGAATTTTGCTCTTTAGTTGATTACTAATACAAATACGTTTGATCTTAATCTAAGAATGGATCTGTGTACGATCGGAATAGTTGGGCTTTCTATAGAGAAGGTTTTGATTGAAACTCGAAAGTCCTTATCGGTGCTTTGCTTACTCGTTCTATTAGCCTTGCAGCCATACGGTTGCACGAAAAAGGTTCGTGTTGGTTCTCTGCTTGCTTTCTTTTTTTGTAGTTTTTTTTAGTGAGAAACAGGAAATTTTTATATGGATTTAGCTCTCTTGTTCCTTTTAAGCATGTATTCTGAAACAGTTGGGCAATCTGTAGAGAAGGTTATGTGTAACAGTTTCTGTTAGTTTATTGTCTGCTTGTTCCCTTTCGGCTTTTTTTAACATTCTGTTCGTTTTCTATCTTTATATAACAGACGGATCGCCCTTCACTTCTTATTAAATTAACTATGCTTATCATTGTACTGACTGTATACTAATACAAAATCAAACAGTAATCTTTAATATACGGTTCATTTCTCATTGTTTATAAAATAATGATTCTGAAATATCCTTTCAGTACCATACGATACTTTTCCACATACATATACACTTTTGTATATAATGATGATATGATGACAACACTTTCTATACAAATATGGAAGTGATATGGCCTCAGGTTAAAGAATTTATATGGAAGATTCTAACCATTAAAGTTTGTTTTTTTTAACAAAATTAATGCCTGCGTCTCGTAAAACCGTATGATGCCTTTGCATTGCGTAAAAAAAAATAAACGTATCCGTCAAAATGCATCTTGTATTTATTTGCATGTATATCGAGTGCATCTGAATTTGTTGTTAAAGTTAAGAGGGCTCTAACAAAGAAAAAATTTAAATGGTCGATTAAAATTAATTTTTCGCGTGCTGTTTTCTTTTCTTTCGTCCCGGACAGACATGGCCGTGGGTTTTGAGCGTGACAACAAAACCCACGGCCATGTCTTCGACACAGCCTACCCTGCTCTTTTATCGTATCGTATAGCGTTGACTGTATCTTATGCGAGAATATAGAAAAAAACTAATACAGTATAGTAGTAAGTCCGATCGGTCTCTGGACGTATATTCTACCACAACTCTCTCCGCTAGCAGCTCAGAAAAAACTGATTCGATTTAAATATATCTATCCCATCCTATCAGTTCTACGTCTCCGTTCAGGTTTCGTATCCGGTTAGCGTTTTCACTCCCGATAAACTGATACGAAAACTGAAACGGAAATTGAGATCGTGTAAAAGCACATTAACACTGAAACGTGCTCAATCCTTTTCCTGTTCGTATGTAATCACTTTTCTTACAGCACAACCCACAATTTCTTGGTTGAAGAATATGTACTTTTTGAAGTTCGAATTATCGATAACAGCTTTCATTAAAATTCGCAGTCCTGTTTCCGCTCGGCCTTGGATATAAAATGTGTATAAAATTAAAAGAAAATCGGTTTTACAAAATGTATTTAGGCGTCATCGGAGATACACATATGTGCATAAAATTTGAAGAAAATCGCAATAATTTAAAAAAAATTATATGTGCACCCCTCGGCTTAGGGGCCCGATCACTTCCAATCTTTTATAAAAAGTTGTCGCCGGACATACACATGTGTATAAAATTTGAAGAAAATGGGGCTTTAGGAAGTGGTTAAAAATTGTTCAAAATATTCCACCAGCCAGCCACCGACAATCGGGCAGGCGAAGTTAATATAGATGATTTCAAAAAGAATATTTCTAATTTCTAAATTTCTTGCAATTTATAAAAAAGGGGGATTGTGAGTATTATGTGTTAGTTAGTATGTATTAAGTTTTTCAAAGCGTGCCGATTGCCGTCGACAACAAACGACATTCTACTATAAACGCAAAAAAATAAAAACACATGCGAAGCAAACAAATTTTTCAAATTAGAGAAAGTGTTGCCATGTGTATTTCCAACATTTTTTTATAATTAGCTTCAAGGAATGTGCACCCTTATAATTCCTAGGTACAGCATGAGCTTGGATATATTTAAATAGAAGAAGAAAAGTGGGTGGAGTTCACACCCGAGCACTCACAAATAGAATATTGTGCGCATAGACCCCCATTGACATATGGCTCTACATCTTGATTACTTCATACATAAACTCAGCCGTACATGTGAATAACAGCAGTGTATCTTTATCTAGATGATCCATGCGGTGAGAAAAATTTGGACGTGCCGGAAATTGAACCCGGTGCCCTCCGAGTGGAAGCCGGTGATTTAACCACTGCACCATCGACACTAACATGTGTGCACTGTTTGATAAAATCGAACTTTAGGAAATAGATAAAAATATTTATCACAAGATTTGACCAGCCCGCCAGCCACAAACAAACAAACACATACGAACGTATTCCATTATGCATGGATAACTGCTTGCGATAACTTCTGTCTCCTCGCAGCTACTTTAGACTTTTTGGAGTTTAAGAATCGATTTTTATATATTAGAAAAATACAAATACAAAAATTATATGGAGAGTGAAATCGAGTGTAAACAAATCGAGCGTTAACAAAAAGTAGTCGTTACTTTTTGACATTTCACACTACCTAGAGGGCTGAAATTTTGTGAGCAGCTATATCTCACACAGCATTTTTGATATTCCGCGTCTGACGCGTGTCGCGCGTGCACAAGTGAGTGAGATAACATAGCGCTGTGCCACATCCATTTTCGGTTTTAATCGGCAATCACTTTTTTGGTCTTTAAGTCGTTGTTCAAGACGTTTTCCTGTATGACCGATGTAACAGCCGTCGCAGTCGAGACGATTGATTTTGTAAACTACGAATCTTTTTTGACCATGTTCTAAAATAAAAAGTTAGCAGCTTTTTTTATAAGAAAGTTTCCTCGGTGGTTTCTCTAAGATTTTTAAGTTTTTGTTGTTTCTGTCAGGATAGTGATTTGCCCGGAGTGTTATCGAAATTATATCTTGACATTCGTCGATGAAACGTACATCGTTATATTGAATCACTTTCCGAGCAAATGCCATAATGCAGGTTTTTTCAAATGGTGTAGGTGTAAGGACCAGGGGGTCAATTCTGGTGCTGTGAAATAATGAATCACCGAAATTTCGATTGTCGTTCTACGAAAAGGTGAAACAAATGTCAAATGACAGAAATGTTCCAGAAATTGTTGGCTCTCGGCAAACTCGACCCAGAATGAAGAATATCGTCGGCGTATGTCTGAGATGGTGAAATGGGTGCCGGCTCGGGTTGTTTCTTTTGCGAAAAAACCGGTCATGTGAAGGCGGAATGCAGAAAATTTCAGAAATGGAAAAGCGACGGCGGTAGCAGAAACTGGAAGCAGGAATTAAAAGTGGTGAAACAAGGAGAAATAATCAAAGAATTTTTGTTTCTCGTAGGTAAGCCAAGCGGATGGATTATCGATTCAGGTGCAACATGTCACATCAGCAATGAACGAAAATTGTTTTCGGAGTTGGCCGAAACACACACCGAAACAGTAACTGTTGGAAATGGTGAAGAAGTTCGAGTATCGGGTCGAGGCTAGATTCGTCTGAATTTTATCAACAGTACCGGTGAGGTAACATGTGCGCAAATCGCAGACGTTCTGTACATTCCATCGATTGGCACAAATCTCATCTCAGTCAAGAAGCTCGCAGAAAAAGGTTTTTGAGTGAATTTCTCGGGAATGGCATGTGCAATTCGTACTCAAGGCAACAAACGTCAGGTCGGCGTTGGAAATTTAAATGGTCGGTTGTATAAAATGCAAACCAGCAAACAGCAGGTGAACACAGCGGTGGATGTGCAGCGACATTGCATTCACGGTTGGCACCGTATACTAGGACATAGAGATACAGACATCGTGAAGAAGATCCCGTCAATGGAAATTGTTGATGGGATGACAATTGGGGCTAGTACCTCAATTTGCGAAGAGCACTGCAAAGCTTGCATCGAAGGAAACCGACAAGGAAATATTTCCCGAAACAATCAACATCGATATTGGAAGCAGTGCTTGATCTCATCCACAGTGATCTCTGTGGTCTAAAGCAATCGAAAACACCCCGTGGTAAGCGATAAATTTTAAACTTTATAGATGACTATTCTAGATACACCACGGTTTATCTGCGGCTTGACAAATCAGAACCGTTTGTCAAATTTAAAGAATTTCATCAGTTTATGAAAATTCAATTCTGCCATGGCATCAAGGCATTCCGAAGTGATGGAGGTGGCGAATACGTTGGAAGTAAGTTCGTAAAGTATTTGAACTCGGAAGGCATCAGGATTCAGCGTACTACCCCGTATTCACCTCAGCAAAATGGTGTCGCAGAAAGGAAAAACCGTTCATTGCTGGAAATGGCTCGAAGCATGCTGTCGGATGCCCAATTGGAAAAACATTTTTGGGGCGAAGCAGTGGTGACGGCCAATTTTATGCAGAATCGTTTGCCCAATCTTATTTTGGAAAAGAACCTCCACGAATATTGGTACGGACGTAAGCCAGTATACACACATTTGAAGCGATTTGGGGCGGCATGTTTCGCGAAGGTACCAGATGAGAAACGACGCGAACACGACGTCAAGGCAGTCGAAGCTAAGTTGATGGGCCACGATACAGAAGCGAAAGCGTATCGGTGCTACGTACTATCCAAACGAATTGTGGTCATCTCGAGGGATGTGAAATTCGTTGATGATGTCATCTTTGCGGAGTCAAAAGAGTAACGGATTGAACAGTCACACAACACATTTATTATTTTCAATTTAGTCTAGCAAACAATGTTCAGATTGAAGCGCAAAAGGAGTGTCAGGAGGACCATCAAGAATTTGGCTCTGAAGCTGATGAGTTCGAATATGCGCATGATTCAACTGTGGTGAAAGAACCACCAGACATCAGGAATGAACTACGTCGTTCCACAAGAGCAAATTTTAGCGTTCCGCCGCACGTTACCAAGACATTTGCATTACACTCAACAATGAACCAACATCGTACAAAAATGCAATTTCTTCGGCAGAGAAGAGTCAATGGATCATTGCAATGAACGATGAAATGAATTCAATGCATCGGAACAATACATGGGATCTCGTTGATTTGCCAACTGGCAAGAGTTTGGTATGCTGTAAGTGGGTTAACAAGTTGAAAACCGATCAAGAAGGAAATGCGAAGAAATTCAACGCCAGATTGGTATCCCAAGTCGAAAATATGGACAGATTAGGATCAAGTTTGCACACAACATTTCGGATGATGCTGGCAGTCGCAGCCGCCCGTGCAATGGTGGTGAATCATTTTGACGCGAAAACGGCATTATTGAATGGTGATCTCAAGAGGAGATATACATGAAACAAGCACCTGGTTTTATAAAAGACAGACAGGAGATAAAGGTATGTAAATTGAAGAAAAGTTTCTATGGCTTGAAGCAGTCTGCACGTGTGTGGACCAAAACGCTACATGACGTGCTGGTAAGCGCAAAGCTCTTGCGACAACTGCCTGTACATATCGGAAGAGATGGAAGATGCAATATACGTATCAACTGGTAACAGGGCCAATTTCGTGATCGACTGAGTCAACTTACCGGTGGCTACCCGCACAAAACCATCCTTGCCTTAATAAACCCGCCCGCGGGCCGCACGTTTGACATCTCTGCCTTAAAGGAATAGTACAAGTAATTTTTTTTTTCAACAACAATAATTCATATAACTACTAAAAGCAGAAATAAAAAAATATAAACATGAAGTTCGTAAGATGATTAAAGTCTCACTAATTTTATAATAATAAATATTAATAATTACTTATATTTAACTTACTCTCATATTTCATACATTTTTTTTTGTAAAAGTTTCCTTTTCTTTTGAATATGTATATATAACGGGTGTTTTTTTGGGAGGTTTGTTTTTCCGATAGATGTCGTTTTATTTTATGACAGTTGTTTTGACAGCTCAAAGTGGCATTTCTACTCAGTATTGTTTGGCAAATCATTATGAAAAAAAAAAATTTCATAATTTTATATGTGTTTTATTCAAAAAAAAAATCGGCAACCTCTTAAAAAAACACCCGTTAGATATAACGTGTTTTTTTAAGAGGTTGCCGATTTTTTTTTTGAATAAAACACATATAAAATTATGAAATGACCAAAATTTTTTTTTATTTGGTAGATAATTTTTTGGCATTTAACATTTAAACACAATTTCTGGCATATGGCTACCACGACTATTTTTCACAAATGTCATTTTTTTTTTTTTTTTTTTTTTTTTTCATAATGATTTGCCAAATTTTTTGCTGCTCCCTTATTCTTAAAGTAGAGGTTATTCACATTTTTGGCGGGTCGGCCTCGTCGCGAGGCACCTCGCCAGTACTTTGAGTTGCGATCCGCCGAGGTGAGACGAAATCTCTACTGACATGTGACGACTTTCCACAAAAACTGTAATTAAATTCAAAAGTCGTTCAGTTCAAAAGGTGGAAATATATCATTGCGAATCTGTGGATATCTATTTCTCAGTGATATAAAGGTAAATTATTGATTAGTGAAAACTTTTTGTGCGAATTATACAAACTGATGATAATTTACAGTTCGATATTTGTTACGATGCCAAGAAGAGGTCGTGGTAACATTGGTCGGCGTTCCCAGAATGCAACGTGACTCCGAAATGCCGTAGCACGTCGAACGGAAGATGAACGTGCTATTGAAAGGGAATTAGATCGAATCAGAATAATTCAAAATCGTGCGCGAAATTCAGAAGAGGCCAATGAAGTTTACAATGAGCAACAATTGAGAAGAAAAGATGTTCGTGCTCGGCAAAGTGATGAAGCAAGATCACAACGTGCGAATATTGAACGACAACGACGACAACAACGAATTCCCGTGAACATTGAACGTGCAGCCTTTCGATATGAGCCAAACATTCAATACGTGAATCAATGGTGAATCATTTTGACGCGAAAACGGCATTATTGAATGGTGATCTCAAGAGGAGATATACATGAAACAAGCACCTGGTTTTATAAAAGACAGACAGGAGATAAAGGTATGTAAATTGAAGAAAAGTTTCTATGGCTTGAAGCAGTCTGCACGTGTGTGGACCAAAACGCTACATGACGTGCTGGTAAGCGCAAAGCTCTTGCGACAACTGCCTGTACATATCGGAAGAGATGGAAGATGCAATATACGTATCAACTGGTAACAGGGCCAATTTCGTGATCGACTGAGTCAACTTACCGGTGGCTACCCGCACAAAACCATCCTTGCCTTAATAAACCCGCCCGCGGGCCGCACGTTTGACATCTCTGCCTTAAAGGAATAGTACAAGTAATTTTTTTTTTCAACAACAATAATTCATATAACTACTAAAAGCAGAAATAAAAAAATATAAACATGAAGTTCGTAAGATGATTAAAGTCTCACTAATTTTATAATAATAAATATTAATAATTACTTATATTTAACTTACTCTCATATTTCATACATTTTTTTTGTAAAAGTTTCCTTTTCTTTTGAATATGTATATATAACGGGTGTTTTTTTGGGAGGTTTGTTTTTCCGATAGATGTCGTTTTATTTTATGACAGTTGTTTTGACAGCTCAAAGTGGCATTTCTACTCAGTATTGTTTGGCAAATCATTATGAAAAAAAAAAATTTCATAATTTTATATGTGTTTTATTCAAAAAAAAAATCGGCAACCTCTTAAAAAAACACCCGTTAGATATAACGTGTTTTTTATTTGGTAGATAATTTTTTGGCATTTAACATTTAAACACAATTTCTGGCATATGGCTACCACGACTATTTTTCACAAATGTAATTTTTTTTTTTTTTTTTTTTTTTTTTCATAATGATTTGCCAAATTTTTTGCTGCTCCCTTATTCTTAAAGTAGAGGTTATTCACATTTTTGGCGGGTCGGCCTCGTCGCGAGGCACCTCGCCAGTACTTTGAGTTGCGATCCGCCGAGGTGAGACGAAATCTCTACTGACATGTGACGACTTTCCACAAAAACATGGAGGAAACCGACTACGAGAGAACATACGAAATATGCGGACCACAAAGAATCTGAACGTTGGGGACCACCAAGGGTAATCAATCCCAGCTACACACCAGCCTATTTCCACTTAAAAACATACATACAAATATAAATATATATCTATATATATAAAAATGAATCGTGGTTTGTTCGAATGCTTAAAACTTGAAAACGGCTGGACCAGATTGGATAGTTCTTCTGTGAGTTTGTTCGTAATTGCTACGCGAAGGTTTCTGAGTTGGTTCAGCCCCGCTAGGTGGCGCTGGTATCGTTTTTTTCTGAAAATCTTATTTATGGAACGATTTGGCTCAAATTCACACCATATAATATTTAAATGAAAAGAAAGTCGTTGACAAAATTTGGACCCGATAGGTTGCACTGGTGTCGTTTTTTTCCGAAAAATCTTATGTATGGAACGATTTGGCTCAAATTCACACCATTTAATATTTTAATAAAAAGAAAGTCGTTGACAAAAATTAAAATTCTATGGGGGAAATTTCATATATATATATATATATATATATATATATATATATATATATATTTTATATATATATTTTCGGTATATTCTTTTGGCGACTATCCTCGGGTGATCATCAGAGGTTACAAAGGCAGAAATATTAAAATATATACTGTGACGATTATGCCTAACATACACGTAGATCACAACAGAGTTGTCGTTAGCCGAGTGGTTAAAGTTGCAGGATGGCGAGGCGAAGATCTATAGTTCGAACCTCAACGGCGCGGTGTAATTTTTATGGCAGATATTTATTTGGCATCGAACGACAGATATTAACGCGATGAGTTACAAATGCAAACTGACGATTGTTACAGCAAAACACAGAAATATTCCAGAAGATAGATGGGCGTGACCGATGGAAGTAGAGCATTGAAGATGTGTACAATTACAACGATGACGTAATAGATTCGCCTCAAATAAATACACAAATACATGGACAATTTAGCTGCAACAGCGCAATAAGGAAAGAGTTGTAGTTTAACCAGTGATCAAGTGCATACAGTGAAAAGTAAACAGTGAGAAGAAAAAGAAGTAGTCAAAGTGTTGAACTGTGTAGTAATTAATTGAGAAATAAATCATACCCGTGTAAATAAACCGAATCAGTGTTATTATTGCAAAATCGAAAACGACTGGACCAAATTGGGTACTTTCGTTCGTAATTGCTACGCGAAGGTTTAGGAAAAAATAAAAGTCGTTTTTCAGATCAATTGTAATTGTAATTAAATTCAAAAGTCGTTCAGTTCAAAAGGTGGAAATATATCATTGCGAATCTGTGGATATCTATTTCTCAGTGATATAAAGGTAAATTATTGATTAGTGAAAACTTTTTGTGCGAATTATACAAACTGATGATAATTTACAGTTCGATATTTGTTACGATGCCAAGAAGAGGTCGTGGTAACATTGGTCGGCGTTCCCAGAATGCAACGTGACTCCGAAATGCCGTAGCACGTCGAACGGAAGATGAACGTGCTATTGAAAGGGAATTAGATCGAATCAGAATAATTCAAAATCGTGCGCGAAATTCAGAAGAGGCCAATGAAGTTTACAATGAGCAACAATTGAGAAGAAAAGATGTTCGTGCTCGGCAAAGTGATGAAGCAAGATCACAACGTGCGAATATTGAACGACAACGACGACAACAACGAATTCCCGTGAACATTGAATGTGCAGCCTTTCGATATGAGCCAAACATTCAATACAGTACACACGCATCAGTTCAATTCGGTCAGATGTCTGTCGTTTGTCAGCATTGCACTGCAGTTAAATTTGAGAAAGAACCGCCTGGATTGTGCTGCTCAAGCGGCAAGGTGAAATTGCCAGAGTTGCTTCCACCACCAGAGACATTGCGCACGCTGCTTTACGGTGAATCTTCCAATTCGAACCATTTCTTGAAACACATCAAGATGTACAACGATTGTTTTCAAATGACGTCGTTTGGTGTTGAAATTGTAAATGAGCGAAATTACAATCCGACATTCAAGGTAATTTCACCAACATCAGCAATGAATACTAATACTCCAACACTAACACACCACACACAATACACGATACATCACGATATAACACAAACTAACACTTACCTTGCCAACAAAAGACAAAAATTACATAATTTTCCTCCTACTATACAGATTCATGGGCAAATTTTTAGCTTGCTGGATCGCTGTTGCCGCATCCAGATCAAGAACACAAATATCTGCAAATATACTTTCTAAGAGATTCACATGATGAAGTAAATCGGCGTTGTGCTATCTTTAATACAACGAAACGAGAAATAGTCCAACAATTGTTACACGAACACAATGAGCTCATCAAACTGTTTACGACTTCGTTGGAACAGATGCCATCCAATGATGACAGCATTTTTATAAAAGCGGACAGACGACCGGCAGGAACTTATGAACGACAATACAATGCACCTACAGTTAGTGAAATATCAATTGTTGTTGTTAGTGAAAATTTGGAATCGCGTGACATAATTACGCCGAACGGGAAACGCACTACAGCGAATAAGTGAAACACATCGATCGTATAACGCACTGCAATATCTGTTCTGCCGTTGTGAAGACGGATTTCATTTGAGATACAACATGATAAATCCGGCTAATGATTAGTACAAAAAAAAAACACTTTTGATTGTCACTTCATAAATTGTAAATTTTTAGGGGTCGAGACAAATAAAAAGGTCAGTTCAATGAACTTTTACGCATATCGAATGATGATTCGCCAAAACATTGACAACCAGTTACTGAGATATCGCCGATTGTTTCAACAATATGCAGTTGATATGTACGTTAAGGTAGGAACAGAACAACTCAATTACATCCGATTCAATCAAACTAAGCTACGATCTGAGGAATATATGCACTTGCAAGATGCGGTCAATAGTGACGCAGATATTACAGATGTTGGTCGACTCACAATTTTGCCATCGAACTACATTGGCAGTCCGAGACACATGCACGAGTACTCCCAGGACGCGATGACTTACGTGCGCAATTATGGACGACCGGATTTGTTTGTGATGTTTACTTGCAATCACAATCATTTCCGCCGAAATTCCTGGTCCTGAGATAGATCCAGAGTTACACGAAGTGGTGAAGACTAATATTCTCCACGGACCATGCGGACAATACAATCCCACTTCGGTTTGTATGTCCAACAATAAATGCACAAAACGCTATCCACGTACTTTTATTTCCGAAACACAAACTGGGAACGATGGATATCCACTCTATCGGCGTCGCTCACCAGATGACAATGGCAGAACATTCATCACTCAATTAAAAGGAGCGGGTATCGTGGTTGACAACACATGGATCGTGCCATATTCTCCAATATTGTGTAAGACATTTAAAACACATATCAATCTTGAGTATTACAGTTCGGTGAAATGGATTAAGTATGTTTGCAAATACGTCACCAAAGGAAGCGATATGGCGGTTATTGGCGTTGAACGAGATGAAATTAGCAAGTTTCAAATGGGCCGATATGTGAACTGCAACGAAGCACTCTGGAGAATATTTTCATTTGCGATTCATGAACGTCATCCGACTGTCGTGCATCTGGCAGTTCATTTGGAGAATGGCCAAAGAGTGTATTTCAATGCAGAGAACGCAGCACAGCGAGTGGAAAGACCACCAGCAATAACATTAACGAGTTTCTTTTTAACTTGCGCCAGTGATCCGTTTGCGAGAACATTGCTTTACTCGGATATGTCTCGATATTACACATGGAATGCATCGTCGAAGAAATGGTTACGCAGAAAGCAAGGCAACCAGTAGATGGATATCCAGGTGTATTTTCAAGTGATGCATTGGGACGAATTTACACAATACATCCAAAGAATGATGATTGCTTCTACCTTCGGTTGCTTTTGGTTAATGTGTCATTGCGGACTGTGAATGTACGGTGTGTGCAACATTTCGAAAAGCATGTCAACAGTTAAAATTGCTTGAACACGACAATCACTGGAATCAAACGCTAGACGATGCAATAGCTTCTTCGCCCGCCAATCAAGTTCGTACACTTTTCGCTATTATTATTTCGACATGTCAGCCTTCAAACCCACGTCAATTATGGGATACGTACAAAGATGACATCGCAGAAGACATTTTGCATCGCTTTCGAGTCGCGACAGGAAATTTCGAATTACAAATGAACGATGACATCTACAATGAAGCGTTAGTACTAATTAAAGATTTGTGTTTGCTTATGAGTGGCAAACTTTTGACTGAAATTCATATCCTAGTGCCAAGTCGTCAAACTAGAGAAGTTTTGAATCGAGAATTGGAACGCGAGCGTGCTTACGACACGACAACTTTGCAACAACAAGTTCAAAGAAATGTTCCACTGTTGAATGAACAGCAAAAGAGTGCATATGATCAACTGATGAAGGCTGTCGATGTGGAAACGGTGGACTATTTTTCCTTGACGCGCCCGGCGGAACTGGAAAAACTTTCCTGATATCATTGATATTAGCAGCAATACGTGCTCAAAGTGGCATTGCGTTAGCTCTCGCATCTACCGGAATTGCTGCAACACTGTTGGAAGGTGTAAGAACGGCACATTCAGCACTGAAGCTTCCGTTAAGCCTGAAAATCAACGAGAATCCTGTTTGCAACACTTCAAAGCAATCAGCCATGGCAAAAGTATTAAAAAACTGTAAATTTATCATATGGGATGAGTGCACGATGGCGCACAAACGATCATTAGAAGCACTCGATCGAACATTGAAAGATTTACGCAACAATAATCGTCGCTTTGGTAGCGTGAGTATACTGTTGGCGGGCGACTTCCGACAAACACTTCCCGTGATTCCGAAATTAACAGTGGCGGATGAATTAAACGCATAAATAAGTCACAAGGGCAGTCGCTGGAAGTGTGCGGCATAAATCTGGAAATGTCATGCCTTTCACACGCCCAGCTATATGTGGCGTGTTCCCGAGTTGGGAAACCATCCTCACTCTTCGTTTACGCTCCAGAGCAGAAAACCAAAAATGTAGTGTATCATGCAGCCTTAAATTGAATACAATCATTGTTCTATTTTTTTAGATTTCAATAAAACGAATAGAATTCGATGAAATTAATATTTAATTTTATTCTATTTTCGCAAAATTTTGGACTGAACAAAGTCCAAAAGTTTAAAAAGCGTTTCATTCAAACTATAATTAAAATTATATTGTTGCGTCATCTGTTAACTATCGATAATATTCGATAAAAAAAAATTCGGGTGGAATCATGAATGCTCGAAATTAATTCAATCAAAAAATCTATTGGGCAAAACGAAGTTTGCCGGGCCAGCTAGTATATATATATTAACTCAAGAAAAAAATTTTAGAAAAGAAAAGAAAGAAAAGGAAATCATTAAAAGAAAAGTCCATGTCCCCATTTAATAAAGATTAATATATATATATATATATATATATACGTGGGCGCCGTGGCTATATATATATATATATATATATACATATATACGTGGGCGCCGTGGCTCAGTGGAAAAACCTCATGGCTACTGAGCAGGGGTTCGTGGTTCGAATCCCAGTAACACCAAAAGTATTTTTCTTTTTCTCCTTGGTGAAATAATATCGAAATTTTTCGTTTGAGATTTCCACCTTTGCTAGGCCTCAAATTCATTGGTAAATTCTACAAATACCGAAAGGAAAACAAGTTGGGATGAGTATTTCCAACAAAGAACCGCTATCCCCAAAGGCCTTCGAAATATAGCGTCTGGGTCGCAAACCAGGCAAAGGTCCCGAGAAATGCAAGCAAGAGCAGATGCACCTGTTCAAAAGGACACCGGTTAGGCAAAATGGGGCTTCAATTCTTACGTCGAACTCTGCTATGGCCAAACTGACACTGTTCACACAAAAAAAAAAACCTAAGTGCAGCCAGGCAGGTAGTGGGAACAGAAAGTAGCCAGATAAAAGGGGAGGTGACTCTGTTTGACCAGCTAATCGACAATGGACAAAAGTGTGTCAGGCATAGCTTCACCAGCTGACCAAGCAAACAGTAGGCTAAGGAATAAAGGAAAGAATAATCAGGGAACTATAAGGCCTAGCGACTTCACTGAAGACAACCTACTGTTAAAAAGAATACAAGAGGCAGTTTCAGAGACTATTCTAAGAGATCAACTCGAACTAGGTTCTCTTAAAGTTGAGATGCTCAAGGCACGGAAATGCAGAAATAATCAGGTCGTCAGAGGTCGACACAGCAGCAGCTTGAAAGAGAGGAAGTGCCTAGGCCCGCCGACTAAACCCGTCACAGGGTCAGTGCAAACAGCCATCCGACACTTTCGCTTGACTTGAAATTTTGGATAACTTTTAAAGTTGCTCCGGATATTATCTCAGAGATTGACCTAATAGACCGACGACAACAGATCTATTGCTGCGGGTTCTCATACCGCCACAGACGGAGGCACTGCAGGCGGTGAAAGCCAAGTACCCGCCTTACTCTACGCTCGAACTTGGTAAGACCAACCTTGAGGAGCATGTGATCGAGACCGCCCTGGTGGATCCGATCAAACAGAGGCACTACCCAGTGTCTCCGGCGATCGAAAAGCTTCTCTTCGACGAGCTCGATCACATGCTTTCTTTTCGAAAAGAGCCAATCTGCGTGGTGTTCTCCGGTTGTGCTGGTGAGAAAACATGGCAAGAACAGGCTGTGCTTAGAATCACAAAAAGTTAATGCAGCAACGAAGAAAGACGCGTACTCGTAGCCGTTGTTGAGCCGCTTACGAGACACTCGGGTCATTTCGGGGATATATCTGAAGGTCGCCTTCTGATAAACCCCTTTGGAAAAGAATTCCAGGAAGAAGACGGCCTTCACAGTCCCTGGCCTTTGGCCTTTGTAACGCTGCCCAGAGAATGTGTTGGCTTATGGACAAGGTGATACCGTCAAGTCTCAAAGACAATGTCTTTGTATACCTTGACGATCTCCCTGTCTGCTCTCCAGACTTCGAAAACCACATGGATTTGCTAGGGGTATTGCGGATTGTCTCCGTAAGGCTGGCTTAACTATTAATGTAGAAAAAAGAAAATTTTGCTATAAAGAAATAAAATACCTGGTATATATTGCGGGCAACGGGTGTCTTAGGACGGATCCAGCAAAGGTAGCGGCAGTGGAACAGTTTCCGGTTCCGAAGACTCCGAAACAACTTAGACGGTACTTGGGGATGACTGGATGGCATCGTCGGTTTATACCAAATTTTTCGACTATGACTGCCCCAATGACGGAATGTCTGAAAAAAGGCAGAGACTTTAGAATGACTGAAGATTTGAAGAGCTCAAACACTCTTGATTACAGCGCCTATTCTGACTAAACCTGACTCTAAAAAACACTTTTATATGCAATGTGATGCATCGACAACTGGCGTCGGTAGTGTCCTTTTCCAGACTGACACAGAAGGAAGAGAGAGGCCAGTAGCCTTAATTTCCCAAAAGCTCAACTCTGTACAGAGGAACTATAGCGGCACTGAGTTAGAGTGCTACGCAGCAGTCCTCAGTGTCCAAAATTGCAGAGCATATATTGAATTATTGCAATTCACGATAATTAAAGACCATGCAAGTCTGAAATGGCTGATGTCCCAAAAGGACGTCTGGCAAGATGAAGTCTTAAGCTTCAAGCATTTAATTGTCCATTAAGCACCGAAAACGTACACAGAATGTTGTTCCAGATGCCCTTTCCCGTGTTCACATGGAGGAACTCGCATCAGATGTGGACCTGATAGATGTTGACCTGAATTCCCCGTATTTTTCTACAGAGGAATACGAAGAGCTCAGGAAGACAATAAAAAAGAACAAAGTCAAATTACCAGACTTATGCATCTCTGACAACTATGTTTATAAACGCACAAATATACGTACCGGGGACGCACTGCAAGAAGACATAACTTGGAAGCTCTGGTTACCGTCTGAGTTGAGGAAGAGTCTTCTAAAGTCGACTAACGACCCTACAGCTACAGGACATGGAGGGATCCATAGGACCCTCCATAGACTAAGACAAAAAAAATTTTCGAAAGCCTTAATTTCGTAACAATTGGTGTCAGAAGTGGGATGAGTGAAATTCAATCAACAATTCAAGAGAAAGTGAGATCGCTCGAAACGAAGATGACAGAAAAAATTAGTGGTTTGGAAGGCAAAATTAAGGAAATTGAGACCCGGCTGGACAATCGTACTCAATTCGCCAGAGAGAGCACTCATCAAAGCAGTACTAGAGTAATTCCAGAATATGAATTTTGGATACACCTGCGTTCGATGGCGAAACAGCTTTTGAAAATTTCGATGTCCATTTTTCAAGTTTGCACCTGCTGTACAACACAGTGGATGGGGTGCTGAAGAACAACTAAATTCTCTAATCCTGGCGTTGAGGGCAAGGCGGCTGACGTATTACAAATGATTCCAAATGCTGACATTAGTTCCGGAAGAATATTGAAAGAGTTCGACTTGCGTTATGGACAGTCTACACAGGAGCTAAGAAAAATACAGCACCAGATGAAGAAACAACAGCGAGGAGAACGGCTTCAAGAATTAGAACGGCTTCAAGAATTAGAACGGGAAATAACTAAGCTAGCACGAATTGCCTATTGTGGTGTTCCAGCTGGTATCTTGGACGGATTGGCAGTGCATGCATTCATCAATGCTATTCGACGTAAACAGTTGAAGCTTCATTTGAGGAAAACAGCCAGAGGAAAGTCGATGAATTAAGTATTGGCATCGGCTTGGGAATACGGAGTATTCAAGCTGGAAACGGAGGACATCACACAAATAAAGGCAATAATTAAAGAGGAAATCCGAAAATCAAAACCCTCAGAACGACGGAAACCCAACATCTAGTTCCCGTCCAAAATGCTTTAGATGTCAGAAACCTGGATATTTTATCCGCGACTGCAAGGAACCAAATCCAATACAAACTACAGTACAGCCTGTGAATCGTGCTAGGAGACCTGAAAATTTACGGCAGATAGGCGCATCAAAAATGCATGAGATGCAGCAGAACAGAAAAACTAAGTTACACCAGCTTTAAGTAAGTAAGTAAGTTTAAGTAAGCTGGTGAAGAAGAGAGAGAGCCCCAGGAACACGGTGAACATACCCAAACTTGAAAAGGACAGCAACAGCTTGGTTGTTAGTGATTGGTTAGAAGGAAACCATATACGTTTATCTTGGATACAGGAGCTTCCATATCAGTTGTAAATCCCGAAGTGGTGTCCAAATTTCCAGTGGAAAAAGTATTTCGTTATAATTTGAGGACAGCGACGGGTGAAGTTGCAGCAATTAGAGGAGAGTAGTGTCATTTTTGGAGGAATACGGTTTTCTCTTCAGTTTATTGTTTCCAGCATTACAGCCTGCAAAAGTAAATAATCTGGAAAGGAAGCAGATAATTCATTCGCTATGTAAACATCTTCCAGCAGAAAAGGCGCTAGAGCAATTTGCCGACGTTTTTGCTGTCAGCGACAACGACATGGATACTGGCAGGTAGCAATTCATGACAACGACAAGGAGAAGACAGCATTTACTGCGGGAAACGGCTTGTATCAATTTTCTGTAATGCAATTTGGTTTATGCAACGCTCCTGCTACGTTCAAGCGGTTGATGAAACATGTTTCGCGAAGCCTTAGCTGGAAGACATGTCTAGTCTATTTGGATGACATCATTGTTTTTGGTCGTACATTTAATGAGCACGAGAATAATCTTCGGCAAGTTGTGGAAACCATTAAAGCTGCCGGATTAAAGTTGACTCCGCCAAAATGTAGCCTTTTCAAAAATGAAGTAAATTATTTGGGCCACATTGTATATTGCTATGAATATTGCTGGACAAAAGAGCAGCTAAGGGAGGAACAAGTGCGTGGTGATTCGATTGCTCAAAGAAGGTGAAAGACCGAAGTGACACGAGATTGCAACAACAAGTCCAACAGTAAAAAGTTACTGGGCTCAGTGGGAGTCATTGAGATTGGAAGATGGAATACTGGTAAGGCGATGGTAGTAGGCTGATGGTCGAAGCACAAAATCACAGCTTGTGCTACCAACAAACCGTATCATAGAAGTTCTGCAAGAATTACGTAGTGGGACATCAGGAGCACATTTGGGCGTTAATAAGACGCTAGATAAAGTCAGGTATCGCTTCTATTGGGTAAATTGCCGTAGAGATGTGGAACACTGGTGTCGAACGTGATCAAGGGCGGAATTTTGAATCGCTAGTCTTTCAAGAGCTCTGTCAAGTACTCAACATCAAGAAAACGAGGACTACTCCTTTACATCCGCAGTCAGACGGAATGGTCGAAAGGTTCAACAGAACGCTGGAAGAGCATCTGCGAAATGAAGTTAATGCCAACCAAGATGAATTAGATCGTTGTATACTGTTGTTTATGATGGTTTATCGTAGCGTTATCCACAACACGACAAAAAACTCGACAGCAATGGTTGTATTTAGCAAAGAACTTCGTCTACCATGCGACATTTGATTTGGATCACCACCAGTAGAGCCGACAACAAAGGAGAACTACGTCAGGGATCTAAGACAGAGGATGATCGCTGTTCATGCTGCAGTAAGGAGCAACATGGTGGATGCCAGCAACCGGATGAAAACGCGATATGACCTGCGTGCGAACTGTGGTGGATTTCAGGATGGAGATTTGGTCTGGCATTACAATTCCAAGATAAGAAAAATAAGTTAAATATCCAAAACTACAGCAAAGTAGGGAAGGATCTTATAAGATCATTAAGAGGATTAATGATGTCGTATATCGGATTCAACAAAGCCCCTGATAGAAAAGTGAAAGTTGTTCACATTGACAGATTGACAAGGTACAACATCCAAGGGAGTGCTGAATCTGTTTAGGACGAACAGAATTAAGGTGGGGGGGGGGTTACGAAAATAAGTTAGTAGCGCAAATAATGGGGTTCGAATCCTAGATAAATCGCAATGTACAGGCTCGTCCAAAAATAAGTACTAAAATTAGAATTAAAAAAAGCATACGACTTTTTAGTTATTTGGAATTTAACCAGTGCAGTTGAAAAGCTCTTGCTTGCAGAATTATTGTAAAGTACAAGTATTATAAGTGTTTTTGTGTGCATTTAAAAGTTGTCCAGCATAAAATTGTGAACTTGTTTTTTTTACTGTTTGTGAATTAAAGTTATTATTTGTACATTAATAAACTTGTGTTGTGTTTTATTTGCAAAATCCTTTACGAACTCGAAAGCCCGAATATCGTAACACTACTTTGACTAGTTATTATCTTATTTATTTTTTATTATTTATTTGCGATGTATTGACCTTGGCCCACGTTAGGTTATACGCTCGCGGAGACTTTACTGAAAGGTATATGCGTATAACGTAGTTAAATTGCAACGTGAATTTGAAAAATTTAAATTCTTCTTGTAAATTCTCTAATCGGAGATTCGATTTTGTAAAATTCTTTTCACACGTCCATAGACGAAAGTGACTGTTTCGTACGCTATAAACTAGCCTCGAAAGTAGCCCATAACAACACTAGTTATGTTATGATATAAACGTCTTTTGTTATTTACTACAATCTCAGCGAACACATTGCGCATGAGCAAGAATTCTCTTTTGTTTGTCGTTTGTGATTTCTGCTTCTCTCTCGATTCATTTCTTTGTTATTTACTGCAGTCACAGCGAAACACATTCTCACATTTCAGCTTCTCTCTCGATTTAGCAAAAAAACCGGTTTGGACGCGTGAAAAATAGCGTACATGACTCGCAGAAAAGTGCTCATCGTGCTCGTCAAGCTTCGTTCTCGCACGATAAACTCCACTTTCCTTGCTCGTTCTGTAATATACTATTCTTTTGAGTTGAGTTAAGCTGTAAAGCAGTGTGCGTGCGTAACCAGTTCTTCATATACTCGTAATATTGTACAAAACACAATTTAAGAATGCACTGCACAAAACACAACTGAGTGTATAAAAATATTTGTTCTACTTCCTCTTGATATCTCTATACTCTCTGCCCTTTCTGCTGCAGCCCAATAACAAAACGCGCCGAATATTATTATTATATAATGTAAACACACTCACGTTTGCCGAACTTGCCAATGCGCCCGTTTCGTAGATCATCGTTAACTAAAGGCATGTACACACGCTGTGGCAAACTGCACAGTGCAGACCCTTTTATTTCACGAACGGGAAGAGACGGGATTGTGTCTCTTTACCGGTAAGAATACACCCATTAGCTCATTTTCTTTAGTTCTTAGCAAATAAGCTAACATATATAAATGTGTTTTATATAATATATGTATTAAATAAAGGCTCATATATTTTGACTTTTTTACCTTTACATTACAGGTCAGACTCTATTTTAACATCCATAATATGTGTTAATTCCTCATTCCAAGAAGCTCGGTAAGGCATTATGAACTGCGGACATTGAAGAAACATGACAACACAAACTAATTCCATTTGTTTTAAATCTGTTGACAGATTTTTGAAAAACGAAGCTGTACTTGGTAAAAGTAAAATACCTGCCATTTGGCTTATGTTTTAAAAACCCAAACTGATGAAATAACAAACACGGAAAATTTAATTTAATGAAGTAGGGCTTTGATATTTAGTATCAATTGCACGTGTAATAAATAACTTATTTTATTTGGCTTAAGCATTCCAGGAAAACGCCTGTCTTCTCTTTTTTTCAAATCGTTTAAAAAATCACAAGAACAGAAGTAATAAAGTGCATTATATGCGGAAACAGTACTACCTAGTACTTCAAATCATTGCATACTTGGCAGACGGTGTCTGTGGCGAATGGTCGAATTTATCTAAGTCTGAGTTGTGATAGTCTAATAAGCACATCATCTAATTGCTTCTTGTTTTTAAATCCATTAGAATACGAGACAATTTTCCAAAAAAAGGAACTAAAGAAGTTAGTATAAATATCAATATCAAAACCGATTTAAATTTTTCGTAATCCTTACTTACTTATTAGGAAACAGGCGCCAGCGAAACGCATGACATAAATCAACAACTATTACCTTACAAAGATTTTAATAGCTTATCGCTTAAGAACCAGAATAAAGTCAACAAAAATTATTGCTACAACTTTTCCAAAATCAAGAACAAAAGATTAATGGAACTCAGACAAGAGCGTACTGCGACTGGCAGTAAAAAATTCAAAAATACTGTTCATGTAAAAGGAAAGCAACCAGCTCCGAAACGACCAACGTATGTCCCAAAATCAAAAGAAACAGTTACTTCAACATCTACTCTGCAACGAAAAAAGAGGAGGGCACCATTACCACCACATACATCGGTTCTTATGAAATATTCGCACAAATACTCTGAAAATCATGGACTAGTTAATGATAAAAAAAACCATGCTTCATTAATACTAAATACTTCTAATTTAGAACATTGGAATAAAAAAAATATTCTTTTTGAGCAGTTTGGTAAGTGTGAACCAAGAGCCCAAGAGACAGCCGAAAATTTTCACAATATTACGAACATTAAAAGCGAACATGTACAAGTACAGCAAGATTCGTGTTGCACTCTAAACAGCTCAAAAATCACATCAACAATTAATCGTGAGGACAAGATAGAAATTACGTCAAAGGAAGCACAAAACATTAATTATTTCAACGGTATTTTGGTCGAAAGCCCAAGCCCAAGAATGCAATTAGCTGCAACAGATAAAAAAAATTTCGAGGAAGAACAAGCCCATTTAAAATTGACACATACGAATAAGAAATTCACAGAAACACAAATTGGGACTGCGAGTAAGTGGATTTGTCCTTACTGTACTTTTAAAAAATTTGAATTGAGAATAGATTGTGATGTATGTGGAAAAACTTACCCATGTGAAAAAGAAGCAAATCCATCAAAAAATGAAAATGCAGTAAATGATTATAGAAAAGAGAGCTTTTTAGATTCATGTTTTGAGGAAAACGAAAATAATTTAGACGCTACGAGGATGTTTGTCAAAAATCGACAAAAAGACTTTTTAGTAAAATCTTGTAAACTTCATATTACAAACACTAAGACCGATCAGCTTAAAAGTAATAATTGCTGTTTTGTTAGCAATAAAAAAACTTGTGAACCAGTTAACACCAGTAAAACCCTTTTAGAAAGTTCAGAAGCTCTAGTTCCTCCAAGACACTTCGGCACAAATTCCGATAACTTGGATAAGATTCACAACGGACGATTACAAATATTTTTTAATCAAGAGTTTAAAACTGACGGCTCCAAAAAAAATGGTAAAAAGAATTTTGATGATACTCTTGAATTAGAAAAAAAATTTCTAAAATTGCAAGCAATGAATTTTAACGTTAATAAGTATCCAATTGTGCGGGAAAATAAATTAAACGACGTAAAAAGTCCTTCATGCTTAAACATTCATACGAAAGAAAAACAAATCAATTTTAAAATATTAAAAGAGAACACATTGGGAGAAGTGCAATGGAAAAATAACAGTCATCGAAAACTCGATAATTGGAAGGATATCCCAGAAAATCCTGCGGTTACTACGATGTACAAAGACCAAAAACAATGCAATATGCAAAACAAAATACCAAATAGCTTAATTGAGAATAATGTTAAATCTTCTTATGTCTTACAACCAATTCATAGAAATAATCAATTTGATAAAATTAAAAAATATCAAACTAAATTTCCTGACGCACAGGCCATTGAAAACTCGGAAGCACACATGTTACCTATGCATCAAATAGAGTCAGATTTATTTATTGACGTCTGCAACACTTCGCAAAGTCTGAATGAAGATAATTTTCTCAATAAAACCGACCCGATTACCTTAAATAATATGATGGAAAACTTAGAAATATCAATAGCAGAAGGACAGTTGGAATTAGCTGCTAAACTTGCAATTAATTTGGCTAAAATGAAAGTTTTACTTCAAGTCACAAAATTAGGAAAAGACGGCAATCATAAGTCCATTACGCATAAGTCCATTACGCCTAAGGAAGAATATATACTATTGTAAGTAAAATTAGGTACAATTAAAGATATATACATACATGAAATATTGAACTTACTTTAAATATTTAGATAGGTAGCGTCCAGTTGTTTGATAATTATTATTCACAAGACATAAGTAGATATTTCATTTCCTTTTCATGCATACCGTCAGAACAAGTAGTCAAAGCTAAGTTGTAGTTTTTTTTGACAAAGTGTGTCAAAAAAGCAGACACAGTTTTAACTCCTTTGTCCTTAGTAACATTCTCTAACCGTGATTTTGTACGTTTACGACCATTTGCTAAAGTAGTTACTAACGCAAAGTGTGTATTGGGTTTTCCTACATATTAATTAAAGATCTGCCAGCAATATCAACCATGTTTTTGTAAAGAGCGATCGAACGTTCTAAAACTTTACTGCCTACTCGCCGATCTTCCATCAGTATATATAGAGAAAATAAGCTAGCTGAGCTAGTATTCAGTTATACATTGGTACCCATAATTTAATAGCTAATAAAAGTTGAAACCCATTCATAATAAAACAACCCATAAAAATTAAAATTGTTCTTGTAAATTCTCTAATTGATACACAATGTGCAAAGTTTGAATACAATCGGGTATCGGGTATTGGTGCCCCAGACCACGGGGCCCGATCACTATCCAAATATTTGCAAAAAGTGTTGTCCATCGGAGATACACATGTGAATAAAATTTAAAGAAAATCGGATATTTATTTTATAAAATTTTTATGGGTGCCCCCGACCCCGGGCCTGGATCACTTCCAAATATTTAAAAAAAGGGTCGTCCATCGGAGATACTCATGTGTATAAAATTTGAAGAAAATCTGGTTCTTTTTTATAATATTTGTATGGGTGCCCCCCGACCCCAGGGCCCGATCACTACGAATATTTGCAAAAAGTGTTGTCCATCGGAGATACACATGTGAATAAAATTTAAAGAAAATCGGGTATTTCTTTTATAAACTTTTTATGGGTGCCCCCGACCCCGGGCCTTCCAAATATTTACAAAAGTGTCGTCCATCGGAGATACTAATGTGTATAAAATTTGAAGAAAATCTGGTTCTTTTTTATAATATTTGTATGGGTGCCCCCCGACCCCAGGGCCCGATCACTACGAATATTTACAAAAAGTGTTGTCCATCGGAGATACACATGTGTATACAATTTTAAGAAAATCGGGTAATTTTAATAAAAATTTTATGGGTGCCCCCCGACCCCGGGGCCTCTACCGAATTTTTACAAAAAATGTTGTCCATCGTAGATACACATTGTTACGTACGCATTAAATTAAGAAAAAAATGTAGAACCATCACCATATAATCATAAAAAATTGTTAACATGATATTCAGCACTGTGAATAATTTCCTAATCGCTGTGCATTCATGCGCCGACATCGACAGCGACGTCGCATTCCACTTCGGCCAAGTGATGAAAGTGCCTGAAAATGAAAAAAAAAACAAAACGAAACAGTATCTAATTCGACATAAAATATTACATTGAGGTGCCACACGACCCCGGGACCCGGGGTCTCCAAAATATTTATAATAATTGTTGTCCATCGGAATTAAAGCCGTGTTTAAAATTTGAAGAAAGTCGGGTTAATTTTTTTAAAAAATTTGTATGTGGTCCACGGCCCTGGGGCCCGGGGTCTCCAAAATTTTTACAAAAAGTGTTGTTCATCGGAGAAAACAGCGTGAATAAAATTTGAAAAAATTCGGGTTAATTTTTTAAAAAATTTGTACAAAAAGTGTTGTCCATCGGAGATACACACGTATATAAAATTGTAAGAAAATCGGGTTAATTTAAAAAAAAAAATTTGGGGGCCCCACGATCCTGGGGCCCGGGGTCTCAAAATTTTTTACAAAAAGTGTTGTGCATCGGAGATTCAGTAAAATCGGGCTTTGAAAAGTGGGTTTAAAATTGATCGCAAGATTCAATTTTGTGGTGAAATTTCCCATTTGGTGGTGAAAACATAGAAAACATGAGTTGAGTTAAGCTGTAAAGCAGTATGAGTGCGTAACCAATTCTTCATATACTCGTAATATTGTACAAAACACAAATTAAGAATGCACTCACACAACTGAGTGTACAACACATTTCAATTGCGGGACCATTCAGTTTTGTATAAAAATATTTGTTCTACTCCTCTTGATATCTCTATACTCTCTGCTGCAACACTACAGTATGATTATAGTATGATATTATTTTGTGCCGCTAAATGGAACATTTGCATGGGAGGCCCCAGATACTGCAGCCCGATCTCTATGAAATTTTAATAGAAAGTATTGTCACTGGAAATATACATGAAAATTTCAATAAAATCGGGCTTTGGGAAGTGGGTTAAAAATTTATCAGAAAATCTGACCAGCCAGCCAGCCAGCCACGGGCACGCGAAGTTAATATAGAGAATTTTAAAAGGCAGCAAAGCCAGAAAATCTCTAAAAAAAGCCTTTTCAATTTAATTTTAAAATAAAAAACAACCCATAAAAATTAAAATTTTTCATGTTAATTCTCTAATAGGAAATAGGTATGTGTTTAAAATTTGAAGAAAATCGAACACATTTTTAAAAAATTTATATAAGCACCCCTCGGGCCTCAGGGCCCGTTCACTCCAAAAACTTTACAAACAGTTTTGTCCATCGGAGATACACATGTGTATAAAATTTGAAGAAAATCGGGTTAAATTTTTTGAAAAATTTTTATGAGCTCGGGGCCACCAACATTTTTCAAAAAAATTAACCCGATTTTCTTCAGGTGATTCCGTGTTATTATTCGTTCATTACCTTTCACGACGTTGCTCTTTACTGTTCTATGGACATTGACCACCATTGCACCATTGTTCTTCGATCGGAATCCTTTGCATCTTGCCCTACTATTGGCCCTACAACTTTGTATCGATGCGTTTTCCCTCTAGCTGTTTGTTGCAGTTCACTTCATGCAGCACATTTCGCACACATTCGGCACAAGTTTTTAACATCTCTGCGACAATTGACCCATAAGAATCGACTTCTTACTTCATCTAGTGTCCTCTTAATTCCCAAGTGTTCGCCTGATCATAAAAAACATAGTTCATCAAACTCTTTAGTAATACTACCTTTGATTTGGAACACCGACCATCGGCAGATTCCCATTGCCTTACCAGTAGTCAATCTTTGAATCTCAATGACCGCCATTGAGCCCAGTAACTTTTTACTGTCGGACTTGTTGTTGCGATTTCGTGTCTCTCCGTTCTTTCTCCTTGTTCCATCCATTGAAGTACTGGAGCAATTTAATCATTCTGCTCTGGTTCTTTCCGTAGCTGCTCTCTTGTCAAATCATATTTCATCTGCTGGGCCTTAATTCGTGAAACATCTGAACATTTCCGTGTTTCCGGCCTTCTACTTTGTTTTTACTCGGGGAGACAACACTTCCTCAATGATCTACCATTGTTATTGCCGGCCATGCTGAGCGGAACTTCCACATTACTTGCTTTCTCAAATCATATGACATCTGGTGCGCCATCGTAAAGTCCTGACCCAATATGCATTCATCTTTCACCAGGGCAACAATAAACCGATGTCGAAACCTTAATCATCAAAACTCGATTGTAAGGAAACGTTCTCCCTGAACTGCTGCAGCTTCTCATGTAGCTGTTCTCCACTTGTAGTGATGCACTCTTTCCTACTTGCTCTCCAGACACCATTTCAGGACTTACAAATGAAGCTCCTGTGTCTAGAATAAAATCGCAAGGTCTTCTCTCCAATACGCCACTAACAAACAGACTGTTGCAATCCCTTCCAAAATGTTTACTGCGTATTGTGACCCTGGGATATTCCCCTGTCTTCTTCAGCCTTTGCCCTGCAAAGCTGGCACAAGACTATCGTTCTAACTTATTCAAATGTTAAATGAAAAAGGCAGTCTTTGACCAGCCGATGAAAGATGGAAAGATGAGTCAGCCGATTTTGAACTATTAGAAAGGCGAGTTAACCTAATTTTTAAAAAATTTATACGGGCACCCCTCGGGCCTCAGGGCGCATTTGCTTAAAAAAAGGTCCAAAAAGTTTTGTCCATCAACAATCGGTTCTTTATTCAGTTAATTTTCCTAGTTATACTATACTATGATATACTCATACTTAGAATACGCTTAAAATAAGCTGGTTTGTACGCATGATATGCGGGGGAACCAGCGGGGCTTGGTTGCGATCGAGGCTATTTGCTTCGACTGCGAAAGAGGGTTGATAGGCGGCTTCTGCTCTTAGATTCGTTGCTACTGGAGCACACGAGCCCGAGCAGTGTTCAGATGAACAGCGCAGCGCAGTATGGTAAATTACATAGTCCACGATGTCGGTAATTCACTGTACTAATAAAAAGGGCGTGGTCCGCGGGGATAGCTACCACGATGGGAGCATGCGGACTGCCAGTGTCTTATAAATCAATTTATTTGCACCGCGCCATACGACAGCAAATGCGAAATAGTTGATTTATTTACAATATAGCGAAACTGCCTGGTGTTACAACGTCAGCAGTTCGTTATATTGATATAGACAATGTGAGTATAAGTGTACAATATAGCAAAACTGCCTGGTGTTACAACGTCAGCAATTTGTTATATTGATATGACTCGACTCGCTTTGTCATTAAAAAAGGGCTGTTCGTGTAGAACAGAAGTCAGCGAGAAGCTGTCTTTAGGGAGAATTTGTTGTAAAACACAACGTCTTCGTCCCTTCGAGTAGATGTAGCTGCCTTGCCGCAGTGTATTCTACTCTCAAATAGATATTACCGCCTACCGCAGTATGTTCTACTCTCCTTTTGATGTGTGATCTTAGCCTATAAGTGTGTCTCATTAGTTGGATTTCTTGGGAATTTTGTTTCCACCCTTTTGGAAAAATAGTAGCTTTTCCTATATTGTTCTATATGAGGATTTTTATTAATTATTTTATTATAAATGTTGTCATTAATAAATTTCTATTATTAATCGGATTGTAAACATTTTCCCAGAAAAAAAAATTTCATTGGTTCGACCGCCGTATTGAACCTTACACCCACTGCATACCGGCCGAGTACACTCGTATTGTGCCAATACGATATATAGACGAAATGTGTTAATTATGCATTATATATCGAGTGATTGTGTTTTTGTATGGTGAGTGTTTTAGATATATGGTTTGTAGCGAAGTGGTTTTAAACAACTTTGTTACATTCCCCCCGGTACTTCGGGGTTGCGAAAATGCGTAAGACACACTTATGGGCTAAGGAAAAGATATATTTATAACAGGTTATATAAGAACTAATATAAGATCTAATTTATAACAGGTTATATAAGAACTACTTATAAGAACTAATTTATAACAGGTTATATAAGAACTAATTATTAACTAATGCGAGATTTCTATATTACAATGTATATAACAAGTATTTATGAAAATGTTTATATATAAGAAAAATCCTCTCGTATGGTGTGGTCACTCTTTTTTTTTTTTTCTTATTTCTTACTGAGTGGTCTACGACCTTTATTGCCTCGTGCCAACACCGGTACGAGTTACCAAAAAAAAATTTAGAAAAAATGTTTTGTGGGTTTTTTTTTGTTTTTTTTTTCTTTTCTTTTTTTCCCCATTTTTTTTGCTTAGTGATAAGCTTAAGTCTTAGAATATAAAGAAATACAGTGATAAGATGTTTATAATAATTCATGTTTCATTCATAGTTTTTTCGTTTTTCATATTTATTTTTTTTTCATGTTCATTTTCTCAGTTTTGTTCTTCTTTTTTTAATTTTTTTTCGGTTCTTTTTTTTCATGAATGTTTTTTTTTCGGTTCTTATATATATATACAATAATCTAATAATAATATAGTCTAATAATATATTGGTAGACAGGGCGGTAGCGGTGGTCATTATCAGAGCGGTGGCGACTAATGAAGCGGTAGCTGTTGTCTGGTATTGGTTTTTGCCAACTTCGGAGTGGTAGTAATTTCTGCGAAGGTCTCGGTAATCGGAGCGGTAGTACTTTCTGAAACGGTATTGGTTATCGAGGTTGTAGTCATCTTCTGAACGTGAACAACCTTTGAAGTCGGTAGATTCAAAGATAGCGACTTTTGTAGGGTAGTGATCAGCCGTGGTGATGGTTTACATGACAGCGGTATCTGTCTTGGCGGTTTTATTATAGAATGTGGTGACGGTTTATTCGACAGTGGTATCTGTCTTGACGGTTTTATTATAAAATGCGGTGACGGTTTATTCGACAGCGGAATCTGTCTTGACGGTTTTATTATAAAATGCGGTGACGGTTTATTCGACAGCGGAATCTGCCTTGGCGGTTTTATTATAGAATGTGGTATTTTCACGGCTGAGTCTACGTTGTGTTGTTGGACGGTGTGACCTAAGAGTCGATTGTTCAGTTCAGGGCAGGTTTCGGTTATTGGTAATAAGAATCGGAGGGATTTTTCGGTTGGGTGTCGGGACTGTACATCGGCCATAGTGTGGGACGATCCTTTTCGGTAACAGATTTCGTGTTCGGTGATGTCGGTTGGCCCTTTCAGTTTTTCGAACGTGGGTACTTCGGTTGCTAAAAATTTCTTGAGTGGTTGTTCTTCGGACAAGAGATTTTGAATAAATGGTTTGCCAGGTTTGGTTCGAGCTGCTATCGTCTCTTTTCCACGGTTGATGGTAAATCCAAATCTTGATAGGAAGTCGGTTCCTATTAGGAAGTTGTCCATGAGTTCTGGTATACATACAAACTCATGAGTAACTGTACGTCCCTCCCAGGTTAGTTTCGTCATGTACGCATGGCGGGCGGTAATGGTAGATTTGTCGGCTATGGCGAAAGTCATGGCTATCGGTCGGACTGGTACATGGTTTGCTTTACAGATCTGCTGTATGGTTTTACCGATGCATGACCTTCCTGCCCCGGTGTCGATGACTGCATCGGAATGGTGATTATAAAAGTTGATGAGTAGGGTGTATGAGGCGTGGCTGAGTATAGTCGGAGTGGGGGCGTTTAATGCCTCACAAGATTGGACGGCCCGTTGACGTTTCCCGGCCTGCCTTGGCAGTGGCGGCTCTGTATCCCTTGTGTGCCGCAGTGTGAGCAGTTGGCGTGGTTGCTGATAATGCTTTCGCAGGTGTCCAGGTTGGCCATATGTCCAACAGTGAGTTTTCCGCTCATATGCACTGGTCGGTGTTGCGCTACTGGTGTGTGACGGGTGTGGATACATTGTATTTTTGGTAGAGGTCTGGTGGTTGATATTGCTGGTGTGTGACGGGTATGAATGTGTTCCTTCGTTGGCCACTGGTTGGTACGAAGATGTGACATTGCTGGTGTGCGACGGGTATGACTGTGTTACATCGTTGGCCACTGGTTGGTATAACGATGTGACATTTCTGGTGTGTGACGGGTATGGTTGTGTTACATCGTTGGCCACTGGTTGATAGGCAGATGTGACATCTCTGGTGTGTGACGGGTATGGATATTGAACATCGTTGGCCACTAGGTCTGGTGGCAAAATTTGTCGAGCGGACTGGATAGGCAGGTGATATGGAGCGGCTACGGGTTGAGGCGCTGGTTGGCTGTGTTGTATAGGTGATATGTTTTGTCGGAATAGTGGTGCGGTATGACGGAATGGTGGAACGGTAGGACGTAGTGGCAATGGTCGACTTTGTGTCTGAGTGAGTCGTGGGGAAGGTTGTTCTGCCATTAAGCACTCGAAATCTTCGATTAATGTGGTTAAATCGGACAACGTGTTGAACTCTCTTCGCTTTATATAGTGCCGGTAGTCGGGTCGCAAGTTGTCATAAATCCTATCGAGTTTTTCTTCAGCGGTCATTGTGGTATGCCATCGCATCAGGGCTTGAATTGATGTTAGAAACTCCTTGCCATTTTCTCGGTTGTTCTGCGTACGACTACGAATGCGATCGAGTAGTTGGGTGTAGTACCGCGGTGGTAGGAAAAAGCGGCGCAATTCTTCGCTAAATGCTTTCCAAGTAACTAATAGCTCTTTGCTATTCCGGTACCACACCAGCGCGTTCCCTTTCAGCAGTTCGGGTAGTGTACGGACGATGCGATCGAGAGGTATTTGGTAACATTCGGGCAACTCTTCGACGCGTTCCAAAAACTCCAATTGATTATTTGTACCGCCGTCGTACCTCACATTCCATTTCCACTCCTGAGTAGGTCCTTAGCGATGTTTCATAAATCTTGCTAGTCGGGTTTGGTGCACGTAAGTCCTCCTTTGTTTCGTTTTTCTTTTGTGAAGTACCCGTATCTACTTCTGGGTAGATGATGGCTGGTATTTCGCTTCCTTTTCTGGTCGGGGTTAGTTTTTCGCCTGGTTTCATCGTTTTGACTTCGGTGCTTAACCTTTTTCGTAGTTCATCGACAGTGCCTGTTGAGTCGATGCCATACGCTCCAACTCATTGACCAATTCCTCCTTGCGGAGAGAGTACACCGCAGAGGCGTTAAGCTCGGGCTCTAGTGTAGCCATTTATAAAGTAAATTTGTTCAATTTCTGAATTTGGA
This sequence comes from Nephrocerus scutellatus, assembly GCA_947095585.1. Lineage (NCBI taxonomy): Eukaryota > Metazoa > Arthropoda > Insecta > Diptera > Pipunculidae > Nephrocerus > Nephrocerus scutellatus. The sequence goes on from OX352764.1 coordinate 49,688,181, forward strand.
TACTCCCCGGTTGGTGTCCAGCCTATGGTCAGTGGTGACTCATTCACCAATAAATTGCTATACAAATCTACTTTCTGCTGACTGGTGGGTGTCTCGGTTAAAGGGTTGTTGGCTCTATGTAGGGTTGACCATGACCAATGTTATAAGCCAAGTAAAAATATCCGGATCACTATCAAGCCCATTCAACATCTATAATGGGCTCCGACAAGGGGATGAACTGACCTGCGTCCTCATCAACCGGGTGTTGGAAAAAGTGATCCGAGACTCTGACGTAATAGCGAGAGGAGCAATCCTGTATAAGTCCATTCAGATACTGGCTTACGCAGACGACAACGACATCGTTGGTAGAAACCAAAGGCTGTACAGGAAGCTTTCATCCAGATCGAGTGGGCGGCACGAAATCTTGGGCTGCACATAAATGAGAGCAAAATAAAGTACATGGTGGCCACGTCTCCAACTTTGGTCCCTCAATTCAAATAGTGGAGCGCGAATTTGAAGTAGTGGAATCCTTTAACTATCTCGGGTTAACTGTAGCAGCCGATAGCAGCATGGAATCAGAAAAACGCGCACGGTTGCTCAAAGCCAACAAAGCCTACTTTAGTCTGTCAAGACTCTTTAAATCCAGGAATTTAACCATAACAACCAAGCTGCTGATGTATGGACAATGGTCATACCAGTACTTGTATATAGATCCGAGACTTTGGTGCTTAGCAAAAGGCATTCTGACCTCTTAGCCGCGCGTTCGAGAGAAAAGTCTTACGGAGTATTGTTGGCCCTGTATGTGAGGAAGGACGATTCCGGAGACTCTATAATGATGAGATCTACGAGCGTTACCGCGATGTCGACATCGTGAAGAGAACTAAGCTCGGTAGACTCCGGTGGGTAGGACACCTAGCATGCATGAGCGAAGAGGATCCTGCTCGGAAAGTCCTTTGCGGTAGGATTTATAGAACAAGACAGCGAGGCCGGCCAAGCCTACGCTGAAAGGATGGCGTAGACAAGAACGCCCAGAGTTTAGGAATGCCAATCTGGATGACATCGGGACCTGTGGAGAGATTTTTTGCGGGAGGACATGTCGGACTTTGAGCCAAATATGATAATGATGATGTTAGCTCATATTTTTAATTTAAGTATTGTATCTGGTATTTTCCCAAATGAATTAAAATGTGCAAATGTAGTACCTATTTTTAAGAAGGGTAATAAAACCCATAGTGGGCGCCGTGGCTCTGTGGAAATGCACATGGCTACTGAGCAGGAGGTTTGTGGTTCGAATCCCAGTAACGCCAAAAGTATTTTTCACGGTGTCCCACCTCTCGCGAATGGGTGACAACCGTTCCGAGAGTAATAACTTGTCATGGAAAGCTTCTCGATTCGCCGTTCGGATCCGGCATTATATTGTAGGTCCCCTCCATTTGTGTGCAAAAATATACATGCGCAACACAAATGGTCGCGAGAAGCTAGGCCTTGGAACTTGCGTACTTAAATAAGATTAATTACATTAGTCCTGCACAATTTGGTTTTAGAACAGGCCTTTCCACCGAAGATGCTCTTCTCGACTTTTGCTCTGTTATGTGTAGGGGACTTGATATATATATATATATATATGCTTAAATAGATTCCAGTCGGACGGTAATACGACTTTTCTAGTCGTGTTCATATGAACAGCGCAGCGCAGTATGGTGAATTACTTAGTCCACGACGTCGGTAATTCACTGTACTGGTAAAAAGCGCGTGGTCCGCAGGGATAGCTACCACGGTGGGAGCATGCGGACTGCCAGTGTCTTATAAATCAATTTATTTGCACCGCGCCATACGACGGCAAATGCGAAATAGTTGATTTATTTACAATATAGCGAAACTGCCTGGTGTTACAATGTCAGCAGTTCGTTATACTGATGTAGAAAGCGTGAGTATAAGTGTACAATATAGCAAAACTGCTGGTGTTACAACGTCAGCAGTTCGTTATATTGATATAGACAATGTGAGTATAAGTGTACAATATAGCAAAACTGCCTGTTGTTAAACCTCAGCAATTTGTTATATTGATATGACTCGACTCGCTTTGTCATTAAAAAAAGGGCTGTTCGTGTAGAACAGAAGTCAGCGAGAAGCTGTCTTTAGGGAGAATTTGTTGTAAAACACAACGTCTTCGTCTCTTCGAGTAGATGTAGCTGCCTTGCCGCAGTGTATTGTACTTTCGAATAGATATTACCGCCTACCGCAGTATGTTCTACTCTTCTTTTGATGTGTTATCTTAGCCTATAAGTGTGTCTCATTAGTTGGATTTCTTGGGAATTTTGTTTCCACCCTTTTGGAAAAATAGTAGCTTTTCCTATATTGTTCTATATGAGGATTTTTATTAATTATTTTATTATAAATGTTGTCATTAATAAATTTCTATTATTAATCGGATTGTAAACATTTTCCCAGAAAAAAATAATTTCATTGGTTCGACCGCCGGATTGAACCTTACACCCATTGCATATCGGCCGAGTACACTCGTATTGTGCCAATATGATATATAGACGAAATGTGTTAATTATGCATTATATATCGAGTGATTGTGTTTTTGTATGGTAAGTGTTTTAGACATATGGTTTGTAGCGAAGTGGTTTTTAAACAACTTCGTTACAAGATACACATGTGTATAAAATTTTACCAAAATCGAATTGAAGAAAGTCGGGTTAATTTTTTTAAAAAAATTGTATGGTGCCACACGACCCCGTGAGCGAGCGTTACCGCGATGTCGACATCGTGAAGAGAACTAAGCTCGGTAGACTCCGGTGGGTAGGACACCTAGCATGCATGAGCGAAGAGGATCCTGCTCGGAAAGTCCTTTGCGGTAGGATTTATGGAACAAGACAGCGAGGCCGGCCAAGCCTACGCTGAAAGGATGGCGTAGACAAGAACGCCCAGAGTTTAGGAATGCCAATCTGGATGACATCGGGACCTGTGGAGAGATTTTTTGCGGGAGGACATGTCGGACTTTGAGCCAAATATGATAATGATGATGTTAGCTCATATTTTTAATTTAAGTATTGTATCTGGTATTTTCCCAAATGAATTAAAATGTGCAAATGTAGTACCTATTTTTAAGAAGGGTAATAAAACCCATAGTGGGCGCCGTGGCTCTGTGGAAATGCACATGGCTACTGAGCAGGAGGTTTGTGGTTCGAATCCCAGTAACGCCAAAAGTATTTTTCACGGTGTCCCACCTCTCGCGAATGGGTGACAACCGTTCCGAGAGTAATAACTTGTCATGGAAAGCTTCTCGATTCGCCGTTCGGATCCGGCATTATATTGTAGGTCCCCTCCATTTGTGTGCAAAAATATACATGCGCAACACAAATGGTCGCGAGAAGCTAGGCCTTGGAACTTGCTTACTTAAATAAGATTAATTACATTAGTCCTGCACAATTTGGTTTTAGAACAGGCCTTTCCACCGAAGATGCTCTTCTCGACTTTTGCTCTGTTATGTGTAGGGGACTTGATATATATATATATATATATATGCTTAAATAGATTCCAGTCGGACGGTAATACGACTTTTCTAGTCGTGTTCATATGAACAGCGCAGCGCAGTATGGTGAATTACTTAGTCCACGACGTCGGTAATTCACTGTACTGGTAAAAAGCGCGTGGTCCGCAGGGATAGCTACCACGGTGGGAGCATGCGGACTGCCAGTGTCTTATAAATCAATTTATTTGCACCGCGCCATACGACGGCAAATGCGAAATAGTTGATTTATTTACAATATAGCGAAACTGCCTGGTGTTACAATGTCAGCAGTTCGTTATACTGATGTAGAAAGCGTGAGTATAAGTGTACAATATAGCAAAACTGCTGGTGTTACAACGTCAGCAGTTCGTTATATTGATATAGACAATGTGAGTATAAGTGTACAATATAGCAAAACTGCCTGTTGTTAAACCTCAGCAATTTGTTATATTGATATGACTCGACTCGCTTTGTCATTAAAAAAAGGGCTGTTCGTGTAGAACAGAAGTCAGCGAGAAGCTGTCTTTAGGGAGAATTTGTTGTAAAACACAACGTCTTCGTCTCTTCGAGTAGATGTAGCTGCCTTGCCGCAGTGTATTGTACTTTCGAATAGATATTACCGCCTACCGCAGTATGTTCTACTCTTCTTTTGATGTGTTATCTTAGCCTATAAGTGTGTCTCATTAGTTGGATTTCTTGGGAATTTTGTTTCCACCCTTTTGGAAAAATAGTAGCTTTTCCTATATTGTTCTATATGAGGATTTTTATTAATTATTTTATTATAAATGTTGTCATTAATAAATTTCTATTATTAATCGGATTGTAAACATTTTCCCAGAAAAAAATAATTTCATTGGTTCGACCGCCGGATTGAACCTTACACCCATTGCATATCGGCCGAGTACACTCGTATTGTGCCAATATGATATATAGACGAAATGTGTTAATTATGCATTATATATCGAGTGATTGTGTTTTTGTATGGTAAGTGTTTTAGACATATGGTTTGTAGCGAAGTGGTTTTTAAACAACTTCGTTACAAGATACACATGTGTATAAAATTTTACCAAAATCGAATTGAAGAAAGTCGGGTTAATTTTTTTAAAAAAATTGTATGGTGCCACACGACCCCGTGACCCGGGGTCTCCAAAATATTTATAATAATTGTTGTCCATCGGAAGTACAGCCGCGTTTAAAATTTGAAGAAAGTCAGGTTAATTTTTTTAAAAAGTTGTATGTGGTCCACGACCCTGTGGCCCGGGGTCTCCAAAATTTTTACAAAAAGTTTTGTTCATCGGAGATAACAGCGTGTATAAAATTTGAAAAAATTCGGGTTAATTTTTTAAAAAAGTTGTACAAAAAGTGTTGTCCATCGGAGATACACACGTATATAAAATTTAAAGAAAATCGGGTTAATTTAAAAAAAAAAATTTGGGGGCCTCACGATCCTGGGGCCCGGGGTCTCAAAAATGTTTACAAAAAGTGTTGTGCATCGGAAATTCAATAAAATCGGGCTTTGAAAAGTGGGTTTAAAATTGATCACAAGATTAAATTTTGTGGTGAAATTTCCCATTTGGTGGTGAAAACATAGTGCGAGTGCGTAACCAATTCTTCATATACTCGTAATATTGTACAAAACACAAATTAAGAATGCACTCACACAACTGAGTGTACAACACATTTCAATTGCGGAACCATTCAGTTTTGTAAAAAAATATTTGTTCTACTTCCTCTTGATATCTCTATACTCTCTGCTGCAACACAACAACAAAACAACCCCAATTGTAAAGTAAGCAGCGGTGCTTGCGCTCATCAGCGCACACAGAACACTACAGTATGATAATAGTATGATATTATTTTATGCCGCTAAATGGAACATTTGCATGGGAGGCCCCAGATACTGCAGCCCGATCTCTATGAAACTTTAATAGAAAGTATTGTCACTGGAAATATACATGAAAATTTCAATAAAATCGGGCTTTGAGAAGTGGGTTAAAAATTTATCAGAAAATCTGACCAGCCAGCCAGCCAGCCACGGGCACGCGAAGTTAATATAGAGAATTTTAAAAGGCAGCAAAGCCAGAAAATCTCTAAAAAAAGCCTTTTCAATTTAATTTTAAAATAAAAAACAACCTATAAAAATTAAAATTTTTCATGTTAATTCTCTAATAGGAAATAGGTATGTGTTAAAAATTTGAAGAAAATCGAACACATTTTTAAAAAATTTATATAAGCACCCCTCGGGCCTCAGGGCCCGTTCACTCCAAAAACTTTACAAACACTTTTGTCCATCGGAGATACACATGTGTATAAAATTTTATGAAAATCGGGTTAAATTTTTTGAAAAATTTTTATGGTGCCCCACGAGCTCGGGCAGCAACATTTTTTAAAAAAATTAACCCGATTTTATTCAGGTGATTCCGTGTTTTTATTCGTTCATTACCATTCACGACGTTGTTCTTTACTGTTCTATGGATGTTGACCACCATTGTTTTTTGATCGGAATCCTTTGCATATTGCCCTACTATTGGCCCTACAACTTTGTATCGATGCGTTTTCCCTCTAGCTGTTTGTTGCAGTTCACTTCATGCAGCACATTTCGCACACATTCGGCACAAGTTTTTAACATCTCTGCGACAATTGACCCACAAGAATCGACTTCCTACTTCATCTAGTGTCCTCATAATAATATATATATATGCTTAAATAGATTCCAGTCGGACGGTAATACGACTTTTATAGTCGTCTGGTATATATGCTTATCTAGCTTCTTGTCGGACGGTGATACGACTATTCTAGTCGTCTCTGCTCGGGCGCCAAATTTGTAACAGTCTTTACTCGCTATTCGCCTCGACTGCGGAAGAGGGTTGATGGGCGGCTTCTGCTCTTAGATTCGTTGCTACTGGAGCACACGAGCAGTGTTCATATGAACAGCGCAGCGCAGTATGGTAAATTACTTAGTCCACGACGTCGGTAATTCACTGTACTGGTAAAAAGGGCGTGGTCCGCAGGGATAGCTACCACGATGGGGGCATGCGGACTGCCAGTGTCTTATAAATCAATTTATTTGCACCGCGCCATACGACGGCAAATGCGAAATAGTTGATTTATTTACAATATAGCGAAAATGCCTGGTGTTACAATGTCAGCAGTTGGTTATACTGATATAGACAACGTGAGTATAAGGGTACAATATAGCAAAACTGCTGGTGTTACAACGTCAGCAGTTCGTTATATTGATATAGACAATGTGAGTATAAGTGTACAATATAGCAAAACTGCCTGTTGTTAAACCTCAGCAATTTGTTATATTGATATGACTCGACTCGCTTTGTCATTAAAAAAAGGGCTGTTCGTGTAGAACAGAAGTCAGCGAGAAGCTGTCTTTAGGGAGAATTTGTTGTAAAACACAACGTCTTCGTCTCTTCGAGTAGATGTAGCTGCCTTGCCGCAGTGTATTGTACTTTCGAATAGATATTACCGCCTACCGCAGTATGTTCTACTCTTCTTTTGATGTGTTATCTTAGCCTATAAGTGTGTCTCATTAGTTGGATTTCTTGGGAATTTTGTTTCCACCCTTTTGGAAAAATTGTAGCTTTTCCTATATTGTTCTATATGAGGATTTTTATTAATTATTTTATTATAAATGTTGTCATTAATAAATTTCTATTATTAATCGGATTGTAAACATTTTCCCAGAAAAAAATAATTTCATTGGTTCGACCGCCGGATTGAACCTTACACCCATTGCATATCGGCCGAGTACACTCGTATTGTGCCAATATGATATATAGACGAAATGTGTTAATTATGCATTATATATCGAGTGATTGTGTTTTTGTATGGTAAGTGTTTTAGACATATGGTTTGTAGCGAAGTGGTTTTTAAACAACTTCGTTACAAGATACACATGTGTATAAAATTTTACCAAAATCGAATTGAAGAAAGTCGGGTTAATTTTTTTAAAAAAATTGTATGGTGCCACACGACCCCGTGACCCGGGGTCTCCAAAATATTTATAATAATTGTTGTCCATCGGAAGTACAGCCGCGTTTAAAATTTGAAGAAAGTCAGGTTAATTTTTTTAAAAAGTTGTATGTGGTCCACGACCCTGTGGCCCGGGGTCTCCAAAATTTTTACAAAAAGTTTTGTTCATCGGAGATAACAGCGTGTATAAAATTTGAAAAAATTCGGGTTAATTTTTTAAAAAAGTTGTACAAAAAGTGTTGTCCATCGGAGATACACACGTATATAAAATTTTAAGAAAATCGGGTTAATTTAAAAAAAAAATTTTGGGGGCCTCACGATCCTGGGGCCCGGGGTCTCAAAAATGTTTACAAAAAGTGTTGTGCATCGGAAATTCAATAAAATCGGGCTTTGAAAAGTGGGTTTAAAATTGATCACAAGATTCAATTTTGTGGTGAAATTTCCCATTTGGTGGTGAAAACATAGTGCGAGTGCGTAACCAATTCTTCATATACTCGTAATATTGTACAAAACACAAATTAAGAATGCACTCACACAACTGAGTGTACAACACATTTCAATTGCGGAACCATTCAGTTTTGTAAAAAAATATTTGCTCTACTTCCTCTTGATATCTCTATACTCTCTGCTGCAACACAACAACAAAACAACCCCAATTGTAAAGTAAGCAGCGGTGCTTGCGCTCATCAGCGCACACAGAACACTACAGTATGATAATAGTATGATATTATTTTATGCCGCTAAATGGAACATTTGCATGGGAGGCCCCAGATACTGCAGCCCGATCTCTATGAAACTTTAATAGAAAGTATTGTCACTGGAAATATACATGAAAATTTCAATAAAATCGGGCTTTGGGAAGTGGGTTAAAAATTTATCAGAAAATCTGACCAGCCAGCCAGCCAGCCACGGGCACGCGAAGTTAATATAGAGAATTTTAAAAGGCAGCAAAGCCAGAAAATCTCTAAAAAAGCCTTTTCAATTTAATTTTAAAATAAAAAACAACCTATAAAAATTAAAATTTTTCATGTTAATTCTCTAATAGGAAATAGGTATGTGTTAAAAATTTGAAGAAAATCGAACACATTTTTAAAAAATTTATATAAGCACCCCTCGGGCCTCAGGGCCCGTTCACTCCAAAAACTTTACAAACACTTTTGTCCATCGGAGATACACATGTGTATAAAATTTTAAGAAAATCGGGTTAAATTTTTTGAAAAATTTTTATGGTGCCCCACGAGCTCGGGCAGCAACATTTTTTAAAAAAATTAACCCGATTTTATTCAGGTGATTCCGTGTTTTTATTCGTTCATTACCATTCACGACGTTGTTCTTTACTGTTCTATGGATGTTGACCACCATTGTTTTTTGATCGGAATCCTTTGCATATTGCCCTACTATTGGCCCTACAACTTTGTATCGATGCGTTTTCCCTCTAGCTGTTTGTTGCAGTTCACTTCATGCAGCACATTTCGCACACATTCGGCACAAGTTTTTAACATCTCTGCGACAATTGACCCACAAGAATCGACTTCCTACTTCATCTAGTGTCCTCATAATAATATATATATATGCTTAAATAGATTCCAGTCGGACGGTAATACGACTTTTATAGTCGTCTGGTATATATGCTTATCTAGCTTCTTGTCGGACGGTGATACGACTGTTCTAGTCGTCTCTGCTCGGGCGCCAAATTTGTAAGTCTTTACTCGCTATTCGCCTCGACTGCGGAAGAGGGTTGATGGGCGGCTTCTGCTCTTAGATTCGTTGCTACTGGAGCACACGAGCAGTGTTCATATGAACAGCGCAGCGCAGTATGGTAAATTACTTAGTCCACGACGTCGGTAATTCACTGTACTGGTAAAAAGGGCGTGGTCCGCAGGGATAGCTACCACGATGGGAGCATGCGGACTGCCAGTGTCTTATAAATCAATTTATTTGCACCGCGCCATACGACGGCAAATGCGAAATAGTTGATTTATTTACAATATAGCGAAAATGCCTGGTGTTACAATGTCAGCAGTTGGTTATACTGATATAGACAACGTGAGTATAAGGGTACAATATAGCAAAACTGCTGGTGTTACAACGTCAGCAGTTCGTTATATTGATATAGACAATGTGAGTATAAGTGTACAATATAGCAAAACTGCCTGTTGTTAAACCTCAGCAATTTGTTATATTGATATGACTCGACTCGTTTTGTCATTAAAAAAAGGGCTGTTCGTGTAGAACAGAAGTCAGCGAGAAGCTGTCTTTAGGGAGAATTTGTTGTAAAACAGAACGTCTTCGTCCCTTCGAGTAGATGTAGCTGCCTTGCCGCAGTGTATTCTACTTTCGAATAGATATTACCGCCTACCGCAGTATGTTCTACTCTCCTTTTGATGTGTTATCTTAGCCTATAAGTGTGTCTCATTAGTTGGATTTCTTGGGAATTTTGAAATGCGAAATAGTTGATTTATTTACAATATAGCGAAACTGCCTGGTGTTACAATGTCAGCAGTTGGTTATACTGATATAGACAACGTGAGTATAAGTGTACAATATAGCAAAACTGCTGGTGTTACAACGTCAGCAGTTCGTTATATTGATATAGACAATGTGAGTATAAGTGTGCAATATAGCAAAACTGCCTGTTGTTAAACCTCAGCAATTTGTTATATTGATATGACTCGACTCGCTTTGTCATTAAAAAAAGGGCTGTTCGTGTAGAACAGAAGTCAGCGAGAAGCTGTCTTTAGGGAGAATTTGTTGTAAAACACAACGTCTTCGTCCCTTCGAGTAGATGTAGCTGCCTTGCCGCAGTGTTTCTACTTTCGAATAGATATTACCGCCTACCGCAGTATGTTCTACTCTCCTTTTGATGTGTTATCTTAGCCTATAAGTGTGTCTCATTAGTTGGATTTCTTGGGAATTTTGTTTCCACCCTTTTGGAAAAATAGTAGCTTTTCCTATATTGTTCTATATGAGGATTTTTATTAATTATTTTATTATAAATGTTGTCATTAATAAATTTCTATTATTAATCGGATTGTAAACATTTTCCCAGAAAAAAATAATTTCATTGGTTCGACCGCCGGATTGAACCTTACACCCACTGCATATCGGCCGAGTACACTCGTATTGTGCCAATATGATATATAGACGAAATGTGTTAATTATGCATTATATATCGAGTGATTGTGTTTTTGTATGGTAAGTGTTTTAGACATATGGTTTGTAGCGAAGTGGTTTTTAAACAACTCCAAAATATTTATAATAATTGTTGTCCATCGGAAGTACAGCCGCGTTTTAAATTTGAAGAAAGGCAGGTTAATTTTTTTAAAAAGTTGTATGTGGTCCACGACCCTGTGGCCCGGGGTCTCCAAAATTTTTACAAAAAGTTTTGTTCATCGGAGATAACAGCGTGTATAAAATTTGAACAAATTCGGGTTAATTTTTTAATAAAGTTGTACAAAAAGTGTTGTCCATCGGAGATACACACGTATATAAAATTTTAAGAAAATCGGGTTAATTTAAAAAAAAAATTTGGGGGCCCCACAATCCTGGGGCCCGGGGTCTCAAAAATGTTTACAAAAAGTGTTGTGCATCGGAAATTCAATAAAATCGGGCTTTGAAAAGTGGGTTTAAAATTGATCGCAAGATTCAATTTTGTGGTGAAATTTCCCATTTGGTGGTGAAAACATAGAAAACATGAGTTGAGTTAATCTGTAAAGCAGTGTGAGTGCGTAACCAATTCTTCATATACTCGTAATATTGTACAAAACACAAATTAAGAATGCACTCACACAACTGAGTGTACAACACATTTCAATTGCGGAACCATTCAGTTTTTTAAAAAAATATTTGTTCTACTTCCTCTTGATATCTCTATACTCTCTGCTGCAACACAACAACAAAACAACCCCAATGGTAAAGTAAGCAGCGGTGCTTGCGCTCATCAGCGCACACAGAACACTACAGTATGATTATAGTATGATATTATTTTATGCCGCTAAATGAAAAATTTGCATGGGAGGCCCCAGATACTGCAGCCCGATCTCTATGAAACTTTAATAGAAAGTATTGTCACTGGAAATATACATGAAAATTTCAATAAAATCGGGCTTTGGGAAGTGGGTTAAAAATTTATCAGAAAATCTGACCAGCCAGCCAGCCAGCCACGGGCACGCGAAGTTAATATAGAGAACTTTAAAAGGCAGCAAAGCCAGAAAATCTCTAAAAAAAAGTCTTTTCAATTTAATTTTAAAATAAAAAACAACCTATAAAAATTAAAATTTTTCATGTTAATTCTCTAATAGGAAATAGGTATGTGTTGAAAATTTGAAGAAAATCGAACACATTTTTAAAAAATTTATATAAGCACCCCTCGGGCTTCAGGGCCCGTTCACTCCAAAAACTTTACAAACACTTTTGTCCATCGGAGATACACATGTGTATAAAATTTTAAGAAAATCGGGTTAAATTTTTTGAAAAATTTTTATGGTGCTCCACGAGCTCGGGGCCACCAACATTTTTTAAAAAAATTAACCCGATTTTATTCAGGTGATTCCGTGTTTTTATTCGTTCATTACCATTCACGACGTTGTTCTTTACTGTTCTATGGATGTTGACCACCATTGCTCTTTGAACGGAATCCTTTGCATCTTGCTCTACTATTGGCCCTACAACTTTGTATCGATGCGTTTTCCCTCTAGCTGTTTGTTGCAGTTCACTTCATGCAGCACATTTCGCACACATTCGGCACAAGTTTTTAACATCTCTGCGACAATTGACCCATAAGAATCGACTTCTTACTTCATCTAGTGTCCTCATAATAATATATATATATGCTTAAATAGATTCCAATCGGACGGTAATACGACTTTTCTAGTCGTCTGGTATATATGCTTATCTAGCTTCTTGTCGGACGGTGATACGACTATTCTAGTCGTCTCTGCTCGGGCGCCAAATTTGTAACAGTCTTTACTCGCTATTCGCCTCGACTGCGGAAGAGGGTTGATGGGCGGCTTCTGCTCTTAGATTCGTTGCTACTGGAGCACACGAGCAGTGTTCATATGAACAGCGCAGCGCAGTATGGTAAATTACTTAGTCCACGACGTCGGTAATTCACTGTACTGGTAAAAAGGGCGTGGTCCGCAGGGATAGCTACCACGATGGGAGCATGCGGACTGCCAGTGTCTTATAAATCAATTTATTTGCACCGCGCCATACGACGGCAAATGCGAAATAGTTGATTTATTTACAATATAGCGAAACTGCCTGGTGTTACAATGTCAGCAGTTGGTTATACTGATATAGACAACGTGAGTATAAGTGTACAATATAGCAAAACTGCTGGTGTTACAACGTCAGCAGTTCGTTATATTGATATAGACAATGTGAGTATAAGTGTACAATATAGCAAAACTGCCTGTTGTTAAACCTCAGCAATTTGTTATATTGATATGACTCGACTCGCTTTGTCATTAAAAAAAGGGCTGTTCGACTCGACTCGACTTCTTACTTCATCTAGTGTCCTCATAATAATATATATATATGCTTAAATAGATTCCAATCGGACGGTAATACGACTTTTCTAGTCGTCTGGTATATATGCTTATCTAGCTTCTTGTCGGACGGTGATACGACTATTCTAGTCGTCTCTGCTCGGGCGCCAAATTTGTAACAGTCTTTACTCGCTATTCGCCTCGACTGCGGAAGAGGGTTGATGGGCGGCTTCTGCTCTTAGATTCGTTGCTACTGGAGCACACGAGCAGTGTTCATATGAACAGCGCAGCGCAGTATGGTAAATTACTTAGTCCACGACGTCGGTAATTCACTGTACTGGTAAAAAGGGCGTGGTCCGCAGGGATAGCTACAACGATGGGAGCATGCGGACTGCCAGTGTCTTATAAATCAATTTATTTGCACCGCGCCATACGACGGCAAATGCGAAATAGTTGATTTATTTACAATATAGCGAAACTGCCTGGTGTTACAATGTCAGCAGTTGGTTATACTGATATAGACAACGTGAGTATAAGTGTACAATATAGCAAAACTGCTGGTGTTACAACGTCAGCAGTTCGTTATATTGATATAGACAATGTGAGTATAAGTGTACAATATAGCAAAACTGCCTGTTGTTAAACCTCAGCAATTTGTTATATTGATATGACTCGACTCGCTTTGTCATTAAAAAAAGGGCTGTTCGTGTAGAACAGAAGTCAGCGAGAAGCTGTCTTTAGGGAGAATTTGTTGTAAAACACAACGTCTTCGTCCCTTCGAGTAGATGTAGCTGCCTTGCCGCAGTGTATTCTACTTTCGAATAGATATTACCGCCTACCGCAGTATGTTCTACTCTCCTTTTGATGTGTTATCTTAGCCTATAAGTGTGTCTCATTAGTTGGATTTCTTGGGAATTTTGTTTCCACCCTTTTGGAAAAATAGTAGCTTTTCCTATATTGTTCTATATGAGGATTTTTATTAATTATTTTATTATAAATGTTGTCATTAATAAATTTCTATTATTAATCGGATTGTAAACATTTTCCCAGAAAAAAATAATTTCATTGGTTCGACCGCCGGATTGAACCTTACACCCACTGCATATCGGCCGAGTACACTCGTATTGTGCCAATATGATACATAGACGAAATGTGTTAATTATGCATTATATATCGAGTGATTGTGTTTTTGTATGGTTAGTGTTTTAGACATATGGTTTGTAGCGAAGTGGTTTTTAAACAACTTCGTTACAAGATACACATGTGTATAAAATTTTACCAAAATCGAATTGAAGAAAGTCGGGTTAATTTTTTTAAAAAAATTGTATAGTGCCACACGACCCCGTGACCCGGGGTCTCCAAAATATTTATAATAATTTTTGTCCATCGGAAGTACAGCCGCGTTTAAAATTTGAAGAAAGTCAGGTTAATTTTTTTAAAAAGTTGTATGTGGTCCACGACCCTGTGGTCCGGGGTCTCCAAAATTTTTACAAAAATTTTGTTCATCGGAGATAGCGTGTATAAAATTTGAAAAAAATTCGGGTTAATTTTTTAAAAAAGTTGTACAATCGGAGATACACACGTATATAAAATTTTAAGAAAATCGGGTTAATTTAAAAAAAAAATTGGGGGCCTCACGATCCTGGGGCCCGGGGTCTCAAAAATGTTTACAAAAAGTGTTGTGCATCGGAAATTCAATAAAATCGGGCTTTGAAAAGTGGGTTTAAAATTTATCGCAAGATTCAATTTTGTGGTGAAATTTCCCATTTGGTGGTGAAAACATAGAAAACATGAGTTGAGTTAATCTGTAAAGCAGTGTGAGTGCGTAACCAATTCTTCATATACTCGTAATATTGTACAAAACACAAATTAAGAATGCACTCACACAACTGAGTGTACAACACATTTCAATTGCGGAACCATTCAGTTTTGTAAAAAAATATTTGTTCTACTTCCTCTTGATATCTCTATACTCTCTGCTGCAACACAACAACAAAACAACCCCTATGGTAAAGTAAGCAGCGGTGCTTGCGCTCATCAGCGCACACAGAACACTACAGTATGATTATAGTATGATATTATTGTATGCCGCTAAATGGAACATTTGCATGGGAGGCCCCAGATACTGCAGCCCGATCTCTTTGAAACTTTAATAGAAAGTATTGTCACTGGAAATATACATGAAAATTTCAATAAAATCGGGCTTTGGGAAGTGGGTTAAAAATTTATCAGAAAATCTGACCAGCCAGCCAGCCAGCCACGGGCACGCGAAGTTAATATAGAGAATTTTAAAAGGCAGCAAAGCCAGAAAATCTCTAAAAAAAGCCTTTTCAATTTAATTTTAAAATAAAAAACAACCTATAAAAATTAAAATTTTTCATGTTAATTCTCTAATAGGAAATAGGTATGTGTTTGAAATTTGAAGAAAATCGAACACATTTTTAAAAACTTTATTTAAGCACCCCTCGGGCCTCAGGGCCCGTTCACTCCAAAAACTTTACAAACACTTTTGTCCATCGGAGAAACACATGTGTATAAAATTTTAAGAAAATCGGGTTACATTTTTTGAAAAATTTTTATGGTGCCCCACGAGCTCGGGGCCACCAACATTTTTTAAAAAAATTAACCCGATTTTATTCAGGTGATTCCGTGTTTTTATTCGTTCATTACCATTCACGACGTTTTTCTTTACTGTTCTATGAATGTTGACCACCATTGTTCTATGATCGGAATCCTTTGCATCTTGCCCTACTATTGGCCCTACAACTTTGTATCGATGCGTTTTCCCTCTAGCTGTTTGTTGCAGTTCACTTCATGCAGCACATTTCGCACACATTCGGCACAAGTTTTTAACATCTCTGCGACAATTGACCCATAAGAATCGACTTCTTACTTCATCTAGTGTCCTCTTAATTTCCAAGTGTTCGCCTGATGTTCCACTCTGTGCATCATGAAAAACATTGTTCATCAAACTCGTTAGTAATACTACCTTTGATTTGGAACACCGACCATCGGCAGATTCCCATTGCCTTACCAGTAGTCTTTGAATCTCAATGACCGCCATTGAGCCCAGTAACTTTTTACTGTCGGACTTGTTGTTGCGATTTCGTGTCTCTCCGTTCTTTCTCCTTGTTCCATCCATTGAAGTACTGGAGCAATTTAATCATCCTGCTCTTGTTCTTTCCTTAGCTGCTCTCTTGTCAAATCATCTTTCATCTGCTGGGCCTTAATTCGTGAAACATCTGAACATTTCCGTATTTCCGGCCTTCTACTTTGTTTTTACTCGGGGAGACAACACTTCCTCAATGATCCACCATTGTTATTGCCGGCCATGCTGAGCGGAACTTCCACATTACTTGCTTTCTCAAATCAAGGGCATCTGGTGCGCCATCGTAAAGTCCTGACCCAATATACATTCATCTTTCACACGGGAAATAATAAACCGATGTCGAAACCTTAATCATCAAAACTCGATTGTAAGGAAACATTCTCCCTGAACTGCTGCAGCTTTTCATGTAGCTGTCCTCAACTTGTAGTGATGCACTCTTTCCTACTTGCTCTTCAGACACCATTTCAGGACTTACAAATGAAGCTCCTGTGTCTAGAATAAAATCGCAAGGTCTTCTCTCCAATACGCCACTAACAAACAGACTGTTGCAAACCCTTCCAAAATGGTTACTGCGTATTGTGACCCTGGGATATTCCCCTGTCTTCTTCAGCCTTTGACCTGCAAAGCTGGCACAAGACGATCGTTCTAACTTATTCAAATGTTGTGCATCTATCCGCCGTAATCTATCCAAATTATTGACACCATTCACAGGCTGCCTCATCATGTTTCCAGTGCTCAGTTCCTTTCCATCCCGAATAAAATGTCCAGGTTTCTGACATCTAAAGCATTTTAATGAACAATCGAATCTGCTACTTCTGTCGTTTTGAAAGTGACCGGTGGTTGATTTTTGCAACTTCTCATCAATTAGGGCTTTTACTTGTGTGATGTCCTCTGTTTTCAACTTGCGTAGCCCAACAAAATCCGAAGACACACTGGCTTTAGCTGCTTCATGCTCCAAGGCCGATGCCAATACTTGATTCATTGGTTTTCCTCTCGAAGTTATCCTCAAATGAAACTTCAACTGTTAATCTCGAATAGCAATGATGCCGCAAGTTTTCAGGCCTCTTGGTACGATGCTCTGGCTGTACTGTAGTGTGTACTGGTCTTGGTTCCTTGCAGTCGCGGATAAAATGTCCAGGTTTATGACATCTAAAGCATTTTGGACGGGAATTAGATGTGGAAGCGTCCAGTCTTTGATTTTCTAATCTTGTCATCAATGAGGGCTTCAATTTGTGTGATGTCCTCAGTTTCCAACTTGCGCAATCTAACTAAAACAGTAGACAAACTGGCTCTAGCTGCTTCGTATTCCAAAGCCGATGCCAATACTTCATTTATTGACTTTCCTCTGGTTGTTGTCCTCAAATGAATTTTCAATTGCTCATGTCGAATAGCATTGATGAACGCATCCACTGCCAATCCGTCCAAGATACCAGCCGGAACCCCACAATAGGCTTTTCGTGCTAGCTTAGTTATTTTCGCGAGGAGATGTTGTTTCTTCATCTGAGGCTGTATTTTGCTAAGCTCCTGGTTGTGAGACTGTCCATAACGCAAGTCCAACTTTTTCAAGATTCTACCGGAACTCATCTCGGCATTTGGAATCATTTGCAATACATCAGCCGCCTTGACCCTCAACGCCAGGATTAGAGAATGTAGTTGTTCTTCAGTGCCCCATCCATTATGTTGTACAGCAGCTGCAAACTGGACTTTAAAATTTTTAAAAATGCCTTTCTGGTTACTAGAAAATAACTTTGGTACTGGTTTGTTGTTCGTTTCATGTGGAGAACTGGGTTCGACAGCCCAACCGGGTCTCAAAATCTTTTATTCTGCCTTCCAGACCACTAACCTTTCCTGTCATATTCGTCTCAAAAGAGTTCACTTCTTCTTGAATTGTTGCATGAATTTCACTTATCTCACGGGGTCTCAAAAATTTTTACAAAAAGTTTTGTTCATCGGAGATAACAGCGTGTATAAAATATGAAAAAATTCGGGTTAATTTTTTAAAAAATTTGTACAAAAAGTGTTGTCCATCGGAGATACACACGTATATAAAATTTTAAGAAAATCGGGTTAATTTAAAAAAAAAAATTTGGAGGCCCCACGATCCTGGGGCCCGGGGTCTCAAAAATGTTTACAAAAAGTGCATCGGAAATTCAATAAAATCGGGCTCAAGATCGGGATTGATCGCAAGATTCAATTTTGTGGTGAAATTTCCCATTTGGTGGTGAAAACATAGAAAACATGAGTTGAGTAAAGCTGTAAAGCAGTGCGAGTGCGTAACCAATTCTTCATATACTCGTAATATTGTACAAAACACAAATTAAGAATGCACTCACACAACAAATCGAATCTGCTACTTCTGTCGTTTTGAAAGTGACCGGTGGTTGATTTTTGCAACTTCTCATCAATTAGGGCTTTTACTTGTGTGATGTCCTCTGTTTTCAACTTGCGTAGCCCAACAAAATCCGAAGACACACTGGCTTTAGCTGCTTCATGCTCCAAGGCCGATGCCAATACTTGATTCATTGGTTTTCCTCTCGAAGTTATCCTCAAATGAAACTTCAACTGTTAATCTCGAATAGCAATGATGCCGCAAGTTTTCAGGCCTCTTGGTACGATGCTCTGGCTGTACTGTAGTGTGTACTGGTCTTGGTTCCTTGCAGTCGCGGATAAAATGTCCAGGTTTATGACATCTAAAGCATTTTGGACGGGAATTAGATGTGGAAGCGTCCAGTCTTTGATTTTCTAATCTTGTCATCAATGAGGGCTTCAATTTGTGTGATGTCCTCAGTTTCCAACTTGCGCAATCTAACTAAAACAGTAGACAAACTGGCTCTAGCTGCTTCGTATTCCAAAGCCGATGCCAATACTTCATTTATTGACTTTCCTCTGGTTGTTGTCCTCAAATGAAGTTTCAATTGCTCATGTCGAATAGCATTGATGAACGCATCCACTGCCAATCCGTCCAAGATACCAGCCGGAACCCCACAATAGGCTTTTCGTGCTAGCTTAGTTATTTTCGCGAGGAGATGTTGTTTCTTCATCTGAGGCTGTATTTTGCTAAGCTCCTGGTTGTGAGACTGTCCATAACGCAAGTCCAACTTTTTCAAGATTCTACCGGAACTCATCTCGGCATTTGGAATCATTTGCAATACATCAGCCGCCTTGACCCTCAACGCCAGGATTAGAGAATGTAGTTGTTCTTCAGTGCCCCATCCATTATGTTGTACAGCAGCTGCAAACTGGACTTTAAAATTTTTAAAAATGCCTTTCTGGTTACTAGAAAATAACTTTGGTACTGGTTTGTTGTTCGTTTCATGTGGAGAACTGGGTTCGACAGCCCAACCGGGTCTCAAAATCTTTTATTCTGCCTTCCAGACCACTATCCTTTCCTGTCATATTCGTCTCAAAAGAGTTCACTTCTTCTTGAATTGTTGCATGAATTTCACTTATCTCACGGGGTCTCCAAAATTTTTACAAAAAGTTTTGTTCATCGGAGATAACAGCGTGTATAAAATTTGAAAAAATTCGGGTTAATTTTTTAAAAAATTTGTACAAAAAGTGTTGTCCATCGGAGATACACACGTATATAAAATTTTAAGAAAATCGGGTTAATTTAAAAAAAAAAATTTGGGGCTCCACGATCCTGGGGCCCGGGGTCTCAAAAATGTTTACAAAAAGTGCATCGGAAATTCAATAAAATCGGGCTTTGAAAAGTGGGTTTAAAATTGATCGCAAGATTCAATTTTGTGGTGAAATTTCCCATTTGGTGGTGAAAACATAGAAAACATGAGTTGAGTTAAGCTGTAAAGCAGTGCGAGTGCGTAACCAATTCTTCATATACTCGTAATATTGTACAAAACACAAATTAAGAATGCACTCACACAACTGAGTGTACAACACATTTCAATTGCGGGACCATTCAGTTTTGTAAAAAAATATTTGTTCTACTTCCTCTTGATATCTCTATACTCTCTGCTGCAACACAACAACAAAACAACCCCAATGGTAAAGTAAGCAGCGGTGCTTGCGCTCATCAGCGCACACAGAACAATACAGTATGATTATAGTATGATATTATTTTATGCCGCTAAATGGAACATTTGCATGGGAGGCCCCAGATACTGCAGCCCGATCTCTATGAAATTTTAATAGAAAGTATTGTCACTGGAAATATACATGAAAATTTCAATAAAATCGGGCTTTGGGAAGTGGGTTAAAAATTTATCAGAAAATCTGACCAGCCAGCCAGCCAGACACGGGCACGCGAAGTTAATATAGAGAATTTTAAAAGGCAGCAAAGCCAGAAAATCTCTAAAAAAAGCCTTTTTAATTTAATTTTAAAATAAAAAACAACCTATAAAAATTAAAATGTTTCATGTTAATTCTCTAATAGGAAATAGGTATGTGTTTAAAATTTGAAGAAAATCGAACACATTTTTAAAAAATTTATATAAGCACCCCTCGGGCCTCAGGGCCCGTTCACTCCAAAAACTTTACAAACACTTTTGTCCATCGGAGATACACATGTGTATAAAATTTTAAGAAAATCGGGTTAAATTTTTTGAAAAATTTTTATGGTGCCCTACGAGCTCGCGGCCACCAACATTTTTTAAAAAAATTAACCCGATTTTATTCAGGTGATTCCGTGTTTTTATTCGTTCATTACCATTCACGACGTTGTTCTTTACTGTTCTATGGATATTGACCACCATTGTTCTTTGATCGGAATCCTTTGCATCTTGCCCTACTATTGGCCCTACAACTTTGTATCGATGCGTTTTCCCTCTAGCTGTTCTTTCCTTAGCTGCTCTCTTGTCAAATCATCTTTCATCTGCTGGGCCTTAATTCGTGAAACATCTGAACATTTCCGTATTTCCGGCCTTCTACTTTGTTTTTACTCGGGGAGACAACACTTCCTCAATGATCCACCATTGTTATTGCCGGCCATGCTGAGCGGAACTTCCACATTACTTGCTTTCTCAAATGAAGCGCATCTGGTGCGCCATCGTAAAGTCCTGACCCAATATGCATTCATCTTTCACACGGGCAATAATAAACCGATGTCGAAACCTTAATCATCAAAACTCGATTGTAAGGAAACATTCTCCCTGAACTGCTGCAGCTTTTCATGTAGCTGTCCTCAACTTGTAGTGATGCACTCTTTCCTACTTGCTCTCCAGACACCATTTCAGGACTTACAAATGAAGCTCCTGTGTCTAGAATAAAATCGCAAGGTCTTCTCTCCAATACGCCACTAACAAACAGACTGTTGCAATCCCTTCCAAAATGGTTACTGCGTATTGTGACCCTGGGATATTCCCCTGTCTTCTTCAGCCTTTGCCCTGCAAAGCTGGCACAAGACGATCGTTCTAACTTATTCAAATGTTGTGCATCTATCCGCCGTAATCTATCCAAATTATTGACACCATTCACAGGCTGCCTCATCATGTTTCCAGTGCTCAGTTCCTTTCCATCCCGAATAAAATGTCCAGGTTTCTGACATCTAAAGCATTTTAATGAACAATCGAATCTGCTACTTCTGTCGTTTTGAAAGTGACCGGTGGTTGATTTTTGCAACTTCTCATCAATTAGGGCTTTTACTTGTGTGATGTTCTCTGTTTTCAACTTGCGTAGCCCAACAAAATCCGAAGACACACTGGCTTTAGCTGCTTCATGCTCCAAGGCCGATGCCAATACTTGATTCATTGTTCTTTCTCTCGAAGTTATCCTCAAATGAAACTTCAACTGTTAATCTCGAATATCAATGATGCCGCAAGTTTTCAGGCCTCTTGGTACGATGCTCTGGCTGTACTGTAGTGTGTACTGGTCTTGGTTCCTTGCAGTCGCGGATAAAATGTCCAGGTTTATGACATCTAAAGCATTTTGGACGGGAATTAGATGTGGAAGCGTCCAGTCTTTAATTTTCTAATCTTGTCATCAATGAGGGCTTCAATTTGTGTGATGTCCTCAGTTTCCAACTTGCGCAATCTAACTAAAACAGTAGACAAACTGGCTCTAGCTGCTTCGTATTCCAAAGCCGATGCCAATACTTCATTTATTGACTTTCCTCTGGCTGTTGTCCTCAAATGAAGTTTCAATTGCTCATGTCGAATAGCATTGATGAACGCATCCACTGCCAATCCGTCCAAGATACCAGCCGGGACCCCACAATAGGCTTTTCGTGCTAGCTTAGTTATTTTCGCGAGGAGATGTTGTTTCTTCATCTGAGGCTGTATTTTGCTAAGCTCCTGGTTGTGAGACTGTCCATAACGCAAGTCCAACTTTTTCAAGATTCTACCGGAACTCATCTCGGCATTTGGAATCATTTGCAATACATCAGCCGCCTTGACCCTCAATGCCAGGATTAGAGAATGTAGTTGTTCTTCAGTGCCCCATCCATTATGTTGTACAGCAGCTGCAAACTGGACTTTAAAATTTTTAAAAATGCCTTTCTGGTTACTAGAAAATAACTTTGGTACTGGTTTGTTGTTCGTTTCATGTGGAGAACTGGGTTCGACAGCCCAACCGGGTCTCAAAATCTTTTATTCTGCCTTCCAGACCACTTACCTTTCCTGTCATATTCGTCTCAAAAGAGTTCACTTCTTCTTGAATTGTTGCATGAATTTCACTTATCTCACGGGGTCTCCAAAATTTTTACAAAAAGTTTTGTTCATCGGAGATAACAGCGTGTATAAAATTTGAAAAAATTCGGGTTAATTTTTTAAAAAATTTGTACAGAAAGTGTTGTCCATCGGAGATACACACGTATATAAAATTTTAAGAAAATCGGGTTAATTTAAAAAAAAAAATTGGGGGCCCCACGATCCTGGGGCCCGGGGTCTCAAAAATGTTTACAAAAAGTGCATCGGAAATTCAATAAAATCGGGCTTTGAAAAGTGGGTTTAAAATTGATCGCAAGATTCAATTTTGTGGTGAAATTTCCCATTTGGTGGTGAAAACATGAGTTGAGTAAAGCTGTAAAGCAGTGCGAGTGCGTAACCAATTCTTCATATACTCGTAATATTGTACAAAACACAAATTAAGAATGCACTCACACAACTGAGTGTACAACACATTTCAATTGCGGAACCATTCAGTTTTGTAAAAAAATATTTGTTCTACTTCCTCTTGATATCTCTATACTCTCTGCTGCAACACAACAACAAAACAACCCCAATGGTAAAGTAAGCAGCGGTGCTTGCGCTCATCAGCGCACACAGAACAATACAGTATGATTATAGTATGATATTATTTTATGCCGCTAAATGGAACATTTGCATGGGAGGCCCCAGATACTGCAGCCCGATCTCTATGAAATTTTAATAGAAAGTATTGTCACTGGAAATATACATGAAAATTTCAATAAAATCGGGCTTTGGGAAGTGGGTTAAAAATTTATCAGAAAATCTGACCAGCCAGCCAGCCAGACACGGGCACGCGAAGTTAATATAGAGAATTTTAAAAGGCAGCAAAGCCAGAAAATCTCTAAAAAAAAAGCCTTTTTAATTTAATTTTAAAATAAAAAACAACCTATAAAAATTAAAATGTTTCATGTTAATTCTCTAATAGGAAATAGGTATGTGTTTAAAATTTGAAGAAAATCGAACACATTTTTAAAAAATTTATATAAGCACCCCTCGGGCCTCAGGGCCCGTTCACTCCAAAAACTTTACAAACACTTTTGTCCATCGGAGATACACATGTGTATAAAATTTTAAGAAAATCGGGTTAAATTTTTTGAAAAATTTTTATGGTGCCCTACGAGCTCGCGGCCACCAACATTTTTTAAAAAAATTAACCCGATTTTATTCAGGTGATTCCGTGTTTTTATTCGTTCATTACCATTCACGACGTTGTTCTTTACTGTTCTATGGATATTGACCACCATTGTTCTTTGATCGGAATCCTTTGCATCTTGCCCTACTATTGGCCCTACAACTTTGTATCGATGCGTTTTCCCTCTAGCTGTTCTTTCCTTAGCTGCTCTCTTGTCAAATCATCTTTCATCTGCTGGGCCTTAATTCGTGAAACATCTGAACATTTCCGTATTTCCGGCCTTCTACTTTGTTTTTACTCGGGGAGACAACACTTCCTCAATGATCCACCATTGTTATTGCCGGCCATGCTGAGCGGAACTTCCACATTACTTGCTTCCTCAAATGAAGCGCATCTGGTGCGCCATCGTAAAGTCCTGACCCAATATGCATTCATCTTTCACACGGGCAATAATAAACCGATGTCGAAACCTTAATCATCAAAACTCGATTGTAAGGAAACATTCTCCCTGAACTGCTGCAGCTTTTCATGTAGCTGTCCTCAACTTGTAGTGATGCACTCTTTCCTACTTGCTCTCCAGACACCATTTCAGGACTTACAAATGAAGCTCCTGTGTCTAGAATAAAATCGCAAGGTCTTCTCTCCAATATGCCACTAACAAACAGACTGTTGCAATCCCTTCCAAAATGGTTACTGCGTATCGTGACCCTGGGATATTCCTCTGTCTTCTTCAGCCTTTGCCCTGCAAAGCTGGCACAAGACGATCGTTCTAACTTATTCAAATGTTGTGCATCTATCCGCCGTAATCTATCCAAATTAATGACACCATTCACAGGCTGCCTCATCATGTTTCCAGTGCTCAGATCCTTTCCATCCCGAATAAAATGTCCAGGTTTCTGACATCTAAAGCATTTTAATGAACAATCGAATCTGCTACTTCTGTCGTTTTGAAAGTGACCGGTGGTTGATTTTTGCAACTTCTCATCAATTAGGGCTTTTACTTGTGTGATGTTCTCTGTTTTCAACTTGCGTAGCCCAACAAAATCCGAAGACACACTGGCTTTAGCTGCTTCATGCTCCAAGGCCGATGCCAATACTTGATTCATTGTTCTTTCTCTCGAAGTTATCCTCAAATGAAACTTCAACTGTTAATCTCGAATATCAATGATGCCGCAAGTTTTCAGGCCTCTTGGTACGATGCTCTGGCTGTACTGTAGTGTGTACTGGTCTTGGTTCCTTGCAGTCGCGGATAAAATGTCCAGGTTTATGACATCTAAAGCATTTTGGACGGGAATTAGATGTGGAAGCGTCCAGTCTTTAATTTTCTAATCTTGTCATCAATGAGGGCTTCAATTTGTGTGATGTCCTTAGTTTCCAACTTGCGCAATCTAACTAAAACATTAGACAAACTGGCTCTAGCTGCTTCGTATTCCAAAGCCGATGCCAATACTTCATTTATTGACTTTCCTCTGGCTGTTGTCCTCAAATGAAGTTTCAATTGCTTATGTCGAATAGCATTGATGAACGCATCCACTGCCAATCCGTCCAAGATACCAGCCGGAACACCACAATAGGCTTTTCGTGCTAGCTTAGTTATTTTCGCGAGGAGATGTTGTTTCTGCATCTGAGGCTGTATTTTGCTAAGGTCCTGGTTGTGAGACTGTCCATAACGCAAGTCCAACTTTTTCAAGATTCTACCGGAACTCATCTCGGCATTTGGAATCATTTGCATTACATCGACCGCCTTGACCCTCAACGCCAGGATTAGAGAATGTAGTTGTTCTTCAGGGCCCCATCCATTATGTTGTACAGCAGCTGCAAACTGGACTTTAAAATTTTTAAAAATGCATTTCTGGTTACTAGAAAATAACTTTGGTACTGGTTTGTTGTTCGTTTCATGTGGAGAACTGGGTTCGACAGCCCAACCGGGTCTCAAAATCTTTTATTCTGCCTTCCAGACCACTAACCATTCCTGTCATATTCGTCTCAAAAGAGTTCACTTCTTCTTGAATTGTTGCATGAATTTCACTTATCTCACGGGGTCTCCAAAATGTTTACAAAAAGTTTTGTTCATCGGAGATAACAGCGTGTATAAAATTTGAAAAAATTCGGGTTAATTTTTTAAAAAATTTGTACAAAAAGTGTTGTCCATCGGAGATACACACGTATATAAAATTTTAAGAAAATCGGGTTAATTTAAAAAAAAAAATTTGGGGGCCCCCCTATCCTGGGGCCCGGGGTCTCAAAAATGTTTACAAAAAGTGTTGTGCATCGGAAATTCAATAAAATCGGGCTTTGAAAAGTGGGTTTAAAATTGATCGCAAGATTCAATTTTGTGGTGAAATTTCCCATTTGGTGGTGAAAACATAGAAAACATGAGTTGAGTTAAGCTGTAAAGCAGTGCGAGTGCGTAACCAATTCTTCATATACTCGTAATATTGTACAAAACACAAATTAAGAATGCACTCACACAACTGAGTGTACAACACATTTCAATTGCGGAACCATTCAGTTTTGTAAAAAAATATTTGTTCTACTTCCTCTTGATATCTCTATACTCTCTGCTGCAACACAACAACAAAACAACCCCAATGGTAAAGTAAGCAGCGGTGCTTGCGCTCATCAGCGCACAGAGAACAATACAGTATGATTATAGTATGATATTATTTTTTGCCGCTAAATGGAACATTTGCATGGGAGGCCCCAGATACTGCAGCCCGATCTCTATGAAATTTTAATAGAAAGTATTGTCACTGGAAATATACATGAAAATTTCAATAAAATCGGGCTTTGGAAAGTGGGTGAAAAATTTATCAGAAAATCTGACCAGCCAGCCAGCCAGACACGGGCACGCGAAGTTAATATAGAGAATTTTAAAAGGCAGCAAAGCCAGAAAATCTCTAAAAAAAAGCCTTTTCAATTTAATTTTAAAATAAAAAACAACCTATAAAAATTACAATTTTTCATGTTAATTCTCTAATAGGAAATAGGTATAGGTATTTGAAGAAAATCTAACACATTTTTAAAAAATTTATATAAGCACCCCTCGGGCCTCAGGGCCCGTTCACTCCAAAAACTTTACAAACACTTTTGTCCATCGGAGATACACATGTGTATAAAATTTTAAGAAAATCGGGTTAAATTTTTTGAAAAATTTTTATGGTGCCCCACGAGCTCGCGGCCACCAACATTTTTTTAAAAAATTAACCCGATTTTATTCAGGTGATTCCGTGTTTTTATTCGTTCATTACCATTCACGACGTTGTTCTTTACTGTTCTATGGATATTGACCACCATTGTTCTTTGATCGAAATCCTTTGCATCTTGCCCTACTATTGGCCCTACAACTTTGTATCGATGCGTTTTCCCTCTAGCTGTTCTTTCCTTAGCTGCTCTCTTGTCAAATCATCTTTCATCTGCTGGGCCTTAATTCGTGAAACATCTGAACATTTCCGTATTTCCGGCCTTCTACTTTGTTTTTACTCGGGGAGACAACACTTCCTCAATGATCCACCATTGTTATTGCCGGCCATGCTGAGCGGAACTTCCACATTACTTGCTTTCTCAAATCAAGCGCATCTGGTGCGTCATCGTAAAGTCCTGACCCAATATGCATTCATCTTTCACACGGGCAATAATAAACCGATGTCGAAACCTTAATCATCAAAACTCGATTGTAAGGAAACATTCTCCCTGAACTGCTGCAGCTTTTCATGTAGCTGTCCTCAACTTGTAGTGATGCACTCTTTCCTACTTGCTCTTCAGACACCATTTCAGGACTTACAAATGAAGCTCCTGTGTCTAGAATAAAATCGCAAGGTCTTCTCTCCAATACGCCACTAACAAACAGACTGTTGCAAACCCTTCCAAAATGGTTACTGCGTATTGTGACCCTGGGATATTCCCCTGTCTTCTTCAGCCTTTGCCTTGCAAAGCTGGCACAAGACGATCGTTCTAACTTATTCAAATGTTGTGCATCTATCCGCCGTAATCTATCCAAATTATTGACACCATTCACAGGCTGCCTCATCATGTTTCCAGTGCTCAGTTCCTTTCCATCCCTAATAAAATGTCCAGGTTTCTGACATCTAAAGCATTTTAATGAACAATCGAATCTGCTACTTCTGTCGTTTTGAAAGTGACCGGTGGTTGATTTTTGCAACTTCTCATCAATTAGGGCTTTTACTTGTGTGATGTTCTCTGTTTTCAACTTGCGTAGCCCAACAAAATCCGAAGACACACTGGCTTTAGCTGCTTCATGCTCCAAGGCCGATGCCAATACTTGATTCATTGTTCTTTCTCTCGAAGTTATCCTCAAAAGAAACTTCAACTGTTAATCTCGAATATCAATGATGCCGCAAGTTTTCAGGCCTCATGGTACGATGCTCTGGCTGTACTGTAGTGTGTACTGGTCTTGGTTCCTTGCAGTCGCGGATAAAATGTCCAGGCTTATGACATCTAAAGCATTTTGGACGGGAATTAGATGTGGAAGCGTCCAGTCTTTAATTTTCTAATCTTGTCATCTTCCAACTTGCGCAATCTAACTAAAACAGTAGACAAACTGGCTCTAGCTGCTTCGTATTCCAAAGCCGATGCCAATACTTCATTTATTGACTTTCCTCTGGCTGTTGTCCTCAAATGAAGTTTCAATT
Organism: Nephrocerus scutellatus; assembly: GCA_947095585.1. Classification (NCBI taxonomy): domain Eukaryota; kingdom Metazoa; phylum Arthropoda; class Insecta; order Diptera; family Pipunculidae; genus Nephrocerus; species Nephrocerus scutellatus. The sequence continues at coordinate 49,716,693 of OX352764.1, forward strand.
GCTTATGTCGAATAGCATTGATGAACGCATCCACTGCCAATCCGTCCAAGATACCAGCCGGAACACCACAATAGGCTTTTCGTGCTAGCTTAGTTATTTTCGCGAGGAGATGTTGTTTCTTCATCTGAGGCTGTATTTTGCTAAGCTCCTGGTTGTGAGACTGTCCATAACGCAAGTCCAACTTTTTCAAGATTCTACCGGAACTAACCTTTCCTGTCATATTCGTCTCAAAAGAGTTCACTTCTTCTCGAATTGTTGCATGCATTTCACTTATCTCACGTCTTAACTTTTCTTGAATAACATCCAGCTTTTGATTTTCCTATTCAAATTTAGTGTTCAATTCCTGTTTCAGTTCTTTGCTCTGCTGTTGATTTTATCGATTCAGCTTTCGGCTCTGCTGTTCTAACTTGTCGCTAATTTGAAAATTCAATTCTTGCTTCTGCTGGTCCAACTTCTCGTTTAGTTGCTGCGATTGCTGCTGCTATTCTAGCTTTTGCTGAATCAACTCTTTTTTAATCTCCTTAGAGCTTGCAACATCGCCTCCATGCTTGGCTCACCACAGTTTTCTTCCGAAGCTGGTTTTCGCTCCGCTTCAAAATACTTCACCAGCTTGCTGCTTTTCCCTTTAAATGACTTGCTGTAATCGAAGAAATAGCTCTTGCCTATTTCCTGTGGTGCTTAGACCTCGCATTACAACCTATTCTTTAAGCTCCTGGGAACTACAGGATTTAATTTTCACTGCACTCTCCATTTTGTTATTTACTGTTTATCGGTTTGTAAAATTTCACTTAATTTATTTACTGTCTCAACATTAGCAAAACCACCAATTAATTAACGATTTGCAAAATTTAAAAAATAATCTTACAATTTGCAAAATTTTATTGTCTCTCAATTTACACGTTTTGTAAAATTTTAATGTCTAACAATTTGGAAAATCCCACTGCTGACACCAATTGTTACGATATTAAGGCTTTCGAGTTCGTAAAGGATTTTGCAAATAAAACACAACACAATTTTATTAATTTAAAAATAACAACTTTAATAAACAAACAGTAAAATAATTCAAGTTCACAATTTATATTGGTGATTACTTTTCACAGTATACAAAAACACTTATGCGCCTAGTACTTCACAATAATTCTCTTAGGTTGTAGCTTTATTACTTTTCAAGAACTTTTACAACATGACTGGTTGAATTCCAAATAACTAATCAATTCTCTGCAGTGAACACCACCTTTTATACTCATTGAAAAGGTTCCAAAAATGTCCAATATTATAGACAGTATATCGAGAAAAGTCCAGAAAATTGTAGCCTTATTCCCTTATTTACAACGAACGATACTTATATATAATGAGTAATCTTCTAAAATTAAACTACATGTTCTTTTACAAAAACTGGGCAAACCGCACAAACCGGTTTGACTACATTTTTTATCAGTACATAATGATTTAAATCCTACTGCGCTACTAACTTGTTTTCGTAACAATATATATATATTTATATATAAATCCTAAATTCCTTCAAAATTTAAAAGGGAAGAAAATCGTTAACTTAGAACTGAAAGTATCCAGCAGTAAAAGATAATCCCATTATAAATACTAGCCATAAGCAGTAAATCAATTAACTTTCCAGACTCAAAGAAATGATTCCGGCAGGATATCATAGGAGGAAAGGAATCAAGTAAGTGCATTTCACTCTTGTTTTTTTTTCTTTTATTTTAAAGTTATCTTTATTTAATAAATTAATACAAAGTTTTGACATCCTTTTTTTATATAAATTTATACATTACATGAATTTAAAGTGTTATCGAATTTCACAAGGCAACCCTATATTCTTTTTTAAATTTTAAATTTTGAAATCGTAATTATCATTTTATTTTTACGAAAAGTAGTTAGTAGCGCATACGAGTATAATAGAATTCGAATCCTAAAATAAATCGCAATGTAAATACTGCATACTAAAAATAAGCACTTTTATGTAGCATACTTTTAGGCTGTAAGACTTTAGATTATTTGAAATTTGAAATGTAACCAAACCAGTTTGTGCGGTTTGCCCGGTTTTTGTAAAAGAACATGATTGAACATGTACCTTTTTTTTAGAAGATGACTCATTGCATATAAGTATCGTTAGTTGTGAATAAGGGAATAAGGGTACAATTTTCTGGTATTTTCTTGATATTTCTGTCTATAATATTGGAAGTTTCTGAAAGCTTTTCAATGAGTATAAAAATCGGGTTAATTTTTATTTTAAATTTGTATGAGGCCCCACGACCCTAGGGCCCGACGTCTTACAATAGGTGTTGTCCATCGGAGATACACACGTGTATAAAAATTGAAGAAAGTCGGGTTAATATTTAAAAAAAAAAAATTCTATGGTGCCATGGGGCCCGGGGTCTCCAAAATATTTACCAAAATTGTTGTCCATCGAAGATACCCGTGTGTTAAATTTTAAGAAAGTCGGGTTATTTTTTTTTAAATTTGTGTGTGGCCGCAGTTTTATCCATCGGAGCTAACAGCGTGTATAAAATTTGAAAAAATTCGGGTTAATTTTTTAAAAAATTGGTTGGGGCCCCATGTGTAAGAAATATAAATGTCACAATGTGTGAACACCTTGTAGTTAATGCTGTCAAAGTGTTGTTCGAGTCGACAAGAAAGTTATACGCACACAGGAAAATTCTTCTCTAATTTAATATAAAACCGATTAGTATTAAAAACCTAAAATTGTTTTCATTGTTTAAAATATTATAAATATTCAACATATTCAACAGGTTATGGGCCCAGGAAGCTCTATAAATACAGCAGTGATTGTTATAAGAAAATATTAAATTTCAGTGATTAAAAATAAAAATGGCTTCGTCATCGAATAGCTATTTTGAGTTTCCTCAACTAAAAACTGACAACTTTAATAATTGGCTTTTCCGTGTTGATGCATACTGGATGAAAGGCAGCTAAAAGATGTGATTGACCAAGATATAGATTCTCAAGAGATATCAGAAAAAGAAAAATCAATTTTATTAATAAAAGACGCAAAGGCCAAATCAGTTATTGTTCAATGCGTAAATGACAAACATTTGAACATCATAAAAGATAGTAAAACAGCAAAAGAAATGATAACAAAATTTAAAAACATCTTCCAAAGGAAAAGTGTCTTATCAAAGTTGCATCTACGTAGAAAACATTTAACAATCAAGATGGCTGAAAATGAAAAGCTAGAAGACTACTTTCACAGATTTGAAACAATTATTCGAGAACTAGAGTCTATGGATTCAAAAATTGATAATACAGACAAAATTTGCTACCTACTAATTGGACTCCATAATAAGTATGACACAGTAATTATAGCGATTGAAACAATCCAAGAAGAATGCAATTTAGATTTTGTGAAAACTCGGTTACTTGATGAAGAATTAAAACTATATCAAAATACACAAAATAGTGAAAATAAGAATGAAATGGCATTTAAAAGTGTTACTTGCTATAAATTTAAAAAGGAGGGTTACATTCTGGAAGATGCAGGGGCCGATCAAGAGTTCCAATGCGAGGTGGATATAAGTATCAATCAACTACAGTGAAGCAGACGAAGTTACATTCATATCTTTCTGTGCAAATATACAAACAGACTTGAAAAGTTTTATATTAGACAGTGGAGCAACAAATCATCTAGTGCGATCAGACTTGGAACCATATATGAGAAAAGTAACAACATTAGCTACACCAGCAAGAATAATAAGAGCAAACAATAAAGTAATGGTAGCTTATAAAAAGGGAGAACTCGCAGCTTATTTTAATAAAACAAAAATAAGAATTGAAGCTTTACTGGTTGAAGAAATGAGATGTAACCTTTTGTCAATTTCAAAATTAGTTGACAATAAATTTAAAGTGATGATAGATCAAAGCGGATTGACATTACGAAAGGATCAGTATATTTTCCAAGCTCCACAAGTAAACAGATTGTAAACATTAAAATTGAAAATAGTAGAAAACTACGAACATAAAGTACTCAGTGCAGAAATTTGGCATCAAAGGTTGGGACATATAAACAGGAAAGGTATGAAAATATTAGGACTACCATATTCAAATGAAAAATGTGAGACATGTATAGAAGGAAACACAAACAGAATACCATTTAAAGAAAATACGAAAATATCAAAAAGGATAGGCGAGTTAATACATACAGATGTATGTGGACCGGTAAAAGCAGAACAGATTACGTCAGAAGGATATAAATATTTTCAAGTAATTATCGATGATTATTCACACTTCACAGTAGTTTACTGAAAAATAAAGGCGAAGCTGCAGAAAACGTAAAGAGATATATACAAGAGCAAAAAGCATCGTTTAATGTGAAAACAGCCAGAATAAGACTAGATAATGGAGGCGAATTTTCTAGTAATAGCTTGAAATCATTTTGCAGCAATAAAGGAATAAAATTGGAATACACAATGGCATCACCGCAGCAGAATGGTAAAGCTGAGAGGATGAATAGGACATTGTTAGATAAAGTAAGAACTAAGTTCATCGATACCAGTCTTCCAAAGACATTATGGAGAGAAGCATTAAGAGCTTCAACATATGAATTGAATAGATCACCCACTAAATGTTTAAACGGCAAAGCTCCCGCTGAAATATGGTATGGACAAAATAACCTATCAAAATTGAAAATTTTTGGTTGTAAAGCATGGGCAGTAGATTTAAATAGAGAAAGTAAACTAGCACCAAAAGCAAAGCCCTATATATTTGTAGGATACAATAAAGGCGGATACAGATTGTGGTCACCGGAAGAAAATTAAATTGTTGAGTCCAGAGATGTTATATTTGATAAAACAAAATATAAATATTTAGAAGGAAAAAAACAGTCAGCAATTCAGACAACAGTATGAAGAACAGGACCAGAAGGAAATATCTGAAAAAAACACAAATAAAATAATAAGTAAAAAGAAACTGAACAGATGGAAAACTCCGAAGCGGTAGATAATTTAGTCGACAAAGTGTAAGAAGAAGAAATAGAGACCAGAGAAGTTATAAGGCAGGAGGAGTATTCAAGATCAGGCAGACAGGTTAAAAAACCACAATACTTAGAACAATATGAAACATACTATGCATACTGTATGTTAACACAAACAGAAGAACCCACCTATAAGACGACCTACCTATAAGACAGCTTGATATTCCAACAGCATTCCTAAAGGTATAGAAACACCTATGGAAGCAAATCTACAATTGATAGAGATTGAAGAAAGAAAAGAACATGACTTTCCATACAGAAAACTCATTGGAAGCCTAATGTACCTAACAGTGATCAGTGACATCAAGACCGGATTTGACATATTCAGTATCATACCTAAGTAGATACTTAGATAAACCATCGGAACAAACTTGGAAAGCCGAAAAAGAGAGTATTAAGATACTTAAAGCAAACAAAAAACAAAGGACTCATATATAAACGATCATCAGACAGGAAGTTATATGCCTACTCAGACTCAGATTGGGCAGGAGCCAAAATGAGAGAAAAAGTGTAAGTGGATGTCTCATATTTTACGGAGAGAACCCAGTAGCATGGTTTTCTAAGAAGCAGAGACGTGTATCCTTGTCAGCAGCTGAATCTGAATATATAGCTGCAGCCACAACAGCACAAGAATTAATTAATCTAAAAGGCATCAGAAAGCATTTAGGTCTTTTAGTTGATAATAAAGGTGCGATTTCAATGGCAAAGAGTTATGAGAACTCAAAGAGGACAAAGCACATTGATATTCATGCACTCTATATTAGGATTTAATTGATAAAGACTTAATACATATTGATTACATAAATTCAAAAATAACTATGCAGATTTAATGACTAAAAATTTGTGTAAAACTATATTTAATTTTTTTACTAAAAGTTTATTAAATTAAGAACTTAAAGACATTATAAAACTTGAGAATTGTTAACAATTATTAATTATGTAAATTTAAATTGAGGAGGAGTGTAAGAAATATAAATGTCAAAATGTGTGAACACCTTGTAGTTGATGCTGTCAAAGTGTTGTTCGAGTCGACAAGAAAGTTATACGCACACAGGAAAATTATTCTCTAATTTAATATAAAACCGATAAGTATTAAAAACCTAAAATTGTTTTCATTGTTTAAAATATTATAAATATTCAACATATTCAACACCATGACCCTGGGGTCTCCAAAATTTTTACAAAAAGTGTTGTCCATCGGAGATACATACTTCTATAAAATTAGAAGAAAATCGGGCTAATTTTTTTTTAAAAATATGTATGGGGCCCACGACCCTGGGCCCGGGATCTCCAAAACATTTAAAAAGTGTTTTCCATCGGAGATACACATTTGTATAAAATTTTAAGAAAATCGGGTAAATTTTGTAAAATATTTGTATGGGTAATAGAAAGTATTGTCACCGGAAATATACATGTGTGCAAAATTTCAATAAAATCGGGCTTTGGGATGTGGGTTAAAAATTGACCAGAAAATCTGACCAGCCAGCCACGGGCACGCGAAGTTAATATAGAGAATTTAATAATAAATTTTTGAATTTTATATGGGGAATTCTTGAAGTTGTTTGTATTGTCTTCGCCCAGCGGGCTTATGGTGTAATTTTTCTTTTGCTACAATTTCCTTTTGTTTGGAACAGGTTGCAATAACTATGGCTGAATAAGCACTGTTAGTATGGTGTGTGGTTGGGATCAGTGATCCCGTGTAAGTACTTCAACGCTCTTTTGGATAATGACTTGACGGACTGCGGCCTGCTGTACTGAACGAGTCGACCATTTCCTTGATGAGTTAGGACTCGGTTCTGATGCAACCATGTCATTCCTTCTAACATTAGATTAGCTATATATTAAGTGAAAAATTTTCTAACAAAAAAAAAACATTTTCTTTTTTAAAAAGGAATTTTTTTAGTTTTAGCATAGTTTTATTAGTATAGAAAAGTTTAGTTGTAAGAGTTAAAATAAGAAAATAACGGAATGACCTGAGTGTATCTGAACTGAGGGACGTTATCCTTTGTTCTCTCCTTTGTTCCAGTTTCCTTTCCATAAAAAAAGTCGACACGAAAATTTGTGTTCATGCCGAGGTGTCACTGGCAGGTAACAAGGACCACCAGTTCGGCGAGCTTAGCCGAGCAACCGCAAGCGTGTCGCGACGTCCTTGCCAGTGGCAGAACCCCTAGTGGGACCTCGCTCCATAACAAATGGCGCCCAACGTGGGCTTAACCATTGTTTTTTAAAGGGCAGGCATTTCCATAAGGAAATTCCTGGCTTTTGACAAACAATGGTAGTACAGCATTTTTCTTTTTAATTTTTTTTTAATTTTTCTATTCTATATTAACGTAGCTTATATAATTTTATTTCTTTTGATTTCATTTGTTCTTAATTTTCAATAAACTTCATTCTTTTTTTTCATTATTTTTTTTTGAATTTTTACTCTTAACTTTAAACTTTGAATTTTAACATTTCATTTTGCTGATTTTTATTTACCCTTCTATTCCAATTTCAATTTCCTACTCCAGAACTCCTTTTGTTAGAATTCCCATCAACAAGGACAGGGCAGGATGTGACAGGTTTAAATATCGACTGCTCTCCAGACGATTTGACATTCCAGTTCATGGAGTTTCAAATTTCCTGAATTTTGTGGTTTACGCTCATTTGGAGACCAAGTAGTCGATGTTAATATTTGGCTGGTGCGGTCGATTAGAGGTTAGACTTTTAATCGAGTTGACCACTTTGTCGAAAAGTAGAGGTTTTTCTCATTCTTGGCGGGTCGGCCTCGTCACATAGGCTCCTCGCCAGTGCTTTGAGATGCGATCCGCCGGGATGAGACGAAACCTCTACTGACGTTTGACGACACCCCATGAAAACATCAAGGAAACCGACTACGACATGACATACAAGACTATGACAGACCATTACGGATCTGAGTGTTGGAGAATACCACGGGAGATCTACTCTAGCTACACACCAGCCTATGTGATAAAACTTAAATCTTTCCTTTATATACATTCATAAACCTTAGTTTATTTCAGTTTTACTTTGTTTAATTTAAAGATTCAAAATTATTTATTCGCTCTACAGTAGTTTGCTTTGAGATTTTTTTTTGCAAAGTTGGAAGTTTCACTTTTTGTTTTGATTTTTTTTTGCGATTTTATATAATTATATATTAACATTTAATAATTTTGAAAAAAAAAGGGGAAAAAGAAAATGTCGATGAATCCTCCCGATAAAAATGCCGGGACGGTCCCAAAGAGTCGGCATGCCTTAGGGTCCGGGTCAATGACTAGACAAAGAACTCGGATACTTTTAGGAAAGACGAGTAATATTCATCAAATCCTAGATAAGGAGATGGTAGAAAGTAATGATCAGGGTGCAGTAGTGCCGAAGACGTCGACTGCAGACTGTAAACTGATCGACAAAACATAGGAGGCAGTCTCGGGGAAAATTCAGAGGGACCAACTGGATTAAGGGTCCCTATTTACGAAAAACTTAGATATGGTCACTAGCAGCTTGACTGACCAAATAGAGATGCTGGCTCAGAAAGTAGACCCTTGAGATGCAGCAACGAGATATAAGGAAGTGTGCTCCTCATAGGTCCACTCCAATTAATTACATTGAACAGGGGGAGGAAATGCCTGGTATTTCAAGTGTTCAACCAATTCCACTATCTTTTGACCAGAGTGGCTGAAAGGTGGTACTGGAAATTTCTGGAGGAGCACCATGACGACAGTTTTCTTATCTACCATGATCTAAAAATGGAACTATTGCCACAGTTCAGAGCATCGGACTCTGATCATGAGATCCTGCGTGAGATCATGGACAGAAAACAAATGCCTGGCGAAAGTTGTGACAAATTCTTTTCAAGCGTTAAGGCGCTGGTGTTCCAGATGAGGAATACACAATTCTTCGCCAGAACCTCAGAGAAAAAAAAGCTGCTCTTTGGGTGTTCTCTATTTTTTCTTGCTGATCTGGTTCTGCCTGCCGTCGGGCAGAAAAGCACTTCAGTGTGAAAGAAAGCCGCTGTAAGGGTAAACCAGTTGGTGAGCTCCAGCCCACAGGTGAGGATGATTATTTTAACCGTGACACCGAAGACATGTGCGCAATAAAGATTAACTACATTAAAGACAAAGTAAACTTGAATAAAAACAAAAATACTGACGGTAGAAATGTTGTGTGTGGTGATGTCAAAAATCCTTGTTCGTCCCACTTCCATTCGTTAGTGTGCTTTCAATGTGGTCAGCTCAATGTGCCTGTCTTGTTATGTCCATCATGTAAAGCGTGTCCGGAAAACTTGATTAAGGGCGAAGCATCCGGGAGTGTTTGCCCAAAAGACAAAATCCCGAAAACGCCGAACGAAAAATAAAAATTTTAAGAAACGAAGAAAACGAAATTATACAGACATTACCGGTCAAGAAAAGTAGAAAAGTCTCCACCAGCGTATCTTTGAATATGAAGAGGCGCGTAAAAGGATTTTCTCTGAAGTTCCTAAGCAAAAAAAAAGGGACAAAAACGGACAGGGGACGGAAAAAGACAAGATATAATAGGGATAGTGACCATTCCAATATCTTGGGGGAACAGAACAGAAAATTTGGAAATTTTTGGAGAACTTTTTAAGTTGCTCCGGATATCATCTCCGATATTGACCTATTAGACCCGACGACAAAAGATCCAATGATGCAGGTTCTCTCGCCATCGCAGACGGAGACACTACAAGCGGTGAAAGCCAAGTACCCGTCTTACGCTACTTTGGGTCTCGGGAGGACAAGCCTGGAGGAACATGTGATCGAGACCGCCGAAGCGGAGCAGATCAAACAGAGACATTACCCAGTGTCTCCGGCGATCCAAAAGCTTCTCTTCAACGAGTTCGAACCCATGATTTCTTTGGGAGTGATCGAGGAGAGCCAGAGTACGTGGGGATCTCCAGTTGTGCTGGTGAGAAAACATGGAAAAAACAGTCTGTGCCTAGATTCACGAAAGTTTAATGCAGCAACGAAGAAAGACGCGTACCCGTTGCCCCACATTGAAGGGTAACTGCCCGCTTACAAGACACTCGGTTAATTTCGGGAATCGATTTAAAGGACGCCTCTGGCAAATCCCTTCGGAAAATAAGTCCAGGGAGAAAACGGCCTTCACAGTCCCTGAGCGGCTACAGTATCAATTTACAGCAATGCATTTTGGTCTTTATTACGCTGCCCAGAGAATGTGTCGGCTTATGGACAAGGCTCAAAGACAATGTCTTTGGATAGCTACACAATGTCCTTGTCTGCGCTCCAGACTTCGAAAGCCACATGAATTTGTAAGAGGACAATGCGGAGTGTTTCGTAAGGCTGGCTTGACCATCAATTTGGAAAAGAGCAAATTCTGCTACAAGGAGATACAATACCTGGGGTATATTGTGGACGACTGGTGCCTGAGGACTGATCCGGCAAAGGTGACGGCAGTGGAGCAGTTTCCGGTTCCGAGGACTCCAAAGCAACTCAGGCGGTACTTGGGGATGACTGGATGGTACCGCAGACTACGAATTTTGGTCGCAAATGTGAAAAACTCACATCTTAACCGCAAGTTCGTAGTATTAGTAGATGTTGTGTGTAGTAGTATGATTTTTACCGCATGCGCATAATTTGATTTTGCTGTCATTTCTTCTAACATTAGATTAGCTTTTTTTTAGCTTAAGCATAGTTTTAGTATAGAATAGCTTTGATGTAAGAGTTAAAATAAGAAAATAAAGGAATGACCTGAGTGTATCTGGACTAAGGGACGTTATCCTTTTTCCTCCCCTTTGTTCCAGTTTCCTTTCCTTAAAATAAGTCAACACGACAATTTTTGTTCATGCTGAGGTGACAAGGACCACCCGTCCGGCGGGCATAGATCAGCAACCGCGAGCGTGTCGCGAGGTCCTCCCTAGTGGAACCTCGCTCCATAACAACATGCTTATAAAATTTAAAGCAAATCGGGTGCTTGTTTTTATAAAATTTGTATAGGTGCCCCCGATCACATCCAAATTTTTCCAATTAAGTGAAAATGCTACACACTGATTTTAAAATATAAACGCTTACCATGAATAGTTTGGTTTCCCTGCCAAAGAGACAATACCTTAACCAATTTTTTATCACACATAAACCTCATGTGGTTTTTAAATCAGAATCAAAACTGCTACCTAAACACAGGGTTTTGTTTAAAAATTATGATATGATGCGCATTTGGTCCTTTTGGTACGGCGATTTTAGCTAAAAATAAAATTAACTTTGAGATTATTAGTACTTCAAGTTTTGTTTACCTTGATGTTATAATAATATACGGCGCAACAGACCATTGCGGTCCAAGGCCTTGCTTCTCACAACCATTTGTGTTGAGGATGTATATTTTTGCACACAAATGGAGGGGACCTACAATTTAATGCCGGATCCGAACGGCGAATTGAGAAGCATTCCGTGACAAGTTATTACTCTCGGAACGTTTCTCACCCTTTCGCAAGAGATGGGACACCGTGAAAAATACTTTTAGTGTTACTGGGATTCGAACCACGAACCCCCTGCTCAGAAGTCCATGCTCTTATCCACTGAGCCACGGCGCCCAGCTTGATGTTACCGCGATCAAAATCTATTGTGAGAATAATTCCCCGAGGGGACCGTTGTAGATCTTTGTACATATTCATATACATAATAATTTATCGAATTTATTATTTTTTGTAGATGACTTAAATAAAATAATAAATTTACTAGGACCTTATGCGTTGGTTATTTGTGGCGACTTTAATGCCAAACACCCTCTCTGGGACAACAATCCTGTGGTTACAAACACGGCAGGTATTGCCTTATTTAATTCGCACAAGGATATGTGTTGTGACTGTAGTATGTAATATTATATTGCTCACAAGAACCTACGTGTCATAAAGGAGAAAGTCACTCTTATCGGGACTTCTATATTTGTTCCAATTCCCTATACATCCAATTTGACCAAAACTTTAAACCAAAGCTAAAAACACATGACTTACAATCAGATCACTCTGCAGTCGAGATCATTGTAAACACAGCAAGGCACTTGCAGAAAACAACATTATTTGCTTTTAACTATAGCAAAACCAATTTCGAATGAATTAATATGTGGCGTGTCTGTTTGCCACTTGTTATTTTGAGTGTGACACGGCAGATGTAAAACGACTAGCTGAATCATGATGTACGCTGTAAGCAGGTACACCGGTGAACAAAGGTAAACAAGTACAAAGGAAAATCATTTTTGGTCGGGTGACATGAGGTGTGAAAAAACGGCAGTCGATCTGATGCAGTCATATTGGAACACGGAATTACACAAGAATCATTTAAAATTAAAATTGTTACTTTAAAACTTAAATATATTAAAATATAATTATAAAGTAAGAAACTTGAATTCATAATTCTCATTAAGTTCCACATAGGTAACCCCATAATTGGTGACTCCGACGTGATCACAAATTTTTTTTCGCTAAAGCCTTTTCTGGATGAGATTACAATCAACGAAGGAATAAAAGTTTTTTTAACCTCACATGTTGAGCCAGACAGTACGAACGCGTCGGCTGCAATTTGAACGACATTTCGAGCATTTATGGGTTGTCTTTAATTAAAAAGCGCAACAACACATGTTTTCAAGAATTCCGAACAGCCACTACGAAGCGATATCATCACTATAACCATCCGCATCACGTTTCTTACGGCCAACATTACAATAGAGCTTACGAAATATTATCATGTCATACTGGCCATGGATCAAGCTATTCTCAAGCTAAAAATTCAAAAATTAATTCGTGATCTTGACCTAGGTGACAAAGGTTACTGCGCGAAATGCGTGCTATGGCAGGTGAAAATTTTCCTGATGCAACGACTAAAAATCTTTGGTTACAACGTTTACCACCACAAGCGCAAGCTATTCTCATGGTGAGTACTGAACCAATCGATAAAACCAACTGGCTGATTCGATTTTGGAAACATTTGCCTTGAGTTCAAGTGTATTTTCAGTATGCTCCAACCGCCCAAGTACGTCTAATGCATTTGAGACAGTTTCATCTAAGGAAGAACTTGCTGCTTTACGCAAACAGGTCAATGAAATTCAACGTTTACGATCAAAATCTCGATTCAAATCCCCTAGTAGAACTGACAAACCATTATGTTGGTTTCATTACAAATTCAAAGAAAATGCTCATAAATGTAAGCCACCGTGTGCCTTCACGGCAAAACAGGGAAACTTTTAGGTCCATCATATGTAGCGCAATGTGATGACGGCCATAATCTTAGCCGCTTATTTGCCACGGATAAAAACAGTTACAGACAATTTGTAATCGATACTGGGTCAGACATCAGCGCTCTTCCCGTCTCACAACTCGAAAAACGGCATCCTACGAATAATCTAGAATCATACGCAGCTAATCAAACTAAAATACATATGGTAAACGCACTTTAAACCTTAATATAGGCCTACGACCTTCATTTACCAGGACCTTCATCATTACTGACATTGCCAAGCCCATTAAAGGTGCCGATTTTCTTCGTTCTACAGGTCTCATAGTCGATATTAAAAATAAACACCTTATAGATCCCTTAACAAAAATTGTTCAACAAGGTTTTGTCAAAAATTGCCCATCCTTTAAACTCTCAGTAGTTGATAAAGGTTCCAATAGCAGCATTGAAGCATTGCTATTGGAATACCAAATCATCACATCCGAAAAGTGCCTACAAGATAATGCTCTGCATAACGTTGTGCATTACATTCAAACATCAGGTCCTTCGGTTGCGTGCAAGCCAAGACGGTTATCACCTGAAAAGTTAGCAATCGCCAAAAAAGAGTTTGACTTGTTAATCAAACAAGGAATTTGTAAACCATCGGATAGCTCATGGTACAGTCCAGTCCACTTAACTTAGTTCCAAAACCGAACGGCGAATGGCGCCTTGCGGGGACTATCGTGGTTTAAACCGTGTTACACGACACGATAGTTACTCAATTCCTCATATTCAGGATTTTAGTGGCAATTTGTACGAATGTACGGTATTCTCAACTATCGATTTGGTCAGGGCATATAACCAAATACCGGTTAACCCTGATGACATTCCCAAAACGGCGATTAGTACACCCTTCGGTTTATATGATTTTGATAATGATAATAATAAAATGACATTTGGCTTACGTAATGCCGCCCAGTCTTTTTAAAGATTTATCCATACCACCTTACGTGGATTTTTGTTTTGCGTACATTGACGAAATTCTCATTGCTTCACGTGATAAAGAAACGCATTTACATCATGTAAAATTAGTATTTGATCGCTTGGCGCAGTATGGGTTAGTTATAAAAGTCCAAAAATGCAAATTTGAGGCTGACGAAGTATCTTTCCTTGGACATACGGTCAATGCAGCTGGTATAAAACCAATACCAGAAAAAGTATCAGCTATTGCTATTTTCAAACGTCCAGAACAGGTTAAGGAGTTACGAAGAATCTTAGGAATGATTAATTTTTATCATCGATTCATACCCAACGCCACAGAACATCTAGCTACACTTAACGTTCTGATAAGGGGAAGTAAGAAAAATGACAAACGTCCAATTAATTGGACAGACGAATTAACGCAGTCTTTCAAAACGCTAAAAATATGCTATGTGAAGCCACACTCCTTGTTCATTTTAAACCGAACGCACCACTAGCAATCACAGTTGATGCTGATCGCAGTAGGAGGTGTGGTTCAGCAAAAAGTCAATGATGTGTGGCAACCTTTAGGACTCTTCTCGCGTAAACTAAACGAGGCTCAAAAGAATTACAGTGCATATGATCGCGAACTGTTGGCAGCTTATTCTTAGACATATAATAGAAGGTCGAGAATTTATATTATTCACAGACCATAAGCCAATAACATTCGCATTTATGCAAAAATCCGACAAGGCATCACCACGGCAGACAAGACATTTGGATATTATAGGCCAATTTATTCTGACATCAAACATATTGCAGGCGCTACTAAAGTTGTTGCTGATACCTTATCGCGTGTGGACCAAATCAATCTGCTAGTCCACTAGATTACATTGCAATTTCAATCGCTCAAGAAACCGATCGGAAATATGCTACTTTCGTAACTCGTGAGAATTCTTTGAAGTTTGAAATTATTCCCATTCTTGGTACTGATAAAAAAATTATTTGTGACACATCAACTGGTACACATAGACCATATATTCCTTTGGAGTTTCGAAAGGCCGTTTTTTCTAATACTACTCTCTGGCACATCCCAGTCCTAATAATTCAGTTAAGTTGATTAAAGCTTACATAATTTGACCAACAATTAATAAGGACATTAAGAAATGGGCACAACAATGTCCCAAATGCCAGAAATGTAAAGTCACTCGTCATGTTAAATCATCGATAGGAAATTTCCCTAGTGTAACAAACCGTTTCGACGAAATTCATATCGATCTAATCGGACCACTACCACCCTTGGATAGTTTTCGTTACTGCCTTACCATGATCGACCGTTATACTCGGTGGCCAGAAGTTGCACTCACCGACATCAAAGCAGAGACCGTAGCATTGGCGTTATACCAATCTTGGATTTCTCGTTTCGGCGTTCCTTCAATCGTTTTTACTGATCAGGGTGAACAATTCGAGTCGTAGTTATTTTCCGAACTCACAAAGATTACCGGCTTTAAAAGACAAAGAACGACCGCTTACAATCCTCAAGCTAACGGGATGATCGAAAGATTTCATCGCACTCTTAAGGCAGCTATGATGTGTCACGGTAATACCTCATGGTCACGTATACTTCCCACGTTCTGTCTTTCATGAAGACTTAGGTACGTCAGCAGCAGAACTTTTTTACGGAAAAAATATTAGATTACCAGGAGAACTCGTAAATTTGTGCCTTACACTGAATTCGTTCAAAATCTTAAAGCGCACTTAAAATTGGTGCAACCAACTCCCCCAACACGACACCTGTTCTCACGTTCTAGTCAGAAGAGACATTGTCAAAGCGTCTTTATAAGCTCCTTATGATGGACCATTTCCGGTCATCAAAAGGCAAGAAAAAATGTTTCGCCTTGAAAGTCAAAGATCGTGAAACAAACATCAGGGTCAATCGCCTAAAACCATACTTCACGAGCCGGATAATCCTCCTAATGCTGACGCTTTTCCAAACTGCTCCAACTAGAACAATCTAGCGTACCTCAAACAACTTGCACGCGCTCAGGCAGGGCTAAAATGACGCCTGCTCGTTATCGTTAACGCTCAATTCAACTCACCTTCTACAGAGAGCTTCCAACTCTACCAGAGTGGGGGAGGGGTGATGTGGCGTGTCTGTTTGCTACTCGTTTTTTTGAGAGTGACACGGTAAAACTAGCTGATTCATGATGTACGCTGTAAACAGGTACACCGGTGAACAAAGGAAAATCGTTTTTGGTCGGGTTACATGAGGTGGAACACGGAATTACAACAGAACCATTAAAAATTAAATTGTTACTTTAAAACTTAAATATATTAAAATATAATTATAAACTAAGAGACATTATTTCTTCGTTCATTATCAAGTTCCACGTTGGTAACCTGACATACCTGACTTAATGTACTTGGCCTCTAATAGGAATCTTGGTATCTCCAAGATTGATACAGTAATATCTGACCTGGTATAGAATTCACTATTAAAAAACAACCTTTAAAAATTAACATTTTTCATATAAATTCTCTAAAAGGAGATACATATGCATGTAAGTTTGAACCGGGTTAATTTGGAAAAATTAGAGAGATACACATGTTTATAAAATTTGAAGAAAATCGGGTTAATTTTATTTTAAAAGTTTCCAAAATTTGTACAAAAAGTGTTGTTCATCGAAGATACACAGGTATATAAAATTTGATTTCGGGTACATTTTGTAAAATATTTGTATTGGAGCCCCCCGAGGCCCGATGGCCCCACACTTTAATAGAAAGTTTTGTCATCACATGTTTCATTGAAATCGGGCTTTGGTAGTGGGTGATAAATTGATCGCAAGATTTCACGACAAACAAATCAACAAACAAACACACGGGCACGCGAAGTTAATATTGTTACGAAAAGTAGTTAGTAGCGCATATAATAGAATTAAAATCCTAAAATAAAACCCAATGTAAATACTGCATACTAAAAATAAGCACTTTCATGTAGCATACTTTTAGGCTGTAAGACTTTACATTATTTGAAATTTAAAATGTAACCGCCTGCAAGTTTGAATCATTGTGTACTGGTCAAACAAGTAGTCAAACCGGTTTGTGCGGTTTGCCGGGTTTCTGTAAAAGAACATGATTGAACATGTAGTCCATTATTAGAAGATGACTCATTACATATAAGTGTCGTTAGTTGTAAATAAGGGAATAAGGCTACAATTTTCTGGTCTTTTAACGATATTTCTGTCTACAATATTGTTTCTGAAAGCTTTTAATTAAGTATAAATAGAGGCGTTAGGCCGAAGTAAGATTATTAGTTGTTTGGAATTTAACCAGTGCAGTTGTAAAAGTTCTTGTAAAGTGATAAGCTATAACCAAAGAGAATGATTGTGAAGTACTAGTATCATAAGTGTTCTTGTGTACATTTAAAGTAATCACCATTATAAATTGTGAAATTGTGTTAATTTTATTGTTGTTCATTAAAATTGCTATTTGTAAATTAATTAACTTGTGTTGTGTTTTATTACATTTCGTAACAATTGGTGTCAGAAGTGGGATTTTGCAAATCGTGTAAATTGAGAGACAATAAATTTTTGCAAATTGAGAGATAGTAAAATTTTACAAATCGTTGAACAATAAATAAATTAATTGGTGATTTTACAAACTGATAAACATTAAACAATAAAATGGAAAGTGCGGTTAACATTAAATCCTATAGTTTCCAGGAGCTTAAAGAAGAGCTTGGACGGCGAGGTCTAAGTACTGCGGAAAATAAGCAAGGTTATTCCTACGATTGCAACAAGTCGTTAAAGGGGAAAGCAGCAAGCTGGTGAAGTGTTTTCAATTGTGACGGAGTAAGTGGAGAGAAAAACGGCTACTTCGGAAGAAAAGGGTGGTGTGCCAAACATGGAAGCAATGCTATTGCCCTAATACAACCAAATAACTGTAAATTTGACAAGGATAGTGAGCAAATGAACAGCAAGCTGGACCGGCAAGTGAACAATCGCAGCAACAGAGTCAGGAGAACAAATAAATGAATCTAGAATTGAGTTCCAAATGATCTAACTTTTTAGCTATTAGAATAACGGATTGTGAGTGTTTGTTTATTATGGTGATTTAACTCATTTTGTCGTGAAGGCATAACACTGGCGACAATTTGTGTTAATAATCCATTTTGAGACATACTCTTATCAATTCGGTTTAAAGAAGCGGTAAGTTGTGTTTTGTGTGTTTGTTCTGTTGTAGTTATGTGTGTTTTCAGAGTGGATCTCAGAAACATACGTGGGCTGGGAACGAATTCTTTCGCTGTGTTTAATTATGTATATGACCACAGGCCAGCAATTCTGGCACTGAGTGAAACTCAGGTATTTTATAATTCTGGTGCATCGGAATTTAATCTGCCTGGGTATAGCTTGGTGCCATTATTTTTCTCTCGACGCGGACTAGTATTCTATGTCCGGAGTTCTATGTTGCGTTTCAGCTTTTGCCTAAATTTAGCCAAAGTTCCAATCCGGAATTCAATTTCATTTGGTTCAAAGTAAAGGTACAAGAGCGCAATATTTACTAATGTTTCCCTTACAGAGGTACCCACTTAGACAGAGTTTCAACTTTTCGCGAGTTTGATGCACTGTCTGATTCAATTGCAAGAATTGTCACAATTGATGATAACACTGAAATCGTTATTGATGATTGCTAATGATTCCAAATGCCGAGATGAGTTCCGTAATAATCTTAAAGGAGTTAGAGTTGCGTTATGGACAGTCTCACACACAGGATCTAAGCGAAATACAGCTCCAGATGAAGAAACAGCAACGAGGAGAACGACTTCAAGAACTAGAGCGAGAAATAACTAAGCTAGCACGACAAGCCTATTGAGGGGTTCCGGCTGGTATCTTGGACGGATTGGCAGTGGATGCGTTCATCATTGCTATTCGAGATGAACAGTTGAAGTTTCATTTGAGGACAACATCGAGAGGAAAAACAATGAATCAAGTATTAGCGTCGGCTTTGAAGTATGAAGCAGCTAAAGCCAGTGTGTCTTCGAATTTTGTTGGGTTACGCAAGTTGAAAACAGAGGACGTCGCTTCTACACTGTGTGTTTTAGATGTCAGAAACCTGGACAGTTCATTCGGGATTGCAAGGCACTGGAAACATGATAGCCTGCGAATGATGTCAATAATCTGGAACGATTACGGCGAATAGATGCACAACATTTGAAGAAGGTGGAGCGATCGTCTTGTACAAGCTTTGCAGGGCAAAGGCTGAAGAAGACAAGGGAATATCCCAGGGTCACAATACGAAGTACAAATCTTGCAAGGGATTGCATCAGTTTGGTTGTTAATGTTGTATTGGAGAGAAGGCCTTGCGATTTTATTCTAGACACAGGAACTTCCAGATCAATTGTAAGTCCTGAAATGGTGTCTGGAGAGAAAATAAACAGAGTGCATCACTACAAGTTGAGGACAGCTACAGGAGAGTCGAGTCGAGTTTGGAGGATGATGATATCGACGTCGGTTTATTGTTGCCCGAGTGGGGAAGATGAATGCATATTGGGTCTGGACTTTATGATGGCGCACCGGATGTCACTTGATTTGAGAAAGCAAGTGCTGAGATGGCGTAATGTGGAAGTTCCGCTCAGCATGACCAGCAATCACAATGGCGGATCATTGAGGAAGAGTTGTGTCCCCGAGAACAAACAAAGTAGAAGACCGGAAATCCAAATTTGTTCAGTTGTTTCACGAATCACGGTCCAGCAGATGAAAGATCATTTGACAAGAGAGCAGCTTAGGAAAGAACAAGAGCAGGACGATTCAATTGTTCCAGTACTTCGATTGATGGAGCAAGGTGAAAGACTGGAGTGGCATGAAATTGCAACCGCAAGTCCGACAGTAAAAAGTTACTGGGCTCAATGGCAGTCATTGAGATTTAAAGATGGACTACTGGTAAGATAACGGGAATCTGCCGATGGTCGGTGTGACAAATCAAAGGTAGTGTTACCAACGAATTTGGTGAACACAGTGGAACATTAGGCGAACATTTGGGAATTAAGAGGACACTACATGAAGTAAGAAGTCGATTCTTTTGGGTCAATAGTCGCAGAGATATTGAAAACTGGTGCCGAACGTGTGCAAAATGTGCTGCAAGAAGAGAACTGCAACAAAGAGCTAAAGGGAAAACACATCGATACAAAGTTGTAACGCCAATAGTTGGGCAAGATGCAAAGGATTCCGATCGAAGACCAATGGTGATCAGTGTCCATAGATCAGTAAAGAACAACGTCGTGAATGGACGAATACAGAATCTCCTGCGTGCGAACTATGAAAAATTGCGGGAAGGAGACTTCGTTTGGCTATACAATTCCAAGACAATACAAGGGAAATTACAGAAACCACAGCAAAGTTGGGAAGAACCCTACAAGAGGAACAACGACGCAGTGTATCAGATTCAACACAACCCCAGATGTCAAAAGGAAGTTGTCTGCATCAACAGAAGGAGTGCTAAATCTGCTAGATCTGTACGTACAGAACTAAGGTGGGGGTAATGTTACGAAAAGTAGTTAGTAGCGCATATAATAGAATCCAAATCCTAAAATAAATCCCAATGTAAATACTGCATACTAAAAATAAGCACTTTCATCTAGCATACTTTTAGGCTGTAAGACTTTACATTATTTGAAATTTAAAATGTAACCGCCTGCAAGTTTGAATCATTGTGTACTGGTCAAACAAGTAGTCAAACCGGTTTGTGCGGTTTGCCGGGTTTCTGTAAAAGAACATGATTGAACATGTAGTCTATTTTTAGAAGATGACTCATTACATAAAAGTGTTGTTAGTTGTAAATAAGGGAATAAGGCTACAGTTTTATGGTCATTTCTCGATATTTCTGTCTACAATATTGGAAGTTTTTGGAAGCTTTGAATTGAGTATAAATAGGGGCGTTAGGCCAAAGTAAGATTATTAGTTGTTTGGAATTGTGCAGTGCAGTTGAAAAGTTCTTGTAAAGTGATAATGCTATAACCTAAGAGAACTATTGTGAAGTAATCATCATTATAAATTGTGAAATTGTGTTAATTTTATTGTTGTTCATTAAAATTGTTATTTGTAAATTAATTAACTTGTGTTGTGTTTTATTTGCAAAATCCTTTACGAACTCAAAAGACTGAATTTCGTAACAATATTGAAAATGTAAAAAGAAGAAAGAATTTTTTTTCGTGTCCCATTAAACATAAAATTAATAAGTATACAAAAAAATAGGAAAGGAACTAAAAATTTAACTATTGAAAAACGCACAATAAACACAAAATAACCCACTACAATTGGAACAATTAGTTTAGTCGCATCTTAGACCTACATACGTCATGCGAATCGCTTGAAAATTGCTTTGTTCCCGAAATTCCAGACCATTATGACAATATTCCAGAATTTCCATAGGAACAAGTCTTATCGTCGCATCTTAGTCGTAAATACCGAATTTCATGCGAATCGCTTGAGAAAATGCTTTGTTACCGAAATTCCAGACCATAGTGACCATATTCAAGATTTCCATAGCAACAAGTCTTATAGTCGCATCTTAGTCCTACATACCGAATATCATGCGAATCGCTTGAGAAATTGCTTTGTTCCCGAAATTCAGACCATAATGACCATATCCCAGATTTCCATAGGAACAAGTCTTATAGTCGCATCTATACCGTATTTCATTCGAATCGCTTGAGAAATTGCTTTGTTCCCGTAATTTCAGACTATAATATCCGTGTTCCAGAATTTCCATAGGAACAAGTCTTATAATCGCATCTTAGTCCTACATACTGAGTTTCATGCGAATCGCTTGAGAAATTGCTTTGTTCCCAAAATTCCAGACCATAATGCCATATTCCAGAATTTTCATAGGAACAAGTCTTATAGCCGCATCTTAGTCCTACATACCGAATTTCATGCAAATCGCTTGCGAAATTGTTTTGTACCCGAAATTCCAGACCATAAAGACCTTATTCCAGAATTCCATAGGAACAAGTCTTATAATCGCATGTTAGTCCTACATACTGAGTTTCATGCGAATCGCTTGAGAAATTGCTTTGTTCCCAAAATTCCAGACCATAATGCCATATTCCAGAATTTTCATAGGAACAAGTCTTATAGCCGCATCTTAGTCCTACATACCGAATTTCATGCAAATCGCTTGCGAAATTGTTTTGTACCCGAAATTCCAGACCATAAAGACCTTATTCCAGAATTCCATAGGAACAAGTCTTATAGCCGCATCTTAGTCCTACATACTGATTTTCATGCGAATCGCTTGAGAAATTGCTTTGTTCCCGAAATTACATCCTCACGCCCTGTTCACTCCAAAAATTTTACAAAAATTTTTGTCCATCGGAGATACGGATGTGTTTAAAATGTGAAGAAAATCGGGCTACTTTTTAAAAAATTTATATGAGCACCTCTCGGGCTTCAGCGTTCGTTCCCTCCAAAAATTTTTAAAAAAGTTTTGTCTATCGGAGATACACATGTATATAAAATTTTAAGAAAATCGGCTTAATTTCTTTTTTTAATATTTGTATGGGGCCCTGGGTCCCCAACATTTGTACAAAAAGTGTTGTCCATCGGAGACACACATGTAACGGGTGTTTTTTTGGGAGGTTTGTTTTATTTTATGACAGTTGTTTTGACAGCTCAAAGTGGCATTTCTACTCAGTATTGTTTGGCAAATCATTATGAAAAAAAAAAAAAAAAAAAAAAAAAAAAAAAAAATGACATTTGTGAAAAATAGTCGTGGTAGCCATATGCCAGAAATTGTGTTTAAATGTTAAATGCCAAAAAATTATCTACCAAATAAAAAAAAATTTTGGTCATTTCATAATTTTATATGTGTTTTATTCAAAAAAAAAATCGGCAACCTCTTAAAAAAACACGTTATATCTACAATTTGAAGAAAATCGGGTAAATTTTTTAAAATACTGTATGGAAAGTGTTGTCATCGGAGATAACCATGTGTGCAAAGTTTTAATGAAATCGGGCTTTGAGAAGTGGGTTAAAAATTGATCGCAAAAATCCACGAAAAACAAACACACGGGCACGTGAAGTTAATATAGAGAATTTAAAAATAGTACCCCACAGCGAAGAATTAATTGTGATGGACAATTAAATCTCCTGATGACATTTTTCAAATAATAAATGAAAAGAAAAGTCTGTGTCGAAATGGTTTAAATCGCTATGAATCAAATAACCGTCTGCTAAAGTCTTATATCAGATTATTGAATAAAATAATTCAGGACAAAATTGTTATCTACACTATACTTCTGTAAGTTACTTTCTACAATGAAAACTGGCAATACTACAATAAGTAAATTTAAGCAAATACATGGACGAAGGAGGAATATTATAATCAACCCTTTATATGATAGGTCAGAGATAAGATTAGACTGTTTGATGCAATGTTTTGTAAATGATAAAAAGAAAAGTGAAATATAATTAGAAAAATCTTCGAGAAAAATGTTGCTGAGCCAATATTTGCAAACACTAAAAATTCAACTGAAGTCAACATTAAAACAAATGAAATAATGCAAATTAGTGAGCCTTTAACTCAGTTTAGAGAACTTTAGGTATTAAGTTCACTCAATAGAAATACATATATTCTAAACTACTGAGAACATAAGTTCAATTATAAAAAAATTAAATAAAAAAAGTCGCCCAGAGAACATACCAATTTGTCTTATAAAAAAAGAGTAGGGTAGGCTGTGTCGAAGACACGGCCGTGGGTTTTGAGCGTGACGTCTGTCCGGGACGAAGAAAAGAAAACAAAGATCTTGTTGTCTGTGGGACATAAACACGGACGTATATATTAAAAAAAAATTCTATACTAAATACAAGTCCTACAACTTGCACCGTAGCTCATCACATACATCATCATCACATCACATTATATATAAATTATTTATAAGCGAATTTTAATGTTCATAACCACTAACTGTGAAGTGGCTGCATATTGCATATCACTGCCCAAACAGAGTAATCAGCTTTTGGTTTTAACTCATAAAACAATTTGAGTTGTTTTAACTTAAATTGGAAGAGAAGAGAAGTGAGCAGCACTAACCAATGTATCGAAATGATATGCTAAGAATGTCGCTTTGAAACATGCAGGCGTGATTAAATTTCTTTTGCATGGTTCTCTCCATTCTGTAATAGATGAAAGAGTTATTCAATTTATAAAAAAATTGAGTAATTTTAAAATAAATTTTAAGAGAAATAAAATTGAATAGAGCAGAATTTCGCTTTGATACATGCAGGCGTGATTAAATTTCTTTTGCATGGTTCTCTCTCTTCTGTAATTGATCGAAGAGTTATTTACTCTAGTTACTGTAAACATGACTAAGATAAGCGAAAAGAAAAGGAAATAGTTGCAAGGAAGCTTGCAGGTTTTCATTGTAACATGGTTCTTTTTTGAAACTTATGGTAGTTTTGTTTTTCTGCACGTCATGAGAGCACTGTATCGAGCAGAGCAGAGGACCGATAGAAAATGAACAGAGACTACACTATCACTACGGCTGCGGTAAAGAATTAAGGAGTTACGCAGCTTGTGCTGCACAAAAAATGGCAGGCAGTCGGTATGCACGAAATTGCGGCTATATTTTGAACCGACTTACAGTCTGCTTGTAGGGCGACAATTTGACATTTACATTTTGCTATTTGCATTCCATTTTAAGTAGCTGCGTAAACTGCGCAATCGATTTTTCTTTAATGCATTGGCTGAAAAGTGAATTTTTGACCAACATGCAGCATAAACTGCGCAGCGGCTGAATTCTTGACCGCAGCCTACTACTGCATATGTTTGTTTCGTTCTGCTCTGCTTGATTGTATGTTATTGAAACCACATATATGATCATCAATCACATCACATACAACAGAATAAATAATTTATAAGCTGATTTAAATGTTAATAACCACTAACTGTGAAGTTGCTGCATATTACATATTACTGCCCAAACACAGTAATGAAGCTTTTGGTTTCAACTCATAAAAAATTTGAGTAGTTTTAAATTAAATTAGAAGAGAAAAGTAGTGAGTCCTGAGTAGTGCTGCCCATGCTTCGAAATGGTATGGTAAGATTGTCGCTTTCAAACATGCAGGCCAATTATTTCTCATTAAATATCTTTTGCATTGTTCTCTTAACTGTCAGTAGTATTGTTTTCTGTTACACGACTAAACACGAGGGCACTCACTCAAAATGTTGATAGAAAGAGCGGAGCAGAGCACTGATAGGAAAATGAACAGAGACTATACATCACTACGGCTGCGGTAAAGAATTAAGTAGCTTCGCAGCTTGTGCTGCACAAAAAATGGCAGACAGTCGATATGCACGAAATTGCGGCTATATTTTGAACCGACTTACAGTCTGCTTGTAGGGCGACAATTTGACATTTACATTTTGCTATTTGCATCCCATTTTAAGTAGCTGCGTAAACTGCGCAGTCGATTTTTCTTTAATGCATTGGTTGAAAAGTGAATTTTTGACCAACATGCAGCATAAACTGCGCAGCGGATGAATTCTTGACCGCAGCCTACTACTGCATATGTTTGTTTCGTTCTGCTCTGCTTGATTGTATGTTATTGAAACCACATACATGATCATCAATCACATTACATACAACAGAATAAATAATTTATAAGCTGATTTAAATGTTCATAACCACTAACTGTGAAGTTGCTGCATATTACATATTACTGCCCAAACAGAGTAATCAGCTTTTGGTTTTAACTCATAAAAAAATTTGAGTTGTTTTAAATTAAATTTGAAGAGAAGAGAAGTGAGCAGCACTAACCAATGCATCGAAATGGTATGCTAAGATTGTCGCTTTTCAAACATGCAGGCCAATTATTTCTCATTAAATTTCTTTTGCATTGTTCTCTTATTTCTGTAACTTATAGTAGTATTGTTTTCTGTTACACGACCAAACACGAGAGCACTCACTCACAATGTTGATAGAAAGAGCAGAGCAGAGCACTGATAGGAAAATGAACAGAGACTATACTATCACTACGGTTGTGGTAAAGAATTAAGTAGCTTCGCAGCTTGTGCTGCACAAAAAAATGGCAGGCAGCGGTATGCACGAAATTGCGGCTATATTTTGAACCGACTTACAGTCTGCTTGTAGGGCGACAATTTGACATTTACATTTTGCTATTTGCATCCCATTTTAAGTAGCTGCGTAAACTGCGCAGTCGATTTTTCTTTAATGCATTGGCTGAAAAGTGAATTTTTGACCAACATGCAGCATAAACTGCGCAGCGGCTGAATTCTTGACCGCAGCCTACTACTGCATATGTTTGTTTCGTTCTGCTCTGCTTGATTGTATGTTATTGAAACCACATACATGATCATCAATCACATCACATACAACGAATAAATAATTTATAAGCTGATTTAAATGTTCATAACAATTTATTGTGAGGTGGGTACATATTAAATATATCATATCACTGCACAAACATAGTAATGCAGTTGCGTCGATAGTAGTAGGAGAAGTAAGAGCTGTTAAAAAAATATGTGCGTGTAATCTTTACGCGCGGTTGGATTGAAATTCTTTGACGTTGTGGCCAATATTACGATTAAATTAAAAGGCACGAGTCGCTTGAGAAATTGCTTAGTTCCCGAAATTCCAGACCATAATGATCATACTCCAGAATTCCCATAGGAAGAAGTCTTATTGCCGCATATTAGTCCTGCATTCCGAATTTCATTTCAATCGCTTGAGAAATTGCTTTGTTCCAGAAATTCCAGACCATAATAATCAAATTCAAGAATTTCCATAGCAAGAAGTCTTAAGCCGGAACTATAATGTAATTTCATCTCTTTACGCTAGTGTCAAAACCCGACGATTAAATGAGCGAATAAAATGAAAATGTATGCTGCGCCCATAATAGCGTTCGCAATACTTTCGTTACTTTGCCAATCGATTAGATGTGCGCTGGCGAGCGCATTTTCAAAAGAAAACTTGACAGTTGTCATATGTTATTTCGTCGAGGTGACAAAACTACATTTTGGTCGGATGAGAAACTTTAGAATCTTTGGAAAGCATTTCGTCGGATTTTGACTTTAACGTAAGGGGGCGAAATTGCATTATAGTTTAGCCTTTATAGTCGCATCTTAGTCCTACATTCCGAATTTCATGCGAATCGCTTGAGAAATTGATTTATTCCAGAAATTCCAGACAATAATGATCATATTCCAGAATTTCCATAGGAAGAAATCTTATAGTCACATCTTAGTCCTACATTTCGAATTTCATGCGAATCGCTTGAGAAATTGCTTTATTCCAGAAATTCCAGACAATAATGATCATATTCCAGAATTTTCATAGGAAGAAATCTTATAGTCACATCTTAGTCCTACATTTCGAATTTCATGCGAATCGCTTGAGAAATTGCTTTATTCCAGAAATTCCAGACAATAATGATCATATTCCAGAATTTCCATAGGAAGAAATCTTATAGTCACATGTTAGTCCTACATTTCGAATTTCATGCGAATCGCTTGAGAAATTGCTTTATTCCAGAAATTCCAGACAATAATGATCATATTCCAGAATTTCCATAGGAAGAAATCTTATAGTCACATCTTAGTCCTACATTCCGAGTTTCATACGAATCCCTTGAGAAATGGCTTGGTTCCAAAAATCCCAGACCCTATTGGCCAGATCCTAGAATTTCCATAGGAAAAAGTCTTATAGTCACATATTAGTCCTACATTCCGAGTTTTATACGAATCCCTAGATAAATGGCTTGGTTCCAAAAATTCCAGACCCTATTGGCCAGATCCCAGAATTTCCATAGGAACAAGTCCTATAGTCACATATTAGTCCTACATTCCGAGTTTCATACGAATCCCTTGAGAAATGGCTTGGTTCCAAAAATCCCAGACCCAATTGGCCAGATCCAAGAATTTCCATAGGAACAAGTCTAATAGTCACATATTAGTCCTACATTCCGAGTTTCATACGAATCCCTTGAGAAATGGCTTGGTTCCAAAAATCCCAGACCCAATTGGCCAGATCCCAGAATTTCCATAGGAACAAGTCCTATAGTCACATATTAGTCCTACATTCCGAGTTTCATACGAATCCCTTGGGAAATGGCTTGGTTCCAAAAATCCCAGACCCAATTGGCCAGATCCCAGAATTTCCATAGGAAGAAATCTTATAGTCACATCTTAGTCCTACATTTCGAATTTCATGCGAATCGCTTGAGAAATTGCTTTATTCCAGAAATTCCAGACAATAATGATCATATTCCAGAATTTCCATAGGAAGAAATCTTATAGTCACATGTTAGTCCTACATTTCGAATTTCATGCGAATCGCTTGAGAAATTGCTTTATTCCAGAAATTCCAGACAATAATGATCATATTCCAGAATTTCCATAGGAAGAAATCTTATAGTCACATCTTAGTCCTACATTCCGAGTTTCATACGAATCCCTTGAGAAATGGCTTGGTTCCAAAAATCCCAGACCCTATTGGCCAGATCCTAGAATTTCCATAGGAAAAAGTCTTATAGTCACATATTAGTCCTACATTCCGAGTTTTATACGAATCCCTAGATAAATGGCTTGGTTCCAAAAATTCCAGACCCTATTGGCCAGATCCCAGAATTTCCATAGGAACAAGTCCTATAGTCACATATTAGTCCTACATTCCGAGTTTCATACGAATCCCTTGAGAAATGGCTTGGTTCCAAAATTCCCAGACCCAATTGGCCAGATCCAAGAATTTCCATAGGAACAAGTCTAATAGTCACATATTAGTCCTACATTCCGAGTTTCATACGAATCCCTTGAGAAATGGCTTGGTTCCAAAAATCCCAGACCCAATTGGCCAGATCCCAGAATTTCCATAGGAACAAGTCCTATAGTCACATATTAGTCCTACATTCCGAGTTTCATACGAATCCCTTGGGAAATGGCTTGGTTCCAAAAATCCCAGACCCAATTGGCCAGATCCCAGAATTTCCATAGGAAGAAATCTTATAGTCACATCTTAGTCCTACATTTCGAATTTCATGCGAATCGCTTGAGAAATTGCTTTATTCCAGAAATTCCAGACAATAATGATCATATTCCAGAATTTCCATAGGAAGAAATCTTATAGTCACATCTTAGTCCTACATTCCGAGTTTCATACGAATCCCTTGAGAAATGGCTTGGTTCCAAAAATCCCAGACCCTATTGGCCAGATCCTAGAAATTCCATAGGAAAAAGTCTTATAGTCACATATTAGTCCTACATTCCGAGTTTTATACGAATCCCTAGATAAATGGCTTGGTTCCAAAAATTCCAGACCCTATTGGCTAGATCCTAGAATTTCCATAGGAACAAGTCCTATAGTCACATATTAGTCCTACATTCCGAATTTCATGCGAATCGCTTGATAAATTGCTTTGTTCAAAAACTCTAGTTCCTCATGACCAAATCCCATTGGATATTAAAAAACGTTACTTAAAATCTGTTAAAAACGTAACTTAACATCTGTTAAAAAAACGTTACTTAACATCTGTTAAAAACGTAACTTAACATCTGTTAAATAAGTAACTTAACATCTGTTAAATAGTGACATTTAACATTTGAGTTTTTGAACATGTACCCCCTTAAACCTTGGAGTGAGACGTTGTCACGTCAAAAGACAAAATTATATTTCAATGAATTCCCTGTAGTTTTATTGAATCAGTATGTATATTAATATTAGTATTGTATTGCACACAATATTGAAATGACGCAGCGGTAGCGAACAGCACAAAGCACAGAGCTCAGACTTTGCCGTGATCTGATGCGATATAGCGATATTTAAAAATTGTATATTGGGGTCCCCAAGGGGCCGATCGCTCCAAATTTTTACAAAAAGTTTTTACATTTTTACAAGACACACATGTGTACAAAATTTAAAGACAATCGGATAAATTTTGTAAAATATTTGTATGAGAGCCCCCCGAACCCGAGGTCCGAGGGGCCTCAAATTTTAATAGAAAGTATTGTCACCGGAAATATTTAATAAAATCGGGCCATGGGAAGTGGGCTAAAAATTGATCAGAAAATCTGACCAGCCAGCCAGCCAGCCAACCAGCCAGCCACGTGCACGCGAAGTTAATATAGAGAATTAAAAAATATCTACTTTATCGTGCTGCTTAAACATAAAGAAAGCGTTCGACTCTGTATGGATCAACGGTTTACTTTATAAATTTAACATTTATAATTTTGATAACTCTTTGATTAAACTTATTGGTGTAATGTAATGTAATGTAATGGCAGGATCGCCATGTAATGAGATGGGATATCTCGTCACTAAAATGTCTTGTAGCTGAATTGAATACATTCACTACGTCAATCGAGGATTCTGAGATCTATGGTCGAAGTTGTGTTTGTGGGGTTGACCTGTATACGCGAATGGTCATTCACAATATTGGATATGGTGGTCCTTGTGAAGTGTGTGAGCGTTTTGAAATAGAAAAAAGGCAAAGTTTCCCGTTAGGAGGCCAGATTAACTCTGATTTTATTCTTAAAAATGTGTCTGTGGTGTTACACTACATTGGTTCATTTCTTAAAAATAGATTCTTTGCAATTTAAACACAAGAAGAAAACTCAGTTCTTTTTAGAACACACTTTAGGGCTCTCCGGGGTTCCATACATGGTCCTATACCATATAATATTTTTCTCTTAGACATACCAATTCCAACTGAACCAGAAAAAATTATCTGCTATGCGGATGATGGGTTAATATCATCAGAGGCTAAACTCTCCACAATGGAAAAAAATATTAAAAACCATCTTAAAAGAATCAAAGTTAGTTCTCCCAAATAAACACTGAAAAATCAGAAGCCATTACGATGCTTGGAACGAAATCCAGCTATCGCAATGTCCGGAAAAATTTAGCTTTACTTCTATTTAACTTAACGACCCCTTTTTGTCTGTATTTTCGACCACTTTGAGGTCCTTTTTAACCACCTTCCACACGACATAGAGAGCTGAAATTTTCTGACTAAGTCCAAAATATCATTTTTATATTCCGAGTATGACGCGTGTCGCGTGTGGCACGTGTGATGGGTTAAAATTTGTTTTCTACTTCTTTGAGGTCCTTTTAATCCACTTTCCACATGACCTACAGAGTATCTAAGTCCAAAATAACATTTTTTATATTCCACGTATGACGCGTGTCACGTTTTGTGTGTGGCACATGTGATGGTTTGAAATCGCGCCATTTTCTCGTTTTTTTGAGATATTTTATAACCACCTTTGGCACGAAATAAAGGGCTGAAATTTTATGAGCGGCTCAATGTCAGGAGCCAATTTTGATATCCCGCTTTTGACGCGAGTGACGTGTGGCGCGTGTTAAGCGTGGAAAAAAAATGCTTTGAAATTGCTCCGACCTTAAAATCAGATATTTTGGCGATTATAACCAAATAATAGTCGACTGTGTGGCGTGTTTCGATGCATATATATATAAAAGTTTGTACCCGAAAAACGAAGTTTTTTTACATTTACTTGTTTGTTTGTGATTTGTCAATGTTCCAGTGTTCCCAGTTCTGAGCTATGTTTAAAGTTTCAAGTCTCTAGCTCAATGGAAAGTTAGTTTAAAATCAATTACAAATTTCCACCCGCACAGATAGACATACACGAAAGCGAGCTTATAAAAACGTTTTAAAATAGAACTTTTGTGGGGATGTAAAATAAGTAACTAAAAAGGCAAAAGAAAAAGCAATTGTTTTAGACAGGTATTGAAACCAACGAAAAACTTTCCATTAACATAAAGAAAATTATTTTTAAACAAATGGTGTGGCCAACCTTGTCTCATGGTTCTCCAATTTGGTACCAGTCTCCTTCTGCGAACATTGAATTAATTAGAATAACTGGAAGAAAATGTTTGGACATACTTGCAATATTAACGACACAATTGATAACAAAAAATAGACTAATAAAAAATTATATAATTTTGGGGCTCCCATACAAATATTTCACAAAATTTACCCGATGGACAGCACTTTTTGTAAAAATTTGGAAGTGATCGGGCCCCGGAGTCGAGTGGCTCCCATACCCATACATATTTTATAAAGAAAAGTTCCCGATACACATGTGTATCTTCGATTAGAGAATTTACAAGAAAAATTTTAATTTTTATGGGCTGATTTTTATATTGTATTATGTATTTGGTAATAACCGCCAAATTATATGTTTTTTAGGTCGGGCCTATTTCAAAGTATTTTCTTTTTTCCACACATCACACGCAACACGCAACTCGTGGGATATCAAAATTAGCCCGACATTGAGTTGCTGACAAAATTTCAGCCCTATAGGAAAAAGGACCTAAAAGAAGTCGAAATAAAATTCCAACAGACCAACAGGGGTCAAGTCTAGTTAAATAAAAGTTTTTAAAAATCGTTGTTGAGGAAATATGTCGCTAGTCGGCTCAGTTCGCTCAAAACCGGTTTACCTGTTTAGTTCTTAACATACGAATTTTTTTCTTAACTTAAACTTAAATTAACAGAAATAATATATTTTTTAATCCTTTATAAATCTAAAATTATGATATTTTTATTAGAAATAAGATTTAAATTTTTCTTTAAAGGGTTGAATTGAATTTTGAAGATCAGATTTTACCCAAAAGAGCCATATGTCTCCAAATAAAACCACTCATGACAATTTCAAAACTGAAGGAAATGGTTCAAGAAGATTTTAAAATTCCAACTAATTTTCAAAAGTGGCTTACTGACGATGGAATTATCTCCGATGAGAACAAAACATTATTGGAGTGTGGAGTAAAACATAACTTATCATATTTGCAGTTACATGTTTGTAAAAACTCATATTCAAAACTTTCAAATATTTTAGATGCTTCTTGCCTACAGCAAAAAAACGAAATTGGTAAAAAATATTATAATTTAAACAAAATCATTTGTGAAAATTCACGTAAAAGTAAAGATGGTGCTATACCTTGTATTGGATACTTAAAGCTTACACAGTCATCTACAATCCATAAGGACATTAATGAAACTTCATTCAAAGAATACGAGTATGTCGATAAACGAACCTCAGTCACATCAGAAATCAAAAACGACTTAAATATATCTACAAATAGTTTCAGTCAAAATTCTAACAGCATATTAAACATTATAGAAGATAATGTGCCATTGTTTGGCGGACAAAGTGATAATCCAGTTCCCATCGTCCAGAAAACGCTTAAAGATTTATATAGCCCTAACATTACACGAAACAAATACCGGGGTGTAGATAATTTTAATCCCCATCGAAGAGAAAATGCTAGTAAATCAGTGTATGTTCCTGAAAAACGAATATCTAGCAAAGAAACAAGTAATATTTCGCCAAAGTCAACATACCCTATAAACCACTACCTTGAAATAGTGAAGTTGGATTCATCTGATATAGTTCCAAACGGTGAAGCATTCGTATGCCCAGTTTGCTTTGTTGAAGTCAAGAAATACAATGGTGTAGTGCTGCGAGAATGTTTGCATACTTTCTGCAGGGAATGTCTTGCAAGTTGTATAATCTACTCTGAGAATGTATTAGTTAAGTGCCCGTACTTGGATAAACAATACAGCTGCGAATGTAACTTACAGGAACG
Source organism: Nephrocerus scutellatus (assembly GCA_947095585.1). NCBI lineage: Eukaryota > Metazoa > Arthropoda > Insecta > Diptera > Pipunculidae > Nephrocerus > Nephrocerus scutellatus. The sequence continues at coordinate 49,750,456 of OX352764.1, forward strand.
CGAGATAAAATCGTTAGTTAGTATAGAGTTGTATGAAAATCATTTGGAGAAATCTGTACGGGAAGCCGAGCACAAAATTAAGAATACGTTTCACTGTAAAACACATAATTGCCGAGGATGGTGTATTTTTGAAGACAAAGCTGATCAATTTAAGTGTCCAGTCTGCAAAATAACAAATTGTTTAAAATGTCGGGTATGTAGTACTTTAACCCATTAAGAGCCGAATGTCTTTAAAACAAAAAATATTTAGGTTCATTTTTTTTATTTTAAGGAAAAACACATAATGTACCTAAAAATATAAAAAAAACTGCAGGAAAAATATGTAAAGTAGGGTTTTAGGACCTGTACCCAAGCGGGAACAATGGCACAATGCATGCTCATTTTTTTGTTAAATGAAACAATTTGAAACACTCTGTCTCTACGCAAAGAGCTACGTCGCATTGCTCGCAAGTCCATCCTATTCGGTTATGACATTGTCGACAGCGTAGTTGTTTAGCTATTCGCTTCGGAAAATGGTTTCCACTAGTAAATGCTACAGAGGGAACTACTGATCGCTTGGATGACGCTGAAGGCTGTGTATACTGACGAACAATAGCACGATGAAACTGCAATAAGTCTATGTTGTTGTTGTAGACCATTTTATGCAACTTTCATGCATTGACCATCACGGAATTTTTCATTACTGTAAAAAGTGGCCACCACCACTTTTTGCCGCGAAATTTAATTCGGTAATTATTAATGGCTTGATCATGAAGGTCAACGCCTCCCATCCCTGAATTGTACTCTGCGATCATTTTCGGCTGCTTTACATTTACTTTTTCCTTCGAGCACCATCGATTGACGGAATGCATCGGTTCGATACCTTCAAAGTTTGAGCCAACACTCACAGCGCTGTTGTCATTCCATTTCACAAAAAGTATTTTATTGGCAGTATCGTATCTATGATCATAGAATCCTCTTTTTTCTTTTTTGAACTCTGCATTCGATTTCAGTGGACATTTTTTTGTTCTAGACTCGCGTACAGTCCCGATAGCTCGAAAGCCTTTTTGTTTCAGCAAAACAAGCAGATCATGTGACGTAAAAAAATTATCAAAAAATACAATGTGATCTGAAGGATTGGTAACTTTGTCCAAAAAAAACAACTCTGGATCCAAGCGGCATTTGCTGTTTTGCCATAGTGACGTTTTTGGTTCCACAGTAGGTTTCGAATTGGTACAAATAACCACAACTGCTCGTCAGCATCCAATTTTTAAAGCCAAATCTTACAGGCTCGCCTCTAATGAATTGCTTCGAAGAGTGGCTTCCGTAGTATTTTACCATCGACTCATCAACCGAAAGTTTTTCATGTATGTATCCAAACTGGCAACATTTTTCGTTTAGAAGGGTTGCTAGAGGCCTTATTTTTGCCCTTTTGTCGGTGAGAACCAAATTATTGTTGTCAGCAAGGTGGAGATATTTTTTGATTTCCTTGAATCTGGTTCGGGACATATTGCTAGCAAAAATTGGTACACCGGTGTCTTCATCTGTTTGCCAGTACATGCTCTCTCTTGGCATAGAGTGATCGCCGCTGTAAAGCAAAATACCCAAAAAAACTTTCAAATCGTCTTCGTTGAATGAAAAATTATGGGCATTAGACTGTGCTGCATAAATGCGAGATTGCTCAACAATCAAATTTACTACTTCATCATCAAATAAAGTTTCAAAAATTTCAAGTTCCGACTTCCCATCCAATGTAGTTACCATGTTTACTTTTTGTACCAAAAAAACACTGCTTTTTGGCATTTCAATTGCACATGGTTTCTTGGACCATTTTGGAAAATTTTCACAACGCTTACGGTGTGCATTCTGCGCCGTAGCTCTTGAAGCGGTAAATCTTTACTGTCACTGTCACTGCTACAAAACACCTCTACTTCACCTGGAACATCTTGCGGCATGGTGCAAGCAACAAGATCTTCAGCATCCACCACCCTCCTCCACATCCGTATTATAATCTGGATCTGGTGGAAGCAACACAATGTCGAAATTGTTATGGCTTGAAGAAGTTTCAACGAAGTCTAAGGCGCGTCCTAAGTTCTGAAAGTTTCTGCCGTAAAAACTTGATGGTTTGATGCTTTGAAATTCCATATCAATGTGAATATTTATCTAGAAAAATATGTGTACCTTATTAGCCATTGTACCCAAGCGAGTACAGTACTTTTAATACTTACCGAATGCTATCAAAAGAATTTTTTTTCAATAAAACTTATCTACAATATGAAAACACAATTTGTTGACGTTCAAAATTCAGTTATAATGATTTCAATTACAATGCGAATTTCCTTTGACGCTGACAAATGATGACTAGCCTACTGAAATCGCGCAAAACTGACTAACACGAAGCAAAAGAAAGCAAACTAGAAAATAACGATTTTCGCTGCAGTTTTTTTGTGTAGGCGAAATTGTAAAGCACAATTTGCGTGAGCGAAACAAAAAAAAACTGCCCAAAAACTCTTTACGTTTCAGCTTAACGGCTATTTGAAAATGACTATTTTTTTTGTACCCGCTTGGGTACAATGGCTACTAATGGGTTAATGTCGTTTTTTTTTTCTTTGAGAAATCTGCGCTCGAGCTCGAATTTTTTCTCGGCAAATCGAACAAGAACGGCGTGTTGTTGTTGTAGTTAGTGAAAAGAGGGGTAAATATCCCACAATACACAGATCTGTTTCGCTCTACGGTAGTTTGGTTGTTTTCAATGCACAGAAAAGGTTATTTTTAACAAAAATCTTTTTTATGGTCATCTTTAAAAACAATTTAATTTCAATAAATTAAATTAGAAAATCTGGCTAAGGTTTAGCTACGTCGGAATGTTATTTTATCACCATGCACCGGGAACGGTGTCAATTTAATAAACCTCGATTCTTCTCTGAATAACTTAAAACTTAGAAGAAGTAGAAAATCTTCGTTTTCAATATCCATTACTAAGTTTGTAATATGTATCTAAAGACTGAACAATTTGTTCATATATCTCAAAATTTAGATCGTTCATGATGGTCTAAGCTGCAAACAATACAAAGATAGATTGAAAAATGATGTTGGTGGTGATGTCGTTGCAAAGGAAACAAGAGATATGCTGAAAGAAATAATTCAAAGCGGCGAAGCCATGAACTGTCCCACATGTCAGGTAAGACATGAAAGATTTTTAAAGTGAACTAAGCGAAATTATGTACGAGTATCAAGGGGTATTTATAGATACTTAGATATTGGTTTTAAGGTTTCAGAAACACATTATAAATTTATTTGTTAACAGGTGATAATACTGAAAAAATGGGGATGTGATTGGCTGACGTGCTCTATATGTAAGACTGAGATATGTTGGGCTACACGTGGACCGCGTTGGGGTCAACGCGGTAAGGGTGATAACTCTGGAGGATGCAAATGTGGAGTCGATGGAAAAAAATGTCATATAAATTGCAATTACTGCCATTAGAAAATTAATTTATTACATCTTAATAACAAAACATTAACAATAAAAAAATTAGTCCTTAATTAGAAATTCACATTGTATGCAAATTACTTACAGAATGCTGGTTTTTAGTTTTTAACCAATTTTTAGATTTGAAAGTTACTCGAATGTAAGAGTAACTTGTTAAGATACCGACATTTGAATGAACAAAAAGTTTGATAGCTGGGGTGTTTGGGGGCTGTGTTTTTAGATGTTTCTTGAGAAGAACCGGTCTACCAGAACAATACAAAAAATTTTAAATGTAACAATTTTATGTTATAATGTAGCAGCGCTAAGAAAATAGCAAATATTTAAAGACTTTTTTAACTACATTAAAGAATTTAATATTTTTCCTTTATTTTAAATTCATTTACTAGATAATGAAGATGTTATATTAGGATTCTTTCCTGGATTGTTAATATAGTTATTTGGCGCGACAGACCGTTGCGGTCCAAGGCCTTGCTTATCGTGACCATTTGTGTTTGTGCATGTATATTTTTGCACACAAATGGAAGAGGGACCTACAATTTAATGCCGTATCCGAACGTCGAATTGAGAAGCTTTCCGTGAAAAGTTATTGCATTCGGATGTTTGTCGGACATTCGCGAGGTGGGACCGTGAAAAATACTTTTGGTCTTTTCTGGGATTCGAACCTCGAACCTCCTGCTCAGAGGTCCATGCAATAAGCACTGAGCCACGACGCCCATGGATTATTATGAATTAAATAGCTGTGGTAAAAACAAGCTAATTTGGAAGTGGTGAAATATTTGAGAAGTAAAGTTTTACTTCAAAAGAATGGTATAGAAGGAGCTTATAATCAGCATATATCTTACTTATCTGTGACTTAAATGGAAGGATAGTCATGACATGACAAAATAACTGTGAAATCGGATTGGGTACAACATGGATATATTGTACCGCAACTCTAAAGATGAAATCTGAGACGCCAAACGAACCGCAAATTTTTATTTAGGAGAAACATTTGATTATCGATTGATGAAAGCTGAGGATGTGGTTCTTTGGGGAGTATATATTTCTGCGCGTGTGGTGGCTAGTAAGGGGTTAGACTAACACCCAAGGAGCTTTTGTTTCGACTTTAAAATCCTCTTCTAAATGAAATAAATGTTTTTAAAATTCAATTGATTTTAATTTAAAAAAAAAATAAAAGGATTGGTTAAACGTTTAATACATTTTAAAAGATTGTTACTTACATGTGTTCAATCTCCACGCTCCTTCCCCATGAACGTATTTGATTATCAGGAAACTATTTGCAAATTAAAGCTGTCTTTTATTTGCCGAGGAATAAGGAATTACAAGAACAATTGCATTTCGAGATTTTCAAGGTTATTATCTATATATATAAAATAGAGAATTTATTTGTACAGGGTGGCTGAGACCAAGTGTTACCAAATGAAAACGCTGTAATTTTTTAATTTTGATTATTTTTTATTGAAATTTCGTGGAATATGTTGAAAACATATTACATTTTATGAAAAACATGTTACTGCTCGATATGACCTCCTTTGGCTCTGATTATTTGATTCAGAAAGAACACGAACATTGAAGGCCTTGGCCGAACGTGATGAGATTCCAAAAATGGTCTTTTCTGATGAGAAAATTTTCACCATCACCAACAGTATGTGATGAATAAACAAAATGATCGTGTTTGGTTAGAGCACAAGTCCAACGATAATTTGGACACAAGAGTTGCCATGCGCAAGCAATCACCAGCTTATGTTATGGTTTGGGCTGCAGTGACTGCAGATGGACGCACTCCTCTGGTTTTCATCGAACATGGAGTCAAGGTAAACCAAGAGGTGTTTATTCATATGTATATTTGACTAGCGAAAACACTCGGCATAGAAGAATATTTCCTTTTCACACGCCCATAGACGAAAGTGACTGCTTCATACGCTATAAACTAGCTTCGAAAGTAGCTTTTACACACTCTAGTAAACTGCACTCACAGCGAACACACATTCTCACATTTCTGCTTCTCTCTCGATTTAGCAGAAAAACAGGTTTGGACGTGTGAAACATAGCGTACATTACTCGCAGAAAAGTGCTCATCGTGCTCGTTAGATTGTCAAGCTTCGACCTCGCACGATAAACTCCACTTTCCTTGCTCGTTATGTAATATACTATTAATCATTTCTACATTACTAAAAAAACTGTGATGCACTTAAGAGCTCAAACCATGGAATTTGTATAATTCTACTCTTGGACAGCAGAATTGCATTTCCTATGATGTTATTCAAGATTGTAGTTATTCAAAAGAGAAAGATCAATACTACTGGTATTTTTTTACGATTAAAGAGGCATATATGTGCCTCTTACAAAGTTACAAGTTTCAAGCGACCTTGATAATGGCTACTCTTCTCTTTGCAACGCTGTTCTTCATGTGAATACAGTGTAGAAACACTAATCAGACGTATTTTATGAAACGCGCCAGTTGGCGGCAGTCAAAAAGGCGAGAACGTAAGTTGTGTAGTGAAAAAGAGAAAATTTCGTATGGTTTTTGCTCTTTTTTCCACCAAAACATCAATATTTTGTAAGGATCTGTGCTTCAAGAAAGCGAGCGAGGATTTTGTTAATTCTGTAAAAAAAGCAAAAACGGCTGTATTTTTAACATGTGAATACAGTGTAGAAAAAATAAACATTTTATGAAACGCGCTAACTGGTGGTACTGAAAAAAGTGAGAAACGTAAGTTGTAGTAGATTTTTCTCTTCTTTTCTCTAATTTTGTTAATTTTTAAGCAGGGCTGGGGGAGGCGAGGCAGGCGATATTAGAGTCGGACACACCGTTTTTGGTATCGCCGAGACGAATAGTGTTGGTAGTATACTCCTATGGGTGAGTTATATTTCCGGCGATCTATATGAGTTTTGATTCCAGGGTTTTTGGGGTCGCTGGGGTGATGGTAAGACAGCTCTAGGGGGATGGGGTCGATAACTGAGGGGGTTGGGCTGACCGATATTAGTGTCGATTCTTATGGTTTTCGGGGTCGCTGAGTTTAATGGTAATGGTAAGACAGCTCTAGGGGGATGGGGCGATAACTGTGGTGGGGGGGGGGTTACCGATATTAATGTCGATTCTATGGTTTTTGGGGTTGCTGAGTTGAATGGTGATGGTAAAACGGCTCTATTGGGAGGCGGTCGATAGCTTAGGGGGGAGGTGACCGATGTAAGTGCCGATTCTATGGTTTTCGGGGTCGCTCCGTTGAATGGTGATGGTAAGACAGCTCTAGGGGGATGGGGTCGATAAATGAAGAGGGGGGAACCGATGTTAGTGTCAATTTTATGGATTTCTTGGTCGCTGACTTTAATGTTGATGGTAAGACAGCTCTAGGGGCATGAGGTCGATAACTGAGGGGGGTGGTGGGTGACCGATATTAGTGTTGATTTTATGGTTTTCGTGGTCGGTTACCAATATTAGTGCTGATTTTATGGTTTTTGGGTCGCTGAGTTGAATGGTGATGGTAAGACAGCTCTATTGGGATGGGGTCGATAACTGCCGTGTGGGGGGGGGGGTACTGATATTAGTACCGATTCTATGGTTGTCGGGGTCGCTGAGTTGAATAGTGATGGTAAGACAGCTCTAGGGAATGGGGTCGATAACTGAGGGGGGGAGGGGGGTTACCGATATTAGTGCCGATTGTATGGTTTTCGGGGTCGCTAAGTTGAATGTTGATGGCAAGACAGCTCTAGGGGGATGGGGTCGATAACTGAGGGGTGGGAGTGTTACCGATATTCGTGCCGATTCTATGGTTTTCGGGGTCGCTCCGTTGAATGGTGATGTTCTATAACTGAGGGGGGGAGGGTTTACCAATATTAGTGCTGATTTTATGGTTTTCGGGGTCGCTGAGTTGAATGGTGATGGTAAGACAGCTCTATTGGGATGGGGTCGATAACTGCCGTGTGGGCGGGGGTACTGATATTAGTGCCGATTCTATGGTTTTCGGGGTAGCTGAGTTTAATGGTGATGGTAAGACAGCTCTAGGGGTATGGGGTCGATAACTGAGGGGTGGGTGGGTTACCGATATTAGTGCCGATTCTATGGTCGTTGGGGTCGCTGAGTTGAAGGTGATGGTAAGACAGCTCTAGGGGAAGAGGTCGATAACTGAGGGGGGGGGGGTTACCGATATTAGTGCCGATTGTATGGATTTCGGGGTCGCTGAGTTGAACGGTGATGGTAAGACAGCTCTAGGGGAATGAGGTCGATAACTGAGAGGGGGGTTACTGACATTAGTGCCGATTCTATTGTTTTCGGGGTCGCTGAGTTGAATGGTGATGGTAAGACAGCTCTAGGGGGATTGGGTCGATAACTGTGGGGGGGGGGGTTACCGATATTAGTGCTTATTCTATGGTTTTCGGGGTCGCTGAGTTGAATGGTGATGGTAAGACAGCTCGGGTTACCGATATTAGTGCCGATTCTATGGTTTTCGGGTTCGCTAAGTTGAATGTTGATGGTAAGACAGCTCTATGGGGATGGGGTCGAAAACTGAGGGGTAGGGGTGTTACCGATATTCGTGCCGATTCTATGGTTTTCAGGGTCGCTCCGTTGAATGGTGATGTTCTATAACTGAGGGGGGAGGGTTTACCAATATTAGTGCTGATTTTATGGTTTTCGGGGTCGCTGAGTTGAATGGTGATGGTAAGACAGCTCTATTGGGATGGGGTCGATAACTGCCGTGTTGGGGGGGGGGGGGGTACTGATATTAGTGCCGATTCTATGGTTTTCGGGGTCGCTGAGTTTAATGGTGATGGTAAGACAGCTCTAGGGGGATGGGGCCGATAACGATAACTGAGGGGTGGGTGGGTTACCGATATTAGTGCCGATTCTATGGTTTTCGGGGTCGCTGAGTTGAATGTTGATGGTAAGACAGCTCTAGGGGGATGGGGTCGATAACTGTTGTGGGGGGTTACCGATATTAGTGCCGATTATATGGTTGTAGGGGTCGCTGAGTTGAAGGTGATGGTAAGACAGCTCTAGGGGAATGAGGTCGATAACTGAGAGGGGGGTTACTGATATTAGGGCCTATTCTATGGTTTTCGGGGTAGCTGAGTTGAATGGTGATGGTAAGACAGCTCTAGGGGGATTGGGTCGATAACTGTGGGGGGGGGGTTACCGATATTAGTGCTTATTCTATGGTTTTCGGGGTCTCTGAGTTGAATGGTGATGGTAAGACAGCTCTAGGGGAATGGGGTCGATAACTAAGGGGTGGGGGGGGTGGTGGTACCGATATTAGTGCCGATTCTATGGTTTTCGGGGTCGCTGAGTTTAATGGTGATGGTAAGACAGCTCTAGGGGAATGAGGTCGATAACTGAGAGGGGGGTTACTGATATTAGTGCCAATTCTATGGTTTTCGGGGTCGCTGAGTTGAATGGTGATGGTAAGACAGCTCTAGGGGGATTGGGTCGATAACTGTGGGGGGGGTTACCGATATTAGTGCTTATTCTATGGTTTTCGGGGTCGCTGAGTTGAATGGTGATGGTAAGACAGCTCTAGGGGAATGGGGTCGATAACTAAGGGGTGGGGGGGGGGTGGTACCGATATTAGTGCCGATTCTATGGTTTTCGGGGTCGCTGAGTTGAATGGTGATGGTAAGAGCTCTAGGGGGATGGGGTCGATAACTGGGAGGGGGGTTACCGATATTAGTGCCGATTCTATGGTTTTTTGGGTCGCTGAGTTGAATAGTGATGGTAAGACAGCTCTAAGGAATGGGGTCGATAACTGAGGGGGGGGGGGGTTTCCGATATTAGTGCCGATTCTATGGTTTTCGGGGTCGCTGAGTTGAATGTTGATGGTAAGACATTTTCATTTAATTTAGGAATTTTATTTTTTTTATGTTGTACTAGAATAGGGGTGTATACAGTAATAATTGTTGGATGATCTTCTAATTCATATTATTCTTTATTAGGAGGATTGCGGGCTGTAGCTCAAACTATTTCTTATGAAGTTAGTTTAGCTTTAATTATAATATCATTTATTTTTTTAATTGGGGGTTATAATATATTAATATTTTTTAATTATCAAATTTATATTTGATTTTTATTTATTTTATTTCCTATAGATTTAGTTTGATTTAGAATTTCATTAGCAGAAACTAATCGAACGCCATTTGATTTTGCTGAAGGGGAATCAGAATTAGTTTCTGGATTTAATGTTGAGTATAGAAGAGGAGGTTTTGCTTTAATTTTTTTAGCAGAATATTCTAGAATTTTATTTATGAGAATATTATTTTGTGTATTATTTTTAGGGGGGGATATTTTTTCATTAATTTTTTATATAAAATTAAGATTTATTTCTTTTATATTTATTTGGGTTCGTGGGACTTTTCCTCGATTTCGTTATGATAAATTAATATATATATAGCTTGAAAATCTTTTCTGCCTTTTTCTTTAAATTATTTGATATTTTTTATTGGGTTTAAAATCTTTACGTTTTCTTTAATATAGTTAATTTATTTAAGTAAAGTTAATAGAAAATTTAATTTCTATCTTATATTTTCAAAATATAAGCTTATTTCAAGCTCATTAACTTAATTTAATAGATTATCTCAAATTTTTGAAATTAGAGGGTTTATAATATAATAAAAAAAATAAATAACTGTTAAAATTTGTCCTATGATAATATATGGGTCTTCTACTGGTCGAGCTCCAATTCATGTAAGTAAAATTACTGAAATTACTATAATTCAAAATATAATCTGATTTATTGGATAAAATTGAATTCCTCGAAATTTTCTAAAGTGACAAAATGGTATAATTATTAGAATAGCAATTGATTTAATTAATGCAATTACTCCCCCTAATTTATTAGGAATTGAACGTAAAATAGCATAAGCAAATAAAAAATATCATTCAGGTTGGATATGAATAGGGGTCGATCACTGTGGCGGGGGGGGTTACCTATATTTGTGCCGATTCTATGGTTTTCGGTGTCGCTGAGTTGAATGGGTATGGTAAGACGGCTCGGTGGGGATGAAGTCGATAAATGAGGGTTTTGGTGTGGTGGGGGGTGTTCTATATTACTGTCAATTTTATGGTTTTCGTGGTCGCTGAGTTTAATGGTGATGATAAGGCAGCTCTAGGTGGTTGGGGTGATAACTGAGGTGGGGGGGGGGTGTGATGACCGATGTTAGTGCCGATTCTATGGTTTTCGGGGTCGCTCCGTTGAATGGTGATGTTCGATAACTGAGCGGGGAGGGGTTACCAATATTAGTGCTGATTTTATGGTTTTCGGGGTCGCTGAGTTGAATGGTGATGGTAAGACAGCTCTAGGGGAATGGGGTCGATAATTGATGGGGGTGCCGATATTAGTGTCGATTCGATGGTATTTGGTGTTGCTGAGTTGAATGGTGATGGTAAGACGGATCTATTGGGGGGCGGTCGATAGCTGTGGTGTGTGTGTGTGGGGGGGGGGTCGATAACTGTGGGGAGCGGGGGTGACCGATATTATTGTTGATTCTATGGTTTTCGTGGTCGCTGAGTTGAATGGTTATGGTAAGACGGCTCGGTGGGGATGAAGTCGATAAATGAGGGTTTTGGTGTGGTGGGGGGTGTTCTATATTAGTGTCAATGTTATGGCTTTCGGGGTCACTGAGTTGAATAGTGATGATAAGACAGCTCTAGGGAATGGGGTGATAACTGAGGGGGGGATTACCGATATTAGTGTCGATTCTTATGGTTTTCGGGGTCGCTGAGTTGAATGGTGATGGTAAGACAGCAATAGGGGGATGGGGTCGATAACTGTGGTGGGGGGGGGGGGGCTTACCGATATTAGTGTTGATTCTATGGTTTTCGTGGTCACTGAGTTGAATGGTGATGGTAAGACACCTTGAGGGGGATGAAGTCGATAACTGAGTGGTTTGGTGTGGTGGGGGGTGTTCTATATTAGTGTCAATTTTATGGTTTTCGTGGTCGCTGAGTTTAATGGTGATGATAAGACAGCTCTAGGTGGTTGGGGTGATAACTGAGGGGGGGGTGACCGATATTATAGTTGATTATATGGTTTTCGTGGTCGCTGAGTTGAATGGTGATGGAAAGACAGCTCTAGGGGGATAAGGTCGATAACTGAGGGGGGGGGGGGTGACCGATATTATTGTCGATCCCATAGTTTTCTGGGTCGCTGAGATGAATAGTGGTTTATAGAGTGGTACTCGGCGACCATTTGGCGACGAATTTGGGGGTGAGGATATTGTCGCCCCTACTTCAAATTGGAAAAGGTAGATTAGTAGCCGTGTTTTATGCATATGTTAAATTTATATCGTTTTCTGAAATCTGCCGCTGAACTAATAAATTCTATTAATCCGGCTGTTTCTTAAATCTACAACATTTAACCGGTTGCTACAAGGGGCCATTCTTGCTACTAAAAATGGAGACAACCTCGAAATAAACAATCAAATACTTGCCATGTTAATAGGCTGGGGAGCGGGGGTGACCGATATTATTGTTGATTCTATGGTTTTCGTGGTCGCTGAGTTGAATGGTTATGGTAAGACGGCTCGGTGGGGATGAAGTCGATAAATCAGGGTTTTGGTGTGGTGGGGGGTGTTCTATATTAGTGTCAATGTTATGGTTTTCGGGGTCACTGAGTTGAATAGTGATGATAAGACAGCTCTAGGGAATGGGGTGATAACTGAGGGGGGGATTACCGATATTAGTGTCGATTCTTATGGTTTTCGGGGTCGCTGAGTTGAATGGTGATGGTAAGACAGCTCTAGGGGGATGGGGTCGATAACTGTGGTGGGGGGGCTTACCGATATTAGTGTTGATTCTATGGTTTTCGTGGTCACTGAGTTGAATGGTGATGGTAAGACAGCTTGAGGGGGATGAAGTCGATAACTGAGTGGTTTGGTGTGGTGGGGGGTGTTCTATATTAGTGTCAATTTTATGGTTTTCGTGGTCGCTGAGTTTAATGGTGATGATAAGACAGCTCTAGGTGGTTGGGGTGATAACTGAGGGGGGGGGGGGTGACCGATATTATAGTTGATTATATGGTTTTCGTGGTCGCTGAGTTGAATGGTGATGGAAAGACAGCTCTAGGGGGATGGGGTCGATAACTGAGGGGGGGGGGGGGGGTGACCGATATTATTGTCGATCCCATAGTTTTCGGGGTCGCTGAGATGAATAGTGGTTTATAGAGTGGTACTCGGCGACCATTTGGCGACGAATTTGGGGGTGAGGATATTGTCGCCCCTACTTCAAATTGGAAAAGGTAGATTAGTAGCCGTGTTTTATGCATATGTTAAATTTATATCGTTTTCTGAAATCTGCCGCTGAACTAATAAATTCTATTAATCCGGCTGTTTCTTAAATCTACAACATTTAACCGGTTGCTACAAGGGGCCATTCTTGCTACTAAAAATGGAGACTCGAAATAAACAATCAAATACTTGCCATGTTAATAGGCTCTAGGTAGTCACTGAATATAAGTGTATCGATACCTTTGTAGATACTGATGAGGAAGTTAATTATCTGAGTTCCTAAACTCACTTATTTCGTCTGGATTGCCACCACATCATCTTACAGTTTGATCTCCAATTATTTTACTACGGATTCTCGACTCGCCAAATGTTTGCAACGGCACAAGACTGTGCAACAGAGATGCCGCGAAATATAATTGCAGCGACTATCTTCACAGAAAAGGGAGAGTGTGAAACAGTTTTTATCCCACGGATAGCACTCATTTCGACGGATCTATCTTTTAAATTTAAGAGATTGCAATTTCCAGTAAAACTTGCGTTTTCAATGACGATCAATAAGTCGGACAGTTTATTAAGTACTGCGGAGTATAGATTTGAGATCGCCATGTTTTTCCCACGGACAAAGTTATTTTGCTTGCTCTGGGTTGGGTTGACCTTAGAATTTATTTATTCTTGCTCTTGAAGGTGAAACTTAAAACATTGTAAACAACCAAGTTTTTTTTTCTTTTAAATTAATTTTATGTATGTTTATTTAATTTTATTTTATAATTTGAATACTATTTATTTTACCATATAGATAGATATCATTCTTTTTTCTACCCCTGCCTTATAGAAGATTGGGATGAATAAATACCTGGGCAACGCCGGGTAATCAGCTAGTATTTTATAATATCGAAAGTGATCATTTTCAGTAGCGTTTTATAACAAGTATTAGTGAGATTAAAATATTTTACTTTAATTGTAGTTTTATTATTCGAAAATATTTCATGGTATAATTCTATTTTGTTATAAAAGTTTATCAAATATTTCTTGTTTAACGTTATGTTTTTGTCGTCACAATTTTGAATAAGTTTTTCCTCAAATGCAAATGTTTTGTGCAAATTCAACAATCCATCTCCACATTGAGCAATGGTCTACAACAATTGGCCGTGCAGCGGTTTAATCCGGAAGTTCGTACGGAACCAGAATGGCATAGAGAAAGCTTCCCGCCCTTGTCGCCAAATCACCGATCCTTTTTGAACTTACCGTCGCGAGAAGCTAATCGTCAACCGGGCGGTTCGGCCCCATACCACGCGGGAGTCAGAGCCAATGAACCTGTTGGAAACAATGAGTTACCTTGGCTTTCGACATATGCTCTGGGCAATACGAGCCGGGTTTCTAGCTTTATTCAAGGATGGAATGTTACTTTTAATGTTTCAGGGACATCGGCAGAGAAATTTATATACCAGATCAACTCATGTACACACGATAGCTTAGGAAGTGATTTTCGAACGCATAGCCAGCATAGCCATTTACTCTTTAACGGGAAAGCCAAGGAGTGGTATTGGAGATATAGGCGAACCGTAGATAGAATTGAGTGGGATTCTCTTTGTGAAGTGTTGAAACTACACTTCCAAAATCACCTGACTGACACCGACATTAGGGAAATTATAAGAGATAGGAAGCAACAGGATAGAGAGCCTTTCGAGGTATATTATAATTCGATACTAGAACTGAATGATCGCTTGCGTTACCCTTCAGCCGAAATGGAATTGGTAGAGATCTTGAGATGGAACTTGCGACCGCAGCTTCGACGGGAATTATTTTACCTAGACATTAACTCTGTTTCTCAACTACGGCATCTGTGCTTGCGGAGAGAAGCATTAGGTGGTGATTTAGGAGACAACGGTCTCGTTAGCAATTCTCGACCCTACCGTAGACAAATCAGTGAAGTATCGGACGAGGAAATGTTTATCAGCGAAACGAGCAAAACGCGTGAGGAACCTAATTCGACAAAAGTTTGCTGCAATTGTCGTAAAGAGGGTCATCGCTATTTCGACTGCGTGGCGGAGAGGACGGTTTTCTGTTATGGGTGCGGATTGCCAAGGGTGTACAAGCCTAATTGCGTAAGGTGTAACCCGGAAAACAGTCAGTTTGGCGTGAGCAGGAAGAGCAGCAACTTCCGCGCGATACCAAAGTAGACGGCTGCCAATTGACTGACCAACTCAAAGATCTTTCCCACCCCCCCAAAACTGACTCATTTAGTAACCACGGACCGCTAGTAGTTATACCCAAAATCTTAGTCCAAAAGGAGCCGTTCAATTGGATGAAAGACGGTTTTCCCAATAGTATTAAACCCTATCATGTAAGACTTAGGGAATACCAAGAAGCAAAGAGTAGATTATTTTTTGAGAATCAGATAAATTCCGTTGATATTGCATGTAAGATACCTGTTTTGAAATCCCCAAAACGATCAACCAGCAGACTTAGAAGCTTTTGGTCGAGAGTACTCCGCAGTCGCAAGGTACTAAATGATATATCCACGATCTATAAACGCGAGGACGACATTCGGTCTTATGCTAAAGTGCGGTTGCTTGGTAGGAGTATGTCTGGACTGTTAGATAGTGGTGCGTCGATCTCGTGTCTGGGTGGCAAGGCGGCCAAAACCTTTCAGGAGGAGAGGAAGCCGTTTGCCGCATGACGGAACAATTCAAAGCATTCAGGGTAGCTTTCTGGCCGATGTATCCTTCCGAAACCGGTCAAAATTTTCTTAGTTCCAAGTTTATCACAGGATCTCTATTTGGGAGTAGATTTTTGGGTAGCGTTCGATTTAGCTTCCGACATCATAGGTGAATTAGCGGTAGACACTAAATCCGATTTAGTGGATTCACACTCATTATCGTGTCAGCAATCATACCGGTTACAAAGCGCAAAGCGTTATTTCCCTCATTTGCGAAACAAGGTTTGGGAAAGACCGATATCCTAGAGCACGTTATTGAGTCAACAAAGAAGCTAGACCCATTAAACAAAGATTTTTTTCCAATTTCTCCTGCAATAGAGAGATTGACACATACAGAAATCGATCGCATGCTTGAACTAGGTGTAATCGAGGAAGCTCAAAGTTCCTGGAGCAGCCCAGTAGTTCTGGTCAGAAAGCCGAATAAAGTAAGGTTATGCCTTGATTTTAGAAAGGTCAATAGTGTTACCGTGAAAGATGCCTATCCGCTTCCACAAATCGATGGCATTTTAAGTCGTCTACCGCAGGCTGAATTTATTTCCTCACTGTCAGAACCTTTAACTGACCTACTTAAAAAGGCCAAGTCCTTTAAATGGACAGACGAAGCTCAAAGTGCCTTTGGGAGGTTAAAGGAAAAACTTACAACAGCTCCAGTGCTATCCAACCCGGATTTTAATCGTCCATTCGTGATTCAGTGCGATGCCAGCCAAATAGGAGTAGGAGGCATCCTTCTACAAGTAGATCAAGATGGAGTAGAAGTACCAGTGGCGTATATGTCGCAAAAACTAAACAGCGCCCAGCGAAACTACTCCGTCACAGAGCAGGAGTGCCTAGCCACCATACTTAGCATAAAGAAATTTCGTGCATATGTCGAAGGACACTCATTTAAGGTAATAACAGATCACGCCAGTTTGCAATGGCTAATGCGTCAATCGGATCTAAATGGGAGTATCGCTCGGTGGTCGCTTAAGTTACAGGGGTTTGATTTCTCTATTGAACACCGAAAGGGCAGCTTGAACGTGGTTCCGGACGCCTTTTCAAGAGTCAGTATCGATTCTATCATAGAAAATTTAGCGCCCGAGGTAGATCTCGATTCCATACATTTTGATTCTGCGCGATGATATACTCCGAAATAAGAGCTGTGTACCTCATATCAAGGTAGTGGACAAATATATCTATAAGAGAACAGAATTTGCGACGGGCAACCAGTTAACAGAGGCATCTGCTTGGAACCTTTGGTTGCCCAATGCCCTCACCAATAAGGCAATCACTAGCGCACACTGTCCGCCAGCCTCGGCTCATGGCGGGATCTCAAAAACGTTAGAAAAACTGAAAAGAAATCTTTTTTGGCCGGGTATGACCAAGGAAGTACGAGATTTCGTCCTAAATTGTGAAGTTTGCAAAGAGACGAAAGCCCCTAACACAATTTTGCGTCCCCCGATGGGTAACCAAGCGACCATTGGACCATTTCCCAGTTTATTCTGTTTGCAGTGGCAACCATAATAAGCTGTTTTGTAATGGTCAAAATTCACAAGGTGGTCGCTAGGATAATTGTGAGTCTACGTATAAACGACTCGACCGTTCACCACATTCATTTGGGATGTGTCACTAGGCAATTGAATTAGTATCAAAAAAATAAAAAGTTTTCCACGTCTCAGAAGGATGAAGAAGATGAGAACCGTCAATAAAATATTCGTTGACAGAGTGATTGTGTTCTGCCCTGCTTAAAGGCACGAGCTCTAATTCGTTCGGCTACCTCTAATGGGGTTTGTTGAAAAATTATTAGTTTCCGGCTTCCTGTATGGTGGAGCTTTTTTCTTTCTTCTTTGGTGGTTTCTCTCGAGTGGATCTCGTGTCGATAGAAGTGTGGTTTGCACAGCCGAGAAAAAAAAAGATAAAGGCAAAGAATTAGAAAAAATATCGGGTTACCGATATTAGTGCCGATTCTATGGTTTTCGGGGTTGCTGAGTTGAATGGTGATGGTAAGACATCTAGGTGGATGTGGTCGATAACTGAGGGTGGGGGGTCACCGATATTAGTGCCGATTCTATGGTTTTTGGGGTCGCTGAGTTGAATAGTGATGATAAGACAGCTCTAAGGAATGGGGTCGATAACTGTGGGGGGGGGGTTACCGATATTAGTGTCGATTCTATGTTTTTCGGGGTCGCTGAGTTGAATGGTGATGATAAGACAGCTCTAAGGAATGTGGTCGATAACTGTGGAGGGGGGGGGGGTTACCGATATTAGTGTCGATTCTATGTTTTTCGGGGTCGCTGAGTTGAATGGTGATGGTTAGACAGCTCTAGGGGGATGGGGTCGATAACTGAGGGGTGGGTGGTGTAACGGAGTTTTCCCAGCCGGGGTAAACTCAGCGTGACCAGGGTTCTAAGGCAAGGGGTCGTTACAATAAAATTTCTATTTTGTGACTTTTCGAAGTATTTTCTTTATTTTTCTAATTTTCTCATAATCTATTATTTATCGTGAGTCTTAAGCGATACGTTAGACTTTGACGAGCGCAAGTCTTGAGCGATGCGTTAGCGTGAGACCGTCGAGACTTCTGAACGGTGTGTAGGCGCGAGACAGTCGAGACTTCTGAGCGGTGCGTAGGCGTGAGACAGTCGAGACTCCTGAGCGACGAAGTGACGTGAGTGACGTGAGAGCTTCGATGAAGTGACGTGGGTAACGCCTTGACAAAGTGACGTGAGAGGCGTGAGAGCTTCGACGAAGTGACGTGGGTAACGCCTTGACAAAGTGACGTGAGAGGCGTGAGACAGTCGGGACTCCGGAGCGACGAAGTGACGTGAGAGCTTCGATGAAGTGACGTGGGTAACGCCTTGACAAAGTGACGTGAGAGGCGTGAGAGCTTCGACGAAGTGACGTGGGTAACGCCTTGACAAAGTGACGTGAGTGACGTGAGAGCTTCGATGAAGTGACGTGGGTAATGCCTTGACGAAGTGACGTGACTGACGTGAGTATCGACGAGCCTAGACGTGAGCGACCTGAGTAATGCCTTGACAAAGTGACGTGAGTTTCGACGAGCCTACACGTGTGCGACCTGAGTAATGCCTTGACAAAGTGACGTGAGTTTCGACGAGAATGGTGACGAGCCTTGACGTTAGTGACGTGAGAAATGCCTTGACAAAGTGACGTGAGAGCTTCGATGAAGTGACGTGGGTAATGCCTTGCCGAAGCAACAGGGGTGGATGCAGCGAGAGAACGTCGGCAGCGATCTGCTGGATGTACCAGCGCAACAACCCGTAGGGGAGCCACACAGTGATGTTGCGTCGTACGAATGACGAAAGCAGAGAAAGACGTCGGCAGCGATCTGCTGGATGTACCAGCGCAACAACCCGTAGGGGAGCCACGCAGTGATGTTGCGTCGTACGAGTGACGAAAGCAGAGAAAGACGTCGGCAGCGATCTGCTGGATGTACCAGCGCAACAACCCGTAGGGGAGCCACACAGTGATGTTGCGTCGTACGAATGACGAAAGCAGAGAAAGACGTCGGCAGCGATCTGCTGGATGTACCAGCGCAACAACCCGTAGGGGAGCCACACAGTGAAGTTGCGTCGTACGAATGACGAAAGTAGAGGAAGACGTCGGCAGCGATCTGCTGGATGTACCAGCGCAAAAACCCGTAGGGGAGCCACACAGCGAAGTTGCGTCGTACGAATGACGGAAGCAGAGGAAGACGTCGGCAGCGATAGTCAGTGAATTAAGTGAACTCATTTTATTAATAATGACTTACCACCACGTGATCCGAACTGCACAGAAAGCAGACTAAGAGTAAGAGAGCGACTGACTGTATGCTCGCTCTTTTATACCTTTTTGCGCAGCAAAAATTCTAAATAGCGTGCTGCGCTGTGATTGGTCAATCCGGTGGCGTGATGCTGTTTTGGCTGTTTTTTTTCATATGCGTTTGGTGGTTGCACTGCGTGGGTACAGGGTGCACCCGAATTTGGTAAAAAGTATATTGCATGTTTTGCGTGAACAAAATTCAGCCACAAGAATTTTGTTCCTCACAGTGGGTTACCGATATTAGTGCCGATTCTATGGTTTTCGGGGTCGCTGAGTTGAATAGTGATGATAAGACAGCTCTAAGAAATGGGGTCGATAACTGAGGGGGGGGGGTTACCGATATTAGTGTCGATTCTATGTTTTTCGGGGTTGCTGAGTTGAATGGTGATGATAAGACAGCTCTAGGGGGATGGGGTCGATAACTGAGGGGGGGTGGTGACCGATATTATAGTTGATTATATGGTTTTCGTGGTCGCTGAGTTGAATGGTGATGGAAAGACAGCTCTAGGGGGATGGGGTCGATAACTGAGGGGGGGGGGTGACCGATATTATTGTCGATCCCATAGTTTTCGGGGTCGCTGAGATGAATAGTGGTTTATAGAGTGGTACTCGGCGACCATTTGGCGACGAATTTGGGGGTGAGGATATTGTCGCCCCTACTTCAAATTGGAAAAGTTAGATTAGTAGCCGTGTTTTATGCATATGTTAAATTTATATCGTTTTCTGAAATCTGCCGCTGAACTAATAAATTCTATTTATCCGGCTGTTTCTTAAATCTACAACATTTAACCGGTTGCTACAAGGGGCCATTCTTGCTACTAAAAATGGAGACAACCTCGAAATAAACAATCAAATACTTGCCATGTTAATAGGCTCTAGGTAGTCACTGAATATAAGTGTATCGATACCTTTGTAGATACTGATGAGGAAGTTAATTATCTGAGTTCCTAAACTCACTTATTTCATCTGGATTGCCACCACATCATCTTACAGTTTGATCTCCAATTATTTTACTACGGATTCTCAACTCGCTAAATGTTTACAACGGCACAAGACTGTGCAACAGAGATGCCGCGAAATATAATTGCAGCGACTATCTTCACAGAAAAGGGACAGTGTGAAACAGTTTTTATCCCACGGATAGCACTCATTTCGACGGATCTATCTTTTAAATTTAAGAGATTGCAATTTCCAGTAAAACTTGCGTTTTCAATGACGATCAATAAGTCGGACAGTTTATTAAGTACTGCGGAGTATAGATTTGAGATCGCCATGTTTTTCCAACGGACAACGTTATTTTGCTTGCTCTGGGTTGGGTTGACCTTAGAATTTATTTATTCTTGCTCTTGAAGGTGAAACTTAAAACATTGTAAACAACCAAGTTTTTTTTTCTTTTAAATTAATTTTATGTATGTTTATTTAATTTTATTTTATAATTTGAATACTATTTATTTTACCATATAGATAGATATCATTCTTTTTTCTACCCCTGCCTTATAGAAGATTGGGATGAATAAATACCTGGGCAACGCCGGGTAATCAGCTAGTATTTTATAATATCGAAAGTGATCATTTTCAGTAGCGTTCTATAACAAGTATTAGTGGGATTAAAATATTTTACTTTAATTGTAGTTTTATTATTCGAAAATATTTCATGGTATAATTCTATTTTGTTATAAAAGTTTATCAAATAATTCTTTTTTAACGTTATGTTATGTTATGTTATGTTATGTTTTTTCTCAAATGCAAATGTTTTGTGCAAATTCAATGGTTCGGCCTCATACCACGCGGGAGTCAGAGCCAATGAACCTGTTGGAAACAATGAGTTACCTTGGCTTTCGACATATGCTCTAGGCAATACGAGCCGGGTTTCTAGCATTATTCAAGGATGGAATGTTATTTTTAATGGTTCAGGGACATCGGCAGAGAAATTTATATACCAGATCAACTCATTGACACACGATAGCTTAGGAAGTGATTTTCGAACGCATAGCCAGCATAGCCATTTACTCTTTAACGGGAAAGCCAAGGAGTGGTATTGGAGATATAGGCGAACCGTAGATAGAATTGAGTGGGATTCTCTTTGTGAAGCGTTGAAACTACACTTCCAAAATCACCTGACTGACACCGACATTAGGGAAATTATAAGAGATAGGAAGCAACAGGATAGAGAGCCTTTCGAGGTATATTATAATTCAATACTAGAACTGAATGATCGCTTGCGTTACCCTTCAGCCGAAATGGAATTGGTAGAGATCTTGAGAAGGAACTTGCGACCGCAGCTTCGACGGGAATTATTTTACCTAGACATTAACTCTGTTTCTCAACTACGGCATCTGTGCTTGCGGAGAGAAGCATTAGGTGGTGATTTAGGAGACAACGGTCTCGTTAGCAATTCTCGACCCTACCGTAGACAAATCAGTGAAGTATCGGACGAGGAAATGTTTATCAGCGAAACGAGCAAAACGCGTGAGGAACCTAATTCGACAAAAGTTTGCTGGAATTGTCGTAAAGAGGGTCATCGCTATTTCGACTGCGTGGCGGAGAGGACGGTTTTCTGTTATGGGTGCGGATTGCCAAGGGTGTACAAGCCTAATTGCGTAAGGTGTAACCCGGAAAACAGTCAGTTGGGCGTGAGCAGGAAGAGCAGCAACTTCCGCCCGATACCAAAGTAGACGGCTGCCAATTGACTGACCAACTCAAAGATCTTTCCCACCCCCCCAAAACTGACTCATTTAGTAACCACGGACCGCTAGTAGTTATACCCAAAATCTTAGTCCAAAAGGAGCCGTTCAATTGGATGAAAGACGGTTTTCCCAATAGTATTAAACCCTATCATGTAAGACTTAGGGAATACCAAGAAGCAAAGAGTAGATTATTTTTTGAGAATCAGATAAATTCCGTTGATATTGCCTGTAAGATACCTGTTTTGAAATCCCCAAAACGATCAACCAGCAGACTTAGAAGCTTTTGCTCGAGAGTACTCCGCAGTCGCAAGGTACTAAATGATATATCCACGATCTATAAACGCGAGGACGACATCCGGCCTTATGCTAAAGTGCGGTTGCTTGGTAGGAGTATGTCTGGACTGTTAGATAGTGGTGCGTCGATCTCGTGTCTGGGTGGCAAGGCGGCCAAAACCTTTCAGGAGAAGAGGAAGCCGTTTGCCGCATGACGGAACAATTCAAAGCATTCAGGGTAGCTTTCTGGCCGATGTATCCTTCCGAAACCGGTCAAAATTTTCTTAGTTCCAAGTTTATCACAGGATCTCTATTTGGGAGTAGATTTTTGGGTAGCGTTCGATTTAGCTTCCGACATCATAGGTGAATTAGCGGTAGACACTAAATCCGATTTAGTGGATTCACACTCATTATCGTGTCAGCAATCATACCGGTTACAAAGCGCAAAGCGTTATTTCCCTCATTTGCGAAACAAGGTTTGGGAAAGACCGATATCCTAGAGCACGTTATTGAGTCAACAAAGAAGCTAGACCCATTAAACAAAGATTTTTTTCCAATTTCTCCTGCAATAGAGAGATTGACACATACAGAAATCGATCGCATGCTTGAACTAGGTGTAATCGAGGAAGCTCAAAGTTCCTGGAGCAGCCCAGTAGTTCTGGTCAGAAAGCCGAAAAGGTAAAGCCTTGATTTTAGAAAGGTCAATAGTGTTACCGTGAAAGATGCCTATCCGCTTCCACAAATCGATGGCATTTTAAGTCGTCTACCGCAGGCTGAATTTATTTCCTCACTGTCAGCACCTTTAACTGACCTACTTAAAAAGGCCAAGTCCTTTAAATGGACAGACGAAGCTCAAAGTGCCTTTGGGAGGTTAAAGGAAAAACTTACAACAGCTCCAGTGCTATCCAACCCGGATTTTAATCGTCCATTCGTGATTCAGTGCGATGCCAGCCAAATAGGAGTAGGAGGCATCCTTCTACAAGTAGATCAAGATGGAGTAGAAGTACCAGTGGCGTATATGTCGCAAAAACTAAACAGCGCCCAGCGAAACTACTCCGTCACAGAGCAGGAGTGCCTAGCCACCATACTTAGCATAAAGAAATTTCGTGCATATGTCGAAGGACACTCATTTAAGGTAATAACAGATCACGCCAGTTTGCAATGGCTAATGCGTCAATCGGATCTAAATGGGAGTATCGCTCGGTGGTCGCTTAAGTTACAGGGGTTTGATTTCTCTATTGAACACCGAAAGGGAAGCTTGAACGTGGTTCCGGACGCCTTTTCAAGAGTCAGTATCGATTCTATCATAGAAAATTTAGCGCCCGAGGTAGATCTCGATTCCATACATTTTGATTCTATTGAATTTACGAATTTGCGCGATGATATACTCCGAAATAAGAGCTGTGTACCTCATATCAAGGTAGTGGACAAATATATCTATAAGAGAACAGAATTTGCGACGGGTAACCAGTTAACAGAGGCATCTGCTTGGAACCTTTGGTTGCCCAATGCCCTCACCAATAACGCAATCACTAGCGCACACTGTCCGCCAGCCTCGGCTCATGGCGGGATCCCAAAAACGTTAGAAAAACTGAAAAGAAATCTTTTTTGGCCGGGTATGACCAAGGAAGTACGAGATTTCGTCCTAAATTGTGAAGTTTGCAAAGATACGAAAGCCCCTAACACAATTTTGCGTCCCCCGATGGGTAACCAAGCGACTTCTGGCCGACCCTTTCAAAAGCATTTCATGGATCTTTTGGGGCCTTATCCCAGATCCAAGAGCGGTAACATCGGGATGTTAATTGTTTTGGAACACTTAACAAAGTTCCCGTTCCCGGAGAGATGTGTCTGAGCAAACAAGACGCTATGCACTTAATTAGGCAAAGTGTACAAGAGCATCAAAGGAAGGCATATGAGTCCAATTGCAAGGTATATAATACTAGGGCAAAGAAAGTTAATTATCTACCGGGACAAGAAATTTTTACTATGAATTAGAAGATTTAGGTGGGAAGAAAATAGGGATCTACTATGCTAAAGACATCAGAAGGTAATTGGACCATTTCCCAGTTTATTCTGTTTGCAGTGGAACCATAATAAGCTGTTTTGTAATGGTCAAAATTCACAAGGTGGTCGCTAGGATAATTGTGAGTCTACGTATAAACGACTCGACCGTTCACCACATTCATTTGGGATGTGTCACTAGGCAATTGAATTAGTATCAAAAAAATAAAAAGTTTTCCACATCTCAGAAGGGTGAAGAAGATGAGAACCGTCAATAAAATATTCGTTGACAGAGTGATTGTGTTCTGCCCTGCTTAAAAGCACGAGCTCTAATTCGTTCGGCTACCTGGGGGTTTGTTGAAAAATTATCAGTTTCCGGCTTCCTGTATGGTGGAGCTTTTTTCTTTCTTCTTTGGTGGTTTCTCTCGAGTGGATCTCGTGTCGATAGAAGTGTGGTTTGCACAGCCGAAAAAATAATATAAGGAAAAGAATTAGAAAAAATATCGGGTTACCGATATTAGTGCCGATTCTATGGTTTTCGGGGTTGCTGAGTTGAATGGTGATGGTAAGACAGCTCTAGGGGGATGGGGTCGATAACTGAGGGTGGGGGGTCACCGATATTAGTGCCGATTCTATGGTTTTGGGGTCGCTGAGTTAAATGGTGATGTTCGATAACTGAGGGGTGAGGGGTTACCAATATTAGTGCTGATTTTATGATTTTCGGGGTCGCTGAGTTGAATGGTGATGGTAAGACAGCTCTAGGGGGATGGTGTCGATAATTGAGGGGGGTGCCGATATTAATGTCGATTCTATGGTATTTGGGGTTGCTGAGTTGAATGGTGATGGTAAGACGGCTCTATTAGGAGGCGGTCGATAGCTTTGGCGGGGGGGGGGGTGACCGTTAAACCGTGTCAATTTTATGGTTTTCTTGGTCGCTGACTTGAATGTTGATGGAAAGACAGCTCTAGGGGGATGGGGTCGATAACCTTTGGGGGGGGGGTGACCGATATTATTGTTGATTCTATGGTTTTCGTGGTCGCTGAGTTGAATGGTTATGGTAAGAGAGCTCGAGGGGGATGAAGTCGATAACTGAGGGGTTTGGTGTGGTGGGGGGTGTTCTATATTAGTGTCAATTTTATGGTTTTCGTGGTCGCTGAGTTTAAAGACTGCTCTAGGGGATGGGGTCGATAACTGAGGTGGGTGGGGGAGGGTACCGATTTTAGTGCCGATTCTATGGTTTTCGGGGTCGCTGAGTTTAATGGTGATGGTAAGACAGCTCTAGGGGGATGGGGTCGATAACTGAGGGGTGGGTGGGTTTCCGAAATTAGTGCCGATTCTATGGTTGTTGGGGTCACTGCGTTGAATGGTGATGGTAAGACAGCTCTAGGGAATGGGGTCGATAACTGTGGTGGGGTTACCTAAATTAGTGCTGATTCTATGGTTTTCGGGGTCGCTGAGTTGAATGGTGATGGTAAGACAGCTCTATGGGGATGGGGCCAATAACTGAGGGGGGGGGGCTTACCGATATTAGTGCCGATTCTATGGTTTTCGGGGTCGCTGAGTTGAATAGTGATGATAAGACAGCTCTAAGGAATGGGGTCGATAACTGAGGGGGGGGTTACCGATATTAGTGTCGATTCTATGTTTTTCGGGGTCGCTGAGTTGAGTGGGGGGGGGTGACCGTTAAACCGTGTCAATTTTATGGTTTTCTTGGTCGCTGACTTGAAAGTTGATGGAAAGACAGCTCTAGGGGGATGGGGTCGATAACCTTTGGGGGGGGGGTGACCGATATTATTGTTGATTCTATGGTTTTCGTGGTCGCTGAGTTGAATGGTTATGGTAAGAGAGCTCGAGGGGGATGAAGTCGATAACTGAGGGGTTTGGTGTGGTGGGGGGTGTTCTATATTAGTGTCAATTTTATGGTTTTCGTGGTCGCTGAGTTTAAAGACTGCTCTAGGGGATGGGGTCGATAACTGAGGTGGGTGGGGGAGGGTACCGATATTAGTGCCGATTCTATGGTTTTCGGGGTCGCTGAGTTTAATGGTGATGGTAAGACAGCTCTAGGGGGATGGGGTCGATAACTGAGGGGTGGGTGGGTTTCCGAAATTAGTGCCGATTCTATGGTTGTTGGGGTCACTGCGTTGAATGGTGATGGTAAGACAGCTCTAGGGAATGGGGTCGATAACTGAGGTGGGGTTACCTAAATTAGTGCGGATTCTATGGTTTTCGGGGTCGCTGAGTTGAATGGTGATGGTAAGACAGCTCTAGGGGGATGGGGCCAATAACTGAGGGGGGGGGGTTACCGATATTAGTGCCGATTCTATGGTTTTCGGGGTCGCTGAGTTGAATAGTGATGATAAGACAGCTCTAAGGAATGGAGTCGATAACTGAGGGGGGGGTTACCGATATTAGTGTCGATTCTATGTTTTTCGGGGTCGCTGAGTTGAGTGGTGATGGTAAGACAGCTCTAGGGGGATGGGGTCGATAACTGAGGGGTGGGTGGGTTACCGATATTAGTGCCGATTCTATGGTTTTCGGGGTCGCTGAGTTGAATAGTGATGATAAGACAGCTCTAGGGAATGGGGTCGAAAACTGAGGGGGGTACCGATATTAGTGCATATTCTATGGTTTTCGGGGTCGCTGAGTTGAATGGTGATGGTAAGACAGCTCTAGGGGGATGGGGTCGATAACTGTGGTGGGGGGGGTTACCGATATTAGTGTTGATTCTATGGTTTTCGTGGTCACTGAGTTGAATGGTGATGGTAAGACAGCTTGAGGGGGATGAAGTCGATAACTGAGAGGTTTGGTGTGGTGGGGGGTGTTCTAGTTCGTGTCAGAAAACCGAATAAAGTAAGGTTATGCCTTGATTTTAGAAAGGTCAATAGTGTTACCGTGAAAGATGCCTATCCGCTTCCACAAATCGATGGCATTTTAAGTCGTCTACCGCAGGCTGAATTTATTTCCTCACTGTCAGCACCTTTAACTGACCTACTTAAAAAAGCCAAGTTCTTTAAATGGACGGACGAAGCTCAAAGTGCCTTTGGGAGGTTAAAGGAGAAACTTACAACAGCTCCAGTGCTATCCAACCCGGATTTTAATCGTCCATTCTTGATTCAGTGCGATGCTAGCCAAATGGGAGTAGGAGGCATCCTTCTACAAGTAGATCAAGATGGAGTAGAAGTACCAATGGCGTATATGTCGCAAAAACTAAACACCATACTTAGCATAAAGAAATTTCGTGCAAATGTCGAAGGACACTCATTTAAGGTAATAACAGATCACGCCAGTTTGCAATGGCTAGTGCGTCAATCGGATCTAAATGGGAGTATCGCTCGGTGGTCGCTTAAGTTACAGGGGTTTGATTTCTCTATTGAACACCGAAAGGGCAGCTTGAACGTGGTTCCGGGCGCCCTTTCAAGAGTCAGTATCGATTCTATCATAGAAAATTTAGCGCCCGAGGTAGATCTCGATTCCATACATTTTGATTCTATTGAATATACGAATTTGCGCGATGATATACTCCCAAATAAGAGCTGTGTACCTCATATCAAGGTTTCTATAAGAGAACAGAATTTGCGATGGGTAACCAGTTAACGGAGGCATCTGCTTGGAACCTTTGGTTGCCCAATGCCCTCACCAATAAGGCAATCACTAGCGCAGACTGCCCGCCAGCCTCGGCTCATGGCGGGATCTCAAAAACGTTAGAAAAACTGAAAAGAAATCTTTTTTGGCCGGGTATGACCAAGGAAGTACGAGATTTCGTCCTAAATTGTGAAGTTTGCTAAGAGACGAAAGCCCCTAACGCAATTTTGCGTCCCCCGATGGGTAACCAAGCGACTTCTGGCCGACCCTTTCAAAAGCATTTCATGGATCTTTTAGGGCCTTATCCTAGATCCAAGAGCGGTAACATCGGGATGTTAATTGTCTTGGAACACTTAACAAAGTTCCCGTTCCCGGAGAAATGTGTCTGAGCAAACAAGACGCAATGCACTTAATTAGGCAAAGTGCACAAGAGTATCAAAGAAAGGCATATGAGTACAATTGCAAGGTATATAATACTAGGGCAAAGAAAGTTAATTATCTACCGGGACAAAAAATTTTTAGAAGGAACTTCGCTTTAAGTAAAAAGGGAAATAATTTTAATGCCAAACTGGCTCCGAAGTTTATTAAGTCGCGGATAGCTAGGAAAATAGGGAATAGTTACTATGAATTAGAAGATTTAGGTGGGAAGAAAATAGGGATCTACTATGCTAAAGACATCAGAAGGTAATTGGACCATTTCCCAGTTTATTCTGTTTGCAGTGGAACCATAATAAGCTGTTTTGTAATGGTCAAAATTCACAAGGTGGTCGCTAGGATAATTGTGAGTCTACGTATAAACGACTCGACCGTTCACCACATTCATTTGGGATGTGTCACTAGGCAATTGAATTAGTATCAAAAAAATAAAAAGTTTTCCACATCTCAGAAGGGTGAAGAAGATGAAAACCGTCAATAAAATATTCGTTGACAGAGTGATTGTGTTCTGCCCTGCTTAAAGGCACGAGCTCTAATTCGTTGGGCTACCTCTAATGGGGTTTTTTGAAAAATTATCAGTTTCCGGCTTCCTGTATGGTGGAACTTTTTTCTTTCTTCTTTGGTGGTTTCTCTCGAGTGGATCTCGTGTCGATAGAAGTGTGGTTTGCACAGCCGAGAAAAAAAAAGATAAAAGGAAAAGAATTAGAAAAAATATAGAAATCGCAAGTGCCACTCATTGTCATTGACATTTTCATAGAACAACCACGAGGATCATTAATTTTGTTTTTTTATGGTCGGTTTTGCCGTTTAGAGCAGATTCAGAGTGTGCAGAAAGAATTAAAAATTTGGTGAAACCAGTGTTGCGGTACTCCGGTGGCAACGGAGCACCCGCTTGCTCGACCAACATCCAGACCGACCGGTCGCCTAAACCGTTCTTTTTTTTAATACGACAGACTAGTGCTACAAAACCTCTAAAGCCTGTGAGCAAAAAAAAAAACCAAAAAAAGGTTAAAGGTTTAAAAGTGCTCTGCGGTCTCACCTAGCCTAGTTCGTCAAATTCACTTGCCCATTAACCTTTACATACAAAGCTACCAACGCGCGTTTACTTGATCAGTTTTCTGTTCCCAATTTTTTTTGAAACCCTGTCCATCATCAGAGCCTCTATCCTGCATCAGGTCCCTTGCCCTACCTCCCTTTTCCACAGGGAAAGAAAAAGGAGAAATTAAACAACAACAAAAATCGGATAAGCGCAAATGCCATCGCGCCGTATACAAATACAGCTTGGAGCTACAGACATCCGTCGCTCCCAACAGCAGAGTAATCGCTTAATCAACATCAACCGCATCGAATAGCAGCAGCGCTGCTGAAAACAAGTAGCGGATCAGCTTAAAGGTGCCAGCAGAAGCCTACGTCCTGGAGCAGCAGCCTGAAGGAAATTCCCTCTTTTTTTTTTGTAAAAATTAGTTGTCATTATCTGTGTGGGAAAATACACCCAACATAAAAAAAGTGTTTGCTCGTCACTAATCAGTTTTGTTTCTTCCCCTCTGGTCGAATTTTCGTTTCTTACTCAAAAAAAAAAGAAAAAAAAAATAAACGAATAAAACTAGTCTTAGAATGTAAGTATACATCACCTTGTTTAGAGGTGGTTATCTATCGCGTCGTGCTGTGACCTCGAGCGTCACGATGGATTTCTCTAAACTAATACATTTTGTTTCAGGTGCTAATCAGTAGTATCACTCCGAAGTGTTGTGCACATCGCGTCGGCTGAGTCACTGGTGAGTTGTACTTTTGTTCCTGAATATATTAATTGACCAAAAGATTTTGTTTCTCTTTGATGAAACTCACAAGAAGAGATTTACGAATTAATTTTTTTTTCTTCAAAGAGTCTAGATATTAATCCTAGTAAATATATATACATATAACGATATACCTGTTTGATCCTATAGGACCCTATGGGACTTTTGATTGTTTTTTGAATATATTAATTGACCAAAAGATTTTGTTTCTTTTTGATGAAACTCACAAGAAGAGATTTAAGAATTAATTCTTTTCTTTAAAGAGCCTTGTAGTAAACATATTATACATACTTATATAAGTTAACGCAACATCTTACAATGAAACAACCATAGACAAGCACACACCAAAAACACAACAATCACAACACTCCATGAGCCAGCGATTGCCGTTCCCTTGGGAAATGCAAAATAAGCATATTTCATCCCATCATGATGATCAGTAACCAAGCGAGCAGTTAATGCAAAATCAGCAGATTTCTCCCCATCGACTCATGTCGATTCTCGTTCATCAATACCGTAGCACGTAGCTATTGCAAAGTCAGCGAATATCACCCCATCGATGATCAGACGTCTGACGCACGAATAATGCAGTGTCAACAGATTGCGGCCACTCACGATCGGATGCGTAGTTTTCCTTTTAGATAATAAGTTCATTATAAATTGGTCTTAGTTTGATTCTCTCTTAATAAAGACCAAGTGGTCCATAAAATATATTTTTTTCAGTCTTTTTTAATTAAAAGATTAAACTGGCGCCCGAGCATGGACCGATAATAATAATTTTGCATTAAGTGATTGCCAAGACCTAAAATAGCTCAAGTGCATCACTGAGGACCTCAAGAAGCTCCGCCTGCATATTATTAATTTCGGTTCCAAAAAAATTGCATTAAGTAGAAATTCGATAAGTAACAGCAATAATACAATTGCTGCGCGTGTGACACAAAAGTGCAGTACGTGGAAAAAACTTTCGGTTCTATTCTAAAAGAGCAAGCTAAATTTGTTGTGGAAAGTGGTGTAGTCAGTGGACAAAACAGCCTGTGCGGAAAGAGGACCCGGAGTCACCAAGGTACATCGAAGGATCGGAATCTTCCTCACCGTCACCACAACTAAACAAATATGATTCAAAAGTATATTTTATTGTAAGTTATTAAAAATTATTATATTAAAGTTTAGTAGTAGTTGGAAACACATACAGAAATAATTCGTGAATATTTTATTAGCAACTTATTTTATTTGGTTTTGATATATTAATTACTATTCATATAAAAATAAAATTTTTATTGAGAAATCCTCTGGTAAAACAAAACAAAGATAACATTATTTTGAATTATTTTCAAAAGTGAAGGTAGTAAATTAATAGACAAAGCGATAAACCCGAACCACGAATTCCTTAATTTAACAGACGAACCTATGACAACACACCGAGATACAGATTCAGACCGCGTTCCCGAAATAGCCAGAACAATTAGGGAATTTTCAGGAAATCCTAATGAATTTAGCTCGTGGAAAAAAAGTGTAGTGAGACTTATAACATACTATGGGCAATCCCAAGGAACTCCAAAATATTTTGGAATCCTTATGGCCATACGCAACAAAATAGTAGGACATGCAGATGAGGTTTTGGAATCATACAACATTCCACTAAACTGGGTAGCAATCCGTTCTTGTTTAGCATGGCACTATGCCGACAAAAGAGATCTTAAAACTCTTGAATAACAATTGTGTAGTTTAGTTCAGGGTCGACTACCACTTCGCGAATCTTATCAGACAGTATATTCCCACCTTTCCTTAATACTAAATAAAATTTCCTGTATGGAAGAAAGCGCAGATTCCATCAGACTTCTCACACAAATGTACAGAGAAAAGGCCAGAGATGCATTCATAAATGGTCTCAATGGAGATTTACCAAGACTTCTAGGAGTTAGGGAACCAAAATATCTCCCACATGCATTACATTTATGCGAGATCCTCGAAAACCAAACATATTTCTCGCCCCACCAAAGATCTAATCGACAACCACCCCCAGTCCAGAATAAACCAAACTTGCAGAGAAACATGCCTATTAACCCATTTAGGCCCGAGTTATTTTTTTTTCTCCGATTTAAGTGATTTTATTATATATTGGATGATATTAAGCACTGAATACAACATATGAAGTCAAAATGGTTTTACCGTTATTAAAACTGGAGTTTTGGGGTGTTGCGTAAACGCAACGCTGGGAACAAGTACATACAAAAATATTTAAGTTGAGTTAAGAACTTTTAATTTATTTATGAATTTTGAAAAAAAAAGTAATATAAAAACAACATTTTAAACTATTTAAGGTTTAAATGATAAGCTACAAAGCATTTATCATGAAGAGCAACATTACATGCCGCGCATCGCTTAACCGTTTGGCTTCCGCAAGCCCGACATCTTAACCTTCGGTCCGAGCTTTCCATCAAATGATTACCAGCAGGAAGATAGGTTTTTCGTTTAGAAGGCCGTCCTCCCTTAGTTGCCGCACAACCATGCTTTGTAAGCAGAGCTTCCGCTATTTGGTGTCGAAATTCCAACAAATCCAACTTACTTCCAAAGTTTCTAGATAAAATCCATGCATTTACAACGGAAACATCTACCATCCTACCACTACCATCTACCACTTTTTTCCACGAGTTGAAATCCTGTAGTTTGACACATTATTGTCATGTTGGTCAACGCCGCCCATATATTTATTGTATTGCTTGTTTACATTTGGTTGCGGAACTGAACACCTTGATTTTGTTTTGCTGTTGAATCTTACAGCCGCTCCAATTGGAAAAACTCCATGTACGTTTGACAGCATTGAAACAACTTGATTGTTTCCAACGCGTTAGGATCAATTTATTACTTTTGTCTACCAAAGATTCGAAGTTTCCTCTTTCTACTCTAGAGAAAGTTTTTTTATCTGACATCGTAATATTTTTTAGTCGGTTTTCTCTCAGAGTTCCAGTACCACCGCACCCAAGTTTTGTAAGCTTGTTCGTAAGATCAGGACTGGTGAAAAAATTATCGTAGAAAAATGAGAAATGGAGATCATTGTAGTAACGTTTAATAGTTTCTACAAAACTCAGTACCACGAACTCGCCCAAAAAAACAGAAGGATCCCTCGTTAAGTTTCGCCCCTGATATAGGTCGAATTGAACACAATATCCATATAAATTTGTAAAAATCATTATTGTACGCACAATATCCTGATTTAGGAAAAGTTCAAAAAACTCTAATGGATGACTTGCTGAACTTATTGACAGTGGAGGTAATAATGGCCCTTCCCAAGCTTTAAATTTATAAAACAATGAATCAAGAGCTAAATCTTCTTCACTTCCATTTTGCCAAATTTGCTTTATTTTTGCAATTTTCTTCCAACTGCCGTCAACTTTGCTGTCTTTCATATCGTTAAAATTTACCTCTGCTTCTGTTAGTAACTGATTACCATTCAATCGATTGGGATCTGTGCAATCCTGTTCGCCTGAGTCTTCATCTGTTTCAGCGGCAACGTCGTTGGGAGGCAATAAATATATGCACTCGGGAGCTCAATTGAGTCAAGCTCATCTAAAATCGCAGCTAATGTCAATGGCTTTTTCCTAAAATAAAATAACAGTATTATGATTTTTATACGTACATAGTCCCAGCGTTGCGTTTTCGCAACACCAGAACTTTCAAGCCCCACAAGAACAAATAAAAAATGATTTAATTAGCTTTGTTAGTTTACATACATCTTGGATATATAAGTAACAAAATCAGTTAGCATTCCTTTAGTTTTACTATACTTACCAAAAATTATTTTCCATAATCCTCTAGATGTTTGAACAAATTTTTTTTATAAAAAACAAAACTTCTTCTTACACAAACGAGCGCGGCTAATGCATCGAGTAAACTGTTTTTCTTCATAGTGATTTATATACCAACAGAAAGCAACAAAATATTTCCCAAGAAATAACGGTACAGCGAAAAAACGTAGAATTCTCGAAACACATTTAGTGTTGCGAAAACGCAACACTGGTACTAAATGGGTTAATACGCGTTTCCACTCAAATTATCAGAGACCACACTTTACTTATCCAACTCAATATCCCACAATACCACCAAGAAACTACTACAAAAATCAACCATTCCCTCAATCAAACTGGAACAGACGATCTTTCCAGCCTTCTCCACAATACCAAAATAACTTTACACCCTCTCGACCAACTGATCCTAAGCCATTACCAAAACCGGAACCTATGGATGTTGATCGATCCATGCAGTCCAGAACGATCAATTACATGAACAGACCAAATCCCAATAGAACAGCAGAGAAGAGACCGTCAAACTTTTCTCATCAGATCCCAAACAAATTCCAAAGGAATTTCCTCATTAACACCGACACTCGAGAAATGGAGCAACTACAGGATTACAACCAAGAATGGGCCCCGAATGACTGGGTTCCAACTATGCAGGAATATGAAGCAACAGTAGACTTTGAAGAGAATGACCAATTAGAGGACGAGCAAAACCAAGTTGACTTCACCGACATTCATTTTTTAGGATGACCTGTTCTTCGTTGCCGTACATAGAGTGCAAGACGAAGAACGGAGATATACTGAAAATATTAATAGATACCGGATCAAGCAAAAATTATATCCAACCACAGTTTGTCTCAAAACCACTTCCCAATGAGAAACCCTTTTTCGCAAATTCAATAGCTGGACAAATAGAAATCACACACCACACCCTAGTTGGCCCCTTCGGAAGTAAAGAAACAAATCTAAAATTCTTTCTCCTTCCCACATTAAAATCCTTCCATGGCATCCTTGGTAACGATAGCCTTAAGGACCTGTCTGCCATCATAAACATCCACGATGATACTCTTATTATCGGTAACAAACTAAAAGTTAAAATCAACAACTTTCACCCGCAGTTAACAAGATTGACGTAAGAACAGAACATATGACATCGACGCTTCCGGACAAAAGAAATACAGACTCGTGATCAACTACCGAAAACTGAACACAATGACAATAGCAGACAAATATCCGATACCAAAAATAAGTGAGATAATTTCACAATTAGGAAATAGTCAATATTTTTCTGTACTTGATCTGAAAAGTGGTTTTCATCAGATCCCCTTGAAGGTATCTGATATAGAAAAGACAGCGTTCTCAATAAATAATGGGAAATACGAGTTCACAAGACTCCCATTTGGCTTGAAAAAAGGCACCAGCTATCTTTCAGCGAGCACTTGACGATATACTTCGTGACCACATAGGAAAACTATGTTATGTCAATATCGACGACATTATAGTGTTTGGTAAAGATGAACAGAGCCACCTTGAGAATCTGGAAAAAATTTTCCGAACTCTCGAGGATGCCAACATGAAAGTACAGCTGGACAAGTGCGAATTCTTCAAAGAAGAAGTCGAATTCTTAGGCTTCATTATATCAATAGACGGAATAAAAACAAACCCTTCCAAAGTTAAAGCTATTCAAGAATTTCCATGTCCAAAGACGCTAAAAGATCTAAGATCTTTTCTTGGCCTATCAGGCTATTATCGACGCTTCATCAGAGATTATGCTAAATTAGCAAAACCTCTGACCTCGCTTTTAAGAGGGGAGGATGGACGAGTGTCCAAAAATGCCTCAAGCAAAAAGCCAGTGGTATTTGATATTAACGCATTAGAAGCCTTTAACAAGATAAAGAACACACTAGCATCAGAGGAAGTTACACTAGCATATCCAGATTTCAAAAAAGAATTTCATCTCACTACAGACGCATCGAACTACGCATTAGGAGCTGTCCTAGAGCAATCAGGCAAACCAATTACGTACATATCCAGATCACTGAACAAAACGGAAGAAAGCTATGCCACCAATGAGAAAGAAATGTTGGCAATAATTTGGGCATTAAACACGCTAAGAAATTATTTGTACGGATCGGCCAAAGTTTTAATCTTCACTGATCACCAACCCCTTACTTTCGCATTAAGTAATAAAAACCACAACGGAAAAATGAAAAGGTGGAAATGTATATTAGAAGAATACAACTACGAATTGAAATACAAACCAGGCAAAACGAACGTAGTCGCTGACGCATTGTCAAGACCACCTAAATCTGAAATAAATACCCTTACAACAACTTGCAACAGTGATGTAAGTTCCCCGCATAACCTCATACCAGGCACAGAAGCTCCGATCAACCCCTTCAAAAACCAAATATTCCTTCTGTTCGGAAATGAAAGTAACTACAAATTTGAAATCCCTTTTCCCACTTATCACAGACACACAGTCACCAAACCAGACTACTCAACGCAGGACATAATAAACATATTTAAACGACATATGAATCCAGCACTTAACAACGGACTGTACACGACAGAAAGCCTTATGGGTAAAATTCAAGAAATTTACCCACTCCACTTCAAAGACCTTAAAATACGCTTTACACAAACCCTAGTAA
Organism: Nephrocerus scutellatus; assembly: GCA_947095585.1. Lineage (NCBI taxonomy): Eukaryota > Metazoa > Arthropoda > Insecta > Diptera > Pipunculidae > Nephrocerus > Nephrocerus scutellatus. The sequence goes on from OX352764.1 coordinate 49,786,883, forward strand.
AAGACATACCATCCGAAACCGAACAAGAACAGATAATTCTCAAGGAACACCAGCGAGCACATAGAAACAGCCTCGAAAACAAAACGCAAATTCTAAAATATTTCTATTTTCCTAGCATGCATTCAAAGATAGGAAAAATAGTGAAACAATGTTCGACTTGTTGCGAACAGAAATATGACAGACACCCACCGAATCCACAAATTCAAGCCACCCCCATTCCTCAATATCCTGGAGAAATCGTACACATTTTCTAAGTATGCACAAGTTAAAATTATCCCGTCTAGAGCAATAGAACACATCAAAGACCCAATACGAGAACTAATGATTGCATTTGGAATCCCAAAGTTTATAGTTATTGATAATGAAAAATCCCTAAACTCTGCCTCTATTTCATCGCTATTGAAAAACCAAATGAATAAAGAAGTCTATACTACACCCCCTTACACTAGCACTACCAACGGCCAAGTTGAACGATTTCATTTAACACTCTCAGAAATAATGAGATGCCTTAAGTCCGATAACACAAATATGACATTCGAAGAGCTACTATTCACATCAGTGCAAGAATATAATTCGACAGTTCATTCAACCGTTAAGAAAAAACCTTTAGAAATATTTTTCGGAATTAGAGATAGCAATGACCCAGACAAGTTAGAACAATCTAGACAGCAAAATGTAAATTTACTAAAAAGAAAACAAGACCACGACCTTCTATACCATAACAAAAGACACTAAAGACTACACCCCAGGTCAGGAAATCTTCGTAAAAATAAATAAGAGAATAGGTACAAAATTATCCCCTAGATATAAAAAGGAAATAGTGACAGAAAACAACAGGACGACAGTAAAAACTCAATCAGGTCGAATAGTTCATAAAAGCCATATCAGAAGTTAAAATCTTATCATCATCATCATTAACACGACACAATATGACAAATTAACAAAAGAACTGGAACAGAAAATTGGACAGAATATTCCATCCTTTACGTCCTTTCCTAATACATGAATTAACCCAAATCCGTACCCTTCTATTCAAACTAACCACCTCTTAAAAAAATATAATAATAATTAACAATATAAGCAACTTGTTGGAAAACTAAACAAGTAATGATTAATAAAAAATTCACTGATAAAATTAACGAAGTAACGAAGAAACAATGAAATAATTAAAGATTAAAATCTCAAAAGAAATAAAAATATAGATAGGTTTAAAAATAAAAATTGAATTAAAATAATAAAAGCGAAGTTAATAAACATAGAAAAAATCAAATATTGTAAATTAATTTATATTGTCAAATCTTGAAATAAATGCAATAGAGAAAATCATAGACATGAAAGAAATACCCTATATGAATATTATAAAGGAATTAGAAGCTATTACCGCGAATGGTACATTAATAATTTATATTTGAAACTCACCAACTACAAAGAATAAAGTTTATGAAAAATTAAGAACTAAAGAAGTAAAAAGAAATAATAAGATTAATAAGATTGATTTTGAAAAATTAATTAAAAAAGTAAAGTAAAGAAAAATTATTTGGAATAAAAACAATATGTAAAGAATATAATAAAATAACAAATTGTAATGAAAACTGTTTAGTAGAGATAAGTAAAAATAGTCGTATTAGTAATTTAAAATAGTAAGCGATCAAACTGCACCTGCATCAACGCCGACTACATAAGTTACATCGAAGAAGTACAACCCGAAATACTGATCCTAAACGAATACAAAGTAATGCAACCGAGGACGTTTGCACTTGAGGAGGGAGGAGTTAACGCAACATCTTACAATGAAACAACCATAGACAAGCACACACCAAAAACACAACAATCACAACACTCCATAAGCCAGCGATTGCCGTTCCCTTGGGAAATGCAAAATAAGCATATTTCATCCCATCATGATGATCAGTAACCAAGCGAGCAGTTAATGCAAAATCAGCAGATTTCTCTTCATCGACTCATGTCGAGTCTCGTTCATCAATACCGTAGAACGTAGCTAATGCAAAGTCAGCGAATATCACCCCATCGATGATCAGACGTCTGACGCACGAATAATGCAGTGTCAACAGATTGCGGCCACTCACGATCGGATGCGTAGTTTTCCTTTTAGATAATAAGTTCATTATAAATTAGTCTTAGTTTGATTCTCTCTTAATAAAGACCGAGTGGTCCATAAAATATATTTTTTTCAGTATTTTTTAATTAAAAGATTTAACTTATATATATTAATATATATATATATTGTAACGAAGTTGCCTACCAGCAACTACGCCACAACCATACGGCTAATAAAATTACATTCAAAAATATATATATAATTAATATTGCGCACAACTCACATGAGTTGCATGGCACCAGTCAAAATATATACACACGTAAATACATACGTATACATTTTTAGAATAAATTGCTTGAGTAACCATATAGGAATGTCAACGTAGTAGTAGTGCGGCAGAATATTTCTCATTCGACAGGCATGCTACTAGGCGTTGATATTAAGATATATTCTTGTGTTACTCAAGTGAGTCAAAAGCGCCAGCAAGAGAGCTATGAGCTAGAAATCTCTAGTTACCAAGCTCATATCTCGGCATTGACTCGGATATTTTTTAATTTTCAATATCATATACAATAAAATTTTTTATTTAAAGACATAGGGACCGAAAACGCAGTATAATCAGATAAATATACTCCAAAAACCAAACTCGGTGTATACACTGGAAGTGGTTAAGAGTCTCTAAACGTGCTACACGAACAAACTTTTGAAGGGAACAGTATTCTACTGAACCCATACATACATCGCAGCTCGTGTAATTTTGTTATTAAGAGATAAGTCGATTTTATCGCCGTCTCTTACTAACAGATTGCACCCTGGCTGGAAGTCGACAAGCAATACCCGCAGTGCGAAAAAAGGGGATTTATCGCTTTTTCGTCACTGATGGTATGTTCTGCCGAAAGTCCTCGTGGGCTTGTAAGGGATAAGGGCATTTTATCGCTTTCCTTACTGGCGCCATAGTCTACTGGCCGGCATCGCACTTGATGGGAAGTGAGTCGATTTTATCGTTTCTTCCTCATCAAAGCCCATGTTGGTCAATCGCATATAGCGGGGAATAGGTGACGTCAGTCTGTGTTTCCCCACTATAGCCAGTTATTTTCAGTCGACTGTGAAGTCTGACTGTGGTATAGGGTATTGGATGCGCCAATACCTCTATACGTAGGTTTAGGTATATATATATATATATATATATATATATATATATATTGTATTTAGGTATTAATAAGTAGTTATTTTTAGTTTAAGCATTTGAAAAGCCTGTAATTTAATATTAAAATCTCAAGAAGAGAAGAAAAGAAAAGAAAACAAATAATAAAGACAAAAACCAAAATACCAACAAAAACCGAATTCTTATTTATAAGGAAAACAAAAACAATTTGTAACACCGACGTAGAGAAGAAGAACCCTGGGTAAGCCGGCGAGCGTCACCCGAGTGCAAACGTTACAATATGTATATACACCTTTTCTTTGATCCTATTGGACACTATGGGACTATTGATTGTTTTTGAATATATTAAATGACCGAAAGATTTTGTTTCTCTTTGATGAAACTCACAAGAAGAGATTTAAGAATTAATTTTTTTTTCTTCATACAGCCTAGATATTAATCCTAGTTAATATATATATATATAAATATACCTATAACGATACACTTGTTTGATTATAGAGGGTGTTTTTTTGGGAGGTTTGTTTTTCCGATGTCAAAAGATTCAAAAACAAAAAAAAATCTTTCGGGCAATTAATATATTTACGAACAATCAAAAAGTCCCATAGTTTCTTATAACGGGTGTTTTTTTGGGAGGTTTGTTTTTCCGATAGATGTCGTTTTATTTTATGACAGTTGTTTTGACAGCTCAAAGTGGCATTTCTACTCAGTATTGTTTGGCAAATCATTATGAAAAAAAAAAAAAAAAAAAAAAAAAAATGACATTTGTGAAAAATAGTCGTGGTAGCCATATGCCAGAAATTGTGTTAAATGCCAAAAAATTATCTACCAAATAAAAATGGGAGGTTTGTTTTTCCGATAGATGTCGTTTTATTTTATGACAGTTGTTTTGACAGCTCAAAGTGGCATTTCTACTCAGTATTGTTTGGCAAATCATTATGAAAAAAAAAAAATCGGCAACCTCTTAAAAAAACACGTTATATCTAACGGGTGTTTTTTTAAGAGGATTTTTTTTTTGAATAAAACACATATAAAATTATGAAATGACCAAAAATTTTTTTTATTTGGTAGATAATTTTTTGGCATTTAACATTTAAACACAATTTCTGGCATATGGCTACCACGACTATTTTTCACAAATGTCATTTTTTTTTTTTTTTTTTTTTTTTTTTTTTTTCATAATGATTTGCCAAACAATACTGAGTAGAAATGCCACTTTGAGCTGTCAAAACAACTGTCATAAAATAAAACGACATCTATCGGAAAAACAAACCTCCCAAAAAAACACCCGTTATAAGAAACTATGGGACTTTTTGATTGTTCGTAAATATATTAATTGCCCGAAAGATTTTTTTTTGTTTTTGAATCTTTGTATGAAACTCAGAAATAAAACTTGAGAATTATTTAAACTTTTTTTCGTTAAGGAGCATTACATTAAACATATTATACATACTTATACATATATATTTTATCTTCGTTACCAAAAGTTTTTTTTTATTGTTCTTAATAATAAATATGGATATTAAGGTCCAAAAAGGCTCAACAAGAATAATGGGTTTTAATTAAATTCAAGTTCAGCATGCCATGAGTGAGTTGGACGGTGCAGACACCATGTGGTACTCAAACGAATCATATCGGAGTTTTTTTCTCTTTTTGGGTTCATCGTGAGTTCGTCGGTAAACGGTGAATCCGCCCGTCTTCTTCCAGTCAGTTATGTCAATCCAAGATGATGACATGACAGGTAGCTTGTCGTTTTTTTTCTCTACTCGAGTTTTTTTTTCCTTTTGTCTCTGCACGCAATAAATGTTTTTGTAATAATTGCTGTTTCTAGATTGTAAGCGAAACCCCCCCCCCCCCCACATTCCCCTGAGCCAGATCAGCGCACAAAGCTAGACGTGCATCAGCCTCCGGCTGAGAACTATATAAGCAAGGTCAGATGGTCGACTCTTGTTGATCAAGGAGTTCAAATACAAGATTATTACAAAATTTTCTTTGCTTCACTTCGTTACTCACATACACAAATTAGTGAAATTTTTTTTCAAATCACGGCCCGACCACTGGATCTCTATATATTTTTATATTTTTAGGTAGGACTGCGCCAGTTATAAATATTCTAAATAATGAAAATTCAAGAAAATCTATTTTACGTTCAAGAGGAAACGTATATATTTTATTTATTCCAAAAGTAGACTGACTTACAAACTAAAATTCTGTGTCTCCAAAATTCGTTCGTTATCTTTAATAACCAAACATTTGCATAGTCAGCAACAATTGTCGACAATGCAATGAAAAGGCTTATCGTAAACAAAACATATTTCTTTATTTCGTTAAGGTTTACTTCGATATTTATTCAATGTTATTTACAAATAAAAAAGGATGTTTGTGGCTCCTTGAGGCGTGTAGCGAATGGTTTCTAGCGACGCCTCCTTGGCATCGCGTGATGTCGTGGCGGTCCGTTGGCTGGCGATGCCTCCTTGGCAGCGCGTGATGTCGTGGCGTTATGGTGTTTTCCTATGGCAAAGAGATTAGGAAATTAAGTTTATTTTATATAAAGTTCGATACAAGATTTTTGATATCAGATAATTGCACAGCATGTAGCTTCTGCGGTAACGGCAAGGTAAGTACTCTTTAAGCGTTAATTTGAGGATTCAGTCAGCGTCGCAGCGTTTAGCTTCTGCGGTAACGGCAAGGTAAGTACTCTTCAACCGTTAATTTGAGGATTCAGTCAGCGTCGCAGCGTTTAGCTTCGTACGTATTTTTGCATACATGTTTCCATTTGTACCTATACATGTTTTATTCTTTTGAAATATGCGTGTTCTTATTGCAATATACATGCTTTCATTTATTACAATATACATGTTTTATCTTTTGGCAATATACATGTAATATACATGTTTTCGTTTATACGCATGTAGTGCGTTTGTTGGATCTTTCTTTGCTTAGCTCTGCTGACGTCATTTGTGTTGTAATTCGTGCATTCAAACGTATTAATTTGTTTGTATTTATCCGCTCCATGGCAACACATATTCTCGTGTTATTATTTTCTAATAATTTTCAATGTTGAAATTTATAATATATTTTATTCATTCTAAAAAGTTCTATATTGCAATACACATGTAACCAGAGAGAAGAAGAAATATCTAATTAAATAACGCATTATTGTTTGTTAACTTTTATTCTTATTGTTTTAAATTCAAGCGGATACCAACAGGTTATGGGTCCTTTTATCGCCTGTAAACAACATTTCGCGTATTAAATAAAAATAAAGAGATTATTATATTTTTTTCTTCTTTTGGGGACCGTGAACAGGCATATGTATTGCGCAATGGGGGAATCAAAATATACGGTCGCAAAGCTGAACGGCGACAATTATTTTAATTGGCGTTACAAATTGCAAATGTTATTGACCGAAAAAGGTGTGTGGGGTGCAATATCACGAGATACGCCGAATCCAGTTACAGACGAGTGGACAGAAAAGGACCAAAAGGCTCACTCGACCATTGCTTTGAACTTCGAAGACAGTCAAATACAACACATTAGAAACTGTCTAACAGCGAAATCGGCATGCAAAGCACTTAAGGATTTTCACGAGAAAGATATACCAGGAAATCGGGTATCCATTTTGCGAACAATCATGAGGCAGGAAATCGAAGAAGGCGGAAACGTCGAGAAACACGTAAGTAAAATGAACGAGAAATTGATGGCTCTTGGTTGAGATATTAAACCAGAATTTTTAATCAGTGCTACGTTACTGGGTTCGTTATCAGAAAGTAACGATGGTCTAATTACTGCGCTTGAGACCAGAAACGAGGAGCTGACCTCCAGTTTAGTATATTCAAAGGTGATCGCCGAATATAAGCGTCGTTTGAAGCGAGAAAAAGACACAAATGTGGGAGTCGCATTGAAGGTTTATTCGACAAGCTACAAGAAAAAGTCCTGTTACTTTTGTAAAGAGGATGGACATTTTAAAAATGCATGTGCCAAATAAAGGGATTGGTTGGCAAAGAAAGAAAATAAAAACAGGAAATTAACAGAAAAGGCACATTTGACAGAAAGCACCGTAAAAAAGTTTATGTTGCCAACGGTCAACAAGTGACAGCTATAGGGAAGGGAACGATTCAAGTAAACTTCATTAACAAATCGGGCAACGAAGTATCGGTGCACATCGGCGATGTATTGTATGTTCCGGGAATCAATGAAAATTTGTTTTTGGTAAAGCGACTTGGGGCAAAAGGATACACAATCAAGTTCACGAGTGAAAGTTGCGAAATCAATAAAGGTACAAAGCAGTTGGCAATTGCAGATATTGATGGTAACCTTTACAAAATGCGTACATCAAATCGGATCTGCATTGCTGAAAACATCGAACCGGATTACAACGGCGGTTGTATTCATGAATGGTACAAAAGGCTAGGGCATAGAGACATCGAGATCGTAAAAAAACACTATCATCCGGAGAACTCGTTGAAGGTGTCAAATTCCAGAAGTGGAATAGCGACTGTAGTAATATTTTGAATTGTGAAGTGTGTCTGGAGGGAAAAATGAGTCGAATGAAATTTCCTCAAAAATCTCATGCAAGTGCTGTGCTTGACTTGGTACACTCGGACGTTTGCGGCCCACTGCAAACTGTAACACCATCAGGTAAAAAATACGTGCTCACTTTTATTGATGATTACTCCAGGTACACGGCAGTTTATCTGATCAAGAAGAAGTCTGAGGCATTTGGAAAATTCCGGGAATACGTCGAAATTTGCAAAACTATGTTTGATAAGAAACCAAGGGTAGTATGCACAGATAGAGCTGGCGAATACATGGGACAAGAATTCGTCACGTATTTGGAGACGCACGCACGCACGAACGGCACCATACAGCCCGCAGCAAAATGGTGTTTCTCAAAGAAAAACCGTACGTTGATAGAAATGGCTCGCTGCATGATCATAGAGGCCAAGTTGGAAAATAAATTTTTGGGCGAGGCTGTGGTCATTGTCCTCTTTGGTGTATGCCTGCTTTTATGAGAGAAAAGAAGAATGGCGGATAATGAGTCAAACGAATCATCTCGGAGTTTCTTTTTTTTGGGTTCATCGTGAGTTCGTCGGTAAACGGTGAATCCGTCCGTCCGTCTTCCAGTCATTTATGTCAATCCAAGATGATGACATGACAGGTAGCTTGTCATTTTTTTTTCTCTACTCGAGTTTTTTTCCTTTTGTCTCTGCACGCAATAAATTTTTTTGTAATAATTGCTGATTCGAGGTTGTAGGCGAAACCCCCCCCCCCCCACATTCACCTGAGCCAGATCAGCGCACAAAGCTAGACGTGCATCAGCCTCCGGCCGAGAACTAGATAAGCAAGGTCCGATGGTCGGCTCTTGTTGATCAAGGAGTTCAAAAAGAAGTTTATTACAAAATTTACTTTGCTTCACTTCGTTACTCACATACACAAATTAGTGATTTTTTTTTTTCAAATCACGGCCCGACCACTGGATCTCTATATATTTTATATTTTTAGATCCTACCGACTGCGCCAGTTATAAATATTCTAAATAATGAAAATTCAAGAAAATCTATTTTACGTTCAAGAGGAAACGTATATATTTTATTTATTCCAAAATTAGACTGACTTACAAACTAAAATTCTGTGTCTCCAAAATTTGTTCGTTATCTTTAATAACCAAGAATTTGCATAGTCAGCAACAATTGTCGACTATGCAATGAAAAGGCTTAACGTAAACAAAACATATTTTTTTATTTCGTTCGTTGGCTGGCGATGCCTCCTTGGCAACGCGTGATGTCGTGGCGTTATGGTGTTTTCCTATGGCAAAGAGATTAGGAAATTAAGTTTATTTTATATAAAGTTCGATACAAGATTTTTGATATCAGATAATTCCACAGCGTGTAGCTTCTGCGGTAACAGCAAGGTAAGTACTCTTTAACCGTTAATTTGAGGGTTCAGTCAGCGTCGCAGCGTTTACCTTCTGCGGTAACGGCAAGGTAAGTACACTTCAACCGTTAATTTGAGGATTCAGTCAGCGTCGCAGCGTTTAGCTTCTGCGGTAACGGCAAGGTTAGTAATCTACAACCGTTAGTTTGAGGACTCAGTCAGCGTTGCAGCGTTTAGCTTGTGCGGTAACGGCAAGGTAAGTACTCTTCAACCATTAAGTAGTCGATTCCAAAAGGAACTCAGGAAGACTGCCCTTCTGTCGAGCTGTGTGCTCGTTTTATACTTTTCCGTTGCTACACAATATTGGGAAACCGTTGTTGCTATACAGCGTGGTTTTCCGTTTGTTTGTTTTCTTTGATTTTCCCACTACAGTCTGATGCATATTGCCATATATTGGTGGCAATATACATGATTGACGTATTTTTGCATACATGTTTACATTTGTTAGTATACATGTTTTATTCTTTTGAAAATTGCAATATACATGCTTTCATTTATTACAATATACATGTTTTATCTTTTGGCAATATACATGTAATATACATGTTTTGGTTTATACGCATGTTGTGCGTTTGTTGGATCTTTCTTTGCTTATCTCTGCTGACGTCATTTGTGTTGTAATTCGTGCATTCAAACGTATTAATTTGTTTGTATTTATCCGCTCCATGGCAACACATATTCTCGTGTTATTATTTTCTAATAATTTTCAATGTTGAAATTTATAATATATTTTATTCATTCTAAAAAGTTCTATATTGCAATACACATGTAACCAGAGAGAGGAAGAAATATCTAATTAAATAACGCATTATTGTTTGTTAACTTTTATTCTTATTGTTTTAAATTCAAGCGGATACCAACAGGTTATGGGTCCTTTTATCGCCTGTAAACAACATTTCGCGTATTAAATAAAATTAAAGAGATTATTATTATTTTTTCTTCTTTTGGGGACCGTGAACAGGCATATGTATTGCGCAATGGGGGAATCAAAATATACGGTCGCAAAGCTGAACGGCGACAATTATTTTAATTGGCGTTACAAATTGCAAATGTTATTGACCGAAAAAGGTGTGTGGGGTGCAATATCACGAGATACGCCGAATCCAGTTACAGACGAGTGGACAGAAAAGGACCAAAAGGCTCACTCGACCATTGCTTTGAACTTCGAAGACAGTCAAATACAACACATTAGAAACTGTCTAACAGCGAAATCGGCATGCAAAGCACTTAAGGATTTTCACGAGAAAGATATACCAGGAAATCGGGTATCCATTTTGCGAACAAACATGAGGCAGGAAATCGAAGAAGGCGGAAACGTCGAGAAACACGTAAGTAAAATGAACGAGAAATTGATGGCTCTTGGTTGAGATATTAAACCAGAATTTTTAATCAGTGCTACGTTACTGGGTTCGTTATCAGAAAGTAACGATGGTCTAATTACTGCGCTTGAGGCCAGAAACGAGGAGCTGACCTCCAGTTTAGTATATTCAAAGGTGATCGCCGAATATAAGCGTCGTTTGAAGCGAGAAAAAGACAAAAATGTGGAAGTCGCATTGAAGGTTTATTCGACAAGCTACAAGAAAAAGTCCTGTTACTTTTGTAAAGAGGATGGACATTTTAAAAATGCATGTGCCAAATATAAGGAATGGTTGGCAAAGAAAGAAAATAAAAACAGGAAATCAACAGAAAAGGCAAATTTGACAGAAAGCAGTAACGATGAATACTTTTTATTTACGACATCAGCGGAAAACGGTTGGATCGTGGACTCCGGAGCGACTTGCCACATTGTTGGACACAAGGATAAATTTATCGATTTCAATGAAAAGCACGGTGAAAAAGTTTATCTTGCCAACGGTCAACAAGTGACAGCTATAGGGAAGGGAACGATTCAAGTAAACTTCATTAACAAATCGGGCAACGAAGTATCGGTGCACATCGGCGATGTATTGTATGTTCCGGGAATCAATGAAAATTTGTTTGTCGGTAAAGCGACTTGGGGCAAAAGGATACACAATCAAGTTCACGAGTGAAAGTTGCGAAATCAATAAAGGTGCAAAGCAGGTGGCAATTGCAGATATTGATGGTAACCTTTACAAAATGCGTACATCAAATCGGATCTGCATTGCTGAAAACATCGAACCGGACTACAACGGCGGTTGTATTCATGAATGGCACAAAAGGCTAGGGCATAGAGACATCGAGATCGTGAAAACACTATCATCCGGAAAACTCGTTGAAGGTGTCAAATTCCAGAAGTGCAATAGCGACTGTAGTAATATTTTGAATTGTGAAGTGTGTCTGGAGGGAAAAATGAGTCGAATGAAATTTCCTCAAAAATCTCACAATCATGCAAGTGCTGTGCTGGACTTGATACACTCGGACGTTTGCGGCCCACTGCACACTGTGACACCATCAGGTAAAAAATACGTGCTCACTTTTATTGATGATTACTCCAGGTACACGGCAGTTTATCTGATCAAGAAGAAGTCTGAGGCATTTGGAAAATTCCGGGAATACGTCGAAATGTGCAAAAGTATGTTTGATAAGAAACCAAGGGTAGTACGCACAGATAGAGCTGGCGAATACATGGGACAAGAATTCGTCCCGTATTTGGAGACGCACGCACGCACGAATGGCACCATACAGCCCGCAGCAAAATGGTGTTTCTCAAAGAAAAACCGTACGTTGATAGAAATGGCTCGCTGCATGATCATAGAGGCCAAGTTGGAAAATAAATTTTGGGGCGAGGCTGTGGTCATGGCAAATTACATACAAAATCGACTACCGGCAAAAGAAATAAAAAAGACACCATTCGAGAGCTGGTTCAGTAAAAAGCCCAGCATACGGCATTTCCGAAGCTTTGGATCAAAATGCTATGCTTTTGTGCCGGATGAAAGAAGACGAAAGCTTGACGCAAAGGCATCCCAGTAAATTTTGGTCGGTTATGACTTGGCATCAAAGGCATACAGTTTCTACGTACCGGCGACTGGCAAAGTAATCATTAGTCGTGATGTCAAGTTCGTTCACAAGGACAGCGAATGGAAAGTAACCAAAAAACAGAAGGAGAATACGGTTACACATGAACACAAAGAAGTCGACCATTACTTCAGTGCGGACGACAGCGAGGAAATTCACTAAGAACGAGAGGGTAATTCTGACTCGACGGAAAACGCATACAATGAAGGGTTCAAGCGATGAAGGCGCAAGCGGTGAGGCGGAAATTCGACGATCAACCAGATCAAATAAGGGTATCGCTTCTGTAAAGTGGTGTGACGAAATGATAAATTATAAAGATATGACACAAACGCCACCGGGCGAGGTGGTAAATTTAATCAATGCTGCGGTAAGTGAACCAAAAAGCTTAAAGGAGGTTTTAAACAGTAAGCAGAAAAATGAATGGCTTGCGGCAATGAACGAGGAAATGCAGTCACTACATAATAATGCCACATGGGAACTATGTGAACTACCAACTACGCGTCTAGTTGCACAGGGTTTTTCGCAAAAAATTCGGAAGTGACCATGATTTGGTATTCGCACCAGTTGTTAAACAGACAACATTCCGAATTCTACTATCAATTGCGGCAAAAGAAAATTTAAAGGTGCAACATCTTGACTCGAAGACTGCATTCCTCAACGGAGAACTAAAGGAGACAATATACATGAAACAACTGGCTGGATTTGTGGTTGAAGGTTTTGAAAATCATGTTTGCCTCTTGAGAAGGAATATCTATGGACTGAAGTAGTCGGCAAGAGTTTGGAACCAGGCGATACGTCGGGTTCTGACAGACGCTGGATATGCTCAAAGTAAAAATGACGCATGCTTGTATACGCTCACAACCAAAGGTAAATATTGCTATATCTTAATATACGTTGATGATTTGGTCATAGCTAGCAAATGTGACGAATTACTCGCGGCCTGTGAGAACATTTTGTGTATCAAAGTTCAAAATTAAAAATATTGGTGACATTCGAAATTATCTTGGACTGAAAGTCAACAGAAATGCGGATGGTAATTTCGCGCTCAACCAATTCACGTACATCAAAAGTGTCGTCAGTGAGTTCGGTCTAGCTGACGCAAAACCATCAGATGTGCCAATGAGCGTTTCATACAATAAGGGAGATATCTCAGATGCGTTAATAAACAACGACAAATATCGGCAGTTGGTTGGATGCCTACTATATATTTCAGTCAACACACGACCAGACATATCGGCCAGCGTATCGATTCTGGCACAAAGGGTATCTGGCCCAAACCAAGAGGATTGGAACGAACTAAAGCGCGTGTTGAAGTATCTGCATGGGACTGCCAATCTATCATTGTTACTAGGTAGGACCAGCAGTAAAAATGATCTTATTGGATATGCGGATGCAAATTGGGCGGAAAATCGAGTCAATAGAAAATCAAACAGTGGATACGTTTTTTTCTGTTTAGACGGGGTGATCAGTTGGAGTTGCAAGAGGCAAACATGTGTGGCATTGTCCTCAACCGAGGCAGAATTTATTGCTCTTTCGGAGGCATGTAAGGATGCACAGTGGATCCGACGTTTATTGGAAGACTTCAATCGATCGATAGAGACACCAACGACTGTGTTCGAAGACATTCAGAGCTGCTTAAAGCTCATCGAGGAGGAAAAATTGTCGGGACACTCAAAACACATAGACGTGCGGTTTTACTTCGTCAAAGACTATGTTGAAAGAAATGTAGTCAGATGCTCGTACTGTCCAACGGAGACTATGGTCGCAGATCTCTTAACCAAGCCACTACCGATGGCCCGTATTAAATTGCTACGGGAAAATGCGGTGTAACATCATTTGAATGAGGAGGAGTGTTTTAATTCGTGAATTCAAATGCATTAATTTGTTTGTATTTATCCGCTCCATGGCAACACATATTCTCGTGTTATTATTTTCTAATAATTTTTAATGTTGAAATTTATAATATATTTTATTCATTCTAAAAAGTTCTATGTTGCCAGAGAGAAGAAGAAATATCTAATTAAATAACGCATTTTTGTTTGTTAACTTTTATTCTTATTGTTTTAAATTCAAGCGGATACCAACAATTTGCACATCCGTTTTTTTTTTGAAAACGGTTTTGTGTTTCGAAGAGTTTCGGTCATCGACCCAATCATCCGTTTGTCTGATGTTTATGTGCATTGAATTCTAATCAATGCGTATGAGTCCACTGCAGCCTGAGTGTGAGTAGGACAGCCATACTTTCGGGCGAATTCAATGCTGTTCTCGTTTTGTGCTTAATATTTATCTCTCAACTGATTGACAAATACAAGTTGCCATTCTGTTGAGTTTCACGTAATTCTGTAATTCCCTGATCGCCTATGACTCATATAAGATCGGTTGCGTTGGATTGGTCGCTGCAGGTTTGTTCGACTTGGTAGTGGTTAGATTCACCGCCTGTGGTTGGTAGTCCTCTTTGGTGTATGCCTGCTTTTATGAGAGAAAACAAGAATGGCGGATAATGAGTCGCTTTTGTTTTGTGTTAAATGCCTATTGAGAATATATATATAAAAGCGACTCATTATCCGCCATTCTTGTTTTCTCTCATAAAAGCAGGCAGGCTACTGCTACTGCTACTGCTGACGCTGCTGCGGTTGCTGTTCTTTCTTCCGTTGCTACGTCTGCTGTCGCAGCAGCTGATGCTGCGGTTTCCTCGACCGCTCCGTCTGCTATTATGCCGACTGCTCCTGGGCTCCTCATCCCCTGCTTCTATGTCGGGAAATTTTATCGTTGCCTTTTAGTTGGTTCTGAACACTGCAGCCAAGATTCCACGCTTTTCGGCGATTCTGGCGACTGACATCCTTTTTCCTACCGTCGCAAGGCCTGGTAGACCCAGTGTTAAAACTCCTTCGGCTCCCTCCAATAAATACAACCCCCGCAGTCTATCAGGTTGGTCTGCTGTGGAATGCTGACGTAGTGACCAGGATACGAGCCGTCATAATCCTGCCACGATCCCTGACGGCCTCTAACCCGGTGTTCCTGAATAAAGAAACCCCTTATCAGCTGCGTGGTTTCTTAGCGTTCTGCAGTAGCCAGAGAGTCGTACACATAGATCCTAGCTTTCTCGGGTATTGCGGGGTGCGCCACTACGGTAAGGTACCAGTGTTTATTCTCGTACACTGGGATTAATATGAGCTCTTTGTTGAGGAGTCCACCGTTCTTGTTCCATCGTCGGACTAGTGTGTGGCGTTTTTCAGCGATAGCCTCTTCGTCCTCTTGTGGGACGGATTGATAGCTCCCCATGCGATCTACTAGGAAAGAGTTACATACCTTTGTGAGAGCCCGTTGTTCCTCGGCGATTCTACTTATTGACCACCTTAGTCCAACTTCGATAAGCGTATCCTTAAGGAATGAGCCATACCTGAGGCGATAATAGTCCGACATTCGGACGTCGATGACCCCTGGTCCGGGCGGGTATTTGCAGACCAATTTTTCCAGATCGGCGTTGCTGATTTTTGGTACTGCGTTTCAGGAGCCGGCTGTCCGTTTAAGGGTGATGCGGTGAAGAGCTTCGTTGGTTGCCATTTTAATTCAGGTTTGCTGTTTTCCTCGTAACACAATTGTTGGTATTCGCGAACTCGTCTTGATTACAGTTTAATTGTTACTGCTTCCGTCCGATCATTCTGCTCAGGATGTTGCAGGAACATCAACTCGAACGGTACCGTAATGTTTTTGTAGTTTGAACTTGTTGGGTTTTTGCACGTTCGTTTTCTAACACTTTTGAATGTTCTCTGACCGGTGTCTCTCTTCCTCCGAAATCGTGATGGTTGTATCTTTTGTCTCTTTTTTTTTAATGGGACATCCTGCATGTTGATGGTGAAATTATGGGGGAGTGTTGCGTAGTGCTGGCGTTATCGGGACTATGTTGTTAGGCGTTTGTAGTTATTTGTTTTTGTGATTCATTGCAATGGTAGTTTGTATTTGTTGTTGGTTCGTGTGGCTCTTGTGATGTGCAATTTCTCTTGCGTTTCTGAGTGCTTGACTATTGAGCCCTCGTGAAAGATTTTGAGCTCACTGATATGCGCGGTGCGTTGCTTACATTGTCCTTTTTTCTGTAGCTTGACGATTACTGGTGAGATGAAGTCCATTATTGGTATGGACCGTCGTACCTGGGTGCTAATTTGCTGGCGAATCCTTCCAGAGCATTTGATAATTGGTGTTGTCTGATGAGCACCAGTTGTCCTACTTCGGGCTTCCATGTGCGACGTCTAGTTATAATGGCGGGCTCGGTGACCTCGGTCATCTGTTTTGCGCGTTCGTTGGGTGTCTTAGAGAGTTTACCTGTTCCTGGGGTGACCTGGTCGTACAACGTGTGTGGAAGGCGTGGCTGCCCTGAGTAAGGAAGGCAGGACCGCAAGCATGACTTCTGGTAGTTTTTCATCCCAAGTACGCTGTTGTGTTCCAGAAAGATAGGCGATGATTGTTTTAATGGTGCGGTTCGCTCTCTCGGTTGTGTTTTCCTGGGGCGTGTATGGGACAGTGTATTGGTGCCGAGTGCCCATGGTCTGCAGGAATCGGCGAAATACCTTGCTGGTGAATTTGGCCCCGTTGTCGGTAATCAAAACCTTCGGTATACCGTAACGTGCAAGGATGCGTTCTTGGAACGCTTTTCACACTCCGTCCGTTGTTGCACGCCGCATTGGGATCAATTCGACCTATTTGGAAACTCGGTCGAAGAAGACCAAGAGCATGGTATTCCCATGTTTCGATCTTGGCAACGGCCCCACGAAGTCGGCGCATAGTGTGGCCCACGGTTCTTCTGCGATCTGGGTTAACATCTTCCCGGCTGCTTGTTGCTGGTTGGGTTTGTATCGCTGGTATGATATGATAATATGATGTGATATATTTAATATATACCCACCAATAAATTGTTATGAACATTTAAATAAGCTTATAAATTATTTATTCTGTTGTATGTGATGTGATTGATGATCATGTGTGTATGTGAGTTGAAACCAAAAGCTGCATTACTGTGTTTGGGCAGTAATATGCAATATGCAGCAACTTCACAGTTAGTGGTTATGAACATTAAAATTCGCTTATAAATAACTTATATATAATGTGATGTGATGATGATGTATGTGATGAGCTACGGTGCAAGTCGTAGGACTTGTATTTAGTATAGAAATTTTTTTTAATATATCCGTCCGTGTTTATGTCCCACAGACAACAAGATCTTTGTTTTCTTTTCTTTCGTCCCGGACAGACGTTTTCACGCTCAAAACCCACGGCCATGTCTTCGACACAGCCTACTCTGCTCCTTTTTTCTGTAGTTTGACGTTTAATGGTGATATGAAGTCCATTACTTAGTATGGACCGTCGTACCTGGGTGCTAATTTGCTGGCGAATCCTTCCAGAGCATTTGATAATTGGTGTTGTCTGATGAGCACCAGTTGTCCTACTTCGGGCTTCCATGTGCGACGTCTAAAGTTATAATGGCGGGCTCGGTGACCTCGTTCATCTGTTTTGCGCGTTCGTTGGGTGTCTTAAAGAGTGTACCTGTTCCTGGGGTGACCTGGCCGTACAACGTGTGTGGAAGGCGTGGCTCTCTGCCCTGAGTAAGGAAGGCAGGACTGTATCCTGTGGAGTCTTGCAGGCTGGAGTTTATCGCAAGCATGACTTCTGGTAGTTTTTCATCCAAAGTACGCTGTTGTGTTCCAGAAAGCTGGGCGATGATTGGCATATATGGGACAGTGTATTGGTGCCGCGTGCCCATGGTCTGCAGGAATTGGCGAAATACCTTGCTGGTGAATTTGGCCCCGTTGTCGGTAATCAAAACCTTCGGTACACCGTAACGTGCAAGGATGCGTTCTCGGAACGCTTTTCACACTCCGTCCGATGTTGCACGCCGCATTGGGATCAATTCGACCCATTTGGAAAATCGGTCGAAGAAGACCAAGAGCATGGTATTCCCATGTTTCGATCTTGGCAACGGCCCCATGAAGTCGGCGCATAGTGTGGCCCACGGTTCTTCTGCGATCTGGGTTAACATCTTCCCGGCTGCTTGTTGCTGGTTGGGTTTGTATCGCTGGCAGCTTTCGCATCTCTTCACATAGTTTCGGACATCCCGAAACATACCTGGCCAATAGTAGCGTCCGCATATGCGCGCCGTAGTCTTACGAATGCCGATCTGTCCTGCTGAAGCATCATCATGGTTTTCTTGTAAAACCTGTCCCCGAAGCATCTTGGGAACGCAGAGTCTCCACGGGGCTCCATGGCATCGTGGCGTTGGGGCTGGTTCATCTGCAGTTACCATAAGCGTCTCATAGGGTTGTCGTGACAGTGCATCCGCGACAACTTTTAACTTATCCCATCTGTATTTGATGTCGAACGTAAATTGTTGAAGTTCGAGAGCCCATCGGGCGATTCGTCCTGACGGGCTGGTGATGGAATTCAAACACTTCAGAGAGAGGTGGTCCGTTATAACTGTGAATTTTTCTAATTCCCCAGACGATCGCTAGGCACTCCTTCTCGGTTCAGGAGTAGTTTCTTTCCGCCGGGTTGAGATGTCGGCTAGCGTAGGCGATGACCCGTTCACTGCCGTCGAGTTCCTGTGTTAGGACTGCACCTAAGCCGTAGTCACTTGCATCGGTCTGTAGTGAGAACTTCTGCGTGAAATCCGGACATGCAAGAATCGGCGCTTCCGTCAAATTTTGCTTCAGTTGTTCAAAAGCCGTTTGCCGCTCTTCTCCCCATTTCCAATGTTTGCCCTTCTTTAACAGTGCGGTCAAGGGTTGTGCCGTCTTTGAGAAATCGGGCGCGAATCGTAGGTACCGGGAGGCGATACCCAGTTAACGTCGCACTTCACGGACGTTTCGCGGTGGTTTCAGCTCCTTAATTGCGGCTACTTTGTCGGGATCAGTGTGTATACCCTGACAACTAACCACATGGCCTAGGTATCTGATCTCTGTTTTGCAGAATTCAAGAAGGCCGTGTATTGTCTACTTTTCTTTTCCATGGGTATCTGCCAATACCCGTTCCGCAAATGAATGATGAATTTTGCGCCCCGGAGCCACTCTAGGATATGTAGGATTCTGGGAAGATGGTAGGCGTCCGGTATTGATCGTGCGTTGAGTTCCTGGTAATCGATGCATAATCTCCATTTGCCAGTCTTTTTCCGAACCAGGACTATCGGTGGGCTGTGTGGGCTGTGAGAGGGTTCTATGCACCCCTTGGTCAGCAATTCTTCTATCTCCGTGTTAATAATTTCTTGCATTGCTGGATTCCGAAGGTAATACCGCTGTTTGATTGGCCTATCGTCGCGCATAACGATCTTGTGTTCCGCTATATTGGATACAGCAGATAGCTTGTCGAATTTTTCAAACTCCTGCTGGAGGGAAACCGGTTTTTCTTGATCTGTTCGTGGCATAGTTGTAGTGGTGGTGCTTTGAAGGACGCTGTCCACTGCTCCTGTCTTCAAGTCTTACCGTTTGGCCGCCGCAAGTTAACCGGGCGCCTACTCGTGATAGGAAATCCAGACCCAGAATGATGTGGTCCATGGCGTCTGAAAGGACCAGGAAAAACGTTTTCTTAGTTCTTCTATCGCACCGATAATGTCCAGTCTGAACTCGCTCATATAATTTTTTAGTTCTTCTTTCGATAGCTTATACACCCAGCTCGTTTTGACCATTTTGGCTTTTATGCTGGTGTTATTGGATTATTTATCTTATTAGTTTAGTTTTAGAGTCCCTGCTCGGGCGCCAATTGTAACGGAGTTTTCCAGCCGGTCCGGTTTTAAGTCCTCAGTGTTACCAGGGTTCTATTTATAGTGGGTCGTTACAATAATAAAATTTGTTTATTTAGGTTCTCGGAATTTTCTTTATTTCGTTAAGGTTTATTTCCTTATTTATTCAATGTTATTTAAAAAAAAGGATGTTCGTGGCTACTTGAGGCGTGTAGCGAAGGGTTTCTAGCGACGCCTCCTTGGCAGCGCGTGATGTCGTGGCGTTATGTTATTTTCCTATATCAAAGAGTTTAGGAAATTAAGTTTATGTTATATAAAGTTCGATATAAGATTTTTGATAGCAGATAATTGCACAGCGTGTAGCTTCTGCGGTAACGGCAAGGTAAGTACTCTTTAACCGTTAATTTGAGGATTCAGTCAGCGTCGAGCGTTTAGCTTCTGCGGTAACGGCAAGGTAAGTACTCTTGAGGATTCAGTCTTGCAGAACTTTTTTGACTCGGTTCGTTAGTAGCACAGTCTGTGATTTTGTGCCTTGACCATCAGCCGATTCCCATTGCCTTACCAGCAGTCCATCTTCCAATCTCAATGACTGCCATTGAGCGCAATAACTTTTTACTGTAGGACTGGCTGTTGCAATCTCGTGCCACTCCGGTCTTTCACCTTCCATCCATTGAAATATTGGAGCAATCGAATCATCGCGCACTTTTTCACCCTTTAGCTGCTCTTTTGTCCAGCGATCTTCAACCTGTAGTCTTATTTGTGCAACTACTTCAGAGCACTTCTTGTTTTTTTGCCTTGTGCAGTGTTTGCATTGGGGTGCACAAGGTCTCCTGGATAACACATCGGCATTATAATGCAGCATTCCTTTTCGATGCTCTGTTCTGAATGTGTACGCCTGGCGTCGTTCAATCCATCCGGCCACTTCTGGTTCCCTGAACTGCATTAACCACTTGAGTGCTGCATGGTCAGTTCGATGAAGAAATTCTTGACCACATAGGTACTTGTGGAAGTCTTTGACGCTATTTACAACAGCTAATTTCGTTCGCGTCACATAGTAGTTCTTCTCGGGTTTAGAAAGTATGATATATGTATAGGGTGTTTTTTTGGGAGGTTTGTTTTTCCGATAGATGTCGTTTTATTTTATGACAGTTGTTTTGACAGCTCAAAGTGGCATTTCTACTCAGTATTGTTTGGCAAATCATTATGAAAAAAAAAAAAAAAAAAAAAAAAAAAAATGACATTTGTGAAAAATAGTCGTGGTAGCCATATGCCAGAAATTGTGTTTAAATGTTAAATGCCAAAAAATTATCTACCAAATAAAAAAAAATTTTGGTCATTTCATAATTTTATATGTGTTTTATTCAAAAAAAAAATCGGCAACCTCTTAAAAAAACGCGTTATATCTTTTTTCATAATGATTTGCCAAACAATACTGAGTAGAAATGCTACTTTGAGCTGTCAAAACAACTGTCATAAAATAAAACGACATCTATCGGAAAAACAAACCTCCCAAAAAAACACCCTTTATATGATTCTGTGATAGAACCGCTCCTATTCCCACATTGCTCGCGTCAGTGTTCAGAATGAAGAGTTCTCATGCATGTGGATATGCCAAAATTTGAGACCTGCACAGCTTTCCCTTCAGTAATTTGGATGATTTTTGGTGCTCGCTCGAACATTGGAACTTTTGGTTCTTCTCAGTAAGGCTATGAAGGCTTCGTGCAACATCTGTGAAGTTAGGCACAAACCGTCGATAGTAGGAGCATAGCCCCAGAAAACTTCGCAACTCATGTAAATTCTTTGGTACCGGCCATTCATTAACAGCTTGAAACTTCTTGGGATCCGTGCGTACTCCTTGACTGGATACAATGTGGCCCAAATAATTCACTTCATTTTTGAACAGGCTACATTTCGGCGGACTCAACTGCAATCCGGGAGCTTTAATGGTTTTCAGAACTTGCCTAAGATTATTCAGGAGCTCATTGAATGTGCGACCAAAAACAATAATGTCATCTAAATTGACTAGACATGTCCAGCTAAGGCCTCGCAAAACATGTTCCATCAACTGCTCGAACGTAGCAGGAGCGTTGCATGATACAAGCCGTTTCCCGCAGTAAATGCTGTCTTCTCCTTGTCGTCGTCATGAATTGCTACCTGTCAGTATCCGCTTTTAAGATCCAACGTACTGAAGATTCTGGCTCCCGACAAGGTGTCCAACTTTTCGTCTATACGTGGTAATGGATAACTATTCTTCTTGGTGACATCGTTCAGTTTCCGATAGTCCACACAAAAACTCGTTGAGCCATCTTTCTTTTAAACAAGTACCACGGGTGAGCTCCATGGGCTTTTGGACGTCTCTATTATTCCATCATCTTAACAAGTGTTTCTGCTTCTTGTTGCTTAGCAAGTGGTAATCGTCTTGTCGCCTGTTGAATTGGAGTAGCATTTCCTGTATCGATTCGATGTTGCACTATTTTCGTTTTACCCATGTCGTTGTCGCTGACAGCAAACACGTCGGCAAATTGCTCTAGTGCCTTTTCTGCTGCTTGTTGCTGTGTTGCTAGAAGATGTTGACAGAACGAAGGAATTATCTGTTTCTTTCTAGGTCTATCGGCGTATTCTTTAATATTACAGGCTGGCAGTTTGCGATGCACCTTACTCTCCGAGTCTTGCCAATGACTGTTCCTTCCCTTATTTACTTCGGTGAAGGGCTAACGTTCATTATTTCCACTTGCCTCTTGGTACGATGCTCTGGCTGTACTGTAGTGTGTATTTAACACGTAGTTTAACACGTGGTTCTTTAGATCAAGGGACATCTCGTACTCTGTCATGAAATCCAAGCCCAATATGCATTCATCTGTAATGCTGGCAACAATAAACCGATCAGAAAACCGTATTCCTTCAAACATGACACTACAGGAGCACTCTCCTTTAATTGCTGCAACTTCACTCTTCGCTGTCCTCAAACTATAACGAAGTACTTTTTCCACTTGATCTTTGGACACCACTTTGGGATTTACAATTGATCTGGAAGCTCCTGTATCCAAGGTAAACGTACATGGTTTTCCTTCTAACACACCACTAACAACCAAGCTGTTGCTGTCCTTTCCAAGTTTGGCAATGTTCACCGCAACCTTGAGGCTCTCTTACCTCTTCACCAGCTTACGCCCCGTAAAGCTGGTGTAACTTAGATTTCCTGGTCTGCAGCTACGAGGTATGCTGGCTGCTGCACCTCATTCATCTGCGATGTGCCTATCTGCCGCAAGTGTACTGGTCTTGGTTCCTTGCAGTCGCGGATAAAATGTCCAGGTTTATGACATCTAAAGCATTTTGGCCGGGATTTAGATGTGGAAGCGTCCAGTCTTTGATTTTCTAATCTTGTCATCAATGAGGGCTTCTATTTGTCCGATGTCCTCAGTTTCCAACTTGCGCAATCTTACTAAATCAGTGGACAAACAGCCTCTAGCTGCTTCGTATTCCAAAGCCGATGCCAATACTTCATTCATTGACTTTCCTCTGGCTGTTGTCCTCAAATGAAGTTTTAATTGCTCACCTCGGATAGCATTGATGAACGCATCCACTGCCAGTCCGTCCAAGATACCAGCGGGAGCCCCACAATAGGCTTGTCGTGCTAGCTTAGTTATTTCCCGCTCTAATTCTTGAAGTCTTTCTCCTCGGTGCTGTTTCTTCATCTGGAGCTGTATTTTGCTAAGCTCCTGGGTGTGAGACTGTCCATACCGCAAGACCAACTCTTTCAAGATTCTCCCGGAATTCATCTTGGCATTTGGAATCATTTGCAATACATCAGTCGCCTTGCCCCTCAACACCAGGATTAGAGAATTTAGTTGTTCTTCAGCGCCTCATCTATTATGTTGTACAGGAGGTGCAAGCCGGACTTTGAAATTTTCAAAAGCTGTGTCGCCATCGAATGCAGGTGGTTACTAGAAAATTCTGGAATAACTCTGGTACTGGTTTGTTGTTCATTTCCTGTGGAGAACTGGGTCTCAAACTCTTTTATTTTGCCTTCCAGACCACTAACCTTTACTGTCATATGAACACGTCTCAAAAGATTTCAATTCTTCTTGAATTGTTGCTTGAATTACACTCATCTCACCTCTTAAGTTTTCTTGAATAAGATCAAGCTTTTGATTTTATTGGTCAAATTTAGAGTTTAATTCCTTTTTCAGTTCTTGGCTCTGCTGTTGATTTTGTCGATTCAGCTTTCGGCTCTGCTGTTCTAACCTGTCGCTAATATGAAAATTCAATTCTTGTTTCTACTGGTCCAACTTCTCGTTTAGTTGCTGCGATTGCTGCGAATCAAATCTTTTTTAATCTCTTGTTTCTGTTGCTGCGATTGTTCACTTTGCTGAATTAGCTCTTTTTTAAATTCTCTATATTAGCTTCGCGTGCACGTGGCTGGGTGGCTGGCTGGCTGGTCAGATTTTCTGATCAATTTTTAACCCACTTCCCAAAGCCTGATTTTTTTGAATTTTTGCACACATGTATATTTCCGATATATAAATATATGACAATACTTTCTATTAAAATTTGAGGCCCCTTGGACCTCGGGCTCGGGGGGCTCCCATACAAATATTTTACAAAATTTACCCGATTTTCTTTAAATTTTGTACACATGTGTGTCTTCGATGGAAAACACTTTTTGTAAAAATTTGGAGTGATCGGCCCCCTGGGGACCCCCATATACAATTTTTAAATATCGCTATATCGCATCAGATTACGGCAAAGTCTGAGCTCTGTGCTTTGTGTGCAGCGCTGTTCGCTGCCGCTGCGTCATTTGGTGGATGATTTTGCCACAAAACGAGCACGCAGTGTGTGTGTTTTTTTTATGGCTGTGCCAAAGGTGGGGAATCTTCTAAAAGATACCAGTAGAGCCCTCCAGGGGTACTAGCATGCACGATTAGTAAACCTGAATGTTCGTACCAGGAATTACGCCTACGTACTAAACCCTCCTTACACACTTCAACCACTCTCCCCGCGGGACTGCCGTTAGGTATTACATCCCGGGGCTGGTTAGCAGATTACTCTATGCCTTCTGCATCTTTTGCTGCTGCTGATCGCCTTATCTTTTCGATTCTTCGCAGCTCGCTTTGCACATTCGTTATGAATACACACACTTCTGTCCACTTATCCTCAGATCTCAGCATTTCTTCTAACAGGACTTGTGGACTTGGCAGGCTGCTTCTCCATTCTCTGAAGCGTCCGCATTGGAAAATCCCATGCTCCGTATCTTCTTCCAGTTCCGGACAATCTGGGCAAAAAGGTGAGCTATCGTGTCCAAATCGATAAAGAAATCTTCGATAGCCGCCATGGCCTGACAGAAACTGCGTAAATTGGTAATTGCAGTTACCGTGAGATCGGTTTGTCCAATTCTCTATATTCGGGATCAGTTTGTGGGTCCATCTTCCTTTCAAACTTATGTCCCAAATGGCTTGCCATACAGCCATTGAGGTGGCCTTTTCTTCTTCGTTGATCATTTTGATTGATCGTTGGTCCGGATGTGATAAGGCTCTTCTACTGTAGATCCTAAGCATTTCATCTGTGAGGATGTCTACTGGAACCATTCCTGCTATAACGAGGGCCGCATCATCGGACATCGTTCGGAACCCGCTGATCGTCCTTAGTGCACTGATTCTGTATATAGACGATAGGTTTCTTCTTATTTCTTTAGTCACCAGTGCCTCCGCCCAAACTGGGGCTGCGTAAAGGAGGACTGAGCTAACTACTCTGGACATTAGGACCCTCCTTGGATATCCTGGTCCTCCGACATTTGGCAGTATCCGAGATAATGCTGCCTGCATCTGCGACGCCTTTCTGCTAGAATAGTCTACGTGTATTTTAAAACGGAGCCTACTGTCAATCATTACTCCTAGGTATTTGACAGAATCCTTTGATCTGATGGTCTGATTACCAACCCGTATACTTATGTATTCCATTTTTTCCCGGCTGGTAATCAGTACTGCTTCCGTTTTATGGTCGGCTAATTCTAGACCGACGGATACTAGCCATTCTTTGATTTGGCCAACTGCTTCGTTCGTGGCTGACTCTTTTCCATTGATTGTCTTTGACACTGTGACAACGGCGATGTCGTCAGCGAATCCAAATATTTGTACGCCTGGTGGTAATGCTAGTCTTAGAACTCCATCGTACATAATATTCCATAGAAGGGGACCCAGCACCGATCCTTGTGGGACTCCTGCGGAGACGTTATAGTACTTTGTACCCTCATTGGCTTCGTACCTCAACCTTCTATCGCTTAAGTAACTTGATACTATTTTCCTTATATAGTACGGTGCATCCATTCTTCTTATTGAGGACCATTTTGCAGAGTTAAAGGCATTTTTTATGTCCAGTGTCACTACTGCACAATATTCTTTTGTGCCCCACCGCCATCTTTCTCCTTCAATCGCTTTCTTTGCTATATTGACCACCGCCTTTATGGCGTCGACGGTCGAGCGCGATTTTCGAAACCCGAATTGATGATCTGACAGTGCACCTTTATTATCCGCTATATTAAGCAATCTGTCATATATGATCCGCTCGAGTATCTCGAGTAAACCTGAATGTTCGTACCAGGAATTACGCCTACGTACTAAACCCTCCTTACACACTTCAACCACTCTCCCCGCGGGACTGCCGTTAGGTATTACATCCCGGGGCTGGTTAGCAGATTACTCTATGCCTTCTGCATCTTTTGCTGCTGCTGATCGCCTTATCTTTTCGATTCTTCGCAGCTCGCTTTGCACATTCGTTATGAATACACACACTTCTGTCCACTTATCCTCAGATCTCAGCATTTCTTCTAACAGGACTTGTGGACTTGGCAGGCTGCTTCTCCATTCTCTGAAGCGTCCGCATTGGAAAATCCCATGCTCCGTATCTTCTTCCAGTTCCGGACAATCTGGGCAAAAAGGTGAGCTATCGTGTCCAAATCGATAAAGAAATCTTCGATAGCCGCCATGGCCTGACAGAAACTGCGTAAATTGGTAATTGCAGTTACCGTGAGATCGGTTTGTCCAATTCTCTATATTCGGGATCAGTTTGTGGGTCCATCTTCCTTTCAAACTTATGTCCCAAATGGCTTGCCATACAGCCATTGAGGTGGCCTTTTCTTCTTCGTTGATCATTTTGATTGATCGTTGGTCCGGATGTGATAAGGCTCTTCTACTGTAGATCCTAAGCATTTCATCTGTGAGGATGTCTACTGGAACCATTCCTGCTATAACGAGGGCCGCATCATCGGACATCGTTCGGAACCCGCTGATCGTCCTTAGTGCACTGATTCTGTATATAGACGATAGGTTTCTTCTTATTTCTTTAGTCACCAGTGCCTCCGCCCAAACTGGGGCTGCGTAAAGGAGGACTGAGCTAACTACTCTGGACATTAGGACCCTCCTTGGATATCCTGGTCCTCCGACATTTGGCAGTATCCGAGATAATGCTGCCTGCATCTGCGACGCCTTTCTGCTAGAATAGTCTACGTGTATTTTAAAACGGAGCCTACTGTCAATCATTACTCCTAGGTATTTGACAGAATCCTTTGATCTGATGGTCTGATTACCAACCCGTATACTTATGTATTCCATTTTTTCCCGGCTGGTAATCAGTACTGCTTCCGTTTTATGGTCGGCTAATTCTAGACCGACGGATACTAGCCATTCTTTGATTTGGCCAACTGCTTCGTTCGTGGCTGACTCTTTTCCATTGATTGTCTTTGACACTGTGACAACGGCGATGTCGTCAGCGAATCCAAATATTTGTACGCCTGGTGGTAATGCTAGTCTTAGAACTCCATCGTACATAATATTCCATAGAAGGGGACCCAGCACCGATCCTTGTGGGACTCCTGCGGAGACGTTATAGTACTTTGTACCCTCATTGGCTTCGTACCTCAACCTTCTATCGCTTAAGTAACTTGATACTATTTTCCTTATATAGTACGGTGCATCCATTCTTCTTATTGAGGACCATTTTGCAGAGTTAAAGGCATTTTTTATGTCCAGTGTCACTACTGCACAATATTCTTTTGTGCCCCACCGCCATCTTTCTCCTTCAATCGCTTTCTTTGCTATATTGACCACCGCCTTTATGGCGTCGACGGTCGAGCGCGATTTTCGAAACCCGAATTGATGATCTGACAGTGCACCTTTATTATCCGCTATATTAAGCAATCTGTCATATATGATCCGCTCGAGTATCTTTCCTATTGTATCTAGTAGGCATATTGGGCGGTACGACGATGGATCGGCCGGTGGTTTGTTTTCCTTTGGCAGCAATACTAAATGTTGCAGTTTCCAAGGTTCAGGGAAAACTCCTTCATCTAAACACCTTTGCATGCATGCCACGAACATGTCCGGCCTGCTTCGGATGGCCGCTTTCAATGCCTTGTTAGGAATGCCATCGGGTCCAGGAGCTTTGTTGTCTCTTATTCTTTTAGTTGCGTTCACGAATTCATCAACTGTTAGCCTTGGAATACTTTCTGTGCAAGTTTCTCTAATTATGTTGCACATAGTATATGGTTCTTGCGGAAAAAGGTGTTCTACGATGGACCTAAGCATTGTTGGGCATGAAATTTGTGTGGACTTACCGCTTTTGAGCTTTGCCATAACTATTTTGTATGCTGTGCCCCAGGGGTTGATGTCAGCCTCGTCACATCGTTTTTTAAAGCATTTTGACTTGCTTTCCTTAATCGCGTTTTTAAAATTTCGTCTCGCCAGTCTAAGCATATCAAGCCGTTCTTGAAAATCGGTTCCCCTTCTTGAACGCTGAACTCTGCGCCTAGCTTGTAGGCAGATAGCTCTCAGTGCTTTTATTTGCTCGTTCCACCAATAGCAACGAACCCCTTTCTTGCTTGGTATTCTTCTAGGCATAGCTGCGTCGCACGCTGTGGTAATTGTACGAGCAAGTTGTTGCGACAGGATATCAGCCGTTCTGCTTTCGGTTAGGATGCTTGTGTTTATGACCTCCTCAAACATCTCTGTATCAAAGAACTTATCTTTCCATTTAGGACCCCCTACTTTTGGGGGTTGCACGGGGTTTCTTTCTTTAATTTCAATTATAATCGCCTGGTGGTCGCTGTGCGTATATTCTTTGCTGACCCGCCATCTTATGTTTCGCAGGAGGGAGCTGCTAACATAGGTTATATCGATGATCGATCCCATTCCTGCTTTGCGATACGTATTTACACAACCGTTATTTGCTAAGCCTATCTCTAGTGTTGCGAAAGATTCTAGCAGATAACGTCCTCTATCATTCGTTAGTCTGCTGCCCCAGTCTGTTGCCCAGGCATTAAAATCTCCCCCAATAACTACTGGAGATCTTCCGTGAGCATCGGCCGTTAAGCTCTCTAGCATTGCTGCGTACTCACTCGCCGTCCAGCTAGGTCTTGCATAACAACTGTAAAAATTGATGCCATCTATCTTTGCTCGTACGAAGCCCTCCGCCTGCCCATCTACATCTTGGAAGGCATGTCTGCCGCAAATCCATATTGCAGCGCTCTTCGTTTTATCGCAGGTCCAAACGATGTTGTCGAGAGATTTGTACGGCTCACTGATTGACATAATGTCCGCTCTCTCGTCTTTTGCTGTCTGTATCAGGATATCCTGCGCTATCTCGCAGTGATTAAGATTTATCTGAATAATCTTCATACTCTTCTGGCAGTTATAGCTCTCTTAAAGACCGGACACTTGCTGCTGCCCGCTACGTGCTTGGCTTCTTTTGGGTGTTCCTTTCTACAGAACATGCAGGAAGCAATTCTTTGCTATGTGGCCTTCTTCCCCACACCTCCTGCAAAGCTTGGAGCGATCTTCTCCGTTTTTGCACTGTTTGGCAAAGTGCCCAAATTCCAAGCATTTGAAGCACTTTTTGAGGATTGCCCGTTCGCGGATGCGACAGACGACCCAGCCAATTTTAATTTTTTTTGTATCAAGAAGCTTCTTTGCCTTCTCTTCAGGAAGACTAATTGTCGCTGTTTGGGTTCCACCGTAGGCTTTTCGCAAGGAAAGGAAGTCAGTCGGTGAAAAGTTTTCTACTTCAAATTCAGACTTTATTGCGTCGCATATGTCCTCTTTTGAGGTTATTTCATCGATGTCCCTGATCTCGATACTAGTCCGTTGGGTAAGAGTCCTAACAATCGCCTGCTCGCCCAGCGCTTCGCTGAGGACACTCTTGAATTCAACGGTCTTTTCCCCTGTATCATTAAGCTGGATGAGAAGATCGCCTTTGTGTGTGTGTGTGTGTGTGTGTGTGTGTGTGTGTGTGTGTGTGTTTTTTTTTTTTTTTAAGGCTGTGCCAGAGGTGGGGAATCTTCTAAAAGATACCAGTAGAGCCCTCCAGGGGTACTAGCATGCACGATTCGTAAACCTGAATGTTCGTACCAGGAATTACGCCTACGTACTAAACCCTCCTTACACACTTCAACCACTCTCCCCGCGGGACTGCCGTTAGGTATTACATCACGGGGCTGGTAAGCAGATTACTCTATGCCTTCTGCATCTTCTGCTGCTGCTGATCGCCTTATCTTTTCGATTCTTCGCAGCTCGTTTTGCACATTCGTTATGAATACACACACTTCTGTCCACTTACCCTCAGATCTCAGCATTTCTTCTAACAGGACTTGTGGACTTGGCAGGCTGCTTCTCCATTCTCTGAAGCGTCCGCATTGGAAAATCGCATGCTCCGTATCTTCTTCCAGTTCCGGACAATCTGGGCAAAAAGGTGAGCTATCGTGTCCAAATCTATAAAGATATCTTCGATAGCCGCCATGGCCTGACAGAAACTGCGTAAATTGGTAATTGCAGTTACCGTGAGATCGGTTTGTCCAATTCTCTATATTCGGGATCAGTTTGTGGGTCCATCTTCCTTTCAAACTTATGTCCCACCTGGCTTGCCATACAGCCATTGAGGTGGCCTTTTCTTCTTCTTTGATCATTTTGATTGATCGTTGGTCCGGATGTGATAAGGCTCTTCTATTGTAGATCCTAAGCATTTCATCTGCGAGGATGTCTACTGGAACCATTCCTGCTATAACGAGGGCCGCATCATCGGAGATCGTTCGGAACCCGCTGATCGTCCTTAGTGCACTGAGTCTGTATATAGACGAGAGGTTTCTTCTTATTTCTTTAGTCACCAGTGCCTCCGCCCAAACTGGGGCTGCGTACAGGAGGACTGAGCTAACTACTCTGGACATTAGGACCCTCCTTGGATATCCTGGTCCTCCGACATTTGGCAGTATCCGAGATAATGCTGCCTGCATCTGCGACGCCTTTCTGCTAGAATAGTCCACGTGTATTTTAAAACGGAGCCTATTGTCAAGCATTACTCCTAGGTATTTGACAAAATCCTTTGATCTAATAGTCTGGTTACCAACTCGTATATTTATGTATTCTATATTTTTCCGGCTGGTAATCAGGACTGCTTCCGTTTTATGGTCGGCTAATTCTAAACCGACGGATACTAGCCATTTTTTGATTTGGCCAACTGCTTCATTCGTGGCTGACTCTATTCCATTGATTGTCTTTGACACTGTGACAACGGCGATGTCGTCAGCGAATCCAAATATTTGTACGCCTGGTGGTAATGCTAGTCTTAGAACTCCATCGTACATTATATTCCATAGAAGGGGACCCAGCACCGATCCTTGTGGGACTCCTGCGGAGACGTTATAGTACTTTGTACCCTCATTGGTTTCGTACCTCAACCTTCTATAACTTAAGTAGCTTGACACTATCTTCCTTATATAGTATGGTGCATCCATTCTGGCGAGTGATCTTCTTATTGAGGACCATTTTGCAGAGTTAAAGGCGTTTTTTATGTCCAGTGTCACTACTGCACAATATTCCTTTGTGCCCCACCGCCATCTTTTTCCTTCAATCGCATTCTTTGCTATATTGACCACCGCCTTTATGGCGTCGACGGTCGAGCGCGATTTTCGAAACCCGAACTGATGATCTGACAGTGCTCCTTTATTATCCGCTATATTAAGCAATCTGTCATATATGATCCGCTCGAGTATCTTTCCCATTGTATCTAGTAGACATATTGGGCGGTACGATGATGGTTCGCCCGGTGGTTTGTTTCCCTTTGGAAGCAATACTAAATGCTGCAGTTTCCAAGGTTCAGGGAAAACTCCTTCATCTAGACACTGTTGCATGCATGTCATGAACATGTCCGGCCTACTTCGGATGGCGGCTTTCAATGCTTTATTAGGAATGCCATCGGGTCCAGGAGCTTTGTTGTCTCGTATTCTTTTACTTGCGTTCACGAGTTCATCAACTGTTAGCCTTGGAATACTTTCTGTGCTAATTTCTCTTATTATGTTGCACATAGTATATGGTCCTTTCGGAAATAGGTGTTCTACGATGGACCTAAGCTTTGTTGGGCATGAAATTTGCGGGGTCTTACAGCCTTTTAGCTTTGCCATAACTATTTTGTATGCTGTGCCCCAGGGATTGATGTCCGCCTCGTCACATAGTCGTTTGAAGCACTTCGACTTGCTTTCTTTGATTGCATTTTTTAAATTTCGTCTAGCTAATCTTAGCATATCAAGACGTTCTTGAATGTCTGATCCCCTTCTTGATCGCTGCACTCTACGTCTGGCTTGTAAGCAGGCAGCTCTCAGTGCTTTTATCTGCTCATTCCACCAGTAGCAGTGTTCACCTCTCTTGCTAGGTCTTCTCCTGGGCATAGCTGCGTCGCACGCTGTAGTGATTATACTGGTAAGTTGTTGCGACAGGATCTCAGATGTTCCGCTTTCGATTAGGAAGCTTGAGTTTATGATTTCCTCAAACATTTCTTTATCAAGGAACTTGTCTTTCCATTTAGGTCCCCCTAATTTTGGGCGTTGCACGGCTTTTTTTTCTTTAATTTCCATTACAATCGCCTGGTGGTCGCTGTGCGTATAGTCTTCGCTGACGCGCCATTTTATCATCCGCAGGAGGGAACTGCTAGCGAAGGTAATATCGATGATCGATCCCCTTCCTGCTTTGCGATACGTATTTGCTCGTCCCGTGTTAGCTATGCCTATATTTAATGAGGCGAAAGATTCTAGCAGATAATGTCCTCTGATATTAGTAAATCTGCTGCCCCAGTCTGTTGCCCAGGCATTGAAGTCTCCGCCTATAACCACTGGAGCTCTTCCTCGAGCATCGGCCGTTAAATTTTCTATCATTGCTGAGTATTCGCTCATCGTCCAGCTGGGTCTTGCGTAACAACTATAAAAGTTGATTCCATTTATTTTTGCCCGTACGAAGCCCTCCGCCTGCCCGTCTACATCTTGGAAGGCATGTCTCCCGCAAATCCATATTGCAGCTTTTTCTGTTTTGTCACATGCCCAAGCGTTGATGTCACGAGATTTGTACGGTTCGCTTATTAAAATTATGTCCGCTCTCTCGTCTTTAGCCATCTGTGACAGGATATCCTGTGCTATCTCGCAGTGATTTAGGTTTATCTGGATAACCTTCATACTTTTCTGCTGGCGATAGCTCTCCTAAAGACTGGGCATTTGCTGCTGCCCGCTACATGCTTCGCATCTTCTGGGTGTTCCTTTCTACAGAACATGCACGAAGGCTCCTTTGCGCAAGACTTAGCTATGTGGCCCTCATCCCCACATCTTCTACACAACTTGGAGCGATCTTCTCCGTTTTTACACTGCTTGGCAATGTGCCCAAATTCCAGGCATTTGAAGCACTTTTTGAGGAGTGTCCGTTCGCGGATGCGACACACTACCCACCCGATTTTTATCTTCTGTACTTCCAGCAGCTTCTTTGCTTTTGCATTTGGAAGGCTGATAGTCGCCGTTTGGGTTCCACCATATGCTTTCCTCAGCGATATAAAGTCTGACGGTGTGACGCCTTTGACTCCGGCTTGGACTTCGATTGATTCACAAATGTCTTCTTTTGTGGTGATCTCATCGATGTCTTTCAGCTCGATGCTAGTGCGTTGGGTGAGGGTTCTTACGTTTGCTTGTTCGCCTAACGCCTCACTTATGACGCTTTTAAATTCCGCTGTCTTGTCACTTGTCTCCTTCAATTGAATTAAGAGGTCACCTTTTTGTGTCCTTCTGATCCTAGATACTGCTTTTCCAATTGTTTCTAGTTTTGGATCAGCCTTCACGTTGCGCAATATCTGCGCATAGGATATTTCGCCCTTCGCTTCTATGACTATGGCGTCAGGTCTTGCCTTTCTTATAATTGGCTTTTGTTTTACGGCGGACTTCTTGGCAGATGCGTCTGACTTCACTTTATTTTTAGTTTTAGCGACGACTTTTGTCCATTCGCCTTCTCCAGTTTTTTTAACATTTTTAATACCCTTTTCCTGGGTTTTTTCTTCCGTCGCTATTACCATAGGCTTACGTGAGGACTGGCGTTGCTCTTGCCTCCGCTTTGGATTCGGCGTTTCGCTGTGGATAGGCTGCTTCCTTTTTTGCTCCATTGAAGCTTTGAGCCATGGAGAGGTTTGAGATGAGGTGTGATTAACCATCTTCTCCTGAGTCTTCTTGTTATTAATGTAGATAGCCGATAACTCATAGAGGTTTTTAATGCTATCAATCGCATCCCGCATGGCTTGATGGATGGAACGTCTTTTTCCATCTTCCAACATTTCTACCAGTCCCTTGATCTGCTCTCCTAGTTTATGAAAGTCAGATTTGCCGGGGCTGGCTTCCTTTATCACCTTTCTTGTTTCCGGTGATTCGCGCCTTTGTGACGTTTGGGCCACTGGTGATCTCGCCATCTTCGAACTCCTTTTAAAAGAATTCACATTCTCCTCTCCTACAACTCCTTCTACTTCTCCTCCTCCTAAATTCTGGGAATTCATTGTAAATTGGGTCCCCACTCAAAGCCGTTATCAATGCTCGGGTGTGTAGTCACCTATGGATCCCATGGTTATCTATGCAAGCAGTGAGGCCATGCGGGGGTTGACACGAGCCCTTATGGGGTCTTGTGTTCAGAGCCAGATCAGTGTTAGACAGGAATTTTTCATCTGTACCTACACCACTAACTTAATAGCGACGAAACATTGAGCGTACTTTGAGTCCTGCCAGGGTTTTAACGGGACGGGGGCGCCGGTAGCATTAGCCTGAAAGCCATTTCAGCAAAATTTCACTCTTGCCTACTCAGGTAACAGAATACCACAGACGTCAGCCCAAGAGTTGACAAATCAAAATGATTGCTTCCAGTATACCATAATTAAGACCTTACTGGGCTCAGTCTTAATACATTCATTGAATGCCGCGCTCCCTCGTTGGCCGCGGCTTTTCCTCCGGGCGGGTTGGGAGTTATACCGCTCCTACTCGGTCGTCAGAGCCTCGGCGAGCAGGTTTTTCCATGCAAGAGAGGTTGACAGTGACTTCTTCTCCGCCGTAACCCTGGCTAGGGCCCCTCACATGGTACTATCACCCGGGGCAGGTGAACCAAGGTTTGTTGACGTGGTTTTACTCCTCGGACTAGGGCCCGTGGGGTTGTCAGACCCAACACTCTACTTCAGAGTGCCCTTGCGGTGAGTGTGTGTGTGTGTGTGTGTGTGTGTGTGTGTGTGTGTGTGTGTGTCCTTACACACTTCAACCACTCTCCCCGCGGGACTGCCGTTAGGTATTACATCACGGGGCTGGTAAGCAGATTACTCTATGCCTTCTGCATCTTCTGCTGCTGCTGATCGCCTTATCTTTTCGATTCTTCGCAGCTCCATTTGCACATTCGTTATGAATACACACACTTCTGTCCACTTACCCTCAGATCTCAGCATTTCTTCTAACAGGACTTGTGGACTTGGCAGGCTGCTTCTCCATTCTCTGAAGCGTCCGCATTGGAAAATCGCATGCTCCGTATCTTCTTCCAGTTCCGGACAATCTGACAAAGTCAGATTTGCCGGGGCTGGCTTCCTTTATCACCTTTCTTGTTTCCGGTAATTCGCGCCTTTGTGACGTTTGGGCCACTGGTGATCTCGCCATCTTCGAACTCCTTTTAAAAGAATTCACATTCTCCTCTCCTACAACTCCTTCTACTTCTCCTCCTCCTAAATTCTGGGAATTCATTGTAAATTGGGTCCCCACTCAAAGCCGTTATCAATGCTCGGGTGTGTAGTCACCTATGGATCCCATGGTTATCTATGCAAGCAGTGAGGCCATGCGGGGGTTGACACGAGCCCTTATGGGGTCTTGTGTTCAGAGCCAGATCAGTGTTAGACAGGAATTTTTCATCTGTACCTACACCACTAACTTAATAGCGACGAAACATTGAGCGTACTTTGAGTCCTGCCAGGGTTTTAACGGGACGGGGGCGCCGGTAGCATTAGCCTGAAAGCCATTTCAGCAAAATTTCACTCTTGCCTACTCAGGTAACAGAATACCACAGACGTCAGCCCAAGAGTTGACAAATCAAAATGATTGCTGCCAGTATACCATGTGTGTGTGTGTGTGTGTGTGTGTGTGTGTGTGTGTGCGTGTGTGTGTGTGTCTGTGTGTGTGTCTGTGTCTGTGTGTGTGTGTGTGTGTGTGTGTCTGTGTGTGTGTGTGTGTGTGTGTGTGTGTGTGTGTGTGTGTGTGTGTGTGTGTGTGTGTGTGTGTGTGTGTGTGTGTGTGTGTGTGTGTGTGTGTGTGTGTGTGTGTGTGTGTGTGTGTGTGTGTGTGTCTTCGCAGCTCGTTTTGCACATTCGTTACGAATACACACACTTCTGTCCACTTATCCTCGGATCATTGCATTTCTTCTAAAAGGACGTGTGGACTTGGCAGGTCTATTCTCCATTCTCTGAAGCGTCTGCAATGGAAAATCGCATGCTCTGCGTCTTCTTCTATCTCTGGACAATCTGGGCAAAAAGGTGAGCTATCGTGTCCAAATCTATAAAGATATCTTCGATAGCCGCCATGGCCTGACAGAAACTGCGTAAATTGGTAATTGCAGTTACCGTGAGATCGGTTTGTCCAATTCTCTATATTCGAGATCAGTTTGTGGGTCCATCTTCCTTTCAAACTTATGTCCCACCTGGCTTGCCATACAGCCATTGAGGTGGCCTTTTCTTCTTCTTTGATCATTTTGATTGATCGTTGGTCGTGTTGTGATAAGGCTCTTCTATTGTAGATCCTAAGCATTTCATCTGCGAGGATATCTACTGGAACCATTCCTGCTATAACGAGGGCAGCATCATCGGAGATCGGAACCCGCTGATCGTCCTTAGTGCACTGAGTCTGTATATAGACGATAAGTTTCTTCTTATTTCTTTAGTCACCAGTGCATCCGCCCAAACTGGGGCTGCGTAAAGGAGGACTGAGCTGACTACTCTAGACATTAGGACCCTCCTTGTATATCCTGGTCCTCCAACGTTTGGCAGAATCCGGAATAATGCTGCCTGCATCTGGGAAGCCTTTTTGCTCGAGTAGTCCACGTGTATTTTAAAACGGAGCCTATTGTCAAGCATTACTCCTAGGTATTTGACAAAATCCTTTGATCTAATAGTCTGGTTACCAACTCGTATATTTATGTATTCTATATTTTTCCGGCTGGTAATCAGGACTGCTTCCGTTTTATGGTCGGCTAGTTCTAGACCGACGGATACTAGCCATTTTTTGATTTGGCCAACTGCTTCATTCGTGGCTGACTCTATTCCATTGATTGTCTTTGACACCGTGACAACGGCGATGTCGTCAGCGAATCCAAATATTTGTACGCCTGGTGGTAATGCTAGTCTTAGAACTCCATCGTACATAATATTCCATAGAAGGGGACCCAGCACCGATCCTTGTGGGACTCCTGCGGAGACGTTATAGTACTTTGTACCCTCATTGGTTTCGTACCTCAACCTTCTATAACTTAAGTAGCTTGACACTATCTTCCTTATATAGTGTGGTGCATCCATTCTGGCGAGTGATCTTCTTATTGAGGACCATTTTGCAGAGTTAAAGGCGTTTTTTATGTCCAGTGTCACTACTGCACAATATTCCTTTGTGCCCCACCGCCATCTTTTTCCTTCAATCGCATTCTTTGCTATGTTGACCACCGCCTTTATGGCGTCGACGGTCGAGCGCGATTTTCGAAACCCGAACTGATGATCTGACAGTGCTCCTTTATTATCCGCTATATTAAGCAATCTGTCATATATGATCCGCTCGAGTATCTTTCCCATTGTATCTAGTAGGCATATTGGGCGGTACGATGATGGTTCGCCCGGTGGTTTGTTTCCCTTTGGAAGCAATACCAAATGCTGCAGTTTCCAAGGTTCAGGGAAAACTCCTTCATCTAGACACTGTTGCATGCATGTCATGAACATGTCCGGCCTACTTCGGATGGCCGCTTTCAATGCTTTATTAGGAATGCCATCGGGTCCAGGAGCTTTGTT
This sequence comes from Nephrocerus scutellatus, assembly GCA_947095585.1. Taxonomy (NCBI): domain Eukaryota; kingdom Metazoa; phylum Arthropoda; class Insecta; order Diptera; family Pipunculidae; genus Nephrocerus; species Nephrocerus scutellatus. The sequence goes on from OX352764.1 coordinate 49,825,085, forward strand.
GTCTCGTATTCTTTTACTTGCGTTCACGAGTTCATCAACTGTTAGCCTTGGAATACTTTCTGTGCTAATTTCTCTTATTATGTTGCACATAGTATATGGTCCTTTCGGAAATAGGTGTTCTACGATGGACCTAAGCTTTGTTGGGCATGATATTTGCGGGGCCTTTTAGCTTTGCCATAACTATTTTGTATGCTGTGCCCCAGGGATTGATGTCCGCCTCGTCACATAGTCGTTTGAAGCACTTCGACTTGCTTTCTTTAATTGCATTTTTTAAATTTCGTCTAGCTAATCTTAGCATATCAAGACGTTCTTGAATGTCTGATCCCCTTCTTGAGCGCTGCACTCTACGTCTGGCTTGTAAGCAGGCAGCTCTCAGTGCTTTTATCTGCTCATTCCACCAGTAGCAGTGTACACCTCTCTTGCTAAGTATTCTCCTGGGCATAGCTGCGTCGCACGCTGTAGTGATTATACTGGTAAGTTGTTGCGACAGGATCTCAGATGTTCCGCTTTCGATTAGGAAGCTTGAGTTTATGATTTCCTCAAACATTTCTTTATCAAGGAACTTGTCTTTCCATTTAGGTCCCCCTAATTTTGGGCGTTGCACGGCTTTTTTTTCTTTAATTTCAATTACAATCGCCTGGTGGTCGCTGTGCGTATAGTCTTCGCTGACGCGCCATTTTATCATCCGCAGGAGGGAACTGCTAGCGAAGGTAATATCGATGATCGATCCCCTTCCTGCTTTGCGATACGTATTTGCTCGTCCCGTGTTAGCTATGCCCTTATTTAATGAGGCGAACGATTCTAGCAGATAATGTCCTCTGCTATTAGTAAATCTGCTGCCCCAGTCTGTTGCCCAGACATTGAAGTCTCCGTCTATAACCACTGGAGCTCTTCCTCGAGCATCGGTCGTTAAATTTTCTATCATTGCTGAGTATTCGCTCATCGTCCAGCTGAGTCTTGCGTAACAACTATAAAAGTTGATTCCATTTATTTTTGCCCGTACGAAGCCCTCCGCCTGCCCGTCTACATCTTGGAAGGCATGTCTCCCGCAAATCCATATTGCAGCTTTTTCTGTTTTGTCACATTGGGCATGTGATGTCACGAGATTTGTACGGTTCGCTTATTAAAATTATGTCCGCTCTCTCGTCTTTAGCCGTCTGTGACAGGATATCCTGTGCTATCTCGCAGTGATTTAGGTTTATCTGGATAACCTTCATACTTTTCTGCTGGCGATAGCTCTCCTAAAGACTGGGCATTTGCTTCTGCCCGCTACATGCTTCGCATCTTCTGGGTGTTCCTTTCTACAGAACATGCACGAAGGCTACTTTGCGCAAGACTTAGCTATGTGGCCCTCATCCCCACATCTTCTACACATCTTGGAGCGATCTTCTCCGTTTTTACACTGCTTGGCAATGTGCCCAAATTCCAGGCATTTGAATCACTTTTTGAGGAGTGTCCGTTCGGGGATGCGACACACTACCCACCCGATTTTTATCTTCTTTGCTTCCAGCAGCTTCTTTTCTTTTGCATTTGGAAGGCTGATAGTCGCCGTTTGGGTTCCACCATATGCTTTCCTCAGCGATATAAAGTCTGACGGTGTGACGCCTTCGACTCCGACTTGGACTTCGATTGATTCACAAATGTCTTCTTTTGTGGTGATCTCATCGATGTCTTTCAGCTCGATGCTAGTGCGTTGGGTGAGGGTTCTTACGTTTGCTTGTTCGCCTAACGCCTCACTTATGACGCTTTTAAATTCCGCTGTCTTGTCACTTGTCTCCTTCAATTGAATTAAGAGGTCACCTTTTTGTGTCCTTCTGATCCTAGATACTGCTTTTTTAATTGTTTCTAGTTTTGGATCAGCCTTCACGTTGCGCAATATCTGCGCATAGGATATTTCGCCCTTCGCTTCTATGACTATGGCGTCAGGTCTTGCCTTTCTTATAATTGGCTTTTGTTTTACGGCGGACTTCTTGGCAGATGCGTCTGACTTCCCTTTATTTTTAGTTTTAGCGACGACTTTTGTCCATTCGCCTTCTCCAGTTTTTTTAACATTTTTAATACCCTTTTCCTGGGTTTTTTCTTCCGTCGCTATTACCATAGGCTTACGTGAGGACTGGCGTTGCTCTTGCCTCCGCTTTGGATTCGGCGTTTCGCTGTGGATAGGCTGCTTCCTTTTTTGCTCCATTGAAGCTTTGAGCCATGGAGAGGTTTGAGATGAGGTGTGATTAACCATCTTCTCCTGAGTTTTCTTGTTATTAATGTAGATAGCCGATAACTCATAGAGGTTTTTAATGCTATCAATCGCATCCCGCATGGCTTGATGGATGGAACGTCTTTTTCCATCTTCCAACATTTCTACCAGTCCCTTGATCTGCTCTCCTAGTTTATGAAAGTCAGATTTGCCGGGGCTGGCTTCCTTTATCACCTTTCTTGTTTCCGGTGATTCGCGCCTTTGTGACCACTGGTGATCTCGCCATCTTCGAACTCCTTTTAAAAGAATTCACATTCTCCTCTCCTACAACTCCTTCTACTTCTCCTCCTCCTAAATTCTGGGAATTCATTGTAAATTGGGTCCCCACTCAAAGCCGTTATCAATGCTCGGGTGTGTAGTCACCTATGGATCCCATGGTTATCTATGCAAGCAGTGAGGCCATGCGGGGGTTGACACGAGCCCTTATGGGGTCTTGTGTTCAGAGCCAGATCAGTGTTAGACAGGAATTTTTCATCTGTACCTACACCACTAACTTAATAGCGACGTAACATTGAGCGTACTTTGAGTCCTGCCAGGGTTTTAACGGGACGGGGGCGCCGGTAGCATTAGCCTGAAAGCCATTTCAGCAAAATTTCACTCTTGCCTACTCAGGTAACAGAATACCACAGACGTAAGCCCAAGAGTTGACAAATCAAAATGATTACTTCCAGTATACCATAATTAAGACCTTACTGGGCTCAGTCTTAAGACATTCATTGAATGCCGCGCTCCCTCGTTGGCCACGGCTTTTCCTCCGGGCGGGTTGGGAGTTATACCGCTCCTACTCGGTCGTCAGAGCCTCGGCGAGCAGGTTTTTCCATGCAAGAGAGGTTGACAGTGACTTCTTCTCCGCCGTAACCCTGGCTAGGGCCCCTCACATGGTACTATCACCCGGGGCAGGTGAACCAAGGTTTGTTGACGTGGTTTTACTCCCCGGACTAGGGCCCGTGGGGTTGTCAGACCCAACACTCTACTTCAGAGTGCCCTTGCGGTGTGTGTGTGTGTGTGTGTGTGTGTGTGTGTGTGTGTGTGTTTTTTTTTTTTTTTTTTTTATGGCTGTGCCAAAGGTGGGGAATCTTCTAAAAGATACCAGTAGAGCCCTCCAGGGGTACTAGCATGCACGATTCGTAAACCTGAATGTTCGTACCAGGAATTACGCATACGTACTAAACCCTCCTTACACACTTCAACCACTCTCCCCATGGGACTGCCGTTAGGTATTACATCACGGGGCTGGTTAGCAGATTACTATATGCCTTCTGCATCTTCTGCTGCTGCTGATCGCCTTATATTTTCGATTCTTCGCAGCTCGTTTTGCACATTCGTTACGAATACACACACTTCTGTCCACTTATCCTCGGATCTTTGCATTTCTTCTAAAAGGACGTGTGGACTTGGCAGGTTGCTTCTCCATTCTCTGAAGCGTCTGCAATGGAAAATCGCATGCTCTGTGTCTTCTTCTATGTCTGGACAATCTCGGCAAAAAGGTGAGCTATCGTGTCCAAATCGATAAAGATATTTTCGATAGCCGCCATGGCCTGACAGAAACTGCGTAAATTGGTAGTTGCAGTTACCGTGAGATCGGTTTGTCCAATTCTCAATGTTCGGGATCAGTTTGTAGGTCCATCTTCCTTTCAAACTTATGTCCCACCGGTCTTGCCACACAGCCATTGAGGTGGCCTTTTCTTCCTCTTTGATCATTTCGATTGTTCGTTGGTCCTGTTGTGATAAGGCTCTTCTATTGTAGATCCTAAGCATTTCATCTGCGAGGATATCTACTGGAACCATTCCTGCTATAACGAGGGCAGCATCATCGGAGATCGTTCGGAACCCGCTGATCGTCCTTAGTGCACTGAGTCTGTATATAGACGATAAGTTTCTTCTTATTTCTTTAGTCACCAGTGCATCTGCCCAAACTGGGGCTGCGTAAAGGAGGACTGAGCTGACTACTCTAGACATTAGGACCCTCCTTGTATATCCTGGTCCTTCAACGTTTGGCAGAATCCGGAATAATGCTGCCTGCATCTGGGAAGCCTTTTTGCTCGAGTAGTCCACGTGTATTTTAAAACGGAGCCTATTGTCAAGCATTACTCCTAGGTATTTGACAAAATCCTTTGATCTAATAGTCTGGTTACCAACTCGTATATTTATGTATTCTATATTTTTCCGGCTGGTAATCAGGACTGCTTCCGTTTTATGGTCGGCTAATTCTAGACCGACGGATACTAGCCATTTTTTTATTTGGCCAACTGCTTCGTTCGTGGCTGACTCTATTCCATTGATTGTCTTTGACACTGTGACAACGGCGATGTCGTCGGCGAATCCAAATATTTGTACGCCTGGTGGTAATGCTAGTCTTAGAACTCCATCGTACATAATATTCCATAGAAGGGGACCCAGCACCGATCCTTGTGGGACTCCTGCGGAGACGTTATAGTACTTTGTACCCTCATTGGTTTCGTACCTCAACCTTATATAACTTAAGTAGCTTGACACTATCTTCCTTATATAATATGGTGCATCCATTCTAGCGAGTGATCTTCTTATTGAGGACCATTTTGCAGAGTTAAAGGCGTTTTTTATGTCCAGTGTCACTACTGCACAATATTCCTTTGTGCCCCACCGCCATCTTTTTCCTTCAATCGCATTCTTTGCTATGTTGACCACCGCCTTTATGGCGTCGACGGTCGAGCGCGATTTTCGAAACCCGAACTGATGATCTGACAGTGCTCCTTTATTATCCGCTATATTAAGCAATCTGTCATATATGATCCGCTCGAGTATCTTTCCCATTGTATCTAGTAGGCATATTGGGCGGTACGATGATGGTTCGCCCGGTGGTTTGTTTCCCTTTGGAAGCAATACTAAATGCTGCAGTTTCCAAGGTTCAGGGAAAACTCCTTCATCTAGACACTGTTGCATGCATGTCATGAACATGTCCGGCCTACTTTGGATGGCCGCTTTCAATGCTTTATTAGGAATGCCATCGGGTCCAGGAGCTTTGTTGTCTCGTATTCTTTTACTTGCGTTCACGAGTTCATCAACTGTTAGCCTTGGAATACTTTCTGTGCTAATTTCTCTTATTATGTTGCACATAGTATATGGTCCTTTCGGAAATAGGTGTTCTACGATGGACCTAAGCTTTGTTGGGCATGATATTTGCGGGGTCCTACAGCCTTTAAGCTTTGCCATAACTATTTTGTACGCTGTGCCCCAGGGATTGATGTCCGCCTCGTCACATAGTCGTTTGAAGCACTTCGACTTGCTTTCTTTAATTGCATTTTTTAAATTTCGTCTAGCTAATCTTAGCATATCAAGACGTTCTTGAATGTCTGATCCCCTTCTTGATCGCTGCACTCTACGTCTGGCTTGTAAGCAGGCAGCTCTCAGTGCTTTTATCTGCTCATTTCACCAGTAGCAGTGTTCACCTCTCTTGCTAGGTCTTCTCCTGGGCATAGCTGCGTCGCACGCTGTAGTGATTATACTGGTAAGTTGTTGCGACAGGATCTCAGATGTTCCGCTTTCGATTAGGAAGCTTGAGTTTATGATTTCCTCAAACATTTCTTTATCAAGGAACTTGTCTTTCCATTTAGGTCCCCCTAATTTTGGGCGTTGCACGGCTTTTTTTTCTTTAATTTCAATTACAATCGCCTGATGGTCGCTGTGCGTATAGTCTTCGCTGACGCGCCATTTTATCATCCGCAGGAGGGAACTGCTAGCGAAGGTAATATCGATGATCGATCCCCTTCCTGCTTTGCGATACGTATTTGCTCGTCCCGTGTTAGCTATGCCTATATTTAATGAGGCGAAAGATTCTAGCAGATAATGTCCTCTGGTATTAGTAAATCTGCTGCCCCAGTCTGTTGCCCAGGTATTGAAGTCTCCGCCTATAACCACTGGAGCTCTTCCTCGAGCATCGGCCGTTAAATTTTCTATCATTGCTGAGTATTCGCTCATCGTCCAGCTGGGTCTTGCGTAACAACTATAAAAGTTGATTCCATTTATTTTTGCCCGTACGAAGCCCTCCGCCTGCCCGTCTACATCTTGGAAGGCATGTCTCCCGCAAATCCATATTGCAGCTTTTTCTGTTTTGTCACATGCCCAAGCGTTGATGTCACGAGATTTGTACGGTTCGCTTATTAAAATTATGTCCGCTCTCTCGTTTTTAGTCGTCTGTGACAGGATATCCTGTGCTATCTCGCAGTGATTTAGGTTTATCTGGATAACCTTCATACTTTTCTGCTGGCGATAGCTCTCCTAAAGACTGGGCATTTGCTGCTGCCCGCTACATGCTTCGCATCTTCTGGGTGTTCCTTTCTACAGAACATGCACGAAGGCTACTTTGCGCAAGACTTAGCTATGTGGCCCTCATCCCCACATCTTCTACACATCTTGGAGCGATCTTCTCCGTTTTTACACTGCTTGGCAATGTGCCCAAATTCCAGGCATTTGAAGCACTTTTTGAGGAGTGTCCGTTCGCGGATGCGACACACTACCCACCCGATTTTTATCTTCTGTGCTTCCAGCAGCTTCTTTACTTTTGCATTTGGAAGGCTGATAGTCGCCGTTTGGGTTCCACCATATGCTTTCCTCAGCGATATAAAGTCTGACGGTGTAACGCCTTCGACTCCGGCTTGGACTTCGATTGATTCACAAATGTCTTCTTTTGTGGTGATCTCATCGATGTCTTTCAGCTCGATGCTAGTGCGTTGGGTGAGGGTTCTTACGTTTGCTTGTTCGCCTAACGCCTCACTTATGACGCTTTTAAATTCCGCTGTCTTGTCACTTGTCTCCTTCAATTGAATTAAGAGGTCACCTTTTTGTGTCCTTCTTATCCTAGATACTGCTTTTCCAATTGTTTCTAGTTTTGGATCAGCCTTCACGTTGCGCAATATCTGCGCATAGGATATTTCGCCCTTCGCTTCTATGACTATGGCGTCAGGTCTTGCCTTTCTTATAATTGGCCTTTGTTTTACGGCGGACTTCTTGGCAGATGCGTCTGACTTTAATTTAATTTTATTTTTAGCGACGACTTTTGTCCATTCGCCTTCTCCAGTTTTTTTAACATTTTTAACACCCTTTTCCTGGGTTTTTTCTTCCGTCGCTATTACCATAGGCTTACGTGAGGACTGGCGTTGCTCTTGCCTCCGCTTTGGATTCGGCGTTTCGCTGTGGATAGGCTGCTTCCTTTTTTGCTCCATTGAAGCTTTGAGCCATGGAGAGGTTTGAGATGAGGTGTGATTAACCATCTTCTCCTGAGTCTTCTTGTTATTAATGTAGATAGCCGATAACTCATAGAGGTTTTTAATGCTATCAATCGCATCCCGCATGGCTTGATGGATGGAACGTCTTTTTCCATCTTCCAACATTTCTACTAGTCCCTTGATCTGCTCTCCTAGTTTATGAAAGTCAGATTTGCCGGGGCTGGCTTCCTTTATCACCTTTCTTGTTTCCGGTGATTCGCGCCTTTGTGACGTTTGGGCCACTGGTGATCTCGCTATCTTCGAACTCCTTTTAAAAGAATTCACATTCTCCTCTCCTACAACTCCTTCTACTTCTCCTCCTCCTAAATTCTGGGAATTCATTGTAAATTGGGTCCCCACTCAAAGCCGTTATCAATGCTCGGGTGTGTAGTCACCTATGGATCCCATGGTTATCTATGCAAGCAGTGAGGCCATGCGGGGGTTGACACGAGCCCTTATGGGGTCTTGTGTTCAGAGCCAGATCAGTGTTAGACAGGAATTTTTCATCTGTACCTACACCACTAACTTAATAGCGACGTAACATTGAGCGTACTTTGAGTCCTGCCAGGGTTTTAACGGGACGGGGGCGCCGGTAGCATTAGCCTGAAAGCCATTTCAGCAAAATTTCACTCTTGCCTACTCAGGTAACAGAATACCACAGACGTCAGCCCAAGAGTTGACAAATCAAAATGTTTGCTTCCAGTATACCATAATGAAGACCTTACTGGGCTCAGTCTTAATACATTCATTGAATGCCGCGCTCCCTCGTTGGCCGCGGCTTTTCCTCCGGGCGGGTTGGGAGTTATACCGCTCCTACTCGGTCGTCAGAGCCTCGGCGAGCAGGTTTTTCCATGCAAGAGAGGTTGATAGTTACTTCTTCTCCGCCGTAACCCTGGCTAGGGCCCCTCACATGGTACTATCACCCGGGGCAGGTGAACCAAGGTTTGTTGACGTGGTTTTACTCCCCGGACTAGGGCCCGTGGGTTTGTCAGACCCAACACTCTACTTCAGAGTGCCCTTGCGGTGTGTGTGTGTGTGTGTGTGTGTGTGTGTGTGTGTGTGTGTGTGTGTGTGTGTGTGTGTGTGTGTGTGTGTGTGTGTGTGTGTGTGTGTGTGTGTGTGTGTGTGTGTGTGTGTGTGTGTGTGTGTGTGTGTGTGTCCCCGATTAGAGAATTTACAAGAAAAATTTTAATTTTTATGGGTTGTTTTTTTTATCTCTTCACTTTGTTCACTTTGATGTTCAATTTTGCTGTTTATCTGTTTACTATGCTGGTCAAATTTACAGTTAATTTGTGATATTATGTCATTAAAGATTGCTTCCATATTTTGCACTTCTTTATTTTCCAAAGTAGATGGTTTTCGCTCCATTAACTCCGTCTCAATGGAAAATGATTCACCAGCCTGCTGTTTCTCTGCTTTAACTACTTGTTGCAATCGGAGAAATAACTCTTTCTTATTTCCACCGGTGCTTAGGCCTCGCCTTCCAAGCTCTTCTTTAAGTTCCTGGGAACTATAGGATTTAATGTTCACTGCACTTTCCATTTCGATATCGATTTGCAAAGTTTCACTAAATTTGTTTACCGTCTCAAGGTTTGGAAAATCACAAAATAATTTATTGTTCCACGATTAGTGAAAGTTTACTGTCTCTCAATTAACATGATTTGCAAAATCCCATTTGTGACACCAATTGTTACGAAATTTAGGCTTTCGAGTTCGTAAAGGATTTTGCAAATAAAACAAAACACAAGTTTATTAATTTACAAATAACAACTTTAATAATCAACCAGTAAAAATAACACAAGTTCACAATTTATACTGACGATAACTTTAAATGTACACAAAAACACTTATAATACTTGTGCTTTACAATAATTCTGCAAGCAAGAGCTTAAATTCCAATTAACTAATGAATTCTCTGCAGTGAACGCCACCTTTTACACTCATTGAAAAGCTTCCAGAAACTTCCAATAATATAGACAGAAATATCGAGAAAATAAAAGAAAATTGTAGCCTTATTCCCTTATTTACAACTAACGATAATTATATACAATGACATGTTCCACCATGTTCTTTTACAAAACCGGGCAAACTGCACAGACCGGTTTGACTACATTTTTGAACAGTACATAATGATTCAAACTTGGAGGCGGTTACATTTCGAATTTTAAATAATCTAAAGTCTTACAGCCTAAAAGTATGCGACATAAAAGTGATTATTTTTATTATGCAGTATTTACATTGCGATTTATTTTAGGATTCGAATTCTATTATACGCGTATGCGCTACTAACTACTTTTCGTAACAATACGTAATATAAACAAACTTTAAAATACTCTGGTTAACGATCGTCGTTTCAGCGTATGTTCGACTGCGATTACTTCACTACACATAACTTGCGTGTAGCAACGCAGTTTAACTTTTTGGCATTACATTATATTTAAGCTATAAACTACTGTTTAATAAGTGGAAACAAAAAACGCAATTCTCAGATCACATGCCTCTAAAAATTAAATTTTGCCTGTATAGAAACCAGGGTAATAGCAATACAACACAGTTAAGCCTCTTACTAACAAACTAACAGTTAAACGAAACTTGTATCGGAAAAATCCTAACAAAGATAGATAGAATCGAAAGAGCGACAACACGAAGCACTGCAGAAACATATATCAATGGTTCTAGCAAACAGAAGTGATATTAAAGATTTTGTGTATTTCTGAAGGTAGTTTTAACGAAAACTTCAATATGTTAAAAACTCTTTATGCAGAAGCAAAAGCACTTTAAGAAGAGTTTCCAGATAGCATTTGACGAGCCAAATATTGTTCCTCTATACAGAACATGGTGTTTAGCGGATTTTCGGATAGCTGTATAACTTACTAATAGAAGAAGAAACACTATCTCCTTCATCTTGGATTGTTGACGTTATTAACTCACCGATAACTCTAGAGGTGGTTTAAAATCTAAGCGAGAGTAAAAAAATAAGAAGACGATCGTATTGGATTTTGGAGGTGAGATTATTTGAATTGTACAAGAATATAAGTATCTTGGAGTTCTAATCACCCCCTCCACAAACATAACGTAAACAAAAATAAACACCTTCAAATCGTATGAAGATAAACGCGCAATCTGTTCAGTTTAGGGTAAAAGTAAATTTTATGTAAACTTGTAAGGACGATTTTGGCTACACCCAAAATCACCCTCATATTTGCAGCGGCTCAGCGGTCTAGAGGACCAACCATATTTTTTTTCTATCTCATTTTTGTACATATACTGTAAATAAAACACATAAAACACAAAACGGTAAGTCGAAAGTTTTCTTATTTTAATTTATATATAGCTTACAGCTTCTCCCCACCCGCGGTAAGGGGTTATGTGCTATTATCGATATCATTATCATAGTTAGTATACAGTTTGCAACTTCGCCCCACCCGTGGTAAGGGGTTGCAAACTATTATCTATTTCGCTCATAGGGGACAGGGACGTAGTCTCTCCACTTCTTTGTTTGGTGAGCTAAGTATCAAGTTTGTATACAGTCTGCAGCTTCCCCCCACCCGTGGTAAGGGGTTGCAGACTACAGATTCTATTCCGCTTATATGGGGCAGGGACTTAGTCTCTCCAATTGTGATTTGGCTAACTACGTCTTGTAGAATTTATAGGGTTTGTAACTTCCCCCCCACCCGTGGTAAGGGATTACGAGTCCACAATTCTATTCCGCTTATAGGGGGCAGGGACTTAGTCTTTCCAGTTTTCGATTGTACAGTTATCATACCTAGCACAAGTCTTATCACGAAATGCACCTTGCGATGCCGTAACGTCGACTCATTAACCAACGCAAAAGTATAATAAGTATATATCTATATAAACCTTGTAATAACTCATTGAAAAGAAATCTGTCAAGATAAAAGCTAACGTTAATAAAGTAAATAAAATCAAAGCAATAAAAAATGGTCTATGTAATTTCTGTAACGAACCTCCTGGATCCGCTGAGCATACCCCAGCTATAAAACTTCGTTACAGTGGCGCCCGAGCAGGGACTAATCATCGCAGGAAAACATCGAACATCACCAAATCACGACAATCATCACAAAAGAAAAAAATCGAACATCACGAGATCAAAACTATCATCGGGGAAACCCCCAAACCTGGCACAATCACTACATCACCGCAGAAGATCACATTCGTTTCACTTCCACTTAATATATATGTTGGAAGCTCGCTAAAGAAGACCACGTCCATTTTACTCCAGCGCACTACAAATTCGACGCTCACTTCACTGATTTAACTTCGTACACGATTTCTTACAGTGTACCACTACAGACTGTCACCAAACCCCAGCACGCAAGCTCGTTACATCGCCATAGAAGAACACGAATAGTACCAGTGAAAACACCAACACGTAAAGCAACTAGTGCCTACCCATCAAAATGAAGACTACGTGGATATACACCCTACGGAAAGAGGAGCTGATAGCATACGCCAAAGAATTTGGACTTGACGAAACAGGCACTGTGGAGGAACTCCGCAGACGCTTTGCCGCACTAGTTACCGAGGAGGAACTCAAGCCCAAAACAAAGGAGCGACTTCTCATGCTGGAAATGCAGCATACGAGGAGCGTTTCACGAATGCCCCCACCGATTGCCATCACAGGGAGTGCTCACTTAAGCCCAACGACAGCGGTCCCACCACTCTACGCATCCATCGAAGCCGCCGGTACCGGCGAAGAACTACACAAATTACAGGATCGACTGCGTGCCCTAGAAGCACAACACTCGAGAAGCGCCTCGCCGATACCACCGCAAGTTATCGTTCCACACAAACACGAGAAGACTACCAGCATAGTCAACAACGCAGATCAAGACACACTAGTTCCACCCCGCTGCACACCTTCATACTCACTTGTAATCGACCAAGTCCGAAAGTGATCGGTGAAGTTTGACGGTGTCCGTGACCCATTAGCCTTTATCGAACGCGTCGAGGAGCTATCAGTGGTCTATGGGATTAACAAGGATTTACTTCCTCGGATGATGCCAGAATTGCTCAGAGATCGAGCTTTGACCTGGTACCGAAATAACAACGCTCAGTGGAAAACATGGGAAACCTTTAGGAACGACTTTCTGAAGTTCTTCCTCCCAACACGTTTCTTCGAGCGGTTGGACGATGACATCCGCCAAAAAAGACAACTTCCAAGAGAATCATTCAAGGATTACGTGATCACCCTACAGAACCTGATGCGACACGCGCAGTACACCGAGGATCAGAAGCTCGAACGAATTTTTCGCAACACCCGTCAAGAGTACCAACTTGAAATAAAGCGGAAGGATTTCGCCTGTCTCGAGGAGTTGGTTAACCTAGCCGAAGACTTCGAATGTCTAAACAACGGTAGTCGGAGTGTCGAAACCCCGCCACGACCACCAAGGAGAGACGAGAATCATCGAGAAGTCGCCCAGATACAAAGAGAACAATTGGACCCACGATCAGCATGTCGACGCTGTGGCCAACAAGGGCATTTTTTTCGGGAATGTCGAAACCCCAAGGTGCTGTTTTGCTGGGAATGTGGTAAGCGAAATACGAGGAGCATCGACTGCTGCCGCCGACCGTCGGGAAATGTCAACGGATTCCATCGAAGCCAGGGGATTATGGAACCCCAGAACGCCACGCCCCGAAACGCATAGAGTCACTACAGCAGGATGACGACCGCATAGCCGCGACGATCATCATGGGAGGAGAAACAGTCACCGCCACAATGGACACAGGAGCTACGAGGAGCATCATCAGCGAAGCCTATGCATGCGAGGTACAACACACAGGACAGGCAGTGAGGGCAGCAGTATCAGTACGGATGGCGGATGGCACGGCCAGACTAGTGGAACAGGCATTCGAAACCACGGTGCGATTTCGCAACAGCAGTTGCAACATGCAGCTACTGATTCTCCCGGAAGCCATCGACAAAGTCATCTTAGGGCTGGATTTTCTCGGCCGGGCAAAAGCAACAATTAGCATAGGCGGACATTACCTCACTCTCGGCAATAGTAGACCCACGAAACAACCAGAAGAGCCTCATGTACGTGCAATGCAAAGCCAGACCCCCAGTGACGACGAGAAGATAAGGTCCTTTCTGGACCATGAACTAAAGGGATTTGAGGCGATGAGTGGCGTGTCCAACATCACTAGTCATAAAATCGTGATGCGGGACGACCGACCATTAAAGCAGCGCTACTTCCCGAAGAATCCAGACATGCAAAGCATTATAGACGAAGAAATCAACGACTTACTGAAAAAAGGGTGCATTGAACCGTACAAAATCCGCTTCAGTGCCCCAATTCTCTTGGTAAAGAAGAAGACCGGGAAATGGAGACTTTGTGTGGATTACAGGCAGCTTAACTCCAAGTCTGTTCCAGATGCATATCCGCTTCCGAGGATCCACCACATCTTAGACCGTCTCAGGAACGCGAAATACATAAGCAGCCTGGACCTCAAAAACGGGTACTGGCAAATTCCAATGGAAGAAGGCAGCAAAGGGTACACAGCGTTCACGGTACCAGGCCGTGGGATCTTCCAATGGCGAGTCATGCCTTTTGGTCTACACTCGGCTCCCGTTCCAGCGAGCATTAGATCAGGTCATCGGCCCAGACATGGAACCTCACGCTTTCGCCTATCAAGACGACATCATCGTGACCGGTGAATCCCTGGAAGACCACATGACACACCTGAAGGAGGTACAGCGACGACTGCGTAAGACAAACTTGAAAAGCAACGTTGAGAAATGTGAGTTCTTTAAGAAAGAGATTAAATACCTGGGACACATGGTCAGCGAACTAGGGATCCACACAGACCCGGAGAAAATAGCGGCCATACAAGAACTTCGACCGCCCACTACCCTGCGGAACTCCGCCGCTGTCTAGGAATCGCCTCGTGGTACAGGAGATTCGTACCCGAGTTCGCCAAGGTTGTCCAACCCCTAACTAGCCTCCTGGAAAAGGGGAAACATTGGAAGTGGACCGACGCACAGCAAGCCGCATTCGATCAACTAAAGGATCGTCTCACACAAGCACCCGTTCTCGCCTGCCCAGATTTCGAGAAGAAATTCACACTTCAGACAGATGCCAGCGACTATGGATTAGGAGTCGTACTTACGCAAGATATCGAAGACGAAGAGAGGGTTATTGCCTACGCCAATCGTCATTTAAATCCAGCGGAACTAGTGTGGGGCGTCCGCGAGATGCGACCCTACCTGGAAGGATATCGATTTACGATCGTCACGGACCACCTCGCGCTGAAATGGCTTAACTCCATTGAGAGTCCGTCTGGACGAATCGCTCGTTAGGCCTTGGAGTGGACGTGGGAAGTTGAACGTGGTCGCCGACGCACTCTCACTTCAGCCACGAGAAATCCTAGGAACAACAGCCGTGGAGAACGACGATTTAAAAAGGTGCAGTTGGTTAGAGAGAAGAAAGGAGGAGGTCAAGGGAAATCCGGAGAAATTCCCAGATTACATAATCGAAGGCAACGAACTATATCGCCACATCTCCCATCAGACTACAGACGAGGATTGCGCGCCCTGGAAATTGTGCGTCCCAAATTTCCTACGAGCACGAGTCTTAAAGGAAACCCACGACGAACCCACCGCCGGACATTTGGGGATTCGTAAGACGATCGCACGAGTCACCAACCGATACTACTGGCCGGGCATGTTCCGGGACATCAGCCGATATGTCCGCCGGTGCGAATCCTGCCAAAAATATAAGTCGATCCAGCAGAAACCGGCTGGAGCCATATTGTCTCAGATCGCAGATGGACCATGGGATATAGTGTGTGCGGACTTCGTTGGACCACTCCCCAGATCCAAGCACGGCAACACAGTAATGTTGGTCCTCTTCGATAAATTCTCGAAGTGGACAGAGATCGTTCCACTGCGGAAGGCCACGGCAGAATCACTGAAGAAAGCGTTTCGCGAAAGGATCTTGGCCAGATACGGCGTCCCGAAGATTTTCGTAAGCGACAATGGGGTCCAATTCTCCAGTAACCTGTTCAAAAAGTTTCAACGAGAATTGGGAGTCAAGCGCCAGTTTACCGCCCCAAACACGCCCCAGGAGAACCCCACAGAGAGAACGAATTGCACAATAAAGACAATGGTTGCCCAATCCGTTGGCGAACACCACAAGGGGTGGGACGAACTCCTCCCCGAGATCTCATTGGCGATAAACTCTAGTATAGCAGAATCGACAGGTTTCAGTCCAGCATTTCTCACTCAGGGCCGAGAGCCGCGCTTACCACAAACACTCTTCGACGAGAAGACAATCGGGACAGGACAGATAGCACAATCCCCAAAGGAAAAGGCCGAACATTTGAAGGAAGTTTTCCACATCGTACGTCGAAACTTGGAGCAGGCAGCCCAGAACCAAGCTAGGTACTACAACCTCCGCAGACGGTCATGGAAACCCACCATAGGACAGACGGTCCTAGTAAAACAACAACACCTATCCAAGGCGATCGACAATTTCGCGGCAAAACTCGCCCCCAGGTATGATGGACCCTACGAGGTCACCGGTTTCGTATCGCCAGTTATCGTACGACTCCGCATGAAAAATACGACGCGCACCGCACACATCAGCGACCTAAAGGACTTCAAAACGGAATACACTCCGGTCCCACCAGACACGTCACAGTCGGATTTCCCAAGTAAGAAACCTAACGAAACACTCGCGATCCATCGGACGATTCATCGGATGATTCACTTCCATGGGTCCAAGCATCAGCAACACCGAAGGGAGAAGGCGGTGAGGTACAGCGACACGGCGGGCTCACAACTCACGACGGCGGCCTCAAATCTCACAACAGCAGGAGCAAACTACAAAACAGCAGCAGGAGCCAACGGGATATTAGTGCTGGTACAGCGAAGAACCCACTTGTTGAAGGGTCGAGGAAGACGATCGATGGCAGTAAGGGCAAAAATTACGCAAGTAAGAACGAAGGTAACATATGGCAGCAGGATCAGAGTTCACAGCAAGAACGAAGGAAACACACGACAACAGAGGCAAAATACGTGGCAAGAGCAAAAGAGACGGCAGCAAGAGCAATGGAGACAGCGGTGGCAAAGCAAACGGCAGTGGGCGCGAAGGAAGAGCAGGATCAAAGTCTACAGCAAGAACGAAGGAAACACACGACAACAGAGGCAAAATACGTGGCAAGAGCAAAAGATACGGCAGCAAGAGCAAGGGAGACAGCGGTGGCAAAGCAAACGGCAGTGGGAGCGAAGGAAGAGCACGACAGCAGCAGTACAACCAGCACGAATATCCCGTTAGCCCACTATAAATAGTGGGGCTGAGATCAAAGAACTCATCAGTAATCAGTATACCATCGTAAAGACAAGTGAAAAAAAAGTGAGACAATTATTTTTCTAAAATGAATACCGCACTACGACAACAGTTGGAAGCAGCGGAGCAGCGGGCAAGGGAGCAGGCTGAACGGGTCCATCAGTAGCGTTCACTAATGAAGCCACTGGATGACCAGTGGGAGGAGATCTACGACACCCGGACTGGAAGGATGCGGAAACGTAGACAGCCCGACCCAATGGAAGAAGAAGAGGGTAAGTTATGCCGATCCGACGCCATGGAAACCGAAGCTGACGTACTCACCGCAACCATAACCCTGTACAGCGATGAGGAGGAGGCTACCGCATCAAAACACTTCTGTGTTTTCCCCCCGGGGCCATGCGGGATCGTCCTCACCAAAGAAGACTACGGTCGGCTGGCCATCGGCAGATTCTTAAACGACCGACTCATCGAAGCCCAGTTGCGTTGGATCCGGCAGAAGGTCATGACAAGCAAGCTGGACCAAGGCCATCAATATCCTTGGCATGGACTATATCGTGGTCCCGGTAAACCAGAACCTACATTGGTTCCTGGTGGTGATCCGCTTGGTGCAGTGCGCGAAACTCCCCTATGAAGAAATCCTCATTTTCGATTCGCTGCCACGACTATCAACCGAGTACCCCACCGAGATCCTGCGTCAGTATCTGACGTCCGAGGAGGCATCCAAACACCACGGACCGGACCCCCCACGGCGATTTACAAGCATCACTCTGCCAGAGAAGAAGGTACGGGTCCCCAGGCGACGGAACACGACCGATTGCGGTCTCTTTTTGCTGCACTGTGCAGAGATCTTCCTAGGAGACCCCGCACGATTGACAAGATCCTCCAGAGGCCCTGCGTTATCCTTCGACCCGGAAGACGCGGATCTGGAACGCCACAAGATAGCCGAGGCCATCAGAGAACTCGCTGGCGAGGATGCACCTAAAATCGACCTGCCAGTCCGGGAAGACCGCCAACATTCCTCGGCATGGCCTGGTACCCTGAGAGAAGGAAGCGAAGTCCGGGAAGACCGCCAACATTCCTCGGCATGGCCTGGCACACTGAGCGGAGGCAGCGAAGTCCGGGAAGACCGCCAACATTCCTCGGCATGGCCTGGCACACTGAGCGAAGGCAGCGAAGTCCAGGAAGACCGTCAACATCCCCCATGGCAGCTCAACGATGGTGGCAACGCGACTCAAGGAAGTTGGGACGACAGCCAACGACCCACAGGCCGACATGGTGAAGACAACGACAACAACAACATCGACAGCAATGTCAAATATCCGCAAACAAACGAGGAAAACGGCAAGGACAACAAGCGTAAGGAAGACCCCGGTGCACCACACGATGCCTACGAACAACCCCAACATTGGCCCCAAGAAGTCATCGAGAGTGTGGCAAAGGCCAAAAAGGCACGGCTAAGGAACCAACGGAAAAACTACCTAATTACGACCATTGGCAGAAGATATCAAGTCCAAATTAAGCGGTCAGGAGAAGCCATCGTAACACTTCTCGGGGGAAGTACAGGGGGGGTGTAAGGACGATTTTGGCTACACCCAAAATCAACCTCACATTTGCAGTGGCTCTGCGGTCTAGAGGAACAACCATGTTTTTTTCTATCTCATTTTTGTACATATACACATATAAAAACACATCGTTATTTAAATATTTTCCTTTTTTTTACATACTCTGAATTTTAGTATAGTCACCCAGTATTTTTAAGAACATTTGTAACGGGGTTTTGCTTCAATAGCACTACAACGATAATACATAGAAACACTCAGGGCAACACACAGTGTAAATTACATATTTACACGAGTGAATGCCGCCGAGTTACAAGGCATAAAAAATTTAACAACAGTAAGAATATCGTGTAACACAGTTACAACAACAACAGTATGTTACCAATGCATGAATTATAAGAAAACAACAACAACACGGTCATTGGGTTCAGCATGCAGGCATTCGGCATAGGAAGAACTTATTGCACGCATGCTGGACCAAATGTACCGTTAACTTAGTATAAAAGAAGGCTGCCAACCAGTCAGCGGAGAGTCGTTGGTAAACCGTCGCAAAGTACACGTCTGGGTAAGTCGAAAGTTTTGTTATTTTAATTTATATATAGCTTACAGCTTCCCCCCACCCGCGGTAAGGGGTTATATGCTATTATCAATATCATTATCATAGTTCGTATACAGTTTGCAACTTCCCACCCACCCGTGGTAAGGGGTTGCAAACTATCGTCTATTCCGCTCATAGGGGGCAAGGACTTAGTCTCTCCAGTTCTTGTTTGGTTAGCTAAGTGTCAAGCTTGTCTACAGTCTGCAGCTTCCCCCCACCCGTGGTAAGGGGTTGCAGACTATTAATCTATTCTGCTTATAGGGGGCAGGGACTTAGTCTCTCCAGTTCTGGTTTGGATAGATATATTTATATTCTTAGCATCCACTAATTTAGACATACCTCACAGCTTCCCCCCACCCGCGGTAAGGGGCTGTTAGTTATTATCATTAGCATTATACTTAGCCTATACATAGCATATAGCTTCCCCCCACCCGCGGTAAGGGGTTATATGCTATTATCGATATCATTATCATAGTTAGTATACAGTTTTCAACTTCGCCCCACCCGTGGTAAGGGGTTGCAAACTATTATCTATTTCGCTCATAGGGGGCAGGGACGTAGTCTCTCCACTTCTTTGTTTGGTGAGCTAAGTATCAAGTTTGTATACAGTCTGCAGCTTCCCCCCAATTTCTATTCCGCTTATAGGGGGCAGGGACTTAGTCTCTCCAGTTTTCGATTGTACAGTTATCATACCTAGCACAAGTCTTATCACGAAATGCACCTTTCGATGCCGTAACGTCGACTCATTAACCAACGCAAAAGTATAATAAGTATATATCTATATAAACCTTGTAATATCTAATTGAAAAGAAATCTGTCAAGATAAAAGCTAACGTTAATAAAGTAAATAAATTCAAAACAATAAAAAATGGTCTATGTAATTTCTGTAACGAACCTCCTGGATCCGCTGAGCATACCCCAGCTATAAAATAACGTTAACTATATTACAAAACAAGTTATGTATTCCAATCAAATACAGCCTCAATACTTTTATATGGAGCTTAAGTGGGAGGATGCCGTTTTTCTACAGCCGTTGATAAGTAAATTTAGTACAAGAATAGGCGCGATTGAATGTGATGGTGAATAACTCCTAGCATTACACATAATTGCATGTCTGCATTTATTAAAAGCGAGTTTGATTTTTTATTTTAAAAAACGGGCAATGTCATATCACAGAAATATATTAACGAAGCCCAGTCGTCCCAATATAGGTTGCACTGTAGCAAAATAAAATATCAACTTTAATAAAGATCATATTTTCTAAACTGCTTTTTTATAATTTGCTCACGCGTAAAGGGATTTGCACCCTTACAAAACTAGGCTACATGCTTGGCACCGCATGTGCGTTAAGGTTTAGAAAAAGGAAAATAGGAGAATGAGATTCTGTTTTAATGCCATCAGATCGTAGTAATGTGGAAAAATAGAGCTAGGCAAAGCATTCCATATACGTTGTTGTGTTGTCAGTTGTCTTCCAATTGCCGTCGTGCACGGTCGTACTGCACAGTGCACTCTAGCACACGCGAACGTCAATAAAAAATATAAAAATAAAAATAACGGTTCGCGCAGTCGTTCGATCGGCAAGTGAAAAATGCAGTGTATGGTGTCCGTGTGACCCATCATCAACAGCAGCAGCTAAAGAATTTGATGAAATATAACTGTCTTATATACATATATGTATATCAAGTTATATATACACATGTATATACATATGTGTATATCATGTTATATATACACATGTATATCAATATATATACACATACACACATTACATTTATGATGTATATTAGACTAAGCAATGTGGCCAGTCCGCAGTGAAAGTTCAGATATCGAAAAATAAAGACATACTGTAACAACACTCGTGTTTTAAATATAACATGGCGCAGCCGTAAAAGTGAATTGAAAAAGAAAAACATTAAGATATAAAGTTAACAAAAAAGGAAAATATATAACAAAAATCATTAAATATAAAATGGAGAATTTTAGAGCGCCTGGCCCAATGAATTTTGAGGGAAACGTAAGTAACGAGTGGGCAAAATTTAAAAAGTTATTTACAATTTATGTACAAGAATCTACTAAAGGGGCGATTTTAACAGATGAAGTGAAAATTGCCATGCTGCTAAATTTAATGGGCGAAAAGGCAATAGAAATCTATAATACATTAAACATATATCAAGTGAAGACGAAAAGAGTTTTGAAATAGTATATTACATAACGAGCGAGGAAAGTGTTGTTTATCGTGCGAGTTAGACGCTTGAAGCACGAGGCGGTAGCTAAGTTCGGCAATCTAACGAGCAGGTGAGCACTTTTCTGCGAGTAATGTACGCTATTTTTCACACGACCAAACCGGTTTTTCTGCTAAATCGAGAGAGAAGCAGAAAGGTGAGAATGTGTGTGCGCTGTGACTGCAGTAAATAACAAAAGAATTTTATATGATAAGATAAGTAGAGTGTGTAAGGGCTACTTTCGAAGCTAGTTTATAGCGTATGAAACAGTCACTTTCGTCTATGGGCGTGTGAAAAAGTTATAGAACATTTCAATTCTTATTGTCAGCCAAAAAACTATATGTTATTATATATGAAAGATTCAAATTCTACTCAAGATCGCAGCAGCAAGGGGATCATTTCGACGGTTTCCTCACAGACCTTGTCAATCAAGCAAAAAAATATGATTTCAACAGTGATATAGAAAACACCACCGATCAAATGATACGAGACCGTATTGTAATGGGGATAAGAGATGGAGATATCCAAGAAAAACTTTTGAGGATAGAGAAGTTAACATTGAAGAAGGCGATAAATTTTGCAGAAAAGCAGAAATTACGCATGAACATGCACGTAATCTACAGCAATCACAGCCACAGTCAACAGTCAGCGCAATCGGCAGAAGGCAAGTAGCGGTAACAGCAAGTCGCAGCAGCAACAGCAAGCAAAGTGTGTATGCTAGAAGCGCACAGTATGGAAAATACAGCAATTGCAACGGGAAAATTCAATCGAAGCAGTTGATAAATTGCAGTAAATGTTCCTATCGTCATTTAGCCAAAACATCTCCAGCAAGAGGAAAGCGATGTAATAAGTGTGGGCAATTAAATCACATCTCTTATGTATCTTGAAGTAAAAGGGTATATCAAGTGGATGAACAAAACTTTTTAAGCAGTACCGAAAGTGAGAATGATGGAAATAATTATCCTAATGTGAATACTCTTACTATTGAATCAGTAGTTGTGATTAGCTGTAAAAAAAGCATTCTTGGTGGTTTGCAAAAGTTTATTTTTATGTTGCTGGCAGTGTTGTAAACTTTAAAGTTGATACAGGCTCAGAAGTAAATATATTGCCGAACAAATTAGTAAAACAACTCTTTGGTGAGGTTAAGTTGCAAGCGACAAGTGTGAGGTTGGTTTTAAAATTAATGTAATAGGCAGGGTAATTTTAGAAATTAAACATAACCAAACAAAATTTAATGCTGCATTTGTTGTCGAGAAGGTTAAGTCTACTCCAATTTTAGGATTAGAAACTTGTGTAAAGTTAGGTTTATTGGAAAAAATAAGTGAAGTTAATCAGATTAAAACGGAAAAACTTCACAAGAATAGCGATGAAAAAGAAGAGTTTAAAAAGAGACACCGTAAAGTATTTTCAGGTCTGGGTTGTTTTCCAGACAAGTGCAAAATTTTTTTGAAACCCGGTGCGACGGGCAGTATTAAGTCACCGAGAAGAATTCCACAGACTCTTAGGAAAAAAGTGAAAACTAAACTAGACGAAATGGAGAAAGCTGGAATAATTCAGAGAAAAGATTATCCGACAGAATTTGTTCATAATTTCTCATATTTCTAATTTCATAAGTTCTAGTTGAAAAACCTGATAAATCAGTTAGATTATGCTTAGATTTACAAAACAAAACTATCGCCAGAGACAGAGTAAAAGCAATAGATGCCATGACAGAGCCTGAAAATAAAAATACGAAAATTCTTTCAGAGTTAACTTGTTCTCTACGTGAACTTCTCAAAAAAGATGTAAAATTTCTATGGTTGCCTCAACATAAAAAGGCATTCTTACTTCTAAAGAACAAAATTTCGTTAGCCCCTGTAATACAAAATTTTAGTGAATCTTTGCCAATTGTGATTCAGACTGATGCTTCACAAAATGGAATCGGTAGTTGCATGATTCAAAATAATAAACCCGTGTGTTATGCCGAAAAGTTATACGCGCAAATTGAAAAAGAAATGTTAGCAATTTTTTTCGCCTGTTAGAAATTTCATTATTACATTTATGGAAGGCCAGTTACAGTTTTAACTGACCACAAGCCACTGGTCTCAATATTGGAAAAAGCACTGACACAAGTTCATTCTCAAAGAATGAAATTAAAGATTCTAAAATACGATATAAAGGTTAAGTATACACCTGGAAAATAAATGTTTATAGCTGATACCCTATCCAGGAATTTTATTCAGTCAAATGATGATGAAGAAATAGACCGATAAAATAGACACCGTAGAAATATCTGACAAGCGTGTTGATGAAATTAAAAGCGAAATAGGCAGTGATAAAGAATTTATGTTATTGACTAAAATGTGCAAGGTGGGGTGGCCAAACGAAACATTACCGTCACGACCACAAGTCCCAGATATCCGTGGTCAAAAGGCCTCTCTGAGAAGGGAGTGCATATAGCGAAGCAACTAATGAAGAAAGCAAATGAGGAGAGAAAAGATATTTTTAGTTTTTAATAGTTTAATAATTTCACAATCCTAGGGAGGCCCGCTGTCTTTAGCGTGGCTGCGACCTCTACTAGAATGTTCGTCGTTTAAAATTTAGATTAACTCTGCCTTTTCAACTGCATTTCACTCCCTTATTATACGCTCAAATCCAAACGATCTTCGTCCCCAAATCAACGCAGTTCACGGAAATGCACTCATCAGCGATATTTCCCAATATCGATAAATCAAATAATTAATGCTCCAGATATAGTGCGATGCACTATTAACTGTGTAAGTAAATAAATTATTACCCAATATCAATAATATTAAGCTAAACAATTAAACCGGCTTGGCGTACTTTCGGTATTGTGACGCATTTGATTTTGCCTTAACTTGTTTCTTTGGCAGGATTCGCATTTTCGAACGAATTCCTTTGTGTCTTTGACTAAAGTAGGCCAATTATATCTTGTTTAAGTGTTCTAGAGGTCCCTTGGTGACCTCCGAAAGATGAACTATGAAAGTCATGCAAAATTTTTTCGATCTCTTGTGGATCTGTGAGAATGATTCGGTTGTCCGAATACAAATAAATATCAAGTTTTGTTTGGGAAATGCCTGCATTATAGAGGATTTTAAATAATCAAAAAATGGTTCTTGGAGAGGAATGGATATATCGATACTTTTAATTTTTTCTTTTTGAAAAAAATTCCGGATCTGAATGATATGTTTATCTAAAGTTGCCTTTTCTGTGAGATGCAAGGGCAAAGAGGTGATAACGTACGTTGACGATTTTGTTGCATGAGGAAATATTTTTAATTCATTAGGATTGGGGCGAGTATAGCCCGAAATATTCCTAAATAAAGTTTCCTCTTGTCGTGTTTCGCGAGGTAGAAAAAAGATCTGGATTGGAGAATTGTTTTCGGCTAACGTTATGGGCTTACAAGACTTAATTATAGTACATTCAGTCGGTGGAGGCCCAATTTCTTCACTTCCTACTACGATTATTTCATCGAGGTTTTGCTGTTTAGCTTTGCTCCTAGTAGTGACTAAAACTTTTCCATTGATTGTGTCATTTTGTGTGTCTCCAGGGATGCGACTGAGTGCATCGGCATTGGCATTACATTTGCCTGGCTTGAATATGATTTCATATTCATATTCCAATGAAATACGCCATCTCGCCAATCTCGATGTAGGATCTTTAAGGTTAAGCAGCCATTGAAGCGGCCTGTGATCCGTAAGAATCGTAAATTTTCTACCGTAAACGTAAGGTCGGAACTGCTTGACTGCAAATATTATTGCTATAACTCCTTTTCGTTAGTGGTATATTTTGTTTCAGCAACATTTAAGGTATGGCTGACGTAATATATAGGCTTGTCTTGGCCTATTTTGTCTTGTGACAACACGGCTCCTATTGCAAAATCACTTGCATCGGTAGTGATAAGAAATTTCTCTTTGAAATCTGGGTAAATCAGGAGAGGAGGAGATTAGTTTTTCTTTTAAAATAACAAAAGCTTCTTCACATAAAGCATCCCATTTGAAATCTATGTTTTTTTTGACAAGTTATTTAGTGGTTTAGCTATCAGGGCAAACTGAGGAATAAATCTCCTGTAATATCCTACAAATCCCAAAAATGCCTTAATATCTTTGGCTTTCTTTGGCCTAGGATATGTTTTTACCGCCTCTATTTTGTCTGGGTTTGGCTTGATTCCTTCATCACTGATAATATGTCCCAGGTACATGAGCTCTCGTTTGATAAAATGGCATTTGTCTGGCTGCAGTTTTAGTTTGTTGAACCGTAGCCTTGTTAGAACATTTCGCAATTTCCGGTTATGTTCGTCCAATGTAGGTCCATAGACTACAATGTCATCAACAAAAATTCTATTCCAATTAGACCCATTAAAACATTATTCATCGTTCTTTGGAAAGTGGCGGGAGCGTTTTTCATACCCATTGGCATTCGGTTATACTCCCAATGACCAGTGGGAGTGCTGAACGCTGTCTTTTCCCGATCTTCTTCTTGAACCAAAATTTGATGGAAGCCGTTTGCAAGATCTAACGTGCTGAAATATTTTGATTTACCTAGTTGGTCCAAAATATCTGTTATATTGGGAAGCGGAAATGCATCCCCAACAGTTGCATCGTTTAGACGCCTGTAGTCTACAACTACTCGCAATTTTATATTACCTTGAGCATCAGGTTTTTTAGGAACAAGTAACAGAGGTGAATTCCAAGGACTGTAACTTGGTCGGATAATATCATTTTCGAGCATTTCGTCTACCTGTTTATTAATTTCAGCTCTACTTGTTTCTGGCAGTCTATATGGTCTAACATATATAGGAGGTTTACCTACTGCAGTGATTATCTGGTGTGTAGCTGCATTGGTACAAGTGAGCTTATCTCCAAGTAAATAAAACAAATCATTAAATTCATGACATATCTGGACTATGGAAGATCTTTCTTCTTTATTACAGTGGTTTATGTCCACTAGTTTTTCCAGTTTTTCTAACCGTTTGTATACCGGATCTTTTTCCGGATCTGTTGAGAGAAAATTAAACTCGTCTAAATTATCCCATTCTAAACTCAGATCGTGTGCATTTACCTGCACTGGGTGTTCATTAATATTTAGGAGTAGGACTTTTGCAAAATTGTCACTTGACTGGGCGATGGAAGAGGCCAAAAAGACCTTGGTGAAACCTGTTTCTTCCGAATGACGACGTCATTTGCACAATTAAAAGCGACTTTAGAAAATAGTATGCTAATCTGGTCAACAAGTTTTTGTTCGGTTTTCATGATGTTCTATTCTGCTCCATCAAAAATACGTTCTGGTTTTGGAAGAGCTACTTCCCTTACTTACTTACTTTTAGAAACATCAATTACCTCACTTTGTTGGATTAAACATTTTTGCGCTTGTACCCTAACTTCCTTTGACTTAGTCTTTCCTTTTATTAATTTTTCTGCATTCTGTGATTCCATTTGCTCTTTTTGGTTAAATTTTTATTTTCATTTTTCTTAGATTTACTGTCTACCAAGTTTGTTGTTGATTTTAAAAAATGCTTAAATTTTTCTAAGTCATTTTGATTTTGCTTAGGAAATATTGTCTCTAAGTCTTTTTTGTTTTGCTTAGGATCTATTGTCTCTAAGTCTTTTAGCTTGGTTTTACGCTCGACTAAGTTTTTATTGAATTTTTTACAGTTGAAATTGGAATTATCAGATCGAAGTTCGCATGGCGACTCAAAGTTTTTAAAAAAATTTTCGTATGCCGACGGAATTGTTTGGTTTCCTCCGTTCGGCTTTGTTTGAATGGAATTTCTAGTGTGTCGTTTTTGAAATCTACTACGCATTTAAATTTTGATAAAAAGTCATTCCCAATAATTCCATCATAGGGGAAATTAATTTGATTATCAAGTATATGAAAAGGGTGATCTAAAAAAAGGGTATGTTCGGGTGACTTGAACTCTAGGGTACCGTACACCAAACCAAGGGGTTTTAGCGATTCCCCGGCTATGGTAGAGGCCGTCACCATGTGTCGTATTTTTGCTATACATATTTTCTTTTACCAAGCTAACGTCGGCACCCGTATCTAACAAAACCGTAGAAAACTTCTTATCCGAAGGACTGAACCTTAGTCGTATCGTTGGTTCCTTAAACTCGGGAAAAAACGAAACGAAAAATCTGAAATTCAGTTCTTGGGATGGTACACCTCGGCTGTCGCAGTCATTCGAGAGGAATTGCCGATAGTTTCCTCCCGAATGGCTTCGTTTCCCGATTCAAGAACATTGGAATACCTCACATCATGGCTATCATTCTGTTTTGAGGGGTATTCAGATTTATGGTTTCCACTGAAACCAGAAGTGGAATCCCCATTCCTAAAAGGATTTTGTGGAGGCCTGTGGTTGGATAACCGTAACCTACAGTTTGCCTCGGTGTGGTTCCTCTTCTTGCAGTAATTGCAAGTAAGAAATTGCACTTCCTTTTTAATAGGAAAACTCTGAAAATTTGGGAACTGATTATTCCGGTAACCCGTTTCCCTCGTGTGACCGGGCTTACCGCAAGTCTGACAATATGTAGTTGTTTGCGGATTTCTGTGAGAAACAAATTTATTTTGAAAAGTTTGTGGGGCGTGATCTACGCGTGCAGCATGTCCCTCAGCATGAGCTATAACCTTTTTTAGGTCAGCTCCCCCGAAAGCCTTGGCTATAAGCCTAATTCGGTCATTTTTCAGACCGTCTTCGAACACCTGGATCGCTAGACGGCGGTTTTCTTGCACCAAGAATTCCCGAACCGTTTCATCGCGAGTTGTATTGAAGGTGGCGGAGTTAAGATTGTTTAGGGCCGTACAAACCAGTTCGCCAAACTCCTTGACCGATTCTTTGAATCTCTGCTTTGTGGTCAGCAGCTCATTGTGTGCAGAGGAACGCGTTTTTACCTCCTTGTATTCGGACTCGAGCTTCTCCTTAAGAGCTGCCCAAGTCGTAAGTGAGTTGAACTGCGTCAACTCGAATGCGGGACCCTGTAGCCTTGTCTTAACAATGACCGCATGACGTGAACTTAGCCAAATCGGCCGGCTTCCCATCGAAAAGGGGTATGATGTTGTAAACATCAGAAATACTTATTTTTATGTCCATGTCGGACGATTCCTCTTCAGGGATAACTTCCAAGTCCGACGAGAAACTTAAATTTGAAGACAAATTAGTATCAGCAATCGCTTTTGCCTGTCTACTAAATTAATGACCGGTCTACTTATTTTGGAAAAAAAATTGACTGGCCCAAACATAAAAACAATATTCATAGCAAAAATTTTGCGAAAATATCAGATACAACCAAAATTCGCGAAAATATACCAAAATTAAACAAAAAATCGCGAAAAAATATTGGAGTAAAAAATATTTATTTTTAAAAAGAATTATAATTATAAAGATATAATATATATATGGTAAAAAAAAAAAGAATTGCTCATCTCTACCTTAAATTTGTTGATTTTACTTGCTGCTGTTCTATGTTTCGATGGTTCTGCTGCTGTTGATTTGTTGCGAGTGTTGTGGATTTTGCTGCTTGCTGCTGCTGTTGTTGTTGCTGCTGCTGTTGATGTGGTTTTCGATGCTTGCTGCTGCTGTTGATTTGGATATCGCTGCTTGCTGCTGCTGCTGTTGTGGTTTTCGATGCTTGCTGCTGAATGACGATTTCTGCTGCTGTTGTCTGTTGCTTGCATTTGCCAGGCAGGCTTCGCGCCCTAAAGATGCAGTTACAGCCTGGTCTTTCACTGCCCGAATGTTAGCCAAATGCCTACGCTATAAAGCTGGCAAGGTCTTACTGTCTTCGGGTCTTTATAAATTCACTTTCACTTTTCACTTTTGTTTACTTTGCTGGTGTATAGCCCCAGCACGCATCAGAAGAGCGGTCTTCTGTTTTGGCTTATAAGTGTTGGTAGGAGATCTTTTGTAGATCCCACCGCTGCCACCAAATGTTTTACGTCGATTGTGGGTAACCGTGCTTCCTCGTGCGACCAAGGGAAGAGTTACTAGGGGCGGAGAGTTAATTAAAGAAAAAAAACGTTTGTTTTTATTTTTAGTACTTTATTTTATTTTTGGTTATATATTACCAGGTAAGCCAGCTGTCTTAGGCGTGGCTGCTACCTCTACTAGCTAATTTTATAGTTTTTAATAGTTTAATAATTTCACAATCCTAGGGAGGCCTGCTGTCTTTAGCGTGGCTGCGACCTCTACTAGCATGTTCGTCGTTTAAAGTTTAACTGGATTTCACTCCCTTTTTATACGCTCAAATCCAAACGATCTTCGTCCCCAAATCAACACAGTTCACGGAAATGCACTCATCAGCGATATTTCCCAATATCGATAAATCAAATAATTAATGCTCCAGATATAGTGCGATGCACGATATAAATAATATTAGGCTAAACAATTAAAACGGAAAATTATTACACAATATAAATGCAATATAAATGCATCAGCATTACATTCGTCAATGGCTCTGGATATAGTTCATACACCCAGCTGTTGCCGTTGACGATGTCCATTCACCCTTTCTCTCTATACCTACAATTCATAATTGTACTTGACTTTGGATTTTGTGTGTATCCGCCGCCGTACAGCATTGTATTCGGTATGGAACAATTGTGAATGCTATAGCTGCAGAGCATTAAACACAGAACGATCGCATGAATTATGTGCATTGCTATTTGTTAAAGCTGCAGTGCTGTATATACACAGCATTGAATGTATATTTGAATGCTATTGAATGCAGCGGATATCGGGTGACGAGCTCATGAACATTGAATTTTTATGTTTGACATGCAAAGTGAGCGCTGTAGCGTGCTTGGCGTACTTTCGGTATTGTGACGCATTTGACCCCGTGGGAAAGAAGAATCGTATTTAGGAGAGTTGATTTGAGTTGAGTTGATTTTATGAGGCGACATGTAGTGCGATCACTACACTTGTTGAGAGATAAGATTTGGGAACCAGCAAAAATTGTAACACCATATGAGCCTCCGAAGTCATACATTGTTCTTACCGAAAACAATAGGTGATATGTTTGTAAGTTTAACCTGACAAATGAAATGAATAACACGTGCGTTGAGTTTGCTGTCAACCTGACGACAGACTCTTTTTATTCTCTAAGCTCATTATATTATGACATTTGTGTGAGTGTGTCAGCCTACATAACACTCCTTTCCACAAAAAAATAAATTTAAATACAAATGTTAAACGATCCGGCGGTCTTCTGTCCCTGGTGGAGCGCCTCAACGGTTTTGGATGATTAGTTTCATTTTCCGATGTTAACGTTGGTCTTGAATCAAAAGCTGGAATCAATGTAGTACCCGGATGCACTGTGTCTTTCAGCTTACTGAATTTTATTTTATCTTTATGGGCAAAACCAATCTGATTTCCTACATTGACTAAATATGTAGACGGACTCGTTACTTTTACAATTCGCGCTGGTAACCATTTCATAATTGATTTTGTGAAACCTTTAATTATGACTTTGTCACTGCTCTCAAATTTTTGTTTCACCCTTTTTTCCTTTCCTCCTCGACAACCTTTTTCTCATTCGGCGATACACCCGTTGTAGAATTTGGTGTATTCCGATAAGTAAATAAGAAACTATCTACTTTTTCATTCGTTGATAACAGACTTTTTAACAAAAACACCTTTTTTAAATAATCTTTGAATGTTGGAACTGTCCTCTCGGCTAATCCGTTAGAGTTTGGATGATATGGGGGACTTTTACTAACTGCCACACCATTATTTTCCAAAAATGTTTTAAATTCCTTAGAATAATAAGGCGGACCATTATCCGACGCCAACTCATGAGGAAAACCAAATATTGAAAAAAACGAACGTAGACAATTTATAACAGTTCGTGCGGTTGTATCTCGTACAACCCAAACTTGAATATATTTCGAAAAACTATCAACAAGAATGAAAAAAATCAATATGTTTTCTTTTGAACGGATAATTTGTTTTTCGCCAAGGAATAATATGACTTTGTTGTGAATTTGGTGTCATTACACACGCTTCACAAGAGTTTGCAATTTTTTCAATGTCGCACCCGATATTCGGCCACCAACAACAACTTCTGGCCCGCAATTTCATCCTAATAATACCCACATGATTTTCATGTAAAAGGGTTAGTATCGATTTTTGTAATGCCTTTGGAACAATTACCCGATTTTCTATCATGAGACAGTTGTTTTCAATGACTAATTCCGACCTAACTAAAAAATATGGTTTTAGATCACGTTTCAAGCAATGATTTGGCCAACCAGTTAGACATAATTTTAACACTTTAGATAAAATAGGATCCGTTTCTGCTTCCTTTGCAATAACTTTTATTATAATTTTATTATAACAATTTACAGGTTTCAATACTTGTGTGACACTGTTCAGGAAATTACAAAAAATATCACCAATCCCAGATTTTTCATTAATTGGCAAACGTGACAATGCGTCTGCGTTCCCCATCTGAGATCCTTTCCTGTATACAATATCATACTGATATGCTGGCAAGATGATTGCCCATCTTTGTAATCTGTGACATGCTAAAACCGGTAAACCCTTAGAAGGATTAAAAATTTCCTTTAGTGGTTGGTGATCTGTGATCAACGTAAATTTTTGTCCGTATAAATACTTATGAAATCGTTTGACTGCAAAAATTATCGCCAAAGCTTCTCTTTGTATTTGAGCATACTTTTGTTCTGCTGGACTTAATGTTGAAGAAGCGAAAAACACTGGCACTTCGTTATTGTTGATATTATGCGAAAGCACAGCGCCGACACCATAAGGACATGTTATGTTACCGCATGTTACTATTATCGGTTTAGATGGATCGTAAAATGTTAATACCTTGTTCGATGTTACTAAACTTTTGCTCTTTTCGATAATTTTGCTACACTCTTCGTTCCAGAAAAATTAGTTTCCCTTCTTAGTTACGTCATATAAGAGTCCCCGCACACTAGAGACTTTCTGTCGGCCGATAGTTTGAATCAGTATGAACATGTATGCAAGTGCGCAGACACAACGATTTGGTATCGGCCGATAAATAAGTTGAATGTGCGACACGATTGCCATTCAACTTTGTCTTTGTCTGTGCACCTACCACTAACCCGACTGTTTAATCGGCACAGTGTGCGCACTGGCAGCCGAAAACGACCAAACTATCGGCCGATAAAAAAGTCTCTAGTGTGCGGGGACTCTAATACTTTTAATTCTGATGACATATTCGGGATAAAACGTGAATAAAAACTTAACAATCCGAGATAAGATTTCAATTGAGGTTCAGGAGCATTCTTTATTGCCTTTATCTTATCTGGATTAAGGCTAATCCTTTTTCCTGACAATACGTGCCCTAAGTAAGATACTGATTTTTTAAAGTAAACGCATTTTCCTCGATTTATTTTTACATTATACTCCGTAAGACGCGAACAGACTTTCTCCAACATTTCACAACATGTTACAAAATCCGGTGCCTTAATAGGGGCACATCATCCAGGTAACATAAGACTCCTGGAAGATTTTTTAGGATACAGTCCATAATATACTGAAAAATCGCTGGGGCTGACGCTATACTAAATGGCAATCTGTTAAATTGAAATAACCCCCATTCCGTGTTGATGGTAAGAAATTTTTTTGACTTTTCCGAGACTTTAACCTGTTGATATGCTCCACTGAGGCACAAAAGACACGTGAACCGGTCATATTTGTTAAAATATTATCTAATTTCGTTAATGGTCCTGATGGTAACTGATCCGTTTTTAAGACTTTGTTGATAGAAACTCTAAAATCACAACAAATACGGACGTCTCCATTCTTTTTTGGCACAGATACTATAGTACTGGACCATCGACTGAACATGACTGGATGTATTATCTCGTTCGCAACTAATCGAATAATTTCTTCATGGACTTTCTTTTTCAAGGCAAACGGTACTTCGTAAAATTTACAAAAAATTGGACTACAACTTTCTGTAACAGCTATTTCCGCAATGAAATCTTTAATAAAACTTTTTCCGTCTGTTTCAAAAATGTTTTTATATTTTGACTCTATTTCTAAATGACGTGATTGGCTGACCTGACTCAATGGACTAGTATAACATAATTTTGACAGACTCAATTGATCTACCGGACGGTGCATATATGTTGTATTTAAATGAGGGTTTAACAAAACGCGACTATTTTCATGAAGAGGAGGCGAGGAAAGAAAAAACTTACGCCAATTTGGTTCTATCACGTCTAACCAATTTCGTCCTAATAGTGGTACAAAAGGTTTCTTTGTGTTTATGATAAGTATAGGGTGTTTTTTTGGGAGGTTTGTTTTTCCGATAGATGTCGTTTTATTTTATGACAGTTGTTTTGACAGCTCAAAGTGGCATTTCTACTCAGTATTGTTTGGCAAATCATTATGAAAAAAAAAAAATAAAAAATGACATTTGTGAAAAATAGTCGTAGTAGCCATATGCCAGAAATTGTGTTTTAATGTTCAATGCCAAAAAATTATCTACCAAATAAAAAAAAATTTTGGTCATTTCATAATTTTATATGTGTTTTATTCAAAAAAAAAATCGGCAACCTCTTAAAAAAACACCCGTTAGATATAACGTGTTTTTTTAAGAGGTTGCCGATTTTTTTTTTGAAGAAAACACATATAAAATTATGAAATGACCAAAATTTTTTTTTATTTGGTAGATAATTTTTTGGCATTTAACATTTAAACACAATTTCTGGCATATGGCTACCACGACTATTTTTCACAAATGTCATTTTTTTTTTTTTTTTTCATAATGATTTGCCAAACAATACTGAGTAGAAATGCCACTTTGAGCTGTCAAAACAACTGTCATAAAATAAAACGACATCTATCGGAAAAACAAACCTCCCAAAAAAACACCCTTTAAATCCAAGGTTGCCTCATTGATTCCATATTTTACTTGAACATTAATTTTTCCAACAATTTCTACAACCTCTCCTGTGGCCAATTGAAGCTGGGCTCCACTAGGGACAAGACGACGACCTGCAAATAAAAAGTCATAAGATTTTTTTGGAAATTAATAGTAAAGCTCCTGTGTCAACTTCCATTTTTACTTGCTGGCTTCCAATACTTAAGTTTACATTTAGCGGTCGCTCAGCACCAATCGAGCCAATGTGTTGCAAGTGTCTAAGCGTCATGTGTCAGAAGTACTCCTCATAGTTAGTTTCCTCTGCGTCATGGTCCTCTCCGAGCTTTGCATCCTAGTCCAAATAATTTACTTTTGGTACGTATTTGTGACGTAATGTGTATTGATTGGCTGATCTTTTTCGCTGGCTAACTCTTGAGG
Source organism: Nephrocerus scutellatus (assembly GCA_947095585.1). Taxonomy (NCBI): domain Eukaryota; kingdom Metazoa; phylum Arthropoda; class Insecta; order Diptera; family Pipunculidae; genus Nephrocerus; species Nephrocerus scutellatus. The sequence goes on from OX352764.1 coordinate 49,859,558, forward strand.
TATGTCCTTGTACCCCACATATATAGCATTTCCATTTTTTTGCAGGGCAGCTTTTAAATTTATGGCTGGTTGCACGGCCGCATCTCTTGCAACTTGATTGGAAAGTCACACGTGCTGGACTAATCGACAAATAACGAGACCTTCTTCTCGACTTTGCACGAGACCTAACCAGACTATGAAAATTACTCACGTTCGACATTTCGCCATGAAATACTTTTTGTTGAATATTTGCCATTTCCACAGTTGTTGCGATGTCAAAAGCTGTTGTCAACGATAAATCGCTTTTCTACAACAACGTGGTTCGTATTATCGGATCCGTTATGCCGCTAACTAGCCGATCCCGTAAGTCTTCATCACAGAATGAGCCGAAAGAACAATTAGACGCCATTTTCTTCAATTCCACGAGATACTCCGATACCGTTTCATTTGGTAATTGGTTTCGAGTATAAAATTTAAAACGCTCCGAAATAATGTTTAATTTTGGCGAACAATGATCTTTTAGCAATTGCACTAGGTCTTTCAATGTTTTTGACGAAGGATTATCTGGTTGTATTAGCGATTTAAGCACACTATACGCCTCCGGAGACAACGACGTAATTTAAATAGCCGTCTTTTTATTGTCGTCCACTACACCCGTGGCCACGAACGAGCTTTCTAACTGCTCCACACAGTCACTAAATGTGTGCACTCCTGCATTGAATTTTTCCATTGCAGTACCGATTAAAAGCAAAAACTCACTTTTGCTGTTCTATTTAATCCGAATTTAAATTACTTATATGTTATGATTGCGTTATAACATGTATAAGTACGTTGTGCCGATTTTGTACACGAACGAACAAAATTTTATCAAATCTTTATTAAAATTAAAATTTTTATCCTCGTCGCCACTGATATGTTTGTAAGTTTAACCTGACAAATGAAATGAATAACACGTGAGTTGAGTTTGCTGTCAACTTGACGACTGACTCTTTTTATTCTCTAATGTTAATTTTTTTTCGTAAAACTCTGCCCTAGATTTTTTTTTTGGCTGTCAAGTTGTTCGTTTCCCCTTCAAAACGACTCTACCGTAGAGCTAAAATAGATCTTGATATTTTGGGGGATTTACCCCTCTTTATACTAGCACAACAAAAACACATGCAACAAAAAAATGTAAACAAAAGATTTTCGCCTTTCGTGTTCGATTTCCTTTTTGAAAAGTTCTGCGGTCGAGCGCGATTCTGGGGTAGAGTTTTTATGAAAAAAAATTTAACATAAGCTTATTATATTATGACATTTCTGTGAGTGTGCCAGTCTACATAGCAATAGGGTACTTCGGCGCAACTCGCTTCACTTGAGAAAGTCTAATCATCAGCCACAATTTAGTACATCAAATTATGAGGTTCCCAACATTGACGAACATACGCAGCCTACTTCTGAAAAGACTTTATCGGCTCACAATGACAACAATGAAGTGAACAATCATTCTTCACCAAAAAAACCCACTTATATAACAAGATCAGGTAGAGTTGTTTAACCCGTTGTAAGATACGGCGATAAGTATTGTAACAAATGGTGTTTGGGATTTATGGTCGCACCACTTACCGACGGCAAAGCAGTTCGTGATTAGGCAACACTCCTTACCGACAACTTAATATAAGTCAAGTGTGTTTAGCACCTAAAACTATTGGTTACTTTGACAGCTAACTTCCTTTTCTTGTTCTCTTCTTTTTTGGCTTTCGACATGGCAAGTTGGCTACCTTTCTACAATTTAATATTTTATACACCATAACGAAATCTATTGAATATATATACTGAATTGAAATGAATTGAATCACATTCTTTGGATTGTATTTGGCATTGCAATTGAGTCCGGTCTGCTGTATTGAAACCTTACGTGTGGCTTGGACATAATGGCATTAAAACGACAGACTGCGACAACTAATGTGAATGTGTCAAGCGCATCGCAGCAATGATTCCTGCATCCAAGTTTTCTGGCGACAGGTTCACTCTTGACCAAGAAGAGAAAACTCTGCAAATATGCACGTGGACCGATTGCTGGAAGTCCATATGGAACTGGTAGAGGTGGCACAATCATCAGAACTGGAAGCTCATGGAAGATTATGGGATGAAATAGAGATGCGCTCTAACCAGGCATTGGCAAAACTTCATCGCATGCAGCTGCTAGAAGGAATGGCTTATAGTGAAAGCGAAGTGGCCAGGTCACATGGATCGGCAATTTTGGATGTCAAATTAGACCCACTTACACTTCCAAAATTTTGAAGGAACATTGCAAAATTGGCTTTGCTTTAAGAATGCATTTGAGACACTCGTGCATTCGAGAGAATTTCCAGAGGCGTATAAACTCGGCAAGTAACGTGAGGCTGTTCAAGGCACCTCAAAGGTTACTGAAGTCAAATTTGGCAACAGCTGCTCCAGGGAACTGCGAGTATTGTAATGGCTCAAACCATCGTATATCACAATGCCCAACACTCCTGGAAATGACAGTGAATGAGCGGTTTCTAAAATTTAAAAAATCTGTTACGTCCACGTCCAACACCTCGTCACGTCCATGTCCACGTCCAACACAAAACAAATAAAAACATATTTAACATTCAATAAACACTTACCCCACTTTTCTTGACAGTTGACGTCGGCGCCAACGCCGACGCCGCTTCCACTCAATTCACATGCCAACGTCGAATGCATAAAACCTGAAAATAAAAAGGGAACGAAAAGAGCAGAAGGCATGTCCTTCATAATAACAAAGTCCACTAACCTGTTGACTTTGTGCGGCTGCTTACAGAATCCTATAACCTCTAAAATGCAAACAAGCTGCATTTGTTTTCTTCGATCCTATTTATCTTGAAGACTAAGGGTGGATCTTTCCCCCAGTCTACCCGACACAACACACTTCAATTCACACGCGACGTTATTTATGAACTATATTTAAATAAAAATACAAATAAAATAAAAAGCAAAATCAAAATTAAATAACAAATAGAAAACAAAACACAAAAGACACCGCACCATGATTGACAACAAGAGATATTATTGACCGATATTTGACACTCGATATGTTGACATAAATCAGCTGCTCAAAATGGACTAGACTAATTGTGGTGGGAAAGGTTTCCTACTGACAAAAGCTTCATTGCACACAGATGGTTTTGGGGAAGCAAAAGAGACTTGGGAGCTAAGATAAATATGTTGGGGTAAAGCTGGTTTGAGGGTTTGCTGTAAAAATATTTAAATGTATGTGCTTAATAAACGTTGGAGGTGTTGAATGTATGTTATTCGTGTTTTATGTCGTTAGTAAATGTGACTAAAATGTAAAAAAGGACGGGAAGAAGGAATTGATTTTCATACTAGACAAACAAAGACATAATCTCTATTTTAGGGGATAGAAATTTCGGCGCCAAAATTTTTAATAGAAGTAATTAAAATTGGATAACAATTTTGGACGGCCGACGAAAAGGACAGATATAGTTAGGATAGAAAGGTATAATAAATGACTTAAGGAAAAGGAAAAGCAATAGGAATTTTTCTAGAAGGTTCGGCAAAAAGGTTTCTTCAGGCGGGGAGAGAATTTTTAGAGTCAGTCGAAGACTATCAGTTAGTGACGTAAAGTCGTTTCCCCTTTTTAAAGTAAAAAAAAATTTCTTAAAAGGCTATATATGTGTGGTAACGTAGCTTGATGTTGAATCAAGAGAGCACAATCACAGCCAGAAAGAAGTAAAAGTTTGGCGCCAAAATAAATGTTATGGCAACGTAGCACTTGAGGATAATAAATTAGAAGGTGCAATCTCGCAACAAAAGCAATTTTATTTGTAATCTCTAAGTGAAAAACAAAACTTTAAACAATTTGATTTTTATATTTGGAATCGTTATATTTATTATATTTTATTAAATGTAAGTATATTATACAAAATAGCCAACCGTTTCTACTATGAAAAAACGAAGTACTCAAAAGGAAAAATGACCAATAATGAAAAAGAAAAAATCAACTCGTGGATGGCAGAAAAACTGTGTCTGGCTTAAGGCCAAGCGCACACTAGATAAATCAAATCTGACGTTTAACCCCAGAAATGAGTATCCATGACAATTTGGCTCTAATTTACAAATTACTTTTACTTTGTGGAAATTTGAATTTTTTTTAAAGTTTTGTGAGCGGAAACTATGCAGCTCAATTTAAAGTAGAAGAGGTGCACATGCGCTAATCGCCCATTTTTTTTTTTTATAAAATCAAAGATTTAAAAATCAAAAAATGTTCATCAGTGGAAAGCTGCAAATGCGCTAATCGCCCATTTTTTTTTATCGTAAAAATCAAAGATTTGAAATCAGAAAAATTTTCATCAGTGGAAATTTCATTTTATAAGTGAAAAAGTTCGAGTGCGCCAAACGATTTTTAGAAAACGACGTATTGAACAAGCGGAATTAAAACCTTAAATTTCAAAATCTTAAAAGTCTTTGCGGAGACAATAAAGTGCGCTAAATTGTTCAAAAGGGCGTCATGCATACATAAAGCTTTTATTTTATTTTGTTTATTTTTAATTGAGAAAAAGTTGTAAAATGTTGATAGTGAAATGCATGTAGTCATAAAGAAACTTGCGAGAAAATTTAGTCACTTGCTAAAACAGAAGAAAAGAAATAACTGCTAAACATAAATTTGTTATGAGGGTGCTGCAGTAAACCAACAGTGCATTTAAATCTTAACTCCAACAACAACCATCGTGCCAGCGACGGAGCTTATTATAGCTCATCAGAGACAAAAACCTTCGAATTTACAAAGCTGCCTAAGCCGTGGATTGAGTTTTTTTTTAAATTGCGATTATTTTATTCAAAATTGAGTTTTACTTTTCTGAGTTTTTATATTCGTTCAATTTAAAATTGAGTTTTTTTCTAAATAGAGTCACTTGAACTAAAATTGAGTTTTCATTCTAATCTAAAATTGAGTCAGTATTTAATTTAAAACTGCGTTTTTTTATGAGTTTTATTGAATATTAAAATTGTATTTATTGTAAACTGCATTTAGTAGTTGTCAATAAATTACCACAGCTTTACAACAGGTGCTTCAACGACATCATGCCGACAGGATCTCATTGAAAACATCCAAGTAAGTTTCAATTGCATAATCTTTTTTATACCATTTTTACTACTAAGAGCAGTGTACAAAAAAAAAAGGATATTTAAATTTGTTGTTGTTGTTTGGAAAGGAATAATATCCCTTTGTATTAAATTTTTTTATTGGTCCTCACCATGAGTGAGTTGGCTGAAGGTGTGTGGCTGGGATCGATGATCCCGTGGTGGTTTTCGCTTTTCAGAGTATGACCTGACGAACTTTGGAAGAATAGACTGAATAAAGTCGACCACTTTCTTGATGATTTTGCGATGCCTCGGTCCAGATGCAACCAAGTCATTCCTTCTAGAAAAGGTTAGGTTATAGATAAGTAGGATATTAAAGAAATAAAATTCTTTCTTAAAAGAAAAAAAGAATAATTTTCTTTCACTTTTAAATCTTAATATAGGTTAACTTAGGCTAACATACATTAGTATAATTATAGGTTTAATTTTAAGAAAGTGAAGGAACGACCTGACTGCAACTGGACTGAGAGGATATCCTTCCATTTTCCTATCTATCTTTTTCCCTCCTTTTTTCCTTTATCTATAATTCGACACGATATTTTTTTCATGTTCATGTTGGAGGTGTCACTGGCAAAAGACAGGAACCGCCCGTCCGACGAGCTAGACCGAGCATCCGCGAGCGTGTCGTGATGTCCTTGCTAGTGGCAGAACTCCTAGTGGGACCCTCTCCATAACAAATGGCGCCCAACGTAATATGGTTTACCCATCGTTCTTGAAGGACAGGCATTTCCGAAAGGAAGTTCTTGGCCTTCGACAAACGATTTCCTTTTTTTTTTTTTTTATTTCACCTTTTTTTAACGTAGATTATATCAATTTTATCATTTTTTTAACTCTTTTAATTTTTTTGTTATTTTTTTTTAATAAATTTCCTTTTAATAAATAACCTTTTAACTACCTTTTTCGAAATTTTCCTTAGTCCCATTTTTAATTCCACTTAATTCCTATCCTAAAACTACCTTTTTCCAGGACATGACAGGACAGAACCATTGGGATATCGGCTGCTCTTCGGGCGAGTTGACAGTCCCAATTCGAAGATTTTTACAAATCTGGAATTTGGTGGTGCCAACTCGTTTGAGGACCAAAGCAGTTGCTCAGTGTCTTCGTAATGCTGGCTTAACAATAAATGTAGAGAAAAGTAAATTCTGCCGGAAAGAAATTAAATACCTTAGGTATATTGGGTATATTGTGGGCGACGGGTGCCTTAGGACGGATCCTGCAAAGGTTGCGGCAGTGCAGGAGTTTCCAGTTCCAAAGACTCCGAAACAGTTCAGGCGGTAACTGGGGATGACTGGATGATATCGTCGGTTCATTCCAAACTACTCGACGATGACTGCTCCAATGACGGATTGTATGAGAAAAGGCAAAAACTTTAAAATTACTGACGAAGCTAATAAAGCATTTGATGAGCTCAAACAGCTCTTGATTACGGCGCCAATTTTGACTAACACTGATTTTACAAAACATTTTTATATTCAATGTGATGCACCCACAACGGGCGTCGGTAGTGTCCTTTTTCAAATGGACACAGAAGGTAGAGACAGGCCAATAGCCTACATTTCACAAAAGCTCAACTCTGCACAGAGGAACTATAGCGTCACTGAGCTAGAGTGCTATGCAGCAGTCGTCAGTGTCCAAAAGTTCCGTGCATACATTGAATTATTGCCTTTCACCATTATAGCGGATCATGCAAGTCTGAAGTGGCTTATGTCACAAAAAGACTTGTCTGGTCGTTTGACCAGATTGAGCTTGAAGCTGGAGGCGTTTAAATTCTCGATTGAGCATAGGAAGGGCACACAAAACGTTGTTCCTGACGCTCTCTCCCGTGTGCATATGGAAGAAATCACATCAGACGTAGACCGACTTGATGTGGACCTTGGTTCCTCTCATTTTTTTCGGACGAATACGAGGAGCTAAAGAAAACAATAAAAGAAGGTCAAGAAAAATTCCCAGACGTATGTATTTCAGACAATTACGTTTATAAACGCACAGATATACGTACCGGAGATACCATACAGGAGGACAGAGCCTGGAAGCTCTGGGTACCGTCAGGGTTGAGGAAAAGTCTTCTGAGTTCGGCTCACGACTCTCCAGCTACAGGACCCTATCCCTGAACGAAAGATGGCAATACCCAGATTTTCGTTGTGCTCGACCACTTCAGCAAGTTTGTGTTCCATAAACCTATAAGGAAGGCAACTTCAGCTGCAGTGGTCCAGTATTTAGAGGAAGCCATTTTCCATGTGTTTGGGGTTCCAGAATTTTTAAAGCGCTACGGGGTTAAGCACGTGAGGACTGCGGTCTATTCGCCGCAGGCCAATGCATCAGAACGTGTGAAACGTAGCGTACTGACTAAGATCCGTTCGTACCTTGGAAGCGACCAACGCGACTGGGACAAGCATGTTAGCTTTGCGGCATTCTCATTGCGCACGAAGCTACGAGGCTAGAGCCGTATTATGCTGTCTTCGGCTTCCAAATGGCACAGAACGGATCCGCTTTTGACATCATACGACGGTTAAACGACATTAAACAATCAGACGTCAGAATTTTAGAGACAAAGGACGAACAACCAGTTATTAGGGACGAGATATTAATAATTTGAAGTTAGGCACATGGCATGGAGAAAATACCTCTAATTTGAGAAGCCGAGACATTAAATACAAAGTTGGACAGACTGTATATAGTCGCAATTTCAGACAGAGTGACAAGACAACAAGCTATAATGCCAAACTTGGACAATCGGGAATTCCTTATACGAAGTAGGAAATATGGCATATTAGGGTCTTTTGGGGTTCTTTTGGGGGTCTTTAATGATTTTTGGGGATTTTGAGGGACTTTCGGAGGTCTTTTAGTGATTCTTTTCGGGGTCTTTTGTGGTCTTTTGGAGATCTTTTTGCCCACAAAATCAAAGAAGAAGCTGTCAAATGACATTTGCGCACGTAACCCAAACAATTGGAATCTATTGGAACAGAAATAAAATAACGACTTTTGCTGGACAGATCGCGAATCAACACAAATTTAATTTTAGTTTAAGTTAGGCTGGAATGCGTTTTTCCAAAGTTTTCATTTCACCGAAAACATTCAATAGAGTTACTTCCTCAAAATATATCCAATTTATCGTTTTCCAAATTTTCCCGCCGGGAACATAACGAACAAAAGAATTTTTGCTGTTTATCCTAATTTTTCGACTTTCCTTTGTAATTGTCTTTGTTTCCTAGGACTATAACGAACAAAACAATAAAAGAATTACGCTAATCCATCGTTCGATTCGTGAGTTATGGTCGCGAGTTCATACATAAATCCTATGGAAAACAGCACTTTCAGTTTCCGAATTTTACAATTTTCCGGGCATGTGATATTTTATGCAATATTTATATGTATTATTTATTTTTGGTTGACTTGTGGTGACTATTGTTTTTCTTCTTTCAAACTAATATAATTATTTAAAATTATTTAAAATTATTTCAGTCACTTTGTGCCAGCAAAGTCAAAATGGTGTACATGCGCCCTTCTTGGGAAATTGCAACTTGGCAGTGTGCTCCTCGCTTAATGTCGAGTTGCAATTTCTCAAAAAAACAACTGCACCTGACTTCACTTTGAATTTTTATTTTTTAAGACAAGCCTCGCCCTTCCGGCATCTTACTTTTATTCTGACTGCGTAACGAGTAAGGAAGGATATATTTTTTCTTGCGCGTGTAATTTCACTTAATAATATATTCTAAGTGCTGCTTGTTGTCCACCGTTTTTTTAACTTTAAATCAGGCCTTAAGAGCTAACGAAGTAATAAATTCTTAAATCTTAAAATCGTTCGCCATTGTTTTATTTAGATTCTTAAATAATCAGCAAAAATACTAAATCGACGAAGGCTCCATATATATATATGGGAGCTAACCATAGAACCCATATAATTGGTGACCCCGACGTGATCTGAGTATTTTGCGTCGTTAATATTTTTTTTTTTTTGCTGTGAGTGGATTTTTTCGGCAATACTGCATCTACTCTGCCTGTGCGCTGCCACTGCAGCTTTCGAACAGCAGCTTATTACAACAACCTTCATATCATCATCACGCAGCAAAAGTAACTTTACGAGGTGCAGCGTTGCATACCTGCAGCAGAATCGTCTGCAGCATTAACAGCATCAATAGCTGCTACAGCAGAACCAGCTACAGCAACAGTTAAGCATCAACAGTTTAGCATCAACAGTTAAGCAACAACAGTTAAGCATCAACAGTTTAGCATCAACAGTTAAGGCAGCAGAACTGGCTCCAGCATTAACAGCTACAGCATCAACAGCTAATACAGCAGAGACAACAACAACTTCAGCCGCAACAGCAGAAGCACCAGCGCAACAACTGTTGCATTTCAAAATTTTAATTACCTCAATAAACAAAAACTGTAAGTACTCATTTTGATTTCTATGTTGGCACAAAAGACTTAGTTCATTATACGATTCTTAAAATATTTTACATTTCGATACAAAAAATCATTTATATTTTTGATTACATTTTGAATTTTACGATTCGGGTTTTTATTGCATTGCGTTAATGTCACTACGAGCTCCTTCACCGGTTGAAGAACTTTTAATCATGTCCAACCCCAAAGTAGTTGGTGATCAGGGTGCGGTTGGAGGTGTTCCGGATTCTCCACCCAAAAGCGAGTCGACCGTTTTTATCGAGAGCAAAGTCGATGAATTTCGAAAAGCCTTGTTGCAGGGCAGTATTGAGGCTGGTGGTAATTGCGGTGCATTTCTTCCTGGCGGTTCTAACAAAAACGCGTCTAGTGTTAGGGAAGTGTCATATGTCGCTTTTAAGTCATCTCAGCCGTTATTCAATCAGAATCCGGCTGTGTGGTTTGATATTTTGGAACATCAGTTCAATGTAGCTGGAATCAAGTCTGAAACGACAATGTATTCGCATGCAGTAGCAGCTTTAGACTCGAGACTGCATAATACCTTCGCTGATTTGATTCTTCGCGATAAAAGACCGACTTCTTACACAGCGTTTAAAAATGAGGTTGTGCGTACATTAGGAGAGTCTGAAAAAACTCGTTTACACAATTTAATGAGCGGGTTAACATTGGGTGACAAAAAACCGTCACAGCTTTTGGCATTGTTCCGTTTGAATGCTGGTAGCGATTTTAATGAAAAAACCATTAGACAACTTTGGCTACAACGATTGCCTACTCAGGTACAAATGATTTTGTCTCCTTTTGAGAACGATGTATCATTGGCTGTTTTAGCAGAAAGAGCTGACGTTGTTTTTGAAACAATGATCTCTGGTAAAGTCTCTGTTTTAGAGAATTCTTCGGTCAACGAGATATCTCTTAATCAGAATTCGGTCGCGACGTCAAGTCTGGCAGAATCTTTTGAGAAGTTTAAGAATCAAGTATTAATGGAGTTGTCAGCTTTCACCGCACAAAACTCTTTAAATTATCGCAAGCCACGAAGTTCTTCTAGATCCAGGTTCTCTTCTCGTGAAAATTCGAAGAGCCCTTCTCGACAGGGAAATCGAAATAATTCGCTACCAAAATCTGGCGAATGCTTCTATCATCGTAGATTCGGTGACAAGGCGCAGAAGTGCATAACAGATTGCATCCACTTTTCTGAATTTACAAAGACAAATTCGTCGCTTTCAAAAAAATAAGCGACCATCAGCCAGTGACGGCAGGTATTGATGGTCATACTTCTTGTCGTCTTTTAGTTTTCGAAATTAATTCTCGAAACAAATTTTTAATTGATACTGGTGCCGACGTTTCTGTTATACCTCCAAAACTTTGTAAATTTTCTTCCACGACTTCGGTCTTTAACTTGTTTGCAGCCAATGGTACACCAGTTAAGGCATTCGGTTCAAAATTTCTAAAATTAAATATTGGTCTTCGTCGCGAATTCCGTTGGGAGTTCATTGTGGCAGATGTTTCGATACCTATTATCGGAGCGGATTTCCTGAAACATTCAGGGTTGCTAGTAGATATACAGAGACAGAGGCTCATTGACCCGTTAACCTCTCTGCATACGTCTGGTAGCCTTTTTACTTCACAGGATCCTTCTCTTTCCAATATCGATTCATCAGCACTACGTCCTGAAATCCAACGCTTGATTAAAGCCTTTCCAGAAGTCACGCAGAATTCAATCGGAACTTCCGAAATTAAACACAATGTGACGCATCGGCTAGAAACTACTGGACCACCGGTTGCCTGCAAAACTCGCCGTCTGGCTCCGGACAAGCTCAAAATCGCGAAGGCGGAATTTGAGAAAATGATGGAATTAGGTATTTGTAGACCTAGTAAAAGTTCGTGGTCTAGCCCTTTGCACTTGGTGAAGAAAAAGAATGGTGAATGGCGACCTTGCGGAGACTACCGAGCCCTCAATAGAGTTACTACTCCAGATCGTTATCCCTTTCCTCACCTCCAAGATTTTGTATACCAATTGGAGGGTTGTACTTTATTCTCCACCTTAGATCTTGTCCATGCTTACCACCAAATTCCCATCGAACCTTCCGATATTCCGAAAACAGCCATCTCAACTCCTTTTGGTCTGTTTGAGTTTTGCAAAATGACTTTTGGACTTCGAAATGCGGCACAATCTTTCCAACGTTTGATGCATTCCGTTCTGTTGGGACTTAATTTTTGTTTCGTATACCTGGATGATGTCTTGGTAGCTTCAAAAAACTTTGCAGAGCATATGGAGCATTTAAAAATTATTTTTCAAATATTCGCCGAACACAGTTTAATCATTAACTTTGATAAATGTGTTTTTGCTTCTGAGAAAATATCCTTTTTGGGGCATTCGGTTACTGCACAAGGCATTTTACCTTCTCAAGAGCGAATTGATGTTATTAAGATGATCAAACGCCCTATTCATGTCAAAGAGTTAAAACGTTTTCTTGGCATAATAAACTTTTATAGACGTTTTATACCAAATGCTGCCGAGGATCAAATTTTACTGAACGATTTTTTAAAGGGATACAAGAAAAATAGTAAGATTCCTATTAATTGGTCTCCTCCAGCTATTGAGGCTTTTGAAAAATGCAAAGAGAAATTATGCCAAGCTACTCTGTTGTCTCACCCAAATATTTCGGCACCTTTAGCTATTATGGTTGACGCTTCTGACTCTGCGCTTGGGGCGGTGGTACAGCAATTTGTGTCTGATACCTGGTTCCCCCTTAGTTTTTTTTCGGTCCGTCTCAACGAAGCACAAAAGAGATACAGCGCTTATGATCGCGAACTTTTGGCCGCATATTCCGGTATCAAGCATTTTCGATACCTCCTAGAAGGTAGAAAGTTCACACTATTTACGGATCACAAACCTCTTGTATTCGCTTTTCGTCAGAATTTGGATAAAGCATCTCCTCGCCAGTTTAGACATTTAGATTTCATCAGTCAGTTTACAACGGATATACGACATGTGTCTGGCATCGATAATGTGGTCGCAGACGCGCTCTCGCGTATTAATCAAATTTCATTTCCCGAAAGCATTGATTATTCAGCTATAGCGGATGCGCAGACTAACGATGTCGAATTGCGTGAAATGTTAACTTCCGGTTCATCACTAAAATTGAAACAATTTCCGGTCTCTTTCGGGTCCAATAAATTCATCTACTGCGATACTTCTTCAGACCCTCCAAGACCTTTTATCCCAAGAAGTTTTCGACAAAGCGTTTTCGACTCTTTCCACAAGCTATCTCATCCAGGTATCAAAGCTTCAGTTCGGTTATTAACCAAAAATGTTGTGTGGCCTTCCATTCGTAAGGATGCTAGGATCATGGCGCAGAGCTGTTTTCCTTGTCAGAAATTCAAAGTCTCTCGACACACGAAATCTCCTTTTGGTTCTTATAAATTATCTTCAGAACGCTTCTCCGAGATTCATCTAGACATCGTTGGTCCGTTACCTGTTTCGGAGGAGCAACGATACTGTGTTACACTTATCGACAGGTTTACTCGTTGGGCTGAGGCGATTCCCGTGCCGGACATTACTGCCGCCACCGTTGCCTGGGCTATATATTCAGTCTGGATTGCTCGTTTTGGTGTTCCAGTTTCCATTATAACGGATCAGGGAGCCCAATTCGAATCACAAATCTTCTCCGAGCTTTCATCACTCTTAGGTTTCGAAAGGAAAAGAACTACGAGTTACAATCCGAAGTGTAACGGTATGATTGAACGATGACATCGTATCATGAAGGCTGCCATTATGTGCCATAACCGATCGGATTGGACTAAAGTTCTGCCAATCATTATGCTCGGTCTGCGAACTACCTTCAGTGAGGAACTTCAAGCTACTCCGGTTGAACTCGTTTTCGGTACTTCTCTGCGAGTTCCTGGCCAATTTCTTGAACCGAATCCTCATAAGACTCTTCAATCGGATTTTGCTAGAGATTTAAAAAACCATTTTAATGAAGTTAAACCAGTTCCAGCTTCCAGCCATAATGTTGACAAAGTTTTTATTAGCAAAGACTTAAATCAGTGTTCACATGTTTTCCTCAGAACGGACGCTTTACGTAAGTCTCTGCAACCTCCTTATACCGGACCTCATCTAGTAATTAGTCGGTCCGACAAGTCATTTATTATTGAAGTTAATGGCAAATACATCAAGGTTTCAATTGATCGGTTAAAACCCTGTTATCAAATTTTTGAAGGGAATTTAGATCATCGTAATTCTCACCAGCTTCCATCCGCTCCCGACATTACGGATCTTCCTATCGTGAAATCCAAAAAATCTGTTACCTTTAAGCTGGACCCTCCAGCAATTTCACCCGATTTGCGGGGCCATACATCGACTCGCGCAGGAAGAGTTTCCAGAACCCCGGGTCGCTTCTTGAAATAATGAACAATTCATTTTTTTTTTTTTTTTTTTTTTTTTTTTGTTTTCACTGGGGGGGGAGTATGTGTGGTGACTATTGTTTTTCTTCTTTCAAACTAATATAATTATTTAAAATTATTTAAAATTATTTCAGTCACTTTGTGCCAGCAAAGTCAAAATGGTGTACATGCGCCCTTCTTGGGAAATTGCAACTTGGCAGTGTGCTCCTCGCTTAATGTCGAGTTGCAATTTCTCAAAAAAACAACTGCACCTAACTTCACTTTGAATTTTTATTTTTTTAAGACAAGCCTCGCCCTTCCGGCATCTTACTTTTATTCTGACTGCGTAACGAGTAAGGAAGGATATATTTTTTCTTGCGCGTGTAATTTCACTTAATAATATATTCTAAGTGCTGCTTGTTGTCCACCGTTTTTTTAACTTTAAATCAGGCCTTAAGAGCTAACGAAGTAATAAATTCTTAAATCTTAAAATCGTTCGCCATTGTTTTATTTAGATTCTTAAATAATCAGCAAAAATACTAAATCGACGAAGGCTCGATCCATATATATATATGGGAGCTAACCATAGAACCCATAGACTATCTATATAATTTATACGTTAGCATAAGCAGCATGAGTTGTCAACGCCAACGCCGACGCCGCTTCCACTCAATTCACATGTCAACGTCGAATGCATAAAACCTGAAAATAAAAAGGGAAGGAAAAGAGAAGAAGGCATGTCCTCCATAATAACAAAGTCCACTAACCTGTTGATTTTGTGCGACAGCTTACAGAATCCTATTACCTCTAAAATGCAAACAAGTTTAACTCTATATATTCCAAGATTAATGTTAAATAATTTCACAAATAGAAAAGTAAGTATAATAAGAAAACTCAAATTGCATGTGTATCAGCTCTGCAAAAGCACGTCCTTTTCGTCCATCTTCTCTAATATTACTGCTGTGTCATTTGTGTTGTCTCTGCGATTCGCTTTTGTTGGTGTTGCCATCTTTCTTTTCTCACGCGTTACAGACTCGTCCATCTTGACCTCTTCGGCGTCCTCGTCGAGATCAGCATCTATGGTAATTTTTTTTATCCTATCTGCCGCACACACCGATGAGTATGGTTTTTGATTTCGTGGACCAAATTGAATATCTGCTGCTTGATATCTGTCATGCGGGAGGACGGCAGTCACTTTAAAGGGTCCTTTGTATTTAGGTTCTAATTTTCGAGACACTCCAGACGCGGCAATAGCATCATTAAGCAGCATAACTAGATCACCTACTGCATATATTTTGGCCTTTTTATATTTTGAATCATGACGGGATTGTTGTCGTATCTGGATATTTCTGTTGGCTTTCGCTCCCTCTCTTCTAATTTCGGTTACGTTTTGTTCTTTTTGATTTAAGTCCACAGCAATTGATAATAGATCGGGCCAAGGTTCTCTGGGGAGGTACCCCATTAACATCTGATGTGCGCTTTTTTGAGTTGCATCGTTGTATGTGTTATTAATTTACCTTTTGGTCCCATTTTGTGTCATCTTCTACCGTGGATAGAAGCGCTTGAAGTATGGTTCTAAGGCTCTACCTGTCCGTTTGCTCTGGGGGGTCTTTGTTGCGTTAAGTATGTGTAGAATCGCGTGGTCCTTCATGTGTTCTTGAAAAAGTTTTGACGTGAACGCTGCTCTTTTATCCGAAACTATTCGGTGGGGATTTCCAAAGGTATTTGCAGTTTCCGTCAGAAAATTCAATACTTGAGTGTTGGGCAAACCCTTCATAATCACGTACTTTGTGAAAGAGTCGACCAGCACGATCAAATAGACATTCCCTCTTTTTGATTTTACGAATGGCCCTAGATGGTCTATATGCAAGGTATCAAATGGCACAGTATTCTTCTCCTTTAGGCTGTATTTCATTTTTATTATACGCGTATTGAACACAACTTTAAATATACCTGCTTACAGCTTGACTTATCCTTGGAAACCAGTACCTAGCTCGCAAATACTTTACGGTTTTATTCTCAGCAAAATGGCCCCCCAAGTCGTGGCTGCCGCGCATTACTTGCTGCCGGACCCCTTTAGGTATATAGAGTCTAGTCTCTCCATTCAACAGTCTGTACAATCGCCCCTGTTGGATCTTATAGTCGATGTATATCTGTTTTACAGCTTTGTTTGTTGGCATTCGGTTAAGAACATTCACTATTTTGACTACGTCATCATCTTGCAATTGTAACGAATATATCCAATCGTCGTCATCTATATTTATTTTTAGCACCTCCATATCTACAACCTCAGGTTCTTTTGCTTGTTCGTAGGGGCCACGAGAGAGCGCATCAGCGTGTGACATGGCCTTGCCGGAGCGATGTACTATTTCGAAATTATACTCCTGCATCTTAAGCCACCTTCTTTTGCATGGCGGTTTTAAGATCGCCACAATCTGTGACAAAAACAAATCGTTTGCCCAACAGATATTGGCGGAATCGATGGGTTGATTCAACGACTGCCAATGCCTCCAATTCGTAGCTATGGTACACACCTTCTTCTTTAGTGGTTTTCCTACTGAAATAGGCCACTGGATGCTCCTCATTGTTGGTTAGTTGTATTAATACTCCTGCAATTCCTTTGGCGCTGGCATCAGTATGTAGTTCGTGTTCCTCTGTTGGATTATACAGCACTAACACTGGTTTTGTAGACAAACTTCTCCTCAATTCATCGAAGGCTTTTGTTGCGTGTCACCCCAATAGAAGTCGCAGTCTTTCTTCGTTAATTTAGTCAACGGTAAGGCGATTATAGAGAAATTCTTAATAAATTTGCGGAAATAACTCGTCAAACCAATAAACTGCCGGACTTCATGTTCATTTCCAGGTGTTCGGAAGTGTACCACAGCATTTGTTTTTATTTCTCTAGGCCTGATGGTATTATCTTTAATTACGTGACCCAAAAACTCGATTTCGGTTTTGAAGAAGTAACATTTCTTCAGATTCAACGTTAGATTTTCCTGTTTCAACAAACTTAAAAACCTTTCTAGTTTTCTATTCCTTCCTCGATCGAGTTAGATGGAAGTACCACGTCGTCCATGTAGCTAATTATGGTGTCCGGCTTCATTTTCTGAACTATTGCATTCATCATCTTCTGGAAAATTGGTGGCGCATTTAGAAGGCCGAACGGCATCGTTAGGAATTCGTACAATCCATCTGGGGTAATGAATGCGGTGTACCGAGTATACTCTGCCTTAATAGGTATTTGATAGTAGCCGGAAGCCAGGTCCAGTACGCTGAAGTATTTGTACCCAGATAATTTATTTAATTGCTCTTCGATTAGTGGTAACGGGAACTTTATCTTTTTGGTTAGTTTATTAACCCGCCACATCCGGTCCTCCCCGTTTTTCTTCTTGACAAGAATAACCGGGGAAGCAAAGTCTGATTGCGATTCTTTGATGATGAAACACTCTTGTAGTTCTGCGATGATTGATGTAAGGTTTTCTCTTTTGGCATATGGTACTTTGTACGGTTGAAACACGACGGGTCCTTTTCCAGCTCAATTTCATTGTGGCTAGGCCGGTACGGCCTAGTTCCTTCTTGTCCATGGCAATGCAATAACGATACTGATTTAACAATTGGTGTAAATGTATGGTAGTGTTCGCTTGAAGTTCCCCGCTAGCCTGGATATCCGTTTTCATAATATGCCGGCAGCTAAATTTGAACTCATCTGGTGATCGTTCAGTCCGGTGAGGATATATTGTACGATAGTCTTGTCACTGAGCTGAATTCTTTTACCTAACATATTAACTTCGTAACAATAGCTTTCTATGGTTTCATGTGGTCATGCCTTCTGATGAGCTTGGTGGATCTTCACCTCGCTAAGCTCGTGCGGAAAGTTTTCCTTTAGCCCCATCGCGAGCTGGTCCCAGGTGGTTGATGTTTCTTGCGTTGTATCCCACCAGTACCGCGCTGGTCCATGCATTTTAGAAGCTAACGCCATTAGTAATAGCTGCTCGTCCCAGTTATATATTTTGGAGAGACATTCCACACGGTCTACCCAACTGCGCGCAGTCATTGACGAAATATCTCCTGGATGGCAGCACATCAGCGATTTCTTTGATACTGCAAGCCACTTTGGGAACTCTTTGAACACTATTATTAGGTGCTTGTCTTGCCCCAAGCTGGTTAAGCTTCTTAGATAGTTCCCATTCTTTGCGGATCAGCGCTCGTTCCATTTCAATGAGATCTTTTTTACGCTTAATTATGTCCCATTCTCTCATTCGCATTGCTTCATCGCTCATAAAAGTAGGAATAACAGAGCTTGCCGTATCATTGTGCACTTCTACTGGTCCAACCTCCCTGTGACCTGGGTGGTCACGTCTGTTAGTGTATCATTTGTGTTTGTGTCGACCTGTTCCGCTTGAGCTTCGTTGTAGCATAGCATTCTATCAAGTAGCACTTTCTTTGAACCACGGATCGACAAATTTCTGTTTTTTGCTCTGTTTGGAGCTGCTTGACTGTCATTCCCTCCATGTCAATCTACAAAATTAATTAATTTTCCAGTTAAATAAATAACAACCACTAAATAACATGCGCATGGTCATAGTCCTTTCGATCGCAACAATTCCATTCGCAATGAATGTCCAAAGTTCAAACATGCCAATACATTAATAGATCGAAGGGATTATTTACTTTAGTTTAATGAACTATTTATTTCTTTATGGTTAACATACACATATATCACGTTCCGTGAATGCATTACACTCAGAGCATTGTACTCAAGCCTTTAATAAGACGACGTACATCACAACACTGCTACATTAATAGATCGAAGGGATTATTTAGTTTACTTTTAGTTTAATGAACTATTTATTTCTTTATGGTTAACATACACATATATCACGTTCCGTGAATGCATTACACTCAGAGCATGGTCCTCAAGCCTTTAATAAGACGACATACATCAGAACACTTAATGCGACATGTCATAACATGTTTCGTTCCTTTGTGTCTGCAAAACATGTACCAAAAACAGGCAATACCTACGCAAATGCGATTTCGTTTATCGAAAACTCAGTGCCACGTATCCCTGTCCTTTTTTTCTTTCTCTTTGGTCTCTGACTGACTCTTTTGCTTGTGCTTACTACCCTTCAGATGTTCTAGCATAGAACACTCTTCATTCACACACACACACCGATCATGCTAAACAACGGAAAGAAAAGCTTTTTCTTATACCGAAAACGCATTTTCGCCGATGCCTAACACGTAGTGGTTTTCTGTGTAGACTTTCTGGCAGCACTTTATTCTATTTTACGACGCAGCAGATTTTTTCATTCGCCGCATATATACAGGGTGTATCCGTTAAGGTGGCAAATACTTAAAGGGATGATTCCTTGGTTAATTTCGTGAAAAAAATCGTATGGAAAGGGGGGGTCTATTTTCAACCCCTGCGGTGTACGTAGCGTTTCAATGTGAAGATACGTACTCTTGACCTTAATTCACTTCACACCCTGTAACTCTTAAACGCTTCTAGCTACTTGGCTTAAATAATTTAAGAAAGTGTATATTACTAGATCTTAAAAATGTAATTTCTTTCAAAAAAGACCAATAGCAAGCTTGTAGCTGGAAGCGTTCAAGAGTTATAGGGTGTGAAGTCATGTAAGGTCAAAAGTACGTTTTCGTTCATTTTTAACCCTGCTCCTGTTGACCTATTGCATTAATATTATAAGGTAGATTTGTAGAAAATTGAATAGGCCTTAATATTGCATTTGTCAAAAAAAAAATTATCCGAGAGCAATTTTCGAAATATTCGCGTTTAAAAATAAAATTTAAAAAAAGAAAATTTTTTTTTGGATTTTGACGACGATTATATCGGTAACGGTTTCAAGGATTTAAAAAAATGTACATTATTTGATCTTAAAAATTAATTTTCTTTCAAAAATGACCGTGAACAGTGATCTTGTTGCTAGAAGCGTTTAAGAGTTACAGGGTGTGAAGTGATGTAAGGTCAAAAGTACGTATCTTCACATTGAAACGCTACGTACACCGCAGGGGTTAAAAATAGACCCCCCTTTCCATACGATTTTTTTCACGAAATTAACCAAGGTATCATCCCTTTAAGTATTTGCCACCTTAACGGATACACCCTGTATATAGCATGATCAAGGAACAACTTCAATGAGGAATACCATTCTGTGAACCAAAATTGCACCCCTCGGGATAGAAGTGTAACCCCGATATATCTACCAACAGCTATCTTTAAAACGCACCACTTTCAATAATACGGAGTAGCATGCTCTGAGTACAGTCAATGTCGCCGAACTTTACAACCGAATTATATAATTCAAAACACAAAATCCACTTGGGCATACTTAGCTTTTATGTGTAACACAGGTCCAGATCCCACTTCTGATCTTTAACTCTATATATTCCAAGATTAATGTTTACTAATTTCACAAATAGAAAAGTAAGTATAATAAGAAAACTCAAATTGCATGTGTATCAACGCAGCTCTGCAAAGGCACGTCCTCTTCGTCCATCTTCTCTAATATTACTGCTGTGTCATTTGTGTTGCTTCTGCGATTCGCCTTTGTTTGTGTTGCCATCTTTCTATTCTCACGCGTTACACAAGCTGCATTTGTTTTCTTCGATCCTATTTATTTTGAAGACTAGGGGCGGATCTTTCCCCCGATATTTGTCAGTCGATACTCGATATGTTGACATAAATCAGGTGCTCAAAATGGACTAGAGTAATTGTGGTGGGAAAGGTTTCCTACTGAGAAAAGCTTCATTGCACACAGATGGTGTTGGGGAAGCAAAAGAGACTTGGGAGCTAAGATAAATATGTAGGGGTAAAGCTGGTATGTATGATAATGTATGTGCTTAATAAACGTTGGAGGTGTTGAATGTATGTTATTCGTGTTTTATGTCGTTAGTAAATGTGACTAAGATTTAAAAAAGGACGGGAAGAAGGAATTGATTTTCATACTAGACAAACAAAGACAGAATCTCTATTTTAGGGGATAGACATTTCGGCGCCAAAATTTTTAATAGAAGTAATAAAAATTGGATAACAATTTTGGACGGCCGACGAAAAAGACAGATATAGTTAGGATAGAAAGGTATAATAAATGACTTAAAGAAAAGGAAAAGCAATAGGAATTTTTCTAGAAGGTTCGGCAAAAAGGTTTCTTCTGGCGGGGAGAAAATTTTTAGAGTCAGTCGAAGACTATCAGTTAGTGACTTAAAGTCGTTTCCCCTTTTTAAAGTAAAAAAAAAAAATTCTTAAAAGCAAAGGCTATATATATATGAAAAGAACGTTTAACTTTTAAAGTTTTAAAGTTAAAAATTTTTAGTTGTGGAAATTTGAAATGTTTTTAAAGTTTTTGAGCAGAAACTATGCAGCACAATTTAAAGTAGAAGAGGTGCATATGCGCTAATCGCCCTTTTTTTATAAAATCAATGATTTAAAAATCAAAAAATGTTCATCAGTGGAAAGGTGCAAATGCGCTAATCGCCCATTTTTTTTATCATAAAAATCATTTTCATTTCATTCATTTCATTTTATAAGCGAAAAAATTTGAGTGCGCCAAACGATTTTTAGAAAACAAGAGGAATTAAAACCTTAAATTTCCAAATCTAATCTAATCTATATAATTCAAAACACAAAATCCACTTGGGCATACTTAGCTTTTATGTGTAACACAGGTCCAGATCCCACTTCTGATCTTTAACTCTATATATTCCAAGATTAATGTTTACTAATTTCACAAATAGAAAAGTAAGTATAATAAGAAAACTCAAATTGCATGTGTATCAACGCAGCTCTGCAAAGGCACGTCCTCTTCGTCCATCTTCTCTAATATTACTGCTGTGTCATTTGTGTTGCTTCTGCGATTCGCCTTTGTTTGTGTTGCCATCTTTCTATTCTCACGCGTTACACAAGCTGCATTTGTTTTCTTCGATCCTATTTATTTTGAAGACTAGGGGCGGATCTTTCCCCCGATATTTGTCAGTCGATACTCGATATGTTGACATAAATCAGGTGCTCAAAATGGACTAGAGTAATTGTGGTGGGAAAGGTTTCCTACTGAGAAAAGCTTCATTGCACACAGATGGTGTTGGGGAAGCAAAAGAGACTTGGGAGCTAAGATAAATATGTAGGGGTAAAGCTGGTATGTATGATAATGTATGTGCTTAATAAACGTTGGAGGTGTTGAATGTATGTTATTCGTGTTTTATGTCGTTAGTAAATGTGACTAAGATTTAAAAAAGGACGGGAAGAAGGAATTGATTTTCATACTAGACAAACAAAGACAGAATCTCTATTTTAGGGGATAGACATTTCGGCGCCAAAATTTTTAATAGAAGTAATAAAAATTGGATAACAATTTTGGACGGCCGACGAAAAAGACAGATATAGTTAGGATAGAAAGGTATAATAAATGACTTAAAGAAAAGGAAAAGCAATAGGAATTTTTCTAGAAGGTTCGGCAAAAAGGTTTCTTCAGGCGGGGAGAAAATTTTTAGAGTCAGTCGAAGACTATCAGTTAGTGACTTAAAGTCGTTTCCCCTTTTTAAAGTAAAAAAAAAAAATTCTTAAAAGCAAAGGCTATATATATATGAAAAGAACGTTTAACTTTTAAAGTTTTAAAGTTAAAAATTTTTAGTTGTGGAAATTTGAAATGTTTTTAAAGTTTTTGAGCAGAAACTATGCAGCACAATTTAAAGTAGAAGAGGTGCATATGCGCTAATCGCCCTTTTTTTATAAAATCAATGATTTAAAAATCAAAAAATGTTCATCAGTGGAAAGGTGCAAATGCGCTAATCGCCCATTTTTTTTATCATAAAAATCATTTTCATTTCATTCATTTCATTTTATAAGCGAAAAAATTTGAGTGCGCCAAACGATTTTTAGAAAACAAGAGGAATTAAAACCTTAAATTTCCAAATCTTAAAAGTCTTTGCGGAGACAATTAAGTGCGCTAAATTGTTCAAAATGGCGTCATGCATACATAAAGCTTTGCATAAAATTTGTTCTGGCAAAAGTGCCTGGTTAAAACAAAAGAAAATTTTATATTGAGAAAAAGTTGTGAAATGT
Source organism: Nephrocerus scutellatus (assembly GCA_947095585.1). Lineage (NCBI taxonomy): Eukaryota > Metazoa > Arthropoda > Insecta > Diptera > Pipunculidae > Nephrocerus > Nephrocerus scutellatus. The sequence goes on from OX352764.1 coordinate 49,882,545, forward strand.
TGTTAGTGCATATAGTCATAAAGAAACTTGAGAGAAAATTAAGTCACTTGCTAAAACAGAAGAAATTTCATATACATTGAAAAAGAAATAACTGCTAAACATAAATTTCTTATGAGGGTGCTGCAGAAACCAACAGTGCATTTAAATCTAAACTCCAACAACAACCAACGTGCCAGCGACGGAGCTTATTATAGCTCATCAGAGACAAAAACCTTCGAATTTACAAAGCTTCCTAAACCGTGCATTGAGTTTTTTTTAAATTGAGATTATTTTATTCAAAATTGAGTTTTACTTTTCTGAGTTTTTATATTCATTCAATTTAAAATTGAGTTTTTTTTTAAATAGAGTCAATTGACTTAAATTTTTAAATTTTTTTTTAATTTTTAAACTGTATTTATTGTAAACTGCATTTAGTAGTTGTCAATAAATTACCACAGCTTTACAACAGGTGCTTCAACGTCATCATGCCGGCAGGATCTCATTGAAAACATTCAAGTAAGTTTCAATTGCATAATTTTTTTTATACCATTTTTACTACTAAGAGCAGTGTACAAAAAAAAAGGATATTTAAATTTGAAATTTAGCAAAAAGAAAAAGAAACAGTTTTAAAAACATTTTTTATAAATATAGATAATTTTCATTTTTATAGGATAATTTTTACATTTCTTTGCGTTTCAACTTTTGTCAAACACTTATATATACAGTGTATACATCTTTTGGTTTTAATTTTATATATTTTATTTTAATTTGAAGTTTTTTTTAATAAAAGGGATTACATGTGTTTGAAATTCGATAAGACAACTACTGGAAATGACATTTGTGAAAAATAGTCGTGGTAGCCATATGCCAGAAATTGTGTTTAAATGTTAAATGCCAAAAAATTATCTACCAAATCAAAAAAAAAATCGGCAACCTCTTAAAAAAACACCCGTTAGATATAACGTGTTTTTTTAAGAGGTTGCCGATTTTTTTTTTGAATAAAACACATATAAAATTATGAAATGACCAAAATTTTTTTTTATTTGGTAGATAATTTATGGCATTTAACATTTAAACACAATTTCTGGCATATGGCTACCACGACTATTTTGCACAAATGTCATTTTTTTTTTTTTTCATAATGATTTGCCAAACAATACTGAGTAGAAATGCCACTTTGAGCTGTCAAAACAACTGTCATAAAATAAAACGACATCTATCGGAAAAACAAACCTCCCAAAAAAACACCCTTTAGAATAGGTTAGGTTATAGTAGAATATTAAAGAAATAAAATTATTTTTTAAACGAAAAAAGAATAATTTTCTTTCACTTTTAAATTTTAAAATAGGTTAACATACATTAGTATAGTTATAGGTTTAATTTTAAGAAAGTGAAGAAACTGGACTGAGAGGATATCCTTCCCTTTTCCTATCTATCTTGTTCCCTCTTTTTTCCTTTATCTATTATTCGACACGATATTTTTTTTTGTTCATGTTGGAGGTTTCACTGGCAAAAGACAAGAACCGCCCGTCCGACGAGCTAGACCGAGCAACCGCGAGTGTGTCGTTATGTCCTTGCTAGTGGCAGAACCCCTAGTGGGACCCTCTCCATAACACATCAAATCTTTGCTTTAATTGCTTAAAGCTTCACAAGGCAATGCACGTCTTCCAATTGTCGAAATTGTGGCGGGAGACATCACTGCTTGTCACCTGCCAATCTGGCAACACCTTAGTGTATGCAACAACTCTCAATAAAGCGAGTCAGTATATTATAGACACTCAGTATAAACACACGTCTTTCATTCTATCACTCGCTCCATGCTATTGCATGCTGTCAAAAGTGGAGACTAATACAAAGCCGAGCGATTTTATTAGTAAAAATATCAATTATTATTCGAAAGTTTTGCCGAAAAAAGGCATCGCGAGTGAAACGAAAAAACAATCGAACACAAAAGCAATAGAAAAAAAAAAAGATTGAAAATCGCCGGCATAGAACATACGCATATTACACAGCGGCTCGATATTGCGCAACAAAAATCCAAGTCGTGAAAATTAACGAACAAGTGAACAAAGCAAGCGAAGCACATTCCAGGGTAAAGCATTAACGAGAGTGTGTGTATGCGAGCGAAGCTCTGGTGGCAACAGAACGATAGAATAAGCAGAAAAAAGCAAATCGCGAGTGTAATCGATTCTGGGAATTAAATAAACTGAATTTGAACAAAGAGCTCGTGTGTGCATACGAGTCAGCGGCATCGTACGACTTGGATTTCGCGAAAACTAAAAAGATTTGTCGAGCAGCATCGAAACAGCGAAATAAATTGATTTTAGACAAATAAATATTTGTGAACCAGCAACGACAAAAGTGAAAACGAAAACTACGAAATGTCGATCAAACCGCCGAAGCCCTTGTTGGTCAACAGTGACATCGACATGTCACAGGAGGTCCACTAATGGCTAGAAGTTTACGAAAATTATTTCACGCGGCAAAAGTTAATAAAGAAAAAGCAGGAGTTCAAGCAGCAAATTTTCTTGCAATTATTGGTCGCGACGCATTGAAAGTGATCAACAATTTGGGGCTGAGCAACGACAAAAAAAAGGAGTTGGCCACCATAAAAACGAAACTGACGCAGCATTTTGCGCCTGCGAAACATAAAACCTACGAGCGATGCCAATTTCATCGCATCAAGCAACAGCAAAATGAATCGTTCGAAAGTTTTCTACAGAAGCAGCAGACGCAAGTAAAAAAATGTTCATACGGAAAAAAAGAAGACGAATTCACAATGGATCAAATAGTCGTTGGCATTCATGCAGATACCACCAGACAAAAATTGTGGACGGAAGAGGAATTGGATTTCGCGAAAACAAAAAAGATTTGTCGAGCAGCTGAACGTACAACGAACAGATTTCGGAAATTCAAGACGGTGCAAATGCGAGCACAAGCGCTTATGTCAACGCTTTAAACAAGGAGAAAGTGTTTCAGTGCAAACGCTGTGGCATCACACACGGTTATCGCAGTTGCCCAGCATTCAACAAAAAGTGCAAAAAGTGTGGCACAAAAGGTCATTACGAATCAATGTGTAAATCCAATTCGAAAAAAGACAAAAAAGTAAAAGAAAATTCGAAAAAATATAAGAAATATAAAAATAAAAAAGGAAAAAGAGTGCATTGTGTGGAATTAGATTCCAACAGCGAAGACGAAAACGATTCAGATGAGTCGAGCGATTCCGACAGTGATGAGCCGAACCAATTCAAGGTCGGCTTAGTGAAAATAGAAAACAAAAAAATCAAAAAAAGAATTTAAAGGCAATTTAGTTGACGAAGACGAAAAATGGTCTGCGAAAGTGTGGGTTGGTGAAAAGGAGCTTCAGTTGAAATTATACACTGAAGCTCAATGCAATGTACTCTCGAAAAATGTGGCGAAAGAATTAAAAGCGAAAATTGAAAAATCGACGACTAAACGACTAATCGCTTACAACAACAGGCCGATTAAAGTGATCGGTGAAACGTTCATCGCATGTGAAGCGAAAAAACAATTCGTGCCTGTCTTATTCAAAATTGTAAAAAATGATGTGCCATCGATTCTGGGCGGATTGGATTTGGATTTATCGTACGAGTGCATCGAATATCAAGAGAATGAACTTGGCTGCTACAACAATTTTGTGTACGACATCGATTTTATGGAAAATCCGAATTTTAAAATAATTACGGCTCGTCGAATCGCTCACTCTTTGAGAGAAAAAGTGAAAAGTTTGGATAAAATGGTCAAACTAAAAGTGATCGAACCGATTACCGAACCAACACCAGCTGTCAGCCCAATGGTGATTGTTAACAAAGGTGAAAAGACGCGCATTTGCATGGATCCAACCGAATTGAATAAAAATATCAAACATCGACATTATCCGTTGAAAACGGTTGAAGAAATCGCAGCAAAAATGCGCAACGCTAAATATTTCACTAAATTGGACTGTCAAAAAGGTTTTTGGCAACTCAAAGTCACCGAGCGCATATCAAAATACTTGACAATGGCGACGCCATGGGATATAGATATCTTCGACTGCCGTTTGGCATTTCATCAGCGCCAGAGATTTTTTCGGAAGTAATGAACCGCACATTGAATGGAATCGACAATTGCGAGGTGGAAATGGACGACTTTTTCATCTACGCTGAAACAATCAAGGAGCTGGAAAATACAACGAAAATCGTCATTGATCGGCTTACTCAAACTGGTTTTGCGCTCAACAAGACAAAATGTGAGTTCAACAAAACGCGAGTTAAATTCCTCGGACACATTTTTACACAAAATGGCTGCGAAGCAGATCCAGAGAAAAACGAAGCGATCAAACAATTAAATCAACTTTTTGGGCAGATTCATAGCAAATTAGTCTGAATTAACTGAACCATTACGAAAATTGCTTCACAAAGACGTTGAGTGATTTTTGGATGCTGAACAACAAGAAGGTTTCGAAAACATCAAAAGAACATTGACAACGACGCCGGTTCTGAAATATTACGACGTGAATCAAGACGTAAAGCTATCAGTCGATGCGAGTTCACACTCGATGGGAGCATGCCTGATGCAAGAAGGCCGACTAGTGGCTTACGCGACCAGAGCGTTCACAAAATCGCAGCAAAACTATCCACAAATCGAGAAAGAAGCAATCAAATTCGCATGCATAAAATTCCATCAGTATGTGTATGGCAAACGACTGGAAATGGAAACAGATCACAAACCGTTGGAAACAATCTTCAAGAAACCATTGCAAAATGGGCTTCGATTGCAAAAAATTCGGATTGCTATTCAATGCGCATAAAGTGATAGTGCCTGAATCTGAAATTCAAAACATCATCAAACAGGTTCACACTGGTCACGCTGGCATCACGAAATCATTAGCCAGAGCCAGGCAATCGCTGTATTGGTACGGTCAAACGAACGATATCACAAATTACGTCGAAAAGTGTGCCGCGTGGTAAATCACGCAAAGAAGCAACGTTCGTGAGCCAATGCTGATGAAAACTGTTCCAGATTACCCATTTCAACACGTTTCGAGCGACATTTTCTACTTCAAGGGCGATGAATTTCTTCTAACCGCTGATCATTATTCGGGATTCATCGATTTTCGAGAATTAAGGGCATCGACATCAGCTGATGTAATTCAGCACTTCAAACAATGGTTTTCGATTCATGGAGTACCTGAAATTTTGAACCGATGGTGGACCGCAATATGCATCGCGAAAATTCGCCGATTTTGCGCGTGATTGGAACTTTACACATCGGACGTCATCACCATATTATCCACGATCAAATGGTTTCGCCGAGAGAAATGTCCAAACAGCGAAAAATCTAATGAAACAGGCGTATCTCGACAACACCGACGTGTACAAGGCGTTATTGATGCTAAGAAATACGCCACGCAATGACACAATAAAATCACCGTGTCAACGCTTGTTCAGTCGATCAACACGAACGATGATACCAACCGACAGAGAGCAATTGAAACCGAAGTTGGTCGAAAGTGTCACCGATGAGCTACACAATCTGCGATTGAAACAAAAGCATTACGTAGATCGTGCCGCTAGCCCATTCGAACAACTGAAAATTGGCGACAAAGTGCGAATGCAAAAAATTCATCGTGATTGGACATCAGCAAAAGTGGTCAACGAAACGGAGTATCCACGCTCAGTCATTGTGCAAACCAACGGTGGCAGAAGCTATCGTCGTAACAATCATCATTTGCACAAAACAAAAGCAAATATTCACGACCCGAACATCGAATGGCCATCATTCGATACAAGCAAAGCAAACACATCAACTTCGCATGACAACGCCGGCTTAACGAACACGACAGCTACCACGGAAGATCAAATGGATGCAAATTAGCACGAATGATGAACCAACTACAACTGCGAGTGCTACCACTTCGACGAAAACCAACGCTAAAACATCAAATAACACGAAGTGGTCTTGTCTCAAAGCCGAATCCAAAGTACACGCAAAAGAAATAAATCAAAACATTTTCATTGTAGTGACAATCCACCCATTAACGTAACGCATTTGAATTTAATTTAATTTAATAATAATTTAATAAAAATTAATTTTTATTTTCATTTAATTTACATTAAATTTACATTCAATATATTTTTGTTCTTTATAAATATATTCTTTATATATATATACTTTATATATATATTCTTTATATATTCTTCAAAAAAAGGGGGATGTCACATGCTATCTGGCAACACCTTAGTGTATGCAACAACTCTCAATAAAACGAGTCAGTATATTATAGACACTCAGTATAAACACACGTCTTTCATTCTATCACCCGCTCCATGCTATTACAACGCTGCTGTGTCATTCAGCATCAACTAATGGCATTAATGAAGTGAGATCACCAGCAACGTCAACTCAAGTAGCAATAGCAACCACATCAGCTTCTGAGAATAAAATGGCCGTTCAACCACATCAGTGACTAACCGACAACGTCAGTACATTTTTCTTTGTTGGTCAAAAAATTGGTACTATTGGCTACTGCATCCATAAACATGGTCGATGGCTTTGGAAACAAGCATTACTGTCGCATACTCTGTGATCCAGGCTCACAGGTAAGCTTCATAACTTCTTGCTTTTTTAACAATTTGGCTATTCGCAGAGATCGCTGCGATTTACGAGTACAAGGAAATGGCAATTCTTATACAACACATACAAAAGGCCTAGCAGTTATATCATTGAGTTCGGTGATCAATCCGGAATTTGGCTTGAATTTGGAGGTTGAATTTTACATTCTCGACCTAATCACATCCGCAACACATATGGCTCAGATAACTAACTCCTCTTGGCAACATTTACGAAACCTTTTTCTGGCTGATCCGACTTTTGGCAAACCTGACAGGATCGATGCTCTTATTGGTGCTTATGCCTGGAGCCAAATTATTAAGGATGGCATTGTACTTGGTGAACCTAATAACCACTAGCACAGGCGACTTGGCTCGGTTGGGTTGTGTTTGGCCCTGCTGAGATTGAATCATCGATGGCATCTCCTCTTCGATCATTAACTGTGGGACAGATAGATGGCGACATTAGCTTGGACAATCTTTTGAGGAATTTCTTTGAGATGGATGAAATTAGCACTACAAACACTGGCGTTCATACAATGGACTTTTGTGAACAACTATTTTTGTTTACTCATTCGCGACGCTCTGACGGACGTTACCTAGTCCAGATTCCATTTCGACCAGATGCTGCACCATTGGGAGAGTCATATCAGATTGATTACGACAGTTTTACCAACTAGAGCGCCGATTGGCATCAAATCAAATCATGCGAGAGAAATATGTGGCATTCATGCAAGACTACCTGGCCCTTGGACACATGCATGTTGTTAAGGATCAACATGGCGATCCTTATCAATCATATTATATACAGCATCATGCTGTTACCTCAAAATTTCGTGTCGTCTTCAACGCTTCAGCTAAGACTTCAAATGGCATTTCACTGAACGATATACAAGTGGCTGGGCCTTCTCTTAAAGACCCTATGATTCACATCATCTTCCGTTTTCGGCGTTTTGCAGTGGCGTTATTGGCGGATGTTGAGAAAATGTTCCGGCAGGTGTATGTCGACCCTCGACATCATAAATGGCAGCATATTCTATGGCGAGAATCCACAGGCGAACCAGTACAGACGTAATAGCTTACCACAGTAACCTATGGTACAGCTAGTGGCCCATACCTAGCGATCCGAGCAATGCAGCAGTGTGCTCTAGACAATTTCAATAATGTCACCAATGGCAGCCGGGCAGTATCTGCTCGAGAAAGCATTCTACACGACTTCTATGTGGACGATTATTTGACGAGTTCACCATCTGTAAACTCTGCAATAGAATTGGCAAACGATGTGTGCTCAATATTGCGTCAGGGGTGTTTCCATCTACGGAAGTGGCATTCGAACAACAAACAAGTTTTGGCAGGCATTATGACTTCTAATGACACAGAGACCTCCGTCAATTTGCAGCCAGAAGACACAATGGTTCTAAGTCTTCATTGGGACTCATTATCAGACGAACTCTTTTTTAAAGTCAGATTGTATGATTCACCATCAACTACAAAGCGACAAGTGTTAAGCGACATTGCACGCATGTATGATCCGACTGGCATGTAATCATTGTGCCCGTAATCATTGTGGCCGAAATTCTAATTCAACGATTGTGGTAGGCAGGACTTGATTGGGATACGACATTACCCGATGAATTTATGCATCAATGGCTCACATTTCGACATGATCTTCAATAGTTGGAATATTTCCGAATACCTCGTTGGCTTGGAATCAACCTGGCATATGCACCGGTTTTGCATGGCTTTTGTGACGCTAGTTCCAAAGCATATGGTGCTGCAAATATTTGGTAACTCTTGGCATTGACGGCCACCGTACATTGGCTAATCACAGCCAAATCTAAGATGGCACCGGTGAAGACCATCACTATTTCTATGCTTGAATTAAACGCAGCGCGTATTTTGACTGCTGCAACGATGGTGGCGACACGCAAGGCACTCGAAATGATCGTTGCTCCATATTCAATGTGGAGCGATTCCAGTATTGTGCTCCATTGGCTAAGAAAGTCTTCGACCCAGCTTGAAGCATTTGTGGCTAATCGTGTTAGTTACATACAACAACACTCCGACATTGTGCTACCGCATCGCATCATCATTGCTCCGATCATCGCATCGCCATTTCGGGGACACGTTATTGTTTCCAGCGAGGAACAAGCATTAGCACTTCAATGGCATATTCAAAGTGAACAAAAGATTGCATTTGGCATGTAAATAAATCAGTTAGCAAACAAACCAGGCATCTCATCTAATAGCAAACTATTTTCCTTGGCACCATTTCTGGACAGTACACATATACTTCGATCTGAGGGACGATTACGAAATGCGGATATTTCGGAGGCCCGATATTATCCTATTATTTTGCCGAAGGAGAGCTCTCTAACTAAGCTTATCATACGACAAACACATAAAAATTCATGGCGGCGTACAAGTGATGTTGCAAACATTACGTCAGAAATATTGGATCTTCAATCAGCGTGATATGGCTTAGCGATGCATTCATGGCTGTATTATTGCAAGAGGCATCAGCATTCTATGACAAGGCAACGCATGGCATCACTCCCACGATCTCGAGTTTTAGCAGCACCACCCTTTTCATCATCGGGTGTGGATTATTGTGGACCCTTCCAGATACGTGTTGGTTCAAAACATACTCGTAGCGTGAGAAAGACTTATGTAGCAATTTTTGTTTGTATGGCAACGAAGGCAGTCCATATAGAGTTGGCAGAAGACGCTGATAGGAGATAGGATAGAAGCATTCATCAATGTGTTTTCTCGATTTGTAAAGAGGCGAAGACCATGTCATCATCTGTATAGTGACAATAGCACATGTTGGCATTTCATCCCACCTGGCGCTCTACACCATGGAAGGCTTTGGGAAGCAGCAGTCAAATCTGCAAAAAGGCATTTGGTACGCATTGTTGGAAACCAGTCAATATACTACGATCAGTTGCATACTGGCACACATTGAGGTGTGTCTAAACTCGCGCCCTCTTATTGCTCTACATGACGATGTCGATGATCATCTGGCACTGACCCCAGCTGATTTTCTTATCGGCCGATCAATTATTGCTGTTCCAGACGCACCAGCACCTGCTGCGGACCTGAGAACCGTCTAACTTACTTGCGTCAATTACGACGAATGCAACAACAATTCTGGCGTCGATGGCATGAAGAATACTTGAATACCTTGCAGCAGCGGTCAAAGTGGCATATGTCAACGGATAACATTCAACTCAACGACATTGTGATTATCTGCAAGGAGAACCTTCCAGCAACACAATGGCGACTTGGAGTTATACGCTCTGCATCCAATCACGATGAAATCTATTAAATATATAAACTGATATCAATTTTCGTTTTTCTTGAATCACTAATTTCCAACAAATGGAATCTAATGTTATATTATGATATAAAATTTTATTTGTATTTTATTTGTATGGAATATATCTTAAATTGTAACAAATGGAATCTAATGTTATATTATGATACAAAATTTTATTTGTATTTATTTGTATGGAATATAAGTTAACGAGGTTAACGTCCAGCGACATACAGGTAGCTATTGCACAATTGCTGACATTACATATTACATTTTCGAAATAAAATTACCGGATGTCGACACAGCGTCTGGCGAATAAAATCAATTGTATTAGAATCAGCAATATTTGGTAAATGAAAATTTAGCTCTTAAGAAAATTAACTTGTAAAATTTAGTTGTAGTGCAGATATCAATAAAGGCGGTCAGAGTGGAAACTCTGACTGAAAAAAATATTTTTTTTGAAGTAATAAAATTAAATCAATTAACTGGCGCCCGAGCAGGGACCAGAAAGTGACAAGAATTTGAATATCCTTCGGTCTGCGTTTAAAAAAAAAAACTTAAAAGTTTTAAAAGTTTAAAAAAAATTTTTTTGTTAAGAAGTTTAAAAAGTTTTAAAAGTTTAAAAATAAAGGAAATTCCCAAGCAGTGAAAAAGGGAACGAAAATAAATAAATAAATACGTATTAAAAAGTGAGAAATAAAACAAATTAAACTCTACGCAAGGACTCAACTCAAATTCATCAAAGGAAAGCAAATAGCGTAACTAAAAACTTTGCGAAACCGTCGTTCGAAAGTAGTGGAAGAGGACCCTTAGTAATAACGAAAGATTTAAAAAGGTATTCCAGTCCGAGGAATAACCAGCCACTCAAGATCAACGGAAGACTGTCATCTGGTAACACCCAAGAAGCACTCAACTCCATCCAATTCAGGATGTTATTTTTAGTAATACTTATGTAAGTCTATTTTATTCTTTTTTTATTATCACCAACGTTAAATTCTAATATAAAATTAAAAAGTCCATTAAAAGGAAATATCAATAAAAGTGATTTATGAAATAATACGATACAATACGATATAAAACTTAATAAGAAATCAAGAAATCAAATCCATACGACACAAAAAGTTAATAAGAAAATTTAGTAAAAATAATATTCACATTAATTATAATATCCTATTTATAATATACTATTTTTATAATACACTATTTGAAAATTTTAAAATATCTGAGATTACCGGTTAGCAAATCCTTGCAATTTAAATATCTGAAATTATCGGTTTCCAAATCCTTATTTTAATCAAATCGAATAACATCTATTATGAATCCAAACAACCTAATACGCCCCCCATCCTCAATGTTCCACCTAATCCTAATCCACCGAATAACCCACCAAACAATCCTCAAGTAAATCCGGCCCATAATGCCCTCGACTTGACCCGTTTAACAGAACAGATTACTAACATTGTCGTGGAAACCCTAAATAGGGAAGGACGACATATAATAAACCGGATTTTGAATCCAAGCGCGGACATTAACAATGAAGTAGATCAGACTATCAACATCAATACGGACAGAGACTTAGCGGACCTGGATAAGATTCCAGATGTAGTAAAGAATTTGAGAGACTTTTCAGGACAACCAGGAGAATTCAGCTCCTGGAAGAAAAGTGTCGACAGAAAATTAAACATCTACGACCGTCTGAAAGGCACACCCAAATACTATGGTATCTTGAATACCATCAGGAACAAAATAGTTGGGCAAGCTGATACCGCCCTCGAATCATATAACACCCCGCTAAACTGGGCTAAAATTTCTAGATGCTTAACATTACATTACGCGGATAAACGAGATTTAGGGACATTAGAATATCAAATGACCACACTCATTCAAGGGAACAAAACCGTGCAGGAATTCTACCAAGAACTTTACCATCACCTGTCACTAATTTTGAATAAGCTGTCATGCATGGATATGGGCAATGAGTCCCTCAAAAACATGACTCAATCGTATCGCGATAAAGCATTAGATACCTTCGTAGGAGGACTGCGAGGCGATCTTCCACGACTCCTCAGCATAAGAGAACCCGTAGATCTACCGCAGGCATTGCATCTATGCCTGAAACTGCAGAATGTCGACTATCGCACTCAGTACGCGAATAATAGTCATAACATGATACGCAGGGCTTACATTCCACCACCAATACCTGCAAGAAATGGTATGCCTCGACAAAAAGTTAACCCAATTCCTATGCCTAGGAATTTTTCCCAGAATTGTTACACAACCCCCAACACCAACATCGACCGAACTTTTCAGCACCTCGACCGAACTTCTCAGCACCTCGACCGTACTTTCCAGGATATCGACATCCACAGCACCTCGATTATAACCGCCAAATGCCACCTAGACCTCAACCAAGACCGATACCAATGGACGTGGATAGAAGCATCCATTCCAGGCAAGTAAACTATGCAAATCGCCCTAAGAACTTTCAAATTGCTCATAAACGGACACACCACCCTCAATCAAACCAAGTGCACCCACCACATAAACAACAGAGAGTTTTCACCATTGAAAACAACTGCGAGGAAAACAAAGCGGAAGGACAAGATGCATACAGGTTGGCAGATCCACCCCAAGACGAACAGACTCTAGAGCAATACGTCGAATCAATAGAAAATCCTGACTTTGACCAAACAGTTGAACTAGACGATATTAATTTTTTAGATTACAGAACTCTTCGCTTCCTTATTTCGAACATAAAAAGGGAAGCGGAGAAAACGTGAAATTTCTTGTTGATACCGGATCTAACAAGAACTATGTGCAATCACGGCACATTAGAAATCCCATCCCCAACCAAAAACCTTTCTTCGCTAATTCTGTTTGCGGTAAAGTGAAAATTACACACCATGCTTTAATTGATTTATTCGGCAATAGTAACAAGATTAAATTTTTTATTCTCCCAAACCTAGTGACGTTCGATGGTATTTTAGGAAATGACACCTTGACTGAGTTCAGAGCAGTAATACATACCAATGAAAGTTACATGATCATTCATCCTGATACTAAAAATCCACTTAAACAACATTTATCTGAAAACGTTAATGCTCATGAATTACGAACTTCACACTTAACTAAAGATCAAAATATTAAACTAAATAACCTCTTTAAGAACAACCCCAATCTTTTTTCAAGTTCCGACAAAAAATTGACCTTTACGACAAAAGTTAGAGGAGAAATCCGAACCACAACAGACACTCCTGTTTATTCCAAGTCTCACCCCTACCCGATGGTCTTAAAAGAAGAAGTTGAAAACCAAGTAAAAGAATTGCTCAAAGAGGGAATTATCAGGCCATCGAGATCCCCTTACAATTCCCCGGTATGGATAGTTGCAAAAAAACTCGATGCATCAGGTAAAAAGAAATACCGAATGGTAATTGACTATCGAAAGTTAAACGCAATAACAATTCCAGACAAATACCCCATTCCCGAAATCAACGAAGTATTATCCAACTTAGGCAAAAACAAATACTTTTCTATTATCGATCTAAAGAGCGGTTTCCACCAGATTCCTCTCAAGGAATCTGATGTGGAGAAGACAGCCTTTCGAATTTCGAATTTGTAAGGTTACCTTTCGGACTAAAGAACGCTCCTTCGATTTTCCAAAGAGCACTCGAAGATATCCTTAGAGAACACCTCGCAAAGAGATGTTACGTCTACATCGACGACATCATCATATTCGGGAAAGACGAAAGTGAGCATTTCGAAAATTTAGAAAGAGTATTTCGAACACTTGAGATCGCAAATTTAAAGGTACAGTTGGATAAATGCGAATTCCTAAAAACAGAAATGGAATTCTTAGGATTTAACGTAGGAATGGACGGAATTAGACCTACCCCTAAAAAAGTTCAAGCTATAATCGACTTTCCTCCCCCGCAAAACCTCGAAGAATTACGCTCCTTCTTAGGGATGTCAGGTTACTACAGACGTTTTATTCAAGACTACGCCAAACTTGCGAAACCCCTGATGGCCCTTTTGAGAGGGGAAGATGGACGCGTGTCCAAGAAAGTATCAAAAATGAAACCCATCCAATTCGGCAAAGTCGAGATTACCACTTTTAACAACCTGAAAAACGCACTTATCTCTAAAGAAGTTCTCCTACTGCACCCAAATTTCGAAAAAGATTTTGATCTTACAACAGACGCCTCAAACTTTGCTATTGGCGCTGTTCTGTCCCAAGACAACAAACCCATTACCTTTCTTTCACGCACCCTATCCCGAACAGAAGAACATTACGCCGCCAACGAGAAGGAAATGTTGGCAATAATATGGGCATTAAATGCTTTGCGTAATTACCTCTACGGATCCAGGAAAGTCAACATATTTACAGACCACCAACCTTTAACATACGCACTGAGCAATAGAAACACAAATAGTAAACTCAAGCGCTGGAAAGCAATACTCGAAGAGTACAATTACCAATTAAAATATAAACCAGGAAAAGAAAAGGTCGTAGCAGATTGTCTGTCCAGACCACCAAAATTAGGACAAATAAACTCATTAACACCAACTTCCCACAGCGACGAAAGTTCTTCTCATGGTCTTATACCCGCAGTAGAGTCCCCTGTCAATGTATTCCGCAACCAAATTATCATAAAAATCGGTGTAGAAAATGGCTACCAGATAAAAACTTTCTTCTCCCAAAACACTAGACATATTTTATCCAAACAAAGTTACACAAAATCCGATCTTACCCAAATATTAAAAAGATATCTTAACCCTCACGTCGTAAATGGATTGTCTACTTCAGAAGCCATTATGGGCGAAATACAAGAAATCTATCCTATCCACTTTAAAAATTATCAGGTTCGTTTCACCCAAACCATCGTACAAGACGTAGAAAACGAAGACCAACAGAATGAAATAATTTGCAGCAAACACAGAAGGGCACATAGGAACGCGTGTGAAAATCGTTTGCAAATCCTGCAGAAGTATTACTTTCCAAGAATGGCTGCTAAGATAATAAGAATAGTAGGTCAGTGTTCCATCTGCAAAGAAAATAAGGGCACATAGGAACGCGTGTGAAAATCGTTTGCAAATCCTGCAGAAGTATTACTTTCCAAGAATGGCTGCTAAGATAATAAGAATAGTAGGTCAGTGTTCCATCTGCAAAGAAAATAAATACGACCGCAAACCAAACAAAGTAGAATTACAGCCTACCCCCATTCCTAATTATCCTGGTCACACACTCCACATCGACATTTTCTCCACTTAAAAACACCTTGTTCTCACCACTGTCGACAAATTTACAAAGTTTGCCATAGCTAAGATTATTCAGTCTCGAGCGGTCGAGCATATAAAACGACCACTACAAGATATCGTATTTTACTTTGGCGTACCCGAAATCGTCGTTATCGAAAATGAGAAAGCATTGAGTTCAGCTTCAATACTGTCAATGCTTGAAGACGACCTCCACATCAAAATATTTCGTACCCCTCCTTACAAGAGTGAAGTTAACGGACAAGTAGAACGTTTCCATTCGACTCTGGCTGAAATAATGAGATGTCTGAAAGCCGACGGTCACCAACGTTCTTTCGAACAACTTCTCGAGCGGGCTGTCAATGAATATAAATTTACTATACATTCAACGACAGGCAAGAACCCCATAGAACTCTTACTTGGACGCACACCAAATATAGAACCAGATCAGTTTGAAAAGGTTCGCTCCGAAAATATCGATAAGATAAGAAACAAGATAAGGACATCAACTACCATAACAAAAAGAGGAAACCAATCCAGAAATATTCTCCAGGTGAAGTTATCTATACTAGACATAGCAAAAGAATTGGCTCTAAGCTGACAATTAGATATCGGAAGGAAATTGTTAAGGAAGACAAAAATACTACAGTTTTGACTGAATCAGGGAAAATTATACACAAAAGGAATATAAAAAGTTGATCTGTCTTTTCAGGTACCTTCTCCACTACAACAGTGGCGAAATCCAAATACTGGACTTCACGAATTCTCAAATAGTGACCATACATACAGGACATGCAAGACTTCAGACTGGGAACTTCAAATTAATACACGTAATCGACCTGGACCAGTACGAAAACAGACTAGACGAAATCATCCCAATAGTTACTGCCCACAGAAACCATTCCCTCTATTCCTACCTCAAATATGAAACTCAACAAATTCAAAGCCTTATACGTAATCTCAAACCGCGACATCTAAAAAGAACAATAAATCTCATAGGAACAGCTTGGAAATGGCTAGCTGGTAGCCCCGACCATGACGATTATGTTACGATAACAGATAAGATGAATAATGTTCTGAAAAACAATAATCAACAAATTGTAATAAATAAATTGCAAAACGAAAGAATAAATAATATCACGAAAATATCAAATGAAATTATTCAATTATTTCAAAAAGAAAAAAAGTATTCACTGATGAAATCCTAACTGTTATTCAGTATAAACTCAAATTATTTAAAGAAGAATTAGAAAATTTAAATTACGCCATACATTGGGCTAAATTAGGTATTATTAACTCTCTCATACTATCAAAGCAAGAAGTAAAATTAGCCATAAACACTATTGAAAAAGAAAATCTACCTTATATTACAATAGAAGAAGCCTTAAATTTTGCTGAAGTAAAAATTATTAGTAACTCAATTTCAATACTCTACATTATTAACTTACCTTTAGTGAATCCAAACAATTATGAAAAACTCATTCTAAAATCAATTAAAAGAAATAACATTGTAATAGACTTAATGTACGAAACAATTTTGAAGTCAAAGAACGAAACATTTGGCCTTAAGCAAACATGTCAATCAAGTAACTCAATGTTTATATGTAAACCACAAGGTATCGAAAATTTAACTAATACAGCCTGTATACCAAACATTTTAAAAAGCGCAAAAGCTACCTGCAACTATGTCAATAGTCAGCATCTCCCAGAAATAGAAGAAGTATCAGCCAGCATAATACTACTCAACGATTTTAATGGAACCCTATCTACGGAATCAACACATCAAAATCTTTATGGGACATTCTTGATCAAATTTCATAACACCAGCATTAGTATCAATGATAGAATGTTCACCTCAAAAGAAGCATCAAGTTTTCATGTACTCCCCGCAATCCTCCAATTAACAACCGAAGAGAAACAAACCCGCAGATTCCCCTCTCTGGAAATGATAACCGAGCTCCATATTAACAACACTAGGGAAATCGAACTCCTACAGTACGAATCAACAGTACACCGGTTCACTACATACGGAACTACCATATTTATCATCACAGGAATCGTAGCACTTACAGTGATGAACAAGATTCGTAAAAAAAGAAGCACCCAGATCATTATCCAGAATAAGGAAACAGAACATCCACACAGTCATCCCATTTCAATAAAACCGACAGATCAGGAATATCACCAACCACATATCCATTTCAATAACAACCCATACTTCTAATTGATTGAGGACAATCGATTCTAGATGAGGAGAAGTTAACGAGGTTAACAATTATATTTTTATTTGATAATAATATATTTTTAAAAAGAAAATAAATTATCTCAAAAGGTAATTTTACAAAAGTAATTTTTATTTGGAACTGTTTTCACAACTTAACACTTAACTTATTTGTAATAACATTTTACTTAACACAACTCTTATTTATTATATTCACTTATCATGATGAATGCACTGATGATTAATGTATAACTATGATGACGAACTGTGTTGAAGAACTGCCACTGAATATCTACGAACTGTATAATTATGAACTCGAACTTTGACTGAATATCTACGAACTGTATAATCATGAACTCGAACTGTGACTGAATATCTACGAACTGTGACTGAATATGAAGTTATTCATATTATTTGGAATGTATGAGGTGTGGGATCTACTGCTATAACACCCCCCCCCCCCGTTAGCCTGAGGCTCCGACGAAGTTACAATTTTAATGGTGTTTTTATGCTTATTAATTTTATATATTAATAGCACGATAATTATAATGATTATTATTAAAATATAAGGTATATGATAAAATATTTTATGTGTATTGTTCAGAGTTATTTCTTCAATTTGTTTTCTATTTGTTTCAATTTTTTGAATATGAAAATCTTCAAGTTTTATCATTTCTATGGTTTTATTTTCTTTTATCTCTGATACAAAATATGGAAGAATAACACTATCTTTTATTTTAAAATATGTATTAATAAATGTGTTATTTCCTATGATTACATTACAATTTTCAAATTTAATTAATTTGCTTCCGGATATGTTTAATTTCAATTTGTTACAATTATGTTCAATATTTATATTTGTAATATTTTTTGTTAAAATAATTCCGGGTATTACTTCTTTTATTTTATTTCCCGTAAAGTTTTTCATTGGACAATATGCTTCTTTAAATTTAATAATGTTTGAAGTACAGTTATCATTTATTTCGTGTAGGTTTTTCTTTAATTTATCTTTAACCTTTCTGTTATATACTTTATTATTCTCATCTATAATAAAAATACTTTCATCAAGCAATATAGCTTTATTATTTTTATTTGGCATCGGTTCGATAATAACAGTGGAATAGGAAGTGTTAGAATATTGTGGTATTAATAGGACTATTATGATAAGTCTGTTTTCGAAAATTACGGCTATTTTAGTGTCTTTAAAACCTTGTAAACCTTCTGTTAGTCTTAGTTCTTCTTTTGTCAAGATGTTTCTAGTTAGTATGCCTAGTTTGCTTGTTAAAATGATTTGTTCTATGTCGTCTATATGGTGTCGAAAAAGATTTATGTCGTAATTGATTTGATAAATGTTTTGAACGTAGTCTATTTCGTCTTGTAATTTATTGAAATTGTTTTTATTTAATATGTTAATGTTATTTAAAAACTGTGTGATGTTTAATTGTTGTTTTTGAATATGGTCTGTTATATCTTTAATTTGTTGAGAAATTTTGGAATTAAAGGAGACTTGTTTATTACTTTCTGATATTAATTCTTTATTATTTGTGGTAAGGGCTTCTAATTGGGTTTTTATTTCGATCTCATCTTGTGAGTCCATTGTTCCTGCTAGGTATTTTAGTCCTGTGCCTAATATATTCATGAGTGCCTGTTTATTTTTAGAATGTGGTCTGAGATTGTATATTTTTTGTTCTAAGTGTTTATAGTTATGTACTAATGTGTTGAACATTGGGTTAGTTATACCGATTTTTATTTTTATTAAGTTTATATTTTCGTTTATGTGATGCATTGTATTTTCTATTTCTGTAACATTTATAATATGAAGGATTTTGTTGAATTTTTCAATAATATTAATATCGTCTTTCTTAATTGTCATGTATCCATGGTTGTTATTTAAGTCATGTATTTCAAGTGATTGTCCATGTATTAAGGATAGTATTGTTGGGAATAATAAAATTATGATCTGGGAATTCATCTGTAAAAGATAGGAATATGTTAAGGTTTCCTTTTAATGATTTTCTTTTTCGCTTGAATTGAAGGAGAGTCAATTGTTTGAAATTTCTTTTTACGTTTTATGTGTGATTTGTAATATTTTAAGCCAGATTCTTTATTAATTATATGATTTTCATCGATTTTCTCTGTACTGAGTTTCCTAAACTTTGTATGATTTTTTCCACCACGTGTTTCTTTAATAAAATTTGTTCCAGGTTGTATTTCTACTTCTTCTCTACCTATATTTAATTTATTGATAGTAATTTGCTTTTTCTTTAGGATTTTTTCTTTAATTAAATTATATTCATCATTTTTTATAGTTCCATTTTTAAAATCTATTGGTTTTTTGTCTGTAGTAAAATGAATGGTGTTATTATAGAAGCGTATTATTTTTAAAATTTTTTCTTCAACTGTATCTTTGTTGGGATCATGTTTTAATAATCTTATGTGTTCATTAATTGTATTATGTAGTCGTTCTACGTCTGAATTAGATGTGTGATTGTTATTAGAAGTATAGTGGATTTCTATTTGTTCGCTCTGTAGAAATTCTCTTAGTGGAAGAGCTTTGAATCCTAGTTCGTTGTCGACTATAATTTTATTTATTGATCCTATTGTAGAAAGTAGAACAAGAATGGTTCTTTTGAATTCGGTCCAAGTTCTTGCTGTAATTTTAATAGCTTGTGCAAATTTGCTAAATTTGTCGATGAATGTAACGAAAATTTGTTTTTCGAGTGTATAGAATACATCAGCGTGAATAATTTCATTGGGACCTGAGGGTGTTTCTGTTATTTGATATTTATGCTTTATTGGTTTACGTTCGTACTTTTCTAAGTTGCATATTTCGCAGTTATTAATGAATTGAGTGACTCTGATATTAAGTTTTGGATTATAATATTTTAAATGTAATTCTTTGTAAACCTCTATAATTCCTCTATGGTTGTTTCTAAGATGTTCTTCTTTAATGAGTTCTGCTAATTCTTCTTCATTTATTATGTCTTTTCATTTTTCATTTCTGACTATTTTTAATTGATTTTGTGCTTCAAAATGCGTTTTATAAACATCTTCTAGTGTTTTAAGAAATTCTTCATTTTCTATGTAGATGCAATTTAGAGATTTTGGATTAAAATGTGATTTTAAAAGTGTTAATGCGGTTTCTGCATCTAAGGATTTGACATTAATTATTTTTCTGTGTTTGTTGAAAATTCTTATTTGTTTTATTCGTAAAGAACCAGAATTTGTTTTAAGAATTGCTATTTGTCTTTTAAATATGTTTAGAGGAGATTTGGTGATTGGAAATGGATTAATATCTTCGATTTCTCTATTCTCTTCATTGAGATTTATTTCTATTCTTGAAAGAGCGTCTGCGTTTTTATTTAATGTTCCTTTTTTGTATTTAATTTCGTAGTCAAATTCTGATAATTTTAATCTCCATCTTACAAGCTTTGAATTAGGTTCTTTAATTGAGAAAAGCCAAGTTAATGGTTTGTGATCGGTTTCAATCAAGAATTTTCGTCCGAAAAGATATGGTCTGAAATATTTGGTTGACCAGATAATTGCTAATAATTCTTTTTCTATTGTGTTGTAATTAATTTCATGTTCCTTAAGTGGCTAGCGGCTAGCATAACAAATTGGATGATTGTCTTGCGAAAGTACTTCGCCTAACGCATAGTTACTAGCATCTGTTGTGAGTGTGAATTTCTTGGTAAAGTCGGGATATACTAATATTGGATCGTGTGTTAATAGTTTTTTAAGTGTATTGAAGCTTTCTTGGTATCTTATGTCTGAAATGTTTATTTTTGAATCCTTTTTTAGAAATAATGTCATTGGTTTCGCTATCAATGAATAATCTTTAATAAATTTTCTATAGTTACCAGTTAGTCCTAGGAATTGTTTAATTTGTTTTACCGTTTTTGGAATGGGAAATTTTGTCACGCATTCGATTTTTTTTGGGTTTGGTTTTATACCTTCTTGTGTTACTATGTGTCCAAGGAATTCTGTTTCCTTTTTTAAGAATTCTGATTTGTCTAATTGAATTTTTAAATTAGCCTTTTTTAAACAATTGAAAATTATATTTATAGAATTTATATGCTCTTGTAACGATGTTGAAAAGATGATAATGTCATCCAGATATACTAAACAGATCTTATTAATATGATCCTTAAGGTTATTATTCATAAGTCTTTGAAATGTCGCTGGGGCTGTCTTCAGTCCAAATGGCATTCGTAAGAAATTATAGTGTCCTCCTTCTACATTAAAGGCAGTCTTGTGAACATCTTTTTCCTCAATTTCTATTTGATGAAATCCCTTAGCTAAATCAAGGGTTGTGAAATACTGGCATCTTACCAGTTTATCTAATATTTCATCAATATTTGGCAGAGGGTACTTGTCGTCTATTGTAACTTCATTAAGTTTACGATAGTCTATGACATGCCTCCACTTTTGTTTACCGCTTGCGTCGACCTTTTTCAGTACGATCCAAACAGGAGCGGAATAAGGCGAATAACTCGGTCTTATTATTTTATTTTCGAGGAGTTCGTGAATCTGTTGTTTGACTTCATCTTTATGTATATATGGGTACCTATATGATTTCACTTTTAATGGTACATTATCGATTGTACGAATTTCATGCTTTATTGCATTTGTAAAAGTAAGGTTTGTTCCTTCTTGATAAAAGATATCTGAGTATCGATTTATTATTTTTGATAATTTTTGTTTTTCTTCTAAGTTTAAATGTTGAGTTCTTAATTGTTTCATCAGTGGTATATTTTCAAGTTCATCTATTACACAAAAGTTTTCAGTGGTTACTTGTTCGATTTGATTAGGTCTAATTTCAATAGGGCCTAAGCATTTTACATTTGTTTGAACTTCAATCTTATGATTTTCAACATTGTAAATTCCTTCATCAGCAATAACTTCACCTTCCAAGAACATCTTCGTCTTGAGATAGGCTAAACCTTTTTGTTGGTTCACTAATAAGTGTATAGTATGCTGTTTTGAATTTTGGAACAAGATTTGTATTGTTTGGCCATTTATTTCTAATAGATTTTGTTTATAATCTAATTTAGCGTTAAATCGTTTCAGTATGTCATTGCCAATTAAACCGTCATATTTATCATGGAATGCGCAAACCAAAAAGTCGATTTATTGCTCAGAAATTCTTTAAAAAGAGGAACTGATACTCTTTCGGTTACATTTGTTATATTATTTTGTATTGTTTTAATTTGAATTTTATTTGTTGGTACTTTCCATTTAGGGTTACAAAGACCTGGATTAATGATTGAATTTGTTGCCCCAGTGTCAATAATGAATTTTAGTGGATTTTTATTAGATTTTATTTTTATATATGGTAAGTCACCTCCGAGGCTCGTGAGTGAAAATTTTCACTTGTTTCGCATTGATTAACATCCATGGGTTCAACCGTTTGATTTTGTTGAACATTTGGTAAATTGTCTTGAATGTCGTTTGAAAAACTATTGTAGTTCTGTTGTCTACTGTTATATCTATAATTATTGTCGGATTGTCTATATCTGTTCTGGTTTTGATTGTGTCTATAGTTATTAAATTGAAAATTTCTATTTTGGTTTTGGTCATGCCTGTGGTCATTAAATTGTCTGTATCTATTCTGATTTACTTGTTGATTAGAGAATGGATTATTGTATTTGTTATTGCTATAGTTACGCGTTTGTCTATTGTTATAATGATTTATTTCATTATAAGATTGGTCTACGTAACCTCCTTGACTTAATATGTCGATTGCGGATTCAAGACTTTCAGGATTTCTACAGGTTAAAACGATTTTCATAGGTTCGAGTATTTTACTTTTAAAAACGGTTAATGCTGTGCGTATATTATTTAATGCACATTGGTTTGCTATTTCACCTGGACCAGAAATTAGTAAAGTTTTATTATTTAATTTTCTTAATTTGTCTTTAATTTCATTATAAAAGCCTAATACATTATTTTTGAAAGTTACGCCTCTTAACTCATCGTAGAGTTCTTCTGGACTACGTCTTTCACTGAAGTTATTTTGTAGAACAACTTTAATGTCGCTCCATGCAGTGGCTTGAGTATTTATTTCTATGACTTCCCTGGCTTTTTTAATTAGTTTACTTTTAATAATGTCGGAAAATAAATATTTGGATAAGTCGTCGTATGTTAATAAGAGTGGGTGTATTCTGTCTACTAAGTTTGAAAAGGTTAATAAATTGTCTGGGTTTCCGTCAAAATATGGGAGTGCATTTAAGTATTTGATTGGATTTATTACCACACTATTTCCTTGATTTTCCACTGCCATTTTAATTTATTTGTATTTATGGATTTTCACTTTACAATTAAAAGGTATTTTTTTTTGTAGATATTGTGGTTGTATTGTTTTTAAAAAAAAAAAAATATCTATATATTTTAACTTTAGGTGTATAGAAAGCACTTTTATTCTAGAAAGGTGTATAGGTAATATAGTAAAATATTGTATATATATGTAAGGCAGAATAAAATATATGTGTAAATTTATTTAATATTTTTCAAAAAAAAATTTAAAATTAATTTGTGTAACCTTCTTATTTTGTTGTTGATCCTGATGTTGTATTGTATAGTTTTCTTCTTAATTTCACTGCTGATGTATGATGTTTCGCCTTCTTTATTTTATTGTATAGTTTTCTTCTTAATTTCACTGTTGATGTATGATGTTTCGCCTTCTTTATTTTATTGTATAATTTTCTTCTTTATTTCACTGTTGATGTATGATGTTTCGCCTTCTTTATTTTATTGTATAATTTTCTTCTTTATTTCACTGTTGATGTATGATGTTTCGCCTTCTTTATTTTATTGTATAATTATTTATTTATTAATTTTCTTGTCAGATAAGTTGTGTTATTAATATTTTCATAAAACAAAATTATGAAATATATTTTTTGTATAAGTTGTGTTATTAATATTTCTATGAAATAAAATCATGAAATATTTGTTGCAAGTTCACTAAGTATTTGTTCATAAAATAAAATTATGAAATACTTTTTTTTGTATGTTACTTTTGTTGTTTAAGATCTTTCTTAAATTCAACGAATACCTTTTGTTTTGGTGGTGCACTTTTAAACTTTTAAAAAAGTTAGTCTTTAATTGACTAAGAGCATCCTACCGACTGCGCCAATTATATTTTTATTTGATAATAATATATTTTTAAAAAGAAAATAAATTATCTCAAAAGTTAATTTTACAAAAGTAATTTTTATTTGGAACTGTTTTCACAACTTAACACTTAACTTATTTGTAATAACACTTTACTTAACACAACTCTTATTTATTATATTCACTTATCATGATGAATGCACTGATGATTAATGTATAACTATGATGACGAACTGTGTTGGAGAACTGCCACTGAATATCTACGAACTGTATAATTATGAACTCGAACTGTGACTGAATATCTACGAACTGTATAATTATGAACTCGGAACTGTGACTGAATATCTACGAACTGTGACTGAATATCTACGATATGAAGTTATTCATATTATTTGGAATGTATGAGGTGTGGGATCTACTGCTATAACAGTTAACGTCCAGCGACATACAGGTAGCTATTGCACAAGTGCTGACATTACATATTACATTTTCGAAATAAAATTACCGGATGTCGACTCAGCGTCTGGCGAATAAAATCTATTGTATTAGAATCAGCAATATTTGGTAAATGAAAATTTAGCTCTTAAGAAAATTAACTTGTAAAATTTAGTTGTAGTGCAGATATCAATAAAGGCGATCAGAGTGGAAACTCTGACTGAAAAAAATGTTTTTTTTTTGAAGTAATAAAATTAAATAAATTAACTTATATCTTAAACGGGGAGATGTTATATATACACATGTATATATTACATTTATGATGTATATTAGACTAAGCAATGTGGCTAGTCCGTAGTGCAAGTTCAGATATCGAAGAAACAAACACTTATGTTTAAACACTCGTGTTTAAAATATAACATATCGTGAATGCATAACACTGACGACAATTTGTGTTGATAATCCATTGTGAAACACCCACTACACAAATTCGGTTAAAAGAAGCGGTAAGTTGGGTTTTGTGTGTTTGTTTTTTGGTGCCATGTGTGATTTTAGAGTGGATCATAAGTGGGGGGGTGAGGGAGAACGAATTTTTTCGCTGTGTTTACGTATGTACATGACCACAGGCCAGCAATTCTGGCACTGAGCGAAATTTAGGTATTTGATATTTCCAATTTATAACTTGGTCCCATTATTTTTTCCTCGACGCGGACTCGCAATCTATGTCCGGAGTGATGTTGCGTTGCAGCTTTTACCTCAATTCAGCCAAAGCTCCAATCCGGAACTTAATTTTAATAAAGGACATAGCCCAACTTATTGCCGTGACGCAAGTCATTCAGGGACTTATCCCTTGGCAGTGAGTCTATATATAAAAAAAAATAAAAAAAAATAAAAAAATGTCGTTTGGCTCAAAGTAAATGCGCAGTAAGTAAGTAAGTAAAGTAAGAGCACAACATCCACTACTGCTTCCTTTAAAGGAACCCCAACTTAGACAATGTTTCAACTCAGAGCGAGTTTGATGCACTGTCTGAGTCAATCTTAAGAATTGTCACAAAACATCGTAAAAATGAAATCGTTATTGCGGGTGATTTCACAATTCTGGGTGTCTTCGCCATTCTGGCCAGACAACACCCGAAGGAAGATGTGTTGAGTTATTCGCTGAGTTTAATCAATTTACTTAGCTTGTAAATGAGCCTACACGAATACCTGTCATTGCAAAGCATTCCGCAAACACCCTTGACTTGTTCCTCACCTCTCGTCCTGATAAATACTTCGTCAATGTATTATCGCCTCTAGGCTCGTCAGACCATTGTGTAGTATCAGCTTATTTCTCGTTAATAAACCACGTAGTTAAAAAAAACTCCACAAAAAAACGGTATGGCAATAGGATAAAGCCAATTGGGACGGCCATAACAACTTCTTTTGGAGAATTAACTGGTCGCCATTGTTTCGCGATAGCAACGTCGTTGCCGCCGCTGATGCAATAACAAACAAAATCCTTATTGGTATGAGAGACTTTATCCCTTGTAGGAATAAGTCTGTTAAACCAAAGAAAGAGGCTTCTAGGATTAGAGAGGTATGGTTTCGGTTTTACAAAGCAAACCCTACTGAGGAAACCCGAACATATTTTAAACGGGCCAGAAATGATTGCAATGCCCATCTTCGGCGAGTCAAATTCGCCTACGACCAAAAATTGAGGCAAAAAATACTACAATGTCCTGCCCACCCGAGCCTACCGAGCTTAATTTTCTTCACGATGTCTACATCGCGGTAACGCTCGTAGATCTCATCATTATAGAGTCTCCGGAATCGTCCTTCCTCACATAAGGGGCCAACAATTCTCCGTAAGACTTTTGTCTCGAACGCGACTAAGAGGTCAGAATGCTTTTTGCTAAGCACCCAAGTCTCGGATCCATATATAAGTACTTGTATGGCCATTGTCTTATATATCAGCAGCTTGGATGTTATGGTTAAGTTCCTGGATTTAAAGAGTCTTGACAGACTATAGTAGGCTTTTTTGGCTTTAAGCAACCGTGCGCGTATTTCTGGTTCCATGCTGTTATCGGCTGCTATAGTTGACCCGACATAGTTAAAGGATTACACTACTTCAAATTCGCACTCCACTATTTGAATTGAGGGACCAATGTTGGATCTTCTACTCGCAGACGTGGCCACCATGTACTTTGTTTTGCTCTCATTTATGTGCAGCACCAGATTTCGTGCCGCCTGCTCGATCTGGATGAAAGCTTCCTGTACAGCTCTTTGGTTTCTACCAACGATGTCAATATCGTCTGCGTAAGCCAGTATTTGAATGGACTTATAGAGGATTGTTCCTCTCGCCGTTACGTCAGAGTCTAGGATCACTTTTTCCAACGCCGAGTTGAAGAGGACGCAGGCCAGTCCATCCCCTTGTCGGAGCCAGTTATAGATGTTGAATGGGCTTGATAGTGATCCGGATATTTTTACTTGGCTTATAAGATTGGTCATTGTCAACCTACATAGTCGTGTCAGTTTATTTGGGATGCCGAATTCTCTCATAGCTTTATAAAGTTCTACTCTGGCTATGCTATCATAGGCGGCTTTTAAGTCTATTTAAAAATGGTGTAGTGAGCTTTAAAACTCCATCACCTGCCTTAGGGTGTAAATCTATTCAGTTGTTGATTTGCCTGGGCTGAAGCCACACTGGTATGGACCAATGATGACTTTAGCGTATGGGGCTATACTGTCTTGGAGGATAGTGGAGAAAATCTTATATGCGGTACTCAACAACGTTATACCACGATAATTGCTGCATTTTGTAATATCTCCATTCTTATGTATGGGGCACAGGATGCCTCTTCGCCATTCTTCTGGCATAGCTTCTTCTTCCCATACTTGCACTATTATTTCATGAATTTCTTGGTGTAATGTGGGGCGTCCTATTTTTATCAGATCCGCTGCGATCCCATCAGATCCCGGGGCCTTATTATTTTTGAGCCGATTTATCGCTCTGCTTACTTCGTCTATGCTTGGTGGCGGCAGCATAGTATGATCTTCGGTCATTGGTGGAGCCTCCAAAT
The DNA here is from genome assembly GCA_947095585.1 of Nephrocerus scutellatus. Classification (NCBI taxonomy): domain Eukaryota; kingdom Metazoa; phylum Arthropoda; class Insecta; order Diptera; family Pipunculidae; genus Nephrocerus; species Nephrocerus scutellatus. The sequence goes on from OX352764.1 coordinate 49,910,532, forward strand.
CCTCAGTTAGCTGGCCATTTAGCAACTCATGAAAGGGATATTTCCATCGCTCTAAGATGCCTTTAAAATCGGCAATCAGATTACCCTCTTTGTCCTTGCAGTATGTGCAACGCGGTGTATATTGCGTCATACCGCGGACCCTTTGGTAGAACTTCCGCGCCTGGTGCGGTCCTTGCTCTCTGTACTGTTCTAGTTCACGGACGAGATTCCTCTCACAGGCTGCTTGCTTTCGCCGGTGAACTGTGAACGCGTGCCCGTGTTCTATGAGATTGTTGCATTGCTCGGTACGCAACATTCTTACGTTCTGTCGCTAGCTTATATTCGTCATCGAACCCGTCGTTTCAATCTCTACGACTACTGCCGAAGATGGAGTCAGCAGTGCTAATGATAGTATTCTTAAGGCGTGTCCATTTCTCTTCTACGCCCGGCATCTCAGCTCCAGGACTTTCTCTCCCTGCATTTAGGGCGAGTCCTATCGCTTGACCGTAGTTATTTCTGGTCTCTTCATTGCGAAGGGCAGCCGTGTTGACTCGAATCTGCTTCGCGGATGCAGTCTTTCGTGATGATGCAATCCGCGCTCGGAGCACCATACCAACAAGATAGTGGTCCGAGTCGACATTGTACTCGCAACGACCAAATTATTGCTTGCTGCCATCTCTATTACTCGTTGTCTATTGTCATTAGTGTTCTCGTGTAAGCTATGGGTGCCAATGTACTGCCTGAATACTGGCTCTCTACCTATTTTAGCATTCATAACTCCCAGAATGATTTTAACATCATACTGAGGGCAGGCATGGAGTTCCCGTTCGACTAATTCGAAGAATTCTTCTTTTTCATCATCTGGAGAATCCTCTGTAGTTGCGTGACGTTTATGAGGCTTATGTTTTTAAATTTGCCCCGCAAGCGAAGGGTGCATAGCCGTTCATTTATTGCTTTAACGCCGATAATGGTGGGTTTCATTCTTTTGCTGACTAGAAACCCTACCACGAGCACATGATGTCTTGCATGACAGCTGTAATATATGTCATATTCTGATACTTGTAAGACAACATTCCCTGTCCACCGCATCTCCTGGATTGCTGTTATGTCAGCCTTTTATTTAGACAGGGTATCGGCCAGCTGCTGTGCAGCTCAAGCTCTATACAGTGAGCTACGTTCCATGAGAAAATTCTTAAATCGTTTAGCCGTTTTCGTTGCCGTGGTCGTCTTCGTTCATCAGTGTATCCGAGGCTGATTTTGGGTTCCGTAATAATAATTATTTACAGGCGAGGTTATTGGCCTTACTTTGAAGGGACTAGCCCGATCATTCAGCTTTTCCTGTATTGGGGGAAAATTACCGGCGGCCACGACGTGGAGGTTTGATCGCACTTCCACCAGTCAGAGATAGTTACGGCCACCTGCAATTCTAGAGCATTCTGTGTTATTCCCCCTATTCTGCTGATGGCTGAAGGCAAAATCTCTGAACTTAACTGTTCGTCCGAAGATGGGCTTGAAGGTAAACTAATGAGCATTTATAGCGTCACGAGAATTGCGGTGGAATTCATGGAGAGGTGGCATGCAACTGGCTATTTCTCTGGAGCACCGCTGGTGTTAATAGCGATAAAACAGTGACAAGCAGGAAACGTTTTTGCATTGTTCAAGCGTATCTATTGATTTCGCAATGTTTTCGTCACCGATAAGTTTTATCGCTGGGGTCTGAATTCTATCTAGCAAGGTATATTTAGATGCACCTGACCAGAGATGACAATTGTACTTAAGTTTGGGCCGAATAAACGCCGTATGAGAAAACCTAAACATTTTGCAGCATTTTGGTGACGTTGAATATATGGTCGTTCCAACAATTGAGAGTTTTTTAGTTTCTTTGATGCAAGTGCCATTAATGGATAATGGCTATAGATATACAATTCGCTTAGTCTTGGACAACTGGAGACAATACTGTACTTTGGAAGCCTTGGAAGAAGCTGAGAAAGCTGTTGTCAGCGAAAGAGTGAATTAGAAGTAATCGACAAAAGATAATTAATCAAAATGAGAAAGAGTGTCAGGGATAAAGCAGAGCGCTTGGAAACGCCAGCATTTATGTTATGAATTTCAAATTTGAAAACTTCTAATAGGGTGCAAAAACTTTGCTTTCACCAAATTAATGAATAGGCTGGTTCCCTTGTTCGGTGAGATATGCCATCAAATCAGCAGTAGAACGTTGCCCACAAAATCCGTACTGCCGGTCACTAAGGATTCCGTGAGTTTCAAGATATTTCATGAGCTTATAATTGATCAGCATTTCCATGACCTTGGGGAGATTACATGTATGGTGTATGGGTCTTACATTTTAGAAAGATTTATTGAGGCTCTTTTGTGAAAAAGGATAACCTTTATAATACTTCATAAAATTTTATTAAATTTTGATCTTTTACGTCAGCTGCAAGCATGTACAAATACGTCATAAGCGTGTGTTGTTTGCCTTAATTTGCAAAACCTATGAAAAAAAATTTAAAAATTTAAATTATATATAAATTTTAGCTTTCTGCCATGCACTCCTTCTCCATATAAAATATCAAATTTTTTAAAAAATTTACCCGATTTTTTTCAAATTTTATTCACATCTTCGATGAACAACAACAATATTTATACACACGTGTGAAATCACTTTTTGTAAAAATTTGGAAGTGGCCCTAGGGCCGAGGGGCTCCCATATATATATTTTTTAAATTAACCTGATTTCCTTGAAATTTTGTACACATGTGTTTCTTCGGTGACAAGACTGTAAAAATTTGGAAGTGATCGGGCCCCAGTGCCTAGGTCAGCCATACTCAACCTTTTTTTTTTAAATGGGCCACCATGACAATTTTGTAACGATGCCCGGGCAACAAGAAAAATGTGTTTAGCGTAAATAATAACACTCATTTTAAAAATTATGTATTTATTTAAAAAAAAATATTCTTAATGCGAAAACTTTTCAAAACTTTGTTAAGATCTGGCTTGTTGCTGCCAACCTTATGACATCGTCCAGATGGGAGTCCGTTAGTTTGTAACGAGGTTTTTCCCAGCCGGGGCAAAACTCAGTGTGACCAGGGTTCCTTCTACTACTAGGGTCGTTACAATAAAAAGAATTTGTTTGTTTAGGGAATGGAATTCAATTGTTTTTTATTTATTACTTCCTTTTCTTAGCTTAATCCGTAAACTTAAAACTATTATTGGCTTAAAACTACGTATAAGGTTAAATTGTGTTTGTTAGGCAAGGATTTCACTCTTGCACTCTCGGCCGTGAGGATAGTTGTACTAGCATAAGGCGTGGACGTGAAGGCAAGGATTTCACTCTTGCACTTTCAAGCGTGAGGATAGTTGTACTAGCGTAAAGCGTGGACGTGAAGGCAAGGATTTCACTCTTGCACTTTCAAGCGTGAGGATAATGATACTAGCGTGAAGGCAAGGATTTCACTCTTGCACTTTCAAGTGTGAGGATAATGATACTAGCGTGAAGGCAAGGATTTCGCTCTTGCACTTTCAAGCGTGAGGGTAGTTATACTAGCGTAAAACGTGGGCGTGAAGGCAAGGATTTCACTCTTGCACTTTCAAGCGTGAGGATAATGATACTAGCGTGAAGGCAAGGATTTCACTCTTGCACTTTCAGGCGTGAGGATAATGATACTAGCGTGAAGGCAAGGATTTCACTCCTGCACTTTCAGGCGTGAGGATAATGATACTAGCGTGAAGGCAAGGATTTCACTCTTGCACTTTCAGGCGTGAGGATAATGATACTAGCGTGAAGGCAAGGATTTCACTCTTGCACTTTCATGCGTGAGGATAATGATACTAGCGTGAAGGCAAGGATTTCACTCTTGTACTTTCAGGCGTGAGGATAATGATACTAGCGTGAAGGCAAGGATTTCACTCTTGCACTTTCAGGCGTGAGGATAATGATACTAGCGTGAAGGCAAGGATTTCACTCTTGCACATTCAGGCGTGAGGATAATGATACTGGCGTAAAGCGTGGATGGGAAGGCAAGGATTTCACTCTTGCACTTTAGATCGTTGCCGGGAGGAGGGATCACTAGGAAAGAAGGCCGATTGTTAGGACTGCTGGCCTTTTATACTCTTCCGTCGAATAAAGGAGTTCCGTTAAATGCTACGATCGAAGAGTCCGTTAAATCGTATGATCGGTCGATGGTGTATTGTTGTTGCTTCCTTTGTTCTGGTATTGTTGTTGTTGTTTGTTGTTGGCCGGTTAGCATTGCTGCGCTTGATGGCTTGTTGTTCCCAGGTCCCGTTGATGCAACGATAGGGAAATCCGTTAAATCATACGATCGACCAGTGGTGTGGCGTTGTTGTTGCCTCCGTCGACCCTATGTTGTTTGTTGATTTTCCTGGTCACCATGCATTGCGTGCTGTTTGTTGTTGTTCTATTTGTGATTCGGTGCCGTCTTATAATACATGCTCGTTGTTGTTGTCATCGATCGGATCTTCCGAGTCTGCATTGCCTGTTTGTTGTTATTGTACCTCTCTGCTTGTCTAGTGATGCTGCGAACTGTGGAATGTACGCGGCCATGTATGCATATTATTTGTTGTTGTTTCCTTCCTAAGTCTGCCCTGTTTTGTAGTGCATGCTTATTGTTGTTGTTCTCTTGAATCGACATCGATCGGATCTTCCGAGTCTGTGTTGTTTGCTTGTTGTTGTTGTACCTCTCTGCTTGTCTGATAATGCTGTGAACTGTACGCGGCCATGTATTGCATATTGTTTGTTGTTGTTTCTTGAATCGACATCGATCGGATATTCTATGTCTGTGGTGACTCGTACTGCCTGTGTGTTGTTGTTGCTTCCGAGTGTATTGCGGGTGCGTTTACTCCTTAGTCATCGATTTGGGTATTCCCAGTCTGTGTGATCTCGTATCATGTTGTTGTTGCTTCGCTCAGCCGCTTGATGATGATGCGTACTAGCTATGTGTGGTGAGTTTACGAGAGAAGAGAGGAAAAGGGGAAACAATAGAAAACTGGAGTTTCTTGAACCATAAGACGAGAGTATTCCTTTGGTGAGTGTTTTTACAATTCACTCAAGGAGAGTGGGCAGCATGTTGCAATCCACTTAAGGAGAGTGGGCAACATGTTAAATGAGAAACAAAATACTATGGTGTCTGTTTGTAATGGGTATACAAGTTTACTTTTATTCAGATTAAAAATGTATATATACGAATAGTGTGGGAAAAAATTGTGTGGGACAATTTTTTTCCTCACACCTCCCCCTCACTTCGGCGGATGCTGACTTTCCCTTTCCAGGTAACTAGTACTCCAAACCGAGTTTTCCCTTGTGTGTGGAGGAAATGTATTCGCCGCATCGTTCCAGTTGCCACCCTTTTCTTGGCTCCATTTATTTTGGCCTGGAGTTCTTGGGGCAAGATTTCAGCCGTGGTCCCGCCGTCGTGCACCGTGTCGCTTCCTGTGAGTGGCAGGACGTCGTTATGCTGGATTTCGTGGATGAGGTTGTCGATCGCTGTCGCATTTTCATCATGCATCTGGCTTCTCTTTTCGGCTTGTGCTCTGTGGTGTGGTTGCTTGAGGTTTGTTGCTGAGTGTTTTGTCCTCGTGGTTTTAATGGACAGGCGTTTTGCCCATGGCTCTTTGCTTGCAAGTTATGTGGGTAGCTATACCCTTTATTCTGCCGTTTGCTACTGTAATGTATTTCTGTTGATTCCTGAGGGTGTTCCACGTGAGGTGGCATTGTTGTTGCGATGCGGTTTGTCTTTTCTGGCTCGGGTGGGGGGTTTCCGTGAAAGTCCTTTAGTTCACTGACATGGGCTGTGCGCTCCTTACTTTGTCCATGTTTCCTCAGCCTTACGATGACTGGCGAGATGAAGTCCATCACGTAGTATGGTCCATCGTATCGCGGCGCTAGCTTACTGGCGAACCCTTCTACTGCTTTCGATAAGTGGTGCTGTTTGACCAGTACTAACTTCCCGATTTCTGGCTTCCAAGTACGTCGCCTGAGATTGTAGTGGCGGGCTTGGTCCTTTGCGGCTCGTTCCAGGTTCTGTCGCACGATCTCGAAGATTTCTCTCATTCGGGTCTCTCGGTCCTCGGGGTCTTTAACTAGCGTACCTGTCCCCGGAGTGGTCTCGTCATATAGTGTGTGTGGGAGGCGTGGTTCTCGGCCTTGTGTCAGAAAGGCTGGGCTGTACCCCGTTGAGTCCTGAACGCTTGAGATTATCGCCAACATGACTTCGGGCAGCCTTTCGTCCCAAGTGCGTTGTTGTGACCCTGATAGTTGTGCAATTATCGTTTTGATGGTGCGGTTGGCTCTTTCCGTAGGGTTTTCCTGGGGAGTGTACGGTGCTGTAAACTGTTGGCGTATGCCCATGGTCTCCAAAAATCGACGAAACTCTCTGCTGCTGAATTGTGCCCCGTTCTCCGTTATCAGGATTTTGGGCACGCCGTATCGTGCCAGTATACGTTCGCGAAGCGCCCGTTGAACTCCTTCTGTCGTTGCCCTCCTCACTGGGATCAGTTCAACCCACTTTGAAAACCGATCAAAGAAGACTAGTAGCATGGTATTTCCGTGTTTCGATCTGTGGAGTGGCCCAATGAAGTCACTGCACAACGTGGCCCATGGTTCGTCGGCCACCTGGGTTAGCATCTTCCCTGCTGCTTGCTGTTGACTGGGTTTGTAGCACTGGCAGCTTTCACATCTCTTCACGTGCTGTCGGATGTCGCGAAACATACCCGGCCAATAGTAACGACCACATATTCTCGCCGTGGTCTTCCGGATTCCTAGGTGTCCTGCTGACGCGCTGTCGTGGTTCTCTTGTAATACTCGACTTCGCAGGGTACTCGGCACACACAGCTTCCATGGTGCGTTGTCCTCGTCTCCGGCTCGATGCCCTATGTGTCGATACAGTTGTTGACCTTCGATCACGTAGTCGGGGAATTTGGCGGGGTCCTATGCGACCTGGTGGATTTTCTTCTGCAGCCAGTGGCACTTCTGTTGCCCGGTGTGTTCTTCGGAGGTCGTCATCAGCGTTTCTTGAGGTTGTCTTGATAGCGCGTCTGCGACGACGTTGAGTTTACCCCGCCTGTATTGTATGTCATATGTGTATTGTTGTAGCTCCAGTGCCCATCGTGCGATCCGACCGGAGGGGCTGGATATGGAGTTGAGCCATTTGAGGGAGAGGTGGTCTGTTACTACCGTGAACCTATACCCTTCGATATACGCCCGCATCTTCCGTATTCCCCATATGATAGCCAGGCATTCCTTCTCGGTCGGCGAGTAATTCCTCTCTGCAGGGTTTAGATGCCGGCTGGCGTAAGCTATGACCCGTTCACTGTCGTCGATCTCCTGGGTGAGGACTACCCCCAAGCCGTAATCGCTGGCATCTGTCTGAAGTGTGAATTTCTTAGAGAAATCGGGGCATGCCAGGATTGGGGCCTCGGTAAGTTTAACCTTCAGTGTTTCGAATGCTTCCTGTTGCTCCTCTCCCCACTTCCAGTGCTTCCCTTTCTTGAGTAAGTTGGTCATCGGTCGTACGGTCTCGGCAAAATCTGGGACAAACCGTCGGTACCATGAAGCGATGCCCAGATACCGGCGCACTTCTCGTACATTCCTTGGTGGTTGGAGTTCTTTGATCGCCGCCACTTTGTCGGGGTCAGTGTGTATGCCTTTGTTACTGACCACGTGTCCTAGGTATCGTATTTCTGTTTTGCAGAATTCACACTTTTCCGGGTTAATTTTTAAGTTAGCCATTTGCAATCACTTGAACACCTTGCGCAGATTTTCTATGTGTTCGTCAAACGTCCTCCCGATGACAACTATGTCATCCAGGTATGCAAACGCATGAGGCTCCATCTCTGGTCCGATGACTCGATCGAGCGCTCGCTGGAAGGTTGCGGGGGCCGAGTGCAGTCCAAACGGCATAACGCGCCATTGAAACAGTCCACGGCCGGGTACCGTGAAGGCGGTGTACTGCTTACTCCTCTCTTCCATGGGGATTTGCCAATATCCATTTCTCAGGTCCAGGCTACTGATGAATTTTGCGCCGCGAAGCTTTTCTAGGATGTGTTGGATTCGTGGTAAGGGGTATGCGTCGGGCACCGATCGTGCGTTCAGTTCTCGATAGTCGATACAGAGTCTCCATTTGCCCGTCTTCTTTCGCACGAGAACTATGGGCGCGCTGTGGGGGCTATGCGAAGGCTCGATACATCCCTTTTCCAACAACTCGTCGATCTCTGTGTTTATTATTTCCTGCATGGCTGGATTACGGGGGAAGTAGCGTTGTTTTATGGGACGCTCGTCGTGCATGACGATTCTGTGTTCCGCGATGTTGGAGACGGCGGGTAGTTGATCAAATTTCTTGAATTCTTGTTGCAGAAACGCTGAAAGCTGTTCCTGTTCTCTCCGTGGTGTTTCCTACGTGGTGGTGCATTGTCGGATGTGTTCGGCGGGCGTTGTTCTGTGTTGTAATTTTATGGTCTGGCCACCGCAGCTTAGACGGGCCTCCACCCGTGACAAAAAGTCCAAACCTAATATTACTTCGTCCATTGCATCGGGGAGAATCAAGAATGGAAACTGTATCTCCCTATTACCTATCTTGACATCTTGCTGTAGGGCTTCTCGGATCAGCTTGGCTGTCCCTTCGGCCATCCGCACGGTCACATCTACGGGTAGGCCCTTTGTTGTTCCTCTTTTGTCCTCCGCAAAACGTTCGCTCACGAAACTCCTAGTAGCCCCTGTGTCGATCGTAGCTTTTACCGGTGTTCCTCCTAGGGTGATGGTGGCGAATATCCGGTTGGAATCAAATGCGAGGAAGTTTACTGAGTCCGGGGTGTCGGCCTTGGGGTTTCCGTCGCACCACGGTTTCGACGGTCCCCTTGCTCGTTTCCCGATCGTTCGACGCGTTTCCGGCAGCATTCCACGGTCCGAACATTTCGCAAGCCGCAGTCCCAACAGAATATGGTTTGGGGGTTACGACAGTCCCGCCTCATGTGTCCGTCCTGGCCACATCGCAGGCAAGCTGTCCTTACATTTATTCGTCCTTCCAGATTTTGTGCTACCATGAAACTCCTTTCGGGTTGTCTGGGCCGAGGCGAGGGTTTGATAGGTTCTGCTGCTCCAGCGATGCCTTCAAAGTCTTCCGCTAGGCTGATGAGTTCGTGGAGGTCTCTAAAGTCCTTCCTCCGGATATAGTACTGGTACTCTTGACGACAGTTCCGGAAGATCCTTTCGACCTGTTGTGTAGTGGTGTAGTTAGCGTGCCTCATGAGATTTTGCATGACGATGACGAAATTCTTGAAGCACTCCTTTGGCTTTTGTTGGCGTTGACGAATTTCGTCTTCCAAGTGTTCCCAGTACCTGGAGGGCAGGAAGAACTGTAGGAAGTCTGTCGTGAAGGCGTTCCAGGTCTCCCATTTTCGGTTGTTGTTGCGGAACCATAATAACGCACGGTCACGGAGCAGTTCCGGTATGGTTCTCGGCAGGAGGTCCCTGTTTAAACAGTAGGCATCCGCCAGTTCTTCTAGCCTTTCGATGAACAGAAGGGGCTCTTTACCCCCATCGTATCTCACTGACCACTTCCTCACTTGGTCCATTATTTGAGCGTACGACGTAACTGTCGTGCCCGTCCTGTTTCGCGTTGGAACCAGTTCCGGTGGTGTCGGAGATGTTGCCCTGATGGTTGTCTTTAGTTCGTCGCGTGCCGTATCTTCAGACGGGTTTAGAGTTATCACGGGCACTGGTGACGAGCTGCGTCTATGCTTCTCCTCGAGCTCACTTAGGCGTATCTCGTCCTCCGACGTAACGTCTCGTCCCGAAACATAGCTGGAAAACCTTTTCCTTAACTCTTCCACTGCGCCGTTGCTGTCGATTCGCAACTCGCTCATGTAGCTCTTCAGCTCCTCTTTTGACAGTGTATAAATCCAACTGGTCTTAACCATCGTGGTTATCTAATTGTGTTCTGTCTTTATTGGTATAATTTCTTTTCTCTATCAAATTCCAGGGTCCCTGCTCGGGCGCCAATTGTAACGAGGTTTTTCCCAGCCGGGGCAAAACTCAGTGTGACCAGGGTTCCTTCTACTACTAGGGTCGTTACAATAAAAAGAATTTGTTTGTTAAGGGAATGGAATTCAATTGTTTTTTATTTATTACTTCCTTTTCTTAGCTTAATCCGTAAACTTAAAACTATTATTGGCTTAAAACTACGTATAAGGTTAAATTGTGTTTGTTAGGCAAGGATTTCACTCTTGCACTCTCGGCCGTGAGGATAGTTGTACTAGCGTAAGGCGTGGACGTGAAGGCAAGGATTTCACTCTTGCACTTTCAAGCGTGAGGATAGTTGTACTAGCGTAAAGCGTGGACGTGAAGGCAAGGATTTCACTCTTGCACTTTCAAGCGTGAGGATAATGATACTAGCGTGAAGGCAAGGATTTCACTCTTGCACTTTCAAGCGTGAGGATAATGATACTAGCGTGAAGGCAAGGATTTCGCTCTTGCACTTTCAAGCGTGAGGGTAGTTATACTAGCGTAAAGCGTGGGCGTGAAGGCAAGGATTTCACTCTTGCACTTTCAAGCGTGAGGATAATGATACTAGCGTGAAAGCAAGGATTTCACTCTTGCACTTTCAGGCGTGAGGATAATGATACTAGCGTGAAGGCAAGGATTTCACTCTTGCACTTTCAGGCGTGAGGATAATTATACTAGCGTGAAGGCAAGGATTTCACACTTGCACTTTCAGGCGTGAGGATAATGATACTAGCGTGAAGGCAAGGATTTCACTCTTGCACTTTCAGGCGTGAGGATAATGATACTAGCGTGAAGGCAAGGATTTCACTCTTGTACTTTCAGGCGTGAGGATAATGATACTAGCGTGAAGGCAAGGATTTCACTCTTGCACTTTCAGGCGTGAGGATAATGATACTAGCGTGAAGGCAAGGATTTCACTCTTGCACATTCAGGCGTGAGGATAATGATACTGGCGTAAAGCGTGGATGGGAAGGCAAGGATTTCACTCTTGCACTTTAGATCGTACACTTGTTGCCGGGAGGAGGGAACACTAGGAAAGAAGGCCGATTGTTAGGACTGCTGGCCTTTTATACTCTTCCGTCGAGTCGAGTCCCGTTAAATGCTACGATCGAAGAGTCCGTTAAATCGTATGATCGGTCGATGGTGTATTGTTGTTGCTTCCTTTGTTCTGGTATTGTTGTTGTTGTTTGTTGTTGGCCGGTTAGCATTGCTGCGCTTGATGGCTTGTTGTTCCCAGGTCCCGTTGATGCAACGATAGGGAAATCCGTTAAGTCATACGATCGACCAGTGGTGTGGCGTTGTTGTTGCCTCCGTCGAACCTATGTTGTTTGTTGATTTTCCTGGTCACCATGCATTGCGTGCTGTTTGTTGTTGTTCTATTTGTGATTCGGTGCCGTCTTATAATACATGCTCGTTGTTGTTGTCATCGATCGGATCTTCCGAGTCTGCATTGCCTGTTTGTTGTTATTGTACCTCTCTGCTTGTCTAGTGATGCTGCGAACTGTGGAATGTACGCGGCCATGTATGCATATTATTTGTTGTTGTTTCCTTCCTAAGTCTGCCCCGTTTTGTAGTGCATGATTATTGTTGTTGTTCTCTTGAATCGACATCGATCGGATCTTCCGAGTCTGTGTTGTTTGCTTGTTGTTGTTGAACCTCTCTGCTTGTCTGATAATGCTGTGAACTGTACGCGGCCATGTATTGCATATTGTTTGTTGTTGTTTCTTGAATCGACATCGATCGGATATTCTATGTCTGTGGTGACTCGTACTGCCTGTGTGTTGTTGTTGCTTCCGAGTGTATTGCGGGTGCGTTTACTCCTTAGTCATCGATTTGGGTATTCCCAGTCTGTGTGATCTCGTATCATGTTGTTGTTGTTTCGCTCAGCCGCTTGATGATGATGCGTACTAGCTATGTGTGGTGAGTTTACGAGAGAAGAGAGGAAAAGGGGAAACAATAGAAAACTGGAGTTTCTTGAACCATAAGACGAGAGTATTCTTTTGGTGAGTGTTTTTACAATTCACTCAAGGAGAGTGGGCAGCATGTTGCAATCCACTTAAGGAGAGTGGGCAACATGTTAAATGAGAAACAAAATACTATGGTGTCTGTTTGTAATGGGTATACAAGTTTACTTTTATTCAGATTAAAAATGTATATATACGAATAGTGTGGGAAAAAATTGTGTGGGACAATTTTTTTCCTCACAAGTTTGTTTCGGTACATATTTTTTGCATATTTCATTTGCGAAAACGAAGATTCGCAAACAAATGTAGATCCAAATAATGTTAACAGAATCTGGGCACTTCTTTGGACGATTGTATATTTTTCGGGGACAATGCTCCAAAATTCCAAGTATTCTTCTTTTTCCCTTTTTTCCTTAAACAGAACTTATAGGTTTGAAACGTTTTTGAAATCGATGAACTCATCAAATAACTTCGCTTGATCTTGATTTAAAACAGAAGGCAGCTGTGAGATGGTTTTATTTTTCTTATATCATGAAACCTTTTTCAAATTCTTTTGACAGTGCTAAAGCAAATATTTTACTCGCCATCTGTGAGATTATGTTATTTTGTCCTTGTAAATTTCGATTGAGGCTATTTAGTTTTTCTGTGATATCGCATAGAAATGCTAAAAGACACCATCTTGTAATTCTGGGTAAACTTTTTCATTTTGTTGTAAGAAGAGGATTATTTCGTGGCGTAAAGAAAAAAAACCTTTCCAAAACCCTTCCCCTGCTAAGCCATCGCACAGAGGTATGCAAATAACGTCACCATATACTCACTTCCCAGTTCTTCCAAAAGGCTTTTAAATTTTCTGTGGTTCCATTTTCTCGCTCGTATATAATTCACAATATCAATAACAATCTTCATCACAACTTTGATTTTTAAATTGAAAACACGAGCAGCCAATTTTTCTTGATGAATAATGCAATAAAATATAATTAAATTCGTCAAATTATATTTTTTCCTAAACAATGTAATAAATCCATTTTCGGATCCAGTCATGGAAGGACAGCCATCTGTACATACACCCACGGTTTTTTCAATGTCAATACCATTCTGCTCTAGAAAATTTTAAATGCCCCGAGTTTAACCTTTCATTGAAAGGAGTTTAAAAAAGTCTTTAAAGATTAAATTCTGTTCTGTGCAATATCTAACAAACACCGAGCATTGAAATGTTGCTGAAATATCAGTGCTGGAATCGAAAGCCAAGCTAAAAAACTTACGAATATGTTTGGAAATGTCTTCAATACGTTTCACACATGTTGAATCAGACAGCTGTAGTTTTTTTTATTTCAGACAGTATTTGTTTTTTTGCTAAGTTTATCAAAAAAGAGCGGGGTAGGCTGTGTCGAAGACACGGCCGTGGGATTTGGGCGTGACAACGTCTGTCCGGGACGAAAGAAGAGAAAACAAAGATCTTGTTGTCTGTGGGATATAAACACGGACGGATATATTAAAAAAACTTTCTATACTAAATACAAGTCCTACGACTTGCACCGTAGCTCATTACATACATCATCATCACATCACATTATATATAAATTATTTATCAGCGAATTTTAATGTTCATAACCACTAACTGTAAAGTGGCTGCATATTGCATATCACTGCCCAAACAGAATAATCAGCTTTTGGTTTCAACTCATAAAAAAATTTGAGTTGTTTTAAATTAAATTTGAAGAGAAGAGAAGTGAGCAGCACTAACCAATGCATCGAAATGGTATGCTAAGAATGTCGCTTTGAAACATGCAGACCAATTATTCGTGATTAAATTTCTTTTGCATGGTTCTCTCCCTTCTGTAATAGATGAAAGAGTTATTCAATTTATAAAAAAATTGAGTAATTTTAAAATAAATTTTAAGAGAAATGAAATTGAAGAAAGAAGAATTTCGCTTTGATACATGCAGGCCAATTATTCATCATTAAATTTCTTTTCCCTGGTTCTCTCTCTTCTGTAATTGATCGAAGAGTTATTTACTCTAGTTAGTGTAAACATGACTAAGGATAAGATAAGCGAAAAGAAAAGGAAAAAGTTGCAAGGAAGCTTGCAGGTTTTCATTGTTACATGCCTCTTTTTCTAACTTATGGTAGTTTTGTTTTTCTGCACGTCACGAGAGCACTGTATCGAGCAGAGCAGGGGACCGATAGAAAATGAACAGATACTATGCTATCACTACGGCTGTGGTAAAGAATTAAGGAGTTACGCAGCTTGTGCTGCACAAAAAATGGCAGGCAGTCGGTATGCACGAAATTGCGGCTATATTTTGAACCGACAGTCTGCTTGTAGGGCGACAATTTGACATTTACATTTTGCTATTTGCATCCAATTTTAAGTAGCTGCGTAAGCTGCGCAGTCGATTTTTCTTTAATGCATTGGCTGAAAAGTGAATTTTTGACCAACATGCAGCATAAACTGCGCAGCGGCTGAATTCTTGACCGCAGATTGCATATGTTTGTTTCGTTCTGCTCTGCTTGATTGTATGTTATTGAAACCACATACATGATCATCAATCACATCACATACAACGAATAAATAATTTAAAAGCTGATTTAAATGTTCATAACAATTCATTGTGAGGTGGGTACATATTAAATACACCATATCACTGCACAACCATAGTAATGCAGTTGCGTCGATAGTAGTAGGAGAAGTAAGAGCTGTTAAAAAAATATGTGCGTGTAAACTTTACGCGCGGTTGGAGTGAAATTCTTTGACGTTGTGGCCAATATTACGATTAAATTGAAAGGCACGAGTCGCTTGAGAAATTGCTTAGTTCCCGAAATTCCAGACCATAATGATCATATTCCAGAATTCCCATAGGAAGAAGTCTTATAGCCGCATATTAGTCCTGCATTCCGAATTTCATTTGAATCGCTTGAGAAATTGTTTTGTTCCAGAAAATCCAGACCATAATGGTCATATTCCAGAATTTCCATAGGAAGAAATCTTATAGTCACATCTAAGCCCTACATTCCGAATTTCATGCGAATACCTTGAAAAATTGCTTTGTTCCAGAAATTCCAGGCAATAATGATCATATTCCAGAATTTCCATAGGAAGAAATCTTATAGTCACATCTTAGTCATACATTCCGAATTTCATGCGACTCGCTTGAGAAATTGCTTTGTTCCAGAAATTCCAGACCATAATGGTCATATTCCAGAATTTCCATAGGAAGAAATCTTATAGTCGCATCTTAGTCCTACATTCCTAATTTCATGCGAATCGCTTGAGAAATTGAATTGTTCCAGAAATTCCAGACCATAATGATCATATTCCAGAATTTCCATAGGAAGAAATCTTATAGTCGCATCTTAGTCCTACATTCCTAATTTCATGCGAATCGCTTGAGAAATTGCTTTATTCCAGAAATTCCAGACAATAATGATCATATTCCAGAATTTCCATAGGAAGAAATCTTATAGTCGCATCTTAGTCCTACATTCCTAATTTCATGCGAATCGCTTGAGAAATTGCTTTGTTCCAGAAATTCCAGACCATAATGGTCATATTTCAGAATTTCCATAGGAAGAAATCTTATAGTCACATCTTAAACATACATTCCGAATTTCATGCGAATCGCTTGAGAAATTGCTTTGTTCCAGAAATTCCAGACCATAATGGTCATATTCCAGAATTTCCATAGGAAGAATTTTTATAGTCGCATCTTAGTCCTACATTCCTAATTTCATGCGAATCGCTTGAGAAATTGCTTTGTTCCAGAAATTCCAGACCATAGTGATAATATTCCAGAATTTCCATAGGAAGAAATCTTATAGTCGCATCTTAGTCCTGCATTACTAATTTCATGCGAATCGCCTGAGAAATTGCTTTGTTCCAGAAATTCCAGACAATAATGGTCATATTCCAAAATTTCCATAGGAAGAAATCTTATAGTCACATCTTAGTCACACATTCCGAATTTCATGCGAATCGCTTGAGAAATTGCTTTGTTCCAGAAATTCCAGACCATAATGGTCATATTCCAGAATTTCCATAGGAAGAAATCTTATAGTCGCATCTTAGTCCTACATTCCTAATTTCATGCGAATCGCTTGAGAAATTGCTTTGTTCCAGAAATTCCAGACCATAGTGATAATATTCCAGAATTTCCATAGGAAGAAATCTTATAGTCGCATCTTAGTCCTGCATTACTAATTTCATGCGAATCGCTTGAGAAATTGCTTTGTTCCAGAAGTTCCAGACAATAATGATCATATTCCAGAATTTCCATAGGAAGAAATCTTATAGTCACATCTTAGTCATACATTCCGAATTTCATGCGAATCGCTTGAGAAATAGCTTTGTTCCAAAAATTCCAGACAATAATGATCATATTCCAGAATTTCCATAGGAAGAAAACTTATAGTCACATCTTAGTCATACATTCCGAATTTCATGCGAATCGCTTGAGAAATAGTTTTGTTCCAGAAATTCCAGACCATAATGGTCATATTCCAGAATTTCCATAAGAAGAAATCTTATAGTCACATCTTAGTCATACATTCCGAATTTTATGCGAATCGCTTGAGAAATTGCTTTGTTCCAGAAATTCCAGACCATAATGGTCATATTCCAGAATTTCCATAGGAAGAAATTTTATAGTCGCATCTTAGTCCTACATTCCTAGTTTCATGCGAATCGCTTGAGAAATTGCTTTGTTCCAGAAATTCCCTACCATAGTGATAATATTCCAGAATTTCCATAGGAAGAAGTCTAATAGTCGCATCTTAATCCCACATACCTAATTTTATACGAATCGCTTAAGGAATTGCTTGGTCCACCAAATTCCAGACCCTATTGGCCCTATCCCAGAATTTCCATAGGAACAAGTCTTATGGTGTATCTTAGTCCTACATACCGATTTTCATACGAATCGATTGAGAAATTGCTTGGTCCACAAAATTCCAGACCCCATTGGCCAGATCCAAGAATTTCCATAGGAACAAGTCTCGTAGTCGCATCTTAGTCCTACATACCAAATTTCATACAAATCGCTTAAGAAATGGCTTGGTTCACAAAATTCCAGACACTATTGGCCAGATCCCAGAATTTCCATAAGAACAAGTCTTATGGTGTATCTTAGTCCTACATACCGAATTTCATACGAATCGATTGAGAAATTGCGTAGTTCAAAAAATTCTAGTTCCTCATGACCAAATCCCATTGGATATTAAAAAACGTAACTTAACATCTGTTAAAAACGTCACTTAAAATCTTTTAAAAAAGTTACTTAACATATGTTAAAAACGTAACATTTAACATTCGACTTTTTGAACACGTACCCCTTAAACCTTGTAGTGAGACGTTGTCACGTCAAATGTATATCGGCAGCACTTACAAAACATTGCTTTATAATTTCTGCATCGGTAAATGTCTTCATGTGCTTACCAAGAGAATAACAAATTTCATAAGATGCCTTAGTTACCGCAGAGTCTTTTTTAAAAGAACACTTTCACGGCATATTAAACAGGTAGCTGCGTTATTTTTGCTGGGCACAACAAAATATTCCGTTTCCCATTCGTCTTGAAACGATCGATTTTCATCAGATATATTACGTTTTAGCTTTGAAGAAACTCCTTCCATTATTTTTAAATTCCAAAACACAAAATTACAATTAACTGCAACCACTAACTGAAATTCAAAATGTAACTAAACGTCAAAACGGGGTATGGGGATTTCCCGATTAGCTACTACGATTCACATATAGTCGGTGAGGAGATGTGTCAGCAAAGTAGTTCGAGCTTTCTTTCATCGATAAAGTACATCGAAATTACATGTTTGTATGTATAGAGACGAACTACCCTACTTCATCGATGTGTTGGTAAGGTTGTTTATTTATTTTTTATTCCATTTTAAATTCTGTAGGTGCATGTAAATGCCTATACAGAATTGATTTTTTTTTATTGATAGGTACGTTTTAGTGTTGCTTGTATTTTGAAAGCTCAAAAGGATAAATTTTGCTCACACTTTTCTGCAATCGCGCGATATTTTAGGAATTTATTAAACTACGCCGCGGGCCAACTTTTATAAGCATTTAAGGCCGCTGGTTGAGTAAAGCTGGCCTAGGTGCTCCCATATAATTTTTTTTTTAAAATTAACAAGATTTTATTCAAATTTTATACACATTGGTATCTCCGATGAACAATACTTTTTGTAAAAACTTTGGAAGTGATCGGGCCCGAGGACGGTTGGCTCCCAATCAATTTTATTAAAAACTTTACCCGATTTTCTTCAAATTATATACACACGTATTTAATCCGATGGACAACACTTTTTGCAAAAATTTAAAAGTGATCGGGCCACAGGGCTCCCGTATAATTTGTTTTAAAAAAGTAACCCTATTTTCTTCAAATTGTATTCATATTGTGTATTTTCGATGGGCCACACTTTTGTGTAAAAATTTCGAAGTGATCGGGTCTCGGGGGCTCCCAAATAAATTTTTTTAACAATGATTTTTTCAAATTTCATGCGCAGGTGTATCTCCGATGAACAACACTTTTAGTAAAAATTGATATTAAATTGAATTGAAAATGATATACAACGCCGATTACCATTTTCATTTTAGACATATAGTGTTGAGGAACTGGAACAGCAAAATAATATTTTCATTGTATTTTATTTAAATTGTGGTTTCTGTGAATACATTTATTTTTCAAATGTAATTTCATTGGTGAATCGTGTAATTGGAAATGGCGACATTGAAACAATCTAGACACATAGAATAAGTAATCGCATCTAAAAAGTTGTAACTATCGATTAGAGAATTAACCATAAATCTAAAATGGACAAAAAACATTATTACGAAATAAACAGAGATATTAAAAAGTTGTGTGCAAAAAATGCCAACAAAATTAAAGAAAACAGTTGTGAACCACACGTGCACAGTAGTAATAATTGTCCCATATCGTACCCGATGGAATCGGATTTTGCCACAGTAAACTCAAAAAATTCATTGAACAAGAATTTGATGCTGGAATTTGATGAAGTTGATATGAACTCTTACACAACAAACTACGAGGAAAAAGGCCTTAGATATATAAAAGATATAGCGAAATGGTGTATAGAGTTTAACATAGCAGAGGCATGTGGAAATGCTCTATTAAAAAAAAATTTTACGGAACTATAATTTAGAACTCCCTAATTATATCCGTACATTAAAAAAAGTTTCAATCCAACCCTCGGAAATATTGAAATTAGGTGAAAATAGTAGCTGCACTTATATTGGCTTAAAATTCAATATAGAAAAATAACAATGATAACAATCAGAATGTAATCGAAGTGGATATTGGTATAGATGGCGTGCCACTAGCAAAGTCGTCAAATAGTCAGCTATGGCCTATTATTGGTAATATTCGATATTTTAAAACGGTTTTTAGTAAGAATAATAAAATAGAATTTTTTTTTTTCAGAGAAAATATTTGAATAGTATACCCGATCAAAACTTAGAAAAATTTATACGGAACTGTTTACAACTAATTATCACAAACGAAACGGCTTCACACTTCTCGTAGTATCGGCGTTATGAAAATATAGCGGTCGAAGGGTATTGCACAATGGAGATATTGAAAGATGTATCTAGTTCACTAAATTTATTTTCTTAATACATACTAATTATAATATTTGTTTTAGAATGTGCACTAAAAAAATTTCCGACTTGCAGGAGTAATTACGTCATCACTACCATAAAAAAATGGTTTCAATATGCAAAGGACGAGCCAAAAAAACTAAATCAAAAAATAATTGAACCTTTTTAATTTAATTTTATTTAATATTAATAATATTAATATTAATATATTTAATAAAATCTTTCTTGGGTTGTTTTATTCATTTTTGTTATCGTTTGTATCCGATCCGCCAAAAATCATACGTAAATGTAACATGAAAATGGTATGTTAATGTAACATGAATACATTTCGTAAACGATGTTCGCAAAGTGGTACGTAAATGTACCATTTCGATAAATCATTTATGAACTACTAATACATTCACAACTCTTCGCCAAAAAGTCTAATTATCATGGGACTGAAACAATATTAATGGTTTATTTTTGTAACATAAAAATTTTACGTTCGCGAAGAATTGTATGAACAAAATCCTTCGCTAATGGTACATTGGCGTAACACTTTGTTTGAAGGGCGGCAGACGTTGTCCTGCCACAGACCGACTCCTATGTAGACCGCCTTTTATCTGTTGGCGCTGGTGTCTGATATATACATATAGTGCAGAGATGGTCTGGCAATCTGATATATTGTGTGTTTGGATGCAGTCCGATATTATCGTTGCCAATATCCAGCAATTTTTCAGCGTTCGGTTTATTATGAACGTCTAATGGCAGTTTGAGAGCTAAATGTGCCAATCGTCCACCATCTAACAAAGTGGCAGCAACGCCTGACGATGCAACTGCCAAAGCAGTTTGCTGCTGCGAACGTATCTTTGCAAGGAGTAGTTATATTAAATATGTCTTGCCGGCTCCGCCAGGTGCATCCATAAAAAAATGCCGCCTTGTTTAGCAGCAACAGTCAGCATAATTGGATCACAAATACTTTTTTGTTCAACAGTCGTTAATGGCTAATTGTTCCTTCAGTGTTGTTCTTGTGTTGAAAAGATTACAATTTTGGTGTTTTTCTTTGCTTAACATCACAAAGAATTGTTTAAGAATACTTTTTGGATACATGCATTGTAACGTGTTTTCCCAGCTGAGGTATGACTCAGCGGCTTTCCAGGGTTCAAATAAAAAATTCACGTGTTACAAATTAAGTTTCTGGTTTTTATTCCTTTATTTTTCTTCTTGATGCTTATTATACTTAACAAAGTTTGTAATCTCTACTATACTTGATAACTTACAAACTACTATAGATATACTAAGGGACCGTCGCGGTCGGTATGTGACGGCCTAGCGCACAAGGCTCGATAAGCGCGGGACAAAGGGTGCTGTAGGTCTATTCGACAAGACGTCAACAGCGCATGGGGCGAGAGGACGGAATGCTGCAGGTCTGTTCGACAAGACGTGATCAACAGCGGCGGAGCGGGATGGCGGAAATGCTGCAGGTCTATTCGACAAGACGTCAACAGCGAGCGGTACGGAATAAGGAATGCTGCAGGTCTATGAAACAAGACGTCAACAGTGAGTGGTACGGAATAAGGAATGCTGCAGGTCTATGAAACAAGACGTCAACAGCGAGCGGTCGGAATAAGGAATGCTGCAGGTCTATTCAACAAGACGTCAACAGCGAGCGGTACGGAATAAGGAATGCTGCAGGTCTATGAAACAAGACGTCAACAGCGAGCGGTACGGAATAAGGAATGCTGCAGGTCTATTCGACAAGACATCAACAGCGAGCGGTACGGAATAAGGAATGCTGCAGGTCTATGAAACAAGACGTCAACAGCGAGCGGGCGGAATAAGGAATGCTGCAGGTCTATGAAACAAGACATCAACAGCGAGTGCCAAGTACCCCTTTCCTGAGTTTGTTCGGAAAGGGGCTGCTGCAGGGTTACCTGCAGAAGCTGGGAGAGGGGAAGAAGGGTAGGTAGTGACGCGGTTTAGAGACGGTCGTCTGGTCTGGTGAAATGTATACTGGAGTGTTCGGAGAAGAACACTCCCAAAGTTGTGCGCAGGTTTACCGACGGTCGCCCAGTCTGTATTATTTATTTAATTTGGCGTTCTGATAAGAACGCCTCCAAAAATGAGTGTGGTATTCCTAAAGAATACTCGCACTCTGTCTAATTCCAACGGAATCTGACCGTCAAACTCATAGGGAGTTCGACAATTTTTCATATGAAAATTGCCGAACCTAACTAACTTTTTTGTGGGACTTGTTGAGAATTTTATCCACCGAAAATTAATTGATTATATTTGCCTCACATATGATCAATAGTGACTGGCAGCAGTTACACATGTGGTGTTGTGTGTTCGCTGTGTAGTCAAAATTATATTTGACTTATATACGGTCACTTGTTACTGGCGGCAGCTACACATGTGGTGTTGTGTGTTCGCTGTTCAAAAGCAGCAGCCGGCAACACCACATGCCGTTGGCAAATTCGTATTTCTGGGTGATGGGACGGACAATGCTTAGCCGTAGGGTTTGTAACGAAGGTACTTCGTTACATTCCCCTCTTACTTCGGGGGGGGGGGGGGGGGAGACAGAGCTGACGGTTGTTTTGTTTGTGTAATTCAATGTTTTATTTGTATAATTATGGTTTAGTAATTGATTAATTTAATATAAGTGTATTGTTTGTGTAATTCAATGGTATGTATATACGTAGGTCTGTAAGTGTGTAATTCTGTAATGTTTGTTCTTCCGACTCTCGATCACTACTGACTCTCTCCGTCGCTATGCTGCCCAGATTCGCCAGCTACTGCCAACATGCATGCTTGTCAGCATCAACCACATGTATGCATGACAGCATACACAACATCTTCCTTCTTACAGTTTAGGCTTTATAGAAAACCGTTGGTTTTACCTGACGACCAAATCTCGTTACATATGCTGATGATGAAGCCTCTGTACCTTGACTGGTATCTGTAGATGTGCTGTGTAGGTCTTCATTTAAATTGGCTTCTGCTTGATCACCTGCCAACGGAAGCCGTTTTTCGGTGACTAGTATGTCTGGCAGATCCGTATGTTGTTTGATTTGAGGTTTATTGAATGACTTTCTGAGGTGCATTGTGTTTCTACGAATAACAGTATTATTTTCATTTTTAATTAAATAAGACCGTGGTGTGTTATGCGGGTGGACAATAACTGCTGGTTCCCAAGTCTTATTATTTCGAACAGTTACATTGTCTCCTACTTTAAAATTAACTTCTCTTCGGCAAGTGTGCCGATTGTGATTTGCTGCTTGTTTTTCTTGATTAATTTGTAAATTATGCTGAACGTTGACTAGTTTTGGCTGTAGTCGTTCGTCACGAGTGGGAAGCTTTGATCGTAATAATCTACTCATAAGAATCTCGGATGGACTAAAAGGTAAATTTGCGGCGGGTGTGTTTCTATACTCTAACAGGGCATATTCAATGTCATTTTTATCTTCCCTTGCTTTCTTAATCATTTGCTTACAGATATGAACGCACTTTTCTGCCAACCCATTTGACCTAGGATAATTAGGGCTAGAATGAATAAATTTAAAGTTCCATTCGGTACTAAATACTTGGCACTCGTAAGAGGAAAAGGGCTGGTTATCACAAACCACGTATTTAGGAATACCGTGAACGCAGAATATCTTTTTTAAGCATTTGATTACACTCGATGATGTTTTATCTTTTAACTTACTTAACTCTATCCACTTAGAGTAATAATCCATCAGGACAAGGTATGAAATACCGGAGAATTCCATTATATCACATCCAACCTTTTCGAAAGGATAATGCGGTAATTCATGCGAAATAAGTGTTTGTTTTCTATTCCTTGATTGGTAAATTTCACAAGTCTGACATTTAGCGACTAGATTTTCTATATCGGATGACATTCCAGGCCAATATAATAGAGATTTAGCTCTTAATTTTGTTTTATAACTGCCAAAATGGGGTTCATGCAAAATGTTTAGCATTTCGTCTCGAAGGGACAAAGGAACTATAACGCGCTCCTCGTAAAATAAAAGACTATCTTCAAAGTATATTTTATGCCTTATGTGCCAATAAAATTTTAGGTTTTCAGGAAGTTTTGTCTTATCTGAAGGCCAACCGCCTTTGCAGTAGTACTCTAATTTTGAAAGAATTGGATCGTCCTTAGTTTCGTTTATAAACTGTTCTTTTCTGGACTTGCTTAGATCGATAGAATGAACCATTTGACTTAACTCGGTATCAACATCTGCTGAACCCCCATCATAAGAATTGCGCGATAGTAAATCAGCTATGTGAATATCACGACCCGGAATAAACTTCACATCTAATGTATAGGGAAGAAGCTTTATTTTCATACGCTTAAGACGATTTGAAGGAATTTCACTAACCTCTTTCTTCATTATAGAAATTAGTGGCTTGTGGTCAGTTAATATCGTCACCCTCCGCCCATAAATATAGTTATGAAATTTTTTGCAAGCAAATAGTATTCCCAACATTTCTTTCTCGATTTGTGAATAGTTAACCTCCGCTGAAGTTAAACTTTTCGATGCGAAGTTCACAGGCCTATCATTCTGCAACAAGCAGCAACCAAGTCCATCCTTTGAAGCGTCGCTTTGTATTACTATCGGACTATTTGGAGAAAAGATTTCCAATCGCGTAAAATTTTTTAAACTATTTTTTATTTCTTCCAGTAACTTTGAATGAACAGGGTTCCATTGGAAATGAATATCTTTACGTAAAAGTGCTCGTAACGGTGCATTTATAGCTGAGTAATTGGGAATAAATTGTCTCAAATAATTAAAGGTTCCTAAAATTTTCTTTAGTTCTTTTCGGTTGTTAGGGTTCTTAATTTCCATAATGGCTTGAATACGTTCAGGATCCGGTTCCATTCCGCTCTTTGAAAATATATGGCCTAAGTATTTCACTGATTCTGAACAGTATTGTAATTTTTTAGGATTGAATTTTATGTTAAGATCACGTGCGCGTTTAATAACATGTGATATATTTTCATCATGTTCTGCCCTAGTTCGTCCCCCTACGAATATATCATCAATATAGACAAAACAACCTGGGATTTCTCCAAAATATGATTGATTTAGCTTTTGAAATACTTCCGGAGCTATGTTTATACCGAAAGGTAGCACATTGAAATAGTAGCATCCAAAAGGGGTACTGAATGTTGTTAAGTGCTTTGAGGACTGATTAAGTTCCAACTGCCAGAAACCCTCACGAAGGTCCAATACTGAAAAAAACTTCATATTTCTCATATGAAAAATGAAGTCATCCAAAGTAGGTATAAGGAAATGATTTTGTTTTAAGTTTTTGTTAAGTTCTTGAGGGTCCAGACAGATGCGCAAGGTTTTGTCTGGTTTTTCAATGATTACTAAATTGTGAATCCAGTCCGCTGGCTTACTAGCTTTAGAAATGATTCCTGACTTTTCCATATCTTCTAACTTAGATTTCAATTTTTCGCGTATACTTAATGGGACTCTACGTGGTGGTTTGGTCATTGGTATAGCGCTTGCCTTTAGGTGCAACGTGCACTTGTCTGGAAATTTTCCTAACCCCGTAAAGACATCCCGATTATTATTAATAAATTCTTCCTTGTCATTAACAGGTGTTGCAACCTCATGTACCCTTGAAATTAAACCCAACTCTAGGCTATCATAGAGTCCTAAAATTGGTTTTCCCTTACCAGACGTAATCACGAATTCTATTCTGTATAACTTATCTTTAAACTCTACTGTTAAGGTGGTCCTGCCTTTATTTTCGATAACATGTCCTCCGTAATCTTCTATTCGCTGCTGTACAGATTTAATATCTTTATTAACATTCAACGTTCTTAACATGTCCCACGGAATCGTATTAACCTCTGCCCCACTATCTATTTTAAAATTTATTTCCTTGCTCCCAATTTTTAACTTCTGATACCAATTGAGCTTAGTAATGTTTCTTTTCCTGTTATTGCCACCCACATCACTCTTACTGATTTCATTTAAATTTTTTTTTTGTAATATAATATTTTCTATTTTGTCTTTAAAACTTTTCATGCACGACTGATTACCATTCAACGGCCCCTCATAGTGTGCTACACTGCCCTGCTCACCTTGTAGTGTTAATCCGTCAATGTACAAATGCTTCAACTTATCAACCGGTAACGAAGCCTCGTCGCTCTGTTCAATAATTTCGACCATTTGTCTCTCACTTAAATTACCAATCCTTTTTCGACACACTTTTGCAAAGTGGTTGTAATTACCGCAAAAATTGCATTTTTTTCCAAAAGCTGGGCACTTATTAAATTTATGAAGGTATGCACAGTTTGTGCAATTAGCCGGCAAATTGTGGGTGCAGGCCACGGAGGCAGAAGCAGTAGTTTCCGGGTGGAATCTGTTTGGAGGAGAAATATTATTAACATTTTTTTTTTTAAAAATTGGGTTAGGTTTTGTATAATTGTGTGACTTATTGATCAAGTTGATTGCTGCTTCTCCTTGTTGGCCTCGCTGTACTTGTTTAGTCTGTGATCCCGTTATTTCCGCTACACGACACGTTTCAATAGCTTTTTGAAGACTTGGTTCCTCCATCTTTAGTAGACGAGCTTGCAATTCTGTATCAGCTATGCCCAAGACAATGCGGTCCCGCAATATGGATTCTTCTTGACAATCAAAATTACAGTTTTTAACCAATTGTGTTATGCTGGTGAGAAAGTGATCGAACGGTTCATTTTCCTTTTGACCTCGTGTATAAAATTTATACCGTTCATACAACAGGTTAGTGCGAGGATTGCAGTATTCTTCGAATTTTTTCTTGACTATAGCTATGTCGTTTTTTTCATCTTCTGTGTTAAATTTGAAGGTATTAAACAGTTCTATAGCTGGTTCTCCTGCCATATTCAATAATTGTGCAACTTGTATTTTGCCAGATTTTGTATTCGATTCAGTTGCAACACTATAAATGCCGTAATGCTGTATAAATCGCCGCCAATTTTCGCACAAATTACCATCCAGGCACAATGCTGGTGGTTTCTGAAATACCGGCTGCGCCATGTTTTGTTTGTGTAATTCAATGTTTTATTTGTATAATTATGGTTTAGTAATTGATTAATTTAATATAAGTGTATTGTTTGTGTAATTCAATGGTATGTATATACGTAGGTCTGTAAGTGTGTAATTCTGTAATGTTTGTTCTTCCGACTCTCGATCACTACTGACTCTCTCCGTCGCTATGCTGCCCAGATTCGCCAGCTACTGCCAACATGCATGCTTGTCAGCATCAACCACATGTATGCATGACAGCATACACAACAACGGTGCGACAGGTTAACTAATACTAAGTCTAATAAAATTTTTAAAATTTAAAATTTTTTTTATAAACTAATACTAATACCATTCGTCTTATTGCTAATTTGTGTGGACGGCGGACGGATAGAGTGTCCATCTTTTGTTTTCCCCCGTTTTTTTTGTCTCTATCCGGTTCCTAAAATTAAACTTATAATTATTAAACTTATAATTATTTTGTTAACATTAGGATCTTATTTCTAGGTAGTGTGGACTTCTGGGCGGATAGTGTCCATCTTTTCGCTTTTCTCTTTTTTTTTTTTCTATCCTCTGGTCTTAAAATTAAATTTACAACTATTTCCTTAATATTAGGATCTTAGTTCTAGGTAGTGTGGACCTGGTCGGATAGCGTCCATCTTTTCGTTTTCTCTTTTTTTTTCTATCCTCTTAAATTAAACAATTTTATAATTTAATTCGTTTCTTTAATTCATGTTTTTTTTTCTCTTTTTTATAATTCATTTAGTTTTATGTTTTTTTTTTTTTTTTTTTTTTTTTGTTAATTTTTATATAATAATTTTTTTTTTTTTGATAATTGATAATGAACAGGAGTAAACTAAAAAATAACAAACCATAAAAGAAAATAATTTTCAATAATATCTTACTTTAATATAATAAATTTAATCGTGGTTTTGCCCTGCGGCGTACAATGCTCCGTCTTTTACTATGACGGATCGGGTGACTCCCTTGAGGTGGATGATGCCGTTCCCTAGTCTTCGACCATAGATGAACCCATACGGCCCGACTCTGCGGAAATTTCTCCTTCCGGTTTCGGGGATGGTGAGGCCGAAAAATTCATCTCCCAGGTCCAGGGGTTGCTGTTGTGTACCTAAGTGTGGCAAGGGGTGGACGGAGCTTATGGTCACGGCTGTAGGACTCGGCCTGTGGCTGGGAGACCCTTTTCCGGCTTGCTGGAGTGGCGATGGACTGGAGGCTGGTGTCTCTTCGTGATTCGGCGGAGTTGTAATGGGGGCACCTCGGGGTGTGTGCGCGACCCTAGGTCCGCTGGTGGTCTTAGCGCCGGTTGTTGTGTCCCTGTTGACGGTTACGGCGGTACTTGGTTTGGGGTACGTTTCGTGAGCGGTATCTGGAGCGGAGCTACTGGACTTGGTGGTAGCGACAGTCCTCTTTCTGGCGGCGGAGCTCTTGGCTTTGGCGGTAGTTTCGGAAGCGGTTTCTGGAGCGGAGTTACTGGTTGCGGCGGTCAATCGGGCCGTGGTGATGGCCACTATGTTTTTGGGAAAACTGGTCGGCTGGGGTTCGTCTTCTTGTGGTTGTAGTGGATTCGGAACCAGTTGATTAGGGTCCTCCCCCCTTTGCCGATGAATCACCCGGCAGATGGTTGCGACCTCGGCTGCATTGAGGGGCCGGTTGGCCGGGGGTGGTGGTCGTCGGAACTGGGCTGCCCTGAGTATTCCGGCGGCGGTCTTTTGCGGGGGGGTCGGTATTTTGGCTGGGCGCGTACGACGACGAGTGCTTGGCTGCGGTAGCGGTGCGGTGAATGCGACTGTCTGTTCCGACATTTCGTTTTCGACTGGTGATATCGGTTGATTGCCAGAGTTATTTATACCCATAACTTCGGCGATGTCGTCATCAGCTGAATTTCCGGTTTTTCTAAGGTCCTTTATATGAGCAGTTATTACTTCTTTTGCTGGCCCTTGGACGTTATAGACGACTGGGGAGAGTTTCTTGGTGACTTGGTATGGTCCTACAAAACGGGGAGCTAATTTCGCCGAGAATTGGTTTGCGGCGGATGAGAGTGGCCTGTGGCGGATGTATACTGATTCTCCTATTTTGGGTGACCAGGTCCGACGTCGCAGGTCATAATACCGCTTTTGCTTTCTGAATGCTTTGGCTATATTGATACGTACTAGGGCTAAGATATCCTGCAGGGCGGTGATTCTCTCGGTGGTGTCTGGCGGGTTATTTAGTTCGATGGTTGGAGTAGTCGGGAGGCGAAGTTCCCTGCCGTAATTTAGATAGGCGGCGGTATAACCGGTGGTTTCATGCTGACTGGTGTTTATGGCCAACATGAACTCGGGGAGATACTCATCCCATCGGCGGTGATCCTTCTGGACAAACTGAGCGACCATAGTTTTGATGACCCGATTAACCCGCTCGGTGGGGTTTGCCTGGGGGGTGTAGGGAGGAGTAAATCTTTGGTCTATGTGTAGTTTCTGCAGTAGTGCTTGGAACTGCTTACTTCTATACTGGGTGCCATTATCGGTAATTAAGGTTTTCGGGAACCCATATCGACTTAAGATTCTTTCCTTGAAACCTTTAATCAGTGCAGGCGTAGTCGCATCGCGCAGGGCCAGAAACTCGGTCCACTTGGTGAACTTATCATGGAACACCAATATCACGGTATTTCCTCTGGTGGAACGGGGCAGTGGTCCAATGAAATCCGAGCATACTACTTCCCAGGGCTGTTCGGTGGTAGTCATGTGCATTTTGCCGGCTGGTTTGCTGGATGGGACCTTGTATTGGATGCATGTCGAACAGCGTCGTACAAAACGAGCCACGTCTCGAAAAAGTCCAGGCCAATAATAATTCTGCGCTATTCTGGCGATTGTTTTGGCGACGCCTAAGTGACCGGATGTGACGTTTGCATGATTGTCTTGCATCACTTGCCAGCGAAGCGGTTTTGGGACGCATATCTTCCATGCAGTTGCGGCGGGTTCGGTTTGGTATGTTGGATTATATATATGTCGGTGTAATGTTCCATTCCATACCTGGTAGTCGGGGTTTTCTTTTGGCCGTTTCTTCACCATTGTGGTCCTTGCTCCATACCATGGGCAGGTGGCAGTAATGGGCAAGATGATCCGCACTGGGGGAATCGTGGTCGGATGTCGAGACAGTACGTCGGCTACGGTATTCAAAGACCCTTTTCGGTAGCGGATCTCGAAGTCGTACTGTTGTAACTCGATGGCCCACCGGGCGAGTCGGCCGGACGGGTTTTCTAGGGTGTGCAGCCACTTCAGCGAGCGGTGGTCAGTATGCACAACGAACCTGTACCCTTCTAAATAGGGTCGCATCTTTCTGATGCCCCATACGACTGCCAAACACTCTCGCTCGGTGACCGAATAGTTTTTCTCGGCGTCATTGAGAGTACGGCTGGCATAGGCGATGACATGTTCCTGGTTGTCTATTGACTGGGACAGAACGGCCCCTAGTCCATCGGCACTGGCATCGGTTTGGAGCAAGAAAGTTTTCGTGAAGTCCGGGCAAGCAAGAATCGGTGCTTCGGTCAATTTAGTCTTCAATGTTTCAAACGCCCTTTCCTGGCCTTCGTTCCACTGCCATTTCTGCTTTTTCTTTAGCAATTTACAGTGTACTGTCGACTGGCTGGATGCATAGGTATTTGCCAGTAGCCTTGTTTTAGGTCAATAGTAGATATGTATATAGCCGCTCTCAACTTATCTAGGATATGATTTATTTGCGGTAGCGGGTATGCATCTTTAATTGACACCTCATTAAGCTGGCGGAAGTCCACGCATAGTCTCCAGGTCCCTTGCTTTTTCTTTACCAGGACAATGGGTGAGCTGTATGGGCTAATGGAGGGCTCGATCTTATCCTCAGCTAGCAGTTGATTTATCTCTTTATCGATTACGGCCTGCATTGCTGGGTTTCGAGGCATATACCTCTGTTTAAACGGTCTGGAGTGTTTGAGACGTATGACATGCTCCGCCATGGGGGTCACCCCTTTCATAGCTTCGAACTTGGGAAGTTCCTGGGCAAGAAATCTCTCGAGGTACTGAGTCTCTGTCTGCAGTACTCGGAGAGGGAGCGGCGGATCGGATTTGGCGGTAATTACCCTGTCTCCATGATTAATCGTGAAGCCGTTCTGAGCCAAAAAGTCGGTACCAATTAGACACTTATCACTGAGATTTGGTACGTAGGCGAACTCCTGCGTAAAGTTCCATTTTCCCCAGCTTAGTGGCAAGGAGTAGGCCTGGCGAGCGACTATTGTTGATTTATCGGCCAATGATAGTATCAGGTTAATTGGTCGGGCGGGTATGTTTTGGTTCTGGCAGAGGCTTTGCAGTTCATCCCCAATGCACGATCGGCCGGCACCAGTATCGATGACTGCCTCAAAGGCGTGTTGGCCTAATCGGACCGGCAAGGAATAATGGCTGAGACTGGCGGTTAATGGTGGAACGTCGATTGTCTCAGGGTTTCGGACGTTCCGTTGGCGTTTCCCGCCTGGCAGGTACAGTGTCGGCTCTGGATGCCTTCGGTGCCGCATCGTGAGCAAAACACTCGGCGGTTCTGGCAGGTGTATCGGGTATGCCCTAGTTGTCCACACGACCAACAACAGTTTCCACGGTTATATTGGTGTAGGCTGGAGCGGTCGGACCGGCGGTTGTGCCGTCCCTGACACGGAATTGCTTTCTCCTGTCATTCGGCGGGTCGTCTTTGTTGTGGGATGGTGTAATGTTGCATTGTTTCGCGTGGGTGGCATAGCACTTCGGTGTGGTGGCAAAAATGGTCGATTCGGTGGACCGGTTGGGCGGGATACTGGTGCCTCATTCTGTAGACATTCAAAATCCTCTACCAGAGCGGTTAACTCGTTGAGAGTAACGAATTCTCCTCGTTTAATATAGTACCGGTATTCCGGTCGGAGATTATCGTAAATCCGGTCTAACCTCTCTTCTGAGCTAAGAGAATCTTGCCACCTCATCAGGGTTTGGATGGCAGTTATATACTCCTTTCCTCTTTCGCGCGCCATCTGCGTACGACTGCGGATGCGGTCTAATAACTGAGTGTTATATCGTCGGGGAAGGAAAAACTGTCGCAACTCCCGACTAAACTCGTTCCATGTATAAATGTGTTCTCGGTTGTTCCGATACCAGGCCAGCGCGGATGACTTAAGTAATTCGGGCAGCGTTTTGACGATTCTATCAAGATGTAGATGATAGCAATCGGCCAATTCTTCAATCCGCTCGAGGAATTCTAGTGGGTTGCTGTTGCCGTCATACCGGACGTTCCACTTCCGCACCTTGTCCATCACATCTGCATTCGTGGGTAGAGGAGGTGCGGTGATGACGGTGGGTGGTTCGAAAGACGCGTGGCTGGTGTGTGAAGTAACGGCGGCGGTTGTCTGTTCAGGTTTTCTTTCCGGATTTGTGTTGAGCGTCTGTGGTTGGTATGCAACCGACGGTATTTGCAAATGGTGACAGGTTGCTGGATCTGGTTGGAAGACTTCGGATGTCCCATTCTCCTTTTGACGGAGATCAGGGCAACATTTATTTTTCTTGATTTCCTGGGACAGCTTCTTCCGCAGTTCGTCCATTGTACCATTACCGTTCAAGCCTCGTCGCTTCAATTCCACAATTAGCTCGTCCTTCTTCATTTGGTATATACCAATTGGTGGATCTTCCGCCATGGTAAATTTTTATTCGGTAATCGGTCGGGTGAAATGTGGACAAATGTCCCTGCTCGGGCGCCAAATTTGTAACGTGTTTTCCCAGCTGAGGTATGACTCAGCGGCTTTCCAGGGTTCAAATAAAAAATTCACGTGTTACAAATTAAATTTCTGGTTTTTATTCCTTTATTTTTCTTCTTGATGCTTATTATACTTAACAAGGTTTGTAATCTCTACTATACTTGATAACTTACAAACTACTATAGATATACTAAGGGACTGTCGCGGTCGGTATGTGACGGCCTAGCGCACAAGGCTCGATAAGCGCGGGACAAAGGGTGCTGTAGGTCTATTCGACAAGACGTCAACAGCGCACGGGGCGAGAGGACGGAATGCTGCAGGTCTATTCGACAAGACGTGATCAACAGCGGCGGAGCGGGATGGCGGAAATGCTGCAGGTCTATTCGACAAGACGTCAACAGCGAGCGGTACGGAATAAGGAATGCTGCAGGTCTATGAAACAAGACGTCAACAGTGAGTGGTACGGAATAAGGAATGCTGCAGGTCTATGAAACAAGACGTCAACAGCGAGCGGTCGGAATAAGGAATGCTGCAGGTCTGTTCGACAAGACGTCAACAGCGAGCGGTACGGAATAAGGAATGCTGCAGGTCTATGAAACAAGACGTCAACAGCGAGCGGTACGGAATAAGGAATGCTGCAGGTCTATTCGACAAGACATCAACAGCGAGCGGTACGGAATAAGGAATGCTGCAGGTCTATGAAACAAGACGTCAACAGCGAGCGGGCGGAATAAGGAATGCTGCAGGTCTATGAAACAAGACATCAACAGCGAGTGCCAAGTACCCCTTTCCTGAGTTTGTTCGGAAAGGGGTTGCTGCAGGGTTACCTGCAGAAGCTGGGAGAGGGGAAGAAGGGTAGGTAGTGACGCGGTTTAGAGACGGTCGTCTGGTCTGGTGAAATGTATACTGGAGTGTTCGGAGAAGAACACTCCCAAAGTTGTGCGCAGGTTTACCGACGGTCGCCCAGTCTGTATTATTTATTTAATTTGGCGTTCTGATAAGAACGCCTCCAAAAATGAGTGTGGTATTCCTAAAGAATACTCGCACTCTGTCAAATTCCAACGGAATCTGACCGTCAAACTCATAGGGAGTTCGACAATTTTTATATTATTATATTTGACTTATATACGGTCACTTGTTACTGGCGGCAGCTACACATGTGGTGTTGTGTATTCGCTGTTCAAAAGCAGCAGCCGGCAACACCACATGCCGTTGGCAAATTCGTATTTCTGGGTGATGGGACGGACAATGCTTAGCCGTAGGGTTTGTAACGAAGGTACTTCGTTACAGCATGTTTGCTGGATTTGGATAACTACGAAACGTGATAATTCTTGATCTTAGACAAGAGCGAATGCAGCTCTGCTTTATAAATCTATCCACTTTCTTAACAAGAATAAATTGGACATTTGTACAAGTATTTAATTAAGTTGGTTTTTTGGAAAGCCTATCGGCTCGCTGATTGTTCGTGACTCTTTCCTTTGTAAGGCCTGGTACTACAAGCGAATACGTTGCGATTTTCTGTTGAAAAAAAACAACCCATAAAAATTAAAATTTTTCTTGTAAATTCTCTAATCGGGGATACACACAAACACACACTGCGTGCTCGTTTTGTGGCAAAATCATCCACCAAATGCCGCAGCGGCAGCGAACACTTTCTTAACAAGAATAAATTGGACATTTGTACAAGTATTTAATTAAGTTGGTTTTTTGGAAAGCCTATCGGCTCGCTGATTGTTCGTGACTCTTTCCTTTGTAAGGCCTGGTACTACAAGCGAATACGTTGCGATTTTCTGTTGAAAAAAAACAACCCATAAAAATTAAAATTTTTCTTGTAAATTCTCTAATCGGGGATACACACAAACACACACTGCGTGCTCGTTTTGTGGCAAAATCATCCACCAAATGCCGCAGCGGCAGCGAACAGCGCTGCTCACAAAGCACAGAGCTCAGACTTTGCCGTGATCTTCTGCGATATAGCGATATTTAAAAATTGTCCGATCGCTTCAAATTTTTACAAAAAGTGTTTTCCATCGAAGACACACATGTGTACAAAATTTAAAGAAAATCGGGTAAATTTTGTAAAATATTTGTATGGGAGCCCTCGACCCCATACATTATATAGAAAGTTTTGTCATGGGAGATATACAGGTGTGCAAAATTTCAATAAAATCGGGCTGTAGGAAAAGGGTTAAAAATTGATCACAAGATTTGGCCAGCCAGCCAGCCAGCCACGGGCAAGTGAAGTTAATATAGAGAATTAAAAAAAAAAACGCAGGTTTCTTTTATGGGTACCCATAATAATTTTCAATGTCCGGGCTATTCTCGTGTCGACTGTTTGGTTCCGCATCGAGGGGTTGTAGAGATTATTATTAGAGATGATATCTGTTTTAGTGTTCCAAAATTTAATGTTCCGAACTGTAATCCCTTGTTCAATACGATATGGATTGAAATTATAATTGCAAAGCATTCAATATTTATTTGTTCCCTTTATCGTAGTCCTAATTTGTCACCTGATGACACTATTATTGAATTTGATTATTTATCGGAAACTATTGGCAAGATTTACCAATCCTCACCAACTTCAGAATTGGTAGTCTTGGGCGATTTTAATGTCCACAATGATTCTTGGTTGACATATTCGAATGGTATAGATCAATCAGGTGAATCCGCTGAACTATGTATTTTCAAATATCAATCTTCTAACCCAACTCGTCGATAAGCCAACTAGATATCCCGATACAACTGGTCAATCACCTCACCTATTAGATTTATTTCTAACTTCTATCTTTATATATATATATAATTCTACTGTACGTGTGTATGTCACTGAACTCCTCCTAAACGGCTGGACCGATTTGAATAAATTTTTTTGTATGCGTTTGAGTGACGCCCTGGATGGTTTAGATTCACAAATCAGCCCGGCAGATGGCGCTGGTATCGTTTTTTTTTTTTGAAAATTCTTATTTATGGAACGATTTGGCTCAAATTCACACCATATGATATTTAAATAAAAAGAAAGTCGTTGACAAAATTTGGACCCGATAGGTGGCGCTGGGATGGGAAATGTAGTTTTCCCTGTATATGATCTTCATATAAAGAATATTCGAACAAGTGTAAATTTTTGGCCTGTATAAGTGTCGATTCTATAGTTTTCTGGATTGGTGAGTTGGTTAGTTAGTAGGGTGTAAGTGGGCGTGGCGTCAGTGGGCGAGGGTCAGTGGGATGAGGCAGCCGGGAAACGCGGGTGTAAGTGGGCGTGGCGTCAGTGGGCGGGTGGTCAGACGGCGGGAGGTCAGTGGGATGGGACAGCCGGAAAAAGCCGAGTATTTCTGCTAATACTGATGTGACAAATACTGTGACGCGATATCGCAAAACAAATAGCTTTTCACAAGTTCACAAAACGATCACAAACAAATTTATTGAAAATGGTACAGGACAACGTCTGTCGGGTCAGCTAGTGTCAGATAAATATTCAATTAATTTATCTGCTCCATTAGGTCTTTCCGACCACGCTCTGGTATTAGCCAAATTTTCAATAGCCCCAGCCCTTGTAGAGCCAACAAGTAATAGGCTACTCTGGCACTTCAAAAATGCTAACTGGGAGCTCCTGAATCAATTTTATAGCTCATTTGATTGTTCAACCTGATTTTCCAACAATAATGCTGATGAAGCATCTCAACTGATCACGTCAACCATTCTGCTAGGAATGAAACATTTCATTCCTTCCTCCTTTAAGAAAAGCAATATTCGTAAGAATAAGTGGTTGATTGATGCAGGTCAGCAGTCGCGAGTAAAAAAACAGCCCATTTGGACTACGTTCATTGCCCATCCGTAGAAAATCTTGTTAAGTTTAGAATAGCCAGAAACAGAGCTAACGCTATAATTAACAGGTACAAAATAATAAATGACCAAAAGATTCGAGATAGCATGCGGAAAATTTTAGATTCAGATTTAAACATTACAAGCTTTTGGTCGTTTGCATCCATGGTTAAAAGAAACTTTGCATTGAAAATCTAGGCGAATCAAGCGTTGTGTCCTTGATGGATATTTCTACGGCTTTTGATAGAGTTTGGCATATTTGTCTTAATAAGATATAATATTGTTAAGATTCGTGCGCTCAACGTACACAACTCTCACATTACATGGATTGAGGATTATTTATGGAACCACAAAATAAAAGTTGTATTGAATGGTTTTTCCTCATCTTCGCATGGGATCAATGCTGGCGTTCCTCAAGGGTCATCCTTATCGCCTACACTATTCTTAATATATATCAATGACCTGTTGTCTTCTACAACCTGTGATATCCACTCATTTGCTGATGATACGACGTTATCGGCTTCTATGGAGTTTGTTAGTCAAAAAGAATCCAATTCTCGCTTGATTGGCTCGCGTGAATTAATGAATTCGGCAATTCTGTCAAACATTCAAGTCATTCTTTATTGGGGCAGATCTAATAGGGTGGAATTTAACCCAAATAAATTCCAGACTTGTCTTTTTTCTCTAAAGACAATTCAACATTACGTACCACCAGTAATTAATGGTGCTACTATAGCGTGATCAGTTTCACTTAAGATGTGAGGTTTGAAAGTTTCAAGTGAACTTTCCTGGAAGGAACATATTTATGAAATCTCAAAAAGAGCGAGCAAATGCTTGGGCTTCATAAGACGTTGTAACTTTTACTTCACCCCCTCTGAAGTATTAAGATTATAAAAATCTTATGTATATTTGGCTATGTGCATAGGCGAAATGTATGAGCTTTAACTGTTTTCTACAAATTTTACAACGGTAGATGTTCTTCAGAAACCCGTTCTCTATTCCCAGGTCCTTTTGTCAGCAACGTTAACACTCGTTTCAGGTCTAATCAACATAGATTTGCCTTAAAACCGTTCTCATGTAGAACCCAACACTTCAAGTCGTCCTTTTATCCGAGAGTTACTTCGATGTGGAATCAGTTAGTGGACTCCGTTTTTCCTGAATCTTTTAATCTACATGCCTTTAAAATAGCCGTCAACAACTTCCTGAAGGACGACAGTAGAGGTCATTAGAAGATTTTAATAATTAATTTAAAAAAAAAAGTGATTGTGTTATTTATTTTATTTAGAAAATTTGTAATATTTTCTTGGTCAAGTTTTTTTGTAGTTTTCCCTGACCATGATTCATTAATAAAAGTATTTGGACTCGCGTCGTTTTAGTTTTGTGTTCGTTTTTCGTATTGCTTTTTCAATGAATCAGAGATAATTCCGAGAAAATAAATTGAAAACGGCTACAAAAGTGAGGAATGTAATATGTTGTAATTCTCATTCCTTCGAATTTTAATTTTTAATTTTAATAAAGGGCATAGCCCAACTTATTGCCGTGACAAGTCATTCAGGGACTTATCACTGGGCAATGAGTCTATATATATATAAAAAAACTTTAGCTAACGCTTGATTTACATTTGTGGCGTGCGAGAAAAAATGAGCAGGACGGCTGTTAAATTGAAATTGTAGTTAGCCAGACGAGAAAAGTAGTATATTTTTCATTGTTACCATAATGCTGTAGATAACATTTCCCATGTTACTATAAAATAACTATAACATTCGCGTAGTGTCAATCTCTTCTGGCTATAGTCTAAATTCTCCATAGGTCAACGTGGTTACACTGTTCTTCTCACTGCTTGTAATTATTAAATAAGTCGGCCGCCGGGCGAGCAAGTGATGGCATACCATATGATTAACTAGCCAATTTTAAATTAGAATACACAAATCTTCGTTCAACACTTAAGCTTCATTGTACATATCTGGCGTGTAATCAATGTTTGGATTTTGGTTTGCGTATTTAATTCGGTGGAATATGTCTTTAGTCATGTTGTTCTTGTATTTCCCAGAAAGCCGTTGATTATGTTGGATAACATATCAGCTGTATTTTATTTGAATTCAAATTGAGAATTACAACAACAATTGCACTGTCGAATTCCTTCTTTGGAATTTGAAAACCTGCTGTTTGGCTGGTTTTGGCTAGTTTTGACATTCGAACTCGTATTCGGATTCCAAATAAAATACAACTATCGTCAATAAAAGCCGTATTTTATTTGCCGAGGAACAACAACAATTGCACTGTCGAATTCCTTCTTTGGAATTGTGCTGTTTGGCTGGTTTTGGCTGGTTTTGACATTCGAATTCCGAACTCGCTCGGCAAATAAAATGCAGCTAAAATTGCGAACATTTGACGAATGTTATTCGGCGTGGATGCAAATGCTGCATCTGCAAGTGTCAGATCCCAAATATTGTCGTCTTCCTGTAATTGCAACTCGCGACATTCATCTTGATATGTATTGAACACTTATCCATTGACATTGAAAATTCTAAAGACGTTGGCCCTGGGATATTCACCAAAAACAAACACAAAAAGAAACATTCACTTTGTTTTGGATGTACTGTGTAAAGTCGTACCAATGCCTTGGCTGCTAATATACCTGCAATTGTTAGATGTGGTTCGCCTTGTGTACGTGGGTCCCATTTTTTACCTGACTTGTTCCATGTAACGTGGAACGTCGGTATATAATAACGTTTTTGCGAATTGTCCGGAAACATTCTTGGTCAAATAATCGCTCTCGAATTTCTGCCGAAATTATTTGATTAACTACTTCTGGGCGGATTTTAACATCGCCAATGTATCAATATATGAGCATGAGACAAAACTCGCTTTTGCCATTCAGCAACGTGTGTTACGGAAAATCGAATTTAAGCTTGAACATACGTGCAGTAATATCATGACGATGCATTGGTTGTTATCCTGGCAATAGACAAGTTTGTACTTTCTCCCATTTTGGATTACATGTAAATATAATGAACATATCTGCCCGACCGTAATAGCGTATGTAAGTCATCGCATCTGCATGTGCCGTGAAATGCCGATGTAGCTTGAAGGTAGAATAAATGCATCACCGATGTAGATATCTAAATGTTCATCGACGTTTCCGATAATAGCATCTCAATGTTTGAATGTGGTATTTTCTCTAGATGCGTAAGACAGATGTCAATAGATTTGTTCACACCTTCATCTATTGAAAGCATACACCACTTAAAAATGAATAACGATTCTTTTTTCCTATTTTTTAAAATCACATTAAAAAATATTGAAGGGGGTAGGGGAGTAAAAATGTATAGTTGTATGTATTTTTAAATGAGAAATCTCAAAAAAAAAAAAATTTTTGTTGAAAAAATAAAAACAATTTTTTTAATCTCTACAACAGCGCCACATATCGGATGAAAAACTATCCTAACTTTTAAGTCTGAATTAACCATGTACATTCACAAAATTCATTGAAATCGGTTAGACGTTTCCGAAGATTAACGTGTATGAACATCGTGACACGTGATTTTTATATATTAAGATGTATCTCCGATTAAAAATTTGTAATCGGACCCCAGGGCCTAGGTGCTCCCATATGGTTTTTTATATAAAGCATCCCGATTTTATTCATTCATTGTGTAACCCCAATTAGAGAATTTACACGAAAAATTTTTATATTTTTGAGTTGTTTTTTATTTTTAATATTTTTAAATTTTTTTTGTCCGTTCATTGAGTATAATTTTCTCAGCTTCCCATCTACACATTTTTTTAATTAATACGAAAACTAAAAGGTCTAAAATTTGTAATTTGTGGATGTAACATCATTAATATCAGAACTTTCAGTACATTTTCGATATAACTTTTCTTAATTTCGTCAATTAATTATTGATTATAACTATAGTTTTAAAAATTAACGCGGATAATTTGGATAGGCATTTTGAAACCAGTCACAATCTCTTTTAATATTCCTAAAGTTGTGATGTTTTTTATATCATACGTCTACTAAATAAAAGTCTGGAATAACGCATTTAATACGCGTGTTTTCATAGCAGTCTCGTGATCATGGAACAATTCAAAACAAACACTGTTCTCTCAGATATTAAAAGAGAGTAAGAACCTAGGAAGAAAAATAAAGGAAAGACGTAATATTCTCTACTGATCAATAGATTTCGCAAAGTGATGTGTATGAGCTGGCCCAAAACCGGGCGAAAAATTAAATTTTAAATTTGACCAACGATTTGTTAAAGAGAAAGTCTTTATGTGCTTATTGCTCTATGCCCTTGCACTGCGGCCATGGAACAAAAAAAAATCTCTCCATCGGTCACGTTTTCGATGCCATCCATCTACACAACTAAGAGATCAAATGCTTTCTGCTGGACACCAAGTCTCGAATCCATGTGTAGGTAAGTACTGGTGTGACAAATGTTGTATTCACCAGCAGCTTGGATGACATGGTTTAATCCCTAGATATGAAGAGTCTTGACAGACTAAGGTAGGGGTAGCGGTATATATACAGTAGAAATTGGTTATAACGATGTCGTATGGACCTTAGAGTTAGAGTGTGGGAGTGATCATGGGAATGAAAGTCATGTCCAGCGAAACATGTAGGTTTTCAGTGATAGGGAAAGAGAAAACTTGATTCCACCGAGAATCCACCGAAAGTCAACTACGAAAGATTTCTTTCGGTGCAAGCATAAACGTCTATACGGCAAAACAACAACAAATTGACAAACATACACACAAGCACCCAAAAATGCTTCGCTAAGTGTAGCCACAACGTAAATTGGCATGACTTTCATTCCCGTGCCTGTGTAGCCACGCTCTTAGAATTTCATCGTTATAACCGGTACATCTTTATATCCAGCACAATAAAAAAAAGCATGAAACGGTCAAGCGTTGCCACTGCTGTCAGTGCTTCCTTTACAGATGGAACGTGCACTTCTTAGGCCTCCTCTTCTTCACTCGAATTACCGTCGTCTTTGTTATCAGCATTATTTATTTGAATAATAATAATAATATTTGGCGCGACAGACCATTGCGGTCCAAGGCCTAGCTTCTCGGGACCATTTGTGTTGCGCATTTATATTTTTAAGACACAAATGGAAGGGACCTACAATTTAAGGCCGCCTCCGAACGGCGAATGTAGAAGCTCTCCGCGACAAGTTATTACTCTCGGAACGTTTGTCACCCATTAGAGAGAGGTGGGACAGCGTGAAAAATACTTTTGGTGTTACTGGGATTCGAACCACGAACCTCCTGCTCAATAGCCACGATCATTTCCCCTGAGCCACGACGGAATTTCTTCATCGTTTTCGAATTCATTCTGACTCCTGTTATAGAAACTATCTCGTCGATAGCAGTTATATATAGTGGACCTTGACAGTTCATACCATGTCTTAGCTATCATTAAGATGGCGTCAAGAACTGTAAACGTTTGACCATAGTCTATAGCCGTGCGACAAAAAATGTTAAATTAAAGTTGTGGTTAGTCAGAAGAGATTGACACTACGAGAATGTTATAGTTATTTTATATCTGCAGCGAAATATTATCTATAGAAAAATGTAACTTAAGTAAAGTTACTTTAAAAAACGTAGTTTTACGGATTGACTTTTAAATTAACAGATATTCGCTCTGTTTAGTCAATCCTACCGACTGCGCCAAAAATGTAACTTGCTTGAAGTTATACTAAAAATATTTAGTTTTAATTACGGCCAACTTGCCAGAATGAGACTTAGAATAAAAAACGCACAAAAACTTTTACAGCAGTGAAAAGTTGTGACTTTATTATCTGATGGTTGAACTAAATCTAAAGTAAATCTGATCTTACAATTCTAATTTATAGAGAAACCTCGGTTGCCAAAGAATCATGCGTATTGCATAAGCCAAGATACAAAGCGCGTGTAGACTATTTAGTTATAAATAGATTTAAATGAACGAGTGGTCCAGCTACGATTCTGGCCACCTGAATAAACAAACGATTCTGCATCCGGAGCACTATGCAAGACTACGCGAGAAATTAATTAGGGTTTTATTCAACAAAGTGTAATATTGTCCATACGCAACGTGTATGCGCAGCTGTAGTCATAAACTTTGGAATGTTAATAGATCATAAATTAAGTATAAAGCACGCAGCTGCAGAGTCATACGCTTTGGAATGTTAATAGATCATAAATTAAATATAAAGCACGCAGCTCCAGAGTCATATGCTTTGGGGATGTTAATTGATTTTATGCATTAGAATATGTTTTTAGATGTTTGGGGATTTGTGGGTATGTCACTATAGCATTATAGTATCATTGAAAAATATACTACTTCTCTCTTCCGGCTAAACGCAATTTCTATTTAACAGCCGTCCTGCTCATTTTTTCTCACACGGCACAAATGTAAATCAAGCATAATCTTATAAATCTTTTTGTAACTCATTATGATTCAGTATTTCTAAAATCTGCAATTTCCTAAACTGAGTTTTAAGAGATTTAATAATGCCTTGGTCCATATATTGCAGAGCAGATGTGCTATTCGCGGGCTGAAAGACGAGTTTGATAGCTTTAAGGGATTGGATGTGCAGATGTGCCGCGCAGTTATCAACCAAAAGTAATTTTTTTGTTTTTTTTTTTAAACTGTCAAATTCTCGCAAGACTTTTTCAAAAATAATAGAGGTCATTCACGCCCTTTTATTCTTTTCATACCAAACAGATAGGTTTGTTACGTTTTTAAAACAGCGTGGAGTTTTAGATTTGTCAATAACCAAAAGCTTTTTTTTCTGTTCCCGTCAAATTAGCAGATACTAAGCTTGTTAAATGATCCTTAGACATTTTTCCGCACCCATGCATTTTTCTCCTCTTAATTTAAAAGACTTGTCCGGGTTCATTTTGTAAAGGAATCGTCATCTTCAAATCCCTCCCGAAGCTTGGGGAATACTGAGGTCAACCAATCTTCGCAAATAACTTGTGACACGCCAGCAACTACTCCGCTTATTTTTGCAAAAACTATATTATGGTGCACCCAAAAACTTTGTATCCAACTCATAGAACTAACGAAGTCTTTTAACCCCGATGCCGTTTGCCTTTTGCTGAAGTATTGGGCCACTTATTGGAACTTTCATACTTCTCTTGTCCTTAAACCAATTTAATAAGGCATTTTCAATATCTACGACCTTTCGGGCCCTTTTTGATTTACTGGAACTCACCTTAAATTGTTATTTTATTTTTTGTTTATTTTTTAGAAATGTTGAAACAGTTGGTTGGGATATTCCAAATTCTTTATACATATCAGTGATTCTTACACCCCTTTCAACTCTTGAAATAATGTCATATTTTTGGGCAATGGAGAATGATTTTCGTTTATTTATTGTCACCATCTTGGAGAGTAGTTCCCCCACGCAGCAGTTACAATGTCTTCACACAGTTCTTCTTTGGCTATGTTTCAACAGATCCGAGTGCAAGCGAAAGTCAATACGTACATACATGATGCAGATACATATTTAGGTGGCAAGGTGTGATAAAACCAAACTAAAGGACAGACACTCACTCGGTTTATTGTGCTCGTTTCCAGTGAAGTTAATTATGCACATCTCTTCGTCACGGTTAGATAACGAAAGAGTTGATCTAGTTTTAACGATCTTCTTCGAGTATTGTTTCTTCTTCTCAAAACGTTTATCCTAAGTGTGCAAAAAAAACGGACAGATACAAAGGTAATATATAGTTGTTTCCTCTTCCTCCAGGCAACACTTACATATTGGATCCAATATAAAGGGTCGATTGTAATAGACTTTCATGGACTAGTGTCAAATGCAACGAAATGCTTGCCCATGTTTGCCAAATTACAACAAATGATTATAAT
Organism: Nephrocerus scutellatus; assembly: GCA_947095585.1. NCBI lineage: Eukaryota > Metazoa > Arthropoda > Insecta > Diptera > Pipunculidae > Nephrocerus > Nephrocerus scutellatus. The sequence continues at coordinate 49,954,554 of OX352764.1, forward strand.
GAAATTTTGGGTGCATAAGCATTTGTCTCTGTTTTTCGTATCTCAAAGGTAAATCTCAAATTTACACATGTAAAGAGCGACCTGAATCACTCGTGCCAATGCGCTAGAAAATGAACGAAAACTTAACGAATCGGAGCTGAACTCTATCGCACAATACACTTTCTGTGTATTGGCAAATTAGCCCATGCGTGCTCATGCTGGCCCATGTCCATTATAATTCTTGCTTAAGTCGCAACTTGAACATATGACTTCGAATCGGGTTATAACCCGTAAGTAGACCGACCATGCTTTGACAGTTCCTTTTACGAATGCGCCCAACACTACTTTTAAGTCTAAAAGGAACTGGGCTGTGTTTTGGTTCGGCCTATCCACAAAGTGATTGGAAGTTCTACATGTGTTTATGAGATCCACAAATTTTCGAATACCAATAGTTAAGCTTGTCTGACCATTGAATAGAACAATTTAGACAGAAAATCATCTTTTTTTTAATTTAAAGAAAACGAAACGAAAAAACAGTAGTCATAGATAGAAAAAAAAACAAATAAGACATTGAAACAGTTAAAACCAACAAAACAAAAAAATTACTTGAAACATGAGAGCGATGATTATCGGAATTATGTTTCGTTTATTAATTTTGTTGTATAATTTTTTAATTTGTCTACATGCTGCCGAAGATTGTTTATAAATTTTACTACTAAATATTTACTAACTTTTATTTTCGTTCAGCGGATGCATAGAAAATTGCTTGTTTTTATTTCGCTTAAAAAAATGGGCGATTCCGCAGTATAGCGCCAATAAGTGCAGCTCCTCCAGACCACCCGCCCACAACCACGCCTAACCACGAATCCATATTAACCGTTGCTCGACCACCCACCCGTAGGGTCTCGAAGTTTTGAGTTTTTTTTCGGCAAAATGAGTATTTCAGTTGGGTTGGAAATAGTAGGGGGTAGTGTTTGGTATAAAATTTATGGTAATTTAAGTCCCGACAGTATCAAATGAAAGGTAAGTAACAGGCCTACACATCCGATTTGGAGTTCATGGCACACGGGCAAGGGTAATCCAATTCCTTATTCTATGGGCCGGTTATTTACCTTCCATTTCAGTGCTATACTGCAGCAATGTATGTATACAGCGGAGCCATTTGATCTTCTGAATTGAAGCCCTATTTAATTAGAGGTTATGGTTCGTACTAAACCACGAGTTTGTTGAAATACTGCCCACATCAAATCAAACGAAACAATTTTGTTTTGTCTTTAATGGTGTGGGTTAACAACAGTCGTTTTTGTTTTGTTTGTTTCTGTTTTATTCAGTGTGGACTTGGCCTAGACCGTTATATCAGAGTCATGGATCACTTCCAGTCCATCCTCGTATAGGAGACCGTAATAGATTTTGAATGAGCTTAATAGTGTTCCGTAAATTGGCTTATAACTTTGTTCACGGTCAACCTAGAAAGTCGGGTTAGCGGACGGCACGTAAAATGGGGCTGCAGATAAATGAGCAAAAGAAAGATATACATGATGGTCGTCTGCGAGCAGAACATCCGACAATGGGCTTTTACTTAGGATACTGAAGCGCGAATTAGAATTAGTGTAATCCTTTAACTATCTTGGAACAATAGTAGCAACCAATAACAGCATGGAACCAGACATAAGCGCGCGGTTGCTTAAAGCTAACCTTCTTAATCCAATCCTCTTCGCCAAGTTCGAGGAAATTCTTACAAAGAATTGTTGGTCCCATATGTGAGGAAGGACCATACCGGAGACTGTAATGATGAGATCTACGGCTGTTATCGATATTTCCGACATCGTGAAGAGAATTAAGCTCGGCAGAAGCCAAATATGATGATGATAAATCCGGCCGCTACATTTGTGGTGAATTGCAGACTTAAAACTTTGGTATAAAATTTATGGTAATTTAAGTCCCGACAGTATCAAATGAAAGGTAAGTAACAGGCCTACACATCCGATTTGGAGTTCATGGCACACGGGCAAGGGTAATCCAATTCCTTATTCTATGGGCCGGTTATTTACCTTCCATTTCAGTGCTATACTGCAGCAATGTATGTATACAGCGGAGCCATTTGATCTTCTGAATTGAAGCCCTATTTAATTAGAGGTTATGGTTCGTACTAAACCACGAGTTTGTTGAAATACTGCCCACATCAAATCAAACGAAACAATTTTGTTTTGTCTTTAATGGTGTGGGTTAACAACAGTCGTTTTTGTTTTGTTTGTTTCTGTTTTATTCAGTGTGGACTTGGCCTAGACCGTTATATCAGAGTCATGGATCACTTCCAGTCCATCCTCGTATAGGAGACCGTAATAGATTTTGAATGAGCTTAATAGTGTTCCGTAAATTGGCTTATAACTTTGTTCACGGTCAACCTAGAAAGTCGGGTTAGCGGACGGCACGTAAAATGGGGCTGCAGATAAATGAGCAAAAGAAAGATATACATGATGGTCGTCTGCGAGCAGAACATCCGACAATGGGCTTTTACTTAGGATACTGAAGCGCGAATTAGAATTAGTGTAATCCTTTAACTATCTTGGAACAATAGTAGCAACCAATAACAGCATGGAACCAGACATAAGCGCGCGGTTGCTTAAAGCTAACCTTCTTAATCCAATCCTCTTCGCCAAGTTCGAGGAAATTCTTACAAAGAATTGTTGGTCCCATATGTGAGGAAGGACCATACCGGAGACTGTAATGATGAGATCTACGGCTGTTATCGATATTTCCGACATCGTGAAGAGAATTAAGCTCGGCAGAAGCCAAATATGATGATGATAAATCCGGCCGCTACATTTGTGGTGAATTGCAGACTTAAAACTATCCAGAAAGAACTGAATTGAGCGGTGTAAGAGATAGTGTGTAAAATAGTTTTACATTAATAATTTAATAAAAGCAGTTAGTTAAAGCAAGCAATGTTGTTTTCCCTTATGAAGTGATTGTATATATGTACATATATCATATAACATAGATTATTGAAAATGTTTTTGGCAAACAAAATTTATGTTATGGTCGTGTTTTGTTTTCATTTACTTGAGATATGAATATTTAACAAAAAAAAACAATTTTAATTATTAAATAGTTTTCAATATATAATCTTAATTCTATTTACATAAAGTAATAATTTTAATTATAAAATAATAAAAATAATTGTAAAAGTGGTCAAGAAGCTTTTGTCACTTAGAACCTAGCAAATCATTTTACATAATTTAATAATATACTTTTTTATTTAAATATCCAACTCTTGTAAATTTTTACATATTATGTATAAAATAAATGGTAAATTAATTAAAATGTATTTTTAGTGATGACATATTTTTCATTTTCTACAGGATTTAGCTGTAATAATTACATTATTTAGCTGACAATATTTACTACGTATTAATTTCAAGAATTACAATATTATATCTTGGTTGTGTATATGCCAAATAATATGTAAATTATGCTCTTTTTATCAAGCAGAGAATAGATGTATTTTTAAATATGCAATTTCTTTTTTATTTTCATGTATCTGTTACCGTGTTTTCTTTTTTTTTTGTTAAATATACTGTTTTATAAATGGCACGACATTTTTGAAATAAGTAAATCTTATTATGATAATGCTATTGCAATTTTATTCTTGAACTATTATATTTTAATGGTAATTATTATTAATTTATAGTATTATGCTCCGTTATTCTACGATTTTGATCTAAGTCTTTAAAGTTGAATAGTGCATCAGAAGATTATTCCTATTTTATTAATTCAGAAATTATATTTCTGCTTTTAAGTATGGCGGTTTTTTATTTTGTCAACTACTCGCCATGTTTTATGAGCTGTGCCGTAAACCGTATGTCTTAAATACATACTTTTATAAATAAATAAATGAAGTCTTTAAAAGATTTTAAAAATTATTAATCACTTGGGATTACTATTTGATAACGATGATGACGATGAAGTTGATGCGGTAGGAGACAAAGTATCCGTTCCGATGTCTGCAGTTGTTACATTTTGTTGTTGACAGTTATTAAGTGTGCTTCCAGTAGAGCCAACCAGATTACCATTGTTCGTATTAGCGCTAACACCGATTTCACTGTTTGTCTGCCCATCTGGAGAAACGGACGAGGAAACCGAGTAGTCAAGTTTGTAAATGGCACCACGTGTAACATCGTCCATTGACACTTCCTGACAATCACGGCCACTATGTGATTGTGAACCACAATTGTAACATGACAACGGCTTATTGACACCAACAATCAATGAAGTGTAAGGAGAGGCGGCTAGAAGTGAAGAACTTGGTGGTGGATTCGTTTGAACTTGGGGCGGCGGCTGTTGTGGCAGCGGCGGTACACTTGTTGAAGGAGGCACAGACGTCGATGGCGATGAGCGAACGGATATGGAGGCTGGTGGTGCTCCTCCCGATAGAAATGCTATTCCTGCAGGATGGTAAGGATAAATGAGCTCTCCATTCGGAGGAATTTGAAATCCAGGCATTCTAAACGTGCCTGGTGGCGGGGGAGCTATGCCAGGATTATGTGGAATTATTGGCGGTCGTGTCGTCGTGGCTAAATGTTGAGCGTGATAGGGATATGTAGCGCTGTATTGTGGCGGTTGTGACTGTAGTATAACCGAATTCGATGTAATTACATTATTTAAAACGCCAGCGCTATTTACTGATGATGGAGATGTTATTAAAACTGAGTTTGTCCCTAGATTATTGTTACTGGATACACCAATATTCGACCCTGCTCCACCTCCGCTGGAGTTATTGTTTGTTATTGAAGTTTGTATAATATTAGGCCCCCCGGCAATTATAATATCACTGCCAATATAATGTTGCTGAGGACTAGTAGCTGAAGGAGCATAGATAAGTGCAGTAGCCCCACTATTGTTACCACCAACACTAACGGGAAGAAGCTTATCCGGTCGACCGTTCGTTCGGGACATATTGAGTTGCTTATTGTAACTAAGTTGCTGCTGTTGCTTGTGTTGCTGATCGCTTACACGAATACCCACTTGACCCGAATTATTTGTTAACAATGTTGGCGTCTCTGGTGGAGATATTTCACCAGATGATCCGATCGAACTTCCAGAATCACTCCCTCCACTTTTGTGTCTATTAATGCCAATTATACTGTTTTCAATAGATGGATGTCCCTCAACTAATGACATGTTTTGTAAAGTATATGTCAGCCCTGAGTTAACTGCGAAGTTTCCAGCTGACAAAGTTTGGAAATGTTGCTGCTGTTGATGTTGTTGTTGTTGTTGTTGCTGTTGATGGTGTTGATGCTGATTATTATGTTGTTGAAAATAATTTCCAGACTTTGATATCCGGAGATGATTTCCTGGTCTAGCGTATCCGTTTCGAATCAAAGCTTGCAACTGCGTCATTGAACCATCATTGCTGATAACAACCTTAAAAAAAAATTACCTTTAACCTTTTTCCAAAAATTGGTAAAACAACATATTTTTATGCAAGAATTTTTGTTATGAGGTCACCTAATTTTTTCGGCGTCCGATAACAACATAGGTAAAACGACAATTATTGAAAATTATATAATTCAATTACCGTATTCAAAAGCCGAATGGAAATGGCGTTCAAAAATACACATGTAACGAAACAATGTAGGCAAACAAATCACAAATTTATGTTCGATTTGACGAGAAATATTGAACTAAAGAAGAAATTAATGGTTAACAGACCTTCAAATTGGCTTGAATATATCGCAAAAAATCATCAAAAAGTAAAACTTGAATTTTCAGACGCATTTATCGTTAAGGTTTTCGTGTTTATCGTGATATCGTTAAACCAAAACATTCATGGCATAGCAATACAACATCTCAATACCCTTAAATAAATACCAAATATCAAATCAGTTTAAAACCCGCCTTTATTAAAAGATGATAAATTACTGATTGATTTAATATCTAAGAAGGTCTACAGACAACACAATGCTGCTTAGTAAAAAGGCACTCAAACATTCAAGAAATGTGAGTTTTATTAGCAAAGTAGAGCACATACGTTTTTGGCAGATTACAAAAAATCGAGGCATGGAAGTCAAGGTCCATTTTTAAATGGAACAGTTTAAAGATTATTTGACTAAAACTAGCGTTCAGTTACGTATAGTTCACTCTTTTAGGTCGTCAAAAAATGGATGGTTCAGCGGGAAGAAGAAGCTTAACGGATTTTAATAAACAGGATACCGCACAGGATATTTAGGCCTGTTTTTACAAAAAACCAAATTAAACTTAGCACAACTGAGCTTTTCGATTTTTTTTTCAAAAAAATTGAGTTAAACTTGGTTTTCATGAATTCATGAGAAGACGGGCATTTTACTGTTTTGCGAAAATATTTGAGATTTAGGAAATGTAATTATAGTGCCTGTGGGCGCCGTGGCTCAGTAGATAAGAGTATGGACTTCTAAGCAGGAGGTTCGTGGTTCGAATCCCAATAACACCAAAAGTATTTTTCACGGTGTCCCACCTCTCGCGAAAGTCTGACAAACGTCCGAGAGTAATTACTTGTCACGGAAAGCAATTCGCCGTTCGGATCCGGCATTTAATCAAAAATATGCATGCTCAACACAAATGGTTGCGAGAAGCCAGGCCTTGGACCGCAATGGTCTGTCGCGCCGAATATTATTAATATTATTAATTATAGTGCCTCGATCAAAGGGAATTTAAAACTATTCCAAGTGGGGTTAGTATAATATTGAATATATATATATTGCACATGAAAAGGCATACCAATGATACCTAAGAAAATTAAACTGTGTTGAAAGCGAAACAAATAAAAAAAAACATTAAAGACTTAAAATAGAAAGACAGCTAAGAGATTCAATAATCAGATAAATTTGCATGAAGTACCGTAAGAAAACATTAAATTCATCAATAAGGAAAAAATTTTAGTAGAACAATTTTAATATAGCGTTACCTGAACAGCCTACTTTACCAAGTATATACATAGACGTATTAAAGAAAACCAACGCTTACAATTTTTGATAACAAACATACAGTTCAAACACATCAACGGCAACTATTTATACTTACATCTTCCAGGTTTTTCATATTTTGTGGTAAAATCATTTCATTTGGAAGCATCTGTTGATGCTGCTGGGACATCGGTGGAGGTGTGGTTTCAGCTGAAGGCCGTCTTACATTTCTTAAAGTAACTCCAGGTCTTTGTTGAACATTTCTAGCTTGATGTTGTTGTTGTTGTTGCAGAGAACTCCCAGAGCCTCTACTGGGACTGGCTGTACGGCTATTTGAAGGAGACGACTGTTGGCTTAGCATTGGTGAAGATGACTGGGTTGGATGCTGATAATAAAAACAAGATACAGTAGATTATCGATTATATGATCGCTGTTTCAGACGTAATTCTATGTTTATGCAGTACAAACAGTTTGTTCAAATAAATTATTATACTTATTTTTTACTTAATATATTCCCTTGATAAGATGAACTTGCCTTACAATAATTAGGTATTTTATATAAACGAAAATCTACTGTATAAGTATGTTTTTTACTAGAAATAAAAAAAAACAAAACAAACCTCAAGCGAAGCGGGCGTTGGTGGAGGATACGATTGTAAGTTTGGCCTTAAAGTCCAAGTTGCATTTGCATGGGCTGCTAGCGCAATTTCAGCAGGAATGGCTATATTTGAAGAAAGCATGTGTGGTATGCCATCAACAGTGATTTGATGTTGGATACCCCCATCTGTTGGAATCATCTGCAGAAAAAAAGCGGTACATTACTTTTGTATGGTGCATATTTAAAAACGTTGTCAGATGCTTAAATTACCTTTGTTATATGTGTTTGAGGAAAACCTATCGGTAAAGAACCTTGTGGTATTACTTGAATAGGAGCCTGCATTTGTTGATGTTGACCCGTAACATGCATGTGCATTGGTTGATGTTGCGTCATAAAATCCTGATGCGGTAGTGGTTGTCGCAAATCTTGCACCATTTGGGGTCCATGTACATGCTGGTCACTGACCAATTTATTTTCTTTTATTTTTTCAAATATCTCAGCACATTTCATATGCTGTTCAAAAGAAAATACTGGGTGATTAGCAGCCATCGTGTAGACAAGCAGCAACTCCTGTAATGTATCTGAATCGTTCATTTTAGCAAAGTCACGTTCGCCCCATCCGTCCAGAGTTTTAAAAATTTCAGATACATACGATCTATTACATGCTCGTATTAGGGCCAAGTACAAAGCCATTTTACGACGAATTTTCTTATCGGTCGGCTCACCCTTTTGACATGCTGCCATGTCCGATGTGAGATCCTGTGGGTTATTGACTCGCAATTCAATGCCACGTAACTCTTGTGAATCGCGGCGACCAAGTTCTTCTAGACAAGTACCTAAAAACCGTAACTCAAACGGAAGGCACATATTCAACAGGGCGCACATTGTGTCGATCCTTTTATAGCTCTCTAGTTCCTTAAACCATGAGATAACGTCCTTTTTACAAATCATTTCCAGAAATACATTGATTTTGAAATACACTGCAAAATTTTTCCCTATTTCATTGAAAAACAGAATTAAAACAATAACTTAAATTATATATTTTTACACCTTATCATCAAGTTGCGCAAATAATAAGCTAAGAAAACTACTTCTGACTAAAACATTTAATTAGTTTCAATTGCAAATTTAATAAAGAAGCCAAATTCTGAACTATCATATCATCTAATAACAACAGAATGATAGATTTATTTTACTATGCACAATTTCGTGCAAAGGAATCGTCGAGTGAAATAATAATTAAATAACTTAATGTTCCCGGCAGTTAATTCATATAATTATTTCATTATTACATTTGATATAAAGCCTAATTCAAAGACATAAAATACAATACATGAAAACAAAACTAGCTTGATAGTTCTGTTAGCTTTATCTTTTTACTGAAGAATCCAGTAAATTTATTTGATTTAAAGGTTAATTTAGCATATTTTTTTATATTCGATTTTTACAAAACAAAGTATTTGGAATATGTCATTTACCACAAAAGCACCGATTAAAAAATGTTTATATTTCTTTTTCCTTTGTTAACGTAATTTTTAGGAAGTATGTATTATGTTAAACCCTCGCCAAATGATGTCCACTTGTTCACCTTCATGAGAAGCGAAAAAGTTTTTCGCCCTTATCTAAACCAACACACGAACAAAACCAAAAACACCAAACTACTGTTCGCGCTAGCAATAGTCCCTTTTGATTTGGTTTTGTTGAGATTTTATTGTCTGATGCTCCTTTTCAATTTCTTGTACTTATAGTCGTATTAAACACTGTAAATTCGATTAGAATCCCACATTGATATCCTATTCGATTAGAATTGTCAAGAAATTTAAAATTAATCACAACTTTCCTAAAACAACTTTTTTATAAAATTTTGCTATAATACAGAACAACCGAACGAAAAAACATTTGAAAGGTCGACGAAAAAAGAAAAGTATTCATTGCACACATTACTTCAGTCTTCAGAGGCTGAAACTTGTCATGTTTAAATAATCTTCAATTTCTTACCGTAGCTACTTAAAATATTTTATACCTGATCTATTAGTATAAAACTTCATTTACACAAGGCATGGAAAGCAGAATTAAGCTTAGTACACATGGTCGACATATAAATGTCGTTTTTATTTAAATGTTTTTTTATATGTAGACAGATTGTAGTGTTTTTTTTTAAATCTGGCGTAGATTTATTTTTTTGGCTGCCAAGTTGTTCGTATTTTCTAAGAAACCAATCTACGGTAGATCGGATTTCCCCTCCAACAGATATTGATATTTTCGGAGATTTACTCTTCTTTTCATTAACTACAACAACCACACATGCAACAAAACAATGTAAACAAAAGATTCTTGGCTTTCTTGATTGTTTTTTTTTCTCGAGAAAAACGACATTAATAAGAATATAAGACTTAAAGACAGACTGTAAGTTTTAATCGACATACCTTAAATGTGACAGTTTGAACGCCTGACTGATTGACTGACACTTGAAACTGATCGCTATCAAAATTTTTTGCAGTTGTCTGTCAGTCAGCGGACATGTTTGTTTATGAATGATAATGTGTACAAATTCGTCAGTCCGCTGGAACGTGAAAGGACGTTAGGGACATAGATTTTTATAAGAATTTGTGTGCGCCTACAAAATTAACCGCTGTTTGTGGACATAACGAGCACGGAGACGTCATATGGGGAAAGAAAATTATAGATATCGCAAATTGGTGGAAATTATGAAAAATGCAAAGCAACGCCGGCGGGTCGCAAGAATGAGCAACAAACAAGCTTTTTGTTGGTTGTCCATTTTTCCTTTTAGAAAATTAGAGCTTGACTGTTGGTTTGACTGTCAAAACATCCTACTAATCGGACCGCAAGGCGCATCAGTCAACATTGATTTCAGTTATGCTTTACAGTCAGGTTCAATATTCTGTCAGCCTCTTATGTGGGTTGAGGCCAGCTAGAACTACGTTTCGACATTATAGGTATGTTCCCGTACTCAAAAATAGTAATAATTATTACGAATTTTACTCAAAAGCGTTGCCGTACTCGAAAAAATACCTAGTAAAAGAGAGAGTAAGTTCATTTCCCCTCCATGCGAATTTTGCTTATTTTTACTACAAAAATTTCTCTGAGTAACATGTGAACATTCTGTCAAAAACGAATCTATTGACAACAAACTTATGTCGAATCACTAATTTGCGCTAGCACGTTTTGTATGTGAATTTGTTTCGAAAGCAAGCAATCATATCGAGGTACTTCTGTGAAATTTAGTGCAGTATTTTTTCACATTTTCTACAAAGGAAAGCGACAGAACTAATTTAATTGTGAATTGGAATGGAATTTCGGGGGGGGGGGGGGGGGGGTCCCATACAAATATTTTACAAAAAGTACCCGATTTTCTTTAAATTTTATACACATGTGTATCTCCAATGAAAAACCCTTTTTGTAAAAATTCGGAAGTGATCGGTGGGCACCCATACAAATCTTATAAAAAAAATACCCGATTTTCTTCAAATTTTATATAAATTTTTCTCCGATGGACAACGCTTTTTGTACAATTTTTGAAGTGGCCCCAAGGCCGAGGGGCTTCCATATAAATTTTTAAAAATTAGTCCGATTTTCTTTAAATTTTGTAGACATGTGTATCTCCGATGGAAACACTTTTTGTAAAAATTTTGGAGTGGTCATGATAAGGGGGCTCCCTTTGCACTTTGTGTATCAATTAGAGAATTTACACGAAAAATTTCAATTTTATGGGTTTTTTTTTTTATTAATTTGATCGTAATATCGGCCACTATTTCAATGAAGTATTCTTCAACCGTGCGGGTTACATCCTATGATGTTGATGCTAGTTAAGAGATATAATTCATAAAGAATAAACAATCTGATTCCAACCATCTGCAACGCTTTCATTGTCGGCACGAAAATATAAAACATAGCAATCACAATCTGATGTACATTAACTCTTATCTCAGTTCTTACGCGACTGAAACTTTTTTTTATATATTCCGTAATCATACAGACTAGATACGGTTTCACAGTTTGAGTTTAAATCCAGTTTTAACTCGTGTCAGAGTTTAAATTCTAGATTATAGCAAAATGGTGTTTCTCAGTGCAAGTTTGAACGTCGAAGAGGGTTTAAACGCGGTTCAACTTAGTCGCTCAGAGTTGAGGGTTTAAACCGAGTTTTAGCATGAACATTCATTTATCTGTCAAGTTTGCAAACTATACCTTGTAAAATAAATTCTTATTTTATTGCATTTTATTAAAATTTCATTAATTTTGTCGCAAAATGAAAACGTTAAAAGCAATCGTAAAGACATGTCCAAAGTTAGAATCGTTATACCTGTATACACCAAACGCTTGCATTTTGCATATCCTTGCATATCCTAAATGATATATTTTTGCGCAAAAATTTACAAATTCTCCTGTAACGAATTGCTGCAAGTCCTTAAGAAAATCGGTCGCAACTTAAGTCATTTAACGATGATTAAGGCCAAAGGAAATCTAGAAATTGGAAAATTATCTCGATCCTCTAATGGATTTGGATTGTTATATGTTGGATACGCTGTCGTATATTTCCTGTAGTAATAAATTCGAACGAATGGAGGGATTGGAGAAGCTCAGTATTTCTATGAATAACAGTTCGCTTAAAACGTTTATTTGCACTTCGAATTCTTTAAAACAATTAGCCGTGGATACGGTTACATTAAATGATGAAGATGTGATTAGGTAAACCTTTGGATCAAATAAAACCCCATGGTGCCTGAATTAAATGAGGATTTTTTTTTTTTTTTTTGAAAAATTCCTCGCAGCCTCGCAATCGCTGTCTACCGTTAATGCCCCTGCAACAGCGGATGGTGGTTTATCCCCTGCTAACAAACGCAAAGCGGTTATTAAGGCAAAAAATAAATTTTCAATTACCGGTTCTTCTTCTATACCGGACGGTAACACGGTGCAATCGCTGGCTACCGGTAGGGCCCCTGCGGCTTTTAGAGGGAATCCTTCTACAAGCAGTGGCGGGGTTGTGGCACCTCATGGCCCTCCCGCCAGATGCATTAACAAAGGAGGTAAAGTCGTACCGACTACTTCACTTGGGAGTGCATCTTATAGTAATAGTTCGCGACAGCACGCTATAACAAGGTCGCTCTACAAGGACCGGCGTAATGCCAATCGGACACTGAAGGCCCTCAGAGCTATTCCGGAGACCAGCGGGACGCCGGGGCAAAAGGCCAAGCTTAAATGGGCCCAAGATTTTCTTGATAAGGATAGCAGGAAGACCAGCGGATACTCTACGTCGAAGCGACAGAGATCGGTGGAGGAGGCCATTCCGGTTTCAAAAAGACTCAAGGCACATAATGCAACTGCCACTAGTCACTCCACTATTACATCTCAGAGGTCTTTTAGCGACGTCCTAAAAGGCAGGATCGTTGTCGCGGTAATTGATCGTAGCGACATAGACGGATCCATCTCTCCTGATCGGTGGCAACAAATCAATGTCAAACTTTCTGGCAGTTTCGCAAGCTTTATGAAGGGTCGCACTGGACCTCCTCCTGCCACATACGATGGCGGTTGGCATCAAGGCCGGATAAAGCTAATAGCGTGCGAAGATTCGAGATCTTGTGGTCTCTTTAAACTGGCTGTTGGCAGTCTTGGGGAGGTTTGGCCTGGTGCCAAGCTCAAGGTTGTTGCAAAGGAGGATATCCCTAGCCGACCAGGAGCACGGACTTGGATTGCCATAGAACCCCCCACTGCTGATGGAATACTCGAAGTCTTACGGCTAAGCAATCCCTCCATTCCGACGCACGAGTGGAAGGTCACTAAGATAGAGGAACGTAGGGGCTACTACAGATCCGCGATAGTTGTGATCAACCAGGAATCCCTTGCTCCCCTGGCAATGACCAAAGGCGTGATTCGGTTTGGATGGAACCACATCACACTTCGGGTCTATAAGAAGGATGAGTTAGAAGCAGGTAAACCACCCCCTCATCCCTCGGACTCGGAGTTTCAAGTTCCTGAACCGGAAACATCCAGCACCTTCTCTACGATGGATGACGTTGTTCCCCAAGCTTCTGCTATCATGTCACAGTCTTCTGTCTCCATGATAGTTGACGATGTTCCCGGCACCTTCTCTACGATGGATGACGTTATTCCCCAAGCGTCTGCTATCCTGTCACAGTCTTCTGTCTCCATGATAGTTGACGATGTTCCCCAAGCTTCCCAATCCGTCACAGTCGGACTTGGAGTTGGAGGGCCTTCTATTCAGGGAATCTACCAATAAAGACGAGCTTCTCAACTCGCCTTCAGAGGGGGATGAGCTGGACAACACTGTAGTGGAGGTTTCTCTGCCCAAGTGTAGTAATAATGCTGCGGGTGGTACAGATTAATCTCCAGCACTCCAAAAAGGCTTCGGCCTGCCTTCTACTCCGTATTTGTAAAGACGGAGAAGATATAGTCCTGATACAAGAGCCTTGGGTTTTTAACAACCGAGTTTGTGGACTCAGGACTCCTAATTGGCAGACAAGGGTAAGCCTAGATCCTGCATAGTAGTGAAAAATAGTCTTAATGTATTCTTACTCCCTAATTTTTGGCGACCGTGATACCACCGCGGTGAAGCTGGAGACTGCCAAGGGTGCATATATGATGGCATCGGCATATCTGGCACACGACTGCGTGCAATCCCTACCAGATGTCAATCTGAAAAGAATTATCGAGGAAGCGAAATCCAAGAAAACCAGCTTAATATTCGGATGTGATGCTAACGCGCACCATTCGGTATGGGGCAGTACTGACATAAACGACAGAGGTGAGCTACTTTTTGAATATATCTTAAGTACTAACCTAGTTGTTTCCAATATAGGTAATGAACCAACATTCATTACCAAAAATAGACAAGGGGTCCTAGATATAACCCTTGTCTCCGACTCAATTCTCCTGAAAATTCTAAACTGGAAGGTTTAGGCTGAGCACTCTTTCTCAGATCACCGTTACATTTAGTTTAGTCTGGACGATGAACCCCCTTGCCAATCAGTATTCAGAAATTATCGCAAAACCGATTGGCTCAAGTATAGAGATACGTTTAGACGTCATCTTAACGATGGGACTAGTTATAGAGCGCTGTCCGCTTCCTGCCCTCTTATTCTACCTAGGGGTAAGAAGAGACCACACTGGTGGAACTCTGAGCTGGGCCAATTTAGAAAAAGCTGTAGAAAGCTTTTCAACTTCGCCAAGTTCACAGGAACAGAGACCGACTGGGATGCCTACAAAGAATCCCTTAAAGTGTATAAAAAAGAATTGAGGAAAGCCAAGCGCGCATCCTGGAGACTCTTCTGCGGCAGAATGGAAGAGGCTTCTGAAGCATCAAGGCTCAGGAAATTCCTCTTAACTAATCCAATAATGCCTAGCTGTGTGAAAAAAGGTGATGGCTCGTGGACTACTTCTAGCGAAGAATCGCTAAATCTATTTCTAGATACCCATTTCCCAAATAGCTTTCATACTACCTACAACACTGATCTAAATAGATCAATTAGGTATAATACCATCTCTCGAGATATAATTGATAAGGACAAATTGCTTTGGGCACTAGATAGCTTCAAACCATATAAATCTGCAGGACCAGATCCTTCGGAATTTATCCTTCCTTGTTTAAGACAATTTTCAAAAGTTGTCTTGATCTGGTCTATATTCCAGTCATATGGAGAGAAGTGAAAGTGGTCTTCATTCCAAAAGCAGGTAAATGTTCCCACGTCAGTCCAAAAGACCTCAGACCCATTAGCCTTTCGTCATTCCTTTTAAAAACTTTAGAACGACTGATCGATATCCACCTTCGTACTAGTATTGACAAAAAACTTCTGTCCGTCTATCAACACACGTACTGCAAAGGCAAATCTGTAGAAACAGCTCTTCATACGTTCCATTAAAAACTCCCTTTATCACAAGGAAAACTCAATGGTGGTTTTTCTGGACATCGAAGGCGCTTTTAACAACGTCAAAACATCTGCAATCACGGATGCGCTGTCGAATTTGGGGGTGAACGACCACTGCGTGAACTGATTGATCTTCTACTCACAAGTAGAATCATTGAAAACTCCCTTTATCACAAGGAAAACTCAAAATCTGTAGAAACTCCTCTTCATACGTTCCATTGAAAACTCCCTTTATCACAAGGAAAACTCAATGGTGATTTTCCTGGACATCGAAGGCGCTTTTAACAACGTCAAAACATCTGCAATCACTGATGCGCTGTCGAATTTGGGGGTGAACGACCACTGGGTGAACTGATTGATCTTCTACTCACAAGTAGAATCATTGAAAACTCCCTTTATCACAAGGAAAACTCAATGGTGGTTTTCCTGGACATCGAAGGCACTTTTAACAACGTCAAAACATCTGCAATCACGGATGCGCTGTCGACTTTGGGGGTGAACGACTACTGGGTGAACTTATTGATTTTCTACTCACAAGTAGGATCATAAATTCAAGACTTGTCAAGATTTGTCAGCAGAGGCACCCCGCAAGGAGGTATCCTGTCCCCACTTCTTTGGAACCTGGCGGTGAATGAGCTGCTGGTTCGCCTGAGGGGGGAGGGCTGCGGAGTGATCACCTATGCAGACGACTTTGTCATAGCCGTCTCAGGAAAGCACCCACACAGCTTGAAAGAACTTCTGCAGAATGCTCTAAATAAGCTAATAAGCTTGGCAGATCACTGTTGTCTAGGGGTAAACCCCCAAAAAACCGAACTTGTTCTCTTTACGAGGAAATACAAAATCCCACTCGTTAACCCTCCGTCCATCAGGGGCACAAGCTTGACTTTCTCCGATAAGGCCAAATATCTTGGTCTTATTCTGGATAGGAAGCTGAGCTGGAAACCCAACATACAAGAAAGAGTCCGTAAAGCCACAGTGGCACTCTTCTCAAGCAAAAAAGCCATAGGAAGTAAATGTGGTCTTCAACCGCATACCACTCATTGGCTGTACACAGCAGTAGTTAGACCTATTGTGCTATACGGTGTGGCTGTTTGCTGGACTGCATTAGATAAAGCGATTAATCGCGACAAATTAAGCAGAGTCCAAAGATCAGCTTGTCTTTGCGTGAGCGGAGCGCTTCGTACAACTCCCTTTGCTGCACTGGACATTCTGCTCAACCAGGCTCCACTCGACATCTTCGGCAGGCAACTGGCTGCAAGCGCGGCTACTCGCCTCATTGAATGATTTCGGCCACTCTTCTATCCTGAATTCAGTCAGGACTCTACTTGTTAACATAGACTACACAATTCCGCAGCTCCACTTCAACAAAAACTTCTAGGTCACCATCCCCTCCAGGTCTTCTTGGGAGGAAGGTATCTACTTGGAAAATGAAGAAATTCACTTCTACACAGACGGATCGAAAACTGATGAAGGGGTTGGCGGAGGTGTCTTTTCAAAAAGACTAAATCTAAGTCTCTCTTTCCGTCTTCCTGATCACTGTAGTGTTTTCCAAGCTGAAATCATGGCTATTAAGAAAGCCTTGTCTTGGCTGAAGAGTAATGTTGTGATGTATGCAGTTGGCAACACCATACTCCTTTCACAATTTACATTCCACAAATTGACGTTTGGGATATATATTATACTGAATTATTCTTTTGTGCACTTCTCTTCTAGACGTCAACCGAAACCGCTTGTATTCTTAAATATAATATCAATGAATACTTTTAATAGTTATTAGTTTACATTTTCAATAAATATTTTAAATTACAGAAAGTGTATATTTATTCGGCAAGCGACGTAACATTGGCGACTAGAATTACAATTACAGGGCAGTGATTAGATGAAATAGGCACAGATTAGAATATAACCTATATTCTCTGACTCTGTAAAACTCCCACACGTGCGAAAATGCAGGCGGACAAATCCAATCGCTGAACCAACCGTCAGCAGTACTAAGCATTCCAACTTTTACATACGACGTGCAAAGTTGGTCGGTTTTCAAAGGGCGGCTGGAGCAATATTGCTGCCAGGCTGACATAACAGACGAAAAGAAGAAACGAACAGTGCTCATAAATTTAATGGGCGACAGAACGTACGAGGTGGTACATGGACTGTGCGCACCCAAATCGCCGGGAGAGAAGACATACGACGAACTTATCAAGATTATCAACACGAATTTCACAATGCCAACTATACTATATTGTGAAAGACGAACGTTTTACGAGGCTGCAGCAAATGATAATGAAACTGCGCAAAATTTTTTGATCAGGCTGCCTAACCTGGCGAAGACTTGCGAATTCGGCAACCGCTTGGAAGACATGCTTTTAGACAAATTTGTCATAGGGATGTCGGGAGTCGTTTTTGACAAGTTATGCGACGAGGGGAAACTTACGCTTAGGAGAGCCTTGGAGACTGCCAAGAAATACGAGAAGCGTCACGTAAACGAATCAAAAGGTTTTGACAACCATAGACCTCAGCAGTGTAAATAAAAAAGACGCAACATGTTTCAACTGCGAACGAGTTGGGCACATGGCGTCAATGTGCAAATGTCCACGTAAGAAAAATACAGCAAACATTTCTACCATTAAAAATAACGAAACTTTTACTGATTCCATTGACATCGAGTTAAAATTATTTGGTAAAAAATTAATATTTCAAGTTGATACGGCCGTTTCCGCGATTCCTTGGGAAACGTACGTTCGTTTTTTTAAGAATATTAAGCTGCAAAGTAATAACACCAATATTTTTGGTTACGGTAGAAATATTTTAACAGTAAAAGGGTCGTTATTTTGTAATATCACATACAACAATATTGTAAGATATTTTAAATTTTTAGTAATAGGTAGGGGTGAAAACCCAATAGTCAATTAATCAAAACAATTTTAAAGAAACATGATTTGCTTTTTACGGACGACTACGGCAAACTGAAAAATTGTAAGGTTAGTCTGGAAGTGGACAGTAATGCACACAATGGGGTACACCCCTAGTGCCAATTCTGAAAGAAAACGGAAAAATAAGAATTTGCGCAGACTATAAAATCACAGTTAACAAGTTTTTGAAAGACACGAATCATCCTTCACCACGAATAGCTGATATTATTACCAATATCAAAGATGGACGAGTTTTTTCAAAAATAGACTTAGCTAATGCTTACAATCAAATAGAATTAGACAAACCGTCAAGAAAGTTAGTGACGTGGAGCACTCACGTTGGTAATTTCTTGATGCATAGATTGCCTTTTGGCATAAAGCCAGCCACGGGTATCTTCCAACGAGAAATAGAAAGGGTCTTACGGGGTATCGATGGGGTAGTCAACTTTTTAGATGATATAAACATTTCGGCTAAGGATACATAACGAAAGGCTAAACGCGACTTTTGAAAGATTATATAATGCGGGACTTAAACTAAATAAAGCTAAATGCGTTTTCGCAAAACACGAAATGAAGTATTTAGGGTATTTAATTTCGAGCAAAGGTTTAATAAAAATAAATAGAGATGAAACTATAACAAACTTTCCTATTCCGAAAAGTATCTCGGATGTTAGGTCCTTTTGTGGTTTCGCTAATTGTTTTGGACGATTTATTCCTGGTTTAGCTACAAAAATGTCTCCTATTTACAGCGTTTTGAAAAGCAAAGCTTTTGTTTGGACTAAGCAAGCCATAGATGCTTTTGAGAGCATGAAAGAAGAAGTTATGTCGGTTTTAGTACACTACGATCCGAAACTATCAGTTGTTCTAACGTGTGAAGCATCTAACGTGGGCATAGGCGCGGTGTTAGCGCACACTTTTCCAGACGGGTCTGAACGACCAATCGGATTTGCCTCGCGTACCCTATCTGAATCCGAACAAAATTACGGGGTTATAGAGAAAGAAGCTCTAGCCATCGTATATGCTACACGAAAATTTTATCAATATTTAATCGGAAGGTCATTTGATTTGGTAACGGATCACAAACCTTTGGTCGCAATTTTTGGTGAAAAGAAAGGTATCCCACAAATGTCCGCAAGTAGGTTGCAAAGATGGGCTTTTCATCTGTCAGCTTTCCAGTATCAAATACGATATATTAAATCAGCAGAAAATGTGGCCGACGCAATATCTCGTTTCCCTCAACGTACGAGTAACGACAACGATTTAAAAGACGACGAAAAAAAAACTGTAACGTATTTAAACCGAATAGAAACTAATTCAAATATTTTAGTCGACGCAGAATTGATACGAAAAGAAACGTTAGGGGATGAAATCACTCATACGGTGATAGAGGCGCTAAAGACTGGAAATTATTAAAAAATTCAGGGTAAAGAAGGATTTTCTCATTTTTTAAAACGAATCGACGAGCTGGTAGTCGAAAACGACGTATTAATGTGGGGCCATAGGGTGGTAATTCCACAATCCTTAGGAAAATTAATTTTGAAACAATCTCATGTAACTCACATGGGAATTGTAAAAACGAAATCTCTCTTGAGATCCTACGTATGGTGGCCAAATCTTGATCGTGAGGTGGAGGAAATGATTAAGGGTTGCGAAGTTTGTTTGTCGGTTTTACCAAACCCACCTAAGGCAAGAGTCATTGACTGGGAAAAGCCAGGAAAACCGTTGGAGCGAATTCACGTAGATTTCGCGGGACCTTTGAGAGGTCTTAATTTCCTAGTGATAGTTGACGCGTTTTCTAAATGGATTGAGGTGTTTTACACGAAAACGCCTAACTCTACATTTTATATCAAATGCCTTCAAAATGTGTTTTCAAGATTTGGTGTGCCCGAGGTAATTGTCTCCGATAACGGAACACAATTTGTTTCTGAACAGAGTAAACATTTCTTGAAGTCGTATGGTATCTCTCAGTGCCTAACAGCACCAGGGTATACGGCAACTAATGGGGCGGCAGAAAACGCTGTGCGAACCGTAAAAAATGCAATCAAGGCTAGAAAAAATGACGATATAGACGAAGTTTTGACGCAATTTTTATTTGATTATAGAAACAATAAGCATTGTTCTACGAAAGTCACTCCTGCATCTCGGATATTTACGTATTTGCCAAGAAATAAACTCGATCTTTTAACACCAACTAATTTAAATCAAAAGCAGTTTAAAGAAGAACTAATGAATAACGCGGGCGATAGAAAATTTGAAATCGGTGAAGTAGTCATGATTCGTGATTTTAATTCCGTAAAAAATATTCAGCAATGGGCAAAAGCCTGTACACTTAAAGTCTTCGGTCCACGAATGTACCTATGTAAAATGGAATCAGGCCGGCATATTAAAAGACATTTAGACCAGATAAGAAAATGTAATTGTAAAATTTCTTTTAAAGATGATATAACAGAAAAAACGAAAAATATTACAAGATCCATGTATTTAAACTGTTATAAACTACAAAATAAGACTAAAAATGTAACCGAATCTTTAATGGTAGACAATGCAGTTCAAGCGCATAAAACGTTAAGAAATAGATTAGAATTAAAAAAGCCTGAAAGATTCGGAATCTAAAATGAAATTGTATATCGTACTATCTTTGTAAGAGGGGCGTATGTGATGTATGCAGTTGGCAGTCCTGGTATGCAGTCCTTCCACAATTTAAATTCCACAAATTGACGTTTGGGATATATATAATACTGAATTATTCTTTTGTGCACTTCTCTCCTAGACGTCAACCGAAACGGCTTGTATTCTAAAATATGATATCAATGAATACTTTTAATAGTTATTAGTTTACATTTTCAATAAATATTTTAAATTACAGAAAGTGTATATTTATTCGGCAAGCGACGTAACAAATGTAATATCTGTTAAGGATATCCACATTTTCTCGGATAGCCAGGCTGCGCTAAAGTCCATGGAATCAGTTTCCACAAATTCTGTTCTAGCCTGGAATTGCCGATCGTCTCTTGAGGAGATGGCGGAGCAGTTCAACATTCACCTTTGCTGGGTGCCGGGGCATAGAAACATTCCTGGTAATTGTATGGCTTATGAACTCGCCAAACATGGAACAACACTACCCCTATTGCCTGAACATGGTTCACTAAGCATGCCGACCGCTACGTGCAAACTCATGTTTAAACGGGAAGCTATAGTAAGTGTTTCGTCTATCAAAACAGACTGCACATTAGTGTCATTATAGGTGTCATAACTGGACACTGTCTCATTGGCAAGCATGCAGAAAGATTAGGAGTCTTTTCCAACGATTTCTGCAGAAGCTGCATGGATGAGGAGGAGGAGAAAACCACTCTCCAGCTACTTTATACGTGCCCAGCCCTATTGAATAGGCGGAAGCTCCATCTTTTTCAACGATCTCAACGATCTAACCCACATTGACATTAATAGTCTCTTGCGCTTCATACGAAGCTCCAAGTGCTTCAACGAGTAGGCGAGAATTTGCCAGATCCTTGTGGTATCACAACGGACCGTCATGGTCTAAGTGCGTCGGTTTCGACTGACGGCCACTTCAACTTAACCTAACCTAACCGACGACGCCGGGATTCCAATTTGGCCAATCTAACAAGTCTTTGATAAATAGTTGCCTGCTCTTCCATCATATCAAAGGGTCTTGTTCGCGCGGTTAAAAATTTTCCTCATTGGTTTTAAAATAAAACGAGCTGTCACTTTACTATTCAAATACTGAATGACTGTTGTCGTATTTGATCTTTCTTTTAATAGCAAATTATTCAGTGACCGCGAGCGCAAAATAGTATAATCGAGTGAATGCCTGTAAATAAATGATTTTGTGGTTTTCCTGTTTTCATTCATAAATTGACTATTGACAATAATTAAGAATTTCCGGGATTTCCCTGTTTTCAGTTTATCACTAAAAAGTCCATCCAGATCTTTTTTCATTCATAAAGAGACATTTGACTGCAATTACGAAATTTCATATTTACCGGTTTCCAGTATATCACTTTTTTCTGTTTACTGTCCGAAATTAGTTTTTTAGTAATAGCCGCAGTCGGTAATTTGTTAATAAAAAAAAACACAACAGGCAAAACTGTCTGCAGAGGATCTATCCCTTTTTCAGCAAATGTTTAATACACCAAACACATAAAACGATTTATTTGCAATAAATTATAAATTCCAGTTTGGTTGCAGTATTTACTTGAACACCTTAACAGAAATTAATTATATATTTGCACGTATTTCTTACGGCCGAGATCTTAAAATTATTTGATTCTGCTTATAATACATACAGCCAAAACTAAACAACCAATCAAAATAAAAATTACGCAGGCTATAATCTGCATATACAATTATATATACAGTACATAAAAAGTGCCAAACTAGTTTTAAATTATAGTTAAAAATCTGGCAAACTGTTTGATTCTCATAAAAAAATGCTACACGTGGAAAAATATTTTGCAATGTGATTGCGAATCGAAAATAAGAGAGCTCTTGTAAATCAAATTTAATTTTCAGTTGATTTTCGTTGTAGCAACCCTTCTCTTTCCCACTCATGAAAAATCATACGATGGTTAGTTCGACATTTTGATATTGGTTGGTTCACGAACGAAGCACGTAAGAACGAGACAAAGGAAATGAACGTATGAGCAAGGTGTTCCTATTTAACCTGTTCTTTTGCGAACCAGTTCAGTGAACCCATGAGCAAGTCGTTCCTTTTTAATCTGATCTTTTTTTCCGAACCAGTTCGGTCATTCTGATCTTTTGAGTGCTCAGGTTCAAAAGATTTGGTTGGATCTATTTCGCCCATCACTTCTAGAAACGAATATTCAACCTTCCCAGAGTAGACTTCAGTTGCTTCCAATCCAATCAAAGAAATCTTTACCCTGATCAAAATGTTTCAACCCGAAATAATCAATCAAACCAACATAATAAGCCATATTATCCAACCACAGGAAATAAACGCTGTAAAAGATAAGATACAAGAAAATTAGATTTGAAAAACCAAATCTCTTTATAAAGGGTGTTTTTTTGGGAGGTTTGTTTTTCCGATAGATGTCGTTTTATTTTATGACAGTTGTTTTGACAGCTCAAAGTGGCATTTCTACTCAGTATTGTTTGGCAAATCATTATGAAAAAAAAAAAAAAAAAAAAAAAAAAAAATGACATTTGTGAAAAATAGTCGTGGTAGCCATATGCCAGAAATTGTGTTTAAATGTTAAATGCCACTTTGAGCTGTCAAAACAACTGTCATAAAATAAAACGACATCTATCGGAAAAACAAACCTCCCAAAAAAACACCCGTTATATACCGAAATTAATAATGTTTGGTCAATATTAAAATCCATAACCCCATCTTCACGTTCATAAAGAGGTTTAATAAACATAGTAGGAAATGGTTATAAATGTGTTTTTTGCCATATGAACGATGATGGTAGACAGGATATTTTAAATCATTTAGAAATAACATAAAAATAACCATAATACAATTAACACAGTAAATAAACAAATTTTTATAAACCAACATTTCAATAAACAGTAAATATCCTTAAGTCAACAATACATGACGATACAAGGAAAATTGAATCTACCTTTAATTTTATAATAATAATATTCGGCGCGACAGACCATTGCGGTCCAAAGCCCAGTTTCTCGCGATCATTTGTGTTGCGCATATATATATTTGGACATAAATGGAATGGACCTACAATTTAAGGCCGGATCCGAACGGCGAATTGAGAAGCTTTCCGTACCAAGTTATTACTCTCGGAACGTTTGTCACCCATTCGCGAGAGGTGGGACACCGTGAAAAATACTTTCGGTGTTACTGGGATTCGAACCACGAACAACCTGCTCAGTAGCCATGTGCATTTCCACTGAGCCATGGCGCCCACTTTAATAACATAATTTCACACCTGTTGAGAGCGCTGATTGCGATCTCGACTGTTTGGCTATTTCCAAAATTAATAGCGTGTGCGAATAAAAGGTTTTTTTAATGTACTCGTAGAGACGCTTTAATTTTTGTTTATTTTATTTTCTATAATATAAATGTGTAAGTTGTTAGAATTATATAATTTATTATAATATAAATTCATTTACTTATAATAGATACCAGATTATTATTTTACGATGTCGTGTTTCCTTGGCAGATTGGCAAAAGATGGTTATCTTTTTTCTGGTGACGTTTGTTTTTGCTGGTTTCTTTGAGCCGGCTTCCCATCCTTGTCAAACTGGGCTACATCCAGCACAGCGAGCTTTGACGTGGGACTCGTATAAACGCCGTTTTGAGTCTGTACCACGGCGCACCTAAATCGACTATCTCTTCCAGGAATAACTTTTATTACCTTTCCTTTTGGGCACGAACGTAACTGATTGTTAGGATCGACTAATAGGATGGTATCACCCTCATGGATTGACTTCTGTGCTGTATACCATTTCGTACGTTTTGTCAAGTCGGGCTATCCATCGTCACCAGAACGAGTTAGCATATTGATCGCTAGTTCGCCAATTCTTTCGTAGCAGAACACTGTCGTGGTTTAGTTCTCCGGTTAGCTTTTTTCCATTCGATGAACCCAAAAAGAAGTGATTCGGCGTAAGAGCCTAGGCGTTTTCGTGATCTAATGGAACGTAGGTAAGTGGTCGCGAGTTTACGATGCTCTCCACCTCAGCGAACATGCTCAACAGTAATTCTTCGGAGGGTTTCCTTGTCGGAGTTATGCTATTTAGTGTTTGTTTTACCAATCTAACCAGTCTTTCCCAGCTTCCGCCCATATGGGGGGAGGAAGGGGAATGAACGTCCATTTGAAATTCGGTCCAGCGAATGTATCTGCCAATTTGTTTGTTTCGAGGTGTTTCATGGCTTCTTTCAACTCTTCACTGGCACCTCGAAAGTTTGTACCGTTGTCGCTAAAAACTTCTAAGGGCTAAAAACTTTTTAGTGCTAGTATGCAGGAGTCAGTTGATAGGCTTGCCGCGACCTCGAGGTGTATGGCACGTACAGTAAGACATGTAAGCAACACTCCCCATAGTTTTTCGACCCGTCTGCCGATCGCCACATACATTGGGCCGAAGTAGTCTAGACCTACATATGAAAATGGTCGCGTAAATGCCATAAGTCTCGCTGGAGGCAGTTCCGCCATTATCGGCGGTTTTGGAATGCTTCTCAGATTTTTGCAGTGCTGACAGTTTCTTTGCAGTTTTTTCAACAGGACTCGGAGCGAAGGTATGTCAAATTTCTGACGCAGTTCGTTAACGACTGTTTCGTTATTTTGGTGACAAAAACGACGGTGAAGTTCATCTATTACCAAATTAGTTACGGAATGTTGTTTTGGCAAGATTATTGGACGTTTTGTACTTAAGGGAACATCGACGGCAGCATCTATGCGTCCTTTGATCCTCATTACTGAATTTTCATCCAAATATGGTGACAAGATATAAAGTGGACTTCACTTCTATATTTTTTGTATTTCATCAGAGTTTTCTAACGTATTATAGTGGAGAATTTTAAACTCTTCCGGAAAGGCTTCGCATTGACACCAATGGAATATGTAATTTTCTGCCTTTGCGAAGTCTGTTGAAACTGAGATTTAGCCGATCTCTTTGTGGATGTCAGTCGTAGGAATCGAAACACAAATGCCATTGTACGCAGTAGTCGGTTCCACTTTGAAAAGCGATTTCCTTTCAATTATGATCGGATCGATTTCGCAGTAATGTAGATGTACGTTCCTAGTTTCTTCCTCTGATAGGAAAGTTTGGGCAATATCATCAGGCCATTCCGATGTTGGCATGTACAGAAAGCTTGGTCCGAAGTACCAACGACTACTAGTGTTATATTCGAAGGCTTTTCGCCACTTGGTAGCTTCATCAGCAACGTTGATTTTGCTAGGAATCCATTTTCATTCTCTTGCAGTTGTCTCTTCTAGTATTTCACTTATTCGGAATGTGACGAAATGTTTGTACTTGCGCTGATCTGCATTTATCCAGATCAAAACGGTTTTTGAGTCAGACCAAAAAAATTTCTCTTTTATTCATATAGAATGTCCAGAAGTGATGGTTTTACATAGCCTCACACCTAGAATGGCAGCTTCTAATTCTAGTCTGGGGATTTAAATGGGTTTCATAGGCGCGATTTTTGTTTTTGCAATGACTAGACTGCATTCAATTGTTTCGCCATATGAAACTCTAAAGTATGCTGAGTATGCTACCTCGCTTGCATCAACATATATGTGTAGTTGCACTGAGCTTTTTTGGCCAAATTTTAGGATGCCTAGGGTACGGTCTTTTTATGTACACCTTCCTAATTTCTGGTAATAGACTTAACCATTTTTCCATTTATCAAAGTGCTGCGAATGTATTTTTTCATCCCACTCAACTGCACAGTTCCATATATATCTTAGTAATATTTTCAATAGCACCAGGAAGTTTGCGATCAAACCCATTGGGTCGAATATCGACATAAGAGTTCTCAGAACTTCTCTTTTGGTTGGGTAAGCATCTTCTGTTGCTATATTTTGTTTTATTCCCTGCGTTCTTAAGTCGAAGGAAAATATGTCTTGTGCGGGTATCCACCACATGCCGAGTATTTTTTCTTTGTCACACAAACTCCGAGACGAAATTCTCTTTTTTTGGATTGCTGCTTTCTCTTTCAGGTTTGGAAGTACCTTTTGTGAATTTGAGACGAAATTCCTGATTTCATACCCGGAACTTCTGTGAATGCCTATCACCTCTTTTGACAATTGAATTGCCTCGTCTTCATTATCGACACTGTCGAGGTAGTCGTCAACATAGTGATTTTCGATGACCCCTTTTGTCGCTCTTGGGTACTTTTCAGCAAATTCTGCAACATTTTTATTTTTTATGAACTGTGCACAGAATGGAGAACAGGTCGAACCAAATGTCATGACTTGCATTACGTACTCCTCAATCTGGCTAGTTGTTTTTTTTCGCCATAGAAACCGTTAAGCGTTGGTCATTTTTTGTTATTAAAACTTGTCACATGTCACATGTTTTTTCTTAATATGCAATGCCCTTTCGTCGTTTACTGACAGTAATAGCTTATTTGACTGAGTTCCCGCTGTCTCTAAGGCGAGATATTCCTTAAATAGTGTGTGCATTTTATCATGTCCACCCAAGACGTGTTTTCGCAGCGACTGGCTGGTCTTGTCCACCTTCGCGAACTTGCAACGGAATACCAAGCTTTCAATGGCCCAGGCCAATAAGCAGTTGCGACTTTGCATTTTTGTATAAGTTAACTGGAATATTTCGTAACTGTTTGAATTTTCGAGACAGCTCGGGTATTTTGATTGTTTGTTTTGATAAGTCTAGTGACTTTACTGTGTGAACATTTGTTAGAGTAAATTTGTTAGTCGACCCTTTGGCCGAAATTTTTGCGTTTACTTATTTTGAATTAATTTCTTGTTTTGTTGGTTTGTGCAACTGATTTATTGTTGGTTGCAATGATTGTTTTTGGTTCAATGCTGGAACCGAGTGGGTCATTGTGAGTTGCTGTTGCTTGAACGAAAGCAGTTGCTCAATTTTTGCAGATCTCAGCCTTTGATCTGTTGTCGATTGGAAAGGTTGATCCAATACAGGAGTAGAATGAGGTACTGTCGACTTTTCAACAGTTGATGTAGTCTGCTCGCATTTTTGCAAGTCCACTCTGGATTTTCTGTGTCTTCTGAAACATTTGCACAGACAGCATGTTACCAGTCACAGCACTTGCCACACTGCACCATGTGGTCGTCGTCTGGAAGCCTACAGACTAGGCAGTTATTTGTTGGCATTGTAGGTTCGCTATGTGTAACCGGTGGTGTATGGCAAGATGGAGAGCAAGGTGGAGAGCGAACGATTTTCGCAAAGTCATTTTTTTGAACATAACCACACTTGCCTTACGTTCCCAGCTGCGGTGTTATGTCGTGAAATTTGTTGCGAAAATGCCGATGGTCCAGACGATCGATGCTCCGTAATTGTTGGGGTGTTCCAAAGATGTTGGGGTGCTTCAGTATTGTTGGGGTGCTCCAAATTGTTGGGGTGCTTCAAATAGTTTTGATCGGAGATTAGCCCAGACACAGATTAATCTCCAAAATTAAAGGATTTTAATTACCACAAAAATTAAAGGATGTTGAGAGCGCTGATTGCGATCTCGACTGTTTGGCTATTTCCAAAATTAATAGCGTGTGCTAATAATAAAAGGCTTTATTAATGTCGTCGCAGAAACGCTGTTTTTATTTTATTTTCTATAATATAAATGTGTAAGTTGTTAGAATTATATAATTTATTATAATATAAAATCATTTACTCATAATAGATACCAGCTTATTATTTTACGATTTCGTGTTTCCTTGGCTGTGGTCTGAATCCAAAATGGTCGATTACCAAAAGGGAAGGAAGTACGTTAGGAGGTATAGACTGTCAGAAGATGGTCATCAGTTTTCTGGTGGCGTTTGTTTTTTACCGAGCGTCAGGTGCTGCCAAGTTTGTTAACAACACCAATACTTAGGACCCGCCCACTTTAACGAATGCCCCTTTTGTACTTTTATGGAAAAATCAGTTTTTTGGCTCTACTACTGGCAAGGTCCCATTTTTTTTTTTCATTTTTTACCAATTAAATCCTTAAGCTCCTTCAAATAGGAGGTATGTCCGAAAGCCAAAATCTCAAAATACCTATGATGGATTTGCTATATAACACCTGTATTTGTATGAGAAAATGTCAACTATATGAAACTGCAAATAAACCAAATACAAATTGATCCAGCTTCCGTTAAACTTAGGCCACGCCCATAAACATAGTACATAGTTCATTTCAATACTTTCACTTACTTTCACACCAATACTTATTCCGCCCACTTTTGAACACGCCCCCTCTTTGACTTTTTATTAAAAAGTCAGGTATTTTTAATACCTATCATTTGGTACCTATTAACCCTGAAACCTTCTTCAAAGTACTTGGAAAAAAACATTTTTCTAAAAAAAAAACTCAAAACTTTGGATGCACCTCTCACCTAAAGGGGCGTTTCCGGAACGTGGCAAAAATACCGTAAAAACCTATACTGAAGATACGCCCAATATTGTGTGGGAATAAACGAAAACAACACACATAATAGTAATTATATAATAACATTTTCAAATTGTACAATTAAAATTAACTCTAAACTATTTTACAACAATAAGTTAGATTTTGTAAAAAAAATATATATAGTTTTTTCTATATTTTAAAATCACACACACTAGAGATAAGACATTTAGAGAATAAGCTTGTATGTTGTATAGAGAAACAGCCGATACACGTGCACCATATACAAATCATACCCAAACTTATGCACAAGTCACATCGAATGAGGTGGGGCTAAGCACACAAAGCACACAAGTCATTAACGATCAAATACAAACTAACACAACGGTCAAAAAAATAAATAATAGTGATTATATAATAACATTTTCAAATTGTACAATTTTATAATTTTGCTCTTATTTTCTTTTATGTCTTGCGGCATTAATTTTAAAGAACTTTTTGTGGACACCGGACAATTTACTGTTAACGATCGGTACCGATTTCCCACAAGCACAACAGTCAGCTGCAATCAAGAATTCAGCCGCTGCCACAGCAGCGCAGCGTATCGAATAAAAATTAAGTAAAAAAAAAATCGACTGTGCAATTTACGCAGCAATTTTGATGCAATTTTGATGCAAATTTGCAAATTTAATTTAGGTAGACTTTGTATAATTTATATATTTTTATTGATTAGATCTTTAATTGATTTTCCTCGTCGCCATTTACTATGTATTTATTTAATGAGATTTAAACGACAACTCCGTAAATATAATATGAACTTTATTTGTTCTGTTTCAACTTTCGACTGACTCTCATCACCATAAGAATTACATTTTTCCTTAAACGACTCCGTTACAATTTAGCATATAAATATAGGGTGACTCGAGTTACAAGTATATACAACATGCATAAGTTCGGGTATGATTTGTATATGGTTCACGTGTATCGGCTGTTTCTCTATACAACATACAATCTTATTCTCTAAATGTCTTATCTCTAGTGTGTGTGATTTTAAAATTTAGAAAAAACTATATATATTTTTTTTACAAAATCTAACTTATTGTTGTAAAATAGTTTAGAGCTATTTTAATTGTACAATTTGAAAATGTTATTATATAATTACTATTATTTATTTTTTTGAAGTGGTGCCATATGAAGCAGTTTGTGCAAACCTTGGGGAGATGTATTCGTTGTGTTAGTTTGTATTTGATCGTTAATGACTTGTGTGCTTTGTGTGCTTAGCCCCACCTCATTCGATGTGACTTGTGCATAAGTTCGGGTATGATTTGTATATGGTTCACGTGTATCGGCTGTTTCTCTATACAACATACAATCTTATTCTCTAAATGTCTTATCTCTAGTGTGTGTGATTTTAAAATATAGAAAAAACTATATATATTTTTTTTACAAAATCTAACTTATTGTTGTAAAATAGTTTAGAGTTAATTTTAATTGTACAATTTGAAAATGTTATTATATAATCACTATATAACAACAACATGTTGGGAAATTTTGAATCATACGTCCTCGGTGACAATTTCGATGAGTACGTTGAACGTATGCAACAATTTTTTGAGTTAAATGATATCGCCGACGAAAAGAAAGTGGCATTCGTATTGACCTTTATAGGCTCAGAAGCATACTCAATTTTAAAAAAACTATTAATACCTGAAGATCCCGCAAAAAAAACATATTCTGATCTAGTAGCTATACTAAAAAAACATTTTACGCCCGAACTAAATGAAATACCTGAAAGGTACAAATTTCATAGGGAGGATCAGAAATCCGGTCAAACAATATCGGAATATATAGTCCAACTAAAATCTTTAGCACAGACATGCAATTTTCGAAATTTCTTGAATGAAGCACTTCGTGATCGATTTGTTTTTGGCTTACGTGATACCCAATTAAGGTCGCAGCTATTGAAACAAAAAAAGTTAGCGTTCGATGGGGCCCTGGAAATTTCTTTGAGTTGGGAATTAGCAAAAAAGGAAAAACCAAATAATAATTTTGCAGTTGTGGAATATGGCGCTGTCAACCAAGGTGGTAACAGAAGCAAACTTAAGTAAGAGAGTCCTTCAAGGTCAAGCCAGAGTCCGAGCAGTTATTCGAACAGATGTTTTAGGTGTGGCCGCTATCATAATCCAGCATCGTGTCCAGCTGTAATGTGAGAGTGTTTTACTTGTCATCGTAGAGGTCATACATAACGCATGTGTCGGTCAAATCAACTAAGCACATCTAGCAGTCATCGACGGTTTAGTCCAGTTCCGTCAACATCAACAAACAGTCAGTACAGCAGACAAAAACCAAATAATTATTCCGTGAAGGAATTTTCTAATGATCTGGAGCACCTTTACTTAAATAAAGTTGAAACAACAGATGATGCGGTTTATGCTATACAACAGTCACTTAGTGTCAACGTGATAATAGAAGGAGAGTCATTGGAAATGGAAGTGGACTCGGGAGCCTGTACATCTGTAATTTCTGTAGTTAAGTATAGAGAGTTATTTAGTGGCTTAGAAATTCAAACTGTAAATTGTAATTATTTCTCCGTTACAGGAGATCGAATAGTAGGAAAATTGAAAGTAAATGTTAAAACCCAGGATGATGGCAGAGAGAACAACCATTGGAGTTGATTGTCATTCAAACGACAAGAGAATTTAAGCCATTATTGGTCGAACGTGGCTTGATAGGCTGTTTCCCCAGTGGAGAATTAGATTATGTAACGACAAACGGGTGAGTCAATTGTCGATAGGTTTGAACGAAACCCTCGAAAGGATAAAAAGAGAATATCCGAATGTGCTTCCTCAATCGGGAGGTGTCATTGTTGGCCATACGGCAGACATTGTAATGACAGCCAATGCTAAGCCAATTTTTCACTGCCTTTATATGGTGCCCTACCATATTAAAGACGCCGTGGGTAAAGAATTGGATCGCCTCGTAAATATAGGCATATTAACTCCAGTACGATTTAGTCAGTGGGCAAGTCCGGTGGTGGTTGTGATGAAGCCCAACAATTCAATTCGCCTTTGTATAGATTGTAAGGTAACAATAAATCTGTTTGTGCAAACAGAGCATTACCCACTTCCTAGAGTTGACGATTTATTCGCTCAACTAGCCAATTCAAGTGTTTATTGCGTGATAGACCTTTCGGGAGCTTATCAACAATTGGAAGTTGCCGAAAGTTCACGAGAGTTACTTACCATCAATACGCATAAGGGCTTGTATCAGTATAATCGGTTACCATTTGGGATAAAAAGTGCACCGACCATCTTTCAATCCGTGATAGATAGAATACTATGTGGAATTCCGAAAATCTTAGTCTACTTGGATGACATTTTAATTGGCGCCCAATCAGGCGATGAATGCAAAAATATTCTAGAACAAGTTCTTGTTAGGCTTAATAAATACAATGTAAAGTTAAACATAGAAAAATGTAAATTTTTCGAGTCGTCTGTCAAATTTTTGGGACATGTTATTTCGTCTCACGGTATCAGGCCCTGCCAATCAAAAGTCCAAGCAATCGTCGAAGCCCCGCCACCTAAAAATTTACAAGAATTGCAAAGTTTCTTGGGGTTATTAAATTATTATGGTCGTTTTATCCCAAATTTGTCTGCAAAATTAAAAGTCTTGTATAACTTGTTAAATAAAGATAGTAAATTTGAGTGGATGAAAATACATCAAACATGTTTTGATAATTGCAAAGCACTAATAGTGAACAATAATCTGCTTGAACTATACGACCCGAAGAAAGAAATCGTAGTGGCTGCAGATGCTAGCCCCTATGGGCTGGGTGCTGTTTTATCGCATGTCGTTAACGGCGAAGAGCGTCCAGTAATTTTTGCGTCAAGTACTCTTTCGCCAGCCGAAAGAAATTATTCACAAATACATCGGGAAGCTTTGGCTATAATTTTTGCGATACAAAAGTTCCATAAATATATTTACGGTCATAAATTTATACTATGTTCGGATTCACAGGCGTTGAGAGAGATATTTAATCCAAAAAAAGGCACCTCGAACGTTTCTGCTTCTAGGTTGCAAAGATGGGCAGTGATATTGTCAACCTACCATAACGAATTTCAGTATAGGCCTGCAAATAAAATGGCAAATGCTGATGCTCTTTCGCGACTTCCATTGCCTTATGAAACTCAAGTTGACGTAGATTCAATTAATTATTTCCATTCGTCGTTGGATAGTTTTCCAATTTCAGTTAAAGACATATGCGAAGGTCAAAAGAACGATTCAGTATTAGCAAAAGTATATTAATTTGTAGTAAGTGGATGGCCAAATCAAGCGCATAACGATTTGAAAGATTTTGTTAAAATAAAAAATAGCTTAAGCATCGAAAATGAATGTCTGTTCTTTGGAAATAGAATTATTATTCCAAAAGCGTTGGTCCCAGTTATTTTAAAGATTATTCACAGTAGTCATGATGGAGTAGTTAGGACAAAAATATAGAAGTCTGTTTTGGTGGAAAAACATGAACTTGGATATTGAAAACCTAGTATCAAACTGTTTCACGTGCACTTCAACCCGAAACGTTAAGAATGAAGCAATCATTTCAAGCTGGCCTCGTACACTGTTTCCATTTGAGCGAGTTCATTTGGATTTATTTGATTTCGAGAATGAGAAATTCTTAATATTTGTTGACTCATATACTAAATTTATTGATGTGAAGCCACTTAAAAAAACAAATGTTTTTTTTCTTATTGAGAAGCTTATTGCAATTTTTAAATATTTTGGGTTGCCTAAACAAATAGTCACTGATAATAGGCCACCATTCAATTCACACCTTTTTGAAAAATTTGGAAGAGAAAACCAAATTGAAATACTTCATTCACCACCGTATCACCCGGAGTCAAATGGCCTAGCCGAACGAGGAGTACAGACGGTAAAAACGTATTTTTTGTTGGACTCAAATTTAAAGAAAATGACGACTCAACAAAAATTAGATAAGTTAGTATTCTCATATAATAATACCCCAACTGTTGTTACTCTAAAATCTCCTGCGGAAATGTTGTTTAATTTTAAGCCAAGAACTCATTTGAATTCTATTAACCCGAAAAAGGAGAAAGTAAATGCAAATATAGGGTTAAATGATAATTACAAAATACAAATAAAAAAAAGTCAGTTTTGATTTAGATAGGGACAAACCGTATAAAAAAAAGTTGAAAGAAATAATGAAAATTATAATGCATTTAAAGTAGGAGACAAAATTATGTACCGAAATCATTATCGCAGTTATAATAAATGGATTCCAGGTAGAATATTAAAGTGTTTATCAAAACATACATTTTTGATAAATATTAAGAATATGGTTCGAAGAGTGTCCAGATATCAAATAAGACAATCTACTTTGGAAGACAAGTTTCACCCTTCATTTGATATTATTCATGAGAACAATAAAGAAATTGGAAGTCAAAACAAAAAAAGAAAACGAAGCGAAGAAAATGACGATGATTTTATATGGATAAGAAGATCCAATAGAAGGAAAATTACTCCAAATAGATTTGAATATTCAAAGTTTGCAAGCCCAAATTATTAATTAAATTAAATTAAAAGTTTGAAATACATAGGGGATAAATTAAAACTGTAATTTTTTTTATAAATACATTGTAATAAATAAAATATAAAATAAATTGTTATTTTAGCATATAATTGAATTCAAATGATAAATTGTTACAAATTAAGTTCTATTCAAAAAAGGGGAAAATGTTGTATATACTTGTAACTCGAGTCACCCTATATTTATATGCTAAATTGTAACGGAGTCGTTTAAGGAAAAATGTAATTCTTATGGTGATGAGAGTCAGTCGAAAGTTGAAACAGACCAAATAAAGTTCATATTATATTTACGGAGTTGTCGTTTAAATCTCATTAAATAAATACATAGTAATGCACAAGTCACATCGAATGAGGTGGGGCTAAGCACACAAAGCACACAAGTCATTAACGATCAAATACAAACTAACACAACGAATACATCTCCCCCAAGGTTTGCGCAAACTGCTTCATATGAGCTTCATGAGAGCAAAAACGAAGAAACACACACTAACACAGCAAATACATTTTACGACCTTACAGGAATAAAAATCATGATGAAACAACTCATAACA
Source organism: Nephrocerus scutellatus (assembly GCA_947095585.1). NCBI lineage: Eukaryota > Metazoa > Arthropoda > Insecta > Diptera > Pipunculidae > Nephrocerus > Nephrocerus scutellatus. The sequence continues at coordinate 49,990,060 of OX352764.1, forward strand.
CAAATTTCTAACATGATGAATATCCTTTCTCTATTAATGACAAAAATTAATTTAAAAAAATTAAATTAAACAATAAAAAATTAAAAATAGTTGTTTGGAACGCAGATGGCCTAATACCACATGCGTTGGAATTGAAACAGTTCGTCAAAGACAAATCCGTTGATATTGCCTTTATTTCTGAAACACACTTCACAAACAAAAGTTATCTTAAAATTCTAAAATATAACATACACCACACATATCACCCTAGTGGACGAGCCCGCAGTGGTGCGGCAATCCTGGTAAGACAAGATATTAAATACATAGAACTGCAAGAGTACAAAACAGAACACATACAATCTGCGACAATTCAAACAGAAGATTTACAAGGACCTCTAATAATATCCTCACTATATTGTCCACCAAAACACATAATCAGTACAACACAATATACGGACTACACTGGGTTTACGATTCATCGCAGGGGGAGACTTTAATGCTAAGCATACCGACTGGGGATCCAGGCTCACAAACAAAAAAGGGAAAAACCTACTAGACGCTATAATAAAAACCAATTGTTAGCACATAAGCACTGGAGAACCCACACACTGGCCCACTGACACTAGAAAATTACCGGACCTCATAGACTTCTGCATAGTTAGGAATTCTGTCAGAAATATTTGACAATAATCTTGCCTTGAATTATCTTCTGACCATTCACCCATTATAATTGAATTTTAAACAAATCCAAGACTTCAAACTCCAGGAGTGCAACTATGTAACCATAAGACAGACTGGACCACCATAAGACAGAAGACACCTGGTTATGACATGATAATAGGAAGAATGTTAAAAGAAATACCAGATACGGCAATTAAATATCTAAGAATTATTTTTAATGCCATTCTTAGGCTAAACCACTTCCCTAAAGATTGGAAAGTATTAAAAATAACGCCATACCAAAGCCAGGAAAGGACGCTACAAGATCAACATCGTATAGACCAATAAGTTTACTTCCAATTATCTTCAAGATATTTGAAAAATTGCTTCTCGACCGCTTCTCGACAATTCAATAGCCATACAGCAAAAAAGCCTTATCCCCGATCATCAATTCGGATTCCGTAGACAATTTTCAACAATTCAACAAGTGCATAGAGTAACAAATAAGATCCTCAACGACCTTGACGAGAAAAGATATTGTGCGACCGTTTACCTAGATGTTGCTAAAGCATTCGACAGTGTTTGGCATAAAGGACTTCTACAAAAACTAAAGCGAATGCTACCAGACTACTATCCTCTTATTAAGAGCTATTTAAACGAGAGATTATTTTATGTACAGTACAATGACGGAAATTCAGATATATGCAAAGTAGACGCAGGTGTTCCTCAAGGAAGTGTTTTGGGACCGATATTATACCTTTTATATACAGCTGACATACCAAAACCAAGGAATTTTAAAACTATGGTAGCAACATTTGCAGATGACACGGTAATTCTTTCTTCCCATAATTGTCTTCAAACGGCTACCAACATAATACAGGACAAACTGGAGAAAACAGTTGACCGTTTCATCAGATGGGGAATTCACGTCAATGAAGATAAAACTGTACAAGTAATTTATACCACTAAAAGAAGTTTTAGCCCTCAAGCCATTTATTTAAACAATAAGCAGATTCCTATTGACAATCATGCCAAATACCTTGGAATTCACATAGACAACAAACTGACATGGAAACATCACATAACACAAAAACGAAACCAAATTAACATCAAATTTAGACAACTATATTGGCTCTTAAAAAAAGTTCAAAACTATCGACAGAAAACAAACTGTTAATATACAAAACCATAATCAAACCTATCTGGACATATGGAATACAGATATGGGGCACCGCCAGTACATAAAATGTAGCCGTTAATTAAAGACTGCAAAACAAAATCCTTCGGACACAAACAATGACCTACAAGCTTTACCCTTTCAGGAAACCATCACAAGAAGACGACTTAAGAGACGCAGACCTGTAGACCTACAACAAAGATGAAATGCCTAAGAAAAAAAAAGAATCATAAATTATATATGTATGTATATGTCACAAAAACCAAAAAAGAAGTATCAATGTATGTACAATCAATTACTTAATGTCCAATTAAGGACTGATGTAAAATTTAATTGGGAAATAAAAAAAAAGTTATTGTTTAAGCCCGTTTTATCACACCTACACATCATAAAACTAAGTTCAACTTAAAGAGCTCTTGTTGTGTGCTAGAAACTCTTTGGTTCAAAAGTTCTACTACTGTTTTGCCTGTTTTCGTGAAGGTTTTGTTGTCCAATTTTAGCAAATGAAAAGTCTCAAGAGTTTGTTGTTATTTTCTTTTAACTTATTTTAACTTTATTCACTATTAAATCTTATAATTATATTATCTTTATCGCTTACATACCAAATTTAATAAAATATTGGTATATTCGCACATTAAAATCATTATACACCTTTTGATTTTCAAATAATTATTTTATACTTCAATCTGACAATACAGTCGATAGGCAATAGTTGGCATTTATACCAACTTTTACGAACCAAAATGTAACCTGGTGGGAAATAGATTAATAAAATTTTTGGACCACGAAAAGAGATCTAAATAAAAGGCAAGATCTTGTATTGTTATTTTAATACCCGGAAATCAATGATACTAAATGGATCATGGGGATAATAAGCGCGGCTATTATTATACTTTGTTTTAATAATAAAAAAAATAACAAACAAGCGCAATAGTATATATTTAAAAAAAACACGACAAGAAAAAAAAAATATGAATTAAAATGTGCACTTTCACCGCTGGCTGGATAACTAAACAAAGACACAACATAGAAATTGATTTATTGAGAAATTAAATCTACGTGATAGTCTACGTGCTCAATTAAAAAAAAGGAGAGAAGAAACAGTTAAATCGCCTGAAGAAAACGAAAAACGGTAGAAAAAAAATAACAAATTCAACATCAATATTAACAAATAACAGTTTTGCGTTCTTTGACAACAAAGAGGAAACGCTAGGAGATTAAAAATTTCCAACATTAAATTTAACGACGAAAAAACTTGTTGCTGAACTCAAAAGAGCAAACATAAAAAAAGCGCAATAGTGAACAGTACAACGATTGTTTCAAACATTACGGAGAAGGTCAATTTAACTTAAACAACAATTTAACTTAAAAAATGTAAACAAAACAATATTAAATGTAAAAAATAGCAATGACATGGACAAAAGTTAAAAATATACTTAACGAAACCTGGGGGTCAATTCTCATTCCGTGAAAAGTACAATGAAAAGTATTTTCAGTGAGAAATACACATTTCTGATTCATGTTCCATGAGAAGGAAAAAAATTACGTAAAAATCTTTTCATATAAAAAAACTTTCTCACCTAATATTTTGGTCGTGAGAATAAAAAGAAAAGTTTTTAAATCATTTTTATTTAGAAAAATGGAAAAAAACGCCGAAAAGCAAAAGACCTAGCGAGGCACAAAAAGAGTACCTTATTGATTTCTTGGAGCTAAACTTTGATTTGGCTCATGACAGGTGGTTCTAAATTAAAGCTAAAAATTTTTATTTGGCTAAAATGCCTTTTTATATTATTATGTAGATTTATCTCAGTTGATGGCGCTCGAGCTCGAGAGAAGGCTTGGAATAATTTGGCACATGGGGTAAATGGAATAGGAGGGGCTAATATGGATGGGACAAAATGGCGAAAATATTGGATGGACCAAAAGTTAGTTACATAACCTATTCGTTCTTTAATCGCATTATCGTTAAGCATTTTTATTTCAGATTGAAGGCAAAAGATCGCCATGCCCAGTTAACTGCGATAAGCAAAAAAAGTGGGGTTAATGGAACAGAACAAAAACCCCAAAACATTTAACCGACAATGAGGAGCGAATTTTGGCCATGATGACCCCCCAAGCCGTCGATGGAGATGTTACTTTGCTAGAACTTGGGGCACAACAAAACACAGTAGGTGTAGCCAATACATTTATATGAGTATACAAATAATTTTGTAATCTAATTTTCAGCCGTCAGCTATTCAATATGACCCATTAAAAATCATCGATGAGGACGATAACATTGGGTATTTAATTTCTGAGACATCAATGGCAATCCCAACATCAACATTCATATCCGACATAAATTTAGCCCCACATGTAGATAAGATCGCAATCACCACACGACCATCGGCCAGAATACTCAATTTCATGTAGTAAAGGAACACGAGCTATTATTAAAATATTATGTAGCACAGCACACGAGTTTATTATTTTTCCGGCGTTTTACATTTTTTATGCCCTATGTTGTACCTAATTTCACCATCTGAAATAGCATTTTGTATAGGTGTCATCAACCATGGCTGTAAGGGGTAGCCGCTGTCTCCTAATAGCCAACAATGTAAAATTTGCTTCAAGTATGAGCGACGCCATACATAGGCATCATGCCCCGTCCTTCCAAATCTCGCGTTCAAATTGATAATTTTGCAATTCGCATCGCACACCACTTGCACATTCTTCGAGTGTCCACCTTTCCTACAGTAAAAGACGTGCTCGATACTTCTATTGGGCGCACAAATTCTTATGTGGGTTCCATCCACCAAACCAATAATCCCAGGAAAGTCTGAGATTTCAAAAAATTGTTGTTTAATTTGAACAATTGCCAGACTTGTCGGAAATCTCACATATTGGTGCGCTATAGAATTCAGGGCTTCGGCTACTTCGGTGATGATCCGACTAACCGACGATTGGGACATCGTTGCCATAACGTCTTGACCCACTGCGCGTTGAAAACTTCCGGTAGCAAAGAATCTTAAGGCGCACAGCACTTTCAAATAATTGCGAACGTTTAAGAACGGCGTGAGTGGGTGGTAATAAGCTCTATACAAATTGGCTTAGGCAATCGATATAAATCTGAGAAGTCTGTCTGACAATATCTCGAAAGGAGTTTGTGTGTCACTTAGATGTCTTCTAATGAAATGCAGATTAATTTGGTCAATCACAATTTTACAGAAATTTTGTAAACAAATATTGCAATGTTTGGTTAGAATTCTTTCTAAATATTTTTTGTTAAAACAATTACATACCTTTGGCGATTTCGACCTACAATTTAAGGCCGGGTCCGAACGGCGAATTGAGAAGCTTTCCGTGACAAGGTATTAATTACTCTCGGAACGTTTGTCACCCATTCGCGAGAGGTGGGACACCGTGAAAAATACTTTTGGTGTTGCTGGGATTCGAACCTGAACCTGCTGCGCAGCAGTCTGCATTACCACTGAGCCACGGCGCCTGTTTCTATAATGACTCGAATAATTAAGCTCATATTTTAATTTATTTATAGAATTTAGAATAAAAAAATTTCACTGCATCTAATATTCAGCGTTATGCTGAATCAGTTTTTCATTATGCTAACAAGAATCGCACAATTTTGTTTGGTGAATTAAAACAAATGGAAAAGATGTGACAGGGAAGGGAAGGGAAATGAGAATATTTTTTTCATACAATTTTTTCACGGAACGAGAATTGACCTCCTGGGCAGAGTTTTTTACATATACTGACAAACAAAAAAATTACACTTTCTTAATTAAAGGGTTAAATAAGTGATGTCCTACAATTCCACCGTGGCCAACGGTTCGGACATAATTCTTCGAATTGCAAAATGGAATTGTTATGGAGCGAGGTCCCACTAGGGGTTCTGCCACTGGCAAGGACGTCGCGACACGCTCGCGGTTGCTCGGCTTAGCTCGTCGGACGGGCGGTCCTTGTCACTTACCAGTGACCCCTCGTCATGAACAAAAATTTTTATTGTCGTGTCGACTTATATCAAAAAAAAATAAAAAAGGGGAAAATCGGAATAAAAAAGGGGGAAATAAAAAAGGGGCTGGATAAAGGAGGGAATAAGGGATACCGTCCCTCAGTCCCGGTGCAGCCAGATCATTCCTTTGCTCTTATATGCTAACCTTACAACTATATTATTCTATACTAAAATTATACTAAAATTAGCAAAAGGAAAACTTTCCTTTTCTTAAAGGAGAGTTTAACTTACTTTATGAAATTTTCTTTTTCCCATACTAGCTAGTTAAGTCTAAAAAGGAATGACTTGATTGCATCAGTACCGAGGCCTCACAAAATCACGAAGGAAATGGTCGACTTCGTCCGGTCGTCCATGGTCCGTCACGTCGTCATCTGAAAAGCGCCGAGAGAAATCAACGTGGGATCAACAATCCCAGCCACACACCTTCAGCCAACTTGATTTACTCACTCATGGTGAGGATCAATAAAAAAATATATAAAAAAAAAGGAATTATGCCTCCCACCCAATGGGCAACGGCAATAAGAACTCAACTATTTATCTTTTCAATTTTTAAATACATTTGTTACTTTTTATTCAAAAAAAAACTCCAAATTAAAAATGGAATATGTAAATTAAAAATCATGCATGTATATTAAACATGTATGTTAAACATCAAAAGTTCATAATAAAAATTTAATTGAATATATATAATAAAAATGAAATGTAATATATATAAAAGAAAACCTGTTTCTTTATTCTTTTTTCTTTCTTTTAAACTTAAAATTTAAAGGTAATTTTTTTGTCTACTGCCTTAGTAGTGTTTTTCACTACACTATTCTAAAGTGAATGTAATTAGCAAACAAAATGTCTTCTTACCTTGTATTCGCTCCTTCAAGGAGGTCCTGCTAGCAGAATGCCGTTGAAGAGCTGAAACTCCAAAATGATTAAAAAAAATTCTTGCCACTACTACTAATGGCAGTTCACAGTAGGACAAAAATACCCGGTTATTAATTGAACCAAGATTAAAAAAAGGAAAATAAAAAAAAATAAAAAAGGAATTGATAAACTAACCAAATTTAATTGAATTATATAAAAAAAACTGTTTAATAGTTTTAATTTAATGATGGCGTTGCAAATAACGCATAAACAAAAAAAAAGGTTTTTTTTTTTGGAACCACTGTTCATTAACCAATTGGATTATGAAAAAAACCCATCGATCTGGCACTGCTGTTGATTAGGAACTCTCTCTCAGTCGACCAATTAAATTTCCTTATGTAATGATGGTGAAGAGTTTCACCATTTAAATTAATATGTATCCCTTTCACTATCAGTTATTTCCAGTACATCAACCATGTATAATATTGTATTGGTAAATTGATCTTTGACGATAAGATGGCGGTTGGCGTCGTTTGATAGAATATAAGTTTGTTTCAAAGCTATTTTTTGGGCGAACTTTGAGAAATTCAATAATATAGTTTGAAAAAAAAGGGGAAATTGAAATTTTTTCTTCGAAACCCCCTATTGTCATCTGATCCGATCCGATGCTTTGCACAAGTTTAAGTATATTTTTAATCGAGCACAATTTCAATTCAAATTTTAAATTTAAAAAAAAAAAACTATTTAAATTCTGTTCCACCATTCAGAAACCTGCTGTGCCGCACTATCTAATTGGCTATTAAACTTCTCACTTAGATTTCAATTCAGGTTTAGCACAAGTTTGATTCGATGTATATTCAATTTTAAACGAAAACTGATTGAATAAATTTGATTATGTTTAACTTTCCAGAAAACTGCTCTGTTGAGTTTTATTATTAGTTTTTTTTTATTACACGGAAAATTACACTTGGATTCTATTTTAAGTTCAATTTTAGTTTTAACTTCTAAAAAAACTTTTGCCAAAAAAATTTTTATTAACTTATTGAATACTAGGTAGTATCGACTATTGCCGCTGATGGTAAATTTCCAACTGCCTGCTAAAAATTCTGTCTCCTCCTAAAGAAACCTTTTCTTTTTTCCGAACCTTCTAGAAAAAGAATTCCTCTTGCTTTCCTTTTTCTTAACGTCGGTCACTATACCCTTTTATCTTTATTACATCTTTGTCCTTTTCGTCGGCCGTCCCAAAATCGCTATCTGATTTTATTAAAATTTTGGCGCCTAAATTTCTTTCCCCTAAAATAGACATTCTATCTTTGTTTGTCTCTTGTGGAAACAAATTCCATCATCCCGTCCTTTTTTAAATTATAGTCACATTTACTAACAACATAACACACGAATATCATACATTTAACACCTACAATTAATGTTAAGTACATACATTTAAATATTTTTACAGCGAACCCTCAAACCAAGATTACCCCACCATATATTTTGTCTCTTTTGCTTCCCCACCACCATCTGTGTGAAATGGAGCATTTGTCATTTCATCTAAAAAAAACCTTTCCACCACAATCACTCTAGTCCATTTAGAACAGATGACTTTTGTCAACATATCAAGTGACAGAAATTAGTCAGTAATTTGTTTTTTTTTTTTTGTCAAATCGGGTGGTTTGACTTTTGCGTTTTGTGTCTTGTTTACCTTTAGTTTGGGTTTTTTTCTTTCAATTTTATTTATTAATTCGGGGATAAAAATTCGTATTTTGTGTCGACATAATATAGTTCCGATAGGGCTGGGGGAATATCCAGCCCCTGGCCCTGAAATCATTTGGATACGAGCAATGCAATGCATTTTACATGCATGCCGAAGTAGTGAGAAATTCTACTGTGCTGTGCTGTGCAACAACAACAGGTAAGTGTAAATCTAAAATATAGAGGCGCGATTTCTACTTTTCAAAAAGGAAAACTATTTGGGAAATAGATATCGCGTCTCGGTTTTAATGTTTTTCATAGAATAATGTTTTTCGATTTTTGGTTTCACTTTCTCGGCACCTGCATTCGACGTCAGCTGAGGATTATCTCATTCTACAGGTAAGTGAAAGTTATTTTTATGAAGTTGGGATTCTGCTTTTGTTTTTCTCTTCCTTTTCAGATACCATTGGTACAATGCCGCCTCGCTGCCAAAACCTTCTCTATTTTCTAAAGAGAAACCATGACCAAACGCATGTGTGTTTATGGGATGTGAATACAGTGTACAAAAATAAGTAGTCGCAACGGGCGAGAAACGTAAGATATGGTAGTGGGAAACAGGAAGATTTTATATGGATTTTGCTCATTAGTTGAATACTAATACAAATACGTTTGGTTTAAATCTAAGCATGTCTCTGTGTACGATCGGAACAATTGGGCTTTCTATAGAAAAAATTTTGCTCGCTGCCGACATCAATTATTGGGAATTATAAGAAGGTGAGTGTTTTTAAAATATTAAGTGTGTTTCTTTGTTTGTTTGTTTTGTTTTTTTTTTTTTTTTTGAACTGGACGTAGACGTAACAGAATTCAGATGCGTATAACGCCAGAATTCACATGAACCGGGCAAGTGCTTAGTTCAAAAATATACAGGCAAGGAGCAGCTGTTCTGTGTGCTCTGCGGCAAGCGCATTCAGCATCCTAGCGTGGCTGTGGAAAGGGCAGCAAAACAGAAGGCTATCCAAAAAACAGCTTACATTGAAAATTACGTTTAGAAAGGTTTTTCGATCGCCGAAGTGGCCAGAAACACAAATGGCTCACATACTGTTCTTAATTCTTTAAGTGAAAGCTTAGCGAATAAGGTAAACAATCTGGCCAAAGTAGTAGCCGAACAGTCAGTGCAAATTTCAAACATTTTAAATGCTGTACATTGCACGAATGTCTAGCACTAAGAATAGCTGCCGTATATGTCAACTCCATTATCTCCGTTGCTAGACGTAGCGACATTTTAAATTTTGTGACAGATCAAAGACTTGACATCCTTCTCTTATCAGAGACAAAGATTAACGCTAAACATAAGCTAGAGTTTAAAGACTACAACAGCTGTGCTGATCAGAAAACCACTAAGTTTCAAAAAAGTATATAAAGGTGCTTGTTTTAATTACCTAGAGACACTATTATTTTGCTGCCACTTCGAAATAATAGTCGCATATATATATTTACATATGCACCGTCAGCAGATAACCAATTTAACGTCGAGCTCGAGAAATTATTCGAGATAGTTTAAATAATTATTTCATTCTAGCGGGAGATTTAATCGCGAAACATCAGAGTTGGTTAGATTCAACAGCGAACGGGAGAGGCAGCTTTCTTAAGCGTTTTGTTGATGATAACCAAATCAGATATAAATTGCAACTATACAGCCCGGTTACGGCGAGTTATCCTTCCGGGAATTCATATCTTGATTTGTGTATTGCATATGCACGACTGCAAATAGAAACGTTTCATGACAATAAGATCTGTTGCCGCATGACAGCGACCACAATGCGATATTAATAGTAGCTTCGTTTGCTGACGAATCCTTACTTGCCCTCTCAAATCAACCAGGAATTCCTAAATTAAATTTTAGGAAAACCAACTGGAACAAGTTCGAAAAACGGGCCAAAAGAGAATGCAGTGATCGTCCTCCGAAGTTTCTAACAACACGAATATGATGAACAAAGAATGTTATCTTTGCATTGAAAGACTGAATTCGGGAATTTTGACCAGTATTGATTCGAGAGTCCCGAACATCAAAAGCAAAAATTCTACGGAGTGTTATCTAAACCGTGAAATACGAACTCTCCAAAGACACAAGAGTTTTTTAATCACGCAGATTAACAGAATACGACGACAGTTTCTTTATGTACCGAGCAATAACAAATTAATTAGGCTGAAATCCTTTTTGAGGAATGTTAAAACCCTTTTGGAACAGCAATTCCGAAACAGCGTCAACAACTATTGTAGGCATCGCGCTGAAAATATAATAAAGGCAGATTCGGGGACGATGTTTCCTAAAATAAATCGACCTTTTAAGCCTCATAGTGTTGTTGCTGTCCCGGAATTAAAGATTCCTACAGCATCAGAGTATCTCATCTCCCAAGCTGGGATTGAAAGCCGAACGACACCAATCATTAGCAACAACTGTGTTGTTGGAGACGGTGTTGAGAAGCTCAGCTTTATTGGATCGCACTTTGCAATGGTGCACCAAATACGGACTCGCTCAAGTAGTTCTGCTGAGTTAGTGAGCGAAGAATTAGGAAGATTCCGTAATCAGAATAATTATTCGGAAACGGTTGTAACTTTCTCTGACGATCTTAAATCTGACAAACTGACTGAAGAACAGACAAATTTACTTTACGACGCTGACCGAACTGACCGTAATTTAAAAAAAAAACACAACAATAAACCATCGACAGGTTTATATAACATCCCAAATATCGTGTTAAAACATCTACCGATCGAAGTTATACGGCAATACTGCGTAATTTTAAATAACTTGCTTAATAATCACTACTTCCCAAACTGTTGCAAAGTATCAAAGGTTTTTCCAATAGTAAAGAAAAAAAAGATCCTTCCGGTCCGACAAATTACAGGCCTATCAGTCTCATGCCTAACATTGGAAAAGTACTTGAAGTGGTTATTAGTAAGTCAATTTTGGCCGCCTGCGGAACAAGTGAGATAGTTCCGCGGAACCAATTTGGGTTCAAGCGAAACCACTCGACAGTGCACGCTTTGACCAAATTGATTTCAGATGTCAACTGGCATCTGAATGATAAGAGTAATACGGCTGCCTGCCTAGTGGATATCGAAAAAGCCTTTGACACGGTTTGGACCGATGCGCTTATTTATAAAATTATTAGATATGAGTTCCCACATCGTTTAGTTAAAATGATTATATGAATGATATACGGGAATAAATTTGTGGTAACAGATAAAGAATATACGACAAGTAAAATATTCAATATCGCTAACGGTCTGCCACAGGGTACAGTAACGGCACCAATCCTGTTCAACATATATATTTCTGAAGTACTTAGTGACATGGAGGCGTCCATAGCATATGCTGACGATATTGTACTATATGAACACGGCTCGAAAATTGAAGAGATTCAAAGAAAGCTACAAAATAAATTCGACGAATTTCGAATATTCTGCGAAAATGGAAACTTAAGATAAGCTATTCAAAATGCGAAGTTATACTATTTCTCCCTCTCAGACGAGGAAATCTTTCACGATCTGCGAAATAATTACAAAAATCTTCGGATAATCGGTGCAACACCAGGTCCCATCGAAGAATGTCGTGCGCTATTTGGGTTTTCATTTTTTTACTACAATGAACATGTAAATATCGCTTTGGAAAAAGCAAGGTGGCATTTATGTCGCTCAAAAAGCTTTCCCTTTCACGATACCTGAGAAGTGACGTGAAGACTGTTTGCTACCAGGCATTCATTCGACCAATTATTACGTACGCATGTCCAATATGGTGGAACATCAGTCCATCATATATGGAAAAACTTCGTGCCTTTGAGAGGAAATGCCTTCGAGCATGTATGCATATGTACAGAAGCGAACATTCTGAGTACAGGCATTATGTGTCAAACAAAAAACTCCTGAATGCTCCCGGAGTGTCAAGAATTGACAATGTCATTCTTAACCTTACTAGGAATCATTTCGCTCGGTCAGCCTCTATTGAAAATGACTTAATCTCGGGAGCAATTTTTCCTAATCCTGGGTACTTTAAAAATTACATTGAAGAGCGGATTCATACCACTAGAGACATTTCTGTATTTGGACGCACTGGGCCACTTGTCAGATTCATGCAACGTTCCTCTAATATACCATGTTGCTAGAAGGGGCACTGACAAAAGATTTCCGCATTACTTGTTGCTGGGGGCTGCAAATAATATCTGGAGATACTGTCGTAGCGTGTCTGAAAAAGACCTAGCAGACAAGAGCCACTTATATAAAAGAAAAAAACACCGATGGTTTGACTTGAGTGTGGCCGAAATTTAACCCTAACCACTACCTGTAGGGATTTCGTTTTTAAATCTATTTAAGTATTTTAATTAGTTTTAAGTAGTTTAAGTTTTTTTTTTCTTTTTTATCTTATAAAATATGGCGGAAGAATTTTTACCAAAATTTTGTTTTTCATAATTTCAATATAATAAATAATTTCAAAAGAAATAAATAAAAAAAAATTTTTAATCTAAGCAATTAAAATAAAAAAAATTGAAAGTATTTTAAGCCCTCGTAGGTTAATTTACTAGTTATAATTAATATAGTCAGTAAGTTATATATTTATTACAAACAACAGTACTAAAGAATTTTAAAAATAAATAAATGGATAAAAAAAAACGATTTTTGTATTAAGATTCTTTTAATAAATCAAGATATAAGATACTACAAAGACTCTGATGCGACCGGTATTCTGCGTCGCTTCCAATAAGCCGTTTTTATCTGGTTTTTGGGGTTTAGTGGGAAATTTCACGGACTATTCGATGGTTAGATAATATTATCCTCCATCATCTCGTGAATTTGTTTGTTAACGTCCTGTCGTTGAGCTTCTGGTAATCTATATGGTTTTATATAGATGGGATTTGAGTCTGGTGTGTGAATGTGATGTTGAACGACTTCCGTATGCGTAAGCTTATCTCCTTTAAGGTAGAATAAGTCGCTATACAAAAGACATAGATCTAATACTGAGTATTTTTCCTTAGCGGTCATGTGATTGATTTCGACTAAATTTTTTATGGCTTGTATGTCATAAGAAGATGAATATAGTTGAATTTGTAGTATGTTATAGTTCGAAACTTTATCGAAGAGTAATGTATGTATGTTATTAAATTCCCTTTTCCTACATTCGTTGATGTGGTGACCAGGGTTCTTACAATAACTACACGTAACATTGACCGTTTTTACTTCGCTTTTTAAAGTGGGTAGACGATCTTTACTCTTTTTTGTGTAACATTGTTTGATACTATGACCCGATTTCGAACAATATGTGAAATAGTTATTCAATATCTTGACCAAGAGTCATAAGGTATTCGAAGTTAAATTTACATTAATTAGGAATTATAAGGAAAAATTTAAAAATATAAGATACTACAAAGACTCTGATGCGACCGGTATTCTGCGTCGCTTCCAATAAGCCGTTTTTGTCTGGTTTTTGGGGTTCCACTATTAGTGGGAAATTCCACGGACTATTCGATGGTTAGATAATATTATCCTACATCATCTCGTGAATTTGTTTGTTAACGTCCTGTCGTTGAGCTTCTTGTAATCTATATGGTTTTATATAGATGGGATTTGAGTCTGGTGTGTGAATGTGATGTTGAACGACTTCTGTATGCGTAAGCTTATCTCCATTAAGGTAGAATAAGTCTCTATACAAAAGACATCGATTTAATACTGAGTCTTTTTCCTTAGCGGTCATGTGATTGATTTCGACTAAATTTTTTATGGCTTGTATTCTGTCATAAGAAGATGAATATAGTTTAATTTGTAGTATGTTATAGTTCGAAACTTTATCGAAGAGTAATTCTTCTGTATTAAACTCAACATCAGATTCAGAAGAGTTAATAACAGAAATATACGTAGTCGAGCTTTTAGCTGGAGTAATGCTATTACCAAAATATAGACGTTAGGATTTAAATACCCTAGTCTATTTAAGCATGATGATCGTCGAGGAAATTATTACCAATTATATTTACCATCTGTATTTATAGGAAAAATTTTATCTATTACGTGAAATGCTCTTATCCATTTCACGTAGTAGATAACATTTTTCCTTTGAGACATGGTGGGGCAAGGTTATTTTAAAAAAGACTACACCTTTAGTGTGTATTACTGAATTTGTTATTCCGTATAAGGAGAGTCAGAGAGTGAGTTAATTATATGTTAAACTTTTTTAATAAGACAAATTTCATTACCACCATCGATAAGGAATTTAGATGATTTAAGATTAATTGTGGATTCAGAGGATATCACGATTGAGCCTACACGATATTTTTATTATTAAGGTTAAAATGGTAGATGAGTTTAGTTTCGAGTCCGGAACCACTGGTGCCGGACTCTGTGTGATTTCTCGAATTTACGTTTTGGTTTCGAGAAGATTCAGAGACAGAGTTAGCTTGTGTCTTTTTGTTATTAAATTCCCTTTTCCTACATTCGTTGATCGGGTGACCACGGTTCTTACAATAACTACACGTAACATTGACCGTTTTTACTTCGCTTTTGAAAGTGGGTAGACGATCTTTACTCTTTTTTGTGTAACATTGTTTGATACTATGACCCGATTTCGAACAATATGTGAAATAAATAGTTATTCAATATCTTGACCAAGAGTCATAAGGTATTCGAAGTTAAATTTATAATAATTAGGAATTATGAGGAAAAAATTTTCTTACATTGGTATATTATATATTTATATGGTAAAGATATTAAAATTTTAAAGGAAAAAGATGTTTTTCTCTAGTGATTTTTATATATGTTATATTTTTATTATATATTATTAAATATTTTTAAATTTTTTTTTGATAAAAATTACTTGGAGTTAATGATGATCCTTGAATGGTGAAGTGTTGGTCCTAGCTATGATGAATAATAGTCTCTTGGTTGCTGACTTGGAGATGATGATGACTCATGTAGAAAAAAATGGTCGTGGTTGATGTAGAAAGATGGTTCTGATTGATGTATGATGATTTGCTGGAACTTTTTCTCTTCTATGCACTGATTTGATTTCAATGTTGTGTTAGATTGGACTTTTTCGTTTTCACTAGGATAACCCCACATCTGACACCTAATCTTTTTGTTGTGTAGTAGAAACGCATTGGTTCAAAAGTTCTACTTCTGTTTTAGGTTGCCTGTTTTCGCGAAGTTTTTGTTGTCAAATTTTAGCAAATGAAAATTCAAGAGTTTGTTGTTATTTTCTTTTAACCTTTCTTAACTTTATTCACTATTAAATCTTATAACTATTATTATTATTATTATAATTGGATTTTGTTCATTCAAGATATAGTAAACGATTTGTATTAAGACTCTTTTAATAATTTAAGATATAGCGCACGAAGGTAATGAATTTAAATTCATATAATCCAAACGGTGTCGTTTTAGCAGTAATTGGGATGTCAGATGGCTCTATTGGGATTTGGTGATATGCCCGCTCTAGGTCGATTGTAGAAAATACACGCTTTCCATGCAAGATGTGGGTAAAGTCTTCGACAAATGGTATCGGGTACCGATCTGGTTGCGTTCTTGCAATAAGGGCGCGATAGTCACCACAAGGGCGCCATTGCCCACTTGGCTTTCGTACCATATGCAATGGGCTGGCACATTCGCTTTTCGACGGTTGGCATATATCATTTTCGATGAGAAACTTGAATTCTGCTCGTGCGCCATCGAGTTTCTCTGGTGACAACCTTCGGGGCCTAGCGAATACGGGTGAGCCCTTGGTCGTTATGTGGTGCGTGACAATCGTCGTCGTCGGCTTACTATGCGATCCCAGTATGGTAATCTTTCTAAATTCTGTTAGGATGTCTATAACGTTTTACGTAAAAATACTTGTTTCACCTGGGTTTGCTGTTGTTCCATTCACTTTGAGCAAAGTTATTTCGTCGATCAATATCCCGTTTTTTACATCCACAAAATCGACACCGATGATTGCATTTTTGAAGTCTGCAACAATGAACTTCCATGCGAATGGTCTTCGTAGTCCCAAATTGATGATAACACTTTTTTCACCATATGTTTTGATTTCTGAGCCATTTGCAGCATATAATTTGTACGGGTGCGGTTTTCTGAATTTTTCGTCGAATTTCGGGAATATTACTGACACGTCGGCGCCGGTGTCTATTAGAAAACGTTGCTTTGAAGACTTGTCAGTAATAAAAATGTGATCCACATGTTTTACGTTACCATCCGGATCGCTTGTTGATGGTGACGCAGAAATTAGTTTTTTTGCCTTTCGTTGTTGCGAAAGGCACAGGGCGGCCGACAGTTTTTTGCGTTGCTGCCGAACTTTTCGTGGTACCAACATTTGCCGCCGGGTGCTTGTGTTGCGTCTTGCTCACGATGACAGCGTATAGTCGACCATGCTGGCGATTTGCTACGCTGGTGATTTGAGGTTAGGTTGTGGTGCTGTGTGAGTTTTTTCAATGTACGCTCAATGCGGTCGATTCGACATTCTAACGAGTTATTTGCTAAAGCATGTGCTTGCAAATCGATTTTAGACACCGAAGAAATTTTGTTTCTAAAATCACCTACCTCCATAATTTTATCCGCCAGCGAAGCTTTTTCTTTTAGCCGCTTAGTTGAAGTTTGCAAGATTGCGCGTACTGCTGCCGGTAATCTGCTGAACCATAGGTTTTCGAGTAGTTGGTCTGGAATGCTTGGTCCTCCAAGATGTCGCATTTCGTTGAGAAGCTGTGATGGCTTTTTATCGCCTAAATCGATTTCGGAAAGCATCTGCCTAATTTTTTCTGTTTCGCTTGCACCGCACTTCTCTCAAGTAATTGCTTTTTTAAACTTTCATATTTTTGCGTTTGTGGTTGATTTATGATTGTGTCCGAAATTTGTTTTTTATATGAATTTGCGTGGAAATGGTCGCACAAATGCTACGATGACGATAAGAATGATAACAATTATTTTTATTTTAAAATTGAAACATATGCAAATAAAATCGAGAGCAATTTTGAGAAATTTAGCGCAATATTTTTGTAGTTTTTGTACCAAAAGAAAGCCACATGACTAACTTACTTGTGAATGTTGAATTTTGGCGCAATGGGTTTTGACAGTTGACAGATGTGTGTGGTTACATCGAGGTAAGACCGATGTATTGAAAAATAGATCAATATTTGCGATGCATCGAATGTTTTTTAATAACTTTTATTTAGACCGACTTTACACCGTGCATACTTTATTATCAAATTAGTATTATACTATTATACTACCTACCATATTCGGTTTTACACCGCATGAGATGAAGTTAGATTCAGTTAATGTTTTTTGGTCTGAAGTAAGCTAAAATTAATATTATACATGTTTGAGTGCAATATGTCATTAATAATTAAATTGAAATAAGCAAGCAGTTGTGTTTTGATTTTACCTCGAGTTTTTTTCTTATTTTCCATTCTACTGTCGTTATACCGTAAAAACATTTATATACTACATACTTTATTTTTGATAGCTATTATATCGAGATACTTTATTTTGATATTATACTATTTACGTTTGGTTTTACACCGCATACTTTATTACTATTATACTATTTTGATAATAAAGTATGCACTGTGTAAAGCCGGTATTAACCTGACTTGACCTAGGGATGCACATTAAAAAAAATACATCGATGTTTTTTTCGATGCAATGCATCGTATGGTTACATCGAGGTAAAACCAATGTATTGAAAAATACATCGATATTTGCGATGCATCAAACGTTTTTTAAAAACTTTTATTTAACTTGACTACTTTTAGTTCCTTTTTAATCACCTTCCAAACGATTTATGGTATCAAAGTCCAAAATAGCATTTTTTATGTTCCGCGTGAGACGCGTGTCACGTGTGGCGCGTGTGATGGGTTGAAATTTTTGTTTTTAGACTTGTTTGAAGTCCTTTTTAACCACCTTCCTCTCGACCTAGAGAGGTGAAATTTGGTGAGTATCTAAGTCTAAAAAAGCATTTTTTATATTCCGCGTAATACGCGTGTCACCTGTCTCGTGTGGAGCATGTGATGGGTTGAAATTTTTTTTCGACATCTTTGAGGTCCTTTTAAACATCCTTCCACACGATTTAGAGAGCTGAAATTTTGTGAGTATCTAAGTCCAAAATAGCATTTTATATTCCGGTTATGGCGCGTGTCGCATTTAGCGTTACGCGACTTATGTTTTTGACTTGAAACTTAATTAAAAAAAACAGAATTGACCACTTTGAGTAACAACTAAGTTTATTATGATTTGATACAAATTCTTACTACCTATTTATAATAAAAATTATGCTTAATATTGCATTATTGATTGACATTATTTGGTATTGCTAAATTATTAATTGCCTAATTGACATTATTCGTTTTTGTTAAATTCACATTATTGTTTTGTTTGCCGGATGTGCAATCAGGTCACCTGCCTCGATCGTTGAGCTGCTGATGTTGCTGCGTTTTGTGATGTCAGCGTCTCGTTTGGTTTTGGCTGTGGGGTGTTGGTAGGTAGAGCGATGACCACAGAGATTGCGATGTGGGTAGAGCGGTGCTATCATCTCGGATGATATAGTTGATGGTTTTTTTTCCGCGTGAGTAGGAAGGTTATGATGATGAGGATGCTGAGTGTGACTATAGCCGTGTATGTGATGATTTGATTGTTGAATGTTGTGGATCTCGTTTCTATGATGCTTGGTCGTAATATGTGTTTTGCTGCTTCAATTTTTTCAGTGACACTACATCTTTGGTTGCGTTTGTCTTGATGATTGGTGTGGGGAGTTGCAGGACATAGACTTGGTCCCAGAATTCATCTGATTCATCTTGATACGTTATGTCGTTGATTTTGACGTTGCAGTGTTTGAGCGTATCAATGCTGTGCCTTCTACTGTAAGGGATTTGTTTCTGCAATTAGATTTTATTAGTGTTTTCGGTGCATTTATTAATAAAATATTATTTTTTTCGGCTTGGAGGATGGTTTGTTTGTATCCGACATCGTTTGTAGGGCAGGTGCCTTTTTCTCTGCTCATGATCCTGCCTATGCATTGGGATTGACTTGTGATTTCTTGCTGTGGAGATTCGTCGCATATATATGTGCCTTCGATTCTGGGGCAGATCTGTGTTAGGTACTGAATTCTTTGCTCATTGTAAAATATGTATGGTTTCGTGTCTATTTCTTTCGTTTTATTGATTGGTAGTAGTAGTAAGTTGTACATAGCATAGTTTTCGGTGGAAAGGATTGGGACTTGGATGTTAAATATAATGTTTGATGAATTGTAATAGGCTTGAAGTTTAATGATTTCATACAATTGTTCCTCAGATATGATGTCTATAGATTTATTATTAACAATTTGAAAAATTTCGTTCAGTTCTACAGGGTTTAATATGTTTCTTGAGATAATAATTAGTTTTGCTAGTGTCATTGTTTCTGCTATTTCTTTTAGATGATTTGCAAGTAAGTCAATATTATAATTAATTTGGTTGAGGTATTGTTGTTCCTGAACAACATCCTCGATTTGTTTTATTTTGTTTACATTTTTGTTAATGAATTTTTCAATATTTATTTGTTCTTTGTTAATGTGTTCGGTTATGTTAAAAAATCTTTTTGTCATTTGATGGTTAAATAGTAGTTGATTATCTAGAGCAGCGTTAAACTTTTCTGTACTTTCTTGCATTTTTTTTATTTGTTCGTTAAGTTCGTATGCGTCGTTTGCGTCCATGTTACCTGTTATTATCTTGATCGCCGTACCTAGTCCGTTGAAGATACCCCATTTCTGTCTTTTTATTGGTAATAATATTCGGTATTTCTCTTCTAATTCTGTCAACTTTAGTTGTGTTATGCTAACTGTGTTTACTAATGACTCGGTTTTTTCTAAAGCTTGAGGAGTTTTTTGGATCCTAAAAATGTTTGACCCATATGCGTCTAGATTAATTAGATGTATGATGTTTTTTTGGGATATTATTGTTTTTGCGGGGCCTACTTGGAGGGGTAAGAAGCATTGGTTCTCGTTCAAATTTTGTATATGTAGAAGTTGTGCTGTTGTGGCTGTTAACCTAGAATGATACCGTGGAATTTCAAGTAAATTTACGTTTTTTCATAATCCTAGCTTTATGGTTTTTTTTTATTGGAAGTAGTTTGGATAGTAATATCGTTATCGTCTTTAACCTATGTTTTGAGAATCTTGCAGTTATTTTATTTCTCCTGTTGTCTTTTCTAAATACTATATCATTTTCTTTTGTTTGTTCTGGTTCTTGTCTGTCTAGGTTGATTCTATCTGTTCTTTTGGTCGTGTCGTCGTCTAATTTTTGTTTTATCGCTGGATATAATTTTTCTTGAAATTCGTTTTGTTTTTTAAGATACTCGTGTTCGCCGTTGTATTGTATATTGGTTTCGAATTTGTATGTTCTGCCATGATAGAGCTCAAGTTGCTGAATGTATTGAATTATTGTATGTTATTATGGTTTCGGTCAAATTTCGTCATGATCGAGATCAAGTTTTTCTTCTTTTCTTTTTGCTAATATGAGGCGGTAGTGTTGAGAAACTGAACATCCCCATAGAGATTCTAATGTGTTTCACACTTAAATGTATTTCTGTACTCACTTTATATTCTTAATGTTATATATTATTTCTTCTTCCTATTAATATTAAAACGATAAGACGTGTTTTGTAATTCGGCTAAGTGTTTTTCTTCATTCATCCACTGTATTAATGCTAACTTTGCATCAGGTTATGGGCCCAGGAAAATAATCATATTTTGTAAATTGTAATTTAATAATTCTTTCGTTTCGAATTCAGATAAATTTTTACAAATGTCGTCGAGCACATTGTCGTTAATTGAGAAGTTGAAGGGACGAGAAAACTATGAAACATGGAAGTTTTCAGTTCGTGCCTTTCTAGAAATGGAAAATCTCTGGACATATGTTGACGGTACGGCAGAGGAAACTAACTCAGAAAAACGTGACAAGAATGACACGATGGCAAAGGCGAAATTAATATTGCTAGTGGAGCCGATTAATTTTGCACACATACAAGATGCAACTTCAGCTAAAGAAGTATGGGATTTGCTTAAAAACGCATTGGATGATTTCGGACTGCTGAGACGAGTTAATTTGTTGCGAACCTTAGTCACAACTTCACTTGAAAGAACAGAACGTGAACAGAATCACTAAAACTGCGCACAAATTAAAAGGAGCTGGAATGACGATTGATGACGAATGGATCGGTACTTTGTTGCTGGCTGGTTTAAGCAACGATTATAAGCCCATGATAAGGCAATCGAAAGTTCTGGTATCAAAATTTCGTCAGATCAAATAAAAACGAAATTGTTGCAGGAAGTCAACCTGGAAGCGACAAAAAATGGTTCTTCGGCGTTATTTTTAAGAAATGCAAAACATGTAAAGTGTTTTAAATGTAAAAAGGTTGGACATTACAAAAATAAGTGCCCATCAAAAAATAACGACAGAAACAAATTTGTTAAGAACACTCAATATTAAAAGAATCAAACTGACAATGCGAATTTAACATGTTTTGTAATGAATCAGTGCAATCCGAATGATTGGTTTATAGATTCTGGTGCGACAGCGCATATGATCAATAATTCTGAATGGATCACTAATGTTAAGGAAACTGCATCCAATGATGTAACAATTGCCAACGATACAAAACTTCAGGCTGTGTTAACAGGCGATGTTAAAGTTAACTTAAAATGTGAAAATCGTACCAAAGAAATAGACATTCGGAACGCTTTATTTGTTCCAGGGCTTTGTACCAACTTGTTGTCAGTGAGCATATTAGTACAAAAAGGAATGTCGGTAAATTTCAATTCAGATGGATGTCGTGTTATTGGCAGAGAGTTTAAAGTTTGACACTGCGGAAAGCAAAATTTGCAAAATTCTACTTCAGTTTTACTTCATCGCAAGTTTTGGAGTTAGTGCACTCAGATGTTTGTGGCCCAATTAATGTTGATTCTTTTGGTGGTTCCCGATATTTTGTGACTTTCTTGGATGATTATAGCAGAAAGGTTGTCGTTTATTTTATCAAACAAAAGTCAGAGGTGTTTGCTAGATTAAAGGAATTTAAATGCATGGCTGAAAATCAGACAGGGCAAAAAATGAAAGTGCTTCGAACGGATAATGGTACAGAATACTTCAATAACAATTGTTCAAACTTTTTAAAACAGTGTGGAATTGTGCATCAGTCTAGTGCTCCGTATACACCACAACAAAATGGTATGGCTGAACGCATGAACAGAACGTTAGTTGAAAAAGCGCGATGTATGCTGATCGACGGAAATCTTTCTATTAAATTTTGGGTAGAAGCGGTTAATACTGCAGCTTATATCATAAATCGATCACCTTGTCGAGGCGTCAGCAATAAAACACCGGAAGAAGCATGGTCAGGCGTTCGTTTAGTGTTATCGCATTTTCGTGTGTTTGGATGCAAAGTAATGTTGCACGTGCCAAAAGAAAAAAGGAAGAAATTCGATCCGAAGTCTAAATCATGCATTATGGTGGGATACAGTAACCAATCTAAGGCGTATCGGTTGTTTGATCCGAATACAATGAAAACCTTCGTAAGCCGTGATGTTGTTTTTCTTGAAAATGAGCGCTTTGAACGAAATAGTGGTGGTTGTCAGTCATCAGGTAACAGTCAATTTTATTTTGTATTAGAAAATGCGGAAAATAAAAATGAGCTAACGCAAACATTTGAAAATCATGAGATAGAAGATGTAGATCCGTTATTGTTTGATGATCAACGTGACTCTAGTGCTGTAGGCAGAAATGGTCTGCCGGTCTCATCAGATTCAGAATCAAACTACCAGTCCGATGAATCCTCTCAGAATTCAGTAACATATCAGGAAGATGATGATTTGTATCTGCCACCACGGTCAACGATTTTAGACAACTTACAGATCAGACGATCAAGTAGACAGCCAAAGCCTATTGATAATAGTGATTTCGTCTCATTGGCTTCTAACAAGTCACACGATCCAGCTACAGTGGAGGAAGCCTTATCTTCACCTAATGCATCGAAATGGCGGCAAGCCCTGCAAAGTGAATATGACTCGCTTATGCAAAATGAAACTTGGACACTGGTTAATCTCCCTGCAAACCGCAAACCAATTAACTGCAAGTGGGTGTTTAAAACGAAATGCAATTCAAGTGGAGTTGTGAACCAGAATAAGGCGCGTTTGGTTGTGAAGGGATGCGCGCAACGTAAAGGAATAGACTATGAGGAGACGTTTTCTCCAGTGGTACGTTATGCTTCTATTCGTTTTTTAATTTCAATGGCCGTTAAGTATAACTTACAAATTGACCAGTTAGATGCAGTAACAGCCTTTTTGCAGGGTGAACTAAATGACGAGATTTATATGGTTCAACCACAACAATTCGAAGATGGAACGCAAAAAGTATGTCGCTTGAAGAAATCTTTATACGGGCTCAAGCAGGTTAGTCGCATCTGGAATCAGAAGTTAAACACAAATCTCATTAAATTTGGATTAAATCGATCTAAAGTCGATGAATGCATTTATTATCAAGTTAACGATAAGAGCATTTTAATTGTTGCAGTATATGTCGACGATCTTCTAATTTTTTCCAACGATGTCAGAACCAAGAACCACTTAAACGGAACCTTCAAGACTTGGCTTTCAGTAAAGCGCATCATGAGATACATGAAGGGGACCATTCAGTACAAGTTAACGTATCACAAGAATGGTGGGAGTAAATTGCAAGGTTATTGTGATTCCGATTGGGCAGCTGATTCAATAGATAGGCGGTCAACAACTGGTTATGTTTTTATGCAACTTGGAGGAGCGATTTCCTGGAGCTCAAAGAAACAGCCAACCGTTGCTCTATCTACCACTGAAGCAGAATATATGGCCATGTCCAGTGCCACTCAGGAGGCTTTATGGTTGAAAAGCTTATCGAAAGAGGTCTTCAAGCAAAATGACGAAACTCTTATAATCAAGTGTGACAATAAAGGAGCTATTCAACTCAGCGAAAAATCATCGTATCAACCGAGGACTAAGCATATAGATGTACGCCATCACTTTATTAGAGAAAAAGTCAGTAATGGAAGCATCAAGTTTGAATATATTCAAACTGATCATATGTTAGCAGACTACTTTACGAAGCCGGTTCCTACAGAAAAGCATTTGTTTAGCTGTAATGAAAATGGAGTCAAGTAACTAATCACCATGAGGATTTAGTGGAGGTGTTGAGAAACTGAACATCCCCATAGAGATTATAATGTGTTTCACACTTAAATGTATTTCTGTACTGACTTTATATTCTTAATGTCATATATTATTTCTTCTTCCTATTAATATTAAAACGATAAGACGTGTTTTGTAATTCGACTAAGTGTTTTTCTTTATTCATCCTGTATTAATGCTAACTTTGCATCAAGTAGATTTCGGTTAGGGTGGAATGTAATCTCTCAACTGGTGCGTTGCTTGTGGATTGCTGAAATGAGGTAATGTGTTGTTCCATACTAAATTGTTTGCAGAAGTCTGTAAATATTATGCTTGAAAACTCGGCGCCTTGATCGCAGACAAGTTTTCTAGGGATTCCATAGTGACTTAAAAAATGCTTAAGGGATTTTAGGACTGATAGACTTGATCTGTCTGATAACGTGTATGCTGAGGCGAATTTCGAGAATTTATCGACTACTGTTAATATCTGTTTGTGGTTGATTGAGTATATGTCGTATGTGGACAATGTCTAGGGGTTTGAGGGGAGTTTCTGTTTTCTTGAATTTAGGTTTCTGGGGGTGCCCATTGTATTTGAGGGTTGTGCACTTTTCGCAGTTGTTAATTATTTGCGATATTTTATTTTTAATGAAAGGGATATAGAATTTTCTTCTTAGGTGATGGAAAGTTTCAGTGATACCTCTATGATTACTGATTACGTGATAGTCTCTAATTGTTTGGTCCTGTTCGTCGTTGTTCGTTATATCCTCGAGCAGTATAGTGCATCTCTAAATTTTGAAGAGTTTACTGTGTGAAAAGTGTTTCGAATGTGTAGTTTGTACTATTTTGAATGTTTCATCATCTGTATAGATTACACAGAGCTTATTGGGTGGAAGGAAATTTTTGAAGATAGATGTTATTATAGCTTTGCTAAACTGTTCTCGTTTTATAGTCCTCCTTTGTTTGTTCTAAATATGGTCTCGAGGGTCATGCTAGAATTGTTTGATTTTTCTAGAATAATTTGAATACTGAAATCGTTGAGTGGGCGTTCGGAGATGTATATACCATCATCAAGGTTTTCGTCGGAGGAATGGACTGTCGAACCTTGGGTAGCCGCGATGGGTGCGGAATCGTTTATGTTTATTTCTATACCAGTATTTTGTATTGTTTCGTCGAGTTTTATACGGCTCAGTGAATCAGCGTTGGTGTTGCACTTTCCTTTTTTGTAGACAATTTCGTTATCGAATTCTTCGAGCTTTAGTTTCCACCTAATGAGTTTAAAATTTGGCTCTTTGAGGCTCATGAGCCACGTTAGCGGCCTATGGTCGGTGACTATAACAAACTTGTGGCCATAGAGGTATGGTCGGAAATATTTAGTAGCCCAAACAAGAGCAAGTAGCTCTTTTTCAATTGGTCCAATTTATTGAGCTAACATGCAATCTATCCCATGCGTTAGCTAGAAGGCAAATTGCATTTTGGAGAGTAAATGCTTTGATTTTAACTTCCAGGTCCGAGCCGTCACTTCCAACAAAGTGACTTTTTTTTATAATACAACTTTGTTAAGTTTATAACATTTTGTTCAATTGGTTAAAGGATAGCAGTGCAATTTGCTGGAAAACACATTACAACGATCATGCCATCATTACTTTTCAACTGGCCGTATTTGGAATGGTAAGGGGCGTTATGAAGAGACAACAGCGCATTTTTTGGAAGACCCTTGGATCTTAGAAAAACTCCAAAAACATCCATCCATTTTTTTAGCTTTGTAGACGACCAGCTTGTTGTCAAACTTTTTAAAAGATCGTGGATTTACTGATTGCCGATGAAGCTTAATTTTGTGCAGACCAGAAGCATTAGTGCAAGCGATGAACGCTATTCTCTCCTTGCTTGCTTTCAGAGGATTCTAGAAAATCTACAAGGCGTTTATCTGGCATTAGTCGGTAGAATACAATGATGAAAATTTCGGTGTTAGGTAGTTGCGCAACTCGAGAGTTGCATTAATCGAGAATGTACTGTATTGTATTTTTCACAATGCCAGAGAGCTCTAATAAAGCAACTATCTTCTTCTCTCTCATTTGAATATAAATAAAACGGACACCCTCGTTTTCCTCTGAATCACTTTTGTATTTTCTTCCTTTCTTGTAATTTTTCTTACATTTCCCAATTGTAAATTCGTCTCGGAGTCAGAGAGTGTTCTACTTGCGAAACAAATAGGTCTATCTTTTCCTATAGCTCCTTGCGAAAGAACTCCACCTAAAGCCACGTTGCTTGCATCTGTGGTAAGTACGAAAGGCTTACCGAAGTCAGGATACTGGAGTAAAGGGTCATTCGTTAGTAAGATTTTGCAATGTTCGAATGCCTTTGTGCATCTTTCGGTTAGTTTCACGAGTTTTCCCTTTTTCAAACATTCCGTAAGGGGTTTAATCGGCAAAGTCCATTATAAATTTTCTGTAATAGCCAAGCAGACCTAAGAGCCTTTGATCTCTTTTT
The DNA here is from genome assembly GCA_947095585.1 of Nephrocerus scutellatus. Taxonomy (NCBI): domain Eukaryota; kingdom Metazoa; phylum Arthropoda; class Insecta; order Diptera; family Pipunculidae; genus Nephrocerus; species Nephrocerus scutellatus. Next base: position 50,017,114 of record OX352764.1, read on the forward strand.
GGTTTTTTGGAATGGGGTAATTTTTAATGGCACTTATTTTGTCTGGATTTGGTTTTATTCCTTCTGTCGTTATATATATGCCCTAGGAAAGCGATCTTTTTTTTCATAAATTCTGATTTATCTGTTTGGACCTTGAAGTTGCACTCTCTTAACTTATCAAACACCTCCCTGATATTTAGGATATGTTCGTCTAATGAAGTTGAAAAGATGATGATATCGTCTAGGTATACCAAGCAATTCTTCCCTACTAGATATTTTAGCACGTAGTCCATAACTCTTTGAAACGTTGATGGGGCATTTTTTAATCCGAAAGGCATACGTTTATACTCGTAGTGGCCTCCTTCTACCCTAAATGCTGTTTTTTGCACGTCTCTTGGGTCCATTTCAATCTGGTGGAACCCGCTGATAGATCGAGTGTTGTGAAGTAGAGACATTTCCCTAGCTTATCAAGTATCTCTGAGATGTTTGGGATCAGGTAACGATCGGATATCGTCTTTTTGTTCAACTGCCTGTAATCTATAACGAGCCTACACTTTTGCTTTTTGCTGGAGTCCCTTTTTTTTTTGGACCATCCACACTGGTGAGCTCCAAGGGGAGTAGCTATGCCTCCTAGCATATCTTCGATTTGTCTGTGAACTTCTTGTTTGTGGACATAAGGATACCTGTACGATTTTGTATGGATTGGTATTTCGTCACTCGTGATAATTCTGTGTTTTATTTTATTTGTGAATGTTAGTTTGTCTCCGTCCTTATAAAATATATCTGAGTAGTCTATGCAAAGTTTGATTAGTGATTTCTTTTCCTCAATGTTCAAGTGCGAAGTTCTAATGACATTCTGTATGCTTGTACATTCTGAAGAGGATTTAATTCGATATATTCGGAGTGGTTAAACGTTTCTGTTTTGAGAGGTTGTTCTACGAATAGTTCGATGTTTTCATTGGACCGGTTACAGACCTCAATTGTGCTGAACCAATTATCTGCTTTATAAATTCCCTCAGAAGAAAATAAGTTGGGGGCTAGCTCGACTGGGCTTCTGTATATCGCCGTTAATTGTATCTACGGGGAGTTTAATAAGTACCTTGGACAACGCAGGAATGACGTGTTTTTCAGATGTTAAATTAGGTTTTAATTGTATTGGGATGATCGAGTTTTTGGTTGTGAGTTGTTGGTTTTCAATATAGATTTTTGCGTTTAATTGCTTTAGGATATCTAAACCGATAAACCCATCAAAATAATTGTGAAATTTAAATAGCCAAAATTTTAGGTTACCTTTTTGTTTAAATTCGACGAATGTTGGCAAAAGGATTTTTTTATCGATTTGAAAATTTTGTAAGACTGTTTTTATGTTTATAGGTTGGCATTGTAGGTGTTTCTCAGTGTCTATGAATTTTGGATTCAGGAAGGAAGAAGATGCTCCGGTATCTATTAGAAATCTTAAGTTCCTACCAAATGGGGAGCTTATGTTAATGAAGGGGAGTGTCGTACCGTGCTTGTTAATTTCTATATATCCCGTTGGTTTTTCGAGGCGTATAGCTGAAAATTTTTTTGAGTCTTCGATATTACATAAATTCTTCAGCGTGAGTTTCGCGAGGGGCGTTATCTGTGCAGTTTAAATTGTGTAATTCCCTAGATCTTTCGGAGCCGAATCTATTGCTGTGCATTGTTTGGTTTGTTTTTGTAGTAAATCTAGATGTACTTGAGCTGGTGTCTATTGGCTCAGGCTTTGGATATGTAATGGCTCTTTGGGATTGATAGAAGGGGTTTATTCGGGGGTTGTTTTCTATTGCTGTGTTATAATTGTTATTGTTATGATAGTTGTTGCCAAAATTTTGTGTGCTAAAATTTTGCCTGTTAACGTATGGAGTTATGTTTCTATTTGGTTGGTTGTTGAACCAATTAGTTGAGGGGTATCTGTTAAAGTTAGGTTGTCTGTAATATTGATGGTATGGGTAGGAATTATTATTGTGTTGTCTTCTGAAAATTGGTTTCTTACTAAGGTAATCATTTCCCATTTGCTGATGGTGAATGTTCTGTTCCTTAATACAAAAATCTAATGCCGATGTTAGGCTTTCTGGTCTTGTTGCTCTTATACTAGAGCCTAAGCGTTCTTTAAGACCAACTAGGAACGAGTTTAGACACATTTCGTTGAAAAGCTCTTTCTTTGATTGGATGACTCTATTGTCGGTTTCTTGTAACAGTAGGTTATTGTTTAAAGCGGATTAGATTCCTATGATTTCGCTATGGAATGTTTCTACCGTGTTCGTATTTTGTCTCAAGCCGTGTAAGTCTCTGATCAATGAAGTTTCTGTCCGTTTGTCTGCGTAGTGCAAAATGAGGTTATTTTTAATTTCGTCCCAGTTTAGTGGTGTGATTTCATTTGCCTGTCCCTCAACCTTATTTCTTATGGCCCTCAACAAAGTTTGGCCCGTCAGTTCCCCTAACAAATTGGAAGATTTCCTCTACGTTATTAATAAACTCGTGCAAAGTTCGTGGGTTTCCATCGAACTTCGGCAAGTCCTTAATAGCATCTGGAATTCTTAAATTATTGAATAGGTCACTAAAGTTTAGATTTGGTGTGGAGACATTTAAGGCGGCTGTACCGGAACTTGTGTTAAATTGAACTGTTGGTGGATTCATTGTATCGAAATTAAAATCTTCGACTTCAATATTTGCAGGTACGGAGTTAAGGCTTTTATCTTTTTTTTTTAAATATGGAAGGAATTGGAATTTGTGTGTACTTTTTTTCATTTAGATATATTTTTCCCTTTTCCCGTTGTTTATAATTTTTCTTTCCCCTCTTTATTATTTTTTATTTCCCTTTAAAAATTTATTTTCCCTTTCTTTTTTATATATATCAATGTTTTCAATTTTATATATGTATATCAATTCATGTATTTCAATATATTTTTTTTTTTAATATTTTTTTCCAAAAAAAAAATTTTTGTATTTGAAGGAGCAAAGAAAATCAATATCAACTTACAGCAGTCCCAGAATCAGTTTTGTTTCCATGTCCAGTATCCTTGATTTTCTTTATTTTTCCTTGTGTTTCCTTGATGTTTCCCTTATTTTTCGTTGATTGTTCCCTTGTTTTCCTTATTTTCCCTATTTCTCCAAAGGCTACTTCGATTGCAAGTGATAAAAATCCGCCGATTTGTAGTGATATTGGGGCTCCAGTGGTTGATATTCCCTCAATGATATGCCGTCACCACGAAGAAACGCCTATGCTCTAGCTATATTCACTTCACTAGTTCTCACTCTACCGAAACGCAATTTCTCACTATATCACTTATTTACAAATCGTCAATCAAGATACCGACTGCGCCACTTATGTTTCTGACTTGAAACTTAATTTAAAAAAAAAACAGAATTGACCACTTTGAATAACAACTAAGTTTATTATGATTTGATACAAATTCTTACTACCTATTTATAATAAAAATTATGCTTAATATTGCGTTATTGATTGACATTATTTGGTATTGCTAAATTATTAATTGCCTAATTGACATTATTCGTTTTTGTTAAATTCACATTATTGTTTTGTTTGTCGGATGTGCAATCAGGTCACCTGCCTCGATCGTTAAACTGCTGTTGTTGCTGCGTTTTGTGGTGTCAGCGTCTCGTTTGGTTTTGGTTGTGGGGTGTTGGTAGGTTGACGGAGGTTACTCGCGCGTGTGATGGGTTGAAATCGCGCCATTCTCCCGGTTTTTTTAGGTCTTGTTTAACCACCTTTCGCACGATCTAGAGTGCTGAAAATTTGTGAGCGGCCCAATTTCAGGAGCAAATTTTCGTAACCCGCGTTTGACGAGTGGCGCAAGTCACTTATGACACTGTATTGCGGGGAGAAAAGAAAATACTTTGAAATAGGTCCTCAAAACATTTATTTTATGTATATATTCTATGTATACATTAAAGTTTGTACCCGAAAAACGAAGTATTTTTATATTTACTTGTTTTTATATGGTTTTAACATGCCTGAAAATGAAAGGAAACAGATGCGTTAGGTCAGTGCTGCCATTTTTCCTGTTTAAAAAAGGAGAACCCTGTTATTTCGATGTTAATTACCTCATTCTACTCTCTTCTGTTACGAACAACCGTGGTTCTACAAAATTTCAACTCAAGTACATTCAGAGCGTATTTTTATTTTTTAATGTAGGCACTAAATTATTCTAATGAATTTAATGTACTTTTTTAATCCAAAAACAAATCTAATCAGAATTCTTTTAAATTTAGGAAATAATTTTGTATTGCCTGCAAAAATAAATACTGGGGGAAACATTTCTGATATTAAGAGTTACAAAACTGTATGTTTATTTATGTGTATTTAAGAAATTCAGATTTAATTTTTGAAGTATTGTCATATGCAAGAACGCATTAAATTGTTATCTTCTGGGTGTAAAGAAATTTAGAAAAGGTTCATCGTAAACAATAAATTATTTAATTTCTATTTTCAAATCAAATAGGCAAGAATTTTATGACTCGTTCATTTATGAAAGAAGAAATTTGTTCATTATTATATTTTATTACAATATTAATTAATATATATTGATTTTCGATGTAAATGTAGTACAGTTCAAAATTTGAGAATGCGATATTTCTTATTTCATTAATGAACAGGAAATTTATATTTCAGCAAAAAACTTGAAAAACAAAACGAAATAACAGTTATAAATTTTATTTTTTATTTAAATTTTGTAAAATATTTGTATGGGAGCCCACCGACCCCGAGGGGAGACACAAACGGGTGCAAAGTTTGAATAAAATCTGGCTTTAGGAAGTGGGTTAAAAACCACAACACGAGCACGTGAAGTTAATAATTATTAAAATCTATATTTCATTTAGGTACGCTTCAAAAGCCTAGTAAAACATGTGCCGTCTTTCATTAAGCTGACAAATCTAAGATGCAACACTTAGATCTTGTTCTTCTACAAAGAAGTAACTAACCCGCAGCGCATAATAGAAAAGAGTAATTATAAATATTAAAGGAAACTACTCTGCCGTCCCAAGTTGAAAAAAAAAAGATAAAAAAAAATGGCAAAAAATAGAAGAAGAAAAACCTTTTTGATATTGAGCACACACTGAATAAATCGCCGAATTGAATTCGTCATGAGAGATAGAAACTATCTACTATAGCCGTATTTTATTGCCAAGGAACAACAACAATTGCACTGTCGAATTCCTTCTTTGGAATTGTGAAAACCTGCTGTTTGGCTGCTGGTTTTGACATTCGAATTCCGAATTCGCTCGGCATATAAAATGCAGCTTATATATAAACATTTGATTATTTTTGTACAGTTTGTTAAACAAGTAAATGTAAAAAAACTTCGCTTTGCGTATACAGGGTGTATACGTTAAGAAGGCAAATACTTAAAGGGATGATTCCTTAGTTAATTTCGTGAAAAAAATCGTATGGGGGTCTATTTTCAACCCCTGCGGTGTGCCTAGCGTTGCTCTGCTAACTGTTGCTCATTTTTGAAAGAAAATTAAATTTTTAAGATCAAATAATCCAAATTTTTTTAAATTCTTGAAACTGTTATCGATATAAACGTCGTCGAAATCCAAAAAAAAAAAAATTTATTTTTATTTTCAATTTTCAAGCGAGTATTTCGAAAATTGCTCTCGGATAATTTTTTTTTTGACAGTTGCAATATTAAAGCCTATTCAATTTTCTACAAATCTACCTCATAATATTAATACATTCGGTCAACAGGAGCAGGGTTAAAAATGAAAGTTTGTAAAATGAACGAAAATGTACTTTTGACCTTACATGACTTCATACCATATAACTCTTGAACGCTTCCAGCTACAAGCTTACTGTTGGTCATTTTTGATAGAAAAAGAAGAAGAAAGTAACATTTTTAAGATCTAACAATAACAATTTCTTTAATTATTTAAGCCTTTAATTCTTTAAGCCATACCGATAACTCCGCCTTGTTTCCGTCGTGTGGGAGAGGGGGTGGTCTCAGAGATGGTTACAAATTACGTCTGTTCACTCTTTAGAGATGAGTAGGCGTGTTTTGGCAAGAGGACGGGACGACCACCTCTCCTAGCACGTAGGAGCATGCCGGTCGCAAGCCCGGCTAATGGAGGAGGGTGTGGGGCAACGGGGCAACCCTATCCTCAGTAAATTAAGTAGATGAGTAAACCTCGACAGACTAAAAAATCCTAAATCCAGTGGTGAGACACGTGCGCCGAGGGTTGCATGGCCATGAGTTGTTGGTCGCTAGCACGGGACTTCGGATACCTGGAAACCTCCGATTTTAACCGGTCTTCTCATGGTATACCGGGCTCTACCATGTGTGACATACTTTCCCGGATACTCGTGGGAATTATTGATTATCCTAAAAATGGTATACCGGGCTCTACCATGTGTGACATACTTTCCCGGATACTCGTGGGAATTATTGATTATCCTAAAAATACTTATGAGACCGATGCCCCTGACAGTCATCCCAGTGGTGACACCAACATCGAGATGTGCCTTTGTGCCACTCGAAACATCGTCAAGAACTGATTCCCTTCCGACGGTCAATCAAGTGTTGACTTCAAACGCGGATCCTGATCATAGGCAGACCGTTGTTTTGTCGGTGGGGGAAGAGCTCTCGACTGTCAGCCCCGTGTTGACCACAACTTCACTTTTAGATGTTGGCAACAAGGGTGTGGATTCGAATACATCCGAGTCTGACACATCCGAAGTTGTCGACACCATCAGCGTCATCTCGGAGAAATCCGGTTGTTCCTCGGTTGGGATCGCATTAGGGGGAATGCAGATCCAACAACAGGCTTATGTCAAGCTAACCTCGAGGGAAAAAAAGACGCTTCAAGCATGCTTTACGTATAGGTAAAGACAGAGACAGTGCTCTTGTTTTTGCCAAAGCAGCGCCTCCCAATAAAAGCGTTGTTAAACGCGTCAGGTCGGAAGACCAGACACCACCCACATCGGCCGCTAAAAAGGCCAGAGCAGGGCCCTCACCTGACATTCCCACCTTTAGTCAAGTGACCAGTGCCGTCAGACTGGGGGTTGTCCCGATGGACTGGACGTGACGTTAGTGAAAGAGGTATCTTTCCCGAAAACACATATCGTCCGTGGATTCTTTCCACAAAGTCTTGAGCTCCCTTCAGAAAAGGTTCTGGCTACAATCGAGGCCCAAAATGAAGGGTTAAATGCCATTTCATGGAAGGTGGTACAGAGAAAGAAGGAAGGTGCGCTCCTTCATCTCATAATGGCGGTTGATGACGCCTCCATGACCAAGAGTGGACTGGACGTTAGTGAAAGAAGGATCTTTCCCGAAAACACATATCGTCCGTGGATTCTTTCCACAAAGTCTTGAGCTCCCTTCAGAGAAGGTTCTGGCTACAATCGAGGCCCAAAATGAAGGGTTAAATGCCATTTCATGGAAGGTGGTACAGAGAAAGAAGGAAGGTGCGCTCCTTCATCTCATAATGGCGGTTGATGACGCCTCCATGACTAGGCTTAACGCCTACAAAGGCGTTATAGGGTACCGCTTTGGTCAGATTAAGCTTATTCTTAAGTGCACCGACAAGAACTCAGTATCTGACCAAAGTACATCAAATACAGACAGCTCCACTCGCAATACCACTGAGCCAGCTAGTCTGAGTGGCTCCGACCCAGCGCACACGGTACAAAAGGCTGCCTCTTCGTTCACCAGCTCTTCCGGGCAGGTTGACCACAGCGGGTCCGGAACCGATACAACAAAGCTGGCAGTACGGCCAGCTCCGTCGACCAGCAAGGCTACCAAGCCATCTGGATCAAATCTTTCCAGAAATGGGAAAACGCAGCAAGAGCTGCACTTGCTCCAAAGAGTAAGTTAGGCTAAGTAAGACCAACGGGTCAACCGAGCCAGACTGCCTGCCGCAGGGGTAAGGGCCCCAAGAAAGCGGTTCTAATCCGGCAGGCCCATTCTCAGAAGGAGGAAGTATGAGCACCATGAAGGTGCTACAGGCGAATCTGCATCATGCTAAGGGGGCGTCCGCTACACTTAGCAAAAGATTCGCCGAGGAGAACATAGCACTTGGCCTGATTCAGGAGCCTTGGGCTATTAGCGGACAGGTGAAAGGTCTACAGGATGGGACAGGTGAGTTGATAGTAAAATGTGGGGAGTCAGTGCCAAGGGCGGCCTGCCTAATCAGATCTAATATTAACTTTCTTTGTAACTTTGATATTGTGAACAAGGGCTCTAAACCAACCTTCATAAATGCGATTCGCGAAGAGGTATTAGATCTCACACTCGCAAGTCCATTTATCTCCAACTCTATTGCAAATTGGCATGTATCAGACGAGGTCTCGCTGTCAGACCATCAACACATTAGGTTTGACATTCCAGGCGTTTTGGCACATGCCTCACCCAGATATGATCCTAAGTCAACGGACTGGAATCTATATCGAGGACTAGTCCTCTCCAAATTAGATATGCTTGTCTCACCTATTGATTCCATAGAGGACCTAGATGAGGCAGCTTATCAAGTAAATGATATACTACTTGCTTCCTATCATGGCAGTTGTGTCGTCGAAATCAACCTTTGCAAACGTGAAGTTCCCTGGTGGAATGACCAACTGGCCAAACTTAGGAGGAAGGTTAGAAGGCTCTTTAACTCTGCTAAACGCACGAAGAGTTGGGACGAATACAAGTTCGCCCTCACAGAGTATAACTCTGAATTAAGACGATATAAACGGGCCACGTGGAGGAAAGGATGCGAGAACATCGCTGAAATGCCAGCAGCTGCACGAATCCACAAGGCACTTGTTAGAGATCAGACTAATAGTGTGGGTCTGTTGAAAAAGACCAATGGCTCCTACACGACGGACCGTGAGGATACACTGAGAACGCTACTGCAAGTTCATTTCCCCGGCTCGTATAACAGTGTAACACTCGCGAATTCGAACACGCTTGACCGAAGGGTTAGTTTCACTAGTAGAACAAGTAGTTTATCTGGTAAGATTTTCACCCCAGATGACCTTAGGCTTAGGCTTAGGATGACAGTAGGCTTCTTTAAACCATTCAAAGCCCCTGGTGGGGATGGCATCTTTCCTGCTCTTCAACAAAAGGTGATTGATGCAATCCTGCCAAGCTTGATTTTATTATTTAGAGCAAGCTACAATTGGGGATACATCCCTACTATCTGGAGACAGGTAAATGTGATTTTTATCCCCAAACCAGGCAATAGGCCTAGCGAGCTACCTAAATCTTGAGGGACACCTGAGAATTCTCAACTCAACTTCGATGGTACTGGAATCGCTGGACGCTTCAGTATCCGATTCTTCGCCTAAGGTCATATTTTCCTCATACCTAGGGAAATGCTCGCTTTTTGGTATGAGGGGTTTTTTCCGTAGCCGGAAGCAGGTAGATGAGCGATCCGGTGCGGGATCTATATGAGATGTGCTCGTGTTGAGCGCTCGATGCTGACTGCAAAAGCTATGGGTTCCAATGTACTGCCTGAATACTGACTCCCTTCCTATTTTAGCATTCATATCCTCCAATGATTTTTACATCATCCTGAGGGCAGGCATGGAATTCCCGTTCGACTGATTCAAAAAATTCTTCTTTTTCATCATCTGGAGAATCCTCTGTAGGTGCGTGAACGTTTATGAGGCTTATGTTTTAAAAATTTTCCCGCACGCGAAGGGTGCATAGCCGTTCATTTATTGCTTTCAAACCGATAACATTAGGTTTCATTCTTTTGCTGACTAGAAACCCCACCCCGAGCACATGATGTCTTGCATGACACCTGTAATATATGTTATATTCTGATTTTTGTAAGACACCATTCTCCGTCCACCGCATCTCCTAGATTGCTGTTATGTAAGCCTTGTATTTAGACAGGGTATCGGCCAGCTGCTATGCAGCTCGAGCTCTATACAGTGAGCGTACGTTCCATGAGAAAATTCTTAAATCGTTTAGCCGTTTTCGTTGCCGTGGTCGTCGTCGTCGTCGTTCATCAGTGTATCCGAGGCTGATTTTGAGTTCCGTAATAAAAAATTTTTTACAGGCGAGGTTATTGGCCTCGCGCCAACCTTACTTTGAAGGGACTAGCCCGATCATTCAGCTTTTCTTGCATTGGAGGAAAATTACCGGTGGCCACCACGTGGAGGTTTGATCGCACTTCCACCAGTCAAAGATAGTTACGGCCACCTGCAATTCTAGAGCATTCTGTGTTATTCCCCCTATTCTGCTGATGGCTGACCGCCTAATTCTAATTCAGTGCATATTTTTAGTCTGCAGTATGTACGAGTACATTGCGATTTATCTTAGTATTCAATTCCCATTATCTGCGCTACTAACTACTTTTTGTAACAATAGGTTGCTTTATCACGGGTGTTATTAAAGCAAGGACTATATCATCGTTTAAATGTCGTGTATAGTTTGAAGGAGCTTAACCGAGCTGCTTTTTCAATACCGCAATTTGTAGCTTTACTTTATAGTTTAGTAATTGAATGTGCTCAACTATTAGTTTTTTCTTTTTTAAAGAAAGAGGTGGTTCACATCGAGCTTGTCGTTTTCTTCCTAAAAAAATGAGAGTGTCTACTTTTGCCTAGATACAACGTTAATTTTGGTCACTTCAAAATTCATTGCAAGAATACTTACAATGACATTTTTTCTGCAATTCTGCCAAAACACGTCTCGGATGTACGTCCACTCTTAATTTTAGTTAATTATATTTAAACTCTTGCCCAGGGTATATTTTCGTTCCATTTTGTACACCTTATTTCCTTTGGTAACACATCGGAAAATGCACGTAACAGGATTTCTTTGTTTTCCCGAATTTTTATCAACACGGAAATTTTTTCTGTCAACTGATTCTTGATTCATCACGTTGCGGTCGCCTTCCTCTTTTAATATGAACACTGGTAAGCTGAGTGCCTACAAGTGTAGGGAAATTTTTCTTTGCTACAACTGTAAAGTTTTGACGTTACAACGTCTCACTACAAGATTTAAGGGTACATGTTCAAAAAGTAAAATGTTTAGTGATACACTGTGAAGTGAGACACTGTTAAATGTCACACTTTTAAGTGAACCACTGTTAAATGTCAGTACTTTGGGAACTAAGCCATTTACCAAGCGATTTGCAAGAAATTTGGAATGTAGGACTAAGATGCGACTATAAGACTTCTTCCTATGGAAATTATGGAATATGATCCTTATGGACTAGTATTTCTGGAACAAAGCAATTTCTCAACCGTACGCATTAAATTCGGAATGTAGGACTAAGATGCGACTATAAGACTTCTTCCTATGGAAATTATGGAATATGATCCTTATGGTCTTGTATTTCTGGAACAAAGCAATTTCTCAATCGATTCGCATGAAATTCGGAAGGTAGGACTAAGATGCGACCATAACTCCGCCTAGCTTCCGTCGTGTGGGAGAGGGGGTGGCCTCAGAGTTGGGTAGAAATTAAGTCTGTTCACTCATTAGAGATGACTAGGCGTGATTTGGCAAGAGGACGGGGCGACCACCTCTCCTAGCACGTAGGTAACATGCCGGTCCCAAGCCCGGGAAAAGGAGGAGGGTTTGGGGTAACGGGGCAACCCTATCCTCAGTAATTAAAGTAGAGGAGTAAGCCTCGATAGACTAAAAAATCCTAAATCCAGTGGTGAGACACGTGCGCCGCGGGATGTATGGCCATGAGTTGTTGGTCGCTAGCACGGGACTTCGGATACCTGGCAACCTCCGATTTTAACCGGTCTTCTCATGGTACACCGGGCTCTACCATGGGTGACATACTTTCCCGGATACTCGTGGGAATTATTGAGAATCCAAATATAATTTATGAGACCGATGCATCTCCAATCGCATCAACCTCGGAACCTGCGTTAGAGCGGCCCGTTGTAATGGGAGTGGATTCTGTGCCCCTGACGGTCATCCCAGAGGTGACACCAACTTCGAGATGTGCTTCTGTGCCACCCGAAACCTCGTCAGGAACTGATTCCCTAACGACGGTCAATCAGGTGTTGACTTCAAACGCGGATCCTGCCCATAGGCAAACCGTTGTTTTGTCGGTAGTGGATGAGCTCTCGACTGTCAACCCTGTGTTAACCACAACAAAAATTCAGAGTACGGATGACTGTGCTTCAAGAGCCACATCCGTATCTCGCAAAGATGTTGGCAACAAGGGTGTGGATTCGAATACATCCGAGTCTGACACATCCGAAGTTGTCGACACCATCAGCGTCATCTCGGAGAAATCCGGTTGTTCCTCGGTTGGGATCGCATTAGGGGGAATGCAGATCCAACAACAGGCTTATGTCAAGCTAACTTCGAGGGAAAAAAGACGTTTTAAGCATGCTTTACGCATAGGGAAAGACAGAGACAGTGCTCTTGTTTTTGCCAAAGCAGCGCCTCCCATTAAGAGCGTTGTTAAACGCGTCAGGTTGGAAGACCAGACAGCACCCACATCGGCCGCCAAAAAGGCCAGAGCAGGGCCCTCACCTGACATTCCCGCTTTTGGTCAAGTGACCAGTGCTGTCCGACTGGGAGTTGTCCCGATCGACCTGTCGAAGAAACCGCTGACAAAGGAGCAAATTGCTCACCTTCAAGAAGCGGTTATCGACATCTCGATTGAGATGATCGGCTGCGGTGTTTGGCCGCGTTTCACCGGATCGTATCCGAAATCGGGATGGATGATCTTCATCAGTCAAGATAGCTCTACTGCCGGGAGGATGCGCTCCAATTTCGACAAAATAAGAGCCAAGAAGGTGTTACAGAGAAAAAAGGAAGGTGCGATCCTTCCTCTCGTAATGGCGGTTGATGACGCCTCCATGACTAGGCTTATCGCCTACAAAGGCGTTATAGGGTACCGCTTTGGTCAGATTAAGCTGATTCTTAAGAGCACCGATAAGAACTCAGCATCTGACCAAAGTACCCCTAATACAGACAGCTCCACTCGAAATACCACTGAGCCAGCTAGTCTGAGTGGCTCCGACCCAGCGCCCGCGGTACAAAAGGCTGCCTCTCCGGTCACCAGCTCTTCCGAGCAGGTTGACCACAGCGGGTCCGGAACCGAAACTTCTAAGCTGGTAGTACGACCAGCTCCATCGTCCAGCAAGGCTACCAAGCCATCTGGATCTAATCTTTCCAGAAATGGAAAAAACACAGCAAGAGCTGCACTTGCTCCAAAGATTAAGTTAGGCAATATTAGACCAACGGGTCAACCGAGCCAGACTGCCTGCCGCAGGGGTAAGGGCCCCAAGAAAGCGGTTCTAATCCGGCAGGCCCTTTCTCAGAAAGAGGAAGGATGAGCACCATAAAGGTGCTACAGGCGAATCTGCATAATGCTAAGGGGGCGTCCGCTACACTTAGCAAAAGATTCGTCGAGGAGAACATAGCACTTGGCCTCATACAGGAGCCTTGGGCTATTAGCGGACAGGTGAAGGGTCTAAAGGACGGGAAAGGTAAGTTGATATTAAAATGTGGGGAAGCAGTGCCAAGAGCGGCCTGCCTTATCAGATCTAATATTAACTTTCTTCCCATTCCAGAATTTATAACAAAAGACCTTGTTGCCGTTCTAGTGGAAGTTCCGACCGAGACGGGGAAACGGACGGGGCGACCACCTCTCCTAGCACGTAGGCAACATGCCGGTCCCAAGCCCGGGAAAAGGAGGAGGGTTTGGGGTAACGGGGCAACCCTATCCTCAGTAATTAAAGTAGAGGAGTAAGCCTCGATAGACTAAAAAATCCTAAATCCAGTGGTGAGACACGTGCGCCGCGGGATGTATGGCCATGAGTTGTTGGTCGCTAGCACGGGACTTCGGATACCTGGCAACCTCCGATTTTAACCGGTCTTCTCATGGTACACCGGGCTCTACCATGGGTGACATACTTTCCCGGATACTCGTGGGAATTATTGAGAATCCAAATATAATTTATGAGACCGATGCATCTCCAATCGCATCAACCTCGGAACCTGCGTTAGAGCGGCCCGTTGTAATGTCAGTGGATTCTGTGCCCCTGACGGTCATCCCAGAGGTGACACCAACTTCGAGATGTGCTTCTGTGCCACCCGAAACCTCGTCAGGAACTGATTCCCTAACGACGGTCAATCAGGTGTTGACTTCAAACGCGGATCCTGCCCATAGGCAAACCGTTGTTTTGTCGGTAGTGGATGAGCTCTCGACTGTCAACCCTGTGTTAACCACAACAAAAATTCAGAGTACGGATGACTGTGCTTCAAGAGCCACATCCGTATCTCGCAAAGATGTTGGCAACAAGGGTGTGGATTCGAATACATCCGAGTCTGACACATCCGAAGTTGTCGACACCATCAGCGTCATCTCGGAGAAATCCGGTTGTTCCTCGGTTGGGATCGCATTAGGGGGAATGCAGATCCAACAACAGGCTTATGTCAAGCTAACTTCGAGGGAAAAAAGACGTTTTAAGCATGCTTTACGCATAGGGAAAGACAGAGACAGTGCTCTTGTTTTTGCCAAAGCAGCGCCTCCCATTAAGAGCGTTGTTAAACGCGTCAGGTTGGAAGACCAGACAGCACCCACATCGGCCGCCAAAAAGGCCAGAGCAGGGCCCTCACCTGACATTCCCGCTTTTGGTCAAGTGACCAGTGCTGTCCGACTGGGAGTTGTCCCGATCGACCTGTCGAAGAAACCGCTGACAAAGGAGCAAATTGCTCACCTTCAAGAAGCGGTTATCGACATCTCGATTGAGATGATCGGCTGCGGTGTTTGGCCGCGTTTCACCGGATCGTATCCGAAATCGGGATGGATGATCTTCATCAGTCAAGATAGCTCTACTGCCGGGAGGATGCGCTCCAATTTCGACAAAATAAGAGCCAAGAAGGTGTTACAGAGAAAAAAGGAAGGTGCGATCCTTCCTCTCGTAATGGCGGTTGATGACGCCTCCATGACTAGGCTTATCGCCTACAAAGGCGTTATAGGGTACCGCTTTGGTCAGATTAAGCTGATTCTTAAGAGCACCGATAAGAACTCAGCATCTGACCAAAGTACCCCTAATACAGACAGCTCCACTCGAAATACCACTGAGCCAGCTAGTCTGAGTGGCTCCGACCCAGCGCCCGCGGTACAAAAGGCTGCCTCTCCGGTCACCAGCTCTTCCGAGCAGGTTGACCACAGCGGGTCCGGAACCGAAACTTCTAAGCTGGTAGTACGACCAGCTCCATCGTCCAGCAAGGCTACCAAGCCATCTGGATCTAATCTTTCCAGAAATGGAAAAAACACAGCAAGAGCTGCACTTGCTCCAAAGATTAAGTTAGGCAATATTAGACCAACGGGTCAACCGAGCCAGACTGCCTGCCGCAGGGGTAAGGGCCCCAAGAAAGCGGTTCTAATCCGGCAGGCCCTTTCTCAGAAAGAGGAAGGATGAGCACCATAAAGGTGCTACAGGCGAATCTGCATAATGCTAAGGGGGCGTCCGCTACACTTAGCAAAAGATTCGTCGAGGAGAACATAGCACTTGGCCTCATACAGGAGCCTTGGGCTATTAGCGGACAGGTGAAGGGTCTAAAGGACGGGAAAGGTAAGTTGATATTAAAATGTGGGGAAGCAGTGCCAAGAGCGGCCTGCCTTATCAGATCTAATATTAACTTTCTTCCCATTCCAGAATTTATAACAAAAGACCTTGTTGCCGTTCTAGTGGAAGTTCCGACCGAGACGGGGAAACATAGAGGTACTAGACGAGGCAGCTTACCAAGTAAATGATTTACTGCTTACTTCCTATCATGGCAGTTGTGTCGTCAAAACTAACCTTTGTAAACGCAAAGTTCCTTGGTGGAATGACATACTGGCCAAGCTTAGGAGGAAATTTAGAAAGCTCTTCAACTCTGCTAAACGCACGAAGTGTTGGGACGAATATAAGTCCGCCCTCACAGAGTATAACTCTGAATTAAGACGATCTAAGCGGGCCACGTGGAGGAAGTGTTGCGAGAATATCGCTGAAATGCCAGCAGCTGCACGAATCCACAAGGCACTTGTAAGGGATCAGACAAATGGTGTGGGTCTGTTGAAAAAGACTCATGGCACCTACACGACGGACCGTGAGGATACACTGAGAACACTTTTGCAAGTTCATTTCCTCGGCTCGTACAACAGTGTACCACACACAAATTCAAACACGCTTGACCGAAGGGTTAGTATCGCTAGTAGAACTAATAGTTTATCCGGTAAGATCTTCACCCCAGATAAAGTTAGATGGGCAGTAGGCTCCTTCAAACCATTCAAAGCCCCTGGAGGATGGCATCTTTCCTGCTCTTCTACAGAAGGCGATCGATGCAATCCTTGCAAGTTTAATTTTATTATTTAGAGCTAGCTACAATTAGGGATACATCCCTTTTGTCTGGAGACAGGTAAACGTTTTTATCCCCAAACCTGGCAATAGGCCTAGTGAGCGACCTAAATCATACAGACCAATCAGTCTAACATCATTTGTCCTGAAAATCATGGAGAGACTCATTGATGTTCATATTAGAAGTAGACTAGAGGTGTCTGCTCCTTTGCACTCAAGTCAGTTTGCATACAGAAAAGGCAAAAGCATAGAAGGTGCCCTCCACTATCTGGTTAAAAAGATAGAAGGAACGTTTCGATCCAAGGAGGTTGCTTTGTGTGCATTCCTAGACATTGAAGGCGCCTTCGATAACACTGGCTATGACTCTTTAGAGAGAGCTATTAGTAACAAGGGTATCGAAACCTCGACCAATCTATGGATTAGGGCTATGCTCGAGAGTCGAGATATTACTTCTTCCTCAGGAGGAGTGTCAGTGTCTGTGACCGCAGTAAAGGGATGCCCCTAAGGAGGAGTCCTCTCTCCCCTTCTGTGGTCACTGGTCATAGACGATCTCTTGGCCAATCTATACAGATCAGGCTACTTCGCCATTGGCTATGCTGATGACCTAGCGATTATTATTAGAGGCAAACACTGCACGACTATTTCTGCTGTCATGCAATGTGCGCTTTTAAAAGTTTTAGACTGGTGTAGCAGGGAAGGGTTATCCATCAATCCTTGCAAAACGGTTCTAGTGCCTTTCACTAAAAGAAGGTTGATTGACTTAAATCCAATCACCATTAAAGGCACCACTCTAATGTACTCCAGCGAGGTCAAATACCTCGGTGTTATCCTTGATAAAAGACTTAACTGGAATGCCCATATCAAGTTTGCTACTAAACGCGCTACAAGGGCCCTATGGGCCTGCAGAAGACTTTACGGCAGTACTTGGGGCCTCAATCCTAAGATGATACATTGGATTTAAACGATGATGGTGAGACCCATAATCACGTATGCGGCCATAGTATGGTGGCCCAAGGAACTCGAGCGGACAACGGCAAACGAGCTTCAGAATCTCCAAAGAATTGCCTGTCTAGGTATTACAGGTGCTATGCGTACCTGCCCAACGACAGCATTAAAAGCTATCGTTGGTCTTTCGCCCCTTCAAATCTTCATTAGGAAGACGGCCGCTAGATGCGCTATAAAGCTGCAACTAGAATATAAGTATAAACCAGGCGACATTGTGGGACACCTGAGAATTCTCAACTCAATTCTCGAAAGAGACATGTTCTGCACAATACCGGACGTTATGGTCAGGGAGTACTGTTTCGGAAGGTTATTTGAGGTAGAGATCTCAGACCGCGCAAGCTGGTCTAATGGTGCTCCAACACTAGACGCTAATGGTCTGGTTTGGTTCACTGATGGATCAAATATGGAATCTGGAGTTGGTGCCGGTGTCTACGGACCAAATACAAAGGTCTCGATACCAATGGGAGACAGTCCAACGGTCTTCCAAGCTGAACTCCATGCCATAGAGATCTGCTCCAGGTTAAACCTTAGTAAAGGCGTTAAAGGCGTTAGAATATATATCTATTCAGATAGCCAGGCAGCACTCAAAGCTCTGTCGTCCAAGTCAATGGACTCATTAACAGTCAAAAACTGCTACGATTCATTGCAATCTCTGGCCAGACACAACAGGGTTAAGCTCGGTTGGGTACCAGGTCATCGAGGTATCGCAGGCAACGAAGCCGCAGATGAACTAGCTAGGGCTGGTTCGGAAACTGCATTCATAGGACCTGAACCATTTTGTAGCGTCAATTGGTGTGTCGCCACAAAGATGATAAACTGTTGGGAGGGCAAACTTCGCCTGGCTCATTGGGTTAATTCCCCGGGGCTAAGGCAATCCAAACAACTGATCAGACCCTATTCATATAAAGAAATCCTGCATTCAGATAAAGGTAGTGAGTTTTCTAACTGGCCACTGTGGCCTAAGATATCATCTTAGCAAAATGGGTGTGGGCTCTGTGATAAAATGTAGGTTCTGTGCGGAGGATGAGGATTCACCCGAACATGTTCTCTGCGATTACCCAGCACTTATTTGGTTAAGGAAACGCATATTTCATAAGGAAATATGCTCAACAGCGGAGTTGAAAAACTGCTACTAAGGACATATTATCTTTTATTAGGAAAGTTGTATGTCTATTAGATAATTAATGCCCTATTGATACAATAGATCTTTTAGGTCGCGGTGTCAGTCACTTGGACTAGGGTTTTTAAAAAAAAAAAAAAAAAAAAGCCATACCGATATAAAGGTCATCAAATTCAAAACAAAATTTTTTAAAATTGTATTTACCAACACGATTATTTCGCTCTTGGATACATTTTATTTTTGATAAATACAGTATTGAAGCCTATTTAATTTCCTACAAATACATGGCACAATATTTATGTATTCGGTCAACAAGAGCGAGTTAGTACGGGTTGTGTTACTACTACAACGTATAAGAAGGGTTGCATGACGTCCTGGTGTTCCTGCAGAAACAGTGCAACAAAATTACACAGGAAATGGATGCACCCTTACCATTTCACTCCAGTGCATAGTCTCCACTGGAACCAAAGAACCTTTTGGTTTTTATCGTAAAGAAGCTGCAGTAAGACTTTTTAGAACAAAAACAAAGCAACAAATAGCCTCATAATAAAATGAAACTTAACTACAAATTAAAAGTATTAGCCTGACAGAGACAGATTGAATTAGTGACAACTGACTGGTATTCCTAGTTGCCAAAAACTTAATATCAAAGTAAAATTAGGTAACCTAATTTTGGTTTAGCCATCCGATATTTATATATGTCCGAATGTTAAAAATACCTTGGTTAAATTCGATGCATTGGTACTAAACATCGAGTGTTTTTTTACATCGATGTATATTGTTCATTCCTACTTCATAGTTTATACCACTAATTGGAATTCGTCAAGCTGTCGGATTTGTTTTGAGATAGCTCATACTTCATAAGAAGTAAAATATTTATATTTTCTTTATTATTACTACACAATATGATGTAAAATACTATAACTACTTTTGTTATCCAATTAACTTTATGATTTTTCTATTTTTTGTGATTAAAATAACTTTTATTTTTCCTCTTTTGCAAAACAAATATACTCAAGTGCGGCCATTTCACTTATTTGTCGCGCGATTTTTAAAAGGAAAAATTTTATCCGTAAAATCATGACAAAAACTTCGTTAACCGGGTAATAAATAATAAAAACAAAAACAATACTTTTATTTTTACATTGTATTTTTTGGTTATAATCGACAATCGTCAAATAATGGCGGTGTTCTTTTTTGATGTCGAAGAAATCCGAGTTATCCGATAATTATGCCTCTGATCAGATCTGTTCAAAAAAATTATCTGCTGTATTTCAGAGAAAATTTTCATTTTTCACCTAAAAGCTCCATACTATTCGACATGTCCCATGGCCATGTTTAAAAAACAAACAACTACTACTACAGCTGTGAAAAAATGTTTTTTTAGAGTAAAAAGAGCTGTATTTTATTTGCCGAGGAATAAGGAATTACAACAACCACTGCACTATCTTATACCTTCTTTGGAATAAGAAAACCTGATTTTGTGCTGGTTTTCAAATTCTATTTCCTTATTTCTCGGCAATAAAATATGCCTAAGATCATACCCGAGAATTATCGGAGCGTAAAAAAGAACGCTTCACAGAAAACAGATTTCTCGGAGAATGAAAAAAAAAACATTGAATTCTGACAGTTCAATTATATCTCCGATTACTCCGAGATCAAAAAAGAAGACAGCCAATGTTTTTGAAGTAGTAGCTTGGTTAAAACTATCTTGTATAGATTCAAATTTCATGTCTTCTTTTCTTGACATTTTTTTTCTCTCTCTTAATTTTGTTTAAAAACAGGGTAGGCTGTATCGAGGACACGGCCGTGGGTTTTGAGCGTGACAACGTCTGTCCGGGACGAAAGAAAAGAAAACAAAGATCTTGTTGTCTGTGGGACATAAACACGAACGTATTTATTGAAATTTTTTTCTATACTAAATACAAGTCCTACAACTTGCACCGTAGCTCATCACATCACATTATATATAAATTATTTATAAGCGAATTTTAATGTTCATAACCACTAACTGTGAAGTGGCTGCATATTGCATATCACTGCCCAAACAGAAGATACAGCTTTTGGTTTCAACTCATAAAAAAATTTGAGTTGTTTTAAATTAAATTTGAAGAGAAGAGAAGTGAGCAGCACTAACCAATGCATCGAAATGGTATGCTAAGAATATCGCTTTGAAACATGCAGGCGTGATTAAATTTCTTTTGCATGGTTCTCTCCCTTCTGTAATAGATCGAAGAGTTATTCAATTAATAAAAAAATTTAGTAATTTT
This sequence comes from Nephrocerus scutellatus, assembly GCA_947095585.1. Classification (NCBI taxonomy): domain Eukaryota; kingdom Metazoa; phylum Arthropoda; class Insecta; order Diptera; family Pipunculidae; genus Nephrocerus; species Nephrocerus scutellatus. The sequence goes on from OX352764.1 coordinate 50,037,779, forward strand.
AAAATAAATTTTAAGAGAAATGAAATTGAAAAGAGAAGAATTTCGCTTGGATACATGCAGGCGTGATTAAATTTCTTTTGCATGGTTCTCTCTCTTCTGTAATTGATCGACGATTTATTTACTCTAGTTACTGTAAACATGACTAAGGATAAGATAAGCGAAAAGAAAAGAAAATAGTTGCAAGGAAGCTTGCAGGTTTTCATTGTTACATGCCTCTTCTTTCTAACTTATGGTAGTTTTGTTTTTCTGCACGTCAAGAGAGCACTGCATCGAGCAGAGCAGAGGACCGATAGAAAATGAACAGAGACTATACTATCACTACGGCTGTGGTAAAGAATTAAGGAGTTACGCAGCTTGTGCTGCACAAAAAAATGGCAGGCAGTCGGTATGCACGAAATTGCGGCTATATTTTGAACCGACTTACAGTCTGCTTGTAGGGCGACAATTTGACATTAACATTTTGCTATTTGCATACCATTTTAAGTAGCTGCGTAAACTGCGCAGTCGATTTTTCTTTAATGCATTGGCTGAAAAGTGAATTTTTGACCAACATGCAGCATAAACTTCGCAGCGGCTGAATTCTTGACCGCAGACTACTACTGCATATGTTTGTTTCGTTCTGCTCTGCTTGATTGTATGTTATTGAAACCACATACATGATCATCAATCACATCACATACAACGAATAAATAAATTATAAGCTGATATATTCGCAATTCGTTACTTTGGCAATCAATTAGATGTGCGCTGGCGAGCGCATTTTCTTAAGAAAACTTGACAGTTGTCATATGTTATTTCGTCGAGGTGACAAAACTACATTAAGGTCGGATGAGAAACTTTAGAATCTTTGGAAAGCATTTCGTCGGATTTTGACTTTAACGTAAGGGGGCGAAATTGCATTATAGTTTAGCCTTTATAGTCGCATCTTAGTCCTACATTCCGAATTTCATGCGAATCGCTTGAGAAATTGCTTTGTTCCAGAAATTCCAGACAATAATGATCATATTCCAGAATTTCCATAGGAACAAGTCTTATAGTCACATATTAGTCCTACATTCCGATTTTCATACGAATCCCTTGAGAAATGGCTTGGTTCCAAAAATCCCAGACCATATTGGCCAGATCCCAGAATTTCCATAGGAACAAGTCTTATAGTCACATATTAGTCCTACATTCCGAGTTTCATACGAATCCCTTGAGAAATGGCTTGGTTCCAATCTTGGCCAGATCCCAGAATTTCCATAGGAACAAGTCTTATAGTCACATATTAGTCCTACATTCCGAGTTTCGTACGAATCCCTTGAGAAATGCCTTGGTTCCAAAAATCCCAGACCCTATTGGCCAGATATCAGAATTTCCATAGGAACAAGTCTTATAGTCACATTTTAGTCCTACATTACGAGTTTCATACGAATCCCTTGAGAAATGCCTTGGTTCCAAAAATCCCAGACCCTATTGGCCAGATATCAGAATTTCCATAGGAACAAGTCTTATAGTCACATTTTAGTCCTACATTACGAGTTTCATACGAATCCCTTGAGAAATGGCTTGGTTCCAAAAATCCCAGGCCCTATTGGCCAGATCCCAGAATTTCCATAGGAACAAGCCTTATAGTCACATATTAGTCCTACATTCCAAGTTTCATACGAATCCATTGAGAAATGGCTTGGTTCCAAAAATCCCAGACTCTATTGGCCAGATCCCAGAATTTCCATAGGAAAAAGTCTTATAGTCACATCTTAGTCCTACATTCCGAGTTTCATACGAATCCCTTGAGAAATGGCTTGGTTCCAAAAATCCCAGACCCTATTGGCCAGATCCGAGAATTTCCATAGGAACAAGTCTTATAGTCACATCTTAGTCCTACATTCCGAGTTTCATACGAATCCCTTGAGAAATGGCTTGGTTCCAAAAATCCCAGGCCCTATTGGCCAGATCCCAGAATTTCCACAGGAACAAGTCTTATGGTCACATATTAGTCCTACATTCCGAGTTTCATACAAATCCCTTGAGAAATGGCTTGGTTCCAAAAATCCCAGACCCTATTGGCCAGATCCCAGAATTTCCATAGGAACAAGTCTTATAGTCACATATTAGTCCTACATTCCGAGTTTCATACAAATCCCTTGAGAAATGGCTTGGGTCCAAAAATCCCGGGCCCTATTGGCCAGATCCCAGAATTTCCACAGGAACAAGTCTTATAGTCACATATTAGTCCTACATTCCGAGTTTCATACGAATCGATTGAGAAATTGCTTGGTTCCCAAAATTCCAGACCCTATTGGCCAGATCCCAGAATTTCCTTAGGAACAAGTCTTATAGTCACATATTAGTCCTATATTCCGAGTTTCGTACGAATCCCTTGAGAAATGGCTTGGTTTCAAAAATCCCAGACCCTATTGGCCAGATCCCAGAATTTCCATAGGAACAAGTCTTATAGTCACATATTAGTCCTACATTCCGAGTTTCATACGAATCCCTTGAGAAATGGCTTGGTTCCAAAAATCCCAGACCCTATTGGCCAGATCCCAGAATTTCCATAGCAACAAGTCTTATAGTCACATATTAGTCTTACATTCCGAGTTTCATACGAATCCCTTGAGAAATTGCTTGGTTCCAAAAATCCCAGACCCTATTGGCCAGATCCCAGAATTTCCATAGGAACAAGTCTTATAGTCACATCTTAGTCCTACATTCCGAGTTTCATACGAATCCCTTGAGAAACGGCTTGGTTCCAAACATCCCAGGCCCTATTGGCCAGATCCCAGAATTTCCACAGGAACAAGTCTTATAGTCACATATTAGTCCTACATTCCGAGTTTCATACAAATCCCTTGAGAAATGGCTTGGTTCCAAAAATCCCAGACCCTATTGGCCAGATCCCAGAATTTCCATAGGAAGAAGTCTTATAGTCACATATTAGTCCTACATTCCGAGATTCATACAAACGCTTGAGAAATGGCTTGGGTCCAAAAATCCCAGACGCTATTGGCCAGATCCCAGAATTTCCATAGGAACAAGTCTTATAGTCACATCTTAGTCCTACATTCCGAAATTCACATGAATCCCTTGAGAAATGGCTTGGTTCCAAAAATCCCAGACCATATTGGCCAGATCCCAGAATTTCCATAGGAACAAGTCTTATAGTCACATATAAGTCCTACATTCCGAGTTTCATACGAATCCCTTGAGAAATGGCTTGGTTCCAAAAATCCCAGACCCTATTGGCCAGATCCCAGAATTTCCATAGGAACAAGTCTTATAGTCACATATTAGTCCTACATTCCGAGTTTCATACGAATCCCTTGAGAAATGGCTTGGTTCCAAAAATCCCACACCCTATTGGCCAGATCCCAGAATTTCCATAGGAACAAGTCTTATAGTCAAGTATTAGTCCTACATTCCGAGTTTCATACGAATCCCTTGAGAAATGGCTTGGTTCCAAAAAGCCCAGACCCTATTGGCCAGATCCCAGAATTTCCATAGGAACAAGTCTTATAGTCACATATTAGTCCTACATTCCGAGTTTCGTACGAATCACTTGAGAAATGGCTTGGTTCCAAAAATCCCAGGCCCTATTGGCCAGATCCCAGAATTTCCATAGGAACAAGTCTTATAGTCACATATTAGTCCTACATTCCGAGTTTCATACGAATCCCTTGAGAAATGGCTTGGTTCCAAAAATCCCAGACCTTATTGGCCAGATCCCAGAATTTCCATAGGAACAAGTCTTATAGTCACATATTAGTCCTACATTCCGAGTTTCATACGAATCCCTTGAGAAATGGCTTGGTTCCAAAAATCCCAGACCCTATTGGCCAGATCCTAGAATTTCCATAGCAACAAGTCTTATAGTCACATATTAGTCGTACATTCCGAGTTTCATACGAATCCCTTGAGAAATGGCTTGGTTCCAAAAATCCCAGACCCTATTGGCCAGATCCCAGAATTTTCATAGGAACAAGTCTTATAGTCACATATTAGACTCACATTCCGAGTTTCATACGAATACCTTGAGAAATGGCTTGGTTCCAAAAATCCCACACCCTATTGGCCAGATCCCAGAATTTCAATAGGAACAAGTCTTATAGTCACATATTAGCCCTACATTCCGAGTTTCATAAAAATCCCTTGAGAAATGGCTTGGTTCCAAAAATCCCAGACCCTATTGGCCAGATCCTAGAATTTCCATAGGAACATATCTTATAGTCACATATTAGTCCTACATTCCGAGTTTCATACGAATCCCTTGAGAAATGGCTTGGTTCCAAAAATCCCAGACCCTATTGGCCAGATCCCAGAATTTCCATAGGAACAAATCTTATAGTCACATCTTAGTCCTACATTCCGAGTTTCATACGAATCCCTTAAGAAATGGCTTGGTTCCAAAAATCCCAGACCCTATTGGCCAGATGCTAGAATTTCCATAGGAACAAGTCTTATAGTCACATATTAGTCCTACGTTCCAAGTTTCCTACGAATCCCTTAAGAAATGGCTTGGTTCCAAAAATCCCAGACCCTATTGGCCAGATCCCAGAATTTCCATAGGAACAAGTCTTATAGTCACATATTAGTCCTACGTTCCAAGTTTCCTACGAATCCCTTAAGAAATGGCTTGGTTCCAAAAATCCCAGACCCTTTTGGCCAGATCCTAGAATTTCCATAGGAACATATCTTATAGTCACATATTAGTCCTACATTCCGAGTTTCATACGAATCCCTTGAGAAATGGCTTGGTTCCAAAAATCCCAGACCCTATTGGCCAGATCCCAGAATTTCCATAGGAACAAGTCTTATAGTCACATCTTAGTCCTACATTCCGAGTTTCATACGAATCCCTTAAGAAATGGCTTGGTTCCAAAAATCCCAGACCCTATTGGCCAGATGCCAGAATTTCCATAGGAACAAGTCTTATAGTCACATCTTAGTCCTACGTTCCAAGTTTCCTACGAATCCCTTAAGAAATGGCTTGGTTCCAAAAATCCCAGACCCTATTGGCCAGATCCCAGAATTTCCATAGGAACAAGTCTTATAGTCACATATTAGTCCTACATTCCGAGTTTCATACGAATCCCTTGAGAAATGGCTTGGTTCCAAAAATCCCAGGCGCTATTGGCCAGATCCCAGAATTTCCATAGGAACAAGTCTTATAGTCACATATTAGTCCTACATTCCGAGTTTCATACGAATCCCTTGAGAAATGGCTTGGTTCCAAAAATCCCAGACCCTATTGGCCAGATCCCAGAATTTCCATAGGAGCATGTTTTATAGTCACATCTTAGTCCTACATTCCGAGTTTCATACGAATCCCTTGAGAAATGGCTTGGTTCCAAAAGTCTTATAGTCACATCTTAGTCCTAGATTCCGAATTTCATGTGAATCTCTTGGGAAATGGCTTAGTTCCCAAAGTACTGACATTTAAAAGTGGGACATTTAACAGTGTGAGCATTAACAGTGACCACAACAGTGGGACATTTAACAGTGGACATTTAACATTTTACTTTTTGAACATGCACCCCCTTATACCTTGTAGTGAGACGTTGTCACGTCAAATATATATATCTATTTTCAAATTTTTATTCATTATTAAACGCTCGCGCTGCGCTGTACTTCATAAAAATACATTTTAAATAAGACTGTTCTTATTTGTATTTTGGTGATTCGAATAAATAAAACAAATAAATTATGCGTTCCCGTACTTTTTTGTGTGCTTGGTCTCTCTGAGAGTTTTTATGTCAGTTTTCTCTTTTGCTAATTTTTACTACAAAAGTACGGGAACAGAACTTATGTCGCAAACGTATACTAAGAGTATAAGAGTCCCCGCACACTAGAGACTTTCTGTCGGCCGATAGTTTGAATCAGTATGAACATGTATGCAAGTGCGCAGACTACAACGATTTGGTATCGGCCGATAAATAAGTTGGATGTGCGACACGATTGCCATTCAACTTTGTCTTTGTCTGTGCACTCACCACTAACCCGACTGTTTAATCGGCACAGTGTGCGCACTGGCAGCCGAAAACGACCAAACTATCGGCCGATAAAAAAGTCTCTAGTGTGCGGGGACTCTAAGTGTGATCCAGTACGAATTTGGGTCCAAAATTTGTATTTTTTTTCAAAAACAATGCAAACTTTCGATGCCCCTCATTCATAAAAGAGGCGTCCCCAACCCAAACAATAGAGCGGTTTTCAAGGTCTGCTCAATGAGGGCTTCCAGAGGAGGGGTCTCTTGGATCCCTAACCCATTTCGGGCTATACTGTATTTCGCTATATAACACCTTTTTTTGTATAGAAAAGTCTGTTTTTGGCTCTACCACTGTCTAGGGTGGTTGGATTGGCCCATTTATTATGTTTTTTTAAATTCTCTATATTAACTTCACTTGCCCGTGTGTTTGTGGGCTTGTGGGTTTGTGAGCTTGTGGGTTTGTGGATTTGTGATGGATTCTTGCGATCAATTTTTAACCCACTTCCTACAGCCCGATTTTATTGATTATCGGGGGGCTCCCATATAAAAATTTTAAAAAATTTACCCGATATTCTTCACATGTGTATACCCAATAAACAATACTTTTTCGAAAATTTGGTAGTGATCGGGTCCCGGGTTCGGCCGCAAGGCCCTTATACATTTTTTAAATATCTATACTGGCATCAGATATTCGTCGCCCTTTATGGACTGTGTGCGGTGTGTGCTGCGCAGTCGGCTGCGCTGCATGGTTTTGGTGGTAGAGAGAGAGAGAAATCTTAGCTCACGCACAAATGAACCCAGCAAATGAAACGAGACATAAATGTTTTATGCTTAATTCAACTTACATTTTTATTTACTGAATTTTATTTTTATTGATGTCGTTTTTTGTTGTCGATATCAACTTACAGATAGAACAACAAGTTTTCGCAATATTCTATCATTTCGCGTTTTCATAAATTAGTTCAGAGCAGTCAAAGAGTTCTCAAGATAAATGTTCGTGTTTCTTATTTGCTCAGAGTATGCGCGTGCTCTAAGTGCTCAGAATAAAATGATCTGAGCATTTTCAATTTTAACATCTGATGTCAAATGTCTGTTTCGATGATTTTCTCCTACAATAAAAAAAATGGCCCAGGATCGAGGGGCTCCCATATCAATTTCTGCGATTAGAGAATTTAGATGAAAAATTTTAGTTTTTATGGGTTGTTTTTATTTTATTGAAAGGCATTTTTATTACTTTTCCTTTAGTACTATTTAACCCCCCAAACCTCCTTTTCAGGATATACCGTATTTTGCTATATACATATACATTACCATGATGTAATTCTCAAAATCGCCTTTTAAAAGGAAAATCTCATATCTAAATATAAATTAATTTTAAACACACCTCTTAGAAGAAAAAACCCATTTGTGAAATTAACAAATTGAGCGAGGGAATCAAAACATAATATCTTTTTTGATGGATATGATATATAAAATGATCCACCTTCCGTTAAAATTAAGCCACGTCCATAAAAATGTGCAACTATTTTTCACCGTTCATACTATACCAATATTTCTTCTTCTTAAATCCTTTCACCCCTCGAGGGGCATAGGGCGTCAACAACGCCTACGCGCCTTCTCGGTCCGTTTTCTACAACGCGTTTGAACTGCCTCCAACTTATTCCCAAGGACCCTCCTCCTCTCTCTTCGACTGTCCTACGCAACTTCCTCCTAGGGCGTCCCGCTGTTCTACCTTGATGAGCTGGTTCCAATGCATGGCATATTTCGCAGTGGAGTTGTCGTCGCGCCTTAGTGTGTGTCCAATTCACTACCACTTTCTCCTTCGCACAATAACGTCTATAGGTTCTTAGCCCGTTCTCCGATGAAGTTTGTCGTTGGATATACGATTGGGCCAGAAGATCCTCAAGATGATACGTAGGCATTTGTTTACGAAAGATTTCAGCTTGCGCGTGGTAGTGGTATCCACCTTCCAAGTACTGCACCCATACAACAGTACTAATTCGACGTTGGAACGTAACACTCGAAGCTTAGTTCTTAAGCTGAAAACATTGCTTCTCCAGACTTTCGATAATATTCCGAACGCAGCCCTTGCTTTACCGATTTTGCAGCACACATCCAGTTCGGTGCCACCGCGTTCAGCCGAGACCACACTTCCTAAGTATAGAAAGTTGTCAACTTTTTCGACGTTGACAGCGGGTATTAGAAGTATTAAGGGCTTTTATTTTGGCAGGGTTTATCTTGAGCCCCAATTTGCCTGCTTAGGTTTCTAGATTTTGGGCCATCATATGAAGGTCAATTATCCTATGCTATGTGAGAGCAGGCAAACATCATCAGCGTAGTTCAGGTGTTTAAGGTAAGTTTTCATAGTCCATCGAATTCCATTGTTCCTTACCGTCAGTGCTGCACGGAGTACATTGCTGATGATGGACAGGAATAACTGCGGTGATAGTATGCACCCCTGGCGTACTTCACTTTGGACTTCAAATTCCTCGTTGTGTAGGATGTGACATTTACTTCCTTCATATGTAGCTTTGATAATAGCTATAAGTTTTTAGGGATACCACTACCACACAGGACCAACCAGATAGCATCTCGATGTAAGCTGTCAAAAACCTTCTCGAAGTCGATGAACAGTAAATGAAGTGGAGATCTGTACTAGACGCATTGTTCTATTATGATCCGCAAGGTGTTTATGTGATCGATGCAAGAGGATCCAGAGCGAAAGCCTGCCTGTTCGACGTCGAGAGTATGAGCGGGAGCGGGTTCCGCCGATTTACTTGGTGCCGCTTGGAATATTTCAGCAGGGATGACGTCAATACCCACCGCTTTATTTTGTTAGACACTTGATTCGGGAATTTATATCTTCGGAAGATTAATTTGCGCTCGGGTTCATATCACCATCGTCGCTTGGTTCCAAAAATCCCAGACCCTATTGGCCAGATCCCAGAATTTCCATAGGAACAAGTCTTATAGTCAAGTATTAGTCCTACATTCCGAGTTTCATACGAATCCCTTGAGAAATGGCTTGGTTCCAAAAATCCCAGGCCCTATTGGCCAGATCCCAGAATTTCCATAGGAACAAGTCTTATAGTCACATATTAGTCCTACATTCCGAGTTTCATACGAATCCCTTGAGAAATGGCTTGGTTCCAAAAATCCCAGACCTTATTGGCCAGATCCCAGAATTTCCATAGGAACAAGTCTTATAGTCATATATTAGTCCTACATTCCAAGTTTCATACGAATCCCTTGAGAAATGGCTTGGTTCCAAAAATCCCAGACCCTATTGGCCAGATCCTAGAACTTCCATAGCAACAAGTCTTATAGTCACATATTAGTCGTACATTCCGAGTTTCATACGAATCCCTTGAGAAATGGCTTGGTTCCAAAAATCCCAGACCCTATTGGCCAGATCCCAGAATTTCCATAGGAACAAGTCTTATAGTCACATATTAATCTCACATTCCGAGTTTCATACGAATACCTTGAGAAATGGCTTGGTTCCAAAAATCCCACACCCTATTGGCCAGATCCCAGAATTTCAATAGGAACAAGTCTTATAGTCACATATTAGTCCTACATTCCGAGTTTCATAAAAATCCCTTGAGAAATGGCTTGGCTCCAAAAATCCCAGACCCTATTGGCCAGATCCTAGAATTTCCATAGGAACATATCTTATAGTCACATATTAGTCCTACATTCCGAGTTTCATACGAATCCCTTGAGAAATGGCTTGGTTCCAAAAATCCCAGACCCTATTGGCCAGATCCCAGAATTTCCATAGGAGCATGTCTTATAGTCACATCTTAGTCCTACATTCCGAATTTCATACGAAACCCTTGAGAAATGGCTTGGTTCCAAAAGTGTTATAGTCACATCTTAGTCCTAGATTCCGAATTTCATGTGAATCTCTTGGGAAATGGCTTAGTTCCCAAAGTACTGACATTTAAAAGTGGGACATTTAACAGTGTGAGCATTAACAGTGACCACAACAGTGGGACATTTAACAGTGGAATTTAACATTTTACTTTTTGAACATGCACCCCCTTATACCTTGTAGTGAGACGTTGTCACGTCAAATATATATATGTATTTTTAAATTTTTATTCATTATTAAACGCTCGCGCTGCGCTGTACTTCATAAAAATACATTTTAAATAAGACTGGTCTTATTTGTATTTTGGTGATTCGAATAAATTAAACAAATAAATTATGCGTTCCCGTACTTTTTTGTGTGCTTGGTCTCTCTGAGAGTTTTTATGTCAGTTTTCTCTTTTGCTAATTTTTACTACAAAAGTACGGGAACAGAACTTATGTCGCAAACGTATACTAAGAGTATAAGAGTCCCCGCACACTAGAGACTTTCTGTCGGCCGATAGTTTGAATCAGTATGAACATGTATGCAAGTGCGCAGACTACAACGATTTGGTATCGGCCGATAAATAAGTTGGATGTGCGACACGATTGCCATTCAACTTTGTCTTTGTCTGTGCACTCACCACTAACCCGACTGTTTAATCGGCACAGTGTGCGCACTGGCAGCCGAAAACGACCAAACTATCGGCCGATAAAAAAGTCTCTAGTGTGCGGGGACTCTAAGTGTGATCCAGTACGAATTTGGGTCCAAAATTTGTATTTTTTTCAAAAACAATGCAAACTTTCGATGCCCCTCATTCATAAAAGAGGCGTCCCCAACCCAAACAATAGAGCGGTTTTCAAGGTCTGCTCAATGAGGGCTTCCAGAGGAGGGGTCTCTTTGATCCCTAACCCATTTCGGGCTATACTGTATTTCGCTATATAACACCTTTTTTTGTATAGAAAAGTCTTTTTTTGGCTCTACCACTGTCTAGGGTGGTTGGATTGGCCCATTTTTTATGTTTTTTTAAATTCTCTATATTAACTTCACTTGCCCGTGTGTTTGTGGGCTTGTGGGTTTGTGAGCTTGTGGGTTTGTGGATTTGTGATGGATTCTTGCGATCAATTTTTAACTTACTTCCTACAGCCCGATTTTATTGAAATTTGGCACACATGTGTATTTTATTTCCGGAGACAACACTTTCTATTCAATTTTGAGGCCCCTCGGGCTGCGGGGTCGGGGGGCTCCCATACAAAAATTTTAAAAAATTTACCCGATATTCTTCACATGTGTATACCCAATAAACAATACTTTTTCGAAAATTTGGTAGTGATCGGGTCCCGGGCTCGGCCGCAAGGCCCTTATACATTTTTTAAATATATATACTGGCATCAGATATTCGTCGCCCTTTATGGACTGTGTGCGGTGTGTGCTGCGCAGTCGGCTGCGCTGCATGGTTTTGGTGGTAGAGAGAGAGAGAAATTTTAGCTCACGCACAAATGAACCCAGCAAATGAAACGAGACATAAATGTTTTATGCTTAATTCAACTTACATTTTTATTTACTGAATTTTATTTTTATTGATGTCGTTTTTTGTTGTCGATATCAACTTACAGATAGAACAACAAGTTTTCGCAATATTCTATCATTTCGCGTTTTCATAAATTAGTTCAGAGCAGTCAAAGAGTTCTCAAGATAAATGTTCGTGTTTCTTATTTAATCAGAGTATGAGCGTGCTCTAAGTGCTCAGAATAAAATGATCTGAGCATTTTCAATTTTAACATCTGATGTCAAATGTCTGTTTCGATGATTTTCTCCTACAATAAAAAAAATGGCCCAGGATCGAGCGGCTCCCATATCAATTTCTGCGATTAGAGAATTTAGATGAAAAATTTTAGTTTTTATGGGTTGTTTTTATTTTATTGAAAGGCATTTTTATTACTTTTCCTTTAGTACTATTTAACCCCCCCAAACCTCCTTTTCAGGATATACCGTATTTTGCTATATACATATACATTACCATGATGTAATTCTCAAAAGCGCCTTTTAAAAGGAAAATCTCATATCTAAATATAAATTAATTTTAAACACACCTCTTAGAAGAAATTAACAAATTGAGCGAGGGAATCAAAACATAATATCTTTTTTGATGGATATGATATATAAAATTATCCACCTTCCGTTAAAATTAAGCCACGTCCATAAAAATGTACAACTATTTTTCACCTTTCATATTATACCAATATTTCTTCTTCTTAAATCCTTTCACCCCTCGAGGGGCATAGGGCGTCAAAAACGCCTACGTGCCTTCTCGGTCCGTTATCTACAACGCGTTTGAACTACCTCCAACTTATTCCCAAGGACCCTCCTCCTCTCTCCTCGACTGTCCTACGCAACTTCCTCCTAGGGCGTCCCGCTGTTCTACCTTGATGAGCTGGTTCCAATGCATGGCATATTTCGCAGTGGAGTTGTCGTCGCGCCTTAGTGTGTGTCCAATTCACTACCACTCTCTCCTTCGCACAATAACGTCTATAGGTTCTTAGCCCGTTCTCCGATGAAGTTTGTCGTTGGATATACGATTGGGCCAGAAGATCCTCAAGATGATACGTAGGCATTTGCTTACGAAATATTTCAGCTTGCGCGTGGTAGTGGTATCCACCTTCCAAGTACTGCACCCATACAACAGTACTGATTCGACGTTGGAACGTAACAGTCGAAGCTTAGTTCTTAAGCTGAAAACATTGCTTCTCCAGACTTTTCGATAATATTCCGAACGCAGCCCTTGCTTTACCGATTTTGCAGCACACATCCAGTTCGGTGCCACCGCGTTCAGCCGAGACCACACTTCCTAAATATAGAAAGTTGTCAACTTTTTCGACGTTGACAGCGGGTATTAGAAGTATTAAGGGCTTTTATTTTGGCAGGGTTTATCTTGAGCCCCAATTTGCCTGCTTCGGTTTCTAGATTTTGGGCCATCATATGAAGGTCAATTATCCTATGCTATGTGAGAGCAGGAAAAAATCGTCAGCGTAGTTCAGGTGTTAAAGGTAAGTTTTCATAGTCCATCGAATTCCATTGTTCCTTACCGTCAGTGCTGCACGGAGTACATTGCTGATGATGGACAGGAATAACTGCGGTGATAGTATGCACCCCTGGCGTACTCCACTTTGGACTTCAAATTCCTCGTTGTGTAGGATGTGCCATTTACTTCCTTCATATGTAGCTTTGATAATAGCTATAAGTTTTTAGGGATACCCCTACCACACAGGACCAACCAGATAGCATCTCGATTTAAGCTGTCAAAAACCTTCTCGAAGTCGATGAACAGTAAATGAAGTGGAGATCTGTACTAGACGCATTGTTCTATTATGATCCGCAAGGTGTTTATGTGATCGATGCAAGAGGATCCAGAGCGAAAGCCTGCCTGTTCGACGTCGAGAGTTGAATCTAACTGCTCCTTTACGCGTTGTAATGTGATTCTAGCTATTACCTTGGCTATGGCCGGTAAAACGCATATACCTCTCCAGTTTCCACAGTTCATCAGATTTCCCTTTTTTGGAAGCTTGACGATCATTCCTCTTTTCCACTTTTGGGAAAATTGATAAATTTCCCACGCACTCCGTATGAGCGGGAGCGGGTTCAGCCGATTTACTTGGTGCCGCTTGGAATATTTCGGCAGGGATGACGTCAATACCCACCGCTTTATTTTGTTAGACACTTGATTGCTGCTGTTATTTCGGTTTTAGTCGGAGGCCCAGCGCGAATTCGGGAATTTATATCTTCGGAAGATTAATTTGCGCTCGGGTTCATATCACCATCGTCGCTTGGTTCCAAAAATCCCAGACGCTATTGGCCAGATCCCAGAATTTCCATAGGAACAAGTCTTATAGTCACATATTAGTCCTACATTCCGAGTTTCATACGAATCCCTTGAGAAATGGCTTGGTTTCAAAAATCCCAGGCCCTATTGGCCAGATCCCAGAATTTCCATAGGAACAAGTCTTATAGTCACATATTAGTCCTACATTCCGAGTTTCATACGAATCCCTTGAGAAATGGCTTGGTTCCAAAAATCCCAGACCTTATTGGCCAGATCCCAGAATTTCCATAGGAACAAGTCTTATAGTCACATATTAGTCCTACATTCCGAGTTTCATACGAATCCCTTGAGAAATGGCTTGGTTCCAAAAATCCCAGACCCTATTGGCCAGATCCTAGAATTTCCATAGCAACAAGTCTTATAGTCACATATTAGTCGTACATTCCGAGTTTCATACGAATCCCTTGAGAAATGGCTTGGTTCCAAAAATCCCAGACCCTATTGGCCAGATCCCAGAATTTCCATAGGAACAAGTCTTATAGTCACATATTAGTCTCACATTCCGAGTTTCATACGAATACCTTGAGAAATGGCTTGGTTCCAAAAATCCCACACCTTATTGGCCAGATCCCAGAATTTCAATAGGAACAAGTCTTATTGTCACATATTAGTCCTACATTCCGAGTTTCATAAAAATCCCTTGAGAAATGGCTTGGTTCCAAAAATCCCAGACCGTATTGGCCAGATCCTAGAATTTCCATAGGAACATATCTTATAGTCACATATTAGTCCTACATTCCGAGTTTCATACGAATCCCTTGAGAAATGGCTTGGTTCCAAAAATCCCAGACCCTATTGGCCAGATCCCAGAATTTCCATAGGAACAAGTCTTATAGTCACATCTTAGTCCTACATTCCGAGTTTCATACGAATCCCTTAAGAAATGGCTTGGTTCCAAAAATCCCAGACCCTATTGGCCAGATCCCAGAATTTCCATAGGAACAAGTCTTATAGTCACATCTTAGTCCTACATTCCAAGTTTCCTACGAATCCTTTAAGAAATGGCTTGGTTCCAAAAATCCCAGACCCTATTGGCCAGATCCCAGAATTTCCATAGGAACAAGTCTTATAGTCACATATTAGTCCTAAATTCCGAGTTTCATACAAATCCCTTGAGAAATGGCTTGGTTCCAAAAATCCCAGACCCTATTGGCCAGATCCCAGAATTTCCATAGGAGCATGTCTTATAGTCACATCTTAGTCCTACATTCCGAGTTTCATACGAATCCCTTGAGAAATGGCTTGGTTCCAAAAGTCTTATAGTCACATCTTAGTCCTAGATTCCGAATTTCATGTGAATCTCTTGGGAAATGGCTTAGTTCCCAAAGTACTGACATTTAAAAGTGGGACATTCAACAGTGTGAGCATTAACAGTGACCACAACAGTGGGACATTTAACAGTGGACATTTAACATTTTACTTTTTGAACATGCACCCCCTTATACCTTGTAGTGAGACGTTGTCACGTCAAATATATATATGTATTTTTAAATTTTTATTCATTATTAAACGCTCGCGCTGCGCTGTACTTCATAAAAATACATTTTAAATAAGACTGGTCTTATTTGTATTTTGGTGATTCGAATAAATAAAACAAATAAATTATGCGTTCCCGTACTTTTTTGTGTGCTTGGTCTCTCTGAGAGTTTTTATGTCAGTTTTCTCTTTTGCTAATTTTTACTACAAAAGTACGGGAACAGAACTTATGTCGCAAACGTATACTAAGAGTATAAGAGTCCCCGCACACTAGAGACTTTCTGTCGGCCGATAGTTTGAATCAGTATGAACATGTATGCAAGTGCGCAGACTACAACGATTTGGTATCGGCCGATAAATAAGTTGGATGTGCGACACGATTGCCATTCAACTTTGTCTTTGTCTGTGCACTCACCACTAACCCGACTGTTTAATCGGCACAGTGTGCGCACTGGCAGCCGAAAACGACCAAACTATCGGCCGATAAAAAAGTCTCTAGTGTGCGGGGACTCTAAGTGTGATCCAGTACGAATTTGGGTCCAAAATTTGTATTTTTTTCAAAAACAATGCAAACTTTCGATGCCCCTCATTCATAAAAGAGGCGTCCCCAACCCAAACAATAGAGCGGTTTTCAAGGTCTGCTCAATGAGGGCTTCCAGAGGAGGGGTCTCTTGGATCCCTAACCCATTTCGGGCTATACTGTATTTCGCTATATAACACCTTTTTTTGTATAGAAAAGTCTGTTTTTGGCTCTACCACTGTCTAGGGTGGTTGGATTGGCCCATTTTTTATGTTTTTTTAAATTCTCTATATTAACTTCACTTGCCCGTGTGTTTGTGGGCTTGTGGGTTTGTGAGCTTGTGGGTTTGTTGATTTGTGATGGATTCTTGCGATCAATTTTTAACCCACTTCCTACAGCCCGATTTTATTGAAATTTGGCACACATGTGTATTTCCGGAGACAACACTTTCTATTCAATTTTGAGGCCCCTCGGGCTGCGGGGTCGGGGGGCTCCCATACAAAAATTTTAAAAAATTTACCCGATATTCTTCACATGTGTATACCCAATAAACAATACTTTTTCGAAAATTTGGTAGTGATCGGGTCCCGGGTTCGGCCGCAAGGCCCTTATACATTTTTTAAATATCTATACTGGCATCAGATATTCGTCGCCCTTTATGGACTGTGTGCGGTGTGTGCTGCGCAGTCGGCTGCGCTGCATGGTTTTGGTGGTAGAGAGAGAGAGAAACCTTAGCTCACGCACAAATGAACCCAGCAAATGAAACGAGACATAAATGTTTTATGCTTAATTCAACTTACATTTTTATTTACTGAATTTTATTTTTATTGATGTCGTTTTTTGTTGTCGATATCAACTTACAGATAGAACAACAAGTTTTCGCAATATTCTATCATTTCGCGTTTTCATAAATTAGTTCAGAGCAGTCAAAGAGTTCTCAAGATAAATGTTCGTGTTTCTTATTTAATCAGAGTATGAGCGTGCTCTAAGTGCTCAGAATAAAATGATCTGAGCATTTTCAATTTTAACATCTGATGTCAAATGTCTGTTTCGATGATTTTCTCCTACAATAAAAAAAATGGCCCAGGATCGAGGGGCTCCCATATCAATTTCTGCGATTAGAGAATTTAGATGAAAAATTTTAGTTTTTATGGGTTGTTTTTATTTTATTGAAAGGCATTTTTATTACTTTTCCTTTAGTACTATTTAACCCCCCAAACCTCCTTTTCAGGATATACCGTATTTTGCTATATACATATACATTACCATGATGTAATTCTCAAAAGCGCATTTTAAAAGGAAAATCTCATATCTAAATATAAATTAATTTTAAACACACCTCTTAGAAGAAAAAACCCATTTGTGAAATTAACAAATTGAGCGAGGGAATCAAAACATAATATCTTTTTTGATGGATATGATATATAAAATTATCCACCTTCCGTTAAAATTAAGCCACGTCCATAAAAATGTACAACTATTTTTCACCTTTCATATTATACCAATATTTCTTCTTCTTAAATCCTTTCACCCCTCGAGGGGCATAGGGCGTCAACAACGCCTATGCGCCTTCTCGGTCCGTTTTCTACAACGCGTTTGAACTGCCTCCAACTTATTCCCAAGGACCCTCCTCCTCTCTCCTCGACTGTCCTACGCAACTTCCTCCTAGGGCGTCCCGCTGTTCTACCTTGATGAGCTGGTTCCAATGCATGGCATATTTCGCAGTGGAGTTGTCGTCGCGCCTTAGTGTGTGTCCAATTCACTACCACTTTCTCCTTCGCACAATAACGTCTATAGGTTCTTAGCCCGTTCTCCGATGAAGTTTGTCGTTGGATATACGATTGAGCCAGAAGATCCTCAAGATGATACGTAGGCATTTGTTTACGAAAGATTTCAGCTTGCGCGTGGTAGTGGTATCCACCTTCCAAGTACTGCACCCATACAACAGTACTGATTCGACGTTGGAACGTAACAGTCGAAGCTTAGTTCTTAAGCTGAAAACATTGCTTCTCCAGACTTTCGATAATATTCCGAACGCAGCCCTAGCTTTACCGATTTTGCAGCACACATCCAGTTCGGTGCCACCGCGTTCTGCCGAGACCACACTTCCTAAGTATAGAAAGTTGTCAACTTTTCGACGTTGACAGCGGGTATAAGAAGTATTAAGGGCTTTTATTTTGGCAGGGTTTATCTTGAGCCCCAATTTGCCTGCTTCGGTTTCTAGATTTTGGGCCATCATATGAAGGTCAATTATCCTACGCTATGTGAGAGCAGGCAATCATCGTCAGCGTAGTTCAGGTGTTTAAGGTAAGTTTTCATAGTCCATCGAATTCCATTGTTCCTTACCGTCAGTGCTGCACGGAGTACATTGCTGATGATGGACAAGAATAACTGCGGTGATAGTATGCACCCCTGGCGTACTCCACTTTGGACTTCAAATTCCTCGTTGTGTAGGATGTGACATTTACTTCCTTCATATGTAGCTTTGATAATAGCTATAAGTTTTTAGGGATACCCCTACCACACAGGACCAACCAGATAGCATCTCGATTTAAGCTGACAAAAACCTTCTCGAAGTCGATGAACAGTAAATGAAGTGGAGATCTGTACTAGACGCATTGTTCTATTATGATCCTCAAGGTGTTTATGTGATCGATGCAAGAGGATCCAGAGCGAAAGCCTGCCTGTTCGACGTCGAAAGTTGAATCTAACTGCTCCTTTACGCGTTGTAATGTGATTCTAGCTATTACCTTGGCTATGGCCGGTAAAACGCATATACCTCTCCATTTTCCACAGTCCATCAGATTTCCCTTTTTTGGAAGCTTGACGATCATTCCTCTTTTCCACTTTTGGGAAAATTGATAAATTTCCCACGCACTCCGTATGAGCGGGAGCGGGTTCAGCCGATTTACTTGGCGCCGCTTGGAATATTTCGGCAGGGATGCCGTCAATACCCACCGCTTTATTTTGTTAGACACTTGATTGCTGCTGTTATTTCGGTTTTACTCGAAGGCCCAACGCGAATTCGGGAATTTATATCTTCGGATTAATTAATTTGCGCTCGGGTTCATATCACCATCGTCTAAATGGTTAAGGACTGTAGCGAAATGTTCTCTCTATCTAGTGAGCTGCTCCTCATTCGACATCAGAAGGTCACCACTGGATGTGGTTTGGAGTTCCGACCACCATTGAGCTCCTTGGTGATGTTATAGACAGTCCTGTCACCCCTTGTTAACGCTTCTTCGGCCATTGATGCAAGTGAATCGATGAACTGACGTTTGTCCCGTCTTACACTACGCTGCAATTCCTTCTTTTTGACGCGATATTGGGCTTCTAGCTTGGTACACTCTATTGCTGAGGGCGCGGAAATTCGAGCCTTGATTGATTTACGCTCGTCTCCACGAGTCTGCCGATAACCATGTGCGGTGATTATTCTGCCTTTTACCGACGTAGGTGTGTGCCCCAGTTACAAAAAACCTTTTCCCAGCATTCCAGTGTTCGTCCACGTTCTCTTGCGGTATCCTGTTGATTATTTCTGCTTCTAATGCAAGAAAGTCCCTGTATTGTTGACGCACTTCGGGTTCCCTAAACCTATCAGTATTGAACCTGACAATGTTGAGCAAATTTGAGCGGTTGCTGTTGACGGATGCAGTGCGAAGGAGTATAAAAGCTAACATAAGATGGTGATCTCGCTCTTGTCCGATATCGGCTCCACGTCGGTTACGGACGTTCGCTGCCTGTCAGTTTAGACCCATTTAATTTTGTGGCAGGTGTTATGATTAAACAGTGTACCTCCAATGACTAGGCGATTGGTATTACAGAAGTCCACATAACGCTCTTCGTTATCTTTCCGGTCACCAAGACCGTGAACTCACATAACTTGCTTAAGCATTAGCTTCCTACCTAGGCGTTGAGGTACCCCATCACCATTACGATGTCGCCATTATGCGTTTGGTTATACACGGAGCCCAAATGAAAATGGTTTTTCGTCCTCAGACGCGTCTTCGATTAGAGCATAACACTGTATGATGGTAATTTTTCTTACTCTACTCTGGAATCTAGCCGTCAGTATACGTACACTGTGAGTTTTCCAGGATATAAGGCAATTTCGTGCTGACGGAGCTAGCATTAGTCCATCTCCAGACCTCTGTCCGCTCCCAGCTGGTCTGCCGGACTAGATCATCACACTCTTATTTGTTGAAGAATGGTATTCTCCGGCATCTTATCTTATTTCATTCAACTTCAAGATGAATATATTATATCGCGAATAATCACGCTCTAATTGGAGGAATCTGGCGTTTTTAAGGTCCTTCCTGGAGTGAGTTGAGAGGGCCTTAACGTTCCAGAAAACAATCGTTGTCCGTGTACGATAGCTAAAGGTCGTCAACAAAGTATCCGTCCGTATTCGAAGCATTGTATTACGTTTCGGAGCAACTGGGTTTTTACGGTTGCGGCTCGCTGTGTCACAGACCAACCTACACTTATCCTGTTTTGTTGCGCAGGAGGCTTGCCATATGCCCTCTTCTGTGCGCAATTTCCTGAGAAATTCCCAGATGGGACCACGAGGAGGTGGAAGAAGGACTTACTAACTGAGCTGCAAGTTATTCGACTGCAGAGGCCATTTCTCGTTATTGAACCGTTAACACATATTGGTTACTTAAACATTACGATTCGCTGCTCAAAGAGCACAGTTTTTTTCTTTAATTTTAAATTTATTATTATTAACTTTATATTTCAGCATCTATACAATCCCTGGGCATTCAAAACAACCTCACAGATTACGACTCTTGTCCCAAAATCAAATGTCAACATATCATACCTACACATCATAAAACTAAGTTCAACTTACAGAGCTCTTACAATGGAGAAACTGAAGACTTAAGCCATTTCAAAAAGCTCAAATAAGTTTTTTTCTATAAAAAATTTAAATTCAAAACTTTTTTTTATTTGATTTACAAATATTAGATGTTTAAAATTACTGATTATGAAAATAAATCTGCATTATCAATTTAAAAACCATCATCATCATCTTCAGCCATTTCTTTTGCCAGTTCTAAGTCCTGCTGTTCACGTTCGCGCCTTTCTTCAGCACTTTCTAAATCTTTGCCATATGATTTTGGTGGATAGCGCATAGCTTTAACGCTCTGATTGTGCAATTCCAAACAAAAAGAAATACGTTCATGAAAAGCAAGTTGTGGCTCTCTGGTGCTGTATATATCTGTGCTCTCCTTGCTTCGCATATAATTATGTTCTGGATCGAGTGTAGCTTCAATTACACCATCCCGTATAGCTTTTGCTACCACAAACTCAGCATCCTCAGCCGAGTCCAACATTAACCTCTTTGCTATATCCTGTGGTGAAATTCGCGAATATGACAAGCCAATTGAACGAATTGCTGTCTTAATAACATTATGTCGCAAACGTATAATAAGAGTATAAGTGTGATCCAGTAAGAATTTCGGTCCAAAATTTTCGACCACTTCTCCGAAACGCTGTAAATTACCCATTCGAACCGCTTGTGTCAATTGGAAATAAGGTGCAAGTGATTTCCGAAGAGCAGCTTGACGAAACACCTGACGCTCCGGGATATTACCTAAAAGCAATTCCACTACAATGATAAGTTTTTGCACAGTTTGCCTAAAACCAACAGCTGCATTCTGTGGTGCTTTTCGCAGAGCTTGCACAAGATGCTTGTGAGCTATAGTATATTCTAACTTAGCGGCTTTAATTCTTCCCAAATAATAGAGGAATCTTGCCCATTCATTATTGCTTGCTGTTTCGGGATACACAGATTTCTTAACCAGTTTATCAGCTTGGTCGTAGAGAGAATAATGTAAATAGTTTCGAAGAAGGCAGTTTATGAGAACAGCTTGTCCTTCAAAATCATTGCGTAATGTTGCGGTCCTTAAGCGCGAATGAAGAAATCCCCTAATGCTTTCCAAGTTATTGCACAGCTCAGCAACACGAGATCGGTAAAAATATGATTTTGCAGCAATTAAATCAAGTGTTCTTCTATTCTGACCGACAACTTTTTTCATTAAAATTTCAGAACATTGCATAGCTTTTAAAAGAATATTCTCATCAATTAGTTTTACTAAAACTAATAAATGAAAATATGCATCTACTTCGGGAACCGGTATTTTAATCAATGTCCTATTCTTCAAAACTTCTGGTTCTTGTAACCCAGCTGGCGGTGGCGGAAGTAATAACAGAACAGAGTCGCGCTCTGCTCCAGGTGGATATATATAAATGGCTATATTTTTTAAAACAATGGTGTTTATTTTGCGTCGTGTATTAGGGAGAGCTCTGAGTACTCTTAAAACAAATCTAACGTAGAGAAACTTTGTTAATATCAAAGCAATAACTAAGTTTAAGAATTACCTCGATTCCTTGCTAGCGACCGCTTTTTCCACTTGGCGTATTTGTTCTCGAATTTCTTGAATTGTTAGAACATCTTGGTCCTTCTTTTCGTCGGCATTATCTACATTAGTTTCGACAACTTCCATTTCCACATCTTGTATAACAACATCTGGTAATATACCCATTTTAATAGATTTGTAACTGCGATTGGAAATTTGTTCAACTGAGATGAAAAGCAAAAATTATAGTTACAAGCACACCACTTCCAAAATTATGTCGAGTAATGACAATTAAGTGACGGCTGATAAAGGTATAAAAATTTTATATCGTTTTTTTTGTTATTGAAATCTGCGCCCGAGCTCAGTTTTTTTCTCGAAAAAACGAACACGAAAACCAAGAATTTTTTATTTAGATTTTTTTGTTGCATGTGTGTTGTTGTAGATAATGAAAAGAGGGGTAAATCTCCCAAAATATCAAGATCTGTAAGAGGGGAAATCCGACATACTGTAGATTGGTTTTTCAGAAAAAACGAACAACTGACAACCAAAATTTAATAATGTTAGGTCAAATTTTTTAAAAGACTGCGCTTACAAGTAGCGATTCCATGCTAGGAATTTTAATTTCACAACTAAGTTCTTGTGTTGTTGTTTGTTGAATGTCAGCGAAACCAAATTCAAACGCCTAGTTTCGTGTAGTTAATTTGGGTTTAAATAAACTAACACGAATTTGTGTTCCAAGTTTATAAAACGGGTTAACCATGAAAATACTCGGACAAGGAAACTAAGCAAAGTGATGACGGTATATATATAAGCTGTATTTTATTTGCCGAGGAATAAGAAATTACAACAACAATTGCTGTCTGCTGTTTTGCTGGTTTTCAAATTCTAATTCCTTATTCCTCGGAAAATAAAATACGCCTATAGTATCATAGTAGTCATAATATTCTCACGTGAAAAACTAAATAATTAAGACTTACAGGATTGTATGGATTAGGATTATGGTTTTGAAAAAAAATTTTTGCTCGTTTTCTTGGAAATCCATACAATTCCGTAAGTCTTAAGTAAGTTTGTCCAATGTGATGGCATTTTCATGTAAACGTGCTCTCACAATTACTTAGTTTCAATGTTCGAGGACCAATGGTTAACTAGAATTAATATATTTGTAAACACAAATTCGAGTCAGATTCGTTTAACCACAGTTAACTACATCTATCAAGAGTGGTTGAATTTGGTTTCGCTGACATTAATTAAGAACAAAAATAACAAGGAAACTGTCAAATAAACACTTTTACATTTAATCGAACCCTTTTAGTTAGAGCCGAAATGTTAATAATACGAAAAAAAAAATCGTTAAATTATGAACCATGGAAACGTAGTAAATGGAAAAATAAAGATTTAAAACCTACAGCAATGTATGAATTTAGAATTTGATAAAAAAGGAAATACAGATTATAGTTCGCAACATTTCATATTAAATATAAAATATGTGTTTGTTGTTTTATATGATGTTTCCATATAGCATAATATGCTCCAATGGAGTATAGATGAACATAAATATGCTTAATATTAATAATTTTTCTCAAGCCTTTTTGACAATTAGTATTCGAAAGTCATGGGAAAATTAATATTATTTATTAGACAAAAATAATATAATATATGATAAATGTCTCTTATGACAAGCAATTTTCTGCAATAGTACTGATTAATGCATTTATTTTAAACCCGACCAGGATCTTGAATCGAAATTAAGTGTTTTCCCGTATTTTATCGTTCTTCTATTATTTCTTGTGGGAAAGCAAGTACAATATAGTTGAAGAAAGTTTATATTTATTACTAAAAGTTTTTTCGGGTACAGCACGAGCGTTTAATAATAATAATAATTAATAATTTGGTTCTTGTTGATAACATAATGGACAAATTAATTAATGGATAAATTAATTGAAAGCGTAAAAGAATTATTTTTTTTGTATGAAAATAAAAGTGTAAATTATATAAAAATTTAATTGTTGTTTCAAATGCATGGAACGATCAATGTACACAAACTTCTATATAATAACAATAAAGTTGGTCACAATTTAAAACTTTGCTGTCAGAACATAAAACTAATGTAATTAATATGCGAACTCTACTAAGGTTAAAGTTTTAAGTCTTCGCCCCCTTAAGTTAAAGTCAAAATCCGACGAAATGCTTTCCAAAGTTTCTAAAGTTTCTCATCCAACCATAATGTAATTTTGTCACCTTGACTATCTGTCATTTGAAATCATTTTTTTAGTATGTACTTTATTTGTGAAAAGTGATAAAATATATAGTGGTGCTAAAAATGAATGAAACATCTTTAAACTTATTAAAAAGTGCAAAGATGATGCAATGTGCATTGAACATGTTATCAGAATTAAAAGAATTTATGGATCAAATCGAAGAAGAGAAAAATAAACGACAACGATCCTGCAGCGTACGGCCAATAAATCGCGATCGGAATCGAAGTGCTTTATTCGCTGTAACGTTCCTAAAAAAAGGAACTAGACAGCCAATAATTTTTCATAGGCCATATATGATCAAAACATCTATTAGGGAAGCGGTCAATCCAGAATATTGTTCTGAAAAATACAAATTTAGTTAGTTCGAAGCACAAAAAACACTGTTTTACCTTCGTGCTTTCGTGAGTCTTTGAAAAACTCATATTTTCAAAGAGGAAGATCTAATCGATTGCCAAAGTCAACGAAACTGTTGCGAACGCTATTATGGGCGCAGCATACATTTTCATTGTATTTGGTCATTTCATCGTCGGGTTTTGACACTAGCGTAAAGAGACGAAATTGCATTATAGTTCCGGCTTAAGTCTTTAGTTTTTGGTTGTGAGAGAATGGTTATGCAATTTACATGTTTCAGACTCTTGATCCTTGTTATGACGACATTAACTGTGTTATAAAATTTTCTATTGTGAGAGCGCCCTAAGTAGTTCTCGGATTTTGTTTTATGTTATCATTCAACTCAATTTGAACCTGATTACATGGAAAAACGTGACACCATTTTGCAAGCGTAATAAGCATAATATGGTTTCGGCCAGCAAATGGTATGGGGTAACCATTTTTAGATAACGTTGCATATAAACGCAATATAAACTATAAACTCGTGCATATCTTTCCCGCAAAGCCTTCCATTTTTTTTTGCACTCATTAACTAAAATTAAAATAATCAAACTCAGAGCTCATAGTTTTAAGAGAAATGTTAACTGTTTTGTTATTCTCGGTGCGTATTTGTCCCAATGCCTTCTGCTTTTCTATACGATTAAAATAATTCGGATGTCTCTTATCATATAGAATTCTCCTGCTGCGCATAGACTCAATTAAATGAGTCAAAAACTTGTCGCTTTTCATTTTCAAATGATAATGACAATGAAACAACATATGACAACTGTCAAGTTTTCTTAAGAAAATGCGCTCGCCAGCGCACATCTAATCGATTGCCAAAGTCAACGAAACTATTGCGAACGCTATTATGGGCGCAGCATACATTTTCATTGTATTTGGTCATTTCATCGTCGGGTTTTGACACTAGCGTAAAGAGACGAAATTGCATTATATTTAGTTACGGCTTAAGTCTTTAGTTTTTGGTTGTGAGAGAATGGTTATGCAATTTACATGTTTCAGACTCTTTATCCTTGTTATGACGACATTAACTGTGTTATAAAATTTTCTATTGTGAGAGCGCCCTAAGTAGTTCTCGGATTTTGTTTTATGTTATCATTCAACTCAATTTGAACCTGATTACATGGAAAAACGTGATACCATTTTGCAAGCGTAATTTTTTGCCTGGGTACCCACATAAAAAAATTCATACTTATGGTATCTTACATTGAGTTATAACATGTGCCGAATGAAATTGTTTTGTGAACCGAGAGAGCTAAATGTATCTCTCTTTCAATTGATAAATTACCTTGTTGACAGAGAAATTAAAAAGTTTCAATCGATCTTTGTGTGTATGTATTTGTGACGGTGACAACATTTTTTTTGTATTTTGTATTTTTGTATTTGTATTTATTGAAATTACAAGCATTTTAAAACAAAGTGTCTTATTTATAATACTTATGATGGGCGTTTCAACGGTATGCTCGGCAACGGTATTTTTGGGTGGTGGGTGGGGCAAAATATTGGTATCAAATAAAAGGTGATAATTAGGTCTACACAGCCATGCTATTCTTAAGGGCGTGGCTCAATTCTAGCGGAATCCCGATCAGTTTATATTGCGTTTATATGCAACGTTATCTAAAAATGGTTACCCCATACCAAATTTTGACCAATACCATATTATGCTTACCCCACACAAAACCTAAAAAATCTGTTTTTTTGGGGGGGGGGGGGGGGATGTGAAAATCGCCATCGTTTTTTAAAAGGAAAAACTCCTATTATGAATTGAGCGCAGAGCATTTTACAGTGTGTCACTGGTTTTGTATGGGGTAAGCATAATATGGTTTCGGCCAGCAAGTGGTATGGGGTAACAATTTTTAGATAACCCACTTTTAAAAGCACGCCCCTTTTTACACTTTTATGGAAAAGTCTGTTTTTGCTCTTACTCCGTCGAAGGGGTTCTATTGGCCCCATTTTTTTTAAATGGAAGGTATTTTTATTACCTTTCGAATGATACCAATTAACCCCCATACCTCCTTATAAGTTCTTAGAAAAATGCGTTTTTCTAAAAAAAAACTCAAAACTTTGGATGCCCCTCCTACCCAAAGGGGGCGTCGCCACCAAACAAGATGGCGATTTTTGCAATCTGCTCAATTAGGGCTTTACGGTGAGAGGTGTCAAGGAGGCAAAATCGAATGCCGAACGTACCGTTTTTTAGCTCTTATGATGTATGGATTTAAATTAAAATTTAATTGAAATTTCAAAGAAAGAAAAAATATTAACTGAAATATTATTTATAAAAGTTATTGAAGTGATTATACATTATGTAAAAATATTCAAATTTTCAATGATAATCAATGTTTTAGAAATAGTTTCAGCATTTGTATAGGTTTTTTAAAGAGTTTTCAAAGGAAATATAGTTGTTCTGACCCCTCAAGTTCGCCGGCAGGGAGTCCCAGAGGCCAACAGAATGTACAAAAAACTGATTCTTAGAGTTTCTATATCCAAAAACTTCGGAGACCCGGTCGCTGATGTTTATATCTCGGACGGATCCTCTATCGGATATGGAGGCGGAAGACTCACAGTTCGGAGTCTTCCCCAACGAGGTTGCTCTTCTCAGTTCGTCTTCACAAAGGGAAGATCTGGAGAATACCGTGATGGAGGTTTCTCTGCTTAAAGGCGGAGAGGACATCGTCCTGATCCAAGAACCATGAACTGTTAACAACCTGGTTTGCGGAGTCAGAACTCCCTAGATCCTGCATATTAGTGAAATTTTGTCTAAATGTATTTTTACTCCCTAATTTCAGCGATCGAGATGTCACAGCTCAACAACTAAAGACTCAAAGAACCTATTGGCTTGCAACGGCTTATCTCGTCCACGAACACGTGGGATCTCTCCCTGGAGATAACCTGGAGAAATTCATCACAGAGGCTAAAAGATATAAAATCAGTCTCATTATAGGATCCAATGCAAATGAAGATTACGCAGTATGCGCCTGCTCCGACGCATACTCACCCGACAGGGGTGAGTTACTTTTCGATTACATTTTAAGTACAAACCTAACTGTAGTCAATTTGGTAACGAACCAACCTTCGTAACCAGGAGTCGGAAAGAAGTGGTAGATATTACTATTCTCATCAACTCTCTAAATCAAATAATTCTAGACTGGAAGGTATCGGCAGAACATTCTTTCTCAGATCACCGGTAACTTCAATTCAGTTTAGATGACAAGCTCCCTCGCCAATCAGCATATAGAAATCAATCATCAATCACTGACTGACTCAAATACAGAGAAACGTTTAAACACTTTTTAAGCGTAAACTCTGATCTTACTATTCCCCCCCCTTAGTATTGACTACAAGGTCAAGTTTCTCACCTGTGCTTTTAATGAAGCACTTTCTGCTTCCTGCCCTCTCATTTGTCACAGAGGCAAGAAACGACCACATTGGTGGACCTCGGAGTTGGAACATATAAGGAACAGCTGCAGAAAGCTATTCAACGTAGCCAAGGCTACTAGATAAGAAGCTAACTGGGATGAATACAAAACATCCCTCAAACTACAATTATAGCCATTAACTGCCGATCATTTCTCGTGGAGATGGCGGATCAGTTCAATATTCACCTGTGTTGGGTGCCGGGGCACAGAGACATTCCGGGTAACAGTATGGCTGACCAACTCGCCAAGCAAGGAACTACACTACCCACCTTTCCTGAATATCATTTTCTAGGCATACCAATCGCTACATGCAAATTCATGTTAATGAAAATCTAACTGTAGGTGGTCAAAGGGTACAACTTGCATAGCGACAGAACAGTTCTAGTCCAAGCTGGATCCGAAACGCTCCAAGTGTTTGATCTCTCAAAAAAAAATACCACATCAGTGCTATTGTAGGTGTCATCACTGGACACTTTCTCATAGGCAAGCATGCAGCAAGACTTGGAGTATTGCTAATTGCCTTAAAAAAACAACTTTTTATGTAAATTCTCTAATAGAAGATACACATGTGTGCAAAGTTTGAATCGGGTTAATTTGGAAAAAATTAATATTAGAGCCCCCTTCACTTCAAATTTTTTTCAAACTCCTGACTGACGAACTACCTTATTGCTATACGATGTGGTGCTGGCGTAACACCAGTAGGTTGTAAACAACAACAACCATTGAAAAAAAAAAAAAGAACAACCATAGAAAAAAAAATCGGTCGGGTACAACAGACGGGGAGAAAAATTTGCACGACGAGAATATATGAAAAATTTTCGGGCAGTCGGAAATTAAATTCATCGGGTTCGGTCGACTATCAGCATCAGTAGGCACTGGAAAAAAAATGTGTTTGCCTTAGTTTGACATTTAAATAACTTTTATAATTTTTTATTACTTTTATTACAATTAAGTAAAATAATATTTCATACATCCACATGTTTATGTTTGTTAAAAGTCCCCTTTCAAGTTTCAATTATTTTGTGATGTTAGATTAATTAAAAGCAGTGTCTTTAGGACATATCCTTTCGTCCAGTGTGAAAGGTGAACTAGTTCATTCGGAAACGCAGATGTTCTGATGTTTGTCTGCTGGAAACTTGACCGATGATTTTTATACCTTTTGGAAGATCTGCCTTGTCATGGGTTATATCACACTTGATTGGAATTTTTTTTATTTGCCGAGCCGAGCCTGGAATTGCAGGATGTTTTTTGCGATGGCTGAATACCTGACCGGACAAATACTCGACAGATCTGTGAAATGAAATAGATTACTTCTTCCTTTAGATTCCTTTCTTTAAGAGGCATCCGGAAACACAGGTGTTCTGGTGTTTGTCTGCCGGAAACTTGACCGATGATTCTCGTTAGATTTTTATATCTTTTGGAAGATTTCTTCTCTCACTAATTAACTTACGCTGAATGAGGGAGTTTGGGTTTTTTTTAAATTTTTTTTACCTTTCGTTCGGTAAACTGTGTACGTTGACCAAGGATTTGCAGGATTTATTTGGAATCGGCTGTTTACCTAACCGGTCAAATACCTTACAGTTTTGACGAAGCTATAGAGCTTAACCTTTTTTTATCCTGGGTTTAAGGAAGGCATGCAGCCTGGAATTATTAAAACCGATTTAAATAAATAGTAATACTACGAAAATGAGATGTGGTAAAGGACCAGTGGTCGTAAGACTAACTGACTTAATCTGACTTGTTTCGGCCTAGAAGCGGATTGAGTGTCATCACTCAACATTAGCTTTTTCCCGGGGGCATCAAGCTAGGAGAATAGCCCGAGTTCCCCCCTTTTATTTGAAGCATCCGCCGGAGAGAGAGTGAGACGCCCGACCGAGAGTTCCTTGTTTAAATTTTCTTGATATCGTCGTTATATATAGATATATATATATATATTACATATTCTCGATTGCCTTGAATTCCTTGAAGGAAGGAGAGGTTTTGGATTGGTTTTGACCAAGATTTAGGATATGACCTCGTCTCGCTTTTAGTAAGGTGTAAGGAATAATTACGGAGTTAACTAGAGAGACAGAAAGTCGTGTAGTGAAAAACAACGTAGTTACTGTGAAGAACAACCCTCTGATAGTGAAGAAGTGTATTGTCGAATCTATGCAGTGACTGCAACGTGTTCGTACTGCGGCTATCGCAAAGGCAATAAGCAGTACTGGTTAAGAAAGAATAAAACCTTTCTGTTTGGTGCTGAGATTTACTCTGTTTTTATTTCGTAAAATCTTCTTCTTTTATAGTAAAGTTAACAAAGAATGTTTCTTATTTACTAATATAAAATATATATATCTAATAATATAGTGTATCGTTATCGATGCACTTGAAATAATCTTATCGGTTACAAAATAGTGTGCTCATTAATGGTGCACTTGAAGTATTTATGTTAGAGTAGGGCACAAAGCAAATGCTTTACTTGTGTGTATGATTCATAATGCACTATGTCGATATTAACCGAACACGTGTGCTTTGTTTATACTATTGCGTAATTTATGGCTTTGTGAGTTTGAATATTTACATTGAGTATTGGTGCTGTCACAATTTATGTTCTTTAGGTTTTTGTTTGGTTGGTGTGTATCTTATGGATATACACTACACCCTCACCCATTAAAAAAAAATTTTTTTATTTTGTATATGAAAAGAAAAATTGATATGATATTTTCAAAAATATGTAATAATAGCATAAAAAATGTGGTAATATTAATTATGTAAATTGGTAGTTAGCTTAGTCTAGGTTTGTACAATTTCAGTTGATTATTATGTAGTTCTTTATGGATACCGTTAATATTTACAATAGTGTTTACTCCATTTTTTCTAATTATTTCAAAAGGTCCTTTATATAGCGCTTTGTTGGATCATATTCAGATGCTAGCTTCTCCATAGTCGAATCGTAATTCGGAGGATTTATCACTGCATTGTACTAATATGTGTTCATTTTCAATTCTAACCGTATTTTCCGTATCTTTTAATATGAGATGCTAGTTTCTTCCATATTTGAATCGTAATTAGGAGGAATTGTCACTGCACTAATATAAAAATGTAACTTAAGTAAAGTTACTTTAAAAAACGTAGTTTTACGGATTGACTTTTAATTTAACAGATATTCGCTCTGTTTAGTCAATCCTACCGACTGCGCCAAAAATGTAACTGAAGTAAAGTTACTTTAAAAAAATTTGTTTTAATTCCGGCCAACTTGCCAGAATGAGACTTAGAATAAAAAGAAACAAAACTTTTACACCAGTGAAAAGAAATGAACTTTATTTACTGTTGGTTGAACCAAGTCAAAACTAAATCTGAATCTGTACTGATCTTACAATTCTAATTTATAGATAAACCTCGGTTGCCAAAGAATCATGCGTATTGCATATGGACTCCGAAGGCCAAGATACAAAGCGCGTGTAGACTATTATGTTATTAAATGAACGGATGGTCCAACTACGATTCTGGCCACCTGAATAAACAAACGATTCTGCAATATGTACGACTACGTGATCAAACGCGAAATTACGGATGGTCCAGCTACGATTCTGGCCACCTGAATAAACAAACGATTCTGCAATATTTAAGACTACGTGACCAAACGCGAAATTATGATTAGGGTTTTATTCAACAAAGTTGTGCGCAGCTTTGTTGCTCTATATTGCGCATACGCAACGTGTTTGCACAGCTGCAGAGTCATAAACGTTGGAATGTTAATAGATCATAAATTAAATACAAAGCACGCATTAATCGATCATAAATTAAATATAAAGCACGCGTTGCAGAGTCGTAAGCTTAAGGGATGGTTATTGATTAAAGACATTAGAATATATTTTTAGATGTCTGGGGATTTGTGGGTATGTCACTCCTCCCCCCTTTGGATTGAGGCACGTCCTCGTGGCTAAATTTAATATTACGATTCGTATGAATCTTTGGTTTTACAATGTTGAGGTATGTATATATAATGATAAGAAGAATACATATTTATTATAATAAAAATTGCTCCAGCGTAAGAAGTATGTTTTACCAATTTTTTGTGGTTTAAATGTAATTCTTGTAAAGTAATGTTATCTAATATATGTTTATGTATAATTTTGTCGATTTCTGGTAAAATAAAATCTTCATTTTTGTTGTGCCAAGTGGCTTGAAGTGTTCGGTTATTTAATTGGATTTTACAATTTTCAATTTTAATTAAATTATTACCAATTACATTTGTTTTTACTAATCCACAGTTATTAATTAATTCTTGTTTTTTTATGTTTTTGGTGATTATGAACTATTTCTTCTATAGTATTTATTCTGAGATTACAATTCACTTTATTACTGTTCATTACATTTTTAATGCATTCGTTGTTAATCGGAAATAGTTTGCCATTTTTAATTATCATAGTATCATTGTTTTCTAGAATAAATTTTTCTTTTAAGTTGTCAAAATCGAGTTCTTCAAATCGTTCGTTGGGAATAGGAATGATTTTATATATTAGTTTAGGATCGGAATATATAGGTAAGGATAAAATAAAAATTAGTAATTCGTTTTTCTGCCATAAGGATATTTTGATCGTTTCTAACTCAAGGGTATTGATGTGTTCAAATGACTCAATATCGAATAGTCTCGGGTTGAATATGCCAATTTTGGCTAAAGTTATTGATAATTGGATTTCCTTAATGTGGTTATGCTATTCAGTGATAGAATTAAAGAAAGAGTCTATAGTACTAAATTTAGTTATCCTATCTATAAGGATGTTAGTTACATTATTAAGTTTATTTAGATTGTTAATTTCTTGGTTGATGTGTTTTGAGAGTAAGTCAGTGTCGTCATTGGTCAAAACATTATTTTCAATATTTTCTAGTCTCTCATTTATTCGTACTAGGTCGTCATCGTCTAAAGTGCCGAATAAATATTTAAATCCTTTTCCGATTAAATTAATCAAACCTCTTTTATTCCTATTTTTACTAGATTCGAATAATTAAATTTCTGATTGAATTTCGTTTATGTGTTTAGTTATTAATTTTGTTTGTAAGTATTCGTGTTTAACATAAGTTTGTCTTAGAATTTCAAAGGTTAGTAATAGATCTGTTTTGTTAATTGTATAAATTAGTTCATTGTAGTCCTTGGTTACTGGTTGTTTTCCTATTTGCGTTACTATATATCCTTGTTGTGTAGTTAATTTTTGGATCTGGATTACTTGGCTTGATGTGGTTGTGATACTTAAGAATATTAAAAACATGTGCATTATCCTGAAACTATGCTGTCTGGGTGGTTTCGTTTTCCGGATCCCTAGAATTATTATGGGTATTAGATTTCTTTTTCCTACGAAAATCATATTTAAACTTTTTCCTAGTCCTGCCTTGTTTATCTACTTTAACAACTGCATGATCTCCTTCTTGTTTAATTGGATGTTTTATTCTAATAAACGGATTATTTGATTTAATATTTCTTTTGTTTTTCAAATATTTTGTATCTACTTCGTGTTCTTTTCTGTTCTTATTAATATTGTTTATTCTTTTTTCTTTAATAATTTGTGGGTCAACACTGGGTTCTTTGTTTTGGAAGAATATCTCAAAAGGACGTCTGTTAGTAGAAGTATGTATTAAGGTATGATTATATGTGAATATTATTTGTTCAATTGCTAATAATTTTTCTTTGTCTGATCCTGTATTTATTAACCTTAATTTTTCATCAAGACTACCATGTAGCCTTTCAATGTCGCCAATTCCTGTCTTGCCTGTTGTTATTTCTATATTAATCTTTAAATCTTCTAACCATTTTTTCATAAGTTCGTTTATTAAACATGGAGCCTGGTCCATTTTGATTGTTTCTGGTACACCCATTGTATTAAATACTTTTAACAAAGCTCTCTTTGATTCTAACGTGTTTATTTCTGGTATACCTTTAATTTTTAAATTCTCATCTATTAATTGGCTCATTTGCGTTGAGTTACAATATTCTGGAGTTCTGATTTCATCATATTCATATAAACATGTTGCTGGTCTTTTCCTATTATAATTTTCAAAAAATGTTTTTACTTTATTTATTTCGATGAATCCTTTTTTTAAATTTAATTCAGCTCCTAAAGGCTTTAATAAATTTTGACATATGATTCCTACGAATTTATTATTTTTTATTTTTATTAACTTCCATGCCATGGTAGATTCTTTTTCATTGAATTCTAACGGTACTTCAGTTACGATCGCAAATTTAATTATATTTTCATTGTTTAAAGAATTAACTTTGATTGGAACTTTCAATGGAATTCTCGGGGTTTCTAAAAGTTGTGACTCATCAAGTATACTTGTTGTTGAGCCAGTATCTATTAGAATATTAAATCTTCTATGATTTATTGTAATTTTTATTATGGGGAGTGATTCTTCTTCCCCGCTATAGTAAAACTTTACCTCTTCATGTTTATTTTCAGTATGGTTTACATCCATAGGTTCTACCCTTGGATTCCTATTATTATTATTGTTATTATAATTATTATTCCTATATTGTCTTGAATTTAATGACCTTTGATTGTTATCAAAATTTCTAAAATGTCCCTGATTGTTATTGTGATTTATAAATTGTCCTGAATTCTGTGGTCTTGGATTATTATAATCATTTCTAAACTTATTCTGGATTTTAGTTATTCGTACCCCTGTTCTTTGTGTTTTTAAATTTTGTTTCCCAAATACAATATTATAATTTTCTTCTACTTTATCTTCATATTCATTAAGCAATTTATATTTTATTCCATTTAAAATTATTTCCTTATTTTCGTAATCAATTTTACCGTGCAAAATATTTAAAATGTCATTGCCTAAGAGGATATCATAATTATTACTGAATTTATGCACGTATAATTTTAGTTTTCCTTTTAAGGTGCCTATCGCGTCAATCAGTTGTATTTTATTCACTTTTGTATTACCTGTCATTGTTTTAATAGTTTTAGTTTTTGTTTTTAACTCAGGTGTTTTTAGTAAATTTGGGTTTACATAGCTTTGTGTAGATCCGGTATCTACTAACACTTTATATTTTTTGTCAGAGACTTTTAATTTAATGTAGGGTAATTTTTCTGAGGCTCGTTGATAAAAATTTTCTCCATCAACATCCATTGGTCTCGGTTCACCGTATTTTCGAATTCTTGATTGGTTACTATCATTTTCCCTGAATCTTTTCATAGGACTATGATAGTTAGAATTATTATTTGGCCTATTAGAATTTTGGTGTTGGCCATTGAAATTCTGGAAGTTATTATTGGGATGTTGGGGTCTATAATTTTGGAAATTGTTATTAGGATATTGGGATCTATAATTTTGGAAATTATTCTTAGGATATTGGGATCTATAATTTTGGAAATTGTTATTTTGATATTGATATTGAGGTCTATAATTTTGTAGACGATGATTTTGAAGAACCGAAACTTGACTTAAACGCGGTAATGATTTCGGAACAACAGATGTACTTTCATCTGTTAAATTGTTTTCAATAAGTAGTGAAAAGGCCGCTTCTATTTTCGATACCCCGCGCGAGAGAATTAACGCTTGAAAATGTGGTGGCAAACCATTTCGAAAAACTTCAAAAGGTTGTCTCTCACATTCGTTATTGTACATTGTTTTAAGGGATTCTGCCTCGTTGCTGAGACATATACGGTCCTTAATTCTACACAAATGATTAATTATATTTTTATAGTATTCCTTAACACTACTCTTATATCTAAAATTATTAAATTCAAGGAGTAATGATGGGATTTGTGCCTTCTCACCGAATTCTTGTATTAGTGCTGTCCTTAGTTCTTCCCACGTCGAGATTTCTGTCTTCCTTAGCACTGTTCTGGCGTCTCCCTCGATGGTTTGCAGGATATTCATCAAGAATAACCGCTGCTCGTCTTCTCCAAATTCATTAAGATAGCCGCTCACGGACTCGATGCTCTTAATGTATTGCGCCAGATCTTTTTTCCTTCCATTAAATGGTCTTATTGACTTGAGGGTTTTCACAATTATGTCCTTTTTTATTTCCATTATGTTTAAAAATGTTATTTAGAATTCACTTCGAGATTTTCCTTTTCGCAATTTTCACTTGTATTTAATTTTGATTACACAAATTTAAACGTTGTTCGCAATTTTCACTTGCATTTATTTTTTTTGTGATTAATTTACAAAAAAAAATTTTAACGATGTTTGTAAACAATGTTCGCAATTTTCACTTGCATTTATTTTTTGTGTGATTAATTTACAAAAATTTTAACGATTTTCATTCGTCTTTTAATTTTTGCGATTAATATTCACTTTAACTTTTTACACGATGTTCATTCGCGTTTAAAATAGAACGAAAGTTCTTAATCTAATCTAATTCTAAAATTTATATTTTCTGAATCTTTATTTTCTACGTTTGTATCTTTTAGGTCTTTATTTTCTAAGTTCTAATTTTCTATGATAATGGTATTATAAATAAGCCTTTATTTTCTAAATCTTTAATTTTTAAGTTTATGTTTTCTAGTTTAATGTTCTTTAAAATTCATTGTATGTTAAGTAAAAGTAAAATTTATATAAATGCTTGAGATATGTTGTTTATGTTCTAAAATAAATTTGAATGTGAAGTTTGATATTGTGGAATATTTTGCTGCTCTCCACGTTACTTCTCTTGGGAGTGGTTGTATGTTCTGGCTCGTCAAGAGAATTTGTATGTTGTTGATGTGTACTATTTTCGCTTTCGAGAAGTGTTGGATGATTTCAGGAGTTGATCGTTTGTCTGCTCCGAAAATGTAGCTGGAAATGCTATTTGAAGCTCTTAATGTCGCCAATGAGTTCATCTTGTTTGTTTAAATTGTCTTGTTTCAACAGGATAAAAATGTTTTTAGAATTCAACACATAGGTTGGAATAGTCAACTGTTTGTGTTATTGAAAGATATATAGATAAAAGAAATTTTTATCTGTTGCTGAAGGTTGGCCATGTATTGTTCTTTGTAGTTGGCATGGTCGATGTCCGTATGATTTTTGTAGGATTTTAAAATATTTATTTCGTACGCGTTTTCGCAGGATCTTAAAAGATGGTTTTAAAAATTTTAACCGTGCGCGTTTTCGCAGGATCTTAAAAGATGGTTTTAAAAATTTTTACCATGCGCGTTTTCGCAGGATGGCCATGTAAGGAATAATTACGGAGTTAACTAGAGAGACAGAAATCGCGTAGTGAAAAACAGCGTAGTTACTATGAAGAACAACCCCCTGATAGTGAAGGAATGTATTGTCGAATCTATGCAGTGACTGCAACGTATTCGTACTGCGGCTATCGCAAAGGCAAAGCAGTACTAGTTAAGAAAGAATAAAACCTTTCTGTTTGGTGCTGAGATTTACTCTGTTTTTATTTCGTAAAATCTTCTTCTTTTATAGTAAAGTTAACAAAGAAAGTTTCATATTTACTAATAGAAAATATATATATCTAATTATATAGTGTATCGTTATCGATGCACTTGAAATAATTGGTTACAAAATAGTGTGCTCATTAATGGAGCACTTGAAATATTTATGTTAGAGTAGGGCACAATGCAAATGCTCTACTTGTGTGTATGATTCATAATGCACTGTGTGGATATTAACCGAACACGAGTGCTTTGTTTATACTATTGCGTAATTTATGGCTTTGTGAGTTTAAATATTTACATTGAGTATTGGTGCTGTCACCATTTATGTTCTTTAGGTTTTTGTTTGGTTGGTGTGTATCTTATGGATATACACTACAAAGGTGCCATAGATTTCTTGGTTGGTACCCTTGACTGTGTCAAGACGAGAAGCTTGTTCAAACTTATGCTAGTTAGTAGCTTTCATTGATATTGATGTACTGATTTTTTTTTATTATTATTTTTTTCCGAAAGAAAAGTTTCAGACCTTACCATTGTTAATCACTCGTTTTCCACTCACAGTGGTCCTTCGGTTACGTTACCCGGCATAGGCATTTTCTCAGTCTTTAACCACCCACTAGGTTAAGTTACACATACTTAGTCTTTAAGAACCCTTGAGTTGATCACTTCTCATTTTTCTCTCTCCGGGTCGCATGAATGCACATTGTGCAAAATCAAAATCGCACCTGACTATTCCTACCCCATAAACCGGGATGCCGAAGTCGGAGAGAATCCAACCTAGTTTCGAAAATCCAACTAATAGTGAATAACCCAATCGAACGGAACCAAGGATCATTAATGCAACAAATTTCACAAGATTTCACAAGATGTTGAACGTTGCTTAGGCAGACTGAAAATACATGAAGTCGAAGTTAGAGCGCCAACAGTGCCAGAAGCACTAGCTAACACGCCAGAACTTGAAGATTATCCCTGGCCGCACGATATGCCGTTAGAGAACAGGGAGCCAAATCGTCAGCCCTCGTATCCAACTCGTTCTACCCAAGTAGATGTTAATACGGCCGTGAAAGTGTCAAACATAATCTCGGGCTGGCACTTACAATTTGAAGGTTCATCGGATGGTTTTACTGTGGGCAATTTCATATGTATATCAGGTTGCATCTCTAACCCAGCAGAGCCTGGATGAAAACTTCGGTTTGTTGTGGAAAAATGCGCACTTGCTGTTTAAGGGAAGAGCGAAGGAGTGGTTCTGGAGGTTTCACCAATCACAGCCATTTCACCAGTGGATCGATTTAATCGATCAACTGCGCCAGCAGTATAAGGACAGTAGGTCGGATTATGACATTTGAGATGCCATCAGATGCTGCAAACAACGGGATCGGGAAACGTTCGACGAATGTTATGATTCCATAGTTCGACTTACCGACAGACTTAGATCTCAAATCGGCGAAGTAGAGTTTGTTGAGATTATTAATAAGGAATCTTCGATCCGATGTAAGGCATGAAATCCTCCACTTGGATGTTTCATCCGTATCTATGCTGAAGGATGTTTATCGAAATCTGCCGATCATGAGACCGACGTACCCTCGTCGTCAGATTGCGGAGCTATTATCACCCCAAGTAGGAGATACTGACCGACTGAAAGATCCCGCACAACAGAATCCGTTTACGCCAGCTGGCTTGGAAAACCGAGCCCCTCCCAAATTAATTTGTTGCAATTGTCAGCGCGAGGGCTATCGGTTCGATATACGCCAAGTGTTCTGTTATGGGAGTGGAGCGGCGTATCAATACAAACCAACTGGAGGAGGGGTGTGAACAGGAACTCTAGTTCACGCCCACAATAAATTGTGACAGTGCTCGACCATACAACCCCACCAGATAAGACCCACTATCAGCCACGAAAGTAATTATTAAAGGACGAATAGGCCCTGACGTAAGCAGATTACCCAACGAGACAGGAAAGGCTTTGCACCCCATCAGACCTTACCATCGTCACGTCACTGAATACAACCTGACCCGAGCAAAAATTTTTACTTCAGTTGCGGCCCTAGCGAAACCTAGACCTAGTAGATCCGCAAAACGAATGGCCCTCTTCTGGAAACGGGTGAAGGAAAGCCGCAGCTTAAGCACCATATTGACAAAACCCAACGGTATCCGGACATACGCTTCCGTAACCTTAATGGGCGAGCCAGTAGTGGGATTACTTGTCAGTGGTGCCTCAATAAGTTGTGTTGACGGTTCATTTGCTGCA
Organism: Nephrocerus scutellatus; assembly: GCA_947095585.1. Taxonomy (NCBI): domain Eukaryota; kingdom Metazoa; phylum Arthropoda; class Insecta; order Diptera; family Pipunculidae; genus Nephrocerus; species Nephrocerus scutellatus. Next base: position 50,077,506 of record OX352764.1, read on the forward strand.
CGCGTTCTAAGTAGCGATGTTAAGTTGCAGCGATTTGTCTTGCCCATGTAAATGGTCTTTGGTTTTTTTTTTGTTTCTGACATTGAATTTAAGGGTAAATTGAATCGTCTCCCTTTTTACGTAGTCCTTTCACTAGCTCAGAACCTTTACCTGGGTATTGATTTTTGGAACTTTGTCCAGCACATACCTTGTCTCGAAAGTACTGATAGATAATACTAATAACTTAGTATCAAACTCCCATGATCTGACAGTCTCACAGATAAACAGACTCGAAGCAGTAAAAGCTATATTTCCTGCGTACGAGAAAGGCCTCGGAAAGACGGCTTTGGTGGATGATATCATTGTTACCAATGACTATAAAGTCATAAAACAACGACACTACAGGTTAGTTTGGCGATTGAAAAGCTGATTTTCGACGAGTTAGATCGAATGTTAAAACTCGGAGTGATCGAGGAGTCACAAAGTTCGTAAAGTTCGCCGGTGGTATTGGTCCGCAAGCCCGGAAAGGTAAGGCTGTGCCTTGACTCTCGGAAGTTTAATGCCGTAATGGTGACCGATGCCTATTCACTCCCACATATCCAAGGGATATTGAGCCGAATTCGCCGGGCCGAATTTATTTCGAGCCTAGACTTGAAAGACGCATTTTGGCAAATTCCGTTGGAAAACAGTTCTAGGGGGGAAACTGCATTCGCTGTCCCCAAGCGGCCGCTCTATCAAGCCAAGGTCATGCCATTCGGGTTATGCAACGCACAACAAACTATGTGCCGACTGATGGACTACACGGACTTGATGATTTATTGGTAATAACCGAAGACTTCGTCAGATACTCTGCCAGAAGTCGCGAAATCCCTCAAACACGCTGGTTTAACATTAAATGTCTCGGACAAATTATTGGTAAGGGGAACATTATTGGTTTGAGAACTGTTCCGGAGAAGGTCCAATCGATTGTAGTCGTAATAGATCGGTATCTGATTGTTTGAGTGATTGTTGTACCTGATTGGACCCTTTCCGGTCCAAGTCTCGGCATATAGAGTTATTGATTATTTTGGATCATTTCACTAATATCTCCGAAGTCACATATTCACCACGTTCGGAGTACCTGAAACGGTCGTAAGGGACAGGGGGGTACAATTTAAAAGCAAAGAGTTTAACCAGCTCTTGGCTGCTTACGGCGTGATTCATACATACACCGCACTATACTCACCCCAGGCAAATGCCTCGGAAAGAGTGATCAAATCCCTGATAGCGGCGATCCGCAGTCATCTGAAGGACGACCAATCGGGTTGGGACGCTAACCTCGGACATATTTCTTGTTTTAAAAATTTTTACCATGCGCGTTTTCGCAGGATGGCCATGTAAGGAATAATTACGGAGTTAACTAGAGAGACAGAAATCGCGTAGTGAAAAACAGCGTAGTTACTATGAAGAACAACCCCCTGATAGTGAAGGAATGTATTGTCGAATCTATGCAGTGACTGCAACGTATTCGTACTGCGGCTATCGCAAAGGCAAAGCAGTACTAGTTAAGAAAGAATAAAACCTTTCTGTTTGGTGCTGAGATTTACTCTGTTTTTATTTCGTAAAATCTTCTTCTTTTATAGTAAAGTTAACAAAGAAAGTTTCATATTTACTAATAGAAAATATATATATCTAATTATATAGTGTATCGTTATCGATGCACTTGAAATAATTGGTTACAAAATAGTGTGCTCATTAATGGAGCACTTGAAATATTTATGTTAGAGTAGGGCACAATGCAAATGCTCTACTTGTGTGTATGATTCATAATGCACTGTGTGGATATTAACCGAACACGAGTGCTTTGTTTATACTATTGCGTAATTTATGGCTTTGTGAGTTTAAATATTTACATTGAGTATTGGTGCTGTCACCATTTATGTTCTTTAGGTTTTTGTTTGGTTGGTGTGTATCTTATGGATATACACTACAAAGGTACCATAGATTTCTTGGTTGGTACCCTTGACTGTGTCAAGACGAGAAGCTTGTTCAAACTTATGCTAGTTAGTAGCTTTCATTGATATTGATGTACTGATTTTTTTTATTATTATTTTTTTCCGAAAGAAAAGTTTCAGACCTTACCATTGTTAATCACTCGTTTTCCACTCACAGTGGTCCTTCGGTTACGTTACCCGGCATAGGCATTTTCTCAGTCTTTAACCACCCACTAGGTTAAGTTACACATACTTAGTCTTTAAGAACCCTTGAGTTGATCACTTCTCATTTTTCTCTCTCCGGGTCGCATGAATGCACATTGTGCAAAATCAAAATCGCACCTGACTATTCCTACCCCATAAACCGGGATGCCGAAGTCGGAGAGAATCCAACCTAGTTTCGAAAATCCAACTAATAGTGAATAACCCAATCGAACGGAACCAAGGATCATTAATGCAACAAATTTCACAAGATTTCACAAGATGTTGAACGTTGCTTAGGCAGACTGAAAATACATGAAGTCGAAGTTAGAGCGCCAACAGTGCCAGAAGCACTAGCTAACACGCCAGAACTTGAAGATTATCCCTGGCCGCACGATATGCCGTTAGAGAACAGGGAGCCAAATCGTCAGCCCTCGTATCCAACTCGTTCTACCCAAGTAGATGTTAATACGGCCGTGAAAGTGTCAAACATAATCTCGGGCTGGCACTTACAATTTGAAGGTTTATCGGATGGTTTTACTGTGGGCAATTTCATATGTATATCAGGTTGCATCTCTAACCCAGCAGAGCCTGGATGAAAACTTCGGTTTGTTGTGGAAAAATGCGCACTTGCTGTTTAAGGGAAGAGCGAAGGAGTGGTTCTGGAGGTTTCACCAATCACAGCCATTTCACCAGTGGATCGATTTAATCGATCAACTGCGCCAGCAGTATAAGGACAGTAGGTCGGATTATGACATTTGAGATGCCATCAGATGCTGCAAACAACGGGATCGGGAAACGTTCGACGAATGTTATGATTCCATAGTTCGACTTACCGACAAACTTAGATCTCAAATCGGCGAAGTAGAGTTTGTTGAGATTATTAATAAGGAATCTTCGATCCGATGTAAGGCATGAAATCCTCCACTTGGATGTTTCATCCGTATCTATGCTGAAGGATGTTTATCGAAATCTGCCGATCATGAGACCGACGTACCCTCGTCGTCAGATTGCGGAGCTATTATCACCCCAAGTAGGGGATACTGACCGACTGAAAGATCCCGCACAACAGAATCCGTTTACGCCAGCTGGCTTGGAAAACCGAGCCCCTCCCAAATTAATTTGTTGCAATTGTCAGCGCGAGGGCTATCGGTTCGATATACGCCAAGTGTTCTGTTATGGGAGTGGAGCGGCGTATCAATACAAACCAACTGGAGGAGGGGTGTGAACAGGAACTCTAGTTCACGCCCACAATAAATTGTGACAGTGCTCGACCATACAACCCCACCAGATAAGACCCACTATCAGCCACGAAAGTAATTATTAAAGGACGAATAGGCCCTGACGTAAGCAGATTACCCAACGAGACAGGAAAGGCTTTGCACCCCATCAGACCTTACCATCGTCACGTCACTGAATACAACCTGACCCGAGCAAAAATTTTTACTTCAGTTGCGGCCCTAGCGAAACCTAGACCTAGTAGATCCGCAAAACGAATGGCCCTCTTCTGGAAACGGGTGAAGGAAAGCCGCAGCTTAAGCACCATATTGACAAAACCCAACGGTATCCGGACATACGCTTCCGTAACCTTAATGGGCGAGCCAGTAGTGGGATTACTTGTCAGTGGTGCCTCAATAAGTTGTGTTGACGGTTCATTTGCTGCACGCGTTCTAAGTAGCGATGTTAAGTTGCAGCGATTTGTCTTGCCCATGTAAATGGTCTTTGGTTTTTTTTTTGTTTCTGACATTGAATTTAAGGGTAAATTGAATCGTCTCCCTTTTTACGTAGTCCTTTCACTAGCTCAGAACCTTTACCTGGGTATTGATTTTTGGAACTTTGTCCAGCACATACCTTGTCTCGAAAGTACTGATAGATAATACTAATAACTTAGTATCAAACTCCCATGATCTGACAGTCTCACAGATAAACAGACTCGAAGCAGTAAAAGCTATATTTCCTGCGTACGAGAAAGGCCTCGGAAAGACGGCTTTGGTGGATGATATCATTGTTACCAATGACTATAAAGTCATAAAACAACGACACTACAGGTTAGTTTGGCGATTGAAAAGCTGATTTTCGACGAGTTAGATCGAATGTTAAAACTCGGAGTGATCGAGGAGTCACAAAGTTCGTAAAGTTCGCCGGTGGTATTGGTCCGCAAGCCCGGAAAGGTAAGGCTGTGCCTTGACTCTCGGAAGTTTAATGCCGTAATGGTGACCGATGCCTATTCACTCCCACATATCCAAGGGATATTGAGCCGAATTCGCCGGGCCGAATTTATTTCGAGCCTAGACTTGAAAGACGCATTTTGGCAAATTCCGTTGGAAAACAGTTCTAGGGGGGAAACTGCATTCGCTGTCCCCAAGCGGCCGCTCTATCAAGCCAAGGTCATGCCATTCGGGTTATGCAACGCACAACAAACTATGTGCCGACTGATGGACTACACGGACTTGATGATTTATTGGTAATAACCGAAGACTTCGTCAGATACTCTGCCAGAAGTCGCGAAATCCCTCAAACACGCTGGTTTAACATTAAATGTCTCGGACAAATTATTGGTAAGGGGAACATTATTGGTTTGAGAACTGTTCCGGAGAAGGTCCAATCGATTGTAGTCGTAATAGATCGGTATCTGATTGTTTGAGTGATTGTTGTACCTGATTGGACCCTTTCCGGTCCAAGTCTCGGCATATAGAGTTATTGATTATTTTGGATCATTTCACTAATATCTCCGAAGTCACATATTCCCCACGTTCGGAGTACCTGAAACGGTCGTAAGGGACAATGGGGTACAATTTAAAAGCAAAGAGTTTAACCAGCTCTTGGCTGCTTACGGCGTGATTCATACATACACCGCACTATACTCACCCCAGGCAAATGCCTCGGAAAGAGTGATCAAATCCCTGATAGCGGCGATCCGCAGTCATCTGAAGGACGACCAATCGGGTTGGGACGCTAACCTCGGACATATTTCTTGCTCGGTGCGGAGCTCAATACATACTTCCACAGGTTTTACCCATTATTTTCTAACCTTTGGACAGAACATGATCACTCACGGAAAAGACTATGAACTGTTGCGTAAGTTGGAATTGCTGGAGCCCTCAGATACTCGTATTTCTCGCAAGGACGGGCTGGCACAAGCCCGTGATAACGCCAAGAAAAATATGAAACGCGCGTATGAGGTAAATAAGCGCATCTACAACACACGAAAGAAGCCGGTAAACTTTCAAGTGGGGCAGGAAGTATACAGGCAAAACTTTTCGCAAAGTGATTGGCGGAAGGGATTCAACGCCAAACTTGCGCCCACCTTCCTAAAGGCCCGTATCAAGGAAAAATTAGGGAGAAGCCACTATATGCTGGAAGATCCTCAGGGGGAACAGCTAGGCATGTTTCACGCAAAGGACATAAAACAGTAAGACAGGTGCGTTAGTTTAGTCGCCTGTTTTCAGCCTTTTTGTGACTTTAAGGCAAATTCCCCGCAAAGCCTGTTTTGTGTTGGCGACCACCTGGGATAGGTACCCAGTATTCACCATGATACGGGATACATATCAAAGAAAATTACAACGAGAATTTCTTCTTTTCATACGTCTTAGAAATGACTAAGGGCAAACCAATGAGAAATACACCGTTTGTTAGCGCCACTACTGAACACACGACCGGTGCGAGGCCTGGTGTGAACGCGGTGATGTGGTTGATTTGCCATTGTCGGCAGCAAAAACAAAAATGGAGGAAAGATGTCAAATACACGATGTTTTCTCCTCTCTCACTATCGTGGCCATTTTTTCAGTTTCGCATCATTTGTAATCGCTTTTCGCATTAATAGTTTTTGGTTTTAAATAAAAGTTCCTTTTTATTTGCTCGTTCAAATGAAAGTGTTCTGTTTTTTCTCCGCTCAGCCATCGTGATTAACAAAATTGGTCCTTCAAACCGGATGAGTGCCAGATCAGCATCGAAATCATTCACGAATTTAATGTAATTCAATCGCCAAGATTTACACATTTTCGTGATAATTCACATAAATCACACATTATCGTAAAATCTGATCGTATATTTCATAATTTAGCGTACGAGAGTATTCTACATCGTCACAAAATAACTCACTTATGCTTATCAATTTGTAAAGTGAAGTCGTGTGCAAATTAGCAAATTATACACATTAATATCGCACATTATCGCATCAGTGATTCAATGAATATGACACTTCGGGCAAAGCAGGCGTCGCTCCAAAAGACTTTGGAACGGGCCCTCAAACGTAGCAAGGAGCTAAGTGGGGATACCGAAGTCACAAAAGAGACAATCGAAGTCCATATTGATCACCTGTAAAAAAGTACAAGGGATTTTGTGGTACACAAGACAAGATCGAAGCCGTGTGTGGCGAGAAGGAGTTAGAATAACAATTCGGCATTCGAGAACAAATCGTCGCAAGCTCAAACCTCAAAACATTATCGAGAAAATTTAATTCGGCGACTTCAACACAGGATACCAAAGCAATCCCAGCCGATGCTTCCGTGCCACATCAATCAATCGAAATTCAGTTACCACGCATCAAGGTTCCCGTCTTCGATGGCAATTATGGAAATTGGACGGAGTTCAAAAGTCTGTTCACTGATCTTATCGATAAGAATCCGAGATTGACAGATTCGCAAAAGCTCCATTAACTGAAGGCAAATCTAACTGGTGAAGCCGCTACTCTATTGAGAACGGTGCAGATCAGCGATGCCAACTACATAGAAGCATGGAATAGCCTCATCAATCGGTACAAACATTGACGTTTTATTATCGACAGTCACCTCCATCGATTCCGAAATATGCCCGCGGCCCTTCATGAATCCGCAATCGGATTGAGGGGCATCATCGATACCTCCACAGACACAGTCCAAAGTCTAAAGGTTTTGGCCGTTCCGGTAGCCACCTGGGATATCATTCTCGTCAACATCATCGTCGACAAACTCGATCCAGTCATCAATCATCGTCAATGGGAATTGACATTAACCCGAACGAATTATCCCACATATCAAGAACTTATGGATTTCTTGGAGACTCGATGGCAATCATTGGAAATCCATGTCCAAGTCAAAATCGTCACGACCAATCACATCATCGTCAATACGCCGAAGAAACGAGCCAACAACACCTCGTTTCGCATCAACAGCTCAACCATCGTCATTTCGCTCGAGCTTGAAACGCGAATCGTCATCGCAATCATCTCATTCGTTCGTCGCTACTTCGACTCCAAACAATTCGCTGAGCTGTCCATTCTGCAGCGAGGAACACAGTGTGTTCCAGTGCAAAGTCAAAATTACGTGTGTTTTTTGACGCCTCACGCCTCACAAAACCTTCGCATCGGTCCCAAGCTTCAACAGAATCTATTCACGATTCTCATTTCGACAACACAAATTCGTGTTCATCGCAGATATCCAACAGATGTATCGACAGATCTTGGTGGCCCCTGAGCACCAAGATTATCAACGTATAGTTTGGAGAACAACGCCTGAGGACCCAATTCAAGATTAACGTCTGCGCACAGTAACATACGGTACCAGCTGTGCTCCGTATTTGGCAATACGCATGCTCAATCAGTTAGCACATGACGAATTCAAGCAATTTCCCATCGCTCGAAAATCGCTCTTGCCGACTTCTATGTAGACGACCTGATGACGGGCACAAACGAAATCAAGGAATTGCTCGAAATCCAGCAACAGATGGTGGCATTACTCCAACGTGGCGGCTTTGAACTACGAAAATGGTCGTCAAATTGCCAATCTCTACTCGATCAAGTGTCATCAGAATACCACGAACATCGGCCATTGTGGGAATTGAAATGAAGAATCGGTCAAGGTACTTGGGTTACATTCGGCACCATCGGGAGATTATTTTGCATTTAACGTCGAAGACTTTCCAGAATCGCCAGTACCAACCAAACGAATTATCATCTCAGAGGCTTCAAGGATCTTCGACCCGCTTGGGTGGTTATCCCCTAGTGTCATCGTCGCAAAAGTCATCTCATCTTCAAGAGTTATGGGTGCTCGGACTATCGTGGGACGAGGCAGTACCTAAATCGGTCGCTGAAAGATGGTCAAATTATCGGAAGAATCTGGGATTCTTGGAAACAATCAAAATCACTCGTTGGATGGACTATCAAACATGTCGCAACAATCTTCAGATACCCGGCTTCAGCGACGCATCAATGAAAGCCTATGCTGCAGTCGTATATGCTCGCACCACATCAGAAGATGGATCAGTAAAAATTACCATCTTAGCAGCGAAAACCAAGGTCGCTCCACTCAAAACCGTCAGTCTACCGCGTTTGGAACTATGGGCCAGTGTGTTACTAGCCAACCTCATGCACAAGATCGTCCAGTCACTCAATCTCCACGACATACAACAGTTCGCATGGACTGATTCGCAAGTGGTTCTGGGATGGCTCCGCAGCCCTCCCAGCCGATGGAAAACATTCGTGGAGAATCGCGTTTCACAAATCCTCGATAATCTTAAACCCAATGAATGGCGGTATGTGGATACTCGACACAACCCCGCAGATTGCGCGTCTCGCGGCATCGACCCGTCGCTGCTTCATGATCACCATATTTGGTGAAAAGGTCCTGAATGGCTATCGAAACACTTGAAAACTTGGCCAACACACAAAATCAATGAGTACTCCATCCCATTGGAAGAATGCAGAACCACTTCTATGGTCGTCACGCAGTTAAACGAATCATCAAATTCTGAAGAGATCGATCAACTTATAAATCGCTGTTCCGCTCTCGAAAAATTACTTCGAATCACATCCTATTGTCGATGTTTCGGTCTACAAATTCGTACCGACAAAGCCGATCGTAATACCAGCTTCATCACCGTGCCCGAAATGAATCGGTCATTCCATTTTTGGTCCGATTTGTGCAGGGAGCCCACTTCACTGACGAAATCAATCGATGCCAATCAGGAAGAAATCTGTCGAACAAAAGTGTACTTCGTTCACTTCACCCATTTATCGATGGTGATGGAATCTTACGAGTCGGCGGACGATTAAAACATTCATTCTTGCCGTACCAAAGAAAGCACCCAATAATTCTACCGAAAACCAGTCAACTCACTACGTTAATCATCGCACAGGCACATCGAACCACACTCCACGTTGGTCAACAATTAATGTTGGCACATCTTCGAAGCTTATTTTGGATCATCAATGTCAAGAAGCTGGTCCGTACGCATGTTCGTGACATGTTTTCGTTATCACTCAACCACCGGTCAGCAACTAATGGCCAATCTTCCAGCACCACGCGTTACCCCATCAAGAGCTTTTCTCCACAGTGGAGTGGATTACGCAGGACCGTTCTCGATCAAACCAAGCAAAGGTGTAAAATCAACTAAGGGGTACGTGTGTCTATTCGTGTGCCTATCAACAAAAGCGCTTCATCTGAAGATGGTGTCAGATCTCACTGCAGATGCGTTCATCGCTTCATTCAGACGATTCACCGCTCGAAGAGGCAAGGTTCAAAACTTGTAAAGTGACCGTGGCACCAACTTCATCGGATCCAATCGTCAACTAACATCGCTTCATCACTACAGCACAAGGAACGTGAACCCTGAAGTCGCCACAATGCTAGCTCAAGACAACACGAATTGGTGCTTAAACCCGCCCGCTTCACCACACTTCGGAGGCCTATGGGATGCAGGGGTGAAGTCAGTCAAACACCATCTTCGAAGAATCATCGGCAATACATTACTCACCTTCGAAGAGATGACAACACTATTGTGCCAGATAGAAGCTTGCCTGAATCCGAGACCATTGTGTCCCATGTCGGATGACCCCGAGGACTACACCACTCTCACTCCCGGTCATCGGAGAGCCCCAATCACCATTCCAGAACCATCATTGCTTGACATCCAATCGAATCGTCTCAATCGATATCAGCAAATCCAACAAATGTATCAACATTTCTGGAAGGTATGGTCGACTGAATATCTGTCACGACTGCAGCTTCAAGGTCGGTCAACTGGTTTTCATCAAAAAGCAAAAACAAAAATGGAGGAAAGATGTCAAACACACGACGTTTTCTTCTCTCTCTCTCTCTCTATCGTGGCCATTTTTTCAGTTTGATAATCGCATCATTTGTAATCGCTTTTCGCATTAATAGTTTTTGGTTTTAAATGAAAGTTCCTTTTTATTCGCTCGTTCAAATGAAAGTGTTCTTTTTTTCTCCGCTCAGCCATCGTGATTAACACCGTTGATAAGCAAAAATTCCATTAATTGTAATTTTTTACCTTGAATTTTGGTATTGCAAACAAATATCAACTCTCGATAGACACGATCATTGACGACAGCCAAAATTGGAATTCGAGTTAATGTGGCTCTCTTTCTCGCTAGCTTACGCACTACCTAATTGCTATACGATGTGGTGGTGGCGTAACACCAGTAGGTTGTAAACAACAACAACCATGGAAAAAAAAGAGAGATTTCGGCAGGCCGCATTGAAGCTGAAGTGTAAATCGGTCAGGTACAACAGACGGGGACAAAAATTTGCACGACGACGAGAATTGAGGAAAAATTTTTGGGCAGTCGGAAATTAAGTTCATCGGGTTCGGTCGACTATCAACTTCATTAGGCACTGGGAAAAAATGTGGTTGCCATTTAAATAACTTTGAAAATTTTTTATTACGGCTAGGATGAGCCCGAAGGCATTCGTTTCACCCTTTCGGTTTTTTTTTTGTTCTGTAATAAAACATATCCCACTTGGCTGAAATAAATATATTGTTACGAAATTCGGGCTTTCGAGTTCGTAAAGGATTTTCCAAATAAAATACAACTCAAGTTTATTAATTACAAATAACAATTTTAATGAACAACAATAAAATTAACACAAGTTCACAATTTATATTGGTGATTACTTATAGATGCTTACAAAAACACTTATAATACTTGCACTTTACAATAATTCTGCAAGCAAGAGCTTTTCAACTGAACTGGTTAATTGAAATTTAACTAATGAATTTACTTCGGCCTAACGCTTCTATTTATACTCAATCAAAACCTTTCAGAAACTTCCAATATTATAGACAGAAATATCGAGAAAATACCAGAAAATTGTAGCCTTATTCCCTTGTTTACAACTAACGATACTTATATGTAATGAGTCATCATCTAAAAATAGACTACATGTTCAATCATGTTCTTTAACAAAAACCGGGCAAACCGCAGAAACCGGTTTGACTACTTGTTTGACTAGTACACAATGATTCAAACTTGCAGGCGTTTACATTTCAAATTTCAAATAATCTGAAGTCTTACAGCCTAAAAGTATGCTACATAAAAGTGCTTATATTTAGTATGCAGTATTTACATTGGGATTTATTTTCGGATTTGAATTCTATTATACTCGTATGCGCTACTAACTACTTTTCGTAACATTACCCCCATCTTAATTCGTCCCGTCCCGAATAGATTCAGCACTCGTTCTGTTGTTGTACCTTGTGAATCTGTCAATGTGAACAGCTTTCATTTTAAATCTGGGGCTTTGTTGAATCCGATATACCACATTATTAATCCTCTTAATGATCTTATAAGGTAATTCCCAACTCTGCTGTAGTTGTGGAGATTTACCTTTTATTCTCTTGGGATTGTAAAGCCAGACCAAATCTCCTTCCTGATATCCACTACAGTTTGCTCGCAGGTCATATCGCGTTTTCATCCGGTTGCTGGCATCCACTATGTTGCTCCTTACTACAGCATGAACAGCGATCATCCTCTGCCTTGGATCACTAACGTAGTTCTCCTTTGTTGTCGGCTCTATTGGTGGTGATCCAAATTTGATGTCGCATGGTAGACAAAGTTCTCTGCCAAATACAATCATTGCTGGAGAGTTTTTAGTTGTGTTGTGGACAGCACTACGATAACCCATCATAAACAACAGTATACAACGATCCCATCTATCTTGGTTGGCATTAACTTCTTTTCGCAGATGCTCTTCCAGCGTCCTGTTGAACCATTCGACCATTCCGTTTGACTGGGGATGTAACAGAATAGTCCTCGTTTTCTTGATGTTGAGTATTTGACACAGCATCTAATTCCAGTGGTACTCCAAATCTGCCCACGAGTATATAGCGATTTCCATCTCTTGTTTCTGGGAACAGATCAGCTATGTAGCATTGACACTTGCTCAAATGGTGCTCCAACATTGTACTTTTGCATTTTTCCTCTAGTTTTTGGTTGCGGTCCTTTGCTTGCTGCGCACATGTCACATGTTTGACACTAGTCTTCCACATCTCTACGGCAATTGACCAAATAGAAGCGATTTCTTACTTTATCTAGCGTGTTATTAACGCCAAAATGCACTCCCGTGGTACCACTATGTAATTATTCCAGGACTTCTCTGACTTGGTTTGTTGGTAGCACAATCTGCGATTTTGTGCTACGACCATCAGCCGATTCCCATTGCCTTACCAGTAGTCCATCTTCCAATCTCAATGACTGCCATTGAGCCTAGTAACTTTTTACTGTAGGACTTGCTGTTGCAATCTCGTGCCACTCCGGTCTTTCACCTTGCTCCATCCATTGAAATATTGGAGCAATTGAATCATCACGCACTTGTTCCTCCCTTAGCTGCTCTTTTGTCCAGCAATCTTTTACTTGTAGTCTTAGTTGTGCAACTACATCAGAGCACTTCTTGTTTTCCTGCCTTGTGCAGTGCTTGCATTGGGATGCACAAGGTCTTCTGGATAATACATCGGCATTATTATGCAGCATTCCTCTTGATGCTCTGTTCTGAATGTGTATGCCTGGAGTCGTTCGATCCATCTGGCCACTTGTCCTTCTGGTTCCCTGAACTGCATTAACCATTTGATGGTCAGTTCGAAGAAGAAATTCTTGACCGTATAGGTACTTGTGGAAGTGTTTGACGATATCGATAACAGCTAGCAATTCCCTTCGCGTCACGCAGTGGTTCTTCTCGGGCTTAGAAATCAAACGGCTGTAGTATGCTATTACACGCTCCTTTCCTTCTTGATTCTGCGATAGAACCGCTCCTATTCCTGCATTGCTCGCATCAGTGTCCAGGATGAAAAGTTCTCCTGCCTGTGGATATGCCAAAATTGGAGAACTACACAGCTTTCCCTTCAGCAATTCGAATGATTCTTATTCTCAGTAAGGGGATGAAGGCTTCGTGCAACATCTGCGAAATTAGGCACAAACCGTCGATAGTGGGAGCATAGCCCCAGAAAACTTCGCAGGTCATGTAAATTCTTTGGTACCGGCCATTCGTTGACAGCTTCCATCTTCTTAGGATCCGTGCGTACTCCTTGACTGGATACAATGTGGCCCAAAATTTCACTTTATTTTTGAAAAGACTACATTTTGGCGAACTTAACTTTGATCCTGCTGCTTTTATGGTTTCCAGAACTTGCCGAAGATTATTCATGTGCTCATAAAAATTAAAAATAATGATGTCATCCAAATAGACCAGACACATCTTCCAGCTAAGGCCTCGCAAAACATGTTCCATCAACCGCTCGAACGTAGCAGGAGCTTTGCATAAACCAAATCGTCTCGTCTTGGCGCCTGTCGAATTGGAAAAGCATTTCCTGTATCGATTCGATGTCGCACTATATTGATTTTACCCATGTCGTTGTCGCTGACAGCAAAAACGTCGGCAAATTGCTCTAGCGCCTTTTCTGCTGCTTGTCGCTGTGCTGCTGGAGATGTTAGCCCACCACTCTGGTTATCGTTTATTTGCAGAGGTACTTCCACATTACGCCATTTTAACACGTGGTTCTTTAGATCAAGGGACATCTCGTGCTCTGTCATGAAATCCAAGCCCAGTATGCATTCACCACGCCCCGAAATGCTGGTGTTACTTAGTTTTTCTGTTCTGCACCTACGAATTAAGCTGGCTGCTGCACCTCATTTATCTGTGATGCGCCTATCTGCCGTAAACGTTCAGGCCTCTTTACACGATTCACTGGCTGTATTGTAGTTTGTACCGATCTTGGTTCCTCGCAGTCGCGGATTAAATGTCCAGGTTTCTGGCATCTAAAACATTTTGGACGAGAATTAGATGTTGAGTTTCCGTCGTTCTGAGGGCTACTAGTTTTTGTTTTTCGGATTTCTTCTTTAACAAGGGCTTTTATGAGAAAATACTGCGTACTAAAAATAAGCACTCTTATGTTGCATACTTTTAGGCTGTAAGACTTTATATTATTTGAAATGTAACCGCCTGCAAGTTTGAATCATTGTGTACTGGTCAAACAAGTAGTCAAACCGATTTTTGCGGTTTGCCTGGTTTTTTGTAAAAGAACATGATTGAACATGAAGTCTATTTTCAGAATATGACTCATTACATATAAGTATCGTTAGTTGTAAATAAGGGAATAATGTTACAATTTTTTGGTATTTTCTCGATATTTCTGTCTACAATATTGGAAGTTTCTGGAAGCTTTTGATTGAGTATAAATAGAGGCGTTAGGCCAAAGTAAGATTATTAGTTGTTTGGAATTTAACCAGTCAAGTTGTAAAAGTTCTTGTAAAGTGATAAAGCAATAACCTAAGAGAATTATTGTGAAGTACTAGTATCATAAGTGTTGTGTACTGTGAAAAGTAATCACCAATATAAGTTGTGAACTTGTGTTAATTTTATTGTTGTTCATTAAAGTTGTTATTTGTAAATTAATTAACTTGTGTTGTGTTTTATTTGCAAAAGCCTTTACAAACTCGAAAGCCTGAATTTCGTAACAATTGGTGTCAGAAGTGGGATTTTGCAAATCGAGTAAATTGTGAGACAGTAAATTTTGCAAATCGTTGAACAATAAATTAATTGGTGGTTTTGTTAATTTTGAGACAGTAAATAAATTAAGTGAAATTTTACAAACCGACAAACAGTAAATAACAAAATGGAACGTGCAGTGAACATTAAATCCTATAGCTCCCAAGAGCTTAAAGAAGAGCTTGGAAGGCGAGGTCTAAGCACCGCAGGAAATAAGCAAGAGCTATTTCTCCGTTTACAAGAAGTCGTAAAGCAGAAAAACAGCAGGCTGGTGAAGCGTTTTCAATTGAGACGGAGTTAGTGGAGCGAAAATCGGCTACTTCGGAAGATAAGAAGCACCAAACATGGAACGATGTTTCATGCTTTAATGCAGCAAATGAAGCAGCAATGTGAACAATCGCAGCAACAGAGTCAAGAGTTAAGAAAAGATTTGAAATTAGTGACAAGTTGGATCAGCAAAATAAGTAGTTAAATTCCAAACTGACCATTAAGTTTGAACAGCAAATTCAACAATCGCAGAAACAAAGCCAGGAACTGAAGCAGTAATTTACTCGGCAAACCCAAGAACTGAACTCCAAATTCGATCAGAAAAATCAAAAGCTGGATGTTATTCAGGAAAAGTTAAGGGGTGAGATGAGTGAAATTCAATCAACAGTTCAAGAGGAAGTGAAATCGCTCGAAACGAACATGACAGGAAAAGTGAGTGGTATGGAAGGCAACATTTAGGGAAATTGAGACCCGGCTGGAAAACCGTACCCAATTCGTCAGAGAGAGCACTTCACAAAGCAGTCCCAGAGTCATTCCAGAATCTTCTAGTAACCAGAAAGGAATTTTGAAGCCGCCTGCGTTGCCGAGATGAGTTCCGGAAGAATTTTGAAGTAGTTAGACTAGCGTTGTGGACAGTCTCACACACAGGAGGTAAGGAAAATACAGCTCCAGATGAAAAACAGCAACGAGGAGAAAGACTTCAAGAACTAGAGCGGGAAATAACTAAGCTAGCCTGACAAGCCTATTGTTGGGTTCCGGCTGGTATCTTGGACGGATTGGCAGTAGATGCGTTCATCAATGCTATTCGAGATGAACAGTTGAAGCTTCATTTGAGGACAACAGCCAGAGGAAAGTCGATGAATGAAGTGTTGACATCGGCTTTGGAATACGAAGCAGCTAGAGCCAGTTTGTCTAATGATTTAGTTAGATTGCGAAAGTTGGAAACTGAGGACATCACACAAATAGAAGCCCTCATTGATGAGAAGATTAGAAAATCAAAGACTGGACGCTTCCAGAACGACAGGAATTCCACATCAAATTCTCGTCCAAAATGTTTTAGATGCCAGAAACCTGGACTGCAAGGAACCAAGACCGGTACAAACTACAATGGAACCAGTGAATCGTGTCGAGAGGCCTGAAAATTTACGGCAGATAGGCGCATCACAGACGAATGAGGTGCAGCAGCCAGCTTACTTCGTAGTTGCAGACCAGGAAAACTAAGTTACACCAGCTTTACGCGGCGTAAGCTGGTGAAGAGGGGAGACAGCCCCAAGGTCACGGTGAACATTGCCAAACTTGGAAAGGACAGCAACAGCTTGGTTGTTAGTGGTGCGTTAGAAGGAAACAGTCATTGGCAAGACTCAGGAAGTAAGTTGCATCGCTTACATCTGGAAATAAAGCAGATAATTCATTCGCTGTGTCAACATCTCCCAGGAGCACAGAAACAAGCAGCAGAAAAAGCGCTAGAACAATTAACCGACGTTTTTGCTGTCAGCGACAACAACATGGGTAAAATAATTTAGTGCGACATCGTATCGATACAGGAAATGCTACTCCAATTCGACAGGCGCCAAGACGATTGCCACTTGCTAAACAACAAGAGGCAGAAACAAGATTAAGAAGATGGAACGTGATGGAATCATAGAGAAGTCCAAACGCCCATGGAGCTCACCTGTGGTACTTGTTCAAAAGAAAGATGGTTCAACGAGATTTTGTGTGGACTATCGGAAACTGAACGCTGTCACCATGAAGGATAGTTATCCATTACCACGTATAGACGACACGTTGGAACCTTATCGGGAGCCAGAATCTTCAGTACATTGGATCTGATCGGATACTGGCAGGTAGCAATTCATGACAACGACAAGGAGAAGACAGCATTTACTGCGGGAAACGGCTTGTATCAATTTTCTGTAATGCCGTTTGGTTTATGCAACGCTCCTGCTACGTTGGAACGGTTGATGGAACATGTTTTGCGAGGCCTTAGCTGGAAGACATGTCTAGTCTATTTGGATGACATCATTTTTTTGGTCGCACATTTTATGAGCACGTAAATAATCTTCAGCAAGTTCAGGAAACCATAAAAGCAGCAGGTTTAAAGTTGAGTCCGCCGAAATGTAGCCTTTTCAAAAATGAAATGAATTCTTTGGGTCACATTGTATCCAGTCAAGGAGTGCGCACGGATCCCAAGAAGTTGGAAGCTGTTAACGAATGGCTGGTACCAAAGAATTTACATGAGCTGCAAAGTTTTCTGGGGCTATACTTCTATTATCGACGGTTTGTGCCTAACTTCGCAGATATTGCACGAAGCCTTCATCGTCTTACTGAGAAGAGCCAAAAGTTCCAATGGTCGAGTGAGCACCAAAAATCATTTGACTTGCTGAAGAGAAATCTGTGTAGTTCTCCAATTTTGGCGTATCCACAGGCAGGAGAACTCTTCATTCTGGATACTGATGCGAGCACTGCGGGAATAGGAGCGGTTCTATCACAGAATCAAGAAGGAAGAGAGTGTGTAATAGCATACTACAGCCGTTCGTTTTCTAAGCCCGAGAAGAACTACTTTGTGACACGAAGGGAATTGCTAGCTGTTGTCGAAATCGTCAAACACTTCCACAAGTACCTATACGGTCAGGAATTTCTTCTTCGAACTGACCATGCAGCACCCAATTGGTTAATGCAGTTCAGGGAACCAGAAGGTCAAGTGGCTAGATGGATCGAACGACTCCAGGCATATTCATTCAGAACAGAGCATCGAAAAGGAATTCTGCATAATAATGCCGACGGGCTATCCAGAAGACCTTGTGCACCCCAATGCAAACACTACACAAGGCAAGAAAACAAGAAGTGCTCTGAAGTAATTGCACAAATAAGACTACAAGTTGAAGATTGCTGGACAAAAGAGCATACTAGTGTCGAACGTGTGACATGTGCACAGCAAGAAAAGGACCGCAACAAAAAACTAGAGGAAAAATGCAACAGTACAATGTTGGAGCACCATTTGAGCGGGTGGCAATGGACATAGCTGGTCTATTCCCAGAAATAAGAGATGAAAATCGCTATATACTCGTGTGCATTGATTACGAGTGCTGAATCTGTTCGGGACGGGACGAATTAAGGTGGGGGTAATGCTACGAAAAGTAGTTAATAGCGCATATAATAGAATTAGGATAAATCGCAATGTACTGCATACTTAAAATAAGCAAATGCTACGAAAAGTAGTCGGTAGTGCAGAAGGTTCCAAACCTAGATAAATCGTAATGTACCAAAAAAATAAGTTCTAAATTAGAACTAAGAAAATACTGCGTACAAAAAATAAGAACTCTTATGTTTCATACTTTTAGGCTGTAAGAATTTACATTATTTGAAATGTAACCGCCTGCAAGTTTGAATCTTTGTATACTGGTCAAACAAGTAGTCAAAAGCGGTTTGTGCGGTTTGCCTGGTTTTTGTAAAAGAACATATTGAACATGTAGTCTATTTTTAGAAGATGACTCATTACATATAAATATCGTTAGTTGAAAATAAGGGAATAAGGGTACAATTTTCTGGTCTTTTTTCGATATTTCTGTCTACAATATTGGACGTTTCTGGAAGCTTTTGATTGAGTATAAATAGAGGCGTTAGGCCGAAGTAAGATTATTAGGTGTTTGGAATTTAACCAGTCAGGTTGTAAAAGTTCTTGTAAAGTGATAAAGCTATAACCTAAGAGAATTATTGTGAAGTACTAGTATCATAAGTGTTTTTGTGCACTGTGAAAAGTAATCACCAACATAAGTTGTGAACTTGTGTTAATTTGATTGTTGTTCATTAAAGTTGTTATTTTTAAATTAATTAACTTGTGTTGTGTTTTATTTGTAAAATCCTTTACGAACTCGAAAGCCTGAATTTCGTAACAATATATTTAAAATTGTGAAAATTAGAAATTTTACGTGTTAGTGCGAAAACGCACAAAATGGCCGTCGCCTGCGCTACGCCAACCTACAATTTCCTGAACCCCCTGAAAATAAAGAAAAATTAAATTAGCGTTATTTTGGTAAAACTTAAAAGAAATATTGAGATATAAAAACATGTTTAATAAATTTCATCGAAATGAAAAATAACGTAGTGAAATCCTTACAGTGTTCCAGTCGGAAATTAAATTCATCAGGTTCAGGCGACTATCAGCGTCAGAAGGGACTGTAAAAAATGTGGTTGCTTAGTTCGACATTAATTAAATTTAAAACTTTTTTTAATATGGCTAGGATGAGCCTAAAGGCAACCTTTTCACCATTTCGGTTTTTTTGTCCTCCAATTAAACATTTCTCACTTTATTGAAATTAATATACTTAAAATTGTGAAAATTAGAAATTTTTGCGTGTTAGTGCGAAAACGCACAAAATGGCCGTCACCCGCGCCACGTAATCACCAGTTCGTTTCCTGTAAATAAAATATATGAAATTTTAATAATCATTTTTTCTTGGGAAGAGCCCTACACTTCTCGAATTCCTGTACACTCCGATCATCCAACATGGCGGACCTTGCCTTGGTCAGTTCCGAACGTACGAAGAAAACACTTACTCGATATGAAGTTCGTCAATGCTGGAGGCATTTTTTTTTGTTTTATTGGTGGTCAACTAATGACATCACCTGTAAATTTTCCCAAAGTGGATTCAGTAGCTTGCGATCTGCGTGTACATTTTTAAGATCAATTCTTGGTTAACTTCTTATAATTTAGTTTTTTTGTATATTATAATATAAATATATGAACAAAACAAGGAAATTATTACCTTTTGTTTCGTTATAAAAAAAATCTTAATTTCTTTTCTTTTTAATATTTTTGTAGTTAAACTGGAATTTAGTTTCTTAACTCCTGTACTGGTGAAAGGAAGTCGCGGGCCAGGGTGGCTAGAGGATTCCTCCCCGGGGGTCGATATATTTTTTTTTCTATTTTCGTTATTATTTAAAAATATAATCATAACTATTGCCTCTACAGCCTCGGATTCCGGACTCGATAGTGCTGCCGATGACGATGTTCCAGTTCCGTGAATGATAAGGTAAATACATAATTCACATAATTAAAACAAAAATAAATTTTTTTTATGCTCCTCTCACGAATTCTTTCATGCCCCTCTGGTGTAATCGGGGCACACCCGGACCGCATGGCACTTTCCTTCACTGAACCTTGTTTTGTTTTTTTTTTGTTCTATACTAGCCAAGTAAAAGCCCTAATCCTCCTTGTTGCAAGAATACAAAAGGTTATCAATCGGCCACCTTGTGTAATCTTCTTTTGTTATTATTTGATAAGATTGTTAACTAGCATTAATTGTCACTATTAGTAGATACAAAAAAAAGTATAAGCTTTCGAAATATTAATAAATTAAATTTTTTGAATTAAAGTATAAACCTAAAGAAATGAGTTAACTCTGATCCAATCCGGCGAATAGTCCAACAATATACTGAGCATCAATTAACTAAAATAATATTTCATACTTCATTACAGACAGACGTGCCACGGGCAAGCGAATTTAAAAATTTAAATTTTTCTTGTAAATTCTCTGATCGGTGATTCGATTTTGTGGTGAAATCCCCATTTGGTGGTGAAAACATAGCAACCATAGCGCACGGTTGGTGCAACGCACACACAACGATATACGAATACGAAGTACCACTAAATTCTTTCTTTTGAGTTGAGTTAAGCTGTAAAGCATTGTGAGTGCGTAACCAGTTCTTCATATACTCGCAATATTGTACAAAACACAAATTAAGAATGCACTCACACAACTGAGTGTACAACACATTTCAATTGCGGAACCAATTAGTTTTGTATAAAAATATTTGTTCTACTTCCTGTTGATATTTCTATACTCTCTGCTGCAACACAACAACAAAACAACCACAATCGTAAAGCAAGCAGCGCTGCTTACAGGGCATCAGCTCATCAGCGTACACAGAACACAGTCATTATAGTATGATATGATCTGATGCCGCTAAATGGAAAAATTTGTATGGGAACCCCCGATCCCGCTACCCGATGTCTTTGAAATTAATAGAAAGTATTGTCACCGGAAATATACATGTGTGCAAAATTTCAATAAAATCGGGCTTTGGGAAGTGGATTAGAAATTGATCAGAAAATCTGACCAGCCAGCCAGCCACGGGCACGTGAAGTTAATATAGAGAATTTAAAAATCAGCAGAGGAAGAAAAAGCTCTATTGGGTTCATCCTTTTTGGCAGAAAAATAAAAAATTTGGTGTTAAGTAATATAAAATAACCAACAACATTCTCAAGTGCAATAATATCAAAGCCAGACAGAACGAATGTGCTTATAATTCAACTATTAGTCGTATTACAACGTGAATGTGCAGCAAGCAACATTAAGTAACGTACATATGCAGTGACATCAACTATTCGTCGTATTACAATGTGTATGTGCAGCAAACAACATCATGGCCAGACAGAAGGTGCTTATGTGGCAAAGTCAGCATTATATAATTTAGGAATTTTACTTTTATCTAGCATAAGCATTAGATTACTCAGATTTATAATTATGTATTAGTTTATTAAGCACTTTTAATTTTGTAGACATAAGCATTTTACCGTGTAAATCATTTATATAAAAGAGGCTTCGGCCAATAAATAAACATCATTCTACTCAGAAACTTTTTTGTACTTGATCACTCCACCTGATAAGATTTGGTTCAAGTGCCTATATCTTAATTTCGTCGCTCCTACTGTTCGTACAGTCACGAAATTAATTTTACAATCAACATTTTGGTGACCCCGACAGTTTAATTTATTTAACGTGGTCCACCAGTGATCACAGTAAAGTTGTGCGTGAACACAGCTCTGTAATTCGTCCAGACATTCAGACAAGCATTCAACACATCAACAAAACAAACAACTTTAAATTATTATTACCATTATGAAGCAATTGACAACAAGTCAAAAAGAACTAGGGAATGAAATCAACAACTTTAAAAAGGATTCTGCAGACATAGGTTTTACGGTACAGAATACTTCATCGCTAAACTAGAGCAGATCGATGCTGCATGGGAGCAGTTTAAAGGTATCGATGGTAGGATTCGTGCCCGACCCAAAGTGCAAGCAGAGCATGAATACTTTACGTCGAACTTCTTTATCACCATCAAGTTACCCCAAGGGATCGAGAAATCCAGGGAAGGCTGGGCTCCTCGGAATCCTCCTCCTTGGATCAGGCAACGAAAACGCGCACCACATAGCCTCTCTCGCTGCAAGACCGTTGAAGGGTACAATCTACCCACCTACACGAGGTGATCCTGTCTTGCAAAATTCAACAGATCTAGAGGAGAGAACCTCGATAAATAATCCTCAATCCATGGTGAGACACGTGCGCTGAGGGATGAATGGCCATGAGAATTTTGGTCGCTAGCACGGAACTCCGGATACCTGGCGCCCTCCGGTTTCAAGTCATCAAGACAGCCTTACCACGGCAAGAGGCTCTGCAGTGGCGGACCTTTCCCTTCCTCATCCCACAAAATCCATGGATAGTTTTGAAAATATAACCCCTGAGGGCGGTGTTCCTCCAAACGCACCAATCTCGGAAGCCAAGGACCGTCAAAGTCCTACTTCCGAGATTAATCTCTTACAAACAGACGACAGCACAGACTCGTCTATAACCCTAACCGAGGACTACGTCCCAGCACAAGGCTCCATCGTGCCAAAATGCTCGGACAATGCGTCCACTTCTACCACTTCTGACATAAGGGATGGGCTAACAAGCTTAGACCTCGAAGACAGAAGGAAGAAAAAACCACACCTAAGTGGAGCCGCAACAAACGTCTGAACTTCCTTAAACAGACAGGACTTTCCCATGACGAGGCACTATCCCAGTGCCAAACAAAAATAAAAGATAGGAAGGTCACATCCACCATTAAGCGGAGCCGATCGAACGACTCTAGTCCAAAGAACCCGCCAAAAAGAGACAGAAAAACTCACCCCCTCAAACCAGCCGAAAACCCCATAAGGTCGGGAAATACTGGTTCAGGCGAGGCGGAGGTAGCGGGCGGATCGAACGCAACGTTACGCTACAGTGACGTCACGAAGGCCATCAGGTTGGCAATCTCTGACCAAGGCTTTCCTGATGTTAAACTGAACGCGGCGCAAATGTCAACGATCCAAGACAACATCATGGACGCGGTAGCGGAGCTTCCCACCGATGGCATTAGCCCTAACTTTCTGGGCTGCAAGGCCAAAAGTGGTTTGCTATCCGTGAACTGTGCAGATGACGAAACGGCAGCATGGCTGACCAATACGGTACCAACCCTGAAACCATGGCCAGATGCCAGTTTGAAAATAATCCGAGAGGACGAAATCCCTCGCAACCAGATTTTCTACGTCTATCTTCCGCACTGCAGGAATGAGACGAACAAGAAAATCAGCAGGCGCCTGGTAGTTCAAAATAAGGAGCTACGCAATGCAGAATGGAAAATCCTGTCAAGAAAAGACAGAGAAAATGACTACCTGCAGTTGACCATCTCGGCGTCACAAAAAATAACGGAGAACCTAAAGGGCTCCAATTATAAAGTAAACTGGCTTTTCGGGTTCGTTTACTTCAGACCAAAGAAGGCTAAAGAAACGGACAGGGAAACCAAAGCCAAAACCACAGAAGCGCCATCTTACCCTATCCGATACAAGGACGGCCAGCACGATCCATAAATGGCACGTAATGAAAGAGGCATCATTTTCCGACCACATGTATATTAGATTCAATATTGAAACTCCTAACAGGGCTCAATCCCTTATAAGAACCCCTAAACATACTAATTGGCAAGTCTACTCAGACCAACTCAAATGTAACTTAACTGGTATATGTACCCCCATTAACTCTATTGCTGAACTTGACAACTCAGCAAACGACCTTACCGAGGCAATCATAAACGCCTACCACGCAAGTTCCCCTATAATTCGTGCAAGTGCCTATATCTTAATTTCGTCGCTCCTACTGTTCGTACAGTCACGAAATTAATTTTACAATCAACATTTTGGTGACCCCGACAGTTTAATTTATTTAACGTGGTCCACCAGTGATCACAGTAAAGTTGTGCGTGAACACAGCTCTGTAATTCGTCCAGACATTCAGACAAGCATTCAACACATCAACAAAACAAACAACTTTAAATTATTATTACCATTATGAAGCAATTGACAACAAGTCAAAAAGAACTAGGGAATGAAATCAACAACTTTAAAAAGGATTCTGCAGACATAGGTTTTACGGTACAGAATACTTCATCGCTAAACTAGAGCAGATCGATGCTGCATGGGAGCAGTTTAAAGGTATCGATGGTAGGATTCGTGCCCGACCCAAAGTGCAAGCAGAGCATGAATACTTTACGTCGAACTTCTTTATCACCATCAAGTTACCCCAAGGGATCGAGAAATCCAGGGAAGGCTGGGCTCCTCGGAATCCTCCTCCTTGGATCAGGCAACGAAAACGCGCACCACATAGCCTCTCTCGCTGCAAGACCGTTGAAGGGTACAATCTACCCACCTACACGAGGTGATCCTGTCTTGCAAAATTCAACGGATCTAGAGGAGAGAACCTCGATAAATAAACCTCAATCCATGGTGAGACACGTGCGCTGAGGGATGAATGGCCATGAGAATTTTGGTCGCTAGCACGGAACTCCGGATACCTGGCGCCCTCCGGTTTCAAGTCATCAAGACAGCCTTACCACGGCAAGAGGCTCTGCAGTGGCGGACCTTTCCCTTCCTCATCCCACAAAATCCATGGATAGTTTTGAAAATATAACCCCTGAGGGCGGTGCTCCTCCAAACGCACCAATCTCGGAAGCCAAGGACCGTCAAAGTCCTACTTCCGAGATTAATCTCTTACAAACAGACGACAGCACAGACTCGTCTATAACCCTAACCGAGGACTACGTCCCAGCACAAGGCTCCATCGTGCCAAAATGCTCGGACAATGCGTCCACTTCTACCACTTCTGACATAAGGGATGGGCTAACAAGCTTAGACCTCGAAGACAGAAGGAAGAAAAAACCACACCTAAGTGGAGCCGCAACAAACGTCTGAACTTCCTTAAACAGACAGGACTTTCCCATGACGAGGCACTATCCCAGTGCCAAACAAAAATAAAAGATAGGAAGGTCACATCCACCATTAAGCGGAGCCGATCGAACGACTCTAGTCCAAAGAACCCGCCAAAAAGAGACAGAAAAACTCACCCCCTCAAACCAGCCGAAAACCCCATAAGGTCGGGAAATACTGGTTCAGGCGAGGCGGAGGTAGCGGGCGGATCGAACGCAACGTTACGCTACAGTGACGTCACGAAGGCCATCAGGTTGGCAATCTCTGACCAAGGCTTTCCTGTTGTTAAACTGAACGCGGCGCAAATGTCAACGATCCAAGACAACATCATGGACGCGGTAGCGGAGCTTCCCACCGATGGCATTAGCCCTAACTTTCTGGGCTACAAGGTTTGCTATCCGTGAACTGTGCAGATGACGAAACGGCAGCATGGCTGACCAATACGGTACCAACCCTGAAACCATGGCCAGATGCCAGTTTGAAAATAATCCGAGAGGACGAACCAACCAGATTTTCTACGTCTATCTTCCGCACTGCAGGAATGAGACGAACGAGAAAATCAGCAGGCGCCTGGTAGTTCAAAATAAGGAGCTACGCAATGCAGAATGGAAAATCCTGTCAAGAAAAGACAGAGAAAATGACTACCTGCAGTTGACCATCTCGGCGTCACAAAAAATAACGGAGAACCTAAAGGGCTCAAATTATAAAGTAAACTGGCTTTTCGGGTTCGTTTACTTCAGACCAAAGAAGGCTAAAGAAACGGACAGGGAAACCAAAGCCAAAACCACAGAAGCGCCATCTTACCCTATCCGATACAAGGACGGCCAGCACGATCCATAAATGGCACGTAATGAAAGAGGCATCATTTTCCGACCACATGTATATTAGATTCAATATTGAAACTCCTAACAGGGCTCAATCCCTTATAAGAACCCATAAACATACTAATTGGCAAGTCTACTCAGACCAACTCAAATGTAACTTAACTGGTATATGTACCCCCATTAACTCTATTGCTGAACTTGACAACTCAGCAAACGACCTTACCGAGGCAATCATAAACGCCTACCACGCAAGTTCCCCTATAATTCGCATCAGGTGCACCAGGGACGTTCCATGGTGGAATCATGACCTCGAGGCTAAACGAAGTGAAGTTCGTAAACTCTTTAACAAAGCCAAGCGTACACACACCTGGACGGCCTATAAAACTGCCCTAACCAGATACAACGTGGCTTTAAGGGACAGCAAAAGAAAAAGCTGGAGAGAGTTTTGCGAAAGCATCGACACACTGCCAACAGCTTGTCGACTACACAAAGCCCTCTAACTTGACCACAATAATCCACTTGGTTCGGTAAAAAAACCAAACGGGGAACTGACATCCTCTAGACAAGAAACTCTTGAGTGTCTGGTTAAGAGTCACTTTCCCAAGTGCATCATACTGGATAATCAAGAAGTATACGAGGATATAAACATGCACCCACACCTTATATCAACTGAAGCCTACAGACGCTCAGCCAGCATCTTCCCACCAGAAAGCATCCGCTGGGCGATAAACTCTTTCGGTCCATACAAGTCTCCAGGTGGAGACGGGCTGTATCCAATCCTCCTGCAGCAAGGCATTAAATTAATAGAACCAGTACTCGTAAAACTCTACAGAGCCAGTCACAGCCTAGAATACGTTCCAAGGTGCTGGAGAGATGTGCGGGTTCTATTCTTACCAAAAGGAGGAAAGAAATCCCCCGAGGATACTAGGTCGTATAGACCTATCAGTCTTACATCCTTCATCCTAAAGTCTATGGAGAAAATAATAGGCCATTACATAAGGTCGAATGCTCTCCAACGAACTCCCTTGAATACCAGCCAACACGCATACCAGACGGACGGACCAGATAATCGACGGAAACAGCACTACATGAGCTGACAACTGAAATCGAAGACACACTTCGAAGCAAAGAAATGGTATTATGCGCCTTCATCGACATACAAGGCGCTTTTGACAACACAAGCTTCGAAGTAATTCAAACACAATCCAGATCAAGGGGCATCGACTCCTCTACCATAGGATGGGTCATGAGCATGCTAAGAAGCAGGAAGATTCAAGCCTCATTCGGCGAGGAAAGCATCACAATAGCGGCAACCAGAGGCTGCCCACAAGGTGGTGTCCTATCGCCCCTTCTGTGGCTATTAGTGATGGATCAGCTGCTCGCTAGGGTAGAAAATAACGGCCTAACTAATATTAGCTATGCAGATGACCTAGTCCTAGTAGTTCGTGGCAAATTCGAGAGCACGATAACAGATCGCATGCAGGTTGCTCTCAAACAAGTCAAAGACTGGTGTAAAGAGGTTGGACTAAGCGTCAATCCTGACAAGATAGTTTGCACCCTATTCACCAAAAGACAAAAAGTAACGCTACCAGCAATACAATTCCAAGGCAAAACCCTTCAATTAATGCCAGAAGCTAAATATTTAGGGGTATTGTTTGACAAAAAACTAACATGGAACCCCCACATATCATATATCACAAACAAAGCTAATAAAGCTTACTTTGCCTGTCAGCGTATGTTTGGCAAAACGTGGGGAATAAACCCGCAAATTACCCTCTGGCTATACCAAAGCATAATCAGACCCAGGATCACATACGCGGCCCTGGTTTGGTGGCCAAAAACAGAGCAATCAACGACACGCTCAAAACTGAACAAAATTCAAAGACTAATATGTCTAAGTGCAACGGGTGCAGTTAAGAGCTGCCCAACGGCAGCTCTGGATAAAATTCTACGACTTCCTCCCCTGCACATACACATCAAAAGCGAGGCTGTATCAAGAGCCACAAAACTAAAAATCCTTAAACAAATAAAGGCAAACAAACCAGGACACAGCAGCATCATAACCAAAATAGACTTGGAATATGTAACTGTCCAACCATCATACCTAATGATAAAAACTACTAATTTCAAAAGGATTTTTTCAATTAAAATACCCGATCGGAATCAAGTTGAAAATATCATAAGTACCATTCCAAACCATGCATCCATCTGGTATACAGACGGATCAAAAAAACACAGGAACCGGAGCAGGAGTATTCGGACCCAGAATCACCCTACGAATACCCCTAGGAAGATCTCCAACAGTATTCCAGGCAGAAACTATAGCAATAGAAGCCTGCGTACTGGAATGTACTTAAAGAAAGTACAGAAGAACCGAGATCTATGTGATCTCAGACAGTCAAGCAGCATTACTAGCACTAAAAGGTCCAGTCTTTTACTCTAAAACAACGTGGAGCTGTTTCCGCCACTTAGAAGAACTGGCCAAAAACAACAAAATCACACTTATGTGGTCTCCCGGACACTCAGGCATATCAGGAAACGAGGCAGCAGACCTATGCGCAAGAGAAGGCGCAGAAGGAATTTTCACTGGCCCAGAACCCAGCATTGCCTATTCCAAATGCCATATCAACAGAAAAATTAAAGAGTGGGAAAACGCTACTATCGAAGCAGAATGGAATTGTTCGCCTGGGATGAGACAAGCCAAGAAGCTTCTAAACTACAACATTAGTCATATGGACAGGGCCATCAAACTGGACCGCCATACACTAAGAACACTAATCTGGTATATGACAGGACATGGCCCATTCCAAGACCACCTTTTGAAAATAGGCAAATCCCAATCGGACCGCTGCCGATTCTGTAACGAGGCAAGGGAAACGTCAGAGCATATACTCTTCGTATGCGTAGCCCTCACCCAGAAAAGAATGAAACATCTCAAGGCCTATACGGTTCCATGGCCGAATGCCAGACCAATCGCATTGTCAGATGTGGTGGCATTCACGAAGGAACTGAACAACCACATAATGTGGTAAAACGTCAGGGACGCACAATATACCTAAAGGTCGCAGTGCTCAGGACTGTTCGGCCGCACCTAATATAATAATAATAATAATACCCCAAGTATAGGCAAATCCTAAAAGAAGCGCTGGCCAAGCTAGAAATCAGCATACTAACTGTAGTGCAGACCAATTCAAAAAGAGCAACAATCCTTGTCGAAAAACAACATGAAAATCGACAGTCGTCGTCAAGACAACAACAGGCCAATAGTCAGCTTGAAACATTATTCAGAAGGCAAAAGGCAATGAAGAATTCCATAGAACGAATCATCAATGGCAGGACCAAAGACGAAGGACCAGCTCAATGTTTACTGGCAATGGAAAAACTGTGGAACCAAATTGACGAGGTTCATTACTCGGTTTGGGAAACGTGTGCAGATCCTTTAGCTGAAGAATATGACATGGAGTCATACATTGATCTGGAAACAAGACCTCTACAGAATCGTGCCTCTCTAGAGCAGGCAACTATACATGATCGACATAGCAAAACTTCAAAACGGGTAATGGATCAACCAGCAATCCAACTTCCCAAAATGTCAATACCAAGATTTGACGGTGATTATCTGAAATTGCAAACGTTTTCAGACATTTTCACAAAAACGATCCCTCGAGCTAACTGAAGACAACTTCAACATAGCTTGGAATATTTTGCAAGATCATCATCATCATATAAGGCTCTACAACCGGGGTCCGGTCCTGGCCTCCCGCAAAAAGTCTCTCCACCGGTCCCGCTTTCGAGCCGATGTCAACCAATTTGGCAACTCTTACGTTCAGTCGCTAGCTTACATTCGTCATCGAACCAGTCGTTTCGATCTCTACGACTACTGCCTAAGATGGAGTCAGCAGTACCATTGACAGTATTTTTAAGGCGTGTCCATTTCTCTTTTACGCCCGACATCTCAGCCCCAGGACTTACTCTCCCTGCATTTAGGGCGAGTCCTATCGCTTGACCATAGCTGTTTCTGGTCTCTTCATTGCAAAGGGCAGCCGTGTTGACTCGAATCTGATTCGCGGATGCAGTCTTCCGTGATAATACAATCCGCGCTCGGAGCACCATACCAACAAGATAGTGGTCCGAGTCGACGTTGGCACCTCGGTACGTTCGTACCGTCATCAGGTTCGGGTTGTGGCTCCATCGGGAGATACCCAGGTGGCTTTGTGGATATTTTTACGCGCAAACCTTGTACTTGCACCGATCAAATTATTGCTTGCTGCCATCTCTAGGACTCGTTGTCCATTGTCATGAGTGTTCTCGTGAAAGCTATGGGTGCCAATGTACTGCCTGAATACTGGCTCCCTACCTATTTTAGCATTCATATCCCCCATAATGATTTTTACATCATACTGAGGGCAGGCATGGAGTTCCCGTTCGACTGATTCAAAGAATTATTTTTTTTCATCATCTGGGGAATCCTCTGTAGGCGCGTGAAAGTTTATGAGGCTTATGTTTTTAGATTTGCCCCGCACGCGAAGGGTGCATAGCCGTTCATTTACTGCATTAAAGCCGATAACAGTGCGTTTCATTCTTTTGCTGACTAGAAACCCCACCCCGAGCACATGATGTCTTGCATGACAGCTGTAATATATGTCATATTCTGATTTTTGTAAGACACCATTCCCTGTCCACCGCATCCCCTGAATTGCTGTTAAGTCAGCATTATATTTGGACAGGGTATCGGCTAGCTGCTATGCAGCTCGAGCTCTATACAGTGAGCGTACGTTCCATGAGAAAATTCTTAAATCGTTTAGCCGTTTTCGTTGCCGTGGTCGTCGTCGTTCATCAGTGTGTCCGAGGCTGATTTTGGGTTCCGTAATAATAATTTTTTACAGGCGAGGTTATTGGCCTCGCGCCAACCTTACTTTGAAGGGACTAGCCCGATCATTCAGCTTTTCCTGCATTGGAGGAAAATTACCAGCGGCCACCACGTGGAGGTTTAATCGCACTTCCACCAGTTACAGATAGTTACGGCCACCTGCAATTCTAGAGCATTCTGTGTTATTCCCCCTATTTCTGCTGGTGGCTGACCGCCATTTTGTAAGATCGCTTCAGCAATAAAAGAGTATTGACTACAACACTGCTTCAACGGATTTTCAGCCTACCAATCCTAACATCCGAAATGAAACCAATTAGAGGTTTAAATGAATTCATAAATGTTTAGCCGCGCTTAAGACACTTGGGATGTTTTTTTTATTCCGCGCGACAGAGTGTTGCGGCCTAAGGCCTAGCTTATCGCGAACATTTGTGTTGTGCATGTTGTACAGACCTACAATTTAAGGCCGGGTCCGAACGGCGAATTGAGAAGCTTTCCCTGAACCACGAACCTCTGCTCAGTTCTTTTCCACTGATCCACGGCGCTCACAAAACTCTTGGGATAGAGTTTAAAAACTGGGTTCCTGTACTGATACTTGATATTTTAATTAATAAATTGGATCGACAAAGTCATCTGCTTTATGAGCAGTCACTTCAATATCTACGGGAACGACAATCAATAAATGAGTTCTTAGGATTCTTGGAGAATCGATTAGAGACAGTCGAAGGAAAGGACAAAATCAAGGTAATAACCTCCTTGGCGACATCCAAAACTAGAGAAGGCTGTAAGACATGTGGGATAAAGGGTCATCCACGCAACTACTGCGAAAAATGCCTTAAAATGTCAACATCTTAAAGGCTCAAATGGATCCAACAACGAAACCTATGCGTCAATTGTCTTAATGCAGACCACACTGCCAAATCATTCCCAGCACGATGCTGTACTGAATGTTCAGGAAAACATTTTCCTCATTGCATCTAGGAAAACTAATTACATCGTCGCAGGATCGGAAGTCTCCAGATGACCAAAGAAAATCAAAACAATTAAACGAGAGTTCTCCACATGAGAGCACTCCACCAACAACTATTGCTATCGTTAATCAGCTAAGTAGTAAACAAGGATACGTTCTTCTGGCCAATGCCAACGTTTTAATTAAAGCAAATAGCGGTAAACATGTGATGTCCGGGCTATATTAGATTCTGGCTCTCAGATCAATTTAATAACAGAGAGGCTTCTTCGACAATTAGCCGTTTCACCAACACATTTATTCTCCCTAACATTGTATCACCTCAGCCGACACAAAACCTGAATACCGAAGCCTGGTGTATATCTGAAAATATAAACATAGCAGATCCTACACCTTCCCGATCCGAAAAGCTTGACGTATTACTCGGAGCGGAATTCCCCAATCATCACCAGCGCAGCTAAAGAATTTATGTGAAACGTAACTGTCGTATGTTTTCATGCGGCAGTTTGTTTATGATCTAGTTGTTTAGCTTTAATAATAACGGATTGTGAGTGTTTGCTTCTTTTGGTGATTTAACTCATTTTGTCGTGAAGGCATAACACTGGCGACAATTTGTGTTAATAATCCAATTTGAGACATACTCTTCCCAATTCGGTTAAAAGGAGCGGTAAGTTGTGTTTTGTGTGTTTGTTTTGAGTAGTTATGTGTAGTTTCCGAGTGGATCTCAGCAACATACGTGGGCTGAGAACGATTTTTTCGCTGTATTTGCTTATGTTAATTTCCTCAGTCCAGCACTAAGCGAAACTCAGGTATTTGTGAATTATGATACTTTAGATTTAAATCCACCTGGGTATTGCTTAGTGCCATTATTTTTCTCACGACGCGGGCTCACAATTTATGTCCGTAGTGGTGTTGCGTTCAAACTTTTGCCTCAATTAAGTCAATGTTCCAATGCGGAATTTAATTTCATATGGCTGAGAGTAATGGTACAGGGGCGCAAAATCCACTACTGCTTTCTTTATAGAAGCCCCAAGTTAGACAGAGTTTCAACTCTTCACGAGTTTGATGCACTGTCTGACTCAATTGCAAGAATTGTCACAAATGATGAAAACACTGAAATCGTTGTTACGGGCAATTTCAATGCACACAATTCTGGGTGGCTTCGCCATTCTGGCCAGACAACACCCATAGGAAGGGATGTTGAATTGTTCGCTGACTTAAATCACCTTACTCAGCTTGTAAATGAGCCTACACGAATACCTGACATTGCAAATCAATCCGCAAACACCCTTGACTTGTTCCTTACCTCTCGTCCTGATAATTACTCCGTCAATGTATTATCGCCTCTAGGCTCGTCTGACCATTGTATAGTATCAGCTAATTTCTCGTTAATAAACCACGCAGTTAGAGAAAAAACTCCCAAAAAAACAGTATGGCAATACGAGAAAGCCGATTGGGACGGCCTTAACAACTTCTTTGGGAGAACTAACTGGTTGCTAATTTTTCGTGATAGCAATGTGGATGCCGCCGCTGATGCAATCACAAACATCATTCTTATTGGTATGAGAAAGTTTATCCTCTTCAGGGATAAGTCTATCAAACCAAAGGATGATGGATGGTACGACTCGAGCTGTAAAGAGGCTTCTAGGATTAGAGAGGTATGCTTTCGGTTTTACAAAGCAAACCCTTCAGAGGAAAACCGAACAAATTTTAAACGAGCCAGAAATGATTGCAATGCTCATCTTCGGCGAGTCAAATTCGCCTACGACCGAAAATGTAAGCAAAAAATACTACAATGTCCCAAAGGTAGTAAAAATTTTTGGTCATTCGCGAAAATAATCAAAAATACAGCCTCGTCGTCCATTCAAACGCTCATTTATAATGACACTCCAGTTGTCAACTCTAAAGACAAAGCCAATCTGTTTGCTGCACATTTTGCAGCAAGCTCCACCCTTCCAGATTGTGCATTGATACCGCCTGCACCCCCGAGTATTGAACACTCTATAGGACAGATCTTCATTCGTACTCGTGCAGTTGCTAGAGTTTTAAACGATCTCAACATTCACAAATCCGCTGGGCCAGATGGTATTTCCTCATTAGTTCTGAAGAGGTGTTCTTCCAAGCTGGCATTACCATTGCGTAAGCTTTTCCATCTATCCTATTCTTCTGGACTCTTCCCGAGAAGTTGGAAAACAGCCTTTGTCCAGCCCATACCCAAAAAAGGTGAGCCGTCGTCTCCTTCCTCGTACCGACCCATAGCACTTACATCCATTCTTTCCAAGGTCATGGAAACGCTGATCAATTTTCAGCTCATGAAATATCTTGAAACCAATGAAATCCTTAGTGACCGGCAGTACGGATTTCGTGGGCAACGTTCCACTGGTGATTTGATGGTATATCTCACCGAACAGTGGAACCGGTCTTTGCATCAATTTGGTGAAAGCAAAGCTGTTGCACTCGATATTTCTAAGGCATTTGACAGAGTTTGGCATCAAGCTCTTTTGTCAAAAAATGCGTGCCTATGGTGTCGATAATAAACTGCTTCATTGGATTAGAAGCTATCTTTTGGACCGCTCAATTCTAGTTGTTTTGGACGGATTCAAGTCTGAATAACACCAAATAAATGCTGGCGTTCCCCAGGGCTCTGTTCTGTCTCCGACACTCTTTCTCATTTTTATTAATGATCTCTTACCTGTGACTTCTAATCCAATTCACTCTTTCGCTGATGACAGCCCTCTCAGCTTCTCATATAAGTTTTAGGAACGTCCCTCCACATTTCATGTGGAACTCAAACAACTTCGTATGTTAAGCACGTTAAATGCTGACCTAGACAGCATAATAATATGGGGAGAAAACAAGCGAGTAGAATTTAACGCTTCTAAAACCCAATGCTGTCTCCTGTCGTGTAAGCGAATCCTAAATCCCATGCCATTATTCATAAATGACACTTGCATTGAGGAAACTGAAAATCTCGCGATTCTCGGTATGTGCGTCAACGACAAGCTTCGTTGGAATGACCACATATTTACCGTCGCCAAAAATGCTGCGATATGTTTAGGTTTTCTAACCCGGTGCAAGAAATTTTTCACTCCCTCTGACCTGGCTACTACCTACAAGGCCTTTATTCGCCCTAAACTTGAGTACAATTGTCATATCTGGTCTGGTGCGCCTAAAACCACCTTGCATCAACTAGATAGAATACAAAACCGTGCGATAAAACTTATCGGTGACGAAAACATTGCGAAATCAATTGATTCGCTTGAACACCGCAGGAACTTCCACCAGCGGTGCTCAAGAGAAATAGCCAGTTGCATGCCACCTCTCCTTGTATTCAACCGCAATACTCGTGGCGCTCTAAATGCACATCAGTTTACCCTTAAGCCCATCTTTGGACGTACAGTTAAGTTCAGGCATTCGTTCTTCAGCCGTACAACACGTATGTGGAATGCTCTGCCAAACTCTGTCTTTCCACATCACTATGATCCACAGACATTCAAGACACAAGCTCATAGACATCTCCTCTCTTCTTCTCCTTTTCCTTAACGCCCACGCTATGCCAAGCATATTGCCAAACATAATAACCCTTTTTTGCGTGCGCAAATTATAAAAAAAAAAAAAAAATTTATTCGACCTGAACAAATAAAAATTGGGAAAAAAATTCCAAATCTTCAAAACACGGTGTTTGGCTGTGTAAAATTGGAAATGCATCATACAACTCCGCAACATGTGGCATATTTTGCAAAGAACCAACAAACGAACTCATCGCAAATTTTTGGAGGATCGACAATTTCGATAACGCACCAAGACAAAAGTTCTGCGGGACTCACTTCGCTTAAAACGTGTCAAAAAATGCTACCGGCCGTCATCGTCAGACTAAAATTTCGCGAAAATGGCTCAGCATTAGGAGATTTTAGGCAAATAGCTATGAATCGTAGTCTAGCATTGAAAAGACCACTTAACAAGGACCCTAAGCTGCGAGATAATTATGTAAAGTTCATGGACGAATATGAATCTCTCAAGCACATGGAGGAGATAAAACTGGACACCATTGAAGACCCACACTTCTTCATTCCGCACCATTGCGTATTCAAGCCAGATAGTAGAACTACGTGTCGTTTTTGATGATTCTGCAAAGACATCATCCGGTTTATCGCTTAATGACATTATGCACGTGGCTCCTACGGTATAAAGCGAATCATTCTCAATACTACTTCGATTCCGTCTACTCAAGTACGTCTTCAGAGCTGATATCGAGTAGATGTACAGGGAGATAATGATCCATGAAGAAGACCAATGGTATTAACTCACCATGTGGAGAAGGCAGTCAACAGAGGAGGACCAAGAGATCAGTCTTGACTTAAGCGAATCCATCAACTGTACAATCAAAACTTTAGGTCTGATTTGGCAACCAAAATGCGACCAATTGTTGGGCAGAGCCCAAACAGGCAACGTTGCCTCAATTACGAAACGATTAGTCAGTTCAGATCTAGCACGTATCTTTGACCCACTAGGAATCTTTGGCCCAGTAGTCGTTAAGGCGAAAATATCTATGCAGCAACTCTGGCACCTAAAACTTCATTCTGACGACAAATTAGCCAAACGCATAAGTGAAGAATGGACAACATTAAGGAACAGCATATCATCACTGAATCATGCAAGTGTCTGTCTCTAGACATATATTCAAATAAAATAACCCAACGTCCGTACAAATTCACAACTTTGTGGATGCATCGGAACAAGCTTATACTTATACAAGCTTTACGCATACCAACGTTGGTTGTCCTGTTCCCCGCCTTTAAATTTCCTCCGTCTTTGGCTTCGTGGGTAGTTCTCGTGTAAATATGTTGGTCCAGTGTCTCGCTTGCGGTGAACACTTTTGTGCCAATATCTGGTAGTTGCCGATGCTGCTTATATCTTCCTCGAGGCGTTTTATTTTTGCACTGTTCACTTACCGTTTTTTGTGTCCCATTGTTGAAGTGAACAGTCTCACTGATGTCGCAGAAAAGAGAACAACTCTTCATGTGTTTCTCGTTTTATAATATTTGCCTTTTGGTTTACTTTGCATCTTTGTAGGTTTGCAGCTTTATTACTCTCTCAGCTCTCTCGTGTTGTTGGTGGTTTTCTCTTGTAACAGATAGCTTGGGTTTTTTTTCATTTGGCATTTTGTCACCTCCTCTACTTCGTACATACTGCGCTGGCTGTGTTGCTATGCTGGATTTATTTGCCTGTATGCGCTGTGTTGGCATGCTGTACTCGTTTGCATGCATGTGGGGTGTTGCTATGCTGGGCTTATTTGTATGCATGCGCTGTGTTGCCTGCTGTACTCATCTGCACGCATGTATTCGATTAGCGCTTGTTGATTTTTCTTCGTGCGTGCGTGCCCTGCTGTACCCGTTTGCATGCACGTGTTGTGTTGCTACGCTGGGCTTATTTACATTGTTTATTATTCGTGCGTGCACAGTGGGTGTAAGAAGAAAATTTGTTGTTAAAATGTTCGTCATTACACTCCCCCCTTACTACCGGGAACTGTGACCTTCGCTTCTCCTTGGCGACTGAACTGGATTTTCACTCTTTTACCATCGATGGATCGTTGGAACGCCATGGACTTGCCAAGGACATGATCTCTGCGTGTCTGCTCCACTATTACCTGGAGTTGCTCCTCCGTGGTTCCCGCTTCTCTACGCCTCTTGTGTGTTTTGCACCCTCCGTCGCCTTGTTCGCTATCCTTAGTGTTGCTGAGGTCGTGTTTGTCGCTGGGTTTGCCATCATGCGTGTTGTTGCCTTTTCCATGTCCGCTGCTGAGGTTGCTACCAGTTGGGTTGATGCTTTGTCAATGTCCGCTGCTGAGGTTGTTGCCAGTTGGGTTAATGCTTTGTCAATGTCCGCTGCTGAGGTTGTTGCCAGTTGGGTTGATGTTTTGTCCATGTCCGCTGCTGAGGTTATTGCCAGTTGGGTTGATGCTGACCTTACCTCTGACCTTATATCCTCTCTCTTTTTAGCTATTACCTGGTGTTCGAACCAGTCACTTCGGTCATCCGTGTACTCCTGCATAGGGTCTTCCAAGAAGGATTCCACGAACTGCAAAAGGTACACACCACAATCTGTGAAATTTGGTTGTTGCGGGGTCCTTACGTGGAATGCAGGTAACGTTCCTTCTCCGAACTCGACTGGTCCTGCTTCGGGGAATTTCGCCATGAACTCTCGCCTGAGGTAGCAATGAACAATCTCGACCGCGTGGCTGCGCAGGCTGCTAGCCAACGAGTCAAAAACGAGGATAGCCGGCCATCATCATGTACCAGTGTTTGTTTTCATTCACCGGCACGATCACATATGCTTTCTCGAAGATATTCAGCTTCATCGTCCATCGGCGCGCTCCGGCATGTTGTTCTGTCTCGCTTCTCCACCCCCCACCTCCCCCCACACTAGTCAGTCGGGAATAGAAAAAATTGCTGAAAATGTGTAGGCGGCGCCCCATCGAAGATAGAAGTCGATGATGGGATCGTTCAGAAACTTGCCTGGTCCAAAAATGCGGTATTCCTCTTTGCCGAAGCTCATCCCGCCTTGCCCTTGGGGATACCGCACCAAAAATCCTGCATTTCTATTTCCTCTGGCACTTCTATAATATTTGGGACATCCTCGATCTTGTCTCGGTTTGAAGCTGTGCTTACCTCCCAAATTTGCTTGTTGTTCTCTTCCATTGTTTATATAGTGTTTATTTGTTTATTTTTTTTTTGTTTTGTTGTTTTTTTTTTTTTTTTGTAGTTGGTCGCCGCACACGTCCGTTCACCACGAGACTTTTAACTAGAGTAATGCCACGTCGATCGTTGACTAAAGATAGTTTCTTTCTCCTTCTTACACGTTGTGAAACTTCATTTCTGTGATCTTAGTGTGAAAATAGCGATTCTCGTGATTTGGTGTGGAAATAGCGGTTCTTTCTTCTTTATT
Organism: Nephrocerus scutellatus; assembly: GCA_947095585.1. Lineage (NCBI taxonomy): Eukaryota > Metazoa > Arthropoda > Insecta > Diptera > Pipunculidae > Nephrocerus > Nephrocerus scutellatus. The sequence goes on from OX352764.1 coordinate 50,116,350, forward strand.
TTTAGTTACGTGCCTTACTTACATATTCCATGGCATCGATCATGCATGTCTCTTGTTGTCGGTGGCTCGGCAGTGTTTCGTGGTAGATCTTCACGTCACTTACTTGAGCGGTTCGCTCCTTCCTTTCTCCTTCCTTGGTAAGCACTAGGATTACGGGTGATTTGAAGGATTCTATTCGGTATGGTCCTTCGTGCCAGTTTCGCGTTAAAATTCTCGCTTGCTTTGGACAAATGATGTTGTCTCACCCAGACCATTTGTCCTATCGATGGGGCCCAGGGACGCCTTCGCAAATTATAATGGTCCTGCGCTGCCCATTCCATATTATGCCGCACAATTTGGAACACCTCTCACAGACGTGAAGCCTTGTTTGCCGGTGCCGCTGTCGTTTCCATCGTCACTGTAGCGGGGGTTACTTCAACGTACGAGGCTTTGGGGAGCCGTGGCTCGCGTCCTTGTATCAAGAATGCTGGATTGAATCCGGTTGTTTCAGACTTGCTGCCGAGTTCCCATCTCGCGCATAAATCGTTGGAAACCTCGAGCTGTCCTATCGATGGGGCCCAGGGACGCCTTCGCAAATTATAATGGTCCTGCGCACAATTTGGAACACCTCTCACAGACGTGAAGCCTTGTTTGCCGGTGCCGCTGTCGTTTCCATCGTCACTGTAGCGGGGGTTACTTCAACGTACGAGGCTTTGGGGAGCCGTGGCTCGCGTCCTTGTATCAAGAATGCTGGATTGAATCCGGTTGTTTCAGACTTGCTGCCGAGTTCCCATCTCGCGCATAAATCGTTGGAAACCTCGAGCTGTGAATTGGGTCCCATTGTCGGTAACAAGAACCTTAGGTATGCCAAATCGTGCCAGAATACGTTCCCTGAATGCTGTTTGCACTCCTTCTGCTGTGGCTGTGCGTAGGGGTATCAGCTCTTTCCATTTGGAGAACTTGTCGTTGCCATGTTTTGAGCGAGGGAAGGGTCCCATAAAGTCTGCGCACGATATCGACCAAGGTATTTCTGGTATTTGTGTCAGCATTTTTCTTGCTGGATGCTGTTGACCTGTCTTAAAGCGTTGACAGACTCGGCATTTGTTGACGTGTCGCCGGATATCGCGAAACATCCCTGGCCAATATTACTATCTCCGTCGTCTTCTGAACACCCATGTGTCCTACTGTTGCATCGTCATGGTTCTCACGCATCACCCTGTCACGACAATGGGTCGGCACACAGAGCTTCCATGGGGCACAATCGTCGTCGCCCGCTTGTCTGTGTATGTGGCGGTACAGCTGCCCATTTTGCATTGCATAGTCCAGAAATTTCTCTGGTTTCTCTGTTTGTTTTCGTTACAAAAATTATTTCTTTATTGACTCGTTAAAATTTGTTGTATATTCATATTATATTTATTATTTGATTCCCTTTGAATTGGGCTTTAATTTCTTCTGTTTCGCCTGGTTTCACTTCTTGGTTTCTCCTTGTTGTTTTGACGTCACGCCTGATTCCTTGGCCGCTGACTTGGGTCTCGTAACGACGGGGTACGGGCAAGAAACCTTATACCAGGGTGTTAGAGTGTTTTGCATTGCATAGTCCAGAAATTTCTCTGGTTTCTCTGTTTGTTTTCGTTACAAAAATTATTTCTTTATTGACTCGTTAAAATTTGTTGTATATTCATATTATATTTATTATTTGATTCCCTTTGAATTGGGCTTTAATTTCTTCTGTTTCGCCTGGTTTCACTTCTTGGTTTCTCCTTGTTGTTTTGACGTCACGCCTGATTCCTTGGCCGCTGACTTGGGTCTCGTAACGACGGGGTACGGGCAAGAAACCTTATACCAGGGTGTTAGAGTGTTGACCTAAGTCTTAGCCAACTTGTACACCTGGGGCTACTGGTCACATCGGCGCGAAAACCGGTCGATGTTGTAGGGAGCTGTCAGGCACTCGAGGACTCCTTCCACAAAAAGATATGCCGGGCAGCTCGAGAAGCATTTAAGTGTGTATGGAAGGTGACCGCTACTATCACAAAAAGATTACAAACGTTCGTAAATAGGTGCCTACGGAACATCTTAAGGGTTTTCTGGCCTAACCGTATCTCTAATCAACATCTTTACCAGAAAACGGGTCAGGAACCAATAGGCACAACCATCCAACGATGGAAGTGGCAGTGAATTGGTCATACACGCCAAAAAGGCGACAGTTCCATAGAAAACTACGCAATGCAATGGAATCTGTTATCTCAGGATGGTAGAAGAACGGGTCGTCCGAGAAATATATGGCGCAGAACAGTTGAGGAGGAGTCACGGCAATTGGGGAAGAGTTGGAGAGAGCTGAAGTTTATTGCCAGAAGCCGTACGCGATGGCGCGTAGGCGTAGTAAAGGCCCTAGGACCCACAAGGGGATATAGGATATAAGTAAGTAAGTAATGTAATTAGAGCGTAGCTACACAGGCATGGAAATGGAAGTCATTCCAATGAACGTTGTGGCTACATATAAAGAAGCATTTTTTTGTGTTCGTGTGTATGTTCGTCACTTTGTTGTTGGTTTGACGTATAGAACGTTCATGCTTGTGCCGAGAGTCATTTTTTGTAGTTGCCTTTCGGTGGATTCTCGGTGGAATCAAGTTTTCTCTTTCCAACTCACTACAAAACCTTTCTGTTTCGCCGGACATGACTTTCATTCCCATGATCGTATACGGTCTTAGAGTGTCATATTTTCCTACTGTTCTATTGTTGGGTCTGAAAACCAAAAAGTAAAACTTATATTAGGTGTTCAAAGTATTCGAAATATGAGCAGACATGAGCTTCACTCATATTGAACGAGACCACACATGCAAGGGAATATATGAGCTAATAGGGCAAAGAACACAAATTGCGCTTAATGTTAGGAGGCCATCACCTGTTGACTGAACAACATCGTAGATCAGTTGTTCCTGCTCGTTAAACTCGTGCTCTGGCTCTATCTCTACACCGCCAGTGTTTTGCCGTAAAGCTCTCAACCGTCACATTTTAAGTTTTACAGAGCTCTTCAAATCAGAAAAACTTTTTGTCCATTGTGCTACAGTTTTTCTAACGCCAGCCTAAGAATTTAATTCTATAGCAATTTTTTCCTAAATTTATTTTTTTAAGTCTGGATGCTTGATCCCCATAAATATTTTTGATTTCCGCCACTAATTCGATTATTTGCTTTTTTAGATTGGTGTAATTGTGATCTATTGCACTAAAAAAACAAAGTTGGGTGTCAATTTCGACGAGCGACTGGAGTTTACTTGTAAAGAATCGATTTTCATATATAACACGCGCCACACAAGACGCGCGACAAACAACACACGCGGAATATCAAAAATTATGTGTAAAATCTATCTGCTTACAAAAATAATTCAATTTTACATGCACCACACGTCATGAGTTACAAATATGTCATCGCCAGCAGAGCGCTAACCAATTGTTTTAAGACAATTCTTATCAAATTCTGACTAGTAGTAGCCGATACATACCAGTTCCACTTTTCCATGCATTTTACGCGCCCCACACGACGCGCGACATCCGTCACACGCGGAATATAAAAAATGCTGTGTGAGATATAGCTGCTTACAAAATTTCCGCTCTCTCGTGTGAAAGGTCAAAATCTAACGATTTCACTTTTTGTCAACGCTCGATTTGTTAACACTGAATTTCACTTCCCATATAATTTTTTGTTTTATTTTTTTCTACCTATACATATATGTATGAAAATCGATTCTTAAGAAGTAAACTCCAATAACAATTTTTAGTTTTACTTACAAAAACTGAAATTTTTAATTTTATTGAAAAACTAAAATACCGTAGACAATATAAAAGATACTTGTGATAACGAAATTGCGACAAACTGGAATCTATTATCAAATTCCGCAGTATTACTGAATTCGTACCGAAGTTTGCCAAAGAACAAGTGCAAAGTGCAGTATGTGTGTCCATGTGCCCCATCATCAACAGCGCAGCTAAAGAATTTAGTGAAACTTAACTGTCGTATGTTTTTCATGCGGCAGTTTGTTAATGATCTAATTCTTTAGCTATAAGAATAACGGATTGTGAGTGTTTGTTTCTTTTGGTGATTTAACTCATTTTATCGTGAAGGCATAACACTGGCGACAATTTGTGTTAATAATCCATTTTGAGACATACTCTTCTCAATTCGGTTAAAAGAAGCGGTAAATTGTATTTTGTGTGTTTGTTTTTTGTAGTGATGTGTAGTGGATCTCAGCAAAATACGTGGGCTGAGAACGAATTTTTTCGCTTTATTTATTTATTTATGTAAATGTCTACAGTCCAGCAATTATGGCACTAAGCGATTGTGTATTTGTGAATTCTGATACTTCAGATTTAAATCTGCCTGGGTATAGCTTAGTGCCATTATTTTTCCCACGACACGGGCTCGGAATTTATGTCCGTAGTGATGTTGCGTTCAAACTTTTGCCTCAATAAGGCCAATGTTCCAATGCGGAATTTAATTTCATATGGCTGAGAGCAATGGTACATTGGCGCAACATTCACTACAGTTTCTTTATAGAAGCTCCAACTTAGACAGAGTTTCAACTCTTCACGAGTTTGATGCACTGTCTGACTCATTTGCAAGAATTGTCCCAAATTATGATAACATTTATTGTGGGCTATTTCAATGTACACAATTCTGGGTGGCTTCGCCATTCTGGCCAGACAACACCCATAGGAAGGGATTTTGAGTTGTTCGCTGATTTTAATCACCTTACTCAGCTGGTAAATAAGCCTACAAGAATACCTGACATTGCAAATCATTCCGCAAACACCCTTGACTTGTTCCTTACCTCTCGTCCTGATAATTACTCCGTCAATTTATTATCGCCTCTAGGCTCGTCAGTCCATTGTGTTTATCAGCTAATTACTCGTTAATAAACCATGCAGTTAGAGAAAAAAAACTCCCAAAAAACAGTATGGCAATACGAGAAAGCAAATTGGGATGGCCTTAACAACTTCTTTGGGAGATTTAATTGGTCGCTATTGTTTCGCTATAGGAACGTGGATGCCGCCGCAGATGCAATCACAAACATCATTCTTATTGGTATTAGAAAGTTTATCCCTTTCAGGGATAAGTCTATCAAACCACAGTATGATGGATGGTACGACTCGAGCTCTAAAGAGGCTTCTAGGATTAGAGAGTTATGCTTTCGGTTTTACAAAGCAAACCCTACAGAGGAAAACCGAACAAATTTGAAACGAGCCAGAAATGATTGCAATGCTCATCTTCGGCGAGTCAAATTCGCCTACGATCAAAAATTGCGGCATAAAATACAACAATCTCCCACAGGTAGTAAAAATTTTTGGTTATTCGCGAAAAGAATCAAAAATACAGTCTTGTCGTCCATTCCAAAGCTCATTTATAATGACACTCCACACATTGATGCCTGCACCCCGAGTATTGAACACTCAAGCTCTAAAGAGGCTTGTAGGATTAGAGAGGTATGCTTTCGGTTTTACAAAGCAAGCCCTTCAGAGGAAAACCGAACAAATTTTAAACGAGCCAGAAATGATTGCAATGCTCATCTTCGGCGAGTCAAATTCGCCTACGACCGAAAATTGAGGAAAAAAATACTACAATGTCCCAAAGGTAGTAAAAATTCGCGAAGAGAATCAAAAATACAGCCTCGTCGTCCATTCCAACGCTCATTTATAATGACACTCCAGTTGTCAACTCTAAAGACAAAGCCAATCTGTTTGCTGCACATTTTGCAGCAAGCTCCACCCTTCCAGATTGTGCATTGATACCGCCTGCACCCCCGAGTATTGAACACTCTATGGGACAGATTTTCATTCGTACTCATGTAGTTGCTAGACTTTTAAACGATCTCAACATTCACAAATCCGCTGGGCCAGATGGTATTTCCTCATTAGTTCTGAAGAGGTGTTCTTCCAAGCTGGCATTACCATTGCGTAAGCTTTTCCATTTATCCTATTCATCTGGACTCTTCCCGAGAAGTTGGAAAACAGCATTTGTCTAGCCCATACCCAAAAAAGGCGAGCCGTCGTCTCCTTCTTCGTACCGACCCATAGCACTTACATCCATTACATCCATCATGGAAACGCTGATAAATTTTCAGCTCATGAAATTTCTTGAAACCAATGAAATCCTTAGTGACCGGCAGTACGGATTTCGTGGGCAACGTTCCACTGGTGATTTGATGGTATATCTCACCGAACAGTGGAACCGGTCTTTGCATCAATTTGGTGAAAGCAAAGCTGTTGCACTCGATATTTCTAAGGCTTTTGCCAGAGTTTGGCATCAAGTTCTTTTGTCAAAAATGCGTGCCTTTGGTGTCGATGATAAACTGCTTCATTGGATTAGAAGCTATCTTTTGGACCGCTCAATTCAAGTTGTTTTGGACGGATTCAAGTCTGAATTACACCACATAAATGCTGGCGTTCCCCAGGGCTCTGTTCTGTCTCCGACACTCTTTCTCATTTTTATTAATGATGTCTTACCTGTGACTTCTAATCCAATTCACTCTTTCGCTGATGACAGCACTCTCAGCTTCTCATATAAGTTTTAGGAACGTCACTCTACATCTCATTTGGAACTCAAACAACTTCGTATGTTAAGCACGTTAAATTCTGACCTAGACAGCATATTAAAATGGGGAGAAAAAAAGCGAGTAGAATTTAACGCTTCTAAAACCCAATGCTGTCCCCTGTCGTGTAAGCGAATCCTATATCCCATGCCATTATTCATAAATGACACTTGCATTGAGGAAACTGAAAATCTCACAATTCTCGGTATGTGCGTTAACGACAAGCTTCGTTGGAATGACCACATATTTACCGTCGCCAAAATTGCTGCGAAATGTTTTCTAACCCGGTGCAAGAAATATTTCACTCCCTCTGATCTGGCTACTATCTGCAAGGCTTTCATTCGCCCTAAACTTGAGTACAATTGTCATATTTGGTCTGGTGCGCCTAAAACCACCTTGCATCAACTAGGTAGAATACAAAACCGTGCGATAAAACTTATCGGTGACGAAAACATTGCGAAATCAAAAGATTCGCTTGAACACCGCAGGAACGTCTCCTGCTTGTCACTATTTTATCGCTTCTTCCACCAGCGGTGGTCAAGAGAAATAGCCAGTTGCACGCCACCTCTCCTGAAATTCAACCGCAATACTCGTGGCGCTCTAAATGCACATCAGTTTACCCTTAAGCCCATCTTCGGACGTACAGTAAAGTTCTGGGATTCGATCTCAACCGTACAACACGTATGTGGAATGCTCTGCCAAGCTCTGTCTTTCACATCACTATGATCAACAGGAATTCAAGACACAAGCTTTTAGACATCTCCTCTCTTCTTCTCCTTTTCCTTAACGCATATAGCCGAACATAATAAGGGCGCAAATTATATAAAAAAAAAATTTGCGATCATGATCGCATTTGTGATATAATGTTAAATCATAGAATCTGGCAATATAAGCCTTATTTAATTTGCCGTGGAATAAGGAATTACAACAACAATTGCACTATCTTATTCCTTTTTTGGAATAAGAAAACCTGCTGTATTGGTGGTTTTGACTTTCGAATTCCTTATTCCTCGGCATATAAAATAGTCCTATAAGAGCCGTATTTTAATTGCGAGGAACAACAACAATTGCAATGTCGAATTCCTTCTTTGGAATTGTGAAAACCTGTTGTTTGGCTGGTTTTGATATTAGAATTTCGAACTCGCTCGGCAATAAAATGCAGCTAAGTTGGATTTTAATTGGAATCTGAATCTGAATTCGAATGTCAAAACCAGCCAAAACCAGAAAAAAAGCAGGTTTTGCTTATTCCAAAAAGGATATAGATAGTGCAATTGTGTTGTAATTCCTTATTCCTTGGCAATTAAATACGCCTATAATCCAAAATTCATTCGAAGCAATTATACACTTCTCATTCTCACAGATAAAGAATGTACTTGCGATTTTGAGAATTGTGTGCATTTTATTTATAAATTCTGTTACTTAACTGTTGGTATGGTTGAGGCGTGGAAAAAACCTATTAATTTGTAAAGTGTAATTGCAATGTACACATTTCGTATTAACAGCTAATGATTGTCAACTTTTAGCAAATACATTTACTCTTTATAGTGATGCTTCGAGTTTCCAGCAGTTTTTCACGGCTTTTACGCCAAACTTCTTTACAAAAACAAATATTGAATGTACAAATATCAAATAGTGGTATTAGAAAAAAGGAATCTAAATTAGATGATATAAATCCAATTCGGAGGACGTTTAAGATACTTGGCAATGACATTCGGAATTTAAAGAATTATTTAATGTTAGAAAGTTGGGAGAGATTGAATTATTCTGACCCGTCGTTTGTAGAACGCATTGATAAGAAGAAAAACAAGAAAACGAAAAAATACAATTGGCCGGAGTTCCAAACACATTGCGATATTCTTGTAATTGGTGGTGGAGGTATGGGTTCCTCCGTTGCGTACTGGCTGAAAAAAAAAGCTAGGGATGGACTTAACGTTGTTGTTGTCGAAAAGGATTGCTCTGTAAGTACGATGCTAAATTAGTACTACACGTTTAATGTAAGGCCTAAATAATTTTCTCAATAGTATAAAGAAGCCTCGACAGTATTGTCGGTTGGCGGTCTACGTCAACAGTTTTCTTTACCAGAAAATATTCAAATGTCGCTCTATTGCGCCGATTTCATCCGAGATTCTAAACAGTTACTAGGGGATGTTGATTTGAATTTCATGCCACATGGTTATTTAACTTTAGCCTCTGAAGAAGGAGCTGCAATTTTGAAAAGAAACTCGGCGTTGCAAAATGATTTAGGGGCTAAAAATGAGATTTTAACGCACGAACAACTAAAGATAAAGTTTCCGTGGTTAAACACAGAAGGAATTGCCTTAGGTTCGTATGTTTATATTTTACTACAAATGTATGTACAAATTTTGAATTGGCGCTCCGACGAGATCTTTGATCAGGTGACCGCCTATGGATACTAATCGATAAGGAGTTACGAGAGAGGGTCTATAGATTTAAAATCTTGTGTTCGTTTTTCAAAACAATTTGGAGTTATTAATGTAGATTCTGCACAATCGCTCGAGTCAATTGCCTTTACATAGTTACTGAGCCTGTTTGGCGTAATTATGTGAGGGGATTTTGCTGCCCTATATAGGAAATTATTGCCTGACTTAAAAAGCTGTATATTTATGGGCTACTTATTCCTAATTCAATAAAAAAAATATGTATAGTAATAACTGTCTTTTACAAGGTTGCCATGGCTTAGAAAAAGAAGGATGGTTTGATCCGTGGGCTCTATTAATGGGATTAAAAAACAAAGCCAGGGAGTATGGAGCTCATTTTATCGATGGCGAAGCTGTAGAATTTGAATTCCAAGCACAAACGGATGTTATTGTTGACGGCCAACACTCCGAAATATATGAGGGATTGGACAAAGCAATTATTCGTCTGCCAAACGGCGAGAAACGTTCCGTAAAATTCGCAATTTGTATTATTGCAGCTGGATCGAGTTCGGGTAAAGTTGCACAATTAGCTAGAATTGGCGTAGGTTCGGGGATCTTAAGTGTCCCATTACCTGTTGAACCAAGAAAACGTTATGTGTATGTGTTTAATAGCCTAGGAGAGAACGCTCCGGGCCTTTCAACACCACTGATAATAGATCCAAATGGAACATATTTTAGACGCGAGGGGTTAACTGGCAATTACCTCTGTGGCAGAAGTCCTCATATCTCAAATGAGCCACCGGTTAATAATTTAGATGTGAATCATGAATATTTTGACACAGACATATGGCCAACACTAGCAAAACGTGTTAAATCGTTTGAATCCATTAAAGTAATGAGTAGTTGGGCTGGATTTTACGAATACAACGTTTTTGACGAAAATGGTATTATTGGTCCGCATCCATACTACAATAACTTGTATATTGCCACTGGTTTTAGCGGGCATGGAATACAACAGGTTCCTGCTGTAGGCCGTGCAATATCTGAACTAATAATTGATGGTCAGTTTAGAACGATCGACTTGACACGACTTGGTTTTGAAAGGATTATTGTAGATCAGCCTATGTACGAAGCTAACATTGTTTAATAAATAGAAAATGTTTAGTCTGTTTTCTAATGTTTTTATTTGCGATATCGACCTGTTTATTTGAACTGGCCGGGGGCGGGGCCAAAGATACCACCGCCCTGTTTGCTAACGGCACGCGATGGTGCAAATCCAAGCAACTTTTGGGTATTTTGTCTAATTGACATCGTGCATAAAATATATAAAAAAATGAATGAACATTCTGTATAATCATCACCAGCAAGATTCCTGTGACTCAAGCCCTGAATCCATGAAATCGGTAAAAAAGGTAGTTGGGCAACAACACGCCCATCAAATCTGTAAAATGAATGATGAGAAGAGTTTGGAATCAGACTTAATAAGTGCACAGCTTACATGCTATTAAACATACTCAACAGAGCAGTAAAGGCAAAACCAGTAGCAATCATAGATTTCATTTTAACCAGTGACAGATCCCTGTTGTTGTTTTTAAGCTTTTCTTCATCCCGCTCTATTTTCTTTTTGTGTGATTTATCGAGCGAGTCACCGTGTATCTCTTTTCTTCTTTCCACTATTAAAAAATAAAATAAAGGTCTTCAATACAATTTTCTCGATTAACTTACATTTTTTGCTTTGCTTTTCCACTTCTCCTTTAAGCTTAATATATTTTTCAGTCCTGTATACTAGGATCCATGTTAAGCCTGGAAAATCAATTTTTAAAAAAAAACCTTTCAGTATTTATAATGGCAGACCAATACCTTCTCCAAGAAAAGCAGTACAAATGGATATAAATACTATTAAAAACGTGTCATTCCACATATTATAATTCAGATTTAAAAATTAAAATCCATATAAATTTTAGTAGAAATATGATTAAATAATTTTTATTATACTACGATAATGTCGATTTCGATTCGAATCAAGATTGAAACAAATTGAAACAAAATAAAATCATTTTTAATATTTTAATTATAGGAATTGTTATTTAATTAATAAAATTAAGTTTTATAGAAATAAATTAAAATAGTTATTAAACTAGACTTTTAAGTGATAATTACTTAAAAAAAAGAATGTACTTCAACGAAGTTGCTCCATACTCGACTGAGACAATCGAAGGCAAGCTGCAAGCCGAAACTATTTGACAATACTTGGCAATTTTGTAAAAACTAACCATCAAGCAACCAAAAAGCAACGCTTGCGGTATGTGGGTATCAAAGCTTCATATTTGTTGAACATAAAAATTTCGCGGCAAGGCGAAGCCAACGCGTCCGGTATGTGAAGCGCTTTATTAGCCTGTTACTCGTTTTTCATTCTCCGAGAAATTTTTTTAATTGAAGCGTTCTTTTTTACGCTCCGAAAATTATCGGATATGTTCTTTTTACTTTGAAAAAATATACAGAACATTTCTTGACAGCTGACAGGCTGACACACATTTGCTATATTGCTTTCAACAAAAAAATAAAAATTACAACAACAAACACATTGGATAGACCAGAAAATGGTTAGTGTTAACCAAAAAAATTTTTTGGTTAAGAAATATTTAACCAAATTTTTATTTATAATTCTCACCACCAGAGTCGACTTTTAAAAATTATATATGGATAAGTTGGCAAACACATGAAACAAAAAATTTACCAAAATTTGGTTAGTTTTTGCTGTTGCTTTAATCAGCCGTTAACCAAAAAATACCTAACTCATTTTGTTGAAAGCAATATAGCAATTGTAGTTGTTTGTTTCTTTAAACATGTGAAATGTCGACTACTATGGAGCATTCAGGTAAGATATAAAACTTTTTTCTGATACGGCTAAACTACGGTACACGTGTTACTCGATTTGGCCTTCTTGACACCCATCTCCTGAGAGCCCTAATTGAGCAGATTGCGAAAATCGCCATCTTTTTTGGTGGAGCCGCCCACTTTAGGTAGGAGGGGCATCAAAAGTTTTGATTTTTCTAAAATATATGTTACAACGGATACCGTAGATTTCTCCGACATTAAACAAAAAAACACGGCCAGTATTTAAAATTCGTGACTGTCTGTTTGTACTACAAAAGCATTCCCAAAGCTGATACTCGCAAAATGATGTTATTTTCGATTCCTTTCTTCATTGAAAATGCTCGACATTTCTCTGAGAATCCGAACCAAATTGAGTTGTAAGCGATTGTGCGTTTATTTGTTTTAATGCCAAGTTACACTCGGTTTGTGTTTATTGAAAGTGTCGAAATGGCCATAATAATCCGATGTCGACGAGAATTAACATAAATTATTTTAAAAATCTTAAAAAATAAACGAATCGATCAAAGGAATGCCACATGACTACGCTAACCATATTTCTTATTGGACAAAATAGGGAACGAGAAAATGACAGATATTTAAAAAAAAAAAAAGAAAAAAAAGGTTTCATACCTGAGGATTTTAAATATTAGTTATTTTAAAGCTCAAAAAAATTGAAGGATATTTTAAAACAAAATCTTTAAACGGAGAAACGGAGTAAAATCATCACAGCTTTTTGATTTTGATCAGATTTTCAGCATTGTACAGGATTTTTTGTCCTTGAGGTTTTGTCAGTAGGGTGTAATCAGTAATTGGTGAGGGTAGTGAGGTGGGGGCGGCCGGTCAACGCCGGGTATTTCAGCTAGGACTTAATAAATATTACTATTTATTTGTTTTACAGAATTGTTGGAAATTAAAAGAAATCTGAGAGAAAGCCCTTTACCACTGGAAGAAGAATAAATAGATGACGAAAATCCCTTCGGCCGAATCGAGAAAAGCTTGCTCAAAATAATGAACAAAACATATTTAATGCAGCCACGTCCCACGCTCAACTAGTAATGCAGAAAATACCGGCATCTTCGGTATTATATTGTCGTAGCTTGTAGTTAGAAAGGATGAGATATTTGAACGAGGTTTAAGTTTATTATTCCAAAAATAAAAAAAGATTGATTTAATACTTGTTTTATATTTATTGTGTTTAACATACGAATATACAGCAGCCAACAATGCGAAAAGGGTTGACATAAATTGTAAACTGAATTGCATTTTTAAAGCCATTTTTTGACATTTTCGCATTTTTCGAGTGTATGCACTCGCAGTTACGAGAATCTGAATATGAAATTTATCTTACTGATCTTCTTTATTTTTATGTAAAACTAGCCGTGCATAAAAGAGATAGCATGTTATTTTTGAAAGAGATATGATATAGACCGATTACCAAACGCATGGAAGATATCTTTGATCGAAAAAGGGCTACTATTACTTCTATAAGTTGCTATCTCGTTTATCCTCCACTAGTTTTCACCCAATTTAGGCTAAAGCCACACTTCATGTCGAATGCACATTTGGTATACTTTCAAATAAAAAATTTGTTTGCATTTATTCTTCTAAATCAAATCCATCGAAAAGACATCGTCAAACTTCCAGCCATGATTCTTTTTTAAATTCTTCATATTAACTTCGCGTGCCCGTGTGTTTGTTTTGTTTGTCGTGGAATCTTGCTATCAATTTTTAACCCCATTCCCAAAGACCGATTTTACTGAAACCTTGCACACATGTGTGGCCCGAGGGGTGCCTATATTTTTTTTTTAAATTTACCCGATTTTCTTCAAATTTTGTACGCATGTGTACCTCCGATGGACAAAACTTTTTGTAAAAATGTTTTGCCTATATTATTTGTTTTAAAAATGAACCCGATTTTCGATTTTAAAAACCTGGGGTGGAATCGGCTAAGGTGATAGTTGACTGTCACTGTTTTGATTGTCGTTTTTGATTATCAACTATTCTTTCATCTGTGTAAAGCGATCACTACAAATGTTTGGGAACTTGGTAGCACTTTCAATTCTAAAAAGAAGAAAATGTTATTTCGGTCAGCTGTTGATATCGTTTGCGAAAATTTTTTGCAATTGTTAGTGCTGAAAGTTTTGTTTTGGGAGCAACTGGCGATATCTTTAAATATAAATGGACCGCCAACAAAAACTGTGGCAGAGTGGACAAAAGTAGGTCACAAATACAAACATTTAAAGCGTAAATTAACTTTATATAAAATTATTAAATTAGGTTTGGACTCTGCGTAAATACAGAACGAAAAAGAAACTCACCCGCAACAAGAACTCAATAAAGCAAACGGGTGGCGGTGCATTCGACTTAAAACCTTAAGACGAAACGGAAAAAGCCATAGTTGCTGCGTACGGGATGGAAGCATATGTTTCGGGCATTGTTGGAGGTTTTTCTTTTGGCAGTACAAAAGGTATGTAAAATAAAGTCCTTCTATTTTCATTTTCATTGTCATCGTCATTTTTTTAAAACCAGAAAATAGTAGTGAACAACAAGATATTGATGCCATCGACCAGCTGTTGAACGATTTGACAAATTCACCGGGTCGGGCAGACAACAAATGGTGTAGGACACTACGTCTAACAAAATATCTTCAACTTCAAAAAGTCTTCCTTCAAAGGCTGGAACGGATTATGTTTTAAAAAATATATATAATATTTGCTTTATTTCTTAAATATATTCGGAGCAATCGAACTTTTTTGTAATTATTATTTTCTTTATTTCTCGCTGCGGCATAGAAGATTTCCTTCGAAGTAAACATTCCGATTCACTTAAATTTTTTTATTTTTTTTATTTTTATAACTTTAATAAAACACTTTTTCACAAAACTTTCGATTTTTGAAGGAGTTGAACCCGAGCCAAATTGGTCACGAAAAGACTTAAAATGTATGAAAACGACACCTAAATAGCTGTCACAAACAAATGGTGGCAAAAAAGCGATGGTCAATTTGAAAATCACCTTACGTGGAGCAAAAATACTAAATTTGACTATCAACTATCACCTTAGCCGATTCCACCCCTGTGTATCTCAAAGGACAAACATTTTTTTTTGGAATGATTGGGGTCCTGAGGTCCATATAAATTCTTTAAAAATTGGCCCGATTGTCTTCGAATTTAAAACACATGTGTATCTCCAAAGGACAACGATTTTGTAAACTTTTTGGAGTGATCGGGCCCCGGGGTTGGTGGGCTCCTAAAATTTTTATTTAAAAAGTAACCCGATTTTATTCAAACTTTGCACGCATGTGTATCTTCGGTTAGTGAATTTACACGAAATTTTTTTGGGCTGTTTTTTTATTTTTGTGGTGATCTTTGTATTTTTTGTGGAAATCCCACAGTTCCAATTTTTCTCGTAGCTTCACTATCATCCTTTCAACATCAATATAACTATCCATGATTTTCTTTCCTAAAATCGTTCATTTAATTTATGTATTACTTACTGAAATACCCAGCGTTGTCTGGCTGCCCCCGCCACACTACCCTCTCCCCAACAGACCTGCGACCCTTTAAGACTCACCACATATAACAGCCCTATTATTAGTAATATGTTTATTTTAATTTTAATAAAGGGTACAGCCCACCTTATTGCCGCGGCGCAAGTCATTCAGTGAGTTGTCCCTTGGCAATAAGTTTATGTATAAAAAAAAATGCACTGGCTTCGAGTCAAGCCACCCACCACGTCAACCCCCTATATAGCATTACCAGCTATATCGGATGAGCGTTCTTCGAGTTATGCGTGAACAGACATACAGACAGTGTTTCATTTTTATATATTAAAATAACAGGAAAATTTCAACATCCATAAGCAATTTTAAATGACACGCTCCCATTTGGAACTTCGTGTGTTCATTCTGATATATAACAGCCCTCATGACCCTCTACAGTTCGCGCGACCATACCAACTCCTTTTTGGTCGCAGGCGTTCGTGTGCATAATTCCATTGGTTCTCTGTATACTCATGGCCAAAGGAGTTCGTGTGTCATTAGCCTTAGGGCCCACTCACAATGAAAAACTTTATACTTTAAACTTACAGGATTTTATAGATTTCCAACTTAACGAGCCAAATATTTTGTTTTTTTTTGTCGAAACCATAATCCATACAATCCTGAGAAGCTTCAGTCTTTGGAACTCCATATTTAAGAATGAAGCATTCTACTAGCCGTTTGGCTACTGCGCTAGCTTCCTTATTTTCGGGTGGAATAGCTTCGGTAAAATTTGTCAGTTCGTCTCGTAAGGTAGTATGTACCTAAATCCATTTACCGATTTGTCTAGAGGACCTACTAAATCTAGATAGATTTTGTCAAAACTAGATTCAGCGGTAGACGTTATACCGGGTGACTGACACGAAGTGTTACCAACTTCAGACTGTTGTTGCTGTCAAACCAGTGATGACAGAGCGCTCAAATTTACACTAATGACAGTTCATTCCATTGTTTACAAGCGTACAAAAGCATTTTAGTGAGAAATATTCAAAAAAAGTTATCCGCAATGGAATTCAAGCGTTATATTGTGATTGCTCTATTTTGGGCTGGAAAACCACAGCCGCAGATTGTTAACAGTTAAAACATCTGCATGTGAATAAAATGTTTGTGTATCGCACCATAAATCGTTATAACGATACTAGCAGCATTGCAAAACGCCATGGTGGTGGACCGAAACACACTGCAACATCGCCGGATATCATTCTGAAGGTGAAGGCCAAATTGGCTCGGAATCCGCGCCGTAGCGGCAGAAAAATGGCTCGTAAGGCGAACATTTCGCTCGAACGGATGCAGCACATATTGAGAGATCATCTTGGACTAAAGGCCTTGAAGCCTTGCAATGCTGTCGCCTCCAGGTCCTCGGGGCGGTTTTGGAATCGTAACGGGTGAATATTAAGTGACCTAGGTGCGGGGCGGGTCACGCTAATTGACAGCAATGGGCTGGATCAAGGTGTAATGCGAACCGAGCCGATGATCGACTAGGCTGGGGGCCCATTTAAATAGCCCAGTCATGATCGGAGCCCTCAGGATACCTGGCGACCTCCAGAGGTACCCTTAGCGGATGCCTTACCTGGGTAATTCGGATCTCTGCCCAGGTGGACCACCCTTTCTCCGACACTCGTGGGAACAAAAATGGACCAAAATAATAAAATAAATTTTTTCAAAAAACCCGAGATCGGCGCTCTCCAAAGGCCGAAAAATGGGACCGGTGCTCACCAAATACCGAAGACTTCAGGGGGGAGTTACTCGAACCTTAAAGGTGGGTCTCCTTCCAGAGTTATAGTGTTGTCAGATCCTAAGGATTCAACTCCAGGGACCAGCAAAGCATCAGAGGGGAGCTACTCGAACCTTAAAGGTGGGTCTCCCTCCAAAGTAATAGGGTTGTCTGATCCTAAGTCATCGACTGGGACCAGCAATGCCAAGTCTCTTCCTTTGGGCAAGCGACAGTATAGAGAACGTCGTTCAGCCCATAGGATACTGGAAAGGTGGGCTGAGACCCCCAAGGGGCAGCTCACTAAGGAGCAGAGAGACTCTCTAGCATGGGCGAAAAAGACTGCTGACTACGTCGGTAACCCTGAAAGGGACTGCGTGCCGAAAAGGCAGAGGTCTCTGGATGAGTTGGAGGTGGCGAGTAGTTGAAAAGCCAAAGTGCATGAGTCGGGAGCTCTAAAGGCGCACAAACCTAAGTCATATAGTGACGTCATAAGGGAACATGCGATAGTGCTTGCTGTCATTGACAGAAATCATGATGAAGGGAACATCTCTTCGGATAGATGGAAGTCAATGGCTAATGCTCTTAACCGGGTGTTTTTAAAGTCCTTAGGGAAAACCCGGGACCTCCTCCGTCCTGTAGAGATGCGGGATGGTTTCAAGGCAGGGTGAAACTAACTGCATGCTCAGACCAGAGATCTCCACTTCTCTATAAGAGGGCCATCTCTGAGGTTGGGGAGGTGTGGCCGGGCGCTAAGCTTGAAGCAGTCAGTAGGGAGGAGATCCCGAACAGGCCTAGAGCACGCGTTTGGCTTCCAACTGAACCAACAGAGCAAGAAATTATGCAGATAATTCATGCCAGTAACCCGAACCTTCCAACCAAAAACTGGAAGTTTCTAAAGCAGGAAGAAGCTAAGGGCGACTCCAGATTGTCAACCATGTTAATAAACAGAGAGTCCCTAGCACCACTTTCAGATACCAAGGGGGTTATAGATTTCGGTTTCGGGTCATTAACCCTCAAAGTATTCAAAAAAGATGAAGTCAATAATTTGACTGTGGACAAAGCCACAATTAACAACCAGTCCCTTCAAGGGGAGGTTGCCACTGCACTCGATGGTGACAGTCGTTCCAGCGAAGACCTAGTCAGCAGAATGGACGGCCCGCTCTCCATTGAGTCCGACGAGGAATGCTTGTCAGATTCGTTGGGGGAACTGGCATACACTACAGTCATAGAGGCCTTGAGGAACGAGACGGATGCATCCGGCGTGTCCTTGGGGACAGAAAATTTAACCGCTATAGCGGTTATATAAGGAGAAGGTAAGGTAATTTACTTATGATTAAAATCCTGCAAATTAACTTACATCATACTAAGGCCGCTTCAGCGGCGCTTATCCTTAGACTGTCCGAATCGGCAGAAGACCTAATTCTTATCCAGAAGCCATGGATAAGCAATAATAATAGGATCTGTGGACTCAACTTAAAGGGGTACATAATCCTACATTCATGTAAGACTGGAAGGGTCAGATCATGTTTAATGGGAAAGACTAATTTGAATATTTTTCTACTCCCACAATTTAGTGACGGGGACATAACCGCGGCCAGCTTAGAGTTGGGCAACAACACGATCTGGCTGGTTTCTGCGTACCTCGATCGCGAGAAAAATACACCGCCGGATAACCTGGCTGAACTTATTCTGGAAGCAGACAAACAAAAAATCAATGTGATTCTCGGGTGCGATGCTAATGCACACCACACACTCTGGGGTAGCACTGACATTAATGATAGGGGTGAGTCTTTTTTTGAATACCTGTTAAATACTAACCTCCTAGTCTGTAACATTGGGCAAGAGCCCACCTTTATTACTAAAAATAGACGGTAAGTGCTAGACGTAACTCTCGTTTCTGATAAGATTTTCCATATGGTAAAAGAATGGAGGGTAGCAAAAGAGCACTCCTTCTCTGACCACAAGTATATCACTTTTAATCTCGGCATTCATCCTGTCAGTCAGAACGCCTTCAGAAATAAAAAGAAGACGAACTGGATCTTGTACGGGATGGTGCTAGAGAAGTTTTTACTACAAAATAACCCTAAGCCCCCAGTGACAGTTGAAGAACTGCATGGTGAACACTGTCACTAACGCATGTAATAGTTCTATGGGAACAGCGTGTCCTACGGTTTACCCAAGAGGTAAACGTAGACGAGTATGGTGGTCCTCCGAAATAAGGGAGCACCAGAAAACTAGTAAAAGGGCCTTTAACAAGGCAAAGAGTACTAATAGTACCGAAAATTGGGACTTCTATAAGGAATGCCTTAAACTCTACAAGAGGGAACTAAGAAAGGCAAAGAGGAGTCCTGGAGACTCTTCTGTGAAAAAATGGAATGAGTCTCAGAGACCACTCGCCTTAGAAAGATTCTCTCCAACAACCCAACCAATCCTAGTTACTTAATAAAACCGGATGGTTCATGGACGACTTCGAGCAAGGAAACTCTGGAGCTTCTCTTGCAAACCCACTTTCCAGGCTCGACCGACTTGAGGAACGAGTCAGAACCCACTACTCAGCAAGGAACTCACACGCTATGCATAAATAATATCATTAGCACTAAGCGGATTAAGTGGGCTATTAGCGGCTTCATGCCTTACAAAGCAGCTGGTCCAGACCAAATCATACCAGCGGAATTACAGAATAACTCAGATATCATCCTACCATGGTTAGAGGTGATTTTCAAAGGGTGTCTGCCCTTAATGCACATTCCTAAGAACTGGACGGAAGTTAAAATGGTCTTCATTCCAAAAGCAGGAAAAAGCTCACATGGGTACCCAAAGGACTTAAGGCCTATAACCTTATCCTCCTTTCTGCTGAAAACTTTGGAGAGGTTATTGGATGTTTATATAAGAGACCAGGTGGGTTATGACAGATGGGCTCAGTCTCAACACGCTTACTGCAAAGGTAAGTCGGTAGAGACTGCGCTGCACACACTGGTACGTACGATTGAGAAATCACTACAATCGAAGGAATACACACTCATAGCATTCCTCGACATTGAAGGGGCCTTTAATAACGTAAAGACGGAGGCTATAATGAAAGGCATGTCTCTTCTAGGTATTGACCACACAGTTTGCAAGCTAATTAATCATATGCTCTTAAGCAGGATTGTTAACGCTGAGCTGGGTGGCTCCACCATTAGAAGGCATATAGCTAGAGGAACGCCGCAAGGTGGCGTTCTATCCCCTTTGCTCTGAAACATAGTAATCGATCGACTACTAAAAGAGCTGGAAAGAGAGGGCATGAGCGTAGTTGCCTATGCTGATGATGTAGCCATAGCTGTCACAGGTAGGTTTCTAGTAACCATTACAGAGGTTATGCAAAATGCCCTCTCCATAGTCACAAAATGGGCCGAAGGCTGCGGACTAGGAGTAAATCCGTCCAAGACAGAGCTGGTCCTCTTCACAAATAGATATAAAGTGCCAATAGTCACTGCACCAACTCTAAACAGAACCAGTCTAGTTTTCACCAATAGGGCGAAATTTCTGGGCACAATCCTGGATGATAAAATAAGCTGGAAACCAAACATTTTAGAGAGAGTTAACAAAGCTACTAAAGCTCTATATCGTGTAGAAGCGCCATCGGAAAAAGCTGGGGATTAAAGCCAGAGCTGGTACACTGGCTATACACTGCAGTAGTAAGACCAATACTCATGTACGGTGTAAGCGTTTGGTGGCCGGCTCTTGGAAAATCCACCTATGTTAAAATTCTAGATAAGGTGCAAAGGGCAGCCTGTCTTCACATTAGTGGAGCACTAAAAACAACACCAACACGCGCCCTAGAATTAATGTTGTACCTGACTCCTTTGGATATATATGGCAGGCAGAGAGCAGCCTTTACGGCCGCGCGACTGTTAGCAACACGTCAGTGGAAACCTATTCAAACGGGACACTCGACGATAAACAACTCGCTAAAGGTTGAACTGGCGAACTTAGATTACACTCAACCAGTGTTATGCTTTAGGAAGGGTTTCCGAGCCATCTACCCCTCCAGGGATCAATGGAGAGATGGATCGTTACAAGAAACCGCTGCTATCAAATTCTTCACGGACAGTGGCCGGAGTCTACTGTGACAAACCTGGCGTGAGCATTTCCGTTCGACTCCCGGACCATTGCAGCGTGTATCAGGCTGAGGTAACAGCGATTGAGGAAGCGGTGACCTGGCTGGAACATAATATATTATCGGTAACCGAAATTATAATTTACATAGACAGTCAGGCGGCAATCAAATCGCTGGAATCGGTCTTGATGACATCGGGGGTAGCGATAAGCTGCCACACATCTCTCAAGGAGATGAGCGAGTTTTTTAACATATGCTTAGTATGGGTCCTTGGTCACTCTGATATCGTTGGGAATTGCAAAGCAGACGAACTAGCCAGAAATGGCACAAAACTCCAACTGCAACCGGAAAGGGCAGGCATAAGAAGACCACTATCAACGGTCAAGCTAATGCTTCGGAAAGAGGCAGAAAAATTAACAAACGCGAGATGGTTGCATACCAACACATGTAATATTGCAAAGCAAGTCTGGCCTAAGCTGGACCTAAATCGCTCTAAAGCATTGATATCCCTACGAAGAGGGGATATAAGAATGACTATAGGTATCTTAACGGGGCACTGTCTTCTTGGAGTGCATGCGAGAATGATGGGCCTTGAGTTCAATGACTTCTGCAGAAGCTGTTATGACGCCGAGGAGGAGGAAACAGTATCCCATTTCCTGTGTACATGCCCGGCTCTTGCAAGCAGAAGACTAAAATATCTGGGATATGGTACACTTAACAGCTTATCGGATGTTGAAAACTGCAAAGTGGGAGACATCCTAAAATTTACAAGGAGCACGAAATGGGCTCTATGATAAAAGGGGAAAGGCTCTGATCCTGTGGTATCACAATGGACCGTACTTTGGTCTAAGTGTGCAATAGCAGCCACCAAACCTAACCTAACCTAACCTAAAGGCCTTGAAATTCCAAAAAACGCATGGTCTCACCGATGCTCAAAAAAAAAGTTAGAGTGGAAAGAGCAAAGCCGTTGTTACGCTTGCACGAAAGTGGAGATTTGCCGAATTTGGTTTTCTCCGATGAGTCACCGTTCGTTATTGAGCAATATGTGAACAAGCAAAACGATCGGATTTACTTGCCCGGCCGTTCTACTGAAAATTTGGACCAACGGATTGCCACTCGAAACCAAGCGCCGCCGATGGTGATGGTTTGGGCCGCCGTAACGGCAGAAAGCCGTTCACCGCTCGTTTTTTGGACCGTAGCATCAAGATAAATGCTCAGAGTTATCGGGATCATGTGTTGAAGGGATGCCTTGGGCACAAAAACATTTCGGCCGCAGAGCCTGGACATTTCAACAGGACTCGGCGCCGAGTCATAAAGCGCGCGTCAATCAAGATTGGCTGAGAAACAACGTTCCACGGTTCATTTTCACTGCCCAATGGCCACCAAATTCACCGGATGCAAATCTGCTAGATTTCTTGGTTTGGGTTATTTTGAAGAGCAAGGTTGGGACAAAAAAAACGCCAAAGTGTCGATCATCTCATGCAAGCGCTTCGCCGGGAATGGGCCAAAATACCGCAGAGCCACTTTCGTGCTGCATGCAATAGCTTTGTTGGCCGTTTTAAGGCCATAATCACGGCTAAGGGTGGCCAAATCGAAAATTTGTGATTATTCCGTTGCCGTTTGTTCCTGCATGTCCGCTTGGTAATATATGGTAGTCGTAGAGAAATACTTTCGATAATCGATAATTTCTATATATTTGTTTATTAGGTGCACCTTTATATTACTTTTCTTAAACATTTCTTCTAAGATTTTTTGTAACTCGTGAATTTTGTATTCTTGATCGCCGTCTGCGAGTTTTTTAATTTCTTCTTTTGTAATGAATAATTTGTTAATTAATAATAGTTCGCTGATGCGATGCACGTCCCTCGACAACAGATCGAAAAATGGTGTCGATCGGGCTGTAGTGCCATCCTTGTTCCTTCTTAAGAGAATACAATTCTTCTCGTATCATCTCTCATTTCGAGGATGATGAGTTGTAACAGTTTTTACTATATTAGCCCTAATATAGCAAGAATATTGAGTACTGCAACGTCGGTATTCCGCTATATTAGTAATAACAACAAGTTGAGTGTGATAACTCAAGAACTTGATTGTTATTGTCAAAAATTGTTCGTAAAGAACAGAGGTCAGCGGTGAGCTTTCCTTTTAGGAGAATTGGTTGTGTGTTACAACGTCTTCATCCTCTCGAGCAGATATTACCGCCTACCGCAGTATGTTCTACTCTGCTTTTGTTGGGTGATCCTAGCCTATAAGTGTGTGTTCGAAGCTCAGTTAAAGGAATAAGTAAAAAATGCACTGTTTAAAAAGTGGACTGTATATTTAAATAATTAATTTATGGGTACAAGAAAATCGCCCTGATTAAAATCGTTGTCTGCTGCTCACGTTGAATGCTCAAAGGTATATCGGCCGCCCTGGTCGAGTGCTGCTACAGAATTTTGACCGCCCTGGTCAACTGCTCAAAAGTATGTAAGTCATTTCGATAATGTTTGCTCAGTGCACAGCGCAGTCGGCTCGTCTCGTTGAGGCACCAGACCCACCTCCTTTTGTATGCAGTAAGTGATGAGAGCAGCGCAGCATGCACAAGTAGATCACACAGCCAGCTCGTATGGCCATTGTCTGCGGCATAGCACACACATAGCGCATATTATGTGTTGACAGTGTAGCACCGTAATATGGGGTGATGCATGCAAGGGAATTATTGGCTGTACCAGCATGGCGTGATGTTTTTTTTGTTGCGTTGTTGCGCACTGCAATTTATCTCGTTATTGCTCTTTCCCTTTTCTCTGTGCACCGTGGGACGAAATGTGACTCCGGCACGCTGGGACAATTTCTCTCAATCTTTAACACTCCCCCCGTTGAAGCCTCGTCAACACCGCTCCGCTGGTTAGTTGTCCATGGGTAGCACGCACAGCTTTTGCACCGGACGTCTCAGGCTCGTATGCTCCAATCGCACATCCGCGCTTCGCACAAGTCCATCTTCGCCCTGGTGGACTGCCATGATTCGGCCGAGAGGCCAGGCTGTTGGCGGTGTGTTCTCTTCCTTCATGAGAACCAAATCGCCGACCTGGACGTTCCCTTGAGGTTGGTTCCACCTAAATCTTTGCTGCAGTGTGTGGAGATACTCCTTGCTCCATCTTTTCCAGAAGTGCTGTTGCATTTGCTGGATGGTGCTCCAAAGCCGTAGCCTATTTGCTGGAACTTTGCTCACGTCAGCTGTCAGTGGCTGCACCAATTGCTCACCGACCAGGAAATGGCCGGGAGTTAGTACGCTCAAATCCATGGGATCATCCGATAAAGCGCATAATGGCCTGAAATTCAGGCATGCTTCGATTTGCACCAATACCGTCGCAAATGTCTCGAACGTGAAAATATAATTGCCCAGAATCCTGCGCAAGTGATGCTTCATGGACTTTACTCCGGCTTCCCAGATTCCTCCTATGTGTGGTGCTCCTGGCACGATGAACTTCCATTCAGTTCCCATAGCCCAAATTTGCTCCTGGACCATATGATTTTTCCATAGCTCTGCTGCCTTCTTTAGCTCGTTGTTGGCACCCACGAACGTTGTCGCGTTATCGCTCCATAGCACTGCACATCTTCCACGTCGTCCTGTGAATCTCTGGAAGGCAGATAGGAATGCTCCTGTCGTCTGGTCACTCACAAGCTCCAAATGCACCGCTTTCGTTGCCATGCACACGAATAGTGCGATGTATCCCTTTTCGGTGAATTTGCATCGGCCTGCTCTAGCCTTGATCTGCACTGGTCCGGCATAGTCCACACCGCTATGCTTAAATGCTCTTGCCGGCTGCACACGATCACCAGGAAGATTGCCCATTAGCTGCTCGACGACTATCTGCTTCTGTCGAAAACAGGTGACACAGCGCCCAATGTGTGTTTTAATTGCACGGCGGAGCCCAGTGATCCAAAAGCGCTGCCTGATGTACTGCATGCACAGCTGTGCACCACCATGCAAGGTCTTGAAATGTGCTTCTCTGATCAGAAGCTGGCTCAATGTGCCTTTCGCTGGGAGGATGATTTGATGCATGCTCTCATACGGCAGCGATGAATTTTGCAGGCGCCCTCCTACTCTCAGCACTCCCTTAGCGTCTGTGAATGGAGTGAGAGTGATGATACTGCTCGCACTTTGCACCGATGATTGTCTTTTTAGTAGCTCTAGCTCCTGCTGGTACGCACCTTGTTGCGTTGTCTGCACCCAGTATTCCAATGCTTGCTCTCGCTCCAATGGTGATATAAAGCCATGGCTGGTTTGCTGGGTTTCCTTTTTGCACCTTCGCACGAATCTGAACACGTAGGCTGTCACACTCAGCACGCTCTGTAACGATGATCTCTGCTCCAGCAAGCTCTCGCCATTGATGCTCAGGCACGTAGGAACGGGGCATCTCGCGCTGCCGATGAAAGCTGCCTTCGTTTCTGAAGTCGCTCCGATTTTCTGCTGCATGTTCATGGTCGGATGCACGTTCGGCCATTGCTCTTCTGGAAGCTCGAGCCAGGAAGGCCCACTCCACCATAAGCTCTTATTAATTAGCTCTTTCGATGTGATTCCTCTGGAACCCAAATCTGCTTGGTTGTCGGCTGATGGGACATGTTTCCAGCGATGACCTCCCGTCAAATCATGGATGGCACTCACCCGATTGGCGACGAATGTCTTCAGCTCATATGGCATTTTGTTTAGCCAATGGAGCACTATTGTTGAATCCGTCCAGAACGTTATTGGCACGCCCTGCATTTCACACGCTTCGACTGTAGAAATTGTCAATCTGCTCAAAAGGTGGGCTGCACATAATTCCAACCTCGGAATGGATATCGTTTTTAGCGGCGCCACTCTAGTCTTGGAAGTCAACAATGTGCACGTTGATTGACCAGTGGCAGATGTGTTCTTCACATAAACGACGGCTGCATAGGCTCTTGCAGATGCGTCCGCAAAACCATGTATCTCCATTCTGCTCCCACGTTGGGTGCCCAACCATCTCGGCACTCGCACATCTACTAGGCACGACAGCTCCTCATAGAACTTGCTCCATTCTTGCTCTATTTCCTTTGGTATCTGGTCGTCCCACTTTCTTTATGCCCGATCGCCAGAGATCCTGAATGATGATCTTAGCTCTGATCACCACTGGTGCGATGTAGCCATTTGGGCCACAGCTCGTTTGGTAAGTGGTGTATTAGTCTGCTCCAAATTAACCTTGAACTGGATCTCGTCGCTCGAGGGATTCCAAACTAACCCCAAAATGGATGTGCGCTGATCCTCTTCCAATACCAGCTCTGTATTGCTGCTCGATGTTTGGCTAAACTCTGCCAGCACTTCTTTGCTCGATGACATGAATTTGTCAAGCTCGAATCCTCCAGCTCTTATAGATGAGATGATCTCTCTGCACAGCTCGGTCGCTCCATCTTCATCTTCAGCTCCGGTCAACATATCGTCCATATAGAAGTTTTTCGTGATGGCGCTATGTTCCATCGGATGGTCGTAGGCACATTTGCACACTGCTCGCACTGCATTAAAACTTCTGGATGTTATTCGATATAATATCCGCTGGACGCACTGCTCGGTGACTAAATTAATATTTCCGTTGTCTTGTAATGCTCTTGCCCCGGTGCTCGCTCTTGTTCTGCACTGCACATTAATGAGGGTTGTCGCCAATAAAGCACGGCTGACGACAAGGATGCACTGCACTTCTGCTTCTGCTCTGCATACGTCGCTGTCATAGTAACATCCTATGGCGACTAACACCTGATGCTCTGCGTGTGGCACCACGATGCTAGCTAAACTGCTTGCCGCACTTCGGCCAGATATAAGCGGTATATATTCCTGCACGCTACGTCGACCATTATGCTCGCTCAAGAAGTATGATGCACCATCTATCTGCACGTTCTCGCACAATGTAATGGAAATGATTAACAATTGTCTGTTCACTTCTATTATTTAGCCCGTAAGACCATCAACGCCCTGCAGCAATCCAGGTCAACCCTTCGGAGATTACTACAGGTGGACGATGGAATTAATAGAAGAGGAAACTATAATTTTAATGTACAGTCGCCGCACATTTGCGACTTGATTGCAGCCCTGATAATTGCGCCAAAGTGTTTCGCACTGTTTATTAAATAACTGTACTTTTGATGTACAGTTGCTGCGCACTTGCAGTCTGAATGCCTTAAATCCACAACTGCGCACTGCGCAATTTTTCTCTTTGCATTAGCTTTTAACATGTGCTTCTTACGTGCACTTTGCACGAATTTGGAAATGATCTAATGATTTCCTTTGCACAAAATGTTCGCACAATTTAACTTTCTGTTTTAAGCCTGAATACGGGCTGCTCTGCTCGATTTTGCAAGTACAGTTTAAGCTCCCAATAAGTATAAGCGCATGATAGTGTAATATAACAGTTTTCTGCACAGAATAATTTTCAGCGCGCGTTGATAGTTTAAAATGTACAGTAAGGACGGCAATGATATGCACGAGATTTTTTCTAGATGCTTTTCTCTTACGCGCTTTGCACATAACCTATGCGAACTGCCCAATTTAATGCTCACACGAAAGCACAAAAGGCTATTATATTAATGCGCTATTGCACAGCTTTATACGAAATTGTAAATGAGAAGGAATTTATCAATACAGTTATAGCACACTTGCACAAAGAAAAAAACAACTGCACAATTAATACTGTTCGCTCTAAACGGTTTTGGTCTTTTTTCACTAAATTTTTGCACAATTTAGATTTCGCACTGAAAATGTTTTGCCGGAAAATTACTTCGCACTGAAAGTCTTACTTTTTATTTACTATTTAAAGAATTTTCCACAAATTTCTATAGGTCTCTAGCACAATTTTTTATTTGGCTCGAAGCTCAGTTAAAGGAATAAGTAAAAAATGCACTGTTTAAAAAGTGGACTGTATATTTAAATAATTAATTTATGGGTACAAGAAAATCGCCCTGATTAAAATCTTTGTCTGCTGCTCACGTTGAATGCTCAAAGGTATATCGGCCGCCCTGGTCGAGTGCTGCCACAGAATTTTGACCGCCCTGGTCAACTGCTCAAAAGTAAGTAAGTCATTTCGATAATGTTTGCTCAGTGCACAGCGCAGTCGGCTCGTCTCGTTGAGGCACCAGACCCACCACCTTTTGTATGTAGTAAGTGGTGAGAGCAGCGCAGCATGCACAAGTAGATCACACAGCCAGCTCGTATGGCGTGATCAACGATAGCGATTGTCTGCGGCATAGCACACACATAGCGCATATTATGTGTTGACAGTGTAGCACCGTAATATGGGGTGATGCATGCAAGGGATATACTGGCTGTACCAGCATGTCGTGATGTTTTTGTTGTTGCGTTGTTGCGCACTGCAATTTATCTCGTTATTGCTCTTTCCCTTTTCTCTGTGCACCGTGGGACGAAATGTGACTCCGGCACGCTGGGACAATTTCTCTCAATCTTTAACAGTGTGTCTAATTATTTATATGGCCTAGGAATTATGATTTGCCACCCGTTTATAAAAATAGTGGATTTTCATATATTGCTTTATACAAGAATTCTTACTAATATTTCATAATTATCTTCTTATAAGTTTTGTTCATTATTAAATTTTTAGTATTAATCGGGTGGCAAACCTTTTCCCAGAAAGAAAAAAAAACCATTTAATTGGTTCCGCCGGATTGAACCTCGCACCCACTGAATACCGGGCGAGTACGCTCGCATAGTGCCAATGTAATATATAGACAACATAAGTTGGTTATGCAATATGAATCGAGTGACTGCGTGTTTTGTACCGTGAGTGATTTCTTTAGGCATGTGGTTTGTAGCAAAGTAGATTTTACTCAACTTCGTTACATTCCCCTCCTACTTCGGGGTGTCGGAAATTCGTAAGACACACTTATGGGCTAAGGAAAAGATATATTTATAACAGGTTATATAAGAACTAATATAAGAACTAATTTATAACAGGTTATATAAGAACTAATATAAGAACTAATTTATAACAGGTTATATAAGAACTAATTATTAACTAATGCGAGATTTCTGTATTAAGTATTTATGAAAATGTTTATATATAAGAAAAATCCTCTCGTATGGTGTGGTCACTCTATTTTTTTCTTATTTCTTACTGCGTGGTCTAAGACCTTTATTGCCTTGTGCCAACACCGATACGAGTTACAAAAACGAAATTTTATAAATATATAAAAAATTGTTTGGGTTTGTTTGTTGTTTTTTTTCTTCTCTTTTTTTTCCCATTTTTTTTGTTTAGTAATAAGCTTAAGTATAAGAATAACATAAAGATAATAATTAATTTTTCCTATTTAATTTTTCGGTTTTCATATTTTAATTTTTCCTTCTATTTTCTTCATATATATATTGTTTTATTTTTATTTATATTATTTTTTTTTTGTTATATAAACATTATTTATTTTTATTTTTTTTTACCAAGGTAACAATAATAGTAATAAGTATAATAATAGTAATAAGTAAGATAGAAAAAAAATTTTTTTGAACGAGGTAACGATAATAGTTATAGTAATAAGTATAATAATAGTAACGTATAATAATAATAGTAATAAGTAAGATAAAAAGATTTTTTTATTAATTATTTTTATTTTATTATTTTTAACGAGGTAATGATAATAATAAAGATATGATGTCGTCTATATATTGTTGGGTTGGTGGATGTCGGCTTGGATGAGGGTTATGACGTTTCCTGCGCATTTTAGCGTGATTGTGTGGTTTGGTGCTTGGTGCCCGAAGATTCTTCCGAGGGGTCCTGGTATGCGGAATTGTCTTCTGGTTGATGGGATCAAGATGTCCTTAAAGGCTTCGGGGTTGTACGGATTGCTTTTCTCAAGCGTGATTAACTTTGTTAATGGCAATTTTTGGTTCAGTTTGGCATTGCTGGTTGCTGTGGTACTGGTGGGGGGGCTAGTTTGGGGAATTGAGGCCTGGGTTGGTATTTCAGGTTTTATAGGAGTGAGGGAAATATCGTTGGATGTTTGGTTTTGGGTGGTTGGTGCGATGGTTAGGTGGGTGATCCTTGGACCTTTTGTGGTTCGAGCGGTGGTTTTCAATTTCATGGGAATGAGGGAAATATTGTTGGAGGTTTGGTTTTGGGGGGTTGGTGCGATGGTTTGGTTGGCGGTCCTTGAACCTTTTGTGGTTCGAGCGGTGGTTGGGCTGGGCTTGCCCCACTGAAGCGGGATGGCTGTATTGCTACTGGTGCTGGGTGCCAACTCGTACAGCCGATGGAGTTCGTGCACGGTTAGCGGCCGATTAGGGGGTGGTGGCTGCTTCTTCCACTCGAGGCTTCGGATTTGTTGTTGTGATGTGGTGATTTTTGGTGGTGGTGCCACTACGGGGCGTGGTCTAGTGCGGCGGTGAGTCCCTGGGGTAGGGTTTTCGCCGAGGAACTTGGTGACGTGCTGCTCCGTTGCCATTTCGATCAGTACTGGTGTTGCCGGTTGGGCAGTGGTGTTGGGTATACCTGCTATTTGAGTTTCGACAATGGGCGGTGTGTCTGATAATTGTTTTAAATCTTTGACGTGGGCAGTTATTGTTTTCTTGTTTTCTCCTTCTAGAATGCATATGACTGGTGATAGTTTTTTGGAGATCCGGTAAGGTCCAATGAATCGTGGTGCTAGTTTAGCGGCGAAATTTTGTGTAGCTGAGGAGAGTGGTCGGTGACGGTAGTAGACCATTTCCCCTATTGCTGGTCTCCATGGGCGTCGACGGAGGCCGTAGTAGCGTTTTTGTGTGCTAAACGCTTTTGCTAGGTTGTGTTTAACTAGGACCAGGATTTCGTTTAAAAATGGTTATACGTTGCGGTTTGTCAGGTTCTTTATTCAATGGTATATCTGGGGTGGCTGGTAACCGTAACTCACGTACGAAATTTAGATAGGCGGCGGAGTATCCGGTTGTCTCGTTGTGACTGGTGTTAATGGCTAACATAAATTCGGGTAGGTATTCGTCCTATCGACGGTGATCTGTTTTGAAATATTGTGAGATCATTGTCTTGATTACACGGTTCATTCGTTCGGTCGATTTAGCTTGCGGGCTATAGGGCGGTGTAAATCTCTTTTTAATCTGCAGTTGTGTTAGTAGAGTCTGGAACTGCTTGCTTCGGTACTGCGTGCCGTTATCGGTAATTAATATTTTGGGACAGCCGTACCGGCTGAGTATACGTTCATTAAAACCTTTAATGAGGGCGGGGTTGGTTGCGTCACGGAGAGCCAAGAAATCTGTCCATTTGGAGAACTTGTCGTAAAAGATCAATATCATTGTGTTCCCTTTTTCCGATCGTGGGAGCGGGCCTACGAAATCGGAGCATACGATTTCCCATCTCTTCAGCAGGTTTTCGGGTCGGAATCTTGTACTCAAGACAGATGGGGCACCTTCGGACAAATCGCGCGGTATCGCGGTATAGTCCGGGCCAGTAATAAGTTTTAGTGATTCTGGTGATGGTTTTGGCTATCCCCATATGGCCACGTCCGTGTGATTCTCATGCATGACCTGTTGGCGAAGTGGTTTGGGGACGCAAATTTTCCAAGCTGACGTGGTGGCTTCGGTGTAGCTGGTCGGAGTGAATATGTGTCGGTATAGGGTTTTCTCTACGATCTGGTATTCCGGGTTTTCCTCGGGTTTCGTGATGACCGATTGCATCTTGGCATCGTACCATGGGCAGGTTTCGGTTATTGGTAATAAGAATCTGATGGAGTTTTCGGTTAGGTGTCGGGACAGTACATCGGCCACAGTGTTGAAATATCCTTTTCGGTAACAGATTTCGTGTTCGGTGATGTCGGTTGGCCCTTTCAGCTTTTCGAACGTGGGTACTTCGGTTGCTAAAAATTTCTTGAGTTGTTGTTCTTCGGACAAAAGACTTTGAATAACTGGTTTGCCAGGTTTGGTTCGAGCTGCTATCGTTTCTTTTCCACGGTTGATGGTAAGTCCAAATCTTGATAGGAAGTCGGTTCCTATTAGGAAGTCGACCATGAGTTCTGGTATATATACAAACTCATGAGTAACTGTACGACCCTCCAAGTTTTCCGCTCATATGCGCTGGTCGGTGTTGTGCTACTGGGGTGATATATTGTATTTTTGTTAGAAATCTGGTGGGCGACATTGCTGGTGTGTGACGGGTGTGATTGTGTTACATCGTTGGCCACAGGTTGATAGGCAGATGTGACATTTCTGGTGTGCGACGGGTATGATTGTGTTAAATCGTAGGGCTTGAATTGATTTGAGAAACTCCTTGCCCTTTTCTCGGTTGCTTTGTGTACGACTACGAATGCGATCGAGAAGTTGGGTGTAGAACCGTGGTGGTAGGAAAAAGTGGCGTAGTTCCTCGCTAAATGCTTTCCAGGTACCTAGCAGCTCTTTGCTATTCCGATACCACACCAGCGCGTTCCCTTTCAGCAGTTCGGGTAGTGTACGGACAATGCGGTCGAGAGGTATTTGGTAGCATTCGGCCAACTCTTCGACGCGTTCCAAAAATTCCAGGGGATTATTTGTACCGCCGTCGTACCTCACATTCCATTTCCGTACCTTGTCCATTACATCCGCGTCCGGTATGCGAATGGTTGCGAAGTACTTGTATCTACTATTTGTGAGGTTCATCGACAGTGCCTGTTGAGTCGATGACACGCCGCTCCAACTCATTGACCAATTCCTCCTTGCGGAGAGAGTACACCGTAGAGACGTTAAGTTCGGGCTCTAGTGCAGCCATTTATAAAGTAGATTTGTTTAACTTCTAAATTTGGATACTCCCCGGTTGGTGTCCAGACTATGGTCAGTGGTGACGCAATCACCAATAAATTGCTACACAAATCTACTTTCTGCTGCCTGGTGGGTGTCTCGGTTAGAAGGTTGTCGGCTCTGGTATATATATATATATATATATGCTTAAATAAATTCCGGTCGGATGGCAATACGACTATTCTAGTCGTCTGGTGTTGATATATATGTTTAAATAACTTCTGGTCGGATGGCAAGGTGACTATTCTAGTCAAACGGTGTATATATACATATGCTTAAATAAATTCCGGTTGGACGGTGATACGACTATTCTAGTCGTCCCTTACTCGGGTGACGCTCACCGGTCAACCCAGGGTTCGTTCTCCTCTTGCTTTCGTTACAAATTAAAAATATAGTTTGTTTTCGGTGTTCATTATAATAGTTTTCTTTATTTATTTTAATATTCGGCTCTTACTTAATGATACTTAAGATAATACTTAGAATACTCAGGTTTGGGCACATCAAATGCGGAGAAACTAGTGGGGTGTTGGTTACTTTCTAGGCTAATACTGAGTGCTGCGACGTCGGTAAAGCCTGCGAAAGTGGACGATGGGCGACTTCTGCCTTTTTGTTGCTACCATACAAATGGAGTATAAGAGCAGTGTTCGGGGGAACGGCGCCGCACAATATGACAGGGTATGGAGTGCTGCGACGTCGCTACCCTGTGATATTGGAAATGACATAATACCGAGTGCTGTGACGCCGGTATTTTGCTATATTAGCCCTAATATAGCAAGAATATTGAGTACTGCGACGTCGGTATTCCGCTTTATTAGTAATAACAACAGGTTGAGTATGATAACTCAAGAACTTGATTGTTATTGTCAAAAATTGTTCGTAAAGAACAGAGGTCAGCGGTGAGCTTTCCTTTTAGGAGTATTGGTTGTGTGTTACAACGTCTTCATCCTCTCGAGCAGATATTACCGCCTACTGCATTATGTTCTACTCTGTTTTTGTTGGGTGATCCTAGCCTATAAGTGTGTCTAATTATTTATATGGCCTAGGAATTATATTTTGCCACCCGTTTAGAAAAATAGTGGATTTTCATATATTGCTATATATTTACAAGAATTCTTACTAATATTTCATAATTATCTTCTTCAACCGCCGGATTGAACCTCGCACCCACTGAATAGCGGCCGAGTACGCTCGCATAGTGCCAATGTGATATATAGACAATATAAGTTTATTTTATATTTTTGAAAGATAAGAGAAGAAGCTTGAATGTTTAATTATTGATTCGTAGCAATTATGTAATGTAATGTGGCTCTTTTAACTTTCTTAGTTTTGCGCTGCAATTAAGGAATGCAACCAACCTTTCAACTTTGGGGGCCTGAACGCCTGACAATATAAGTTGGTTATGCAATATGTATCGAGTGACTGCGTGTTTTGTACCGTGAGTGATTTCTTTAGACATATGGTTTGTAGGGAAGTAGATTTTACTCAACTTCATTACAGAGTATCAAGTAAAAGATGCTAATATAAACCTGTGACCAAACTGAGTTTTGGCATACATTGAAGAATTGTATTCTCTTAAGAAAGAACTGTTACATATTTTTAGCTCAATTATTTTTTGTCCATGGTCTGGTGGCTTGTTTAGTTTTGTGATGACGCGTTTATTTTCATCGATTTCAGTTTCATGTATGTTGGTCTGTTGGTATACTAAGGGTCTATGGTCGGTTATGATTTTAAATTTTTTACCAAAAAGATATGGTCGAGAGTGTTTTATAGTCCATACTATAGCAAGTAATTCTTTTTCGATAGTGCTATAATTACTCTCGGCAGTTTTGCTTGCGTAAGCAATGGGTTTGTCATCGAAATTTGACAGTACGGCCCCTAAGCAAAACCGGAGTCATCTGTCCGTAAAATGAATTCCTTATCGAAATTCGGAAATTTTTAAATTTGTGGGGGGGGGGGAGTGAGGATTGTTTTTAAAAGTTGAAAGGATTTCTCGCAGTTTTGGTTAAAATTGAATACTGCGTTTTTTCTAAGTAAGTTGTTAATTGGGATATCTATTGTAAAAAATTTGGTATAAATTTGCGATAATAGTTTGCAAATGCTACGAATCTTCTCACATCGTCAGAATTTGTAGGTGTACGGTAATTGCTCATAGCAGCTGATTTTTTTGGATTTGAATTAATTCCATTTTCAGAAATAATGTGTAGAAAATCACATTTTCCTGGGTGAATTTTTAAATTTACTTCCTTACGTCGCTTAGACACATGATCAAATTTGTGTTGTGATTTCTAAGGTTATTGCCGAAAACTATAAGGTCATCGAGGTAGAGAAAACAGCGTGAGTAAGTGAGTCCATGGCTATGGACATCATTCTCGAAAATTTACTAGGAGAAATTTTTAGTCCCATTGGAAGCCGTCTTAATTGAAAGTGGCCGTCTTCCGTTATAGGTCCAATTTTTGGCTCAAGCTCCATTTGGTAATATCCTTGGATTAAATCGATACATGAAAAATATACGGCTCCTCCTACCACATCGTAAATGGCACTATGAGGATCGGAGAGTTCCTTGTCGAAACAGATGGCTCTATTTTGTCATTTGTCAACATTTTGTCTATCTCCTGTTTTATATCTTTCTTCTGTGTATGCGGAAGTCGGGAGGTCTTGGTATATTTTGGTGTAGCTCCCTCTTTTATTGAGATATATCTGCTTGTCCTATGTGAGTAACGTTTACGCTTGTGTCGCGAGTGTTTAAAATTTTTCCTCTTGTGGCCTTTGATATAGATCCAGCCATGTACATAACTTACACAACTCAGGGGGTAAAATACTCTAGAAACCGTATGCGTTGTATCTAGCCAGTAGGTTGTTTGGCATCTTAGAGAAACTGGGGTGAAATACTCTAGAAATCGTATGCTTTGGATCTAACCATTAAGCTGCTTCGCATCTTGAAAAACGGTTACGGTGTTTAAATTATGGTGTGAGAGTATTGGTACAGAGATTTGCCCATAATTTATCTGAAGTTTTAAAGTAAAAAGTTTTAAAAGAAAAGTTTTAAAAAAAAGTAAGTCTGCTAAGAAGTTTGGTCCAATAATACCATCAATGGTTATTGGGAGTGAATCGGATACATGAAACTTATACGGGATACTGTTCTGTCCGAAATGTAAGGTGCTAATACATGTGCCTTTTGATTGTAAATCTCCAGATATTCCTTTAATGGTGGTACTGTATCTTTTGTCTATTGGAAGGGTTCTCCAGACTACTGAGCTTTTTACTACGCAGATTGATGCTCCTGTATCCAGCAAGAATCGTATGGTCTTGTCATTGTTTAATTGGACTTGTACGTAAATGCCGTTTTCTATCCCCGTTGTGTATATGGAGTTCGATATCTGAGGACCTATAGTCTCCCCTCTGATATTGCTGTCGGCTGTCCCCTCGATGGGGTGTTCGTTGTCTAGTGCCCTTACCCTTGGGTAGTGCATTGGTTGGTGTGAATTTTCTACGTGGTTGGTAGGTGTGACTTGAGTTACTCGGTTACCCTGATTCGTTCTGCTTAATTTTATTTGGAATATCTCTATTGCCTCTTTAGGTCCACATTTCTCAAGGAAGATTTTCTTAAACTCTGCGAAATTTTGAGGGCTGGTATTCCCTAGTTCGGTAAGTGATTTTGCTTGAATTTTACATTTAAGGATAAACTTAATTCGTGTTCCTTTGGAGGTAGGAGTTAAGGTATCGTGATAAAATTCGATACTATATAAAAAGTTTATTAAGTCTTCGGACCGTTTGCTATCCTCAACAAATGTCAGTGTTGGTAATTTTTGAGCCGTATTAAAGCTAAAGTCTTCACAACTCATAATGGCAGTTGTTTTTGTCTCTAGATTGTCTAAACGTTGGTTTTCTTCTTTATCTGTTAGTGGCTCTAGGTTTTCTAAACGTGGGGGCTGTGGTTTCTGTAAAAGTTCTTTTTTTTCGTTAGCTGGATTTACGTTCCTAATATATATATATATATATATAATAACGTTATGCGATCTAG
This sequence comes from Nephrocerus scutellatus, assembly GCA_947095585.1. Classification (NCBI taxonomy): domain Eukaryota; kingdom Metazoa; phylum Arthropoda; class Insecta; order Diptera; family Pipunculidae; genus Nephrocerus; species Nephrocerus scutellatus. Next base: position 50,153,287 of record OX352764.1, read on the forward strand.
CTCTGTCAATTGATCTTTGCGTATTTCGGCAAGAAACGTGTTTAAATTTTCTAAAGCTTCCTCCCAGCTTTATCGGGAGTTTTAGTGTGGTTAGGGGCTTTCTTTAGGCTATGGTAACAACGTTTGAGTTGGCTTACTGCTTCTTCTAGCTTGGGAAAATTCATTGACTTAGTGGCCTAGATGGATGGGAAAGTATCTAGTCAATTATGAAATCAATTACAAAATTCAGTTTTGGTTCTACTTTATCATGATTTTATTTGGAATTTTTGAATAGGTAAATTTTTGTGTATTTGTTTTATTTGCATTTATTTTTGTTAACTCTAATTATCAAGAGAAAAAAAAATGTTTTATATATATATATTTTTTTGGTAAGATAATAAAAAAATCAAATTATCGTCTTTGAGTATCCAATAGTTGGTAAAACTGCGATAGGTACACGAGGATTAATAATCGTCAAGTGTTACCATATTAATGGCATCGAGTAACGCTGAATGCTAAATAGTTATTGTAGTATATGTCATTTTTGTTCATTTTTTTGAATTCAATCAAGTCTGGTCTAAACCGATGTATCATTGCACAATATGCTAGGCCATCGCGCCGTGACGTGGTCATGTTGTTAATCCTAACGCCTGGGTAGCCGTTAACCACACTACGACTCCATGGTTCCAATGCTTTTGTACCTCTCCGTTCTCCCATTAAAAGGGTTGTTATTCGCTTCTGCGGATATGGACGGTTTAGCAGATTTTATTCCTTGTTTTCCGCCTCAGCGATGTACAGAGTGGCAATGGCCAATACTTCCTTGTGTGTACTAGCTGCTGCCGATGTTTGGAATTGCTTCATAGATCAACAGCCCTATTCCCATAGTCGCATCGCTTCGTGTGATGAGATAACCATCGCATCACTTCAAGTTTAAATTGGTATTCTCTTAGTCGATTAATGCGATACGATAAATGACAGAAGGTATACCTATCTGGCAGCACTAAAAATATTTTTCCTTGTAATTGACGTAATATCTACGTTGTTTTTCAGTCGTTTGCTATTTTTTCAAAAGAGATTAATAAATAAAAAAACAAATATTAAAAAATATTTAAAAAATATATTGAAACTATAAAGAAGCATTCAGTTTTATGCTATAATAATTGATAATTGAAAATAAATAATAAAAAACTGAATAATAAACCACTGTTTGTGTCTCCAATCGTAGTCTTTCCTAAAAACGCTTTGTTACGCTTTGTTCTAGCTGAAAAAAAAAATTTAAGTTTTATTTTTGAGATCGCTCTTAGCCTAAAATAATATATATATAAAACAAATACCCGCTTCGTCTCGCAATGGTGCTCTTAAGCTATTATGTGTATGGCACCCTTTGCTAGATCCTAAATATTCTCCAATAAACCCACAAATTGTTCAAATTTTTATGTTTGTAATATTTTATATAAAACAAATTATTATACATAATATATGTTATAAATTCATAAATCTATATGTCTTTTAGGTTAAAATAACGCCCATCCTACACTCTATCACTTCTACATTTGATGTGATGAAAATATAAGCTGTATATTTCATGCTTTATATGCCGAGGAATAAGGAATTACAACAACAATTGTACTATCGTATTACTTCTTTGTAACTGGAAAACCTACTGTTTTGCTCGTTTTGGCATTCGAATTCCTTAATCCTTGGCAAATAAAATACGCCTATAATTTCAAATGATATTTAATTTTTCATACGACTAAGGCTAAGGCCACGCTGTAAGCGGCAAGCGGCAGAGCGGCAATATTAAGCAGCAAAGTGGCCATTTATTGAGCGGCAATTCTAAGGTGAATGTTATGAATGGTGTTGAAAGTGTCGTCGTCGAGTGCTGCTAGCCGCAGTGTTTTATGTTTTGTTTTATGAATGTCCTTTTAACATTTACAATATTGTCTTAAGTTTAAAACAGCCCATAAAAATTAAAATGTAGTGTATATCCACAAGATACACACCACCCAAATAAATACAATAAAGAACTCTAATTTATGACGACACAAATGCACAATCCAAATGTCAATACAAATACCGCACTCACTCAAAAACCATAAATTACATAACAAGATAAACAAAGCACACGCGTGCGGCAAACACCGACACGGTGCACTATGAATCATACAAGTAGAGCATTTACATCGTGCCCTACTATAGCATAAGTATTTCAAGTGCATCAATAATGAGCACACTATTGTATATAACAAAACTATTTCAAGTGCATCGATGACGATGCACTGCATTATTAAATACATATTTTCTATTAGTAGATAAGAAACTTACATTGTTAGATTCACTATAAAAGAGGTAGATTTTACCAAATAAGGACAAAGTTAATCATACATTCAGATTGAACGTATCTTTCACTTTCGACACGCCTTGCTGGGGATTTTTGTCCTGATTGCAAGACAAGCTGAGTGCAGTTTACTGCTTGGCAACTACACTATCACACATTTTACTTGACAGCAGTCTTACTATTACAATATTCCAATAATCAGTACGTGGCATATCTGCCATCTCTTTAACCTCCTACAAACTACAAGTATGTCACCTGCAACGTACCCTTACAAAAATGGTTCTCGTAAATTCTCTAATCGGAGATACATATGTGTGCAGTTTGGATAAAATTGGTTTAATTTTAAAAATATTTATATGGGAGTCCCACGGTCCTGGAGCCCGATCTCTTCCAAATTTTTACAAAAGTTTAGTTGGAGATGCACATTCGTATAAAATTTGAAGAAAATGTTAATTTTTGCCATGAAGATTTCTTGCCGCTCAGCACTGCACTAAAATTATAGAACAAAATTGAAAGCTGAGCGGCGCCGTTTGCCACTCAGCGACTGCGTGGCCACAACCATATAATTTCATATGTTTAAATTTTTTTGCCGCTTGACCGCTTGCCGCTCACTGCGTGGTCTTAACCTAAGGGAATACGGCGTCAAGCGATAGTTATCGCACTTAACGATAATTTTCGCTTCAATCGACTAACAGAATACCAAAATGTGATTATCACATCCTGTGATAGGTATCGCGCTGTGGAAATAGGGCTGCAAATCGTAGCTGGTAGAGTTACTTAATTTAATGCAAAGTTACGCAAATGCAGTTTTAAAATAGTGTGTAAAAAGTTGTAAAGTTACTTTAAGTTGTTTTAAAGTCCAAAGTTGTAAAGTTATTTTTATTTAAAGTTACAAACAAGTTGCCAATTCCTCGCAGGATCGCCATGCAAAGAACTTAATATTCTTGCTAAACAATGCAAAGATACTTAATGTTTGTAAATTATTCGATATTCAGTCTACAAAACGTTAGCTTTTAGGCTGTCGTTTTCCTCTTTAAGCCACTTTATCATAGGTGCAGAGTGTTCAAATTGAGCGAGAAGAACATTTATTTCCAAATTTGTGTGCAAAGTGCAATATGATTGTTTATTTTTTAATTATTCAAGTGACGAGGGAAATGCATTAGGTATACACGTATGGTCTTGGTCCAGGTGGTGAAAAGTGTAGCGGACGATTTTTCTGGAGACAGGATTAGATTTCGACTGGTAAAAAAGTCTTCTAGTATATCGAGTATAGTATATGTTTCTGCAGATGGTGGGGATATCCTTGCCCGAGGATAGAATGGTGCAGTTGTCGGCGTACGATATCAATTTGACTCCGGAAGGTGGTGTGGAGAGTTTCGCCATGAAGTGGTTGAAGAAGGTCGGGGACAGGACCCGTCCTTGGGGTACACCTTACTTAACTTTCCTGTATAGCGATTTTTTGTTTCGGAATTCGACGTAAGATTTCCTGCCATTAAGGTAGTTGGCAAGCCATCGTTTCGTGCTGTTGCAGAGCTGCGACTCTAGAATATCTTGAAGTAAGATGCCTAGGTAAACGGTGTCGAATGGCTTAGATAGGTTCTAGTGCAACAAGGACAGTGCGGGCACATGGACGTTGTTGGTTAAGGCCTTGCGAGACTAGTGTTGTTTTCTCCAAAAGGGCTGTGCTGCGTTGATTGCAGAAGCCGTGTTGGTGTTCAGCTAACTGGAGTTTGGAATTAAGCTGATGAAGTAGTATAGCTTCGAGTATTTTCGCTGTTGGAGACGGGAGAGAAATTGGACGATACGAGGATCCTAGGACTGCCTGTTTACCGGGCTTAAGTAGGGGAATAATTCTACCCACTTTCCAAGGTTCAGGGATGTCCAATGTTTAAAGTGAAAGGTTGAAAATTGGTGTGAGGTAAGTGATACCTGTTGAACCTAGATATTTGAGCATAATAGTTGCGATTCCATCCGGTCCAATGGCTTTTGAGGGTTTTACATACACTGCGTATGGCTAATTCGTCTTCGGAGGGAAGTAGAATACGTTAGGTGTTGTCATGGCTAGGGTTGTGCAATTTCCTGAGAGTAGCATGCTTGCGAGTTCTACAAACTGGCGACAAACTGGGAGTTCTACAAACTGGCGATAGAACATTGAGGAACACTTCTTTGGGCAGTCTTGTTTGTGTACGTAATTGAACAGCTGAAATCACAAACAGCGATCACAACAACAACAACATGACAAAACGAAAGGAATATAGTAAACAACAACAACAACCAGGAGAACCGGCCATACCAAAATTTTCGCATAGCAATAACGGTCATAACGGGACCATGGACCAACCGTTGGAAAATAGCAAGCCACGATTTCCCACGGTTTTAGCAGTTTAACCCGATTCGGCCACTATAAAAGGAGGTAGAAATTCTGCAAATGGTCTCTTCCTAGACCTAGACTTTCTGTCACAGTGCACAAGCGGAGTACCTTTGTCACTGCTCAGGAACACTGGACATAGACACTCTGTTACAGTGCACGAGCGAAGCATCTTCGTCACTGCTCAGAAGACTGGACTGGGACTATTCTGTCACAGTGCACAAGCGGAGTACCTTTGTCACTGCTCAGGAACACTGGACATAGACACTCTGTTACAGTGCACGAGCGAAGCATCTTCGACACTGCTCAGAAGACTAGACTGGGACTATTCTGTCACAGTGTACAAGCGGAGTACCTTTGTCACTGCTCAGGAACACTGGACATAGACACTCTGTTACAGTGAACAAGTAGTATCCTTGCCATTGCTCAGAACTAGACTTAAGACTTTCTGCCACAGTAAACAAGCGAAGTACCCTTGTCACTGTGCTACGAAGACAGCACAGCCAACGGAATCACAACTTAAAAATTAGAATTAAGCCATTGAAATAACCATTAACCCATTTTTAAAGAATCCTAACTTAAGAATTAGAACTAAGTCACTGAAATAACCATAAATTTATTATAACTTCTTTAAGGAAACAATAAACACCAAATCCTGAGTTCCTAAATTAAATAAAAATCTTTTATTGTAACGACCCATCTGAACAAAGAACCCTGGTCACGCTGAGGACACCCCGTCTGGGAGAACACCTCGTTACAAGGTGATGGCTGTTAGGTCTCTACTTCTGGTGGTGTTGGAGAGCTCCTTGATTTTGGACCAAAGCTTCTTTAAGCCCCTGCCACAAGATTTAAGATACTCCAACCATTTAGCTCTCCTGTGTTGGCTGACTTGGGGATCAATTTCTAAATTAAGTAGATCAGTTCTAGTATCCGCGGGGTTGATGCAGCGAATATGGTCACGTTCGCTAGCGAGCTGGACTGCTTCTGCTGGGAAGTTAGACCTTAGTATAGGGATTCTGCCGGCGGGAATGAAACGGGTAGCTGCTCTGATGAGATTGCGTAAATGGGGCCAATTGTCTGTCGACAAACCTGGTGAAACTTGGCCAGTCCGCCTTGGCGTATTTGACACATGTGCGTTTATCCGCAGACACAAAGTCATCGGCTTTATCCACGGTGATGATGATCGGGATATGGTCGAAGTTCAACGCTATATCTGTTCTCCAGGATATGCAGGCTCATAAGGAGTCGCTCACCATGCTGATGTCTGGAAAGCTGGAGAAAGTGGCACAGATCCTGGTGGGAGAATTTTCATTGATGGTACCAAACATCTGGACTACGCTGAAGGCGTTTGTTTACATTCACACAGAATTATAGAGCTGCACCAAATGACAACAAATGTGGAAAGGGAGGCAAATGATGCGGGTTTGAAGATTAATACTGTCAAAACCAAAATCATCAACCTCGGCACTAACACAGTAACTCAAGTTAACATTGCTGGACAGCCGGTAGAGAGAATAGAGAGTTTCCAATATCTTGGGAGTATTGTCTCGACTGAAGGTGAAGCCGAACAGGACATTGTCAACCGAATCGGCAAAGCAGTGTTTGAAATGATGTCCATGCGAAGCAATGCGATCAGCTTAAACACCAAGCTGCGACTGTTCCGTTCAAATTTTGAATCTGTGCTGTTGTATGGGTGCAGCACTTGGAAAGTGACTATCACAAAAAGATTACGAACGTTCGTAAATAGGTGCCTACGGAACATCTTAAGGGTTTTCTGGTCTAACCGTATCTCTAACGAATATCTTTACCAGAAAACGGGTCAGGAACCAACGACGGAAGTAACAGTGGATTGGTCATACACTCCGAAAAGACGACAGTTCCATAGCAAACTACGCAATGCAATGGAATCCGTTATCTCAGGATGGTAGAAGAAAGGGTCGTCCGAGAAATACATGGCGCAGAACAGTTAAGGAGGAGTCACGGCACTTGGGGAAGAGTTGGAGAGAGCTGAAGCTCATTGCCAGAAACCGCACGCGATGACGCGTAGGCGTAGTAGGACCCACAAGGGGATACAGGACATAAGTAAGTAAGTATGTGTGTAATTCATGTTTGCTTGATAGCTTTATTTTGGTTAATGCATGGAGTGTGTTTGGGTGCGTGTATGTGTGTGTGATTTTAGTAATGTCGTTAGACAAGTTGAGTTTGAACTGCATCTTAGTATTGAGTGCAAGTTGAATCGTTTGCACAAAAAATGGATTGTTGTGATGGATGAGTGCTGCCGTCTCGGTGTGTTGTCGGGTGCAATTTGGTACTTAATGAATACGGCCGTGAGTGAGTTTGTATGCAATTTGGTATGAATGAGTTCTAATGAAATTTGGTACGATTGAATTGATATGGTGTGAATGACTGATTAAATATTTAAAAATTTATATGGATTATTGTAGATGTTGAAATTATTATAATAATAATAATATTTGGCGCGACAGACCATTGCGGTCCAAGGCCTATTTTCTCGCGAAAATTTGTGCTGCGCATGTTAATTTTGGACACAAATGAAAGGGACCTACAATTTAAGGCCGGATCCGAACGGCGAATTGAGAAGCTTTCCGTGACAAGGTATTACTATAAGAACGTTTGTCACCCATTCGCGAGAGGTGGGACATCGTGAAAAATACTTTTGGTGTTGCTGGGATTCAAACCTGAACCTCCTGCTCAGCAGCCATGTGCACTTCCACTGAGCCACGGCGCCCACTGAAATTATTATAGATGCTGAAAATTATATATTGATTATTGTGAGGTGGTGGATGAAGCGTTGGTTGGTAATGGACACAATTTTGTGATTGCTCGGCGAAATTCTCCTTGTTGAGTTTTGACCTTCACTATCCTGATTAACTGGTCTAATCTGGGAGATGTTTCCATGATTCGGCCTAGGCTCCATCTTACTGGAGGATGTCGTTCGTCCTTGATCAGTAGGAGATCTCCTACCTTCAGCTGCGAACACTTTTTCAACCATTTTGGGCGCTGTTGTAAACGGGTAAGTTACTCGACCTGCCATTGCTTCCAAATGTTTGTAAGTGTGCCTGTAGAGTTTTCCATCAATCTTGGTAGAATTGTTTTCCGATAGTCAGGTTGGCTCAGGAACAGTAAAAAGGGCCTCTCCTATAAGTGTACCTGCGTCAACGCTTGGAAATCCCCCGGGTTTTTTGACAAAGGGCACAAGTGCCGCGAATTTAGGCTCGGTTCAACCTGTGTGAAAAGCGTGTCAGATTCCCAATGATCCTTCGAAAGTGATGCTTGACACTCATGACTCCGGCTTCCCACAATCCTCCAAAGTGGGGAGAAGCTGGTGGAATGAAGTTCCACTTGGTTCCCTGTATAGATAATACCTCACTGACCCACTTCCAAGCGTGGAATGCAGTTTTTAAAAGACAGCCTAGTTCGGCCTCTGCTCCTACAAAATTTGTTCTCTGTAGAACTGTGCTGGGAATCGGCGAAATGCTACAATGTGTCGTCAAGTCGCTGACAGCTTCCAAGTGTATTGCCTTGTGGATAGGCCAACAAAGATGTATATGTTACAGCTGTGTAGGTACTTTTTGACAGCACGCTTCATGTGAATAATCCAATATTTCGCTCTTAAATAGCCGATCATCAATTGTAACCTTTCGTGAAGCGTCTTATAGTGTGCATCTCGTAGGATCATTCCTGTTATGAGGAACAAAATACTAGGGACCGAATTTTGTTCACACAAAGCACACCATATAGTTTTTTCCCCAAATTCGGGTGCACCCTGTACCCACACAGTGCAGCCAACAAACGGATATGAAAGTAAAACGACAACAGCAACATCACGCCACCTGACTGGCCAATCACATCGCAGCACGTGACTTAAAGATTTTGCCATGCAGAATGGTATAAAAGGGCGTGCATGGAGGCGCTCGCCAACGTTGTCTGTGCCTTTTCTCTGCCGACGTAACCGAATCCATCGTCGTACGACGTAACTTCGCCGAGCGATTTCCCCTCGAGTAGTTACACCTCAGCTTACTGCTTCCAACGTTGTCTGTGCCTTTTCTCTGCCGAGGCTTACGCTTACGCATCGCTCAGGATTCTTGCTTGTTTCAGGCTCACGCCCACAAGTCGCTCAGGATTGACGCTCGTCTCAAGCTCACGCTCAGGATTGACGCTCGTCTCAAGCTCACGCTCACGCTTCGCTCAGGATTTTTGCTTGTCTCAGGCTTACGCTTACGCATCGCTCAGGATTCTTGCTTGGCTCAGGCTAATGCTCACATCGCTCAGGATTGACGCTCGTCTCAGGCTAATGCTAACATCGCTCAGGATTGACGCTCGTCTCAAGCTCACGCTCACGCATTGCTCAGGATTCTTGCTTGTCTCAGGCTTACGATTACGCATCGCTCAGGATTTACGCTCGTCTTAGGCTAACGCATGCTCAGGATTAACGCTCGTCTAAGGCTAGTGCATCGCTCAGGACTGACGCTCGTCTAAGGCTTGCGCATCAATCAGGATTAACGCTCGTCCCAGGCTCACGTTAAATTATATGTAAATAAGAAAAAATAAAGAAAAATAATTCGAAGAGTCACCAAATATAAATTTTATTGTAACGACCCCTTTCCTCTGAACCCTGGTCACGCTGAGTTTACCACGGCTGGCAAAACTCCGTTACACTGTTAAATGATGACCCGATTCTAAGATGATGGGGTGCTGTTGGTCATACGGAATATGACATGCGCCTTGTTCGTTTTCTCCTGACATAAGAGACCAGAAAATCTGATGTCATGGTGCTTTCGTCCAATGCAATTGCCTATGGTTCTTACAAGACGACCTAAGTTTGAAGTCATTAAATTATAATATTTTCTGATAACTCAGCGTGATGAATCTGTAAATTTATTATCCCTTCTTCCGTAGAAACTTGCAATAATTGATCAGGCATTTCAAAATTCCAATTTGACAGCAGAAATGAGGGCCCATTCCACCAAAGATTTGTGTGAACCAATGCGGGTGGTGATACACCTCGTGACGATTTCTGACGAAAGTTTCCCATCGGGATGCTGGTGATAGAATCCAACAGAAGGTGATAATCGAATCAGTCCACGCGTGTATAGCAACATCTTCGCGTCGAAATACTTGGGCTGGGTAATTGAGAAGCTTGGCAAGTAAAACTTCTCTACAAAGCTCCAGACGAGGAAGACTTACTGGATTCACATGCGCCACCTTTGATTTGGACAGGATCAAATGCATGTGTATTTTTCCTTGCATACGCCTTCTCCGAAGGACCACAATTTAAATTTTTCGAAGTGCTGACCATCTGGAGCCTTCGTGGAAGCCTTATGTTGTTGATGGCCTGCAAATCATTGTAGAAAGTGGTCCACTCCTGCAAAATCGGTGGTTAAATTTCTCTTCACAAGACAGTTTTCAAATCCCAAGGTTTCGCATGACACATTTCGTCTGCAGAATACATAATACATGTTGAATTCATCCCATTGGATCATACAACCAAGCGATCGTCGACAATGTTTTGCGTTACACAATCAAAAAATCAAAAGAAATGCAATCAAACAAACAGCAATTCAATTTTTAAACAAAACAATCCAAATTTTTATTTAACAATTTCTCCATAGTAAATTTTGATTGTTGACCGTGCTTGTCGTGCACATAGAAATTCTCGACTCGTACTGACGGTATGTTGGTATTGTACCACCACTGCCCCAATGTTTTTCCTAGTATTTATTACAATTTATTTGTTTGATTTACATACATAAATTGAGCAAACTTTATTACAGCTCATCTAGTTCAACAATTGTTTTCTGTTACACAACTTGAAACTGTCAACTTCAACTTGTCAACCCAAGTAATGTTAATTTTTTTTCGTAAAACTCTGCCCTAGATTTTTTTTTGGCTGTCAAGTTGTTCGTTTCCCCTTCAAAACGACTCTACCGTAGAGCTAAAACAGGTCTTGATATTTTGGGAGATTTACCCCTCTTTATACTAGCACAACAACAACATATGCAACAACAAAAATGTAAACAGAAGATTTTCGCCTTTCGTGTTCGATTTCCTTTTTGAAAAGTTTTGCGGTCGAGCGTTTTTCTGGGGTAGAGTTTTTATGAAAAAAAATTAAACATAAGTTTCTATGTATAAATTTTACAACAATTTTGATTATGATAAATGGGTCTACATAACTAATCAATTTTCTTTTAGATTACAGGATGCTAAAATTATTATCTTAACATTTACATTGAATTAAAGTTTTGTTTGTTTATTTCAGGTAAATTCAGCGGTACATCATGGACTCCATTGGTATGGCCAGGATAGTTGAAGTTATATGTTAGTGCGAGTAAAATCAGTAAATAAATGTTATGTGTATAAGTGCATCAAGGTATAACTATATATATATATCGATTTTTGTGTAATAAATCGGCTGTAAAGAAAAATATTTTTATTTCGTCCTCTTGATCATTTTATTTTTTCGTTGCTACCGAACATACTCCCCCCCAATTAACAAATAATTTGTTATTTTAATTAATCATGTATTGGTAAACAATATAATTTCGTGATCTGGACGATTTAGTTTGAACTGTGGCTACCCTTACTAACCCGTCTGCTCCTGGGTGTAACTGTTTTACGCGACCTAATGGCCAAGTGCACGGCGCTGCATTATTATCGTAGAGAAGAACAACATCGTTTATTTGTAAATTTCGATCCCTTTGATGCCATTAAGATCGCTGTTATAACGTATTTAAGTATGTTAGGGAATAGCGTAGCCAAAACATTTGCACAATTTTCTGCGTTTGTTCCCGTCGATTTAGTCTAGTCATGTTAATCTCATCGTAGGTTCAATGTGGTAATGCTGTTATTCGCCCCAATGTCAGAAAATGACCGGGTGTTAATGAATCAATGTTACTTGTGTCTTCGTTGGTAATGGAACATAAAGGTCTCGAGTTTAGAATACCTTCCATTTGGATCAAAACGGTTTGAATTTCTTCAAAAGTGCGATTAGTATTTCCAATGGTCTTGCCTAAGTGAGTCAAAACAGACTTTACCGCTCGTTCCCATATGCCCCCGAAATGAGGCGACAGCGGTGGAATCAAATGCCAATAAATCCCCTTGTTTCTTGCGAATTCATTGACCTTAATTTCCGAACCATCATAATCATAAAAAGAATAATATTCGTGCAACGTCAGTTTTGCTCCTGGGAAATTCGATCCATTATCCTAATATATTTCCATCGGCACTCCTCACCGTCCAATGAAACGCTCCAAAGCGTTAATGAAAGCTTGCGTAGATAACGAGATGCTTCTTCGATGTGTAATGCTTTGGTAGCAAAACAAACGATTATTACAATGAACCCCTTAATCAACTTGGCGCCTCTTCCTATTTTAGAAGAAAGCTGTATTGGTCCTGAATAGTCAATTCCAAGTACAGAAAACGGTCGGCTAGGTGTTACTCGCGCTGCTCGTTAGCAACCCATTTTTTGGCTAGATTTCATCGTTGAATATCGACAGCATGTAACACATTTGTGAGTTATTTTTCGACATATTTCACGAACTCCCAGAATCCAATATTTTTGGCGTGAAATTACAGTTAAAATCGACGGCCCGGGATGAAAGTGTTTTCTGTGCTAATCGTTGAGAATTAATGCGGTAATTACATGATTTTTTGGCAAGATCATAGGATGTTTTGTATCATATGATCAAATCGGATTCTCCAGACGGCCGACAACTCGCAATACATCTTCAGAATCTATTAATGGAGCTAATTGTGTCAACGTTCTTCGACGGTACCTGTTTATGAATGTTCAAAGACTTCCATCGAGATGCTACTTCGATGTGTAATGCTTTGGTAGCAAAACAAACGATTATTACAATGAACCCCTTAATCAACTTGGCGCCTCTTCCTATTTTAGAAGAAAGCTGTATTGGTCCTGAATAGTCAATTCCAAGTACAGAAAACGGTCGGCTAGGTGTTACTCGCGCTGCTCGTTAGCAACCCATTTTTTGGCTAGATTTCATCGTTGAATATCGACAGCATGTAACACATTTGTGAGTTATTTTTCGACATATTTCACGAACTCCCAGAATCCAATATTTTTGGCGTGAAATTACAGTTAAAATCGACGGCCCGGGATGTAAGTGTTTTCTGTAGTAATCGTTGAGAATTAATGCGGTAATTACATGATTTTTTGGCAAGATCATAGGATGTTTTGTATCATATCATCAAATCGCATTCTCCAGACGGCCGCCAACTCGTAATACATCTTCAGAATCTATTAATGGAGCTAATTGTGTCAACGTTCTTCGACGGTACCTGTTTATGAATGTTCAAAGACTTAATGTCATCTGTAAATTTAGTTCGTTGAACATATCTGATAAGTACAAGTTCTGCAGAATTCAACTTCAATACCTCCAGTTGACTTTGAAATTTCACCTTTTGTTTAAAAGTATAAATGAACCTCAAAATATAAGCCATTATTCTAACTATTTTTGAAAAATTTGAACATCGCTGAAACAACTGATACGCGGGTTGCGAATCATTTGTATCGATTTTTACGTGACAAGCTTTTGCCCCGGTACTACGACATTCTTGATCTGTCTCATTAATTATCGACTTTAAGGGCCATTGCGCTTCGGGCTGCGATTACCACTTTGGACCCTTGAACCATAATTCACTTTTCATCAATTCGTTAACTGTCACTCCTCTAGTTGCTAGATCAGCAGGATTATCGCTTCCGCGATCATGACGCCAGTTCGCTTCAGGTGTTAAAATATTGTTACAAAATTCAGGCTTTCGAGTTCGTAAAGGATTTTGCAAATAAAACACAACACTAGTTTATTAATTTACAAATAACAACTTTAATTCACAAACGGTTATAATAACACAAGTTCACAATTTATGCTGGTGATAACTTTAAATGTACACAGGAACACCTTATAATACTTGTACTTTACAATAATTATCTTAGGTAGTAATCGCTTTAATCGCTTTGAAAGGACTATTACAACTTCACTGGTTAAATTCCAATTCACTAATCATCTTACTTCGGCCTAACGCCTCTATTTATACTGAATCAAAAGCTTCCATAAAATTCCAATATTGTAGACAGAAATATTGAGAAAAGACCAGAAAGTTGTAGCGTTATTCCCTTATTTACAACTAACGACAACTTTATGTAAGAAGTCATCTTCTAAAAATAGACTTCATGTTCTTTTACAAAAACCGGGCAAACCGCACAAACCGGTTTGACCAATACACAATGACTCAACCTTGCAGGCGGTTACGTTACATTTCAAATTTTAATAATCTTAAGTCTAAAAGCCTAAAAGTATGCTACATAAGAGTGCTTATTTTTAGTATGCAGTATTTTCTTAGTTTCAATTTTTAGTACTTATTTTTGGTACATTGCGATTTATCGAGGATTCGAACCAACTACTTTACTTTATTTACATTGCGATTTATCTTAGGATTCTAATTCTATTATATGCGCTACTAACTACTTTTCGTAAAATTACCCCCACCTTAATTCTCTTCGTCCCGAACAGATTCAGCACTCCTTCTGTTGTTGTACCTTGTCAATCTGTCAATGTGAACAACTTTCATTTTACATTGGGGCTTTGTTGAATCTGATATACTGCGTCGTTGTTCCTCTTGTAGGGTTATTCCCAACTTTGCTATGGTTTCTCTAATTTCCCTTGTCTTGTCTTGGAATTGTATAGCCAAAAGAAGTCTCCTTCCCGCAATTTTTCACAGTTCGCATGCAGGTGATTCTGTGTTTTCATTCCTTTGTTACCATTCACGACTTTATTCTTTACTGATCTATGGACATTGATCACCATTGGTCTTAGATCGGAATCCTTTGCATCTCGCCCAACTATTGGCGCTACAACTTTGTATCAATGCGTTTTCCCTCTAGCTGTTTGTTACAGTTCTCTTCTTGCAGCGCTTTTTTGGCACATTCGGCACCAGTTTTCAACATCTCTGCGGCAATTGACACAAAAGAATCTACTTCTTACTTTATTCAGTATCCTCTTAATTCCCAAATGATGACCTGATGTTCCACTGTGTGCATCGTCAAGAACTTTGTTCACCAAATTCGTTGGTAACACTACCTTTAATTTGTAATACCGACCATCGGCAGAGTCCCATTGCCTTACTAGTAGTCCATCTTGGTATCTCAATGACTGCCATTGAGCCCAGTAACTTTTTACTGTCGGACTTGCTGTTGCAATTTCGTGCCACTGCGGTCTTTCACCTTGCTCCATCAATGGAAGTACTGGAGCAATTGAATCGTCCTGCTCTTATTCTTCCATAAGCTGCTCTCTTCTCAAATGATCTTTCATTTGCTGGATCGTAATTCGTGAAACAACTAAGGATTTCTAATTTTTCGGTCTTCCACTGTTTTTGTACTCAGGGACACAACACTTCCTGAATGCTCCACCATTGTGATTGCCGGTAATGCTGAGCGGAACTCTTACGCCCATTAGTGACATCTAGTGCACCATCAAAAAGTCCAGACCCAATATGCATTCATCTTTCACTCGGGCAACAATAAACCGATGTCGAAACCTTAATTCTCCAAACTCGACTTCAAGGAAACGTTCACCCTTAACTGTTGCAGCCTCTCCTGTAGCTGTCCTTAACTTATAGTGATGCACTCTTTCTACTTGCTCTCCAGACACGATTTCAGGACTCAAGATTGATCTGAAAGCTCCTGTATCTAATATAAAATCGCAAGCTCTTCTCTCCAATACGCCACTAACAACCAGACTGATGCAATCCCTTCCAAAATTTGTACTGCGTATTGTGACCCTGGGATGTTCGCTTGTCTTCTTCAGCCTTTGCCCTGCAAAGCTGGTACAAGACGATCGCTTCACCTTCTTCAAATGTTGTGCATATATCCGCCGTAAACTTTCCAGATTATTGGCACTATTCACAGGCTGTCTCATGGTGTTTCCAGCGCTCAGCTCCTTGCAATCTCGAATGAAATGTCCAGGTTTCTGGCATCTATAACATTTTGGACGGAAACTAGATGTAGAATTTCCGTCGTTCTGAAGGCTTCCAGTTTTTGTTTTTCGTATTTCCTCTTTAACAAAGGCTTTTATTTGTGTAATGTCCTCTGTTTCCAGCTTGCGCAATCTAACCAACTCAGTAGACAAACTGGCTCTAGCTGCTTCGTATTTCAAAGCCGTTGCCAACAGTTCATTCATCGACTTTCCTCTGGCTGTTGTCCTCAAATAAAACTTCAACTGTTCATCTCGAATAGCATTGATGAACGCATCCACTGCCAACCCGTCCAACATACCAGCCGGAACCCCACAATAGGCTTGTCGTGCTAGCTTATTTATTTCACTTCTAATTCTTGAAGGCGTCTTCTCGCGTCTCTTCATCTGGAGCTGTATTTTGCTTAGCTCCTGTGTGTGAGACTGTCCATAACGCAAGTCCAACTCTTTCAAGATTCTTCCGTAACTCATCTCGGCATTTGGAATCATTTGTAATACATCAGCCGCTTTGCTCCTAAGCGCTAGAATCAGAGAATTTAGTTGTTCTTTAGCGCCCCATCCATTGTGTTGTACAGCAGCTGCAAAATGGAATTTAAATTTTCAATAGCGGTATCTCCATCAAACACAGGCGGCTTCAAAATTCCTTTCTGGTTACTAGAACATTCTGGAATGACTCTGGGACTGTTTTGTGGAGGGCTTTCCCTGACAAATTGGGTATGACTATCCAACCGGGTCTCAAACTCTTTAATTTTTCCTTCCAGGCCACTCACTTTTCCAGTAATGTTTGTCTCGAGAGTTTTCACTTCTTCTTGAAATGTTGCTTGAACTTAATTTATTTCACCTTTTAGCGTTTCTTGAATTCCGCTCATTTCACCTCTTAGCCTTTCTTGAATAACATCTAGCTTTTCATTTTGCTGGTCGAATTTGGAATTCAATTCCTGCTTTTGTTGATCAAATTTGGAATTTAATTCCTGCTTCATTTCTTGGCTTTGGCGCTGCGATTGTTGATTCTGGCGATCCAACTTTTTCTTCAGACCTTGGCTTTGTTAGTCCAACTTCTCGTTTAATTTGGAACTCAATTCTTGATTCATCTGTTTATTCTCCTGACTCTGTTTCTGCGATTGTTAGTTTTGCTGCTGCATTTGAGAATTCATATATTTTCTTAAGTATTCACTTTGTTTACTTTGATGGTCAATTTTGCTGTTTATCTGTTCACTATGCTGGCCAAATTTACAGGTAATTTGTTGTATTAAGGCATTAAACATTGCTTCCACGTTTGGCACAACACCCTTTTCTTCCGAAGTAGACGTTTTTCTCTCCACTAACTCCGTCTCAATGAAAAACACTTCACCAGCTTGCTGCTTTTCCCCTTTAACGACTTGTTGCAATCGGAGAAATAACTCTTGCAGTACTTAGACCTCACCGTCCAAGCTCTTCTTTAAGCTCATTTTTTTGTTTTAATGTTTATCAGTTTGTAAAATCACCTATTAATTTATTTATTGTTCAACGATTTGTAAAATTTTTCTATCTCTCAATTTGCAAAAATTTATTGTCTCTCAACTTACACGATTTACAAAATTTTAATGTCTCACGATTTGCAAAATCCCACTTCTGACACCAATTGTTACGAAATTCAGGCTTTCGAGTTCGTAAAGGATTTTGCAAATAAAACACAACAATAGTTTATTAAATTACGAATAACAACTTTAATTCACAAACAGTAATAATAACACAAGTTCAAATTTTATGCTGGTGATAACTTTAAATGTACACAAGAACACTTATAATACTTGTACTTTACAATAATTCTCTTAGGTAGTACCTTAATCGCTTTGCAAGAACTTTTACAACTTCACTGGTTAAATTCCAATTCACTAATCATCTTACTTCGGCCTAACGCCTCTATTTATACTCAATCAAAAGCTTCCAGAAACTTCCAATATTGTAGACAGAAATATCGAGAAAAGACCAGAAAATTTTAGCCTTATTCCCTTATTTACAACTAACGACACTTATATGTAATGAATCATCTTTTAAAAATAGACTTCATGTTCAATCATGTTCTTTTACAAAAACCGGGCAAACCGCACAAGCCGGGTTGACTACTCGTTTGACCAGTACACAATGATTCAAACTAAAAAAATTTCCCCAATCTCTTCGTAGATCATCTGTAAGTGGATCATCCCAAGATACCTTTCGCAGCCACAGAGTTTGCATAAATTTTTTTTGTTGACAATGAATGAATTCAAGCAACCTAATGGATCGAATATTATCGAGGATATGGATAGAATATTGCGTTTGGTGCTACTATCTTGTGGCATGTTATTAATTTTATATGTGAACTGATCTTCTTGTGGGTCCCAAAGTAAACCTAACATTTGCACCATTCTGCCTTCTTCAACTATTTCCGTTACATCCTTTGAATCGTTCAGGTAAGAAATGTTAGAGCGCCACTTTCTCAATGGATACTCGCAGCTAGTAATTTTGTTAAGTCAGTCTTGAGTTGCAAAGCTTTTTCTTCACTTGCAGCACCAGCTAGAAAATCATCGACATAAAAGTTGTTTTTTAATATTTTAGATACTTCTGGATGAGTTAATTTACAATTTCCGCTATTTGATGTAACACGCGAATTGCGAGAATTGGCGCGGATGCAGTCCCATACGTTACTGTTTGCAATTTGAAATGGGTTATGATATCGTCTGGACATTTCTGCCAAATTATCCGTTGAAGTGATGTATACTTTTCATTCACGAGGACCTGTCGATATATTTTTGCTATGTCCGCACATATGGCAACCTTGAAACTTCGAAATCTAATCAAGATAGTGTATCCTGTAGAGTTGGTCCGACTAATAACTTTTCGTTCACAGACGATTGTGGATGTTTGTGCTGACCCACCAAACACTACCCTTAATTGTGTAGTGGTACTGTTTTCGTGGTGAGAAAGATAGCAAACCATCTGATTTTAAATTTTTCTTTGCTTCGTATTGCTCGCATATGTCCCATGTCGATGTATTCCTCCATTAACCGTTTATACATATTCCCAAATTCTTCTTTTGACGCATTTTTCTTTCCATAGCCAGTAGACGCTGCTAGGCCAACTTGTATAATTCTCCTAGAGGCGGTGAATCCTCTTTCAGCTGTCCATGATGTCCTTTCCGATATTTCTTTCTGTTCCCAAAACCTTTGTAGTAGTTTATCTAAACTACAGTTGTATTAAAAACTTTTTTTAATGGTAATTGATTCTCGGATTAATTCATGTCAGTTTGCATACCTGCGATCACATAGCAGGGCAATGCAATTGTAGAATATCGAACTCATTTCTTTCATAAAATGTTGGATCTGCGAGTGGAAGGTTGATCATTTGAGTTAATTTACGGCTCTCGGTTTTATTACCTTTTGTTAATGTTGTAACTTTAGAACGTACAAATACCTAAATGTGTAAACTTCGAGACACATTGAACCGCGAGGATATTGTAAGTTCTGTGCTTCCCATGGTTGACACGATTGAGGTAGCACTTCCTTCAATTCGCAGATGACAACTTTTTGGACATAAATTTAACCGTTTAACACAAGGTAATGAAATGAAGGAAGCGTGGGATCCCGAATCTAATAATACCTTACCGAAACTTATATGGCCAACCGAATTATCTACCCTTACGATGGCAGTTGGAAGAATTGTATTTGCAACATTACAGATGTTGGTTCCAATTGTTGGCACTTCATTTGAATTGGATGATGGTTTCGGAGTTTCTTCTAGTTCGATTGTAACTGAAGTCGAAATTGAGGAAATATCATATCATCAGAGTTTGTTGTCGACGGTTACATTTTAAACAACTGAATTTATTTGGGCAAACATTTTCACGATGACGTTCTGACAAACATTTAAAGCATAATCGTAATTTTGCTGTTAATTCACGACGTTCACTTGAACTAATTTTTTAAACTTTTCACAATGGCATAGACGATGTGACTCCTTCCAGTATAAACATTCAATTGGTGTAGAATAAGATGATGTTTTCACGTGATGAATTTTAACTTTACTTGTCTTTACAGAAACTTGTGTCATAGGAGCACAAGATTCCAGAGGATCACATCTCTCACATAGAAATTTTAGAAATTCATCATACGTTGGTAATCCATGTTCACTGTTTTGTGGGCCCAGGCCTCTCTAGTATCTGCATCCGTTTTATTCAGCAAAATATAAATAAGCCATGGGTCCCGCTTCGTAGCATCTCCGCCTAGCGCCATTACACCTCTATTTACTTCATTTGTCCCATTGTACAACTTTCGAAGCTTGTGTACAGATGGTTGTTGCATAGCTGATTGCTCTTTAAATGATGTAATTAATGAGTTAAGCACAAACATTTCCTTATTATATCGTTCACAGATTTTCTCATATGCCGGTTTATAATTCACGTCCGACACCGTTATGTGCTTTATTAATTCTGCTGCCTCACCTTCTAGCTGTCCCTTTAGATATTACAATTTCTGTACATCACTGAATCCCAATTTGCGGTGTACAGACGCCATTAAAATATCTTTAAAACTCTTAAAATCTGAGTAATTTTCTGAAAACCTTGGTAGACGTTATTGTGGTAACCGAATCGAAGCGTGAGGTTCTTCTGTTGTATGGTGTATGGAAAAACGGGAACTTCCCCCATTGGAGAATCGATCTCCGTTCCAGCATGGATGACGGCTCACGCCCAAAAGACTGTCCAGCCAAGCAAAAAGAGAAGGAAGGGTACTCGCCCTCCTCCAAAGGGGCAGCCGGGTGGTGTCGACGATTCCCTACGGAAACGTCTCAGCGGTGCTGGGGTACGGTTCTACCTCCGCCTCCTTGAGCAGCGCAAAGAAACCACTCAAGCGAGAAGAGAGGTGGACGCAAGGAAGAAGGCAGCAGAAGGGCAAGACCTCCTGCAGCCAACTCCCTAGCGGCTAAGAGAGGACCTTCAGCTCTCACTCCACCTCAAAGGGAGGATAAGAGAATGAGGGAGGGCACTGGACAAACAACCGATGCACTCCATACGAGCACCAAAGCCCCTCCTGCATGCTATGCAGAGGCGGCCAAGCGAGCTAAAGTAGCTATCTTCGTGGAGCATGATCCCGAAGAGACCCTTCCTCAGGAGCAGCTGTCGACCCTAGAGGAAGCTATCCTGGAAGAAGCAGCTGGAAGGTCAAAATTTGCTTTGACGGCGTCCACTACAACCGGGAATGATTCTAGTCGACGGAGAAACAGCCGCTTGGCTGAAAGAACACGCTCCGACCTTTCCACATGGAAGGGACCGAGGCTAGCAGCGAGAGATGGGGAAGATATACCCAAACCAATAATCATATCGGTGTTCCTCCCACGAAGCAATCGGCAAGGTATGGAGAGATCCATTTCCTTGATCGGAGCGCAGAATGAGGGGCTCCACACGAAATCGTGGATAGTAATCGGTTGCCGGGAGGAAGGAGATAGCACACTAGCTACCATCTCCATCGACTCCCGCAGCCGAGAGTCGATAAAATCCGCGGGCCACTCACTGAGATACCGTTACGTCAAAATATCGGTGAGTGGCCTCAAGTGGAAAGAGGGCCCGAGGGCGCAGAAGGGGCAGGAAGACCCTCCCGCGTCAACCTCAGAAGGCTCTCAGGGAGTGAAGATAGGTGCGGAAGGAGAAGAGGGAGGAACAAAAACTGGTCGATCACTGCCGAAGGCACAGTAAACCTCTACTAATTGGATGTGATGCTAATGCCCACAACAAAGAGTGGGGGAGCACAGACACAAATAAGAGAGGTGAGTACCTTTAAGAGTTTCTGGTGAAGGAAAACCTAGATATATACAATATAGTCAGGGTACCAACTTTTGTAACTAAGGTTAGGGAAGAAGTACTTGACATCACTTCCGGAACTCCGACAGTGAGTCGAGTACTTAATAGGTGGAGGGTCTGCTCCAAGCCATCTCTATCGGATCATAGGATTATCCTATTCGAATTGCGAGGGCTTGTAGAGGAGGTAAAAACTATTAGAAATCCTGGAAGGACAAATTGGTAAGTTTTCAAAACCAATTTGAGGTACAATTTAGAGCACATCTCAGTACAAAGAGTGCCAAATGTCCACACGAGCTGGAATGTGCAGCTGATGAAGTGAATTGGGCAATCTATGATGAATATGAATCGAGTTGCCTGCTAAGCTCTCCCAAAGGGAGCAATGAAGCTCCTTGGTGGAGCGAAAAGCTGTCAGCCCAGAATTCTTAGCTCCAATGCAGCACCACATTTGCGAAATTTTCACGCAAGATGGAAATGGCGGACCAGCTACGAGCTGCGAGCAGCGCCGATGCGCTGTCTGGATTGTTCCAAATAACTACGCGCACAATGTGTTGCGTTAACGAACCTCATTTACGAAAATATCCAGTATTCCTTTCTTTTTCTTTCCTAGGTTAACCAATTTCTTTTTCGATTTAGATTTAAAAAGAAAAAAACCTTTTTGTAAAACTTTCTCGCGAGTTTGAACTGGCGGAACAGCTACGAGCTGCGAGCAGCGACATTGCACTTTTATGGATTGTTCCAAAAAAACTACGCACCAATGTGTTGCGTTATCAATCCTCAAACACAAAAACATCATAGTATTCCTTTCTTTCTTTTTGGTCAACTATTTTCTTTTTTGATTTAGATTTAGAAAGAAAAACACATTTTTGTAAAATTTTCTAGCGGGTTTGAACTGGCGGAACAGCTACGAGCTGTGAACAGCGACGTTGCACTTTTCTGGATTGTTCCAAAAAAATTACGCGAACAATGTGTTGCGTTATCAATCCTCACGCACAAAAATATTACAGTATTCCTTTCTTTCTTTTTTTTGTTGGTCAACTATTTTCTTTTTCGATCTATATTTAGAAAGAAAAACACATTCTTATAAAATTTTCTCGCAAGGTAGAAATGTCGGAACAGCTACGAGCTGCGAGCAGCGATGATACACACCCAAACAAAAAAAAACCGAAAAAAATTAATGTGCCGAGAGCACTACCGTCTTCACCGGAACCTTCATCGCAACTCCTCGTTGCATTTCTCATTCTCTATCCTTTGGCTAAAAGCATACACAAAATTTTTCGTTGCGACGGCGACCGGTTTTGCGAACAATACACATATGGTGGTGTGTTCCTACGGTATCTTTCCAATTTATATGCATCAAGTTTTTGGCTGAATGCATCTAAGTTAAAAAAATTGACGTCGCCTGATTTGGCGAAACAGCTGACCATGCGAAAAAAGGAGATGGGGAGTGACGCCACAAACCCAAATCCAAGAAGAATATATATAGTAATTTTACATGTATAATATTATTATATATAAAGGAAATAAAACAATTGACATCGCCTGATTTGGCGAGACAGCTGACCATACGAAATAAGGGGATGGGGAGTGACGCCACAAACCCAAAGCCAAGAGAATATATAGTAATTTTACATGCGTAATATTACTATATATGAAGAAAATCGAATAGGGTTGCCAGGGGTTCCCAAAATAAACAATCACAATCAAATCAAGGTGTCCGCTACAGCATTCCATGATAAATATGACGGTATCATTGGCAATGACATACTGAAACGATTTAACGCTAAATTAGATTATAAACTAAATCTATTAGAAAACAGTACAAATCTTGTTCCCTAATTCAAAACAGCATCCCATACACTTATTAGTAAATGAACAAAAAGGTTTAGCCTATCTCAAGAAGAAGATGTTCTTGTGAAGGTGAAGTTATTGCTGATGGAGGAATTTACAACGTTGAAAAACGTAAGATTAAAATTCCAACCAATATAAAATGCATAGGCCCTATTGAAATTAGACCTAATGAAATCGAAAAAGTAACGACTAAAAACTTTTATGTATTAGATGAACTTGAAAATATATCATTAGTGAAACAACTACGAACTCAACATTTAAACTTAAAAGGTTATTACGCTGGTGCCTCCAGTATATCGCTACCGACGTCTCTCTCTGCTACCGTCATTCGTACGACGTAACATCACTGTGTGGGTTCCCTACAGGTTGTTACGCTGGTACCTCCAGCATATCGCTTCCGACGTCTCTCTCTGCTACCGCCATTCGTACGACGTAACTTCGCTGTGTGGGTTCCCTACAGGTTGTTACGATGTTGACGACTCGTCATCACTCACCTCGCTCAGGAGTCACGATCGTCAGGCTCACGCCCACGCATCACTCAGGTTGCACGCTCATCTCAGGCTAAAACTCACGCATCACCAAGGTTGCACGCTCATCTCAGACTAACGCTCACGCATCGCTCAGGAGTCACGATCGTCAGGCTCACGCCCACGCATCACTCAGGTTGCATGCTCATGTCAGGCTAAAACTCACGCATCACCCAGGTTGCACGCTTGTCTCAGACTAACGCTCACGCATCGCTCAGGAGTCACGATCGTCAGGCTCACGTCCACGCATCGCTCAGGAGTCACGATCGTCAGGCTCACGCCCACGCATCGCTTAGGGTGCACGCTCATCTCAGACTAACGCTCAAGCACCGCTCAGGAGTCACAATCGTCAGGCTCGCTCCCACGCATCACTCAGGTTGCACGCTCATCTCAGGCTAAAACTCACGCATCACCAAGGTTGCACGCTCATCTCAGACTAACGCTCACGCATCGCTCAGGAGTCACGATCGTCAGGCTCACGCCCACGCATCACTCAGGTTGCATGCTCATGTCAGGCTAAAACTCACGCATCACCCAGGTTGCACGCTTATCTCAGACTAACGCTCACGCATCGCTCAGGAGTCACGATGATCTCAGGCTAACGCATCACCCAGGTTGCACGCCCATATCAGACTAACGCTCACGCATCGCTCAGGAGTTTCGACCGGCTTAAGCTCACGCATCGCTCAGGATTCTTGCTTCTATCAGGCTTACGCCCACAAATCGCTCAGGATTGACGCTCGTCAAAGGCTAACTCATCGCTCAGGATTTACGCTCGTCAAAGGCTAACGCATACGGTCAGGATTTACGCTCGTCAAAGGCTAACGCATCGCTCAGTATTTACGCTCATCAGAGGCTAACGCATCGCTCAGAATTTAAGCTCGTCAAAGGCTAACGCCTTGCTTAGGATTTACGTTCGTCAAAGGCTAACGCATCGCTCAGGATTTACGCTCGTCAAAGGTCAACGCATCGCTCAGGATTTACGCTCGTCAAAGGCTCACACACCGCTCAGGAGTCTCGACTGTCTCACGCTCACACATCGCTCCGCATCGATCAGGATTTACGCTCGTCAAAAGCTAATGCATCGCCCATGATTTACGCTTACGCATCGCCTAGGGCGCACGCTCGTCGCAGGCTCACGCTCACAAGTCGCTCAGGATTTACGCTCGTCCCAGACTCACGTTAAATTATAGGTAATAAGAAAAAAGAAAGGAAATTAAGAAAACACTTTGAAGAGTCCCAAAAATAGAAATTTTATTGTAACGACCCCTTGCCTCAGAACCCTGGTCACGCTGAGTTTACCCCGGCTGGGAAAACTCCCTTACAGTATGGAGAGATCCATTTCCTTAATCGGAGGGGCTCCACACGAAATCGTGGAAGGTGATCGGTTGCCGGGAGGAAGGAGATGGTACATTCGCTACCATCTCCATCGACTCCCGCAGCCGAGATAAAATCCGCGGGCCACTCACTGAGATACCGTTACGGAAAAATATCGGTGAGTGGCATCAGGAGGAAAGAGGGCCGGAGGGCGGAGAAGGGGCAGGAAGACCCTACCGCGTCAACCTCAGAAGGCTCTCAGGGTGTGAAGATAGGTGCGGAAGGAGAAGAGGGAGCAAATGAAGTCACCACTATGGAGGACCTCGCTGCCATTCCCCAACAGAGCATCTCACTTGAGGAGTTGGAGGAGGTCCGACTTCTAGAGGAAGACGAGCTGCTGGAGGAAATCCAGCACCAGTTAGAAGCGGGAGAGTGGCAATCGCTCCCTCGAGGTCTATAGAAGGATTGGCCAGCACAAAAATAGCCCAGGTGAACATCCACAAGGCCAAAGGGTCAGCCGCAGTGTCAACGAGAATGTTCACCCGTCAACACCTAGGGCTTGTGCTGGTCCAAGAACCCTGGTCCTAAAGGGGACAGATCCGAGGTCTGTCTAGCAGAGATGCAAAGGTGATTTACGATTTGGGACATGAGCCCCTCGGACCTGCATCATCATTAGAAATAGTATTAACCATCTATCTATCTCTTTCAGAATTCATAACCCGGGACCTAGTAGCAGTTCAGTGCCAGTTTAATATAGATGGCAACAACCGGGATATAGTGATTGCATCGGCCTACTTTGCCGGAGACAGAAAAGAAATTCCGCCCCCGGAGGTACAAAAACTGGTCGATCACTGCCGAAGGCACAGTAAACCTCTACTGATTGGATGTGATGCTAATGCACACAACGAAAAGTGGGGGAGCACCGACACAAATAAGAGGGGTGAGCACCTTTTAGAGTTTCTGGTGAAGGAAAACCTAGATATATACAATGTAGGTAGGGTACCAACTTTTCTAACTAAGGTTAGGGAAAAAGTACTTGACATCACCTTCTCCGAACTCCGACAGTGAGTCGAGTACTTAATAGGTGGAGGGTCTCCTCCGAGCCATCTCTATCGGATCATAGGATTATCCTATTCGAATTGCGAGGGCTTGTAGAGGAGGTAAAAACTATTAGAAATCCTGGAAGGACAAATTGGTAAGTTTTCAAAACCAATTTGAGGTACAATTTAGAGCACATCTCAGTACAAAAAGTGCCAAATGTCCACACGAGCTGGAATGTGCAGCTTTTGAGCACTAATCCGAAATAAGTAGGACAGTCGAAAATCAATACGAATGTTCACACACAAAAAATTTTGTTGGGGTAAGCGTAAACACTTAGGGAGGTCGACGAACAGCGGATTATTGTTAATAGAGCAATTATTCAACACGGTAGGCGCGAATTATTTTGCTACGTTTACGGGGAGAGGAAAGTAGTTGATTTTACGAAGCGGCAGAAAAAACGCGTCCGCACTGGTTGGTGGTCAAATTGAAGCTCCTTGGTGGAGCGAAAAGCTGTCATGCCTTCGAAGGCAAGTGGGGAAACTCTTCAAATCCGGCAAGAGGAGGGGCATTTGGTAACAATACAGAAAAGCTCTCACAGTGTACAACACAGAGGTGAGAAGAGCCAAACGCAGCAGAGCCCGCAACTTCTGCGAGGAAGTAGCCAATACTACAGCGTCTGCCAGACTGTTGAAAGCTATGGCAAAAGATGCTAAAAGTATAAAGGCATCACTGTTAGACCAGAACGGAAAGTTCACAGAAAACGAGGACCACCTAAGAGCTAGCAGGGAGGACTGGAAGAAAGCGTCGGACATTTGCACATCCGATCCAATTGATTGGCAATCAAAAGCTTTCATCCCTATAAATCAGCAGGTGTGGACGGGATGATCCCTACAGTTAGTAAGGTTGGATTAGACAACCTCCTTCCACATCTGGTGAGAATATTTAGAAGTAGTCTAGCACTTGGGTATATACCGACAAGCTGGAGAAGGGCAAGGGTGGTATTTATACCGAAGGTGGGGAAAAAGATCGCTAAAAGTATAAAGGCATCACTTTTAGACCAGAACGGAAAGTTCACAGAAAACGAGGAGCAAAGAGCCCTCCTTCTCTTGAGAACACACTTCCCTAGAAGCACAGTGACCAGAAACGAACTCGGAATGGGCGTGAACCACATAAGAGCTAGCAGGGAGGACTGGAAGAAAGCGTCGGACATTTGCACATTCGATCCAATTGATTGGCAATCAAAAGCTTTCATCCCTATAAATCAGCAGGTGTGGACGGGATGATCCCTACAGTTAGTAAGGTCGGATTAGACAACCTCCTTCCACATCTGGTGAGAATATTTAGAAGTAGTCTAGCACTTGGGTATATACCGACAAGCTGGAGAAGGGCAAGGGTGGTATTTATACCGAAGATGG
Source organism: Nephrocerus scutellatus (assembly GCA_947095585.1). Classification (NCBI taxonomy): domain Eukaryota; kingdom Metazoa; phylum Arthropoda; class Insecta; order Diptera; family Pipunculidae; genus Nephrocerus; species Nephrocerus scutellatus. The sequence continues at coordinate 50,180,941 of OX352764.1, forward strand.
GGAAAAAGATCGCACCCATCCGAAATCCTTCAGACCAATTAGCCTAACTTCGTTTGTACTAAAGACCATCGAAAAGGTTATCGACAACTATATTAGGTCGAGAATACTGGAAAAAGAACCATTACATTCCAGTCAGCATGCATACAGAGCGGGCAGATCTACGGAGACCGCACTGTGGGAGCTAACGGAAAGCATAGAGAGGTCTCTTGCCAGTGAGGAAATCGCGCTTTGCGCCTTCCTTGACATCGAAGGAGCATTCGACAACGCATCTCATGATGCGGGAAGAAGTGCTTGGGAGAGAAAGAAAGTAGACAGCACAATCACTAAATGTTTGTGCGAGATGATGGGCATCAGAACAGCGAAGACTATAGTTGGTTACAAAACCATTATGGTCAACACTACAAGAGGATGCCCACAAGGAGGAGTTTTGTCTCCCCTTCTGTGGAGCATCTTTGTAGACGAACTACTCCAGCGACTAGTTGAAGCAGGGACTTACGCCCAAGGCTACGCAGACGATATAATCATCGTAGCTAGAGGGAAGTTCGAGGAAGTGCTCTGTGACATAATCCAAAACTGATATTTGATAGTAGACTGCTCTGGAACAAACACCAACAAGCAGTGCTACAAAAATCAAAAAGAGCAATCATGGTGTGCAGAAGGGTAGCAGGAAAATCATGGGGAGTTAGCCCCAGAATAATGCACTGGATGTACACCATGATAGTTATTCCAATGATTACCTACAGAGCAGTTGCATGGGCGAACAGGGAGTTGGAAAAAGTACAGAGACTTGCCTGCGTTTTAATCACAGTGGCCATGAGAGCCTGCCCAACAGCGGGCATGGAGGCAATCCTTGAGCTTCTCCCACTAAACTTAGTTTTAGAGAGCAAATCCATGGAAACCAAGTTACGTTTGAGCAAGCCAGGCTGCTTCACGGACTGTAGGGCAAGGGGGATACTAAAACCACTTCCCAAGCTGATTCCTATCGAGTATGCCGTGCGATAACATGGTGTAGAAGTTTGAGTTCAAAAAGAACTTTGAAATCAAAATGAGCATCAAGAAGTAATTCAGGTCAGAAACTGAATACCAGATACATTCGGGTGCCATAAAGTGGTGTACGGATGGATCAAAGAAGGCGGAAGGCACGGGTGCTGAAATATATGGGCCACGAACCAAGCACTCCATATCGATGGGGATGTACCCAAGTATATTCCAGGCAGAAGTACATGCCATTGAAAGATGTGCTCACTTCAATCTGAAAAGGAACTACATGAGGCAGGAAATAGCAATCATGACGTGCGTCTCGGCTTCAAACGCAGAAGTTGAACAGCTGATTCGGTTATAAATATTGCCTCCAAACCCGAATCCAGGAGTGCAACGTAATTGTTTCTCCTATAGATGACCTTACCTTCACAATGGCGGTAGCCAGCAAAACCTGCGACGGTGTATGCGAGATTGCATGAAGTGAATTGACGGCGGGATACACTTGATCTCCAATGGGAGGCTGGAAATTTGGAGCATCTGGATTGATGGTTGAGGTGAGAACTGTTTGGCGTTGTGGTTGAGCACTCCGTGCTGGTATAAAATTGTTTGATGTGGAAGATCTTTGTGGTTGGATACATAAATTGGATGGCTGATGGGATTGGATGTGTTGTTGATGTACGTTTACTGCCGCATGCAACAGAGAGTGATGTGGCTACTGAGAATAGTAGCACCGGTAACTGCTAGGGCACTGTTCTGTTTTGTGATTGTGGGCTAAACCGTTTGGACAGATATCTAACCTTTCAACACTTTTCCGGCGATCAGTGACACTCATCCTTAAAAACCGCTTACATCTATGAATCGCATGTTGTCTGTTGCTGCAAATCTGACCAGAGAGTTTTGGAAAGTTGCCTTGCGCGTGAAAACTGGCTTGAATGTTGAATGTTTGCCTTGGCGACTCGACCGTAGTCCTGGCTTGTTGGGCGTTAACTGCCTCCAAGGTGCGAAAACGCATTTTTAAAAATTGAGAAAATTCCAAAAATATTGGCAATTCCTTTAGTTTCTCTCTAGCTCCTAAACGTTCTCCCCAAAGTTGTTGAGTTTTACTTGGGAGTTTTTGGAGCATCACAAAATAACAATCGCATCCCATTCATCCACTGGAACCTTCAGATTTTTCAAGCTGTGAAGCCCTTCTGTGGTGGTGTCCACAGCTGTTTTATTAATTCGGCTCTTTCTTGACTAATGGGAACCAGATTTAACAAAATTTTCAGCTGGGTATTCACTAAAAACCTTGCGTGATCGTATCTGTCCGCAAGGATCGCCTACGCCTTGATATAATTCCCATACTCAGGCGAGCTAAAAGTTTTTGAGCTTCTCCTAACACACTTGATTTTAGATAATGCAATTTTTGTATTTTAGACAGCGCACTATTCTTACTGGCGCTGTTGTCAAAATATAACGATTTTTTTGTTTCTCAGCAACGAAGCATCTTAGGAACTTCAGATTTTAACCATAGGTTTGTTTCATTGCTATTTGGGTTTTTGTGAAATTTGGACCTGATAGATGGTAAATTGTTCACTTTTTGGTTTTCAAGACGGTCAGAAAATAATTGTTTTGAAGTTAAAATAACAAAAAAAAATGCTGTTTCCAAGATACAACGGATTTTCTGTTTCTTAGTAACTGTTGGATTTAAATTATTGCCGTCCTTTTCACTCTCTATATGTTATGCACATTCATGTGTTCTTTGTTTAAGTTAGTCTTTAGCACACCACTGACAGTGCAACAACGTTTTCAGTTATTAAAGCATATTCAAGTATTTCTTTGTTGTTTAATTTCTTTTATTCAAACCACTAATAACTTCCAACAGGTTATGGGCCCAGTGGTTTTTTATTTGAGTAAATGATTAAGAATTGAATTTATTTGATTTGTAATAAAAACAAAAGTAATTCTACTTGTAAAGTCGAGCCGGCGTGCCGTACGCAAAAGTAGTGAACGTTTTTTTTATTTCATCGAAGTGGTGTGTGTGTATACGAGTGTGCATCGAGCAACCAATAGTAGGCTGTATTGGATATCGACAAGGACGAGGCAACGAGTTTAAAGTATGTGTATCTACTAGCCAGCAAATCTGAGGTGTGTGACAAAATCAAGGATGTGTTGTCCTTGGTTCGCAATTCAACGAGCAATTCAGTGAAGCATATTCGTTTCGACAACGGCACTGAATTTGTAAATAAAGATTGTATGCGAGTGCTCTCGAATGCCGGAGTGAGAGTTGAGCGAATCGCATCGTACACACCTGAGCAAAATGGACGTGTGGAGCATGAGATGCGTACTGTTGTGGAATGCGCCCGCACGATGTTGCTTTCTAGCGGTTTGCAGAAGCGTTTATGGCCAGAAGCAGTACGAACAGCAGTGTACATCTTGAACAGATCGTCGAATAAGAAATGTCCGAACGCAACTTCGTACGAGAATTGGTTTGGTGTTAAACCAGAAATGGGTCATGTGAGAATTTTCGGCAGCGAGTGCTTTGTACAAATACCAAAGCAATGTGGACGCAAGAAATGGGACGCCAAGTCAAAGAAGGTGTGAAGGTGAGTTGGATACGAGTCCACGTCGAAGAATTTCCGGCTATTTGATCCAGTCACACAGAAGATCATCGTGAGCTGCAACATAAAACTAAATGAGAAATATGTGAATCGAGTTCATTTGGGTCATATCATCGGTGATGACGATGATGTCAAGAAGCAATTGTCGACTGAGCAAGTGGCGATCCAGAAATCGTCAGCAGAGCAACGAACAACCGATGAGCAACTAGTCGTGGAACAGTATCCGCAGTGTATCGGCACGAATGACAATGGACATGATACATCGTCCATGTCTGATAATGAGTTCTTTGATACAAACGATATCACGTTGACAGCAGATGACGATGAGGATGAAGTCGAGAACGTACGCAAAAATATGCGTTTTAATTTGCGTGAGAAAGTGAACGAACCAGATCGATTGATAGCAAGCGGATATTCAGCTGTAGTGTTAGAGCCCAACACGTATGAAGAAGCTGTGAATTCCGAGGAAGCCGCTAAATGGCGAGATGCGATGCAAGATGAGCTGCAATCATTGAAGAAGAATTCGACATGGGAGTTGGTGAAACGTCCGAAGAACCGCAATGTCATCGGATGTCGATGGGTTTATAAATTGAAGCCAAATCCATCTGGAACAATTTTCAAAGCTCGCCTAGTCGCAAAAGGTTTTTCGCAACGAGAAGGAGTTGATTATGGTGAAACGTTTTCACCAGTGGTTCGATACGATTCCATTCGGACCATCCTATCGATCGCCGCAGCAGAAGATCGGAGATGATGCAGTTTGATATAAGGCTGCGTTTTTGAACGGTGACCTAGACGAAGAGATTTTTATGGAGGCACCGAAAGGACTAGATATGGAGGACGAGAACATGGTTTTCCGACTTAAGAAAAGTTTGTATGGGTTGAAGCAAGCATCCAGAGTGTGGAACAAGAAATTCACGAAGTTCCTCATTGATTTCAACTTGGTGCAGTCGAAGGCAGATTCATGTGTGTTCAGTGGCCATATCAACGGTATGAGAGTCGTGTTACTATTGTACGTGGACGACGGATTGGTTCTATCGAAATGCAGAAACACGATTGAGACAGTGATGAATTATCTGTATATAATTTCGAGATGACACGAGGCAGCGTAGGTCATTACGTTGGCATGGAGATACATCGAAACAGACAGAAGAAGATGATTTTCATCAATCAGAAAGCGTACATTATGAAAGTCGTCGAAAAGTTCAACATGAAGGATTCGAAGCACATTTCGACTCCAGCCGACAGTAATGTCATGTTGACCAAATTGTGCGAAGAGGGGAGCGTCGACTTCCCGTATAGGCAAGCAATTGGATCTCTTATGTTTGCCTCTATCGTGACTAGACCGGACATTTCGTATACAATGGGAGAAGTCAGCCGATTTATGGACAATCCAAAGCAAGCGCATGTTTCGGCTGTCAAGCGTATTCTTCGATATTTGAATAAAACAGCCGAAAGAGGAATCGAGTATTCTGGATCGTCGACAGCATTGAGAGGATATTCCGATGCTGATTATGCACGCGATGTTGACACGCGAAAGTCAAACACCGGCTATGCATTTGTTGTGGGTGAGGGCATCGTTACATGGAAGAGTCTTCGGCAGAAGACAGTGGCCCTTTCCACTACCGAAGCTGAATTCATGGCAGCGTGCAAGGGGGCGAAGGAAGCGGTGTGGCTACACCAATTACTACGTGATGTGGGCTGCGTTCAAGAGAGTCCACCAACACTTTACATTGACAATCAGAGTGCAATTCGGTTGATCAAGAATTCTGAATTGCATCAGCGAACCAAACACATCGATGTTCGGCTGCATTTCATTCAGCAGCTGTATGAATCAAAGGTAATTCTAATCGATTACGTATGCAGTGAGGACCAGCTTGGAGACGTGTTTACGAAGCCATTGCCAATTCAGAAGTTTACCAAGAACATAGAGATGTTGGGAATGAAAAATACGAAATAATTAGTGGGAGTGTTGGATTTGAATTATTGCCGTCCTTTTCACTCTCTATATGTTATGCACATTCATGTGTTCTTTGTTTAAGTTAGTCTTTAGTACACCACTGACAGTGCAACAACGTTTTCAGTTATAAAAGCATATTCAAGTATTTCTTTGTTGTTTAATTTCTTTTATTCAAACCACTAATAACTTCCAACAGTAACGAAGCATCTTAGGAACTTAAATTTAAATTAAATTTTAACTATACGTTTGTTTCGTTGCTATTTGGGTTTTTGTGAAATTTGGACCCGCTAGGTGGCGCCGTTTCAAGATAGTAGGTGGTAAAACCGCTATTTTTGACATTTATTTAGTTTCATTACAACACGCGCAAGAATACATCGAAGGACGCCAAATTAAAAATAAAATTTATAATTAATCGTAAGAAAACGTTATTACACAAAATAACTGTTTTTATATTATACACATGAGTCACGAAAACTACATTTGTTTGATTAGTAGTTATTTTATTTTACACACAGGGAATGTAAAATGTTAATATCAGCCACATTTTTAAACTGAATTTTATGAAATTTTTAAGATATATTATTGGCAGGTAGGGGAAAGTTATAGGTATAGATAGAAGTGGAGAAAGATAAAATTTTAACATGAGATTTACAAACGTATTTTTAAAAAAATGTCAACGTAAATTATTGGCAGGTGAGGAAAAGTTATAGGCTATAGTACTCCCGTCACCCCGGGGGTTCATGTGTGCGGGTAGCAAAGCGCCCGGGAACAGCTAGTTAATTTATATTTAGATAGAAATTTTTCCTTATATTTGGCGTTTTTGAAAATTATGGACACACCGTAAAATACAACGTAAAATAATTTATATTTAGATGGGAGGTTTTCCTTTTAAAAGGCCGATAATATTTAATAAAAATTTTTGAGAACAATTGTGCGAGAATAATTGTGCAAGAATAATTGTGCGAGAAGAATTAGCCTAGACTCCTCTCGGACGTTTGTCAGATATTCGCGAGAGGTGGGACTCCGTGAAAAATACGTTTGGTGTTATTGGGATTCAAACTACGAACCTCCTGCTCAGAAGCCATGTACTTATCCACTGAGTCACGGCACCCACTTCCAGTACACACATTTTTGTTTAAGACACTGGAATGCTGGAAGAAAAAGAATAGAAGAAAAGAAAACATCGAAAACGCGTGCGGATTTTGTGCACAAACATGTAAAAGAATAAAAATTGAATAATGCTAGATTTACATTTGAGCCGTGCGAGAAAAATTACCAGGACGGCTTTTAAAATTGAAATTTTGCTTAGCCAGACGAGAGAAGTAGTATATTTTTGAATGTTACCATAATGTTAGCTTCGCAATTGTTGTCGCCTCCTGGTCCTCTGACCGTGACTGGAGTGTGTTGCCCCTAGGCTCACCTTTAGTTGCGGACAGACGTAATTGTGGTGAACGAATCGAAGCGTGAGGTTCTTCTGTTGTATGGTGTATGGAAATACGGGGACTTCCCCCATTGGAGAATTGATCTCCATTCCAGCAGGGAAGACGGCTCATGCGCAAAAGACTATCCAGCCAAAATGAAGCTCCTTGGTGGAGCGAAAACTACGCACACAATGTGTTGCGTTATCAATCCTCAAACACAAAAATATCAGAGTATCCCCTTCTTTCTTTTTTTTTGTTGGTCAACTATTTTCTTTTTCGATGTATATTTAGAAAGAAAAACACATTCTTATAAAATTTTCTCTCAAGGTAGAAATGTCGGAACAGCTACGAGCTGCGAGCAGCGATGATACACACCAAAAAAAAAACCCAAAAAATGTGCCGAGAGTACTACCGTCTTCACCGGAACCTTCATCGCAACTCCTCGTTGCATTTCTCGTTCTCTATCCTTTGGCTAAAAGCATACACAAAATTTTTCGTTGCAACGGCGACCGGTTCTGCGAACCATACATATATGGTCGTGTGTTCCTACGGTATCGTTCCAATTTATATGCATCAGGTTTTTTACTGAATGCATCTTAGTTAAAACAATTGACATCGCCTGATTTGGCGAGACAGCTGACCATGCGAAAAAAGGGGATGGGGAGTGACGCCACAAGCCCAAAGCCATGAGAATATATAGTAATTTTACATGCGTAATATTACTATATATGAAGAAAATCGAATAGGGCTGCCAGGGGTTCCCAAAATAAACAATCACAATCAAATCAAGGTGTCCGCTACAGTATTCCATGATAAATATGACGGTATCATTGGCATTGACATACTGAAACGATTTAACGCTAAATTAGATTATAAACAAAATCTATTAGAAAACAGTACAAATCTTGTTCCCAAATTCAAAACAGCACCCCATACACTTATTAGTAAATGAACAAAAAGGTTTAGCCTATCTCAAGAAGAAGATGTTCTTGTGAAGGTGAAGTTATTGCTGATGGAGGAATTTACAACGTTGAAAATCGTAAGATTAAAATTCCAACCAATATAAAATGCATAGGCCCTATTGAAATTAGACCTAATGAAATCGAAAAAGTAACGACTAAAAACTTTTATGTATTAGATGAACTTGAAAATATATCATTAGTGAAACAACTACGAACTCAACATTTAAACTTAAAAGAAAAGCACAAATTATCAAAAATAATAAATCGATGTTCTGATATTTTTTTATCAAGAAGGTTCAAACCTTACTGCTACAAATGCAATAAATCCTGAAATTCGTACAATCGACAATATACCATTAAAAGTGAAATCATATAGGTACCCATATATCCATAAAGATGAAGTCAGACAACAGGAACTCCTCGAAAACAAAATAATAAGGCCTAGTTTTTCGCAAGCGGTAAACAAAAGTGGAGGCTTGTCATAGACTATCGTAAACTAAATGAGGTTACAATAGACGACAAGTACCCTCTACCAAATATTGATGAAATTTTAGATAAACTGGGCAGATGCCAATATTTCACAACCCTTGATTTAGCGAAGGGATTTCATCAAATATAAATTGAGGAAAAGGATGTTCATAAAACCTCCTTTAATGTAAAAAGAGGACTATGAATTCTTACGAATGCCATTTGGACTGAAGACAGCCCCAGCGACCTTTCAAAGACTTATGACTTATTATATGTCAACTTTTTTAAATTTTATGAGCTGCACGCGTATGTGCTCACTAACTGGTTATTGATAATTTTCTATAGAGGGTTTTGACCAAAACAGTCTCTACAGAAAGCCCAACTGTTTTGCTGATGGACAGATAGAACCATGCTTAAAAACTAACAAAATTAGATGTGTTGGTAATCAAAGAAAAAGAAAAATTCCATATAAAATTTTTCTGTGTCTACTACTAGTTGAACCAAAAGTAAAACTATGAAAATTCCATGATTTGCGCTCTTGAATCATAGTTTTTAAGTTCATAAATCGTCGATTTTAAAATAATTTGTACTTCACAATTGTTGTCGCCTCCTCTGGTCCTCTGACCGTGACTGGAGTGTGTTGCCTCTGGGCTTACCTTTAGTTGCGGACAGAGGTTGTGAGTTTCAAAACCTAGGTGCGGAGCGGGTCACGCTAAATGACAGCAAACGCTCCGACCCTTTCCACATGGAAGGGACCGAGGTTAGTGGCGAGGGATGGGGAAGATATACCCAAACCAATAATCATATCGGTGTTCCTCCCCCACGAAGCAATCGGCAAGGTATTGTGAGGAACATAATTCTTGTTGCCGAATTTTATTCACACAAAACATGCCATATAGTTTTTTCCCCAAATTTGGGTGCACCCTGTACCCACGCAGTGCAACCACCAAAGTCATATGAAAATAAAACAGCCAAAACAACATCACGCCACCGCATTGATCAATCACAGCGCAGCACGCTATTTAGAATTTTTGCTACGCAAAAAGTTATAAAAGGGCGAGCATGCAGTCAGTCGCTCTCTTAGTCTCCTTTTTGTGCTGTTCGGATCACGCGGTGGTAAGTCATTATTAATAAAACTATTTCACTGACATTCGCTGTCAACGTCACTCGTACGTCGTACACGTAACATCGCTGTGTGGGTTTCCTACAGGTTGTTACGTTGGTACATCCTGCATATCGCTGCCGACGTCTCTTTCTGCTACCGTCATTCGTACGAGGTAACTTCGCTGTGTGGGTTCTCTACAGGTTGTTACGCTGGTGCCTCCTGCATATCGCTGCCGACGTCTATCTCTGCTTCCGCCATTCGTCCGACGTAACTTCGCTGTGTGGGTTCCCTACAGGTTGTTAGGATGGTACATCCATCATATCGCTGCCGACGTCTCTCTCTGCTTCCGTCATTCGTACGACGTAACTTCGCTGTGTGGGTTCCCTACAGGTTGTTACGCTGGTACCTCCAGTATATCGCTGCCGACGTCTCTCTCTGCTACCGTCATTTTACGACGTAACTTCGTTGTGTGGGTTCCCTACAGGTTATTACGCTGGTGCCTCCAGTATATCGCTACCGACGTCTCTCTCTGCTACCGTCATTCGTACGACGTAACATCACTGTGTGGGTTCCCTACAGGTTGTTACGCTGGTACCTCCAGCATATCGCTGCCGACGTCTCTCTCTGCTACCGTCATTCGTACGACGTAACTTCGCTGTGTGGGTTCCCTAAAGGTTGTTACGCTGGTACCTCCAGCATATCGCTTCCGACGTCTCTCTCTGCTACCGCCATTCGTACGACGTAACTTCGCTGTGTGGGTTCCCTACAGGTTGTTACGCTGGTACCTCCAGCATATCGATGCCGACGTCTCTCTCTGCTACCGTCATTCGTACGACGTAACTTCGCTGTGTGGGTTCCCTACAGGTTGTTACGCTGGTACCTCCAGCATATCGATGCCGACGTCTCTCTCTGCTACCGTCATTCGTACGACGTAACTTCGATGTGTGGGTTCCCTACAGGTTGTTACGTTGGTACATCCCAGCATATCGCTGCTGACGACTCGTCATCACTCACCTCGCTCAGGAGTCACGATCGTCAGGCTCACGCCCACGCATCACTCAGGTTGCACGCTCATCTCAGGCTAAAACTCACGCATCACCAACGTTGCACGCTCATCTCAGACTAACGCTCACGCATCGCTCAGGAGTCACGATCGTCAGGCTCACGCCCACGCATCACTCAGGTTGCATGCTCATGTCAGGCTAAAACTCACGCATCACCCAGGTTGCACGCTTATCTCAGACTAACGCTCACGCATCGCTCAGGAGGCACGATCGTCAGGCTCACGTCCACGCATCGCTCAGGAGTCACGATCGTCAGGCTCACGCCCACGCATCGCTTAGGGTGCACGCTCATCTCAGACTAACGCTCAAGCATCGCTCAGGAGTCACAATCGTCAGGCTCGCACCCACGCATCACTCAGGTTGCACGCTTATCTCAGACTAACGCTCACGCATCGCTCAGGAGGCACGATCGTCAGGCTCACGTCCACGCACCGCTCAGGAGTCACGATCGTCAGGCTCACGCCCACGCATCGCTTAGGGTGCACGCTCATCTCAGACTAACGCTCAAGCATCGCTCAGGAGTCACAATCGTCAGGCTCGCGCCCACGCATCACTCAGGTTGCACGCTCATCTCAGGCTAAAACTCACGCATCACCAAGGTTGCACGCTCATCTCAGACTAACGCTCACGCATCGCTCAGGAGTCACGATCGTCAGGCTCACGACCACGCATCACTCAGGTTGCATGCTCATGTCAGGCTAAAACTCACGCATCACCCAGGTTGCACGCTTATCTCAGACTAACGCTCACGCATCGCTCAGGAGTCACGATGATCTCAGGCTAACGCATCACCCAGGTTGCACGCTCATATCAGACTAACGCTCACGCATCGCTCAGGAGTTTCGACCGGCTCACGCTAACGCATCGCTCAGGATTCTTGCTTCTCTCAGGCATACGCCCACAAATCGCTCAGGATTGACGCTCGTCAAAGGCTAACTCATCGCTCAGGATTTACGCTCGTCAAAGACTAACGCATACGGTCAGGATTTACGCTCGTCAAAGGCTAACGCATCGCTCAGTATTTACGCTCATCAGAGGCTAACGCCTTGCTCAAGATTTACGCTCGTCAAAGGCTAACGCATCGCTCAGAATTTAAGCTCGTCAAAGGCTAACGCCTTGCTTAGGATTTACGCTCGTTAAAGGCTAACGCATCGCTCAGAATTCACGCTCGTCAAAGGTCAACGCATCGCTCAGGATTTACGCTCGTCAAAGGCTAACACACCGCTCGGGAGTCTCGACTGTCTCACGCTCGCACATCGCTCCGCATCGATCAGGATTTACGCTCGTCAAAAGCTAATGCATCGCCCATGATTTACGCTTACGCATCGCCTAGTGCGCACGCTCGTCGCAGGCTCACGCTCACAAGTCGCTCAGGATTTACGCTCGTCCCAGACTCACGTTAAATTATAGGTAATAAGAAAAAAGAAAGGAAATAAAGAAAACACTTTGAAGAGTCCCAAAAATAGAAATTTCATTGTAACGACCCCTTGCCTCAGAACCCTGGTCACGCTGAGTTTACCCCGGCTGGGAAAACTCCCTTACAGTATGGAGAGATCCATTTCCTTAATCGGAGTGCAGAATGAGGGGCTCCACACGAAATCGTGGAAGGTGATCGGTTGCCGGGAGGAAGGAGATGGTACATTCGCTACCATCTCCATCGACTCCCGCAGCCGAGAGTCGATAAAAACCGCGGGCCACTCACTGAGATACCGTTACGGCAAAATATCGGTGAGTGGCGTCAGGAGGAAAGAGTGCCCGCGGAGAAGGGGCAGGAAGACCCTACCGCGTCAACCTCAGAAGGCTCTCAGGGTGTGAAGATAGGTGCGGAAGGAGAAGAGGGAGCAAATGAAGTCACCACTATGGAGGACCTCGCTGCCATTCCCCAACAGAGCATCTCACTTGAGGAGTTGGAGGAGGTCCGACTTCTAGAGGAAGACGAGCTGCTGGAGGAAATCCAGCACCAGTTAGAAGCGGGAGAGTGGCAATCGCTCCCTCGAGGTCTATAGAAGGATTGGCCAGCACAAAAATAGCCCAGGTGAACATCCACAAGGCCAAAGGGTCAGCCGCAGTGACAACGAGAATGTTCACCCATCAGGTCCTACAGGGGACAGATCCGGGGTCTGTCTAGCAGAGATGCAAAGGTGATTTACGATTTGGGGCATGAGCCCCTCGGACCTGCATCATCATTAGAAATAGTATTAACCATCTATCTCTTTCAGAATTCATAACCCGGGACCTAGTAGCAGTTCAGTGCCAGTTTAATATAGACGGCAACAACCGGGATAAAGTGATTGCATCGGCCTACTTTGCCGGAGACAGAGAAGAAATTCCGCCCCCGGAGGTACAAAAACTGGTCGATCACTGCCGAAGGCACAGTAAACCTCTACTGATTGGATGTGATGCTAATGCACACAACGAAAAGTGGGGGAGCACCGATACAAATAAGAGGGGTGAGCACCTTTTAGAGTTTCTGGTGAAGGAAAACCTAGATATATACAATGTAGGTAGGGTACCAACTTTTGTAACTAAGGTTAGGGAAAAAGTACTTGACATCACCTTCTCCGAACTCCGACAGTGAGTCGAGTACTTAATAGGTGGAGGGTCTCCTCCGAGCCATCTCTATCGGATCATAGGATTATCCTATTCGAATTGCGAGGGCTTGTAGAGGAGGTAAAAACTATTAGAAATCCTGGAAGGACAAATTGGTAAGTTTTCAAAACCAATTTGAGGTACAATTTAGAGCACATCTCAGTACAAAGAGTGCCAAATGTCCACACGAGCTGGAATGTGCAGCTGATGAAGTGAATTGGGCAATCTATGATGCATATGAATCGAGTTGCCTGCTAAGCTCTCCCAAAGGGAGCAATGAAGCTCCTTGGTGGAGCGAAAAGCTGTCGCCCAGAATTCTTAGCTCCAATGCAGCACCACATTTGCGAAATTTTCACGCAAGATGGAAATGGCGGACCAGCTACGAGCTGCGCCGATGCGCTGTCTGGATTGTTCCAAATAACTACGCGCACAATGTGTTGCGTTAACGAACCTCAGTTACGAAAATATCACAGTATTCCTTTCTTTTTCTTTCCTAGGTTAACCAATTTCTTTTTCGATTTAGATTTAAAAAGAAAAAAACCTTTTTGTAAAATTTTCTCGCGAGTTTGAACTGGCGGAACAGCTACGAGCTGCGAGCAGCGACATTGCACTTTTCTGGATTGTTCCAAAAAAATTACGCGAACAATGTGTTGCGTTATCAATCCTCACGCACAAAAATATTACAGTATTCCTTTCTTTCTTTTTTTTTGTTGGTCAACTATTTTCTTTTTCGATTTATATTTAGAAAGAAAAACACATTCTTATAAAATTTTCTCGCAAGGTAGAAATGTCGGAACAGCTACGAGCTGCGAGCAGCGATGATACACACCCAAACAAAAAAAAACCGAAAAAAATTAATGTGCCGAGAGTACTACCGTCTTCACCGGAACCTTCATCGCAACTCCTCGTTGCATTTCTCGTTCTCTATCCTTTGGCTAAAAGCATACACAAAATTTTTCGTTGCGACGGCGACCGGTTTTGCGAACAATACACATATGGTGGTGTGTTCCTACGGTATCTTTCCAATTTTATGCATCAGGTTTTTGGCTGAATGCATCTAAGTTAAAACAATTGACGTCGCCTGATTTGGCGAAACAGCTGACCATGCGAAAAAAGGGGATGGGGAGTGACGCCACAAACCCAAAGCCAAGAAGAATATATATAGTAATTTTACATGTATAATATTATTATATATAAAGGAAATAAAACAATTGACATCGCCTGATTTGGCGAGACAGCTGACCATGCGAAAAAAGGGGATGGGGAGTGACGCCACAAACCCAAAGCCAAGAGAATATATAGTAATTTTACATGCGTAATATTACTATATATGAAGAAAATCGAATAGGGTTGCCAGGGGTTCCCAAAATAAACAATCACAATCAAATCAAGGTGTCCGCTACAGCATTCCATGATAAATATGACGGTATCTTGGCAATGACATACTGAAACGATTTAACGCTAAATTAGATTATAAACAAAATCTATTAGAAAACAGTACAAATCTTGTTCCCTAATTCAAAACAGCATCCCATACACTTATTAGTAAATGAACAAAAAGGTTCTTGTGAATGTGAAGTTATTGCTGATGAAGGAATTTACAACGTTGAAAATCTTAAGATTCAAATTCCAACCAATGTAAAATGCATAGGCCCTATTGAAATTAGACCTAATGAAAACGAACAAGTAACTACTAAAAACTTTTATGTATTAGATGAACTTGAAAATATATCATTAGTGAAAAAACTACGAACTCAACATTTAAACTTAAAAGAAAAGCACAAATTATCAAAAATAATAAATCGATATTCTGATATTTTTTATCAAGAAGGTTCAAACCTTACTTTTACAAATGCAATAAATCCTGAAATTCGTACAATCGACAATATACCATTAAAAGTGAAATCATATAGGTACCCATATATCCATAAAGATGAAGTCAGACAACAGATTCAGGAACTCCTCGAAAACAAAATAATAAGGCCTAGTTTTCGCCTTATTCCGCCCCTGTTTGGATCGTAACGAAGAAGGTCGACGCAAGCGGTAAACAAAAGTGGAGGCTTGTCATAGACTATCGTAAACTAAATGAGGTTACAATAGACGACAAGTACCGTCTACCAAATATTGATGAAATTCTAGATAAACTGGGCCGATGCCAGTATTTCACAACCCTTGATTTAGCGAAGGTATTTCAGCAAATAGAAATTTAGGAAAAGTATGTTCATAAAACCTCCTTTAATGTAACAAGAGGACACTATGAATTCTTACGAATGCCATTTGGACTGAAGACAGCCCCAGCGACCTTTCAAAGACTTATGACTTATTATAAGCCAAGTTTTTAACATTTTATGAGCTGCACGCATATGTGCTCACTAACTGTTTATTGATAATTGTCTATAGAGGGTTTTGACCAAAACAGTCTCTACAGAAAGCCCAACTGTTTTGCTGATGGACAGATAGAACCATGCTTAAAAACTAACAAAATTAGATGTGTTGGTAATCAAAGAAAAAGAAAAATTCCATATAAAATTTTTCTGTGTCTACTACTAGTTGAACCAAAAGTAAAATTATGAAAATTCCATGATTTGCGCTCTTGAATCATAGTTTTTAAGTTCATAAATCGTCGATTTTAAAATAATTTGTGCTTCACAATTGTTGTCGCCTCTGGGTCCTCTGACCGTGACTATAGTGTGTTGCCTCTGGGCTTACCTTTAGTTGCGGACAGAGGTTGTGAGTTTCAAAACATAGGTGCGGAGCGGGTACGCTAAATGACAGCAAATGGGCAGGATCAAGGTGTCATGCGACCCGAACCGAGGATCGACCAGACTGGGGCCTCATAAATAGCCCAGTCTCTATCGGAGCCATCTAGATACCTGACACTTGTGGGACTCATAATGCAGCACACTAAAAAATGTTTTTCTAAAACCCAGACCGACACTCGACAAATGCCGAAACAAAACGAGAACAGCACTCACCAAAGGCTGGAAACAAGCGTGGCAAGTGGCTCTAACCGTAAAGGTGGTTTCCCGGTCGTTAAAAGTAAGGTAGTGTTGGATCCTAAGGCCAATAAGCCAGGGACCAGTCACGGTCACGCAATATACCGCCGACGAAGAAACGGTACCGGGATCGTCGCGCGGATTTTAAAGTCTTGAAAAAGTTGGCTGATATCCCTGAGGAGCAGCTAACGAAGAGACAAAAGGAGTCCGTAGCATGGGCGAAGTTAACTGTGGAAGGTGGAAAAAAACCGCCAAGGACCTAGGGCCGAAAAGGCAAAGTTCTCAGGAAGAGGTTAAAGCCGAGAGCAGCAAACGATCTAAGGTGTAGACGCCACCGGTGGCTCTTAAGACGCACAATCATTTAGTGATATCGTCAAAGAGCACGGGCTGATGCTAGCCGTCATTGACAATAGTCATGAGGATGGGAGCATCACGCCGGGAAAATGGAAATCGGTGTTCAACGCGCTAAACTCCATTTTCGTAAAGGTTCTGAGAGAGAATCCGGGACCTCCCGCTTTCTGCAGAGATGCAGGTTGGTATCAGGGACGCGTCAAGCTGACGGCGTATTCAGATCAGAGAGCGGTTGATCTCTATAAAAAAAGCGATTGCCGAAGTGGGTGAAGTGCGGCCAGGAGCAAAGCCCAAGGCCGCGTGTCTGGCTTCCTTCCGAACCTGCCGGCGCTAAAGCTGTTATAGAGATAATCGCAGTCAGCAATCCAGATCTTCCGGCATCAAACTGGAAGATTGTGAAACAGGAGAAGGCTAAGGGTAACTTTAGATTATCAACTATGGTTATCAACAAGGAATCCCCGGCTCCTCTTGCAAATACTAAGGGAGTTATCAACTTCGGCTTCGGGTCGATAACCCTCATGGTCTATAAGGCAGACGATGTCACTAAGGGTAAAAGAGCGGACCATTCCGATAACGGGGGTCCCGACTGCCCTGTTGATATCGGGCTTGCCCTAGAGGCAGACAGTTGGTCCAGCGAATCATCGCTGGTATCGAGGATGTGGACTCGGACTTAAACGTTATAAAGTCCTATATTCTAGTAAGTCAGAGAAGATTAGATCTTATATTCTGGGTAAAACTAACCTGAATATATTCCTTTTATCACAATATAGTGACGGTGACAAACCTGCGGCCAGCATTGAAGTCGGAAATGAAAAATTCTGGCTGGTTTCTGCATACATGGACCGGAAAAAACAGACTCCACCAAAAATACTGGAGGAGCCCATCTCTAATGCAGAGAAAAGAAAAATTGGGGTGATCCTAGGATGTGATGCAAATGCTCACAACACAATATGGGGCAGCACCGACGTAAATGAGAGAGGTGAGTCGTTTTTTGAATACTTATTAAATACAAACCTCGCTATTTGTAATATGGGGCAAGAGTCCACTTTCATAATAAAGAATAGCTGAGAAGTACTCGATGTAACTCTCGTACCAGACTTTATAGCGTATAAGTCGTATAAGTGGAAGGTTGCAAAAGAACACACATTTACAGACCATCGCTATTTAATCTTCAAGTTAGATATCAAACCTGCCCTTTGTGAGTCCTTTATAAATAAGAAAAGGGCAAACTGGGGTATCTATAGGGAGATGCTAGGGAAATTACTACCGGTGGCTCCAAAGCCACCAGTCACTATAGAGGAGATAGATACCATGGTAGACACTGTAACAGGTGCCATGAATCGCTCCTTCGATGCTGCCTGTCCTGTGATAAAACCAAGGGGCAAACAAAAGCTAACTTGGTGGTACGCCGAGTTAGGGACCTATCAGAAGGCAAGCAGGAAAGCATTCAATAAGGCCAAAAGAACGTGACTGGCTCTGGACTGGGAATCCTACAAGGAACATCTCAGAAATTATAAGAGGAAATTGAGAAAGGCACAGATGAAGTCTTGGAGGCTCTTCTGTGATAAGATGGAAGGGGCCTCGGAGACCTCTCGTCTGTGACAAAAACCACTCCAAGTTATTTAATAAAACCGTATGGTTCATGGACGATCTCGATTGAGGAGTCGTTGGAACTGCTCATGGAGACTCACTTTCCTGACTCAACTCGGGTGTGTGAATCCGATATTAGCAGGCAACATCTGGAATCTCACTCGGTTCAAACGAAAGAGATCGCGAGCAAAACGCGAATCCAGTGGGCGATAAGCGGTTTCAAACCCTTCAAATCGGCTGGCCCAGGTTGGATAATCCCTGCGGAAATTCAGAATAACTCGGAGTGGATACTCCCATGGTTAGAGGCAATTTTTACTGGGTGTATAAAGCTGACGTACATTCCTAGGGCTTGGAAGGAAGTCAAGGTAGTTTTTATACCGAAGGCGGGTAAAAGCTCACATGGCTACCCAAAAGACCTGAGACCTATAACTCTATTATCATTTCTTCTGAAAACCCTGGAAAGACTGATAGATGTTCATATAAGGGCTAAGGTAAAACCTAGCAGTTGGGCAAAGTCCCAACATGCTTACTGCAAGGGGAAGTCTGTGGACACAGCCTTACACACATTAGTAAGCACAATTGAGAAATCAATATACTCCAAGGAGTATACACTAGTAGCATTCTTGGATATCGAGGGTGCGTTCAACAACGTTAAAACAGAGGCAATCTGTAAAGGACTGTCAGACCTAGATGTGAACTACCCTACAAGCAAACTAATCAATCATATGCTTCTAGGCAGGATTATAAGTGTATTATCCCATCTTCTCTGGAATATAGTGGTTGAACTGTCGTTCAAGGTTGCTCATATCAGGCAGACGACTATCGTAGCATAATGCCAAATTATGCTAACATTGCATTTTCTCCTATCGTGAGAAGAATGCCGATTTTGCCAGATTTGCATTTCGGCTGTCGTTAGCACCTTGAGCGAAGTTCACATTTTTGTAACGAGAGTATGTAGTGAACATACTTTATCTTCACCTTTGGTAAATGGAGTATGTTGGGAACATACTTTTGTTATCGCTGCAATTTCTGTTCTGTTTTCTGCTTAGCGGAATATGCAACGAAGCAGTTTATGTTATTTGTATGTTTTTTGTATTGTATTCGTATTTGTATTGTAAGTAATTTTTAGTATAAATTGAGTCAAATTTTAATTAATAAACAAAGTCGTTATTAATCTACCTACCAAACTAGAACTCTTTTACTTGACGTTTAAGGATTCGTTGGATACACTTGGTTGGAACTAAGTGTATCATACCTCAATCAGATCTAGGTTTATGTACCTAAGATCCTATCCAAGTAAAGTAACTTGGGTCTAAACATTTGGCGACCGTGACAGGACTTCCACGTACACGTAATATCCATATTCGTTGGCTCTATTGTGTGGGACTGACGTCACATCCATTTCGTTGGGTTTTTTTAGCATACGACTAGTGCGTGAACTGAGCCTAAACACAGTTCAGACATTAGTTTATCAATTATCAATTCATTAATCACAGTAAAATTTGAGTGCTTCGAAGGCGTGAATTGGGCCAAAAACAATTCAACAACGCAACACCTATTACTCATTGAATTTCCGGCATCCATCCATAACTTTACGACATGGATCTTGATGCATACACCCAACAACATGCAGAGTTGGGAGAGCTCATTATTAAACAATGGAGGAACTACAAAAAGGATTCTTCAGAGAGGAAGACATCGGCCTACTTAAGATCCCGCTTGGATCTTCTAAGCAAACTTTGGGATGACTTCGACAAAAACGACAGCGTGATCAGAGAGAAATGGGCTGGAGAGAAGGACAATGACTATTTCAAGTTAACTGAATCATATAGAGCTGATATGGAACAAAACTTAACAGACGCTTCAAGAGAGCCTAATATGCAAGGTGATAACATCCGTGAGCAAAGTGATAACATTCAAGAGATTAAGGAGCCAGCAGGTGGACAGCCAATGCTTCAATCAAATAACCAAATAAATCTTAGGCAAAGATATAATTTGGTGGTTGGAATTGTGACAAAATCTTTAGACAAACCTATAGATAAAAATAAATCGGAACAGTTCTATCGCATCCATATTAATACTTTGGAACAAAACTGGAATGACGTGACATTGATGTACCGAAGGTTGGAGAACGAATTAAGTCAATATGATATCGAAGAGTATTACAATATGCAACAACGTGTAACCACGTCACTGGAAGGACTTTATGGAGGTATTGAAACATCTCAAGAAATACTAGTTTCTAATCATACTACAATGAAATTGCCAAAGGTTGAGTTACCTAAGTTCGATGGTAACTATTTAAAATGGCAGCAGTTCTCCGATTTATATACAGAGATGATTCACAATCAACAAATGTCGGATGCACAAAAAATATGGTTCCTTAAATCTAGCGTAACGGGAGAAGCTGAAAAATTGATTCGACATCTTTCCGTATCAGGAGCTAATTATATGGTAGCATGGAAGATCCTGACCGATCGCTATGATAATCCACGTCTATTGGTGGCATCATGGTTGGGAAAATTGTTATCCTAACCGAATTCGCAACTTGGGAATGCAAAATCAATCCGTAGTCTGCATGACTCAATTCAAGAATCTCTGCTAGGATTGCAAGGCCTAGGCTTGGATACGAGCAGCTGGGATCCAATATTGCTGCACATTTTTGTAAAAAAGCTGGGTAGGGATACAC
This sequence comes from Nephrocerus scutellatus, assembly GCA_947095585.1. Taxonomy (NCBI): domain Eukaryota; kingdom Metazoa; phylum Arthropoda; class Insecta; order Diptera; family Pipunculidae; genus Nephrocerus; species Nephrocerus scutellatus. The sequence goes on from OX352764.1 coordinate 50,201,714, forward strand.
ATACGCTATATGAGCAATCGCTGATCCATCCACGAAAACTTCCGTCATTTACGAAATTTTTCGAGTTCCTGGAAAATCGTTTCCAATCACTTGAGGCGCTTGGCACTAAGGACAAACTAGATGAAAATCGATCGCACAAGTTAGGACTCAAAACTTTATCGGCAGTTGCATCTCACCATTCAAATTATTTAAATTGCAAGGGCAACCATCCCATACACAAATGTCCAAGGTTCATGGAGCTCACACCGTCAAGGCGATTAAACCTCATAAAAAAAAGGGATTTATGCATCAATTGTCTACGATCGGGGCATTTTGTGACGAATTGCAGTTCCAGTAGTTGTTTCAAAAGCAATGGTAGACATCACGCACTATTACATATTGATCAAGACAACAGTCGTCCAGCCAAGAAATCAATTGTAGCCAAGAGAGGAGACCCCTCAACAGATCGCACATCATCGAATGAGCCAAATCTCGCTATTAGTGCACTACTTAATCAACCGAAACGTCAGTTTGTGCTCCTAGGGACGGCCAAGGTCAAGATTACTGGTAATAATAACCACACAATAGACTGCCGAGTACTATTAGATTCCGGTTCACAAGTGAACATTATTACTCAAAGAATAGTACGTGCACTTAAGCTGACAACTAAATCGGACTCACTAATCATCGAAGGCATAGGCCATAAAAAGCAAGAGTCAAATTACCGAGTCAACATAACGATGCAATCAAACAGAGGTTCCTATACCACTAGAATCGAAGCATTTGTCCTAAGGGACATAATTTCACCACAACCTATCCAGCATCTGGATATTTCGAAATGGAAAATTCCACGAATTACTTGCTACTTGCTGTCGGACAAATAAAACTATCAGACGTCTTGCCCATCTTGCAAAACACAGTACTTGGGTGGATAGTATCGGGATGAGTTCCTGGATTTGCTCCTATAATCACAACATGTGGAGTATGCCTGGAAGATGAATTACTCAATAACATAGTAGAGAAGTTCTGGCGAATGGAAGAAGTAGCTGAAGACACAACGACCTTAACTCCCGCTGACCAAAGAAGCACCAAACACTTCGAAAGAACCGTTTCTCGTGAACAATGGAATGGAAGATTTGTAGTAAGGCTGCCATTTGCGCGTCATCCATCGGAATTAGGGGATTAAAAGCAGGTCGCGAAAGAAGATTTTTATCCTTAGAAAAGAGATTAAATAAAGATGAGCAGCAAAGAATTCTTTATGAAAATTTTATGGAAGAATACCTTCGATTGGGACACATGGAAGAAATTTCTATTGACAATATGAGTCCACCGCACTACTTCCTTCCGCATCATGGCGTGCTAAAACCAGATAGCTCTACGACAAAGCTTAGAGTTGTGTTCGATGCATCTATGAAAACATCAACAAATCTCTCATTAAATGATATTCTATTAGCCGGTCCCACCATTCAAGACGATATCTTCTCCATACTACTACGTTTTCGGTTACCGCGGTTTGTGTTCGTTGCAGATATAGAAAAAATCTACCGACAAGTTATGATTCATGAAGATGATCGTAAATACCAACTGATATTTTGGCGGAAGAAACCAGATGAAAGACTAAGATGTTACCAGCTGAATACGGTAACGTACGGGACAACATCGGCCCCTTATCTAGCAACACGTTGCAACACGTTGCAACACAAAAGAACGCATTAGGAGCCAAAATATTGGCAAACGATTTTTACATAGATGATGTCATGTCCGGTGCTAATAGCATATCTGAAGCCCTTGAAATGCAAGGGCAGTTAGTAAAGATTCTGAAATCAGCCGGATTTACTCTACGCAAATGGTGCAGCAATACACCGCATCTTCTTAAACATATTCCAGCTCAGGATCAAGTGAATCAAGCTGATTTTCGAGATAAGGAATCACCTACACTAAAATCATTGGGGCTTATTTGGAACCCGCAACGAGACGAGCTGTTAATTAATTCAAACCTGAAAATTAATAAACGGACGACAAAGCGAACGACACTATCAGAAATAGCTCACATTTTTGATCCATTGGGCATCGCCAACCCTATAACTATTACAGCGAAGATTTTTATACAGCAATTATGGAAGGAAGGTTTCGATTGGGATGCCGCACTTCCAATGGAATTGCACACAACTTGGGAGACATTTCGGAAGGATCTGGCCGCCGTAACGGAAATAAAGATCCATAGACACATTTTTAATAACAAAATTGCAAGGGGGATTCAACTACATGCTTTTGCCGATGACTCGGGAAGGGCCTATGGAAGCGCCGTCTATGTTCGGTCAAGTTATAGCGATGGAACAATAACTGTGCATTTACTATGTTCAAAATCTAGAGTAGCACCAATTAAAAGAGGAATAGACGGAGAAATCATGCCGACAACAACAATACCACGATTAGAATTGTACGCCGCAAGGTTAGCTACAGAACTCACTCAACGAGTAACAAAGGACTTGAAACTAGGAGAGCTGGATACATACTTTTGGACCAATTCCGAAATTGTGTTAGCTTGGGTAAACTCGGAGGCATCCAAATATCACTGTTTTATAGCAAATCGAATCAAGTTTATCAGAAGCAAAACTCTTCCTGAGCAATGGCGTCATGTCCCAACTAAGCAAAATCCTGCTGACATCGTATCCAGAGGAATATCAGCAGAACAGCTAAACTATTGTACCCCGTGGTTCTATGGGCCTTTATATCTATATGGTCCAAAAACTACCTGGCCAGGGATTTATAAGAAAGGAAACACATTCACAGGACACACATCGGAATTACTATTACAAATGGGATAGATCATCAAAACTCGTTTGCACGATTACAAAGGGTTATTGCATATGTAAGAAGATTTATATACAACTGCAAGACTTGTAATATGAACAAACGATTGTCAGGCCATCCGTCGTCGGTCGAACTAAGCCATGCCAACAATGTTATAATGAAAGAAGTGCAACATCAAGTGTTTAAGGAAGATCTAAAACAACTATCCGATGGAAAATATGTCCAAAATAAAAGCGTACTAAGCAGTTTGGATGAGGAAGGAATACTTCGTGTAGGAGGTCGTCTAGAATCATCAGCATTAAGCTATGATGCGAAGCACCCAATCTTGCTCCCATATAACCACGATCTCACAAAATTAATAATAACAGAGATTCACCAAAACAATCTCATGTCGGTCCACAGGGATTGTTAGCAGCCGTGCGTCAGAAGTATTGGCCCATCAAGGGAAAAACACTTGCACGTTCGGTAGTCCAAAAATGTGTTCGATGTGCTAGAGCAAAACCCAAATTAATGACGCAAGTGATGGGAGATCTACCAGCGACGCGGGTACAACCTGCTCGACCCTTCGTGAATACGGGAGTAGACTTTTTTGGACCTGTTTGGGTACACTTTAAAATAAGAGGGGAAACAACCACGGAAGGTCTACGTGGCAGTATTTTGTTGTTTCACAACGAAGGCAACACATTTTGAGGTAGTTAGCGATCTTACTACTGAAGCTTAAACGGTTCACAGAAAGAAGAGGTAATTGTCAAAACCTTTACTGCGACAACGCGACAAATTTCGTTGGAGCTCGAAATCAGTTGGAGTACATAGAGCCATCATCATTCATCAGCATCCAAAGAAAAAATTGCATCTTTCTGCACGGAGAGGAGTATGCAATTCCATTTTATACCACCGCGAGCACCACACTTCGGCGGTTTATGGGAAGCCGCTGTTAAATCAGCTAAGCACTGTTTAAAACGCAATCTCTTATCGGCTAATCTTACCTATGAAGAACTCGAGATACTGATGATAGAGATAGAAGCAATTCTAAATTCAAGACCACTAACGTCTCTGTCTTCAGATCGCAACGATCACTCTGTGCTGACTCCGGGACATTTCCTGATTGGAGAACCCTTAACATCCACAATCGATGCTAGATCAGCAAAGTTAAACACCAGCCTTAATTATCGATGGAGAACAATCGCCGCCATAAAGTCACAATTTTGGCAGCGCTGGTCACACGAATATCTATGTGAGCTACAGCATCGAAATAAATGGCGAAGCCAGCAAGATAACGCTACTCCTGGGATGTTAGTTGTCATAAAGGACGATAACTTACCGCCAATGCAGTGGCAGCTAGGAAGAATTGTGAAATGCATTAGAGGAAATGACAATCTAGTTCGAGTGGTAGAAGTTAAGACTACCAGTGGTCTGCTCAAAAGACCAATATATAAACTAGCACCCTTACCAGTCGACATTGAACCAACGTTAATTCAAGATAACAACAAATCGACACCGACGACATCTCCTAAAGAAGAAATACCTAGGAAACGTATCAAACATTCATTGGGTTCCAGTGTAGTAACGATCTTACTAACAATTCCAATTAGCCAAGGACTGCCAATTCATCTGGAGCCGTTCAAGGCTTACCCAGGTGTTTATTTCGAAAATATCGGCGCAGCGAGCATGATATCCATTGATTGGAATATTATAGTGTATTATGATATGCAACTTTATGCCAAGGAACTAAGGCTCGTCCAGAATGCAAGTTTCTTCCTGGAAGGTCTGTGCAGTAAAATGAACCCCAAGGAGCAGTGTAGAAGTATAACAACTCAAATTCAACATCTTACAAAGGAACTGGTAACGACCAATGACCTATTGTCGCACACCTCTATCCCAGCTCGAATAAAACGGGGAGCCTTAAATCTAGTGGGAAATGTAGCCAATGCATTGTTTGGTGTTTTGGATTCCGAATATGCCGAGCAAATGTCAAATACAATCGACGGACTGCAGGAAAACGAAGAGTACTTACTATCTTACATGAAGAATCAGACATCATTCCTCGCAGCCACGGTACATCTTATGAATCGAAATCAAGAGGCGATATCCCAACATTTTGAAGCAATAACCTACAGCATTGATGAATTTAAAACTCGATTCGACAATATAGCTAAAGAAGTCCAACAAGAAAAATTGTCAATCATATTTATCTCACTTGCAATACAAACTTTGACTAACACAGCAAATTTTCAACGTATCCAAGCCTCTCTCTTAGACGTTATTACTCACAGTCAACGTGGAAAAATTAGCCCATTGTTGTTACCCCCATCTCAGCTAAGCCAGGAGCTACGACGCATAATGGAACACTTACCTTCGGACCTAAGACTTCCGACAGCAATCTTGGATCTAACTAACCTATACAATTTAATGACTATTGAAGAAAGAATTCTACCAAATCACGCAATTTTTAAAATCAGGATACCATTGATATCAGCCGAACCATTCGAATTATTTCATGTGATTCCAGTACCAGTACTTGTAGATGAAACCTTCACCGAAATACGACCAACATCGCCATTTCTTATAATAAATCTACATCGAGATCAATACTACTCTCTCTCCGAAGAAGGTGTAAAAGGTTGTGCATCTACTTATCAAGGAGAATATTTATGCAGGCAACAAGGTCCTTTACATCATAAGGGCTCAATCGCTAGTGCGTGCGAAATTTCACTTTTTAACCATATTCCCGATTGGCACAGCTGCCAAAGACAAAGGTCAGGTGAAGGGCCTCATTGCATTCAGCTGCACAATCCAAACGAATGGATTTACGCCTTGCGAAAAGTATCAACTCTAAATATAGTATGTGGTCCAAATACAACGCATCTTACCATTCAAGGCTCAGGAATAGCAAAGCTAGAACCGTACTGCATCATGAAGCAAGAGTTTCTGACCATACGGGGGCATAATATATTTCGTTCAGTCATGAGGATGTCATACCTACCGCTAAGCAACCTCACGGATGTCATTATTCCTGATCAAAATACCACGCAAAATGTGTCTCTCCCTGCTTACCATCGCCATGAAGCCAAAATCGAAACGCTGAAGCAAACCATTCAAAGATTTCAAGATACCTTGCCAATTAACCTCCAACACCAGGACATCCACCATACCATCGGAATCATTGGGGTACTAATTGCAGTCTCTATTTTGATTTTTCTATGCGTACAGTGCTACCGATAGCCGAGGAAAATTATCAAGCCAGTTCCAATCCCGAGGGCTCGAAGTGATGTCCCCATGACGCCGAACCATCCCGAAGGCAGATTCGTGATTAACATTGATGAATGATTAAGTTTAAGCAACTTAAATAGAAAACTCCTATATATTTAAAATAGTAATCCATAGTTAAACCTAGTTGAACCTTCTGTTCAACGCGGGGCAGAATGTTGAACTCTCGTTCAAGGTTGATCATATCAGGCAGACGACTATCGCAGCATAATGCCAAATTATGCTAACATTGCATTTTCTCCTATCGTGAGAAGAATGAATTTCCCACATTGCCGATTTTGCCAGATTTGCATTTCGGCTGTCGTTAGCACCTTGAGCGAACTTCACATTTTTGTAACGAGAGTATGTAGTGAACATACTTTATCTTCACCTTTGGTAAATGGAGTATGTTGGGAACATACTTTTGTTATCGCTGCAATTTCTGTTCTGTTTTCTGCTTAGCGGAATATGCAACGAAGCAGTTTATGTTATTTGTATGTTATTTGTATTGTATGCGTATTTGTATTGTAAGTAATTTTTAGTATAAATTGAGTCAAATTTTAATGAATAAAAGAAGTCGTTATTAATCTACCTACCAAACTAGAACTCTTTTACTTGACGTTTTAGGATTCGTTGGATACACTTGGTTTGAACTAAGTGTATCATACCTCAATCAGATCTAGGTTTATGTACCTAAGATCCTATCCAAGTAAAGTAACTTGGGTCTAAACAATAGTAATCAACCAATTACTGTTGAAACTGGAAGGAGAGGGGATAAAAGTGGTAGCGTATGCTGATGATGTAGCGTTAGCTGTCTTAGGAAAATACCTCAGAACGATTAAGGAGGTTATGCAAAATGCACTCCTTATCGTTAAAGAATGGGCAAATAAAAGAGGTCTGGGCGTAGACCCGAATAAGACAGAGCTTGTCCCTTTCACCAGGAAATATAAAATTCCAACAGCTTATCCTCCAACACTAAATGGTACCCCCTTAGTTTTTTCTGATAAAGCAAGATTTCTGGGGACAATCTTGTACAGGAAACTGAGCTGGAAACCTAATATGTATAATAGAAAGAGTTAATAAAGCGAATATTGCTTTATACTTGTGCAAGAACGCCATTGGTAAAAATGGGGTTTGAAACCAAAGCTGGTACACTGGTTTTAAACGTCGGTAGTGAGACCAATACTGCTGTAGAGGGTAAGCGTATGGTGGCCAGCTATGGAAAAAACCACGTATATAAGTATATTGGGGAAGGTGCAAAGAGCGGCCTGCATGCTTATAAGCGGGGCGCTGAGATCTACACCAACTGTCGCTTTAGAGGTTATGCTCCACCTGATCCCACTAGATGTTTTTGGCAAACAGAAAGCGGCAATTATGGGTACGCGACTGTTAGCTGTCAATCAGTGGAGAAGTCTTCAAAAAGGACACTCCACCATAACTAAATCGCTAAAGCAGGAGCGGACGAAACTGGATTACATAACACCAATGTTATGCTTTCAAAAAGGTTTTTGGACAACAATACCCTCCAGAAAAGACTGGAAGAGTGGATCCGTAACCGATAACGAAACAATACAGTTTTTCACGGATGGCTCTAAGCTAGACGGTAAAGTAGGAGCAGGAGTCTTCTGTGGCAAGCTGAAAGTAAGCATCTCTGTCCGTCTACCTGATCGCTGCAGCGTATACCAGGCTGAGGTGATAGCGATTGAAGAGGTACTGAGTTGGCTGAAGCATGAATTATTATCCTAAAAGAAGATTAACATTTATGTGGACAGTCAGGCGGCCATAAAATCGTTGGAGGCGGTCTCTAAGGTGGCGTTGAGCTGTCACTCGTCTCTTAACGAGATGAGTGAGCAGTTCAATATAAGGATCATATGGGTCCCGGGCCACTCGGATGTTGGGGGGAACTGCAGGGGGACGAGTTAGCTAGACGTGGTATGACTCTCCAGCTGCTACAGGAAAGGGCGGAGGTAGGGAGTCCTATCGCGACACTGAAGTTTGAGCTTGATTTACAATATATCACATTCCTCACGTTTGTAGCCGGTTTCAATTTATTTTCTCAGAATTCTCTCTGATTCATTGATAAAGCAATGCGAAAAAACGAACACGAAACTAAAACGACGCGAGTCCAAATGCCTTAATCAATGGATCATGGTTAGGGAAAACTACAAAAAACCTTGACCAAGAAAATATTACAATTTATAAAAGTAATGTAAAAAATACTGAAATATATATTATATATTAATAAACAAACTTATGAATACTTCATCCATCATCCTTCAGGAAGTTGTTAACGGCTAATTTGAATGCCTGCAGATTATAAGATTCGGGAAACACGCGCTCGACCAATTGATTCCACATCGAAGAGACTCTCGGAAAAAAGGAGAATTTAAAGTGTTGGGATGAGAATGGTTTTAAGGCAAATCTATGTTGATTGGACATTAAACGAGTGTTTAAGTTACTGATAAAAGAGAATGGGTTTCTAAAGAACATCTACCGTTGTAAAATTTGTAGAAAACAGATAAAGCTCCTACATTTCGTCTGTGCTCCAAAGTATCAAGAGACGAAGTAATGTTTACATCGTTTATCAAACGAATAACTCTATTCTGAACTCCATAAAGATGAACCAAATGCGATCTTGGGGCCCCACCCCACACATATGAATTAAATTCTAAAATTGGTCTAACATAAGATTTATATAATCTTAACACTTCAGAGGGAGTGAAGTAGAAGTTACAACGTCTTATGAAGCCCAAACATTGGCTAGCTCTTTTTGAAATTTTATAAATATGTTCCTTCCTGGAAAGATCACTTGAAACTTTCAAACCTAACATCTTAAGTGAAACTTATCTTGCAATAGTGGCACCGTTAATTACTGCTGGAAGGTAATGTCTAGCTCTTTTTGAAATTTCATAAATATGTTCCTTCCTGGAAAGATCACTTGAAACTTTCAAACCTAACATCTTAAGTGAAACTTATCTTGCAATAGTGGCACCGTTAATTACTGCTGGAAGGTAATGTTGAATTGCCTTTTGAGAAAAAATCAAATCAAGAAGAGCGTGGGCGACAAGGATGGCCCTTGAGGCACGCCAGCATAGATCCCATGTGAAGCTGAAGATATACCATTTAATACAACTTTTATTTTACGGTTCCATAAATACTTCTCAATCCATGTAATGAGAGAGGAGTGTAAGTTCAGTGCACAAATCTTATTAATGAGACAATCATGCCAAACTCTATCAAAAGCTTTAGAAATATCTAAGGACACAACGCTTGATTCACCTAGGTTTTCAATGCTTCGCTCCAAACAATGAGTCATGCACGTCATTAGTTCACCTGAAGAGCGATTTTTACGAAATCCATACTGAACATCGGATAAAAGAACATTCGAATCCAGATAGTTCATTATTCTGAAATTAACGATAGATTCCATTACATTAGATAAAACCGACAACAAAGCAATTGGATGGTAGTTCGTAGGTGCCGATTTATCATTATATATTTATATTTGCTATATATATATATTATTTATATATTATTATATATATATATTTAATGCTTCGGTCCAAACAATGAGTCATGCACGTCATTAGTTCACCTAAAGAGCGATTTTTACGAAATCCATACTGAACATCGGATAAAAGAACATTCGAATCCAGATAGTTCATTAGTCTGAAATTAACGATAGATTCCATTACATTAGATAAAACCGACAACAAAGCAATTGGATGGTAGTTCGTAGGTGCCGATTTATCATTATATATTTAAATTTGCTATTTTCCAAATTGATGGAAAAACACTTGCCTTCATTGAGAGATGAAACAATTTGCTAAGCGGTTTTGCCAAAGTATGATGACATCTTTTTAATACTAACGGCGGAATACCGTCTGGGGTAGTCGCTTTATTGGGGTCAGGTTCTTTCAAAATCTTTGAAACAACCCGTTTCCGGAAATAGATTTTAGACATACCTGGGCCTAGATTAGGGAGAATTGGAGGGCTTTGGTTAGTTAAAGGAAGGGTAGACGCACCAGCGAAATGAGATGCTTAGAGATTAGCTTTCTCAATATTAGTTCTATAATGAATACCATTATGAAATAAATAGACGAAGTATTGTCTGCAAAGTTTCTTTTAACCAATGCAGCAAACGACCAAAAGCTTTGACTGTTTGAATCAGAATCCAAAATTTTTCGCATGCTATCTCGAATCTTAAGGTCATATATTATTTTGGACCTTTTCAATATAGCGTTTGATCTGTTTCTAGCTATTCGAAACTTTATAAGGTTTTCTTCAGAAGTGCAATTAACGAAGTCCAAATGAGCTCCTTTTTTACACGCGACTGCTGACCTGCAATGTTCGTTAAACCATTAATTTTTATGAGTATTTTTCATTTTAAATGAAGAAGGAATGTAATTTTTCATTCCTAGCAAAATGGTTGACGTGATAAGTTGTGATGCTTCATCAGCATTATTGCTCGAAAAACAGGTTCACCAATCAAATGAGCTATAAAATTGGTTCAGGAGCTCCCAGTTATCATTTTTAATAGTGCCAGAGTAGCCTTTTACGAGTAGGCTCTAAAAGGGTTGATGTTATTGAAAATTTGGCTACTACCAAAGCATGTTCAGAAAGACCTAATGGAGCAGATACATCAATTGAATATTGTAGTTAAAAATAAATCTAAAAGGTGAGGTGATTGACCAGTAGTATCGGGATACCTAGTTGGCTTGTCAACGAGTTGGGTGAGAATATTAACATTTGAAAATCGTTCAGCTGTTTCACCAGATCGATCTCTACCATTCGAATATGTCAACCATGAATCATTGTGGACATTAAAATCACCCAAGACTACCAATTCTGATGTTGGTGAAGATTGGTCAATCTTGTCAACAGTTTCAGATAAGTAAATTAACTCAATATTAGTGTCATCAGGTGACAAATTAGAATGGTTTGAAACTATAATTTCAATCCATATCGTATTGAACATGGGATTACTGTTTGGAATATTAAATTTAGGTAAACAAAACTGATGTCTTCACGTATAACGTAACTGCTCTTTTGTGTTAGAATCTTCGGTAACGTTACGAGATGAAGACTTTGTTTCGATGGTATTGCTGTCAGCAGTATCCAAGCTTGATGGACAATATCTGTGCAGAAGAATCTGTGATGGAGACACACCATTGGCTGTGGTTAAACAATCACCGGATAACGCCTGTAACCGCTGTTCGAGTTCAGCAATTTTTGACGCAAGGATTTTATTTGCAATGTTTTTGTCGTTTTGATTATTCAACAGCGCCAGAAACAGCGATTTTAAATTGGCGAATTGTTTCCGTTTTTTTCTTCGAAGATATCAAAAAGTATTCTTGAATATTTTCAACACAACAATAAATAATGAATGGTATAAAACTCAATTTGCTTTTATGTTTTGCCTTACTGGAAACAATTTTTATTTTGCTGGCACACTCGAAACATGCATTTGAGCAACATTGTCTTTGTTCGTCTTGGCAAAAACTTATTTTCGTTTTAACCACTCAAAGAAAAGTTTCAGACGATAAGGTTGTTAATCGTTATCTTAAATTTGTTATCGAAAAAAATATTGTTTGTTGGATTGTGGCAATGTGGCAAAAATGACCGAATTGTTCCAGAAATAAACTGCATCGAGTGACGAAATCAAGGCAGCATTTTTTATGTGCGCCACGCTGCTTGGTGTGGTGCCGGTGAGGTGACGGATTTATTCAGGCGCTTGAATTACGTGATGAAGATCAGCTAACAGTGAGTTTGGTTAGTTCAAAACTGATTACTGATTACAGACCGGCAACAAGAGGATACAAGAGGCACCAGCGAAATGAGATGCTAAGAGATTAGCTTTCTCAATATTAGTTCTATAATGAATACCATTATGAAATAAAGATGGAATAGACGAAGTATTGTCTGCAAAGTTTCTTTTAACCAATGCAGCAAACGACCAAAAGCTTTGACTGTTTGAATCAGAATCCAAAATTTTTCGCATGCTATCTCGAATCTTAAGGTCATATATTATTTTGGACCTTTTCAATATAGCGTTTGGTCTGTTTCTAGCTATTCGAAACTTTATAAGGTTTTCTTCAGAAGTGCAATTAACGAAGTCCAAATGGGCTCCTTTTTTACACGCGACTGCTGACCTGCAATGTTCGTTAAACCATTAATTTTTATGAGTATTTTTCATTTTAAATGAAGAAGGAATGTAATTTTTCATTTCTAGCAAAATGGTTGACGTGATAAGTTGTGATGCTTCTTCAGCATTATTGCTCGAAAAACAGGTTGACCAATCAAATGAGCTATAAAATTGGTTCAGGAGCTCCCAGTTATCATTTTTAATAGTGCCAGAGTAGCCTTTTACGAGTAGGCTCTAAAAGGGTTGATGTTATTTAAAATTTGGCTACTACCAAAGCATGTTCAGAAAGACCTAATGGAGCAGATACATCAATTGAATATGAACGTGGTTGCAGGGTGAAGTACAGGTTGCGGTCGCTGATATGAGTGGAAATTTGCACAAATTGCGAACGGTGAATAAGGTGTGTGCAATTAAGGAATCGTCAAATGATTGTATCCACATATGGCACAGAATTCTGGGTAACCGTGATATTCGTGTGATAAAATCATTGGCAAAGGGAGAATTGGTCGATGGAGTCAGCTTCAGATGGTACGCTTGTTAATCGAACTGAGATTTGTCTTCAAGAAAAGATGAGCAAGTTGAAGTTTCCGCAAAAGTCCGAAAATCGTGCAAGAGTAAGATTGCAGTTAATTCATTCAGATGTTTGTGGCCCTATGAGTATCACTTCGCCGTCTGGAACGCGGTATGTGCTTACGTTATTCGATGATTACTCCAGATATTTGGTTGTTTATCTTCTGAAGAAAGAGAGCAGGGTAGGCTGTGTCGAAGACACGGCCGTGGGGTTTGAGCGTGACAACGTCTGTCTGGGACGAAAGAAAAGAAAACTAAGATCTTGTTGTCTGTGGGACATAAACACGGACGGATATATTAAAAGAAAATTCTATACTAAACTATATATATATATTCTATATATCTATACTTCTATACTCTATACTACTAGCACCGTAGCTCATCACATACATCATCATCACATCACATTATATATAAATTATTTATAAGCGAATTTTAATGTTCATAACCACTAACTTTGAAGTTCTTGCATATTGCATATTACTGCCCAAACACAATAATGGAGATTTTGGTTTCAACTCATAAAAAAATTTGAGTAGTTTTAAATTAAATTAGAAGAGAAAAGGTAATGGTATGGTAAGAATGTCACTTTGAAACACGCAGGCCAATTATTTCTCATTCAATTTCTTTTGCATTGTTCTCTTATTTCTGTAAATGATCGAATAGTTATTTTGAACCGATGCTTAATGCCATGTATGATATTTGATGGTTGACTCAATGGTCGATGGTAGATTCATTGTTCAGTGGCAGACATCCAACTTACGATCGAACATCTCTTCTTTGACTGAGAGACTGGCATTTTTATAATGTTAAATTTAGCTTCATTTTTATATAAAAAAAAATCTGTGTTTAAAATGATTTTTTGTAGAAGATTATTACTTAAATACATTAAAGCTGATATCTGCTATACAAGGAAATATTGTTTAATGTAAATAACAAAAATAAATTACTGTAATACTTTTTATAATAATTAAAAAATGCAAAAACCATTCAAACTTATGTGCACAAAATGCCAAACGACACTGAAATGAAGATTTCTAAATATAGTCTTCTCTAGGCGATTCTCAAATTTTCGAGTACGGTACGCCTTCTTGATATTAAAAAAATCAAACCAGCAATCGAACTTACTGTATACTAAGGATAAGTTAAGCCAAAAGAAAAGGAAATAGCAGCAACAAAATTTGTATTTTTTTTTCTCTTTCACAGAGCACTGTATCATTTATGCAATGTTGATAGAAAGAGCAGAGCAGAGCACTGATAGAAAATGAACAGTGACTATACTATCAATACGGTTGCGGTGAAGAATTAAGTAGCTTCGCAGCTTGTGCTGCACAAAAAAATGGCAGGCAGTCGGTGTGCACGAAATTGCGGCTGTAAGCCGAGAATAATTTTATTAGAGTAAATTTCAAATCAATTGCCAAAAAGAAAAAAAATCAAAACGCCCTGTAATTTATTTTGTTGCCTTGTTCGCTCTTCTGAGCGAACAATAGAAAAATCACTCAAACAATGTAATTTTGCATGTTCGCTCCCTCTGATCATAAGCCTCCATGTAAGTCGAGATTTAAAAATCACTCAAACAATGTAATTTTGCATATTCGCTCCCTCTGAGCGAAAGCTTATTTTAATTTGTAAAAGCTCCTTCCGAGCACTATAAAAGCAGCCGCAAACGGCGTGTGAGCCGAGTTGAAGTCGATCTTTGAAACAATAAAATTTAAATATTTTGTTTTAGTTCAAATTTAGTTGTGTTTATTAATTAAATCCTCTACTACCCTATTCCCTCTCCTCCACTAGTGCGTACGGTTTGCTGGACCACTAGTCTACCTTAAACCTCTCTCTTTTATTCTAGTGCGTACAGTTTGCTGGACCGCTAGAAGAACTTCCACTCACCCTATACCTCTACTGTGTCTCTTTGGTGCGTACGGTTTGCTGGACCATCAAAATCACAGCTTTGCTTAATGTAAAAGATAATTCGCCTGGATTATGCGAATGCACGGAGCGATTCTCTGGGCAATTCGATGCCAACAAATTAAATAAATTTGTAACAAACATTGAAATTTTCAAGATGCTTGAAGACTTCGCAGCTGTCTGGTGGCAAGGGATACAAACGGAAGCAGTGACATGGAGTAAGGCAGTGGAACTTCTACGCGAAACATTTGCTCCAAGAAGACAGCCACATATCATATACGAAGAAATCTTTGCAACGAAACAAAAGAAAGGAGAAGCTGCAGAAGTATTTATAAGCGGAAAACGCGCTCTGTTTGCTGAACTTCCCGAACCAAAGCTGGCTACAGTTTCTTGCTTAGATATGATTTACTCACTTCTTCACGAAAATACAAAGAAACACGTAAAAAGAGAACAATTCAAAACATTTTCTGAACTCGTGACACTCACAAGAGAATTTGAACGACTTTACGTTCCCAAAAACGATGCTGAAAAAACAGAAATTCTCGTAAGGTGCAGTTTCTGTAGAAATAAAGGACACATTGAAAAAGATTGTCGGAAAAAACAAAAGAATTGTGGTGAAAAAACAGAAAACCAAAAAGAAGAAACAACTTCACTGGTTTGTTTTGGTTGCGGCATGCAGGGTTATTATCGCAGAAACTGTCCTCGCTGCAAAGGATCATCTGTGACTCAAGCGAAACAAAGCAGAGAAACGTTTAACGCAGTCGACACAGGCTCCAATTGCTCGATTCCTACGGTAAAAATATCGGTGAAAGGTCGCATATTCAATGCATTTATGGATACCGCAGCTAAAACAAGCATCGCTAGTAAAGAGCTATATGTTACTCTAAAGGAGACTGGACATGAATTTATAAAAGTGCAAGCTGATGTCATTTTGGCAGATGGTGTAAAACATGTTAGAGACGTGCTAAGAACATCAACAAGAATCATACTGGGAAACCGGTCAAAAATCATCGATGTCACTGTATTTCCAGAAACCAAGAACGACAAAACCTTGCTTGGAATTGATTTCTTAGGAAGAGCAGGAATAGTGATGAACCTTGGACAGGACACATGGCACTTTATTGATCAACCAAATAAATGTTTTCCCTTTATTGAAAACAGTACAGAAGACACAGTTGTTAACATGACTCCTCCATTCAAACTTAACTTCAAACCCATTTCACCAATAGCTGCAACACCAGTTTACGTAGCGAATGCAAACCAGGTTGAAAACGTTTGTAATATGTCAATCGACGAACAAGAAGAAAATTTTACGGCGAACGACATGTATAATTTATTTAGGAATAGTCTTCCTGTCAATAGTTCTAACCAAAGAAAAAAAAAGAATATACAGAACGTGTTCTTAACACACAACAACAACGAAAACCAGCTTCATGAAAATCTATTTGCTCCACCACAGAGATGGCCGATTAATCTAGCTGACGTAACATTACACCCCGATGAGTGTAGGTACCTGCCACACTATCAAAACAATGCTCTTAATAAGTTATTGGGCAAACATACAAATATTTTTAAATGGACGAAAGATCTTTCGGTGCGCGATGTTAAGCATGTCATCAATACAGGTGACCACCCGCCAGTTTCGTCTGCCCCAATACTTCAACAAGCAGACCCAGCAAAACCATATTTTCTAAAAACCGATGCCAGCGGTTACGCAATCGGAGCAGTCTTGGTCCAGGGGGAGGTCCCAAATGAACACCCTATTGAATATGCCAGCCGATTGTTAACAAACGCTGAGCAGAACTATTCAACAACCGAACGTGAAGCCCTAGCTATAGTTTGGGCTGTCAACAAGTTCCGAGGATACATCGAATCATCAGAAGTAACACTTCTAACAGATCATCAACCCCTAAAGTGGCTCATGACCGTCAAATCACCCACAGGACGTCTTGCAAGATGGGCACTACAATTGCAGCCATACAATTTCGCCATAAATACCACTGTTTGCTCTACTTCTGGTTGTACGGCATCCTATTTGACTTTTGGGCGAGAGATGAGAGCACCGATTCACATTCTACACGATTTGAGTGGTGTTATCGAAAAAAGCAATTTCGTACCTGAAATCAAGCCTTACCTCAAAACATTCGCAAATGTTCTCGATGCAACCAACAAAACTCAAGAACAGAAAAAGCAGAATTACCTTAAATACGCAAATAACCGCCGACAAGATGGACCATATGTTATAACGCGGAAACTTGGAGAAACTACCTACGCAGTTGCTAGTCCTGAAGCCTTAGATGTCCCGCTTGGAACCTATCATTCATCAGCACTAACACCATTCAAATCCAAGGGCGATGTTAATACGACCAAAGCAAAACCAATCAACCCAATCAGGCGCAGAGGACGACCAAAGAAGCGATCTCAAACTGACTTCTCGCCGAGACGTCTTCGTAGTCAGAGGGGGAGATTGTAAGCCGAGAATAATTTTATTAGAGTAAATTTCAAATCAATTGCCAAAAAGAAAAAAATCAAAACGCCCTGTAATTTATTTTGTTGCGAACAATAGAAAAATCACTCAAACAATGTAATTTTGCATGTTCGCTCCCTCTGATCATAAGCCTCCATGTAAGTCGAGATTTAAAAATCACTCAAACAATGTAATTTTGCATATTCGCTCCCTCTGATCATAAGCCTCCATGTAAGTCGAGATTTAAAAATCACTCAAACAATGTAATTTTGCATATTCGCTCCCTCTGAGCGAAAGCTTATTTTAATTTGTAAAAGCTCCTTCCGACCACTATAAAAGCAGCCGCAATCGGCGTGTGAGCCGAGTTGAAGTCGATCTTTGAAACAATAAAATTTAAATATTTTGTTTTAGTTCAAATTTAGTTGTGTTTATTAATTAAATCCTCTACTACCCTATTCCCTCTCCTCCACTAGTGCGTACGGTTTGCTGGACCACTAGTCTACCTTAAACCTCTCTCTTTTATTCTAGTGCGTACAGTTTGCTGGACCGCTAGAAGAACTTCCACTCACCCTATACCTCTACTGTGTCTCTTTGGTGCGTACGGTTTGCTGGACCATCAAAATCACAGCTTCCTATAACCTTTTTCTACTGTGTCTCTCTGGTGCGTACGGTTTGCTGGACCACCAGGCAAACTCAGTTATTCCCTCCATCCCTTTCTCACACACTCCAAACTACAATTGGCACCCAAATAAGCAATTCTCTGCATTCACTGCCGAAACTACAGAAGTATCAACTGCAGCTTCTGCTGCTACTGCAACACATACTTCATTATTTGATTCAACTAAGCCTAGCCGCTTACACGGCTATTTTTGAACCGACTAACAGTCTGCTTGTAGAGCGACAATTTGACATTTACATTTTGCTATTTGCATCCAATTTTAAGTAGCTGCGTAACTGCGCAGTCGATTTTTCGATTGGCTGAAAATTGAATTTTTGACCAAAATGCAGCATAAACTGCGCAGCGGCTGAATTCTTGACCGCAGCCTACTACTGCATATGTTTGTTTCGTTCTGCTCTGCTTGATTGTAGGTTATTGAAACCACATACATGATTATCAATCACATCAAATACAACAGAATAAATAATTTATAAGCTGATTTTAATGTTCATAACCACTAACTGTGAAGTTGCTGCATATTACATATTACTGCCCAAACACAGTAATGCAGCTTGTGATTTCAACTCATAAAAAATTTGAGTAGTTTTAAATTAAATTAGTAGAGGAAAGTAGTGAGTACTGAGTAGTGCTGCCCATACTTCAAAATGGTATGGTAAGATTGTCGCTTTTCAAACATGCAGGCCAATTATTTCTCATTAAATTTCTTTTGCATTGTTCTCTTATTTCTGTAACTTATAGTAGTATTGTTTTCTGTTACACGACCAAACACGAGAGCACTCACTCACAATGTTGATAGAAAGTGCAGAGCAGAGCACTGTTAGGAAAATGAACAGAGACTATACTATCACTACGGCTGTTGTAAAGAATTAAGTAGCTTCGCAGCTTGTGCTGCACAAAAAAATGGCAGGCAGTCGGTATGCACGAAATTGCGGCTATATTTTGAACCGACTTACAGTCTGCTTGTAGGGCGACAATTTGACATTTACATTTTGCTATTTGCATCCCATTTTAAGTAGCTGCGTAAACTGCGCAGTCGTTTTTTCTTTAATGCATTGGCTTAAAAGTGAATTTTTGACCAACATGCAGCATAAGAGCTGTTAAAAAAATATGTGCGTGTAATCTTTACGTGCGGTTGGAGTGAAATTCTTTGACGTTGTGGCCAATATTACGATTAAATTAAAAGGCACGAGTTGCTTGAGAAATTGCTTAGTTCCCGAAATTCCAGACCATAATGATCACACTCCAGAATTCCCATAGGAAGAAGTCTTATAGCCGCATGTTAGTCCTGCATTCCGAATTTCATTTCAATCGCTTGAGAAATTGCTTTGTTCCAGAAATTCCAGACCATAATAATCATATTCAAGAATTTCCATAGCAAGAAGTCTTAAGCCGGAACTATAATGTAATTTCATCTCTTTACGCTAGTGTCAAAACCCGACGATTAAATGAGCGAATACAATGAAAATGTATGCTGCGCCCATAATAGCGTTCGCAATACTTTCGTTACTTTGCCAATCGATTAGATGTGCGCTGGCGAGTGCATTTTCTTAAGAAAACTTGACAGTTGTCATATGTTATTTCGTCGAGGTGACAAAACTACATTTTGGTCGGATGAGAAACTTTAGAATCTTTGGAAAGCATTTCGTCGGATTTTGACTTTAACGTAAGGCGGCGAAATTGCATTATAGTTTAGCCTTTATAGTCGCATCTTAGTCCTACATTCCGAATTTCACGCGAATCGCTTGAGAAATTGCTTTATTCCAGAAATTCCAGACAATAATGATCATATTCCAGAATTTCCATAGGAAGAAATCTTATAGTCACATCTTAGTCCTACATTTCGAATTTCATGCGAATCGCTTGAGAAATTGCTTTATTCCAGAAATTCCAGACAATAATGATCATATTCCAGAATTTCAATAGGAAGAAATCTTATAGTCACATCTTAGTCCTACATTCCGAGTTTCATACGAATCCCTTAAGAAATGGCTTGGTTCCAAAAATCCCAGACCCTATTGGCCAGATCCTAGAATTTCCATAGGAACAAGTCTTATAGTCACATATTAGTCCTACATTCCGAGTTTCATACGAATCCCTAGAGAAATGTCTTGGTTCCAAAAATCCCAGACCCTATTGGCCAGATCCCAGAATTTCCATAGGAACAAGTCCTATAGTCACATATTAGTCCTACATTCCGAGTTTCATACGAATCCCTTGAGAAATGGTTTGGTTCCAAAAATCCCAGACCCAATTGGCCAGATCCCAGAATTTCCATAGGAACAAGTCTTATAGTCACATATTAGTCCTACATTACGAGTTTCATACGAATCCCTTGAGAAATGGCTTGGTTCCAAAAATCCCAGACCCTATTGGCCAGATCCCAGAATTTCCATAGGAACAAGTCCTATAGTCACATATTAGTCCTACATTCCGAGTTTCATACGAATCCCTTGAGAAATGGCTTGGTTTCAAAAATCCCAGACCCAATTGGCCAGATCCCAGAATTTCCATAGGAACAAGTCTTATAGTCACATATTAGTCCTACATTACGAGTTTCATACGAATCCCTTGAGAAATGGCTTGGTTCCAAAAATCCCAGACCCTATTGGCCAGATCCCAGAATTTCCATAGGAACAAGTCCTATAGTCACATATTAGTCCTACATTCCGAATTTCATGCGAATCGCTTGATAAATTGCTTTGTTCAAAAACTCTAGTTTCTCATGACCAAATCCCATTGGATATTAAAAAACGTTACTTAAAATCTGTTAAAAACGTAACTTAACATCTGTTAAAAAAACGTTACTTAAAATCTGTTAAAAACGTAACTTAACATCTGTTAAAAACGTAACTTAACATCTGTTAAATAGTGACATTTAACATTTGAGTTTTTGAACATGTACCCTCTTAAACCTTGGAGTGAGACATTGTCACGTCAAAGTCGGAGGTTTTTAGAATGTGTAAAACTAATTTTCACGCAAAGCCAAAGTGCATTCGAACGGATCGGGGCAGTGAATAAATAGGAAGGCAGTTCGCCAACTATTTGCAAGGGGAAGGTATTCAGTGTCAGGGAACGTATCCACATACTCCGGAACATAATGGGGTCACTGAAAGGAAAAATGGCACGCTTTTGGAAATGGCACGTTGTATGCTGCTCGGTGGAAAGGCACAAAGTGATGGGCAGAGGCAGTAGATGGCAAATTATGTGCAAAATCGATTGTCGGCAAGAAACATTGAAAGTAAACCACCGGAACATTGGGCAGAAATGAACCAAACATTCAGCATTGAATCATAATGTGACGTATTTGTTCCTGATGCATGTCAAACAAAGTTGGAAAACAAATCAATTGAGGCAATTCTCGTCGGCTACGATCTGCAATCAAAGGGATATCGATACTTTGTAACATCAACTGAACGGGTCGTTGTCAGCCGTAAATAAGGACAGCGATTGTAAAATTGACCAAATGCTGGAAGAATTGGTAATTAATGAGAAAAAGTAGGAGAAATTAATCGTTTTGAATTCAGAATCGAAAAAGGAGGAATCTGATCAGGACTACGAGATGACTGATGACGAGGAAACACAGGAATCGAAAGATGTGCCGCTGGCACAATAAGACGTTCGGACACAGCCACTTCGTATTTTGACTAGAGTAAATAAAGGTAAACCATCGCGTCCATTAATCGATGAGATTAATTTCACAGCGGGGGGATTACTGGAGCCAAGAAGTTACGATTTGCTTGTAGCCAGCGAGTTCAAGGAATTGTTGCTGTAGTGTGAGCGGACGTTGGATTCGAAATCAAGATTCTCGGTGAGATCTGAAGTTACCTAGGATTGCAAATTAACAGAAATCCGGATGGAAATTTCATGATAAATCAAAAGGCGTACATTATGTAGGTGGCTAATGATTTTGGGTTAGCAAATGCGAAATGAATCAATCATACGGAAAGGGCAAGGAATCGGATCTACTTCTCAATAATGATAGGTACAGACAGTTGATTGGCTATTTACTGTATATCTCTGTGAATACGCGGCCGAATGTGTTAGCAAATGTATCTATACTGGCGCAAAAGGTAGAAAGTCAAAACGAGGAGGACTGGAATGAGGCCAAACGTATCATAAAGTATTTGAAGGAGACAGCAGGCTTGTCACTGTTATTTGGTGTCATTCAGAGTCAAACTGTACTTGTTTGATATAAGGACGCGCACTGGGCAGGGGATCAGATTGAACGGACATCAAATAGCGGATTCGTATTCCGCTTATTTGATAGTACTGTTAGCTGGATGTGCAAGAAGCAAAAAATTGTGGCACTTTCTTCGACCGAAACGGAGTTCATCGTATTGTCGGATGCATGCAAGGAAGTACCTTGGATTTGACGTATCATGATGTACCAGATGGTACTATGAGAATGTTGTTTGAGACTCATAGAGGAGGAGAAATTGTCAAAAAGATCGAAGCATATCGATGTTCGTTACCATTTTGTCAAGAATTCACTTCAGTAGCTCATTTTAAGTGAAGAGTCGCTCAATTAGCTGAAATAAAGAGTTGTACTCTTCAGGCCAATCAAACGCGGCTAAAATAACTATAAAATTCTCGCTTCTGTGTTTCATTATGTCTTATTATGTCGATGATGTACTTATGTTTTTACTATTTTATTACATATACAGCAACTGAATACAAAAGCAGTAAATATACTGCAAAACTCAACTAAAAAATTGTCGGTTTCCTTGTGTATTAAATAATAATAAAATTTAACTTTACCTTTTAATTTGGACGCAAGGAAATCTATTGAAATACAATTCCAAATGGTGTTATTTACGTTTTGTTTTTTGACTTAAAATGAGCTACTGAAGTGAAGAGGTATTCTTCATATATATATGTTTTATATTTCCCAAAATTATCTTGACCAAGTATGTATTTGGTCAAGATAATTTTGGGAAATATAAAACATATATATATAAAGAATACCTCTTCACTTCAGTAGCTCATTTTAAGTGGAGAGTCGCTCAATTAGCTGAAATGAAGAGTTGTACTCTTCAGGCCAATCCAACGCGACTAAAATAACTATACCATTCTCGTTTCTGTGTTATATTGTCTTATTATGTCGATTATGTACTTTTACTTTTACTATTTTATTACATATACACCAACTGGTTTCCTTGTGTATTAAATAATAATAAAATTTAACTTTACCTTTTAATTTGGATGCAAGGAAATCTATTGAAATACAATTCCAAATGGTGTTATTTACGTTTTGTTTTTTATTACATACATACTTGGTCAAGATAATTTTGGGAAATATAAAAAGTATTCCTAATAATTTTTGATAATGTGATTTGTATTATAATAATATTAAAAACGAAAACTATCAATTGTTTAGTATAGAAGAAAATTTTCTTTGATGATTTCTACATTACTAAGTGTTAATAAAATCATCATGATGATTTTCATTATTCAAATTAATGAGCCTTGATAATGAATCAGCAGGAAACGTAAGTTGTAGTAGACACAGAAAAATATTATATATGTTTCTCTTCTTTTCTCTAATTTTGTCAGTTTTTACGCATTCTGTAGAGAGGGTTTCTGACTCGCTTTTTGCGACCAGAATCGGCCTTCAGATGTGTTTTTTATTATTTTTTGTTACAGACAACCAAATCCTGTGATCAATTAAAAAAAAACCGTACTACTAGTATTTTAAAACGTTTTTTTTTAGCTCGCTGTCGTGTATGTCTGTCTGTGCGGATGGAATTTTGTAACTGATTTTAAACTAACTTTCCATTGAGCTAGAGACTTGAAACCTTAAACATAGCGTAGAACTAGATGAACATTGACAAATCACAAAAAAAGACAAACAAATCGCAAAAAAAATTAATTCAACGTGAATTTGCAATTTGTTCCAGATCAAAGAAAACAATACTCGTTTTAAACTGCGAGGATCATAAAACCGTCCACTACCTAAAATAATTTACACAAAATTTTAAGTAAAAGAATACCAATTATTAGAACGTTTTATAATTCTATTGCAATAGGGATCGTTTTCTTTAAAATTGACTATAACTTTAAATTCCGTGAATTAATTTTAAGCAACATGAATTTTAAATTAAAAATGTATTTTTATTAGCCAACATGTTACATATAAAGAGGCATATAAAATTTAGAAGTTGCAAGCTACCTTGCTACTTTTTCCGTTTCTTTTGGCTTGCCTTTCTTTAATAATTTCTACAATACTAAATGCCCATAACATTCAAGTTACATAGCATGAGCAGAACGAAACAAAAATGGTGAGTAGAAGGAATAGTGTAGTCTCTGTTGGTTGGTTCTCTGCTCAATAGCATTCAAGTTCACACCATGAGCAGAACGAAACAAACATGTGCAGTAGTAGTGATAGTGTAGTCTCTATTGGAGTGTTGTTTGGTTCTCTGCTCAATAGCATTCAAGTTCATACCATGAGCAGAACGAAACAAACATGTGCAGTAGTAGTGATAGTGTAGTCTCTATTGGAGTGTTGTTTGGTTCTCTGCTCAATGGCATTCAAGTTCATACCATGACCAGAACGAAAAAAACATATGCAGTAGTAGTGATAGTATAGTCTCTGCTGGTTGTTTCTCTGCTCAGCTCACTTTGACTTTAATACTTTCTACATTACTAATTGAATTGAATTAAAAGGTTTAAACTCGGAAATTATTTTATAACAACAACTGGAAAACTAGATATACACTTTAATTTGAGTTTAATGTACAAAAATGAAAAGTAAATAAAATTTAATAAATGTTTGTAACCGTTGTCACGCTCAAAACCAACCAACTTGACGGCCAAAAATCAATGTGAGCTAGATTGTATTTAAAAAATCGACAAAACAGTTTTCACATTTAAAGACTTTCCACCCAGTCACGAGTAGGTAAGTTAAGGTAAATTAAGTACTTGGAGAAAGAACGAACCGATTCGCAAAAAGCGACAATTTTTGTAGTAGATTCTGTTATTAAAGTTACACTAAGCCAAAGAAAGAAATCGTATCACACAAGCATTAAGCTTGATTTACATTTGGTCCGTGTATATTTTTTCTAGCACGTTTTTGACATTTAACATGCATACAAAACCAAGAAGGACACTGAGCACCTGTTATAAATGTTGTTGTACACACATAAAACAAAACCTAAAACCACACGAAATCATTTTGTTTCATAGTCTTTGGAGCTTAAAGCAAAAATAAAACCCTTTTTTGAAAAATTTTACCTGCTGCAGGTTTTCCAAAGTATCACATAACTATAGGTTTTTCCGTAAACTTTATGTTGATTCTTAGTTTTATTATTGTTAAGTTCATAAGAAAAAAAGTAATAAAACGTTATGTTTATTACACATTTTCTGAAGAAATTTGAACAGGCATTGAAGTTGGTCATCTGACAACTCTAAGATATCAACTTTATTTAAACACAGTTACAAAGGTTGGTATTTCTTCTAAATAAAGTCCTAAACGAAGTTTCTACCGTTAGTATT
Organism: Nephrocerus scutellatus; assembly: GCA_947095585.1. Classification (NCBI taxonomy): domain Eukaryota; kingdom Metazoa; phylum Arthropoda; class Insecta; order Diptera; family Pipunculidae; genus Nephrocerus; species Nephrocerus scutellatus. Next base: position 50,227,010 of record OX352764.1, read on the forward strand.
AACAGAACAATTTCCGTTAACATGGTACACCAAAGTAAGCTTTTTCTTAAATCTTCGATAAATTATGTCAACATTGGAGATAGACCCTTTTTTAGAATATACCCAAGAATCATTTCCCAAATTATCCTTGACACATTAGGTGACACTCTGTATATCAAGATAGTTTTGTTTAAAGCTGGAATCAAAGCGATCAACTGCGCAAATTTCCCTGCAAAGACGTGAACCAAAAACGGTTGTATGGATAATGACAGGAAACTGACTTCTAGGGAGAAGTATGGGTGTCGAATATAATGACATCTGCAGTAGCTGAATGGACGAGAAGGAAGAGGAGAAAATATAAAATCTTTTTTTTATACACAAACTTATTGCCAAGGGAGAACTCCTGAAGTACTTGCGGCATGGCAATAATACTAATAATATTAAAATAAAAATCGAAGGAATGTAATTAACAACATATTACAATCCTCAGAATTCTCCCTAATTCATTGAAAAAGCAATAGGGAAAAAAACGAACGCGAAACTAAAACAACGCGAGCCCAAATGCTTTAATCAACGGATCACGGTCAGGGAAAACTACAAAAAACCCTGACCAAGAAAATATTACATAAAATACAAAACGTAATTCAGCATTCAAAAAAAAAATCATGGAACAATTCGGTCCTTCAGAAACTTGTTGACGTCTATTTTGAAGGCCTGTAAATTAAACGTTTCGGGAAACACGGAGTCGACTAATTGAATCCACATCGATGTTACTCTCGTATAATAGGAAGATTTGAAATGTTGGGCTCTACATGAAAAAGGTTTTAAGGAAATCTATGTTGATTAGAACTGAAGCAAGTGTTCACGTTGCCGACAACTATAGAACGGGTTTCTTAAGAGCATCTTATCGTAGTAAAATTTGTAGAAAACAGTTAAAACTCCTACTATTTCGTCTACCCTTCAAAAAAGAATCAAGAGATGAAGGAATGGTTACATCGTTTATCATACGGACAACTCCATTCTGAATTCTATCAAGATAATGCAAAGGAGATTTTGGAGCCACCCCCACTCATCCAATTACAAAATTGTCATAACATAAGTCTTATATAATCTTAATACTTTAAAAGGGGTAGAATAGAAGTTACAACGTTTTATAAAACCTAAACATTGGCTCGCTCTTTTTGAAATTTCATAAATTTGTTCCTTCCAAAAAAGTTCACTTGAAACTTTTAAACCTAACATTTTAACCTAAGTAAATTAGATTTCGCAATAAGGGCATCATTAATTACTGGTGCCATGTAATGCTGAACTCCCTTCTGAGAAAAAAAAAACCTGCAATTTATTTGGGTTAAATTCCTCCCTATTAGATCTTCCAAAATCAAGAATGACTTGAATATTCTACAGAATAGCCGTATTTATTAAATCTCACGAATCAATCAAGCGAGAATTGCATTATTTTTGACTAACAAACTCAATGGAAGCCGATAGCTCTGTATCATCAGCCAATGAATGAATATCACAGGTTGTAGAAGATAATAGGTCATTAATATATATTAAGAAAAGCGTAGGCGACAAGGATGACCATTGTGGCACGCCAGCATTGATCCCATGCTGAGGTGAAAAAATACCATTCAATACAACTTTTATTTTGTGGTTTCATAAATAATTCTCAATCCATGCAATGAGAGAGGTGTCTAAGTTGAGCGAACGAATCTTATTTATAAGACAACCATGCCATACTCGGTCAAAGGCCTTACAAATATCCAGGGATACGACGCTTTATTCACTTAGATATTTCAATGCTTCGCTTCCAAACATGAGTCATGCACGTCATGAGTTCACCTGGAGAGCGAAATCCATGCTGCATATCGGATAAAAGAACATTCGAATATAGATAGTTTATTAGTTTGAAATTAACGATAGATTCCATTACCTTGGATATCACTGACAACAAAGCAATAGGGCGGTAGTTAGTAGGTTCTGATTTATAACCTTTCTTCGGAATGGTGTAAATTAAACACTTGTTATTTATTTTTTATGTAAGAATTATTTATTATGTTGCACAAATATTTTTTGTTGATTAACAAATAATATTTCTAGTTGATTAGCAAATAATAAAATTACATTTTGCGCACTAGTTGATTATCAAATAATATAATTTCTTTTAGCGGACTATGTCCGTGTCGTTCCACTTTAGAAGACTACTTGGTAGCCTAAATGAAAAGTTGGACGATAAAATTTCGCACATTCTGCTTATAGTGCAGAACGTGATTTTCTTCCAAAATTTTTTTTATTGAAATTTAAGTGTCTTGCTGATAAGTTGGGGTCGGTGTGTCAGGCATAGGAAAGCAAAGATAAAAATAAACTATAAACATATACAAAGAGCGTGACTCGTTGCATTGGTACATATTTCAAGTGGCTTGTGGCAGAAAGATAAAAAGAACAACAAGTAAATTTTAAAAAAAAAATTCGTTTCTCGGGTACAAACTTTTATGTATGCATCGAAACACGCCATACATTGACAGTTATTTGTTAATAATCCCCAAAATATGTGTTTTTGAGGTCGGGCTTATTTCAAAGTATTTTCATTTTTCCATCACACGCGCCACTCGCGAGATATCAAAATTGGTCCCTGGGATTTAGCCGCTCACAAAATTTCAGCTCTCTATGTCGTGCGAAAGGTGTTAAAAGGACCTCAAACAACGAGAAAATGGCTCGATTCCAACCGATCACACGTCATAGGCGGAATATAAAAAATGCTATTTTGGACTTAGGTGGGCGCCATGGCTCAGCGGATAAGTGCATGGCTTTCAAGCAGAAGGTACTTGGTTTGAATCTCAGTAACACAAAAAATTCTTTTCACGGTGCCCCACCTCTCGCGAATGTCTGACAAACGTCCGATACTAATAACTTGCCAAAAATATACATGCACAACACAAATGGTCACTCCGAATATTAATATTATTTTGTACATAGACACTCACAGCTCTCTAGGTCGTGTAGAAAAAAGGAAAGGAAAAAGGTCGTTTGGTTAAAAAGGATCTTAAAGAATTCGAAAAAAGAATTCAAGCCATCACACGCGACATACGCGGACTATAAAATATGCTATTTCGGACTTAGACACACAAAAATGTCAGCTCTCTAGGTAGTGTGGAAGGTGGGTAAAAAGGACCCCAAAGTTAAATAAAAATTTTTAAAAAGGTATTTTCCTGCTATTGTTAGAGGCTGTTATTTTGTTGTCAGCTCGAATGGGAATTAGTGCTGACTCTTAGGAAAAAAATGGAATTTATGATTTTTTTTCGAAAGTGAACTTTTGAGTTGTTAACTTATATTAGCCATTTTCCAGAGTATGATGACATTTTTTGATAATATAGGCGGAATACCATCGGGTCCAGTATCTTTATTAGGGTCAAGTTGTTTAAAAATTTTTGAAACAACTTATGGCCGGAGTGGCACTAACGCACAGAAGGCACAAACACCTAGGAAAGCGGTTAATGAATAACCACTCGGATCTCGAAAGCGTAAAAGCGCGAGACATTCTTCGATTCATCAAGACCTCTGAATGAAAAGAAAAGGTATAAGATCCTATTTTATCCTCTGATAAAGGAAAAGGTATAAGATCCTGTGGTAACACAATGGGCCGCTACTGGTCTAAGTGAGCAATAATCTGCCACCACAACCTAACCTAACATAACTTCAGCCTTAATTTTGGAAGCGAGTAAATCTATTGAAATACAGTACCATATGTTGTTATTTAAGTTTTGTTTATTGACATACTTGGTCAAGATAATTTTTGAGAAATTTAAAAACTCCATCCTAATAATTCTTTGTAATGCGATATTATAATAATATTTAAAAATACATTTTCTTAGTCTTTATATTAAGCGTTTTAGCTTCGGTTAAAGGAAGAAATAGCAGAAAATAATATTAGGCCCTACAGGAAAAAAATTACAGATTTATTTATTTTAATATAGCTGCATTTTATTGCCGAGGAATAAGGAATTTCAACAACAATTGCACTATCTTATTCCTTCTTTGGAATAAGAAAACCTGCTGTTGTGCTGGTTTTCAAATTCAATTCCGTTATTTTTCGGCAATAAAATAAACTTGGACAATATTTTATGTTAATTTTTTTTTCGTAAAACTCTATCCCAGAATCGCGCTCGACCTCAGAACTTTTCAAAAAGGAAATCGAGCACGAAAGGCGAAAATCTTTTGTTTACATTTTTTTGTTGCATGTGTTGTTGTTGTGCTAGTATAAAGAGTGGTAAATCTCCCAAAATATCAAGAGCTGTTTTAGCTCTACGGTAGAGTCGTTTTGAAGGGGAAACGAACAACTTGACAGCCAAAAAAAATCGGGCAGTTTTACGAAAAAAAATTTAAAATTAGTTTAGTCTGCAGGAAGGTTTCTCTTAATTTTAACCCCGATAGGTGGCGATTTAGTCGTAATATTTAAATTTTTCGTATTTATGGTACGATTTGGCTAAAATTAAAAAAAAATCATTTCGTAAATAAAAACAAGTTTTCTGATAAAATTTGGACCCGCTCAGTGGCGATGGAGTTTTGTTCATATCAGAATGGATGTACATTGGCTATTAGCTGTATTTTATTTGCAGAGGAATAAGGAATTACAACAATTGCACTATCTTATTCCTTCTTTGGAATAAGAAAACCTGCTGTTTTGCTGGTTTTGACATTCGAATTCCTTATTCCTCGGCAATTAAAATGCAGCTTTTATTCTTGAAATATTTATAATTATGTTGAATTTTGATAGGTGGTGCTGTATTCTAAATTTTTTATTTATTGGGCGATTTCATTGTTGACATTTGAGTAGAACTGTTGCATGTAGCGCATAAACAAATTGATATGGAAATAAAAATAATTTATCGTTAGTAGGTTTTCTTTTTTTTTGAAAAAGTAAACTGTTAAGTGAGCCACTAGGTCTATTCTTTTATTCAACCTGAGCGAGTAAAATTACCCGGAGTACACCGAGCAAATGTTGCACCTCGTAAAAGTATTCGGTGTGTACACTGGGTAACTATATTCGCTCTTACTCTGCCTTACACTAATATTCACTACAGAGTAAAAAATAGGAAACTGTGTATACACCGTGTCGTGCTCGGTTAAAAAAAAACAAACACAGAGTACAGAGTAAAATTACCCCGGGTGAATAAAAAAAACACAGTGTAAATTTTTGACGTACTGTTAACGTTAATTATGCGGTGCTCACACTGTTAAGTAAGATTAAGAATAAGATTAAGATATTTTATTAAACATTTAAGTAATATACAATTTTGACTTAAAACTAAACATATAACTATTATTAATAAGTGTCGGCTCAACAATAGGGGCCCGACGTATATACATTGTCTTTTTTTTTGTATTGCTTATTACTAAACAATAATTTTGACTACTTAATCTACTACATGTTTATATTTACAGCAATTTAATTTTAAAATAAAATAAAAATGAAAAAAAATATAAGAGGATGTATAAACCGGGCGATTTTCAGCCTCTGTAATGTTGATTGCTGGCCTTCTCGTAGAAGGAGACGTATTGATTATTAAAGATGTCGTCGAATCTAGCATCTGTGAATCCTCTGATGTGTATGTACCGGTAACTTGGCTCGATTTCTTCGCTTCTCAGTCCTTGCATCTCAGGACTTGGATGAGTTTCCAATCCGTCGACGAATTTCCTCGCCATTTGGAACAAGTGGTCGGTTATTGGCAGCAGACCTGCTGCTTCGTAAAGTCTTGCAGTCGACACAAACGTATAGCTGTTTGGCACCCTCCAGAGTCCTGTACAGATCCTTAGTACTTTCCTTTCAAAAAAGGAGATCTTCTTCATCGTTGTTGGTGAGACGGTGAACCATATGGGATAGCCATAGGTTATCACTGGCCTGATGAGCTGCTTGTAAATAAGCAGCCTGGTGTTGTTAGACAGTCCGTTTCGTCTTTTTAGTAGCGGGTGCACCAAATGAAGAGCGTAATTCGCTGTTTTCATTGTTTTATCGATATGAGAGTTAAACTTGAGCCTCTCAGTAAAGGTGATTCCCAGGTACTAGGTCTCTGACTTGGTGTTTATTGTCGTGTTATCCGGAAGGGTGATTTTTAAGGCTCTGCACCGGCTTGCGATTTTTCTTATCCTTGTTTCGGTTGCTGGTACTCGGAAGCAGATGAGTTCCGTTTTGTTGGTGTTGATCTTCAGTCCCCACTTCAGGTAGTACTCACAAAGATTTCGGAGGTGTTCCTCCACTCTTCGGGCAGCTATCTAAGGAGAGCGGGAAACGGCATACGTGATGAAGTGATCCGCGAAAAGCATGGTCCTTGTTCCGGCTGTATTGGTGGGTTGATCTGCCGTAAAGATGCTAAATAGGACTGGTCCAAGTCTGGAGCCTTGGGGAACTCCGGCTTTAATCCTTTTCCTTGTCGATAGGCTGCCATACACCTGTACAAAAAAGACCCTGTTAAAAAGAAATTTTTTTTTAATTATTTTCACAATATAATTGGGGAAACCAAATCTAATAAGTTTGTACAGAAGCCCGTTTGTCCAGACGCTATCGAAAGCTTTTTCGATGTCTAACAAACAGGCTACTGTACTACTTTTGACATTCAGTCCTCGAGTGACGTCACTGTGAAGCTTTATCAGAGGGTGTAGCGTAGAGTGCTTTTCTCGAAAGCCGAACTGAAAGGAAGGAATTAGATTTCTTTCCGAGCAAAACGCATTGATCTTTTTACGGATCAAAGACTCCAATACTTTACTGATACAACACAGTAAAGCTATGGGGCGGTAACCAGTTACACTGGAGCGGTCGGTTTTCTTCGGTACTGGTACTACTTTGGCTACCTTCCAGTTGTCTGGAAAGTATCCATTGTTAAGGCAATTGTTGAATATGATGGTTAACATCAAAATTGCCATAACCGGCAGCTTTTTAAGCAGGAAATTTGAAATCCCGTCAGTGCCCGATGATTTTTTAGAGTTTCCACTCATAATTAAATCACTGACAACAGCTGTCCCTGCAAACATATCCACGTCTACGGATGCGTTTGCGGGATTGTCTTCGCTGAATTGCACTTCAAAATTTCTTGGGGAAGTGGTGTCTTCCACAAGACTTTCAACTTGCTCTATGAATTCTGGAAGATGAGTTGGTGGTCGGTCTGTAAAGCTCCTTTCGAAATGACAGGCAAAGGCTTCGGCTTTTTCAATAGAACTGGCAGCTACTTGCTCTCCAAACGTGATACTTTCTGGAATAGAAATACGTTTTCCGATCACAGAATTTAGCTTTATAAAAGCATCCGGGCCTGGTTTGATGTTCTGAAGTCCTTTGGTCAGTTCATCTTCTTGGTAACTTCGCACAGCTTGACGAAGCATGATATTGTACAACGCAGTTGCGAAAATACAGACTGATATTCGTCATTAACTGTGTTTAGAGTCCTGTTGAAGATCCTCTGAAGGCGTTTCCTAAGCCTTTGCTTGTGAGCATATATTGCTTGAATATTCTCAGGTAGATGTTGAAAGCGATCCCTGCTAGAGCGAACAGTTTTCTGCCGATCTAGCATCGATAGCATCATCAATTTCGTTACTCTCCAGATTTCTAAATACAAGCCACTGGAAGTTGAAGTCCAGCTTCGACTTCTGATCTAAACCGGTTCCAGTTTATTTTCGCAAAGTTGATGTGTAGTTCAGGTGTTGAGGTAACTTGAACAATTCGCTGATTCAACCTCACTCAAAGCTCTATGGCCAAATGATCCGAATCACTATCATGTGCAAAACAGGAATAATTCCTTAAATCCGGCAGAATGTTGACGAAATTTGTCGTTGCCAAGAAGAAATCCAGCGTGGATGGTGTCCGAGGATATGTTTTCCGGGGCTGGGAAACAACAGCCACGGTATGCAATGGCCTTTTCTTGGTTGTTGCACACTTCATCTTGCCATCGGGTGTGCCTAGCGTTAAAATCCCCTCAAATCACACAGTATGTGTGCCCAGAGGAGATGCCGCAGACAGTTTGCAGATCCCGTTGAATGTTTTCCCTCGTTGCATTACAGTGATTGTACACTGATATTACCAACAAGGTCTCAACCTCGTTGACTTTGATGCTGACAGCTGTTGCTTCCATGCTACGCAAACCACTGATTTGCACCTTTTCACCTGCCATAGTGTTCCTGATAAGGACCGCCGTCCCAGAGCAATCACTGCTTTTGTCGACCCTGTGGATGTTGTATCCATCTGGACTGAATGGGTTTCCCCTGTGAGATTAGTTTCCTGTAAAAGAAGAATGTCAGGTTTATTAGTTTTATTAAATAATTTTAGTGTGATACGCCAGCTAACGAATAAATAGAGTTTACATTATATGAGAATATACTTATCCTGCTTATTGTGAACATAATTCACAAATAAGTCGACCCAAAACGGTTGTTTTGGACCTGTCATCAAGGCCGCTATAATTAGCAGGCACGACTTCTCTGGCTTTCTGCAAAATTGTGAAAAGGTCTGCTCCAAATAGCCTTTCCGTATCGTCGAAGATGTTAGACTTTCCAGTAGATGGTGCCGGTTTTGGAGCTTGTTTACTTACTGGTTTTTTGCTTGCTTGGATGGTTGGTGGTGGTTTGTTGATTGTTGCTGGCTTGCTAGCAGTCCCCATAGCAGCTATACTAGCAAAGCTTATTCCTTTCACTATAGCTTTTGCAGCAGATTTCTGGGCGAACTTATGCTGTTCCATCTTCTTTTGGGCGGTTTTTACTTTTTCCGCCATTTTTTCTTTATATTTAGAACATCAGGATCAGGACATGCAGGATGTCCAGATTTTTGGCAATTTGTGCAGAAAACGTTGTCGTCTTTCTTGTTGTCTACATTTCTCGGGCATTGGCCAGGTAAGTGTTCGTCCTTGCACTTAACGCATCTGTATTTCATGCCGCAATTGCTTGCGACATGTCCAAACTTTTGGCAGTTTCTGCACTGCGTAATGCCTGCCGGTTTAAGTTTTTCCTAATGTACCAACTGGTTCATCAGGAGGGTTTTTGAGCAAACTGCTGCCTTACCGCAGCTCTTCTCAAGTTCATAGCATAGCAAATGGTTTCGATGTTGGTCCCGTAATTGGGGCTTTTTTCCTTGCTGAATGTGGTGCCTTCTTAACAACATTTTGTGCCTCTTTTGCCTTGGCTGTTTTCTCTACAGCAATGACTTTCGGCGGTTTTCCAACTTCAACAGCGTTCACTGCAGGAGAAGATGATGTTGGTGGCGATGATGATCTGGAATTTCCAGACAACCTCCTTCTTTTGGCCTTTATTGGCATGGGAGAAGACCGCTGTTTGCGACTGTCTTCATCGCAGCTGCTGGATTCGGACGCATCATTGTCCGATAACTCGTCAAGGCTCATGTTCTCCTTTTCAGAGGAAGCTGAGTTTTCGCACACCTGGTTGACTTCATCCAGCCTTACATACAAGGAAGCAAGGAAGTCACCACCATGGGTTGAGACTTCTTGCCTGATTAAGGTAAATACCTCATTAACCTTTTCCTTTCGTTTTTCTTTTTCCCCATTTTATAGGGCTGAAAGATGAAAAAAAAAACTTAATCTGAAAATAAATAACTATTAATTATAAATATGTGTCTGAAATTAAAAAGTAATTAGTAAAATATGTTATAATGACGCAGGTAGCGAAATGCTCACATTTTGGTGTGAGGGTTTTTTTTTCCGTAGCCGGTAGCAGGTAGCTGAGCGATCTGGTGCGGGATCTGTATAAGATGTGCTCGTGTTGAGCGCTCGATGCTGACTGACACTGTTAAGTTAAGCACGTTGGATGTCACTATTTTGAGATTCGTATGAAATTCGGAATGAGGGACTAAGATGCGAATATAAGTCTTCTTCCTATGAAAATTCTGGAATATGATCATTATGGTCTGGATTTTCTGTAACAAAGCAATTTCTCAAGCAATTCGCATGAAATTCGGAATGAGGGACTAAGAAGCCAATATAAGACTTCTTCCTATGGCAGTTATGGAATATGATCATTATGGTTTGGAATTTCTGGAACAAAGCAATTTCTCAAGCGATTCGCATGAAATTCGGAATGTGGGACTAAGATGCCAATATAAGACTTCTTCCTATGGCAGTTATGGAATATGATCATTATGGTCTGGAATATCTAGAACAAAGCAATTTCTCAAGCGATTCGCATGAAATTCGGAATGAGGGACTAAGATGCCAATATAAGATTTCTTCCTATGGAAATTCTGGATATGACCATTATGGTCTGGAATTTCTGGAACAAAGAATTTTCTCAAGCGTTTCGCATGAAATTCGGAATGTATGACTAAGATGTGACTGTAAGATTTCTTCCTATGGAAATTCTGGAATATGATCATTATGGTCTGGATTTTCTGTAACAAAGCAATTTCTCAAGCGATTCGCATGAAATTCGGAATGAGGGACTAAGATGCCAATATAAGACTTCTTCCTATGGCAGTTATGGAATATGATCATTATGGTCTGGAATATCTAGAACAAAGCAATTTATCAAGCGATTCGCATGAAATTCTGAGGACTAAGATGCGATTATAAGACTTGTTCCTATGGAAATTCTGCAGGTATTGATGAGGTTAATGGATGGTAATCGGTGTGGTGAGTGGTCGAAGAGGACGGAATCGCTAGGGTGGCGGTCTCTGGGGAGTGGGTCAGTGGAGAGAAATTGGGCGGTTGGGTTAAATGTGGGAGGCCATGGATATTTATGGGGGTGATAGAGTGATGGGATGGTGATTGGGACGAAGTCGAGGTGAGTTGGTGATGGTGCGATGGGTGGGTAATGAAGCCACTAGCAACGCCGGACCCCTGAGCTAGTTAATATGTAAATTTAAATGAAACCATTTATCGCGAAGAAATTAACTCTTTTCGATTTTGAATTACTTGATAAATGTAGCAAATTAGGTTTTGAGTAGTATATTAGTACGGCCTATGAAATAGCAGTATAATACGGTAATTGGAGAACTCATAGCAGCACGGGCCAAGAGCATATGAGTAGTTTTTTTTACTTACAAAGAGAATCTAAAATTACAATATCCCAAAGAAGAAAAAAAAACAGCAAAACAATAAAATTGTATGCTATATACTTCGTATGTATACGAACTCACATTTCGTCCTCATTTGTGACCAAAATCCGAGTTCTAACCTTCGTGCAATTTTTATTTCTCTTATGTGGATATGCTGTTTTAGCATGGGATGAATTCTAGCATGAAATCAATTCAAAAAAAATTATGGCCCGACTCCATCCTTCATCTTGGATTCGTCAGTGAATATTGCATCAAATTGTCTCGTTACTGCCCCATCCTTCCAGTTTCCCCAAAACGCAAATGGAGGAGTTGAACCTAAGTTTGGGGATGCAGAAGTCAGTAGATGATTGTGTCATGCCTTCAGGTACTGTCTGCAGTATATTATAGTGCCCGTATGGTTTGGTAGCAAACCATTCAGGTTCTCTGAATCGTACTGCACTCCACGTTATAACATACTGTACTTCTTCTTCATCGCTAGCCACCAGACTAGCGATCCATAGGTAAGAATTGGTCGTACAACAGTTGTGTACAGCCAAATAGCCATCCCTGCTGGCATAGTGGGCAACGTATGCTTTCTTAGCCCGTTCTCTATGTTAGCCTTTCAGCTAAGCTTCTTATCCAGGATTACTCCGAGATATTTGGCGATGGGGTAGGGCGGAGATTTAGAGTTTCGAAAGGACAAAGCCGGTATTTTAGATAATTTTGTGAATAATACCTTTTCAATCATCCCGCAGGAGCTGACTTTACCCAGGGAGATTTAGAGTTTCGAAAGGACAAAGCCGGTATTTTAGATAATTTTGTGAATAATACCTTTTCAATCATCCCGCAGGAGCTGACTTTACCCAGGGCATTTTCCATCACTTTGCTAATCACGGAAAGGTGCTGGCCCGATACAAGTATCAACACGTCATCTGCGTACGCAACTACCTTCGTCTAATCTTCAAGTTTTAGTAGAATTTTATTATTTACCATTAGCCACAGTTAGGGAGAGATGATCCCTCCTTGGGGAGTGCCTCTGTCGATTAGTTTGGTGATATTGCAGCTGCCAAGGTTGGTATGTAGCGGTCAGCCATCAGCAGAAATAGGGGAAATAACACAGAATGCTCTAGAATTGCAGGTGGCCGTACCTATCTCTGACTGGTGGAAATGCCATCAAACCTCCACGTGGTGGCTGCTGGTAATTTTCCTCCAATGCAGGAAAAGCTGAATGATCCTTCAAAGTAAGGTTGGCGCGAGGCCAATAACCTCGCCTGTAAAAAATTATTATTACAGAACCCAAAATCAGCCTCGGATACACTGATGAACGACGACGACTACGGCAACGAAAACGGCTAAACGATTTAAGAATTTTCTCATGGAACGTACGCTCACTGTATAGAGCTCGAGCTGCACAGCAGCTAGCCGATACCCTGTCCAAACATAATGCTGACTTAACAGAAATTCAGGAGATGCGGTGGACAGGGAATGGTGTCTTACAAAAAACAGAATATGATATATATTACAGCTGTCATGCAAGACATCATGTGCTCGGGGTGGAGTTTCTAGTCAGCAAAAGAATGAAACCCACCGTTATCGGCTTTAATGCAGTAAATGAACGGCTTTGCACCCTTCGCGTGCTGGGCAAATTTAAAAACATAAGCCTCATAAACGTTCACGCACCTACAGAGGATTCCCCAGATGATGAAAAAGTAGAATTTTTTGAATCAGTCGAACGGGAACTCCATGCCTGCCCTCAGTATGATGTAAAAATCATACTGGGGGATATGAATGCTAAAATAGGTAGGGAGCCAATATTCAGGCAGTACATTGGCACCCATAGCTTACACGAGAACACTAATGACAATGGACAACGAGTCATATAGATGACAGCAAGCTTTGGTCGTTGCGAGTACAAGGTTTGCTTGTTTGGTTTAAGTTATATGAATATTTTGTGATTGATTTTTTGCCCTTTTTTGCAATTGCACAAAATAAATTATTCCATGCTTATATTCCTGTGTTTCATTATGTCTACACAAGTACGATGATGTACTTATACTTTTATTATTTTACTACATTACAACAACTAAATACAAATGCCTTAAATAAAGTACCAAAATATAACAAATAAACCGACGTTTATTTTGTGTATTATATATCCGAAAACAAAATCATACAAAGATTTTACAAAAATCAATCGAAAAAAACTCGTCGGTTTCTTAGTATATTATATAATAGTATTTGGCTTTCAGTTTGGAAGCAAAGGCATCAATTGAAATAAAATACCAAATTTTGTTATTTGTTTATTTTTTGACATACATTCTCGGTCAATATAATTTTTGGGAAATGTAAAAATTCCTTTATAATAATTATTGATAGTTCGGAGAGAAATTTACAGACTTAATAACATGTAATTGTAAAAGAAACCATTTTTTTGCTAAAAAATCAAATAAATTTCGTATCGTTTCGATTTAGAATTACTTCATAAAAGTAGTATAATTAGGGGTAAGGTAGTATAATAGTGCGGCTAATGAAATAGTAGTATAATACCTTGATTGCAATTTAGCAGCAGCACTGGACTGGTGTTTAACTACAATTTTGACAGATGAAGACTTTTCACGTAGTCGCCATCATGTGGCTAGACTACTGCATGAGGCAAGAGTGAACCGATTCGGCAATTATGTACAAGATTTTACTACTTTCTATCATTAAATTTACACTAACCCAAAGAAAGAAAAAAACATAACACAACAATAAAATTGTATGCTATACACCTCGTACATATACGAAAATGACATCTCACCTTCAGGAGTCGAGACTCATTTGCGACCGAAATCGGCCTTCAGATAGACCACGTGTTGATAGACCGCCGCCACAACCCGAACCTGATGACGGTACGAACGTACCGAGGTGCCAACGTCGACTCGGACCACTATCTTGTTGGTATGGTGCTCCGAGCGCGGATTGCATCATCACGGAAGACTGCATCCACGAATCAGACTGGAGTCAACACGGCTGCCCTTCGCAATGAAGAGACCAGAAACAACTACAGTCAAGCGATAGGACTCGCCCTAAATGCAGGGAGAGTAAGTCCTGGGACTGAGATGTCGGGCGTAAAATAGAAATGGACACGCCTTAAAAATACTGTCATTAGTACTGCTGACTCCATTCTCATAGAATGCGGGCACGCGAAGAAGATATGAAAAAACAGTTTACCGGCGAAAGAAAGCAGCCTGGGAGAAGAATATCTTCCGTGAACTTGAACAGTACAGAGAGCAAGGACCGCACCAGGCGCGGAAGTTCTACCAAAGGGTCCGCGGTATGACGCAATATAAACCGCGTTGCACATACTGCAAGGACAAAGAGGGTAATCTGATCGCCGATCTTAAAGGCAACTTAGAGCGATGGGAAGAGCACTTTCATGAGTTGCTAAATGGCCAGCTAACTGAGTAATTGGAGGCTCCACCAATGACCGAAGATCATACTATGCTGCCGCCACCAAGCATAGACGAGCGATAAATCGGCTCAAAAATAATAAGGTGATGGGATCCCAGCGGAACTGATAAAATTAGGAGGCCCCACATTACACCAAGCAATTCATGAAATAATAGTACAAGTATAGGAAGAAGAAGTTATGCCAGAAGACTGGCGAAGAGGCATCCTGTGCCCCATACATAAGGGAGAGATCACAAAATGCAGCAATTATCGTCGTATAACGTTGTTGAGTACCGCGTATAAGATTTTCTCCTCTATCCTTCAAGACAGGATAGCCCCATACGCTAAAGTCATCATTGGTCCATACCAGTGTGGCTTCATCCCAGGAAAATCAACAACGGATCAGATATACACCCTTAGGCAGGTGATGGAAAAATGTTGAGAGTTTCAAAACTCACTACACCATCTTTTTATAGACTTTAAAGCCGCCTATCATAGCATAGCCAGAGTAGAACTTTATAAAGCCATGAGAGAATTCGACATCCCAAATAAACTGACACGGCTACGTAGGTTGACCATGACCAATGTTATAAGGGATGAACTGGCCTGCATCCTCTTCAACCTGGCGTTGGAGAAAGTGATCCAAGACTCTGACGTAACGGCGAGAGGAACAATCCTCTATAAGTCCATTCAGATACTGGCTTACGCAGATGATATTGACATCGTTGGTAGAAACCAAAGAGCTGTACGGGAAGAAGATTGTGTATAAAATTAATTTAATTTTTAAAAAATTTATAACGGCACCCTGAGGCCCCAAATTTTAATAGAAAGTGTTGTCTCCTGAAATACACACATGTGGAAAATTTAAATAAAATCGTACTTTGGGAAATGGGTTAAAAATTGATCGCAAGATTCCACGACAAACCGACCCGACCGACCTACAAACTGACGTGCCACGGGCAAGCGAAGTTAATATAGAGAATTTAATAAACAAAATTATGCGCACCATTTTAATTACACAAATTAGGAAATTTTTTAGTGAATTTGCTTTTGTGTAGCCAAATCCAACCCAATGAATTATAAAGGCACGCACAGTTTAATATAAATACTTCAAAAATAAATTCTCAGTAAATTTCTGTATTTATATTTACTTGTGTTATTAATTAAATTTAAAAAACTTTATTACATATTCAATTTGGACTGGCTCAATATTAAAAGAAACTATGTAGTAATTGAACTTCATTTCCTTGATTTATTGTATCAGTACTATATTCAATGTTTTTAAATTTCGCATCCAATATACTTCGTTAAAGATGACAATTTGATTTTTCTCCAGTATCTTCGATATTCTTATTATTGAACGGCCAATTAAGTTTGAAGATATTTTACGTTCATTCTATGTTCTTCATTGCATCAGTTTTCCTTCCAGCGTTTTTTTTTAATTGATGTGTGTATGCTTATGTTGAGAACAAATCCTTAATCCATGTAAAATATCATGTCCGATGAAATCGATTCAACATAGTGGATTCCGATTGCTGATGTAGTGTGAAGCACATCGGCGCCTTCGTAGATGTTTTAACCAGCTTCTGATAAAATAATCGCGTTGATACGCCCGAATGGTGGTCCACCTAAACTTTACTTCATAAATTAAGGCTATAAAATTACAAATGTAAAGTTTATAGAATTGTTTTTTGTTGAGATTTTTTAAGAATACCCTATATAATACTTGCAAGAAGGTTTAAGCTGTAATAATTATCTTCTTCATGAGAATGTTAGTTTGTTGACCACAAAAGTCAAGTTTATGAGTCAAATGTCACAAATTATTTAAAGTTTTACCGGTTGCTTTCTTTCTGTAGTTTTTAACGTCATAAGTATTGAAAATTTAGGGTATTCAGTTAAACCAAAGAAAAAAGGGTCGAACAAGTTAAAAGTAAAGAATTCGCGAATTCTAGTTGTCAAAATTCTTATCAGTTCCTAATCTAAATTTGTATGTTGGTATTATTAAATCAATACCTATCGTATATAGAGAATTATGCGCTAAACGTAGATACTGAATTAACTCTAAAAATCGGATTAAATAAAGAGAAAACAAACTAAAAATTTTGTTTAACCACAGACCCTGTATCCACCGTTAAAAGATGCTGAATGCTGCTACTCTGTGGCCCCCATATTGGTATGGTATATATGTAGTTTGAAGTTAGTACTAATAACGACGCCTGTCTCGACTACGAGATCTTCGGCGATCACTAGAACGGCCCCGTTCGCGTCTACGTTCCTTTTCCCGTTCTTTTTCGCGTTCTTTTTCACGCTCTTTTTCTTTTTCTCGCTCCTTTTCACGTTCTAGTTCTTTTTCTCTTTCTAATTCTCTTTGTTTTACGCGCTCCTGATGTTCCTCAATCCGTTTAAGACGGAAAGCTTCTTTCTCAGCAATCTTTAACATTAGAATATAAAATTAAGATAAAATATAGATATTTATTGGTAATATTCAAATTCGTTGAAAACCTGTTCGGGTGTAAGCGGCAACCAGTAAATGCATGGCGTTATCTTAGTTTTGCGGAACAGATCATCGAGAAGCCTCAGGGGGGGATCGTTTTCTTTCTTTTTTAATTTTGTAGCTGCATCAAAGTTTATTGCCAGTAAAAATGTTTCTTAAATTAATTAAATAGATTCACATACAATTGGAGGATGCACTTGTACTGCGACGTTGATCCCTTTCTCCAGAATGTCGCCTACGGTCCCTGTCCCCTCTACCCTTATTGTGGTCACGATCCTTTTCACGTTGTGCCCCACGAATTTTTTCTCGATCGCAGTTTCTGTCCGCGTCTCTCTCAAGGTCTTCTTTTTTACCGACATCCCATTCACGAACGGGTCTACTCACCTGAATCTACATTTATTAAAAACACAAGAAAATTTAATACTGCAAAAGGCAAAATATCGAACTCCCCTTTTTTTAAAAGGCGAGTGTGGCTTTAGTTGTGCCACATAGGCGTCTTTTTAGGAATTCTATCAGCAGCTAACTTTTTGTATATGTCATTAAGTTAATAATGACATTAATATTAATATTAAGTCATATGCCGAAAATAATATTATAATTTTTTGAAAATTTTACTCTTGAAAATGTTTTGTTGAAAATTAAGTTAAATAATTAAGAAATTTTCACTTGCTAGAGGTTGTGCTTAAAACGTTAAGAAAACTAAAATTGATGCAAATGAAAGTGAGTAAAGAGCTTTTTTAAAACGAAAAGTGAGGATAGCGTTGCTTTGAATAAAATCCCAAAAAGACTGCTTAGGCTTATATTGCATATATAATCAGAATAATATTAAACTCAAAAAATAATTAAATTTTTAATAAAATCTTCTACACCTGTTGGTATTTAATGAAACGCGATGGCGTTCACCAGCTTTGCGGATAGCGTAACGCCACCGAAAAACATACTAGTTTCCTATTTTGTTAAAATACAAAAAAATATTTTTTTTCGCCTGACAACGGGTTTTTCAGCTAATAAATTATATTACACTTGCATACAAATTTTGCATTTTTGAAGGAAACATTTTTGTAATAATTTAAAAAGTGGAGATAAACCAGGGTATACTAGAACCTACCTTTTTTTCATCAAACTCAAATCGCTCTCTGTCCCAACCTGTTCCTATAATACAATTTTCCTTGCTGCTGTCCTGTCCAAATTTCGGTCCTTCATCACGAATTGATGCAATAGCTTTTTCCATAGCAATTTTTTCCCCAAAGTCAACGTTTAAGCACTTTGGGTTTGATGTTGGCCAACGAACGCCATGAAGGGCATGGCGAGTCTCTACAGCTTCACTAAAAAAAATAATTATCTACTTATATATTGTACTCAGTTCAAATTTAAATTTAACTAACTTTAAATTTAAGTAAATAATAACCAAAATAAAAATTAATTTTTAATTTAAAACGTTTTTAAAACGAACTAAAAAAGTATACAATAGTTTATGCTATCTCCATACAAATTCCTAACCATATAGATAGTCATAAGAATTTTTAATTGTGAACTTTTAATAGCAATGAAAATATGCTTGTAAGATTTAAAATGAAAAACACATGCAATAGATAATTGATGCATGAGTAGTTGCATGTGCCCCACGTTTTTTTTAAATTCAATATATTAACTTCGCGTGCCCGTGTATTTGTGACTGGCCCAATCTTGTGTTCAATTTTTAACCCACTTCCTCAAGCTTTGCACACATGTTTATCTCCGTTGACAACACTTTCTATTATAAGTTTGAGCCCTTCGGCCCTGAGGTGCGAGAGGTGTCCATATAATTCTTTTTAGAAATTAACCCTATCAAATTTTCGTCAAATTTTGTACTATCTGCATCTCCGATAACACAGCTTTTTATTATAATTTGGAATTGATCGTGATCGTGCGTACATATAAATTTTGGAAAAATTAACCCGATTTTCTTTAAATGTTGTACACATTTGTATCTCCGATAGCAACACTTTTCATAAAAATTTGAAAGTCATTGGGGCCCAAGTTCGAGGTAGGCCCATACAATTTTTTTTAAAAATAACCCTATTTTTCTTAAAATTTTCTACAGATGTGTTTCTCCGATTAGAAAATTTACTCTACTCTACTCTACTGCTACTCCAACGAAACTGACTACCATCCACTGAAACCACTCCACTGACCCCACACCAACTGTTCTTTTTCAAGTTTACCATTTTTCAAACCAAATTAACGAATATTCAAAACAAATTTTCAAACCAAATTAACAAATAATACTTTTTTAAATGAAGTTATCCAATTTTCAAAACAAATTAACAAATGTTCCAATCAAAAACCACAATTTTCAAATCAAATTAAATTAATTTTATTTCGTCAATGGTATTTCATAAAATAAAATGCAAATAAAATGAAACAATCTAACGAGCACGATAAGCACTTTTCAGCAAGTAATGTACGCTATTTTTCACATGACCAAAGCAATTTTTCTGCTAAACTGATCATGCGCAAGACAAAACTACTGTAGGATTGTGTGTTCGCTGAGACTGCCGTAAACAACAAAATTATTTTCTATGTTAACACACTAGTGTGGATAATGTCTACTTTCTAGGCTAGGTTATGGTGTAGGAAACAATCATTTTTGGCTATGGTCGTGTGACAAATTCATAAATTCAGAAAAAATAAATTAAGCTTTATATAATTCAGATTATAATTTTTGTAACAAAATATATCTAATGGAGTGCCCAGTGCTACATTGCTCATTTTTAATATCATATTCATTATAAAATATGAACAGCCAGCTACATTCACTGGGTTTAAGGATAATTCTATTACCTCAACTTTTCACCTTCGACCATACAATTTCTATAGGATTCAGCATTTGTGAGTATGGAGGTAAAAACTGCTTCTGTTTTAGATATTGTACAGTTATCTAATAAGCGTCGGTAATATTTCTACTAGTCAACTGTTCCAATAATTCCAACATAAATTTTATGTTATGCAATACAATTGTTAATTTATTTTGAAAATTGGCTAACTTCATTTATTATGTTCGAAAATTTTTTAATTTGTTTTGAAAAACTGTTAATTCCATTTGAATATTTGTTAATTTAATTTGAACACTTGTTAATTTGGTTTGAAATATGGTTAACTTGACTTGAAAAAGGTATACATGCTAAATGCTTCCTTTATGCATATCCTGTTTTTCAATAAAACGCGATACTAATTTTTTATTACTTCAGAATGATATTGAGAATATTATCCGGTGGTGTATGTTAACAAGCTATATTTCAATATTGATAAATGCAAATTGCATCCCTTTTTGTCGAATATATTATTGAAAATAGACATTTGAAACAAGTTGTTCATAACTGTGATTTAGGCGTTGTATTTGACGCTATGGTAACATTACATTTACTTCTACATTATGGTTTTTTTAATTTTCAAAGTAAATAGAATGTTTGGGTTTATAAAACGTAATTCAAAAGATTTTACAGACCCATATGATTACCGACCCGTTGAAGTCGTTATATGTCTCTCTTGTCCGCTCTGTCTTAGATTATTGGTGTGTTGTTTATTACCCTTATAATTCTAATAGTAAAAATGGAATTGAGAGAAGATTCAGAAGAATCGCACCGTTTTTCCATTCTTTAATGGAACTGGTTTGGTGAGTTACCACTTTTTCCCTTGACACACTGGCATACTTTAATTTTTTCTTTTTATTTTTACTAAACTAGTTACGAAACTGGTTTATTCAAAACTAATTCGCGGAACCAGTTTATCGCCGTTAACGAGCTCACTACAGCTGTTTTTGACAGTTAGTGAAACAATTTGATTTGTTGAACAAATTAAATTTGATATTCATGGGCGTTGGCAGCGGGATGGGATGGGACAGCCGGGAAACGCCGGGTATTTCTGCTTATACTGATGTGACTAATACTGTGACGCGATGTCGCAAAACAAATAGCTTTTCACAAGTTCACAAAACGATCACAAACAAATTTATTGAAAGTGGGGCAGGACAACGTCTGTCGGGTCAGCTAGTATTAGTATAAACTTTGAAAAAAGTAATTTTTTGAATTAAGGCTTTAGGCGTTGTTGTTCAAAATTTTTTTATTTTACTTGACTTACCTATAATTTTTAGGATGAATAGATATAACTACATTATTTAGTTGCACCCCCTGCAAATAATCCTGCCGGCGCCTATGTTGACAGCAGAAGGAGTAATACATAAGTACTCACTCTAGCCTATGCATAATATTTAAGCAACTATAGTGTTGTTTCGTCGTGGATTAGTGGATAAGAGCATGGGTTCTGAGCAGGAGGTTCGAGGTTCGCATCCCAGTAGCACTAGAAGTATTTTTCACGGTGTCCATCCTCTCGCGCAACGTCCGAGACTAATAACTTGTCTCGGAAAGCTCCTCAATTCGCCGTTGTTGTTATCAACATAAACCCTTACCATATCTCACTCTGCTATCGCCACAGTCACATTCATGTCAACATAAAGAGGTTATTTATGGACATGGCTTTGACATTCTAATAATGCACGCCAAAATCCATAAATAACTTAATCTTAATGATGCAAACTGAAACTGTTATCATAATTACTCGCTTGTATGATTTCATAATGCACGAGTACTTAAAAAACGGTCCATTGGTGTTGTGTGGGGAACCAAAACCACTTACAGGGCATTTTTAACCTCTATCTGTATAGTGTGTACTTTTCGTATGTACCATTCAAACCTAACCGATATCTCTGGGGGTTGATTGTGACATACGAAAACCATCATAAATTAAACCAAGCGACCGATCGACAGTTCATTTCAGGCATCAATAAATTAAGATCTTTATGTAGTGCAGCGCCTGTCGAACCTTTTTTACGACAGCGCAGCACTTTGTATATAAGTACGATATAGTTGCCTTGCACATGGACTGATGTTGCGTAAGAGGAAAAATGAGGGCGGACCCATAAATGAATCGATATCGGATCGATACTATTGGTTGATGATTATACCGATAGATAATAAATCGATCCGATTGGTTAATCATTATAATCATACATAGTTTTAACCCAGAAGATTGGGTATAAAAGAAGCTGCTGAGTAGGAAGAAGAAGAAGAATGAGAAACTTAGATCCTCTAGACAAGTTGCAGCCAAGCCGAAGACAGCGGGCTTGTTTAGAATTAACATTTTAATAAAATTAAATACTATAATTTAAAAAAAAGTCTATTATTTTCATTTCTTCCCGCCAAGTTCTCTTCTCTGCCTGGAAAGCAGAAAGCACGGAACTTGACGTGCAACACCGTTTGATCCGGCATTAATTTGAAGCTCCCCTCCATTTGTGTGCAAAAATATATATGCTCAACACAAACGGTTGCGAGAAGCTAGGCCTTGATCGCAATGGTCTGTTGCGCCAAATATTATTATTATTATAGTGCTGTTTTGCCCAACAAAACGTTTTATAACCTTCTCTTTTTTGTAAACTTACCGAGAATAGTATTGTGTGTGTCATCCTCAACAGTTTTCTTATAAACTACAAACAGTAAACTAGTTAAAGTTTGCCAGTGCTTCAAGGGTATTACAATGCGAAATTGCTTCTAATTGATTTATTGATTCTAATTGATGTGTAAGACCCAGTTTTTAGTGCGAGATCATCCGAGTTTTGAGATTCAAAACGATTTAACATTAGAAACATGTTTTTCAAATGTCATCGAACGCGCTCATTATTTTTTGTCTTTTTCATGTTTTGATTTTCAGTTGTAAACCAGTGCTCTAAAATTAAAATCGACTTGCACTAAGTCCCTGTTCTACTTTTAAAATAAACAATTGCTTTTTCTTTATTCGTTTCTTAGAAACAGGCAGCGACAAGTATTCAATCAGTTCTCTCGTTGTAGCGTATACTGAATAGCGGAACAATATTGAACATTTACTAAAAATTATTTTTTGAATTTATTGAAATATTTTTGTTTAAAAAGGATCTTTTAATGAGGGTATTTTTAATGGACACCTATTGAACCGAAAATATTGAATATTATCAACCAGCAACAAGTCCATCCAATGTCTGAGCATTGACGTGAATGTTATTGGAATCCAAATAAAAACTTAAATACAACTGATTCGTCAAGGAAAAGTTAATAGTCGAATATGCAAAAGAGGAAATAAAATGGACAATTAGCATTGCATCGACTGATATAATTGAAAGTAATAGTAATTAGTGAATTGCGGAGGCGGCTCTTGAGGGGTGTTCTTCTGGAGTCTTGAGGGGAATGTTGTGGGGGTCAGGGGGTCTTGAGAGAATCTTATTCTGTCACGCTTTTTTCATTCTAATGCTGGGAGTTGACGGTCTTGTAAGCGTTTGTGTGGAAAACTTTTCGCTTGAGAAGTGTTCCGTTGTGATATTGAGGGTATGTGGGGGTCTGGTGGTCTTGAGGGGATCTAAAGGTGGTTTTAACAGGGTCAGTGGGATCTAGAGGGGAATTTAAGGCGGTCTTAAGGGTGTCTTGAGATATTTTTAAGGGTGTATTGAGTGGGGTCTTGAGGCGGGTCTTAAAGGGGTCCTAAGGCGTGGTTTGATTGCGTCTTGGAGGAGTTTTGAGACGGTCTTGAGTTGGGTCCTTAGGAGATTTTAAGGTGGTGTTGAGAGGAATCTTGAGGGGTTCTTTAGGAGGTCTTGAGGTAGCTTTGAGGGGTATTGAGGTTGTTTTAAGCGAGTTTTGAGTGGGGTTTTAAGGGAGTCTTAAAAGGGTTATGAGGGGTTTTATGAGGTCTTCTGGGTGTACTTGTTGGGTCTAAAGGAGGGTCTTGATGGAGTCTTAAGGTGGTCTTGAGGTAGTTTTAATGTGGTATTGAGGGGGGTTCTTGGGAGTTTTGAGTCGGTCTTCAGAGGGGTCTTGAAGCAGTCTTAAGGTGGTATTTAGGGAGCCTTGAGAGGGACCTTAAGATTGTCTTGAGGGGTTGTAAGAGGGACTTTATTGGGCGTTGAGATGGTCTTAAGGGCGGCATTACTGGAATCTTGAGTAATGTTTAAGAGTGTACTTCAGGGGTTTAGGGACTCTTGAGGATGTTTTTAGACGAAATATAAAAGGGGTTCTGAGGGGTCTTGAAAAAGTTTTGAAAGGGTTATCTTTAATAGGGTGTTAATGTGGCATTGATTTGGTTTTAATGTCTCGAATGTGTCTTGAGGTGTCTTTTATGGCTCTTTTGGAGGTAGTTCGGGGGCGTGATTAAGGTTTTATTAAAGTATAAGTAGCCCCCTAAAAGTTAGAAAACAACATGTTAGCTAATAAAAAATATAAAACGTTTAAAACGAGTATTGTGCGTAGTAATTTGCTTTGATCTGAAACAAATAGCAAACTCTTAATTTTCGGAAAAGTTTTTGACAAATAAAAATCCGAAATAGTTGTTTTTTTTAATACGTGATTCGCTATTTTTTCAAATGTTCTTTGAACATTTTTTTTTTGAACAATCAGGTTTCTTAAAAAAAAAAAAAAATTATTTGATAACAGTTCTAGCTGCTCCAGATCTACCATCTATTTTATTTTCTACCTTTTATGGGGCTAGATATACTTAAAAAAAACACTTTTTTTTAATATTATTTTTTTTACTGAGTCATTTTTATTACCTTTTATTTAGTACCAATTAACCTCCAAACCTTGTTCAAACCACTTATAATTATGAATTACCTTCGCCATAGATTCCAATATACTCTAAACAACCAGATCTATACCCATAATACAAGGACTAGACACAATATACACCTCCCATTGGGGATCTGCAATGCGATTGATCAGGAAACTACTGACTTCTCAAAACTTGAACCAGTAGCGCAACAATGAAGTTCGTGATGTAGTGCTTGCTTTACCTTCTAGTGGTGGCCCCCGGGCAACTACGTGTATAAATCCTTATAAATGTAGGCTAAAATTGCAAGTGCGAACGGTCTAGCGTTTCTAGCCTATGTAACGTGGGTTAGCACCCTGCGGTACCGAAAAATACCCGCTACTGAAACCGACACAACGCCTCGGATAAGTAACGATCGAATAATGACGACTTTTGGCTATTGTACCCGGACTAAGATTGGTTTCTGGAATGTGAGGACGCTCCTTGACTCAGGGAGTGAAGGACCTCAAAATGCCAGATTTCTTTAACTGGAACGTGAGTTTCTTCGTTATAATTTGGACATACTGGGAGTGAGTGAAGTAATCCCCAACGTGTAACACTGTGCTACTCTACTCCGGCAAACTTTCGACAGTCCCCGTGAATCTGGAGTGGGTCTGCTGCTAACACCAACAGCACGCAGAGGCCTAATTTCCTGGTACCCACATGGTGATAGAATCTTATCGGCCAGATTTCGGACTAGAGTACGGCGCGTCCCGATCATACAGTGTTACGCCCCAACGAATCCCTCGACTGAGGATGACAAGGACAACTTCTACAATCAGCTAAGCGCTGTATTTAATACAACGCCGAACGGAGATATCGTCATCGTGATGTGGGACTTGAATGCCAAGGTAGGCAACGACAATGAAGAACTCAGATATTGAGAAGCGCAGCCTCGGCGAACGAAATGACAATGGTGAAAGATTTGTTGATTTCTACAACACCAACCACCTTGTCATAGGAGGCACCATGCTTGAGCAAAAGACCTGCCACAAAGTCAGCTAGGTGTCAGCTTATAGGCAATCATCATCCAACCAAATCGATCATGTGGCGATCAGCCGACGTTTTAAGAGCTGTCTTTTAGACGTCCGAAACAGACGAGGGTATGGTATCACCTTATGGTAGCTATAGTCCAGTTACGTACTGTACAATGTAAGAGTTGACAAACGTAATTATATTAACAACCTGGCCTAAGAAGCAGGTGAAGCAGCGAGCAGGTGCGATAAAAAACACATTTACAGAATCACTAGAGCTGACAGGTGGTTACTGCTCTAGCCAACATCCGGTGAAAGACCTAGATGGTGCCATAATCGTTTCAGAAGAGGATCAGCTCAAGCGATGGAAGGAGCATTTTTCTACGGTCCTTAACCGTGTATACGCCAACGATATGCACCCAAATCAAATGGAGTTGCCGGAAGAAACAATTTGGCGGCCAGCCATCAGCGGAATAGGGGGAATAACACACAACGCTCTAGAATTACAGTTGGCCGTAACTATCTCTGACTGGTGGAAGTGCGATCAAGACTCCACATAGTGCCCGCCGGTAATTTTTCTCCAATGCAGGTAAAGCTGAATGATCGGGGTAGTCCCTTCAAAGTAAGGTTGGCGCGAGGCCAATAACCTCGCGGAATTACGGAACCCAAAATCAGCCTCGGATAGATACACTTTTGAACGATGACGACCACGGCAACGAAAACGGCTAAACGATTTAAGAATTTTCACATGGAATGTATGCTCACTGTATAGAGCTCCAGCTGCACAGCAGCTGGCCGATACCCTGTCTACATATAAGACTGACATAACAGCCAAAAACAAAATCATTAACCTAGGCACTAACTCAGTAACTCAAGTTAACATTGCTGGACAACCGGTAGAGAGTAGAGAGTTTCCAATATCTTGGGAGTATTGTCTCGATCGAAGGTGGAACCGAACAGGACATTGTCAACCGATCCGGCAAAGCAAATTAGTGTTTGGAATGATGTCCATGAAGCAATGCAATTGGTGCAGCACTTGGAAAGTGACCGCTACTATCACAAAAAGATTACAAACGTTCGTAAATAGGTGCCTACGGAACATCTTAAGGGTTTTCTGGCCTAACCGTATCTCTAACGACCATCTTTCCCAGAGAACGGGTCATGAACCAATAGGCACAACCATCCAAAGACGGAAGTGGCAGTGGATTGGTCATACACTCCGAAAAGGCGACAGTTCCATAGCAAACTACCCAATGCATTGTAATCCGTTATCTCAGGATGGTAGAGGGACGGGTCGTCCGAGAAATACATGGCGCAGAACAATTAAGGAGTCACGGCAATTGGGGAAGAGTTGGAGAGAGCTGAAGCTCATAGCCAGGAACCACACGCGATGGCATGTAGGCGTAGTAGAGGCCCTGGGATATAGGACATAAGTAAGTATTAGTAAGAAGTCCTTCCACTTCTTATGTGGAACTCAAACAACTTCGTATGTTAAGCACATTTAATTCTGACCTAGACAGCATAATAAAATGGGGAGAAAACAATCGAGTAGAATTTAACGCTTCCAAAACCCATTGCTGTCTCCTGTCGTCTAAGCAAATCCTTAACCCCATGCAATTATCCATTATTGGCACTTGCATCGAGGAAACTGAAAATCTCGCAGATCTCGTTATATGCGTTAACGACAAGCTTCGTTGGAATGACCACATATTTACCGTCTCAAAAAATGCTGCGAAATGTTTAGGTTTTCTAGACCGGTTCAAGAAATATTTGACTCCCTCTGATCTGGCTTTTATATACAGGGCTTTTATTCGCCCAAAACTTAAGTACAATTGCTATATCTGGTCTGGTGCACCTAAAACTACTTTGCATCAGTTAGATAGAATACAAAACCAGGCGATCAAGAATATCGGTGACGCAAATATGGCAAAATTAGTAGATTCGCTTGGACACCGCAGGAACGTTTCCTGCTTGTCACTGTTTTATCCCTTCTTCAACCCTTGTTCAAGAGAAATAGCCAGCTGCATGCAACCTCTCCTTGAATTCAACCGCAATACTCGTGGCGCTCTAAATGCTCATCAGTTTACCCGCAAGCCCATCTTCAGACGTACAGGTAAGTTTAGGGACTCGTTCTTCACCCGTACAACACGTATGTGGAATGCTCTGCCAAGCTCTGTCTTCCCACGTTACTATTATCCACAAGCATTCAAAACACAAGCTCATAGACATCTCCTCTTTTCTCCTCCTTTTCCTTAACACCCACGCTGTGCCAAGCATATAGCCAAGCATTATAAGGGTGCGAACCCCTTAAAGCGTGCGCAAATTATAAAATAAAAAAATAAAAACAACCCATCAAAATTAAAAGTTTTTATGTAAATTCTCTAATAGGAGATACATATTAAGTCTTCAAATTTGAAGGAAATCGGGCTAATTTTCAGGTGCCCGATCACTACAAAAATTTTGCCAAAAGTTTTATCCATTGGAGGAACACATGTGTTTATAATTTTATAAAAATCGCGCTAAATTTTAAAAAATTGCATGGGCACCACTCAAGCCTCAGAGCACGTTCACTCCAAAAATTTTACAAAAATTGTTGTCCATCAGAAATACACATGTGTATAAAATGTGAAGAAAATCGGGTTAATTTTTTTATGGGGCCTCAAGACCCCAGGGCCCGGGGTCTCCAAAATGTTTACAAGAAGTACTGTGCAACTGAGATACACATGTGTATAAAATTTAAAGGAAATCGGCTTAATTAAAAAAAAAAACAACCCATAAAAATTAAAATTTTTCGTGTAAATTCTCAAATTGATATCCTGATCACTCCAAAATTTTTACAAAAAGTGTTTCCATCGGAGATACACATGTCTATAAAATTTAAAGGGCATTGTCCTTAGGAATAAATATGAGTGTATAAATTTTGAAGAAAATCGGGTAAATTTTAAAAATTTGAATGGGGCTTTCTGTCACAAAAAGTATTATCCGTCAGAGATAAAATTTGTATGGGTCCCCCAAATATTTACAAAAAGTGTTGCCCAACAGAGATACACATGCGTATAAAATTTGAAGAAAATCGGGTATTTTTTTTATAAAATTTATATGGGTGCCCCCGACCCCGGGGCCCGATCACTACCAAATTTTTACAAAAAGTGTTTTCTATTGGAGATACACATGTGTATAAAATTTGAAGAAAATCGGGTACTTTTTGTAAAATATTTATATGGGAGCTCCCGACCCCGCGGCCCGAGGGGCCACAAATTTTAATAGAAAGTGTTGTCATGTCAAAATTTCAATAAAATCGGGCTTTAGGAAGTGGGTTAAAAATTGATCACAAGATTTGGTGTGCCAGCTCGCGAGCCAGCCACGGTCAAGTGAAGTTAATATCATCATCATATTTGGCTCTACAACCGGGATCCGGTCCTGGCCTCCCGCAAAGTCTCTCCACCGGTCCCGATTTCGAGCCGATGTCATCCAGTTTGGCATCTCTAAACTCTGGGCGTCCTGGTCTACGCCATCATTCCAGCGTAGGCTTGGCCGGCCTCGTTGTCGTGTTCCATAAATTCTACCGCAAAGGACATTCCGAGCAGGATCCTCTTCGCTCATGTGAGCTAGGTGTCCTGCTCACCGGAGCAGTAACGCTCGTAGATCTCATCGTTATAGAGTCTCCGGACTCGTCCTTCCTCACATACGGGGCCAACAATTCTCCGTAAAACTTTTCTCTCGAACGCGACTAAGAGGTCAGAATGCTTTTTTATAAGCACCCAAGTCTCGGATCCATATGTAAGTACTGGTATGACCATTGTTTTATATATCAGCAGCTTGGATGTTATGGGTAAGTTCCTGGATTTGAAGAGTCTTGACAGGCTATAGTAGGCTTTGTTGGCTATAGGCAACCGTGCGCGTATTTCTGGTTCCATGCTGTTATCGGCTGCTATAGTTGACCCGAGATAGTTAAAGGATTGCACTACTTCAAATTCGCGTTCCACTATTTGAATTGAGGGACCAATGTTGGATCTTCTACTCGCAGACGTGGCCACCATGTTCTTTGTTTTGCTCTCATTTATGTGGAGCCTTAGATTTCGTGCCGCCTGCTCTATCTGGATGGAAGCTTCCTGTACAGCTCTTTGGTTTCTACCAACGATGTCAATATCGTCTTCGTAAGCCAGTATCTGAATGGACTTATAGAGGATTGTTCCTCTCGCCGTTACGTTACGTCTCGAATCACTTTCTCCAACGCCAGGTTGAAGAGGACGCAGGCTAGACCATCCCTTTGTCGGAGCCCGTTATAGATGTTGAATGGGCTTGATAGTGATCCGTATATTTTTACTTGGCTTATAACATTGGTCATGGTCAACCTACGTAGTCGTGTCAGTTTATTTGGAATTCTCTCATGGCTTTATAAAGTTCTACTCTGGCTATGCTATCATAGGCGACTTTAAAGTCTATAAAAAGATGGTGTAGTGAGTTTTGAAACTCTCAAAATTTTTCCATCACCTGCCTAAGGGTGTAAATCTGATCCGCT
This sequence comes from Nephrocerus scutellatus, assembly GCA_947095585.1. Lineage (NCBI taxonomy): Eukaryota > Metazoa > Arthropoda > Insecta > Diptera > Pipunculidae > Nephrocerus > Nephrocerus scutellatus. The sequence continues at coordinate 50,257,078 of OX352764.1, forward strand.
GTTGATTTGCCTGGGATGAAGCCACACTGGTATGGGACAATGATGACTTTAGCGTATGGGGCTATCCTGTCTTGAATGATAGAGGAGAAAATCTTACACGCGGTACTCAACAACGTTATACGACGATAATTGCTGCATTTTGTGATATCTCCCTTCTTATGTATGGGGCACAGGATGCCTCTTCGCCAGTCTTCTGGCATAACTTCTTCTTCCCATACTTGTACTATTATTTCATGAATTGCTTGGTGTAATGTGGGGCCTCCTAATTTTATCAGTTCCGCTGGGATCACATCAGATCCCGGGGCCTTATTATTTTTGAGCCGATTTATCGCTCGTCTATGCTTGGTGGCGGCAGCATAGTATGATCTTCGGTCATTGGTGGAGCCTCCAATTCCTCAGTTAGCTGGCCATTTAGCAACTCATGAAAGTGCTCTTCCCATCGCTCTAAGTTGCCTTTAAGATCGGCGATCAGATTACCCTCTTTGTCCTTGCAGTATGTGCAACGCGGTGTATATTGCGTCATACTGCGGATCCTTTGGAAGAACTTCCGCGCCTGGTGCGGTTCTTGCTCTCTGTACTGTTCCAGTTCACGGAAGAGATTCTTCTCCCATTGCGACTCGTGATGCATTACCATCACAAAATCCGTTAAAAATGGATATCAACGTACTCCTCACCTGAAACCTGTGCCATCATTTAGACAAAAGACACTGCTTACTCAAAAAAAGACACTACTTAATCAACGAAAAACATTGCTTAATCAGCAAAAGACACTTAACTCAACAATAATCGCCACATAATAGTACCGACAGTAACCGCGCACAAAAAATCAAATACATACAAGTATTTACCGTTAGCCAGATGCATCACGCCAGTGACCAACGGTTTTATCTGGTGTTTTTTTTCGCCCAGTTTTTTGGGCCATCTTATAGGAATATTTGCCTATATTCAATCACAAGGAGGACATTTTGAGCATCTTTTTTAACTACATGTAGTAATTTTACCTAATAAATTATTTAAAAATAAAATGTTAATTTTTTCATCACATATTCAAACCATAACGCAAAAAATCGAGAGTCTCGAGCCAAACTTTGTATTAGGAGTTGTAGAGAATATCAAGGCGAATTAAAATAATGTCAAAAAATAAAAAATTATAACGGTTTTTTTTTTAGAAAATTTGAATTTTATAAAAATATTTTTTTTTTACTTTAAAGCATCATAGATCTCAAACGGATGCAGATATGCAGATGCAAGATAACCACTTAGATCTTAGCCTATACAATTACCAGTCATTACAAGTTTAATATTTGTGTAATTTGTTTCTGAACAACATTTTTTAAATAACCAGACTCTCAAAGGATATCAAAAATTGATCGCAAGATTCCACGACAAACAAACAAACAAGCAAAAAAAAACAACCCATAAAAATACAATTTTTCATGTAAATTCTCTAATAGGAGATGGTTATGTGTTAAAATTTGAAGAAAATCGAGCTTATTTTTAAAAAATGTATATGGGCACCTTTTGGACCTCAGGGCCTCACTCCAAAAACTCTACAAAAAAAATTTTCATCGGAGATACACACGTACATAAAATTTTAAAAAATCGTTTTTTTTTTTAATTTTTGGGCCCCACGACCCCGTGACCCTGGGTCTCCAAATTTTTTACAAAAAGTTTTGTCTATCGGAGAGAAACATGTGTATTAAATTTGAAGAAAATCGGGTTATTTTTTTATAAAAATTTTTGGGGCCTCAGGAACCCGGGCCCGGGGTCTCCAAATTTTTTACAAAAAGTGTTGTTTATCGGAGATACACATGTGTATTAAATTTGAAGAAAATCGAGTAAAATTTTGTAAAATATTTGTAGGGGAGCCCACCGACCCCGTGGCCCGAGGGTCCTCAAAATTTAATAGAAAGTGTTGTCTCCGGAAATACATGTGTGCAAAATTTCAATAAAATCGGGCCATGGGAAGTGGGTTAAAAATTGATCGCAAGAATCCACGACAGACGACCCACGACAGACGACCGACGACCGACCCACGGGCAAGTGAAGTTAATATAGAGAATTTAAAAATCAATTCTTGTCTTAAAGGATTTCGGTATGTCTCGGTACAAATGTAGTGAGCCATTCTACAAAGGTACTGTTATCGAGCAATGTTTTTGCGTACTCGATCTTTATATCACCGACAATTGCAGAAGAAATACAGAAGTTACCCGACGGAAATCAGATAAACTATCTTCTGGACGGTACTTATAGCCCCATCTTGCGGCTATAAGCAACTCCTTATAATACACTTTGCTCATGATGATCATGTAAGAATCTCTATATAGAAGCCAATTTGTTTAAATTTAATCCCAGTTCTTTCGTGACCGATTTTGAAAAAGGCTAAGAAATTCTTTGCAAAGAATATTTCCTTCTGCTAAGCACACAACCTGCTGGTTTCATGTTTGTCAGGCGATAAGAAAAAGATCATCTAAACTGCCAGGATTCATTGCTTCTATAAATAAAACACAAATAAATGTAAAAAAAACTTCGTTTTTCGATTCTAGGCCAATTCCACTAGCACAATTCCACTGGACACAATTCAACTGGCACAATTCAACTTGGCACAACTCCACTGGGCACAATTCAACTTGGCACAATTCAACTTGCATAATTTATGCGCGCGCGATTTACCACCCTAAATGCGTTTGATTATCAAAGACTAAAATTATGCAAGTTGAATTCGTTTAATTATAACAAAAGTTAACTACAGAAAGAATACGAATGTTAAATAATGTTAATTTAAAGAAAACATAAGCAAATATTTTATTACCACGCCTACACAAATAAAATATTAAACGCATTTATGTGGTAAATCGCGAGCGCGATTGTTATTTTGTACAATTAGAACCATGCCAACGCAAATAAAATATTAATGTGTGTATTTCTCGCGAACATTTGTGTTGTGGATGTATATTTTTGGAAACAAATGGAAGGGATCTACAATTTATGCTGGATCCGAACGAGTTAAGAAGCTTTCCGTGATAAGTTATGACACCCGGAACATTTGTCACCCATTCGCGAGAAATGGGACACCGTGAAAAATACTTTTTGGTGTTACTGGGAATCGAACCACGAGCACTTGCTCAGTAGCCATGCGCTTTTCCACTGAACCACGGCGCCCATTTAATATAACTAGTTATCGCCCATTGGTCGAAATTCGACCGTCTCTCTGTACTCTATGCGACCCTGCACACGGTCACTGATCCGCCCCACCCACCATCACCCCCTCCCTCGCCCTACACCACCCATCTCCAACCACCCAACAACTCTCACTCAACCCCTCCACCACTGCATTTCTGTTCTATCAAAAAATTGAACGTTGAACTCTTAGCAACTGATCTAAACGCTAAAATGAACGATAATAGATAACTTTTTGTTTCCAATTTTTTTTTATTGATAACACTAAAGCTCATCAATAGCTACCAAAAAGAAAGAAAATCGGTTGACAAACAGAGGAGAAAATGGTTCTTTACTGTTTTGCCTTTGCCTATTTATATATAATGATGTAAAAAAGGGTGTTTTATATTCTCAAATTCTAAATGGAACGGCCGAAAAATAATAGTTTAAAATTCACTGTAACACTAACTGGACTGGACAAGCGCTATAGAGGGCTATTATATGCCGTCGTGATCGGATGGGCTGCGCATCGAAAAAAAGCAGCAATAATTGCAATAACAAACAATAAAAAAACCCATAACAATTTAAATTATTCGTGTAAATTCTCTACTCTACTCTGAAGAGCTGTTGTTCCAAGCTGGCATTACCATTGCGTAAGCTTTTCCATCTATCCTATTCTTCTGGACTCTCCCCGAGAAGTTGGAAAACAGCCTTTGTCCAGCCCATACCCAAAAAAAGGCGAGCAGTCTTCTCCTTCTTCGTACCGACCCATAGCAAATACATCCATTCTTTCCAAGATCATGGAAACGCTGATCAATTCTCAGCTCAAGATATATCTTGAAAACAACGAAATACTTAGTGACCGGCAGTATGGATTTCGTGGGCAACGTTCTACTGGTGATTTGATGGTATATCTCACCGAAAAGTGGAACCGGTCTTTGTATCAATTTGGAGAAAGCAAAGCTGTTGCACTAGATATTTCTAAGGCATTTGACAGAGTTTAGCATCAAGCTCTTTTGTCCAAAATGCGTGCTTATGGAGTCGATGATAAATTGCTTCACTGGATTAGAAGTTATCTTTTGGACCGCTCAATTCAAGTTGTATTTAATGGTTTCAACTCTAAAGTTCATTAGTTAAATGCTGGCGTTCCCTAAGACTCTGTTTTGTACCAGAGACTCTTCCTCATTTTTAAATTCTCTATATTAACGTGGCTGACTTTTGTAAATATTTGGGAGTGATCGTGCCCCGGGGTCGGGGGGCACCCACACAAATTTTATAAAAAAAATACCCGATTTTCTTCAAATTTTATACACACATGTTTAATCCTTTGGACAACGCTTTATGTAAAAATTTTGAAGTGGCCCCAGGGCCGAGGGGCTCCCATATACATTTTTTAAAATAAGCCCGATTTTCTTTAAATTTTATAGACATGTGTATCTCCCATGGAAACACTTTTTGTAAAAATTTTTGAGTGATCAGGATAAGGGGTCACCCGTTGCACTTTGTGTATCAAATAGAAAATTTACACGAAAATTTTAAATTTTTATGGGTTGTTTTTTTATTAATGATCTCTTATCTGTGACTTCCAATCCAATTCACTCTTTCGCTGACGACAGCATTCTCAGCGTCTCATATAAGGAACGTTCCTCCTCTTCTCACGTCGAACTCAATCAACTTCGTATGTTAAGCACGTTAAATTTTGACCTAGACAGCATAATACAATGGAGAGAAATCAATCGAGTAGAATTTTACGCTTCCAAAACCCAATGCTGTCTCCTGTCGTCTAAGCGAATCCTACATCCCATGCCATTATCCATGAATGGCACTTGCATCGAAGAAACTGAAAATCTCACAATTCTCGCTACATGCGTTAACGACAAGCTTTGTTGAAATGACCACAAATTTACCGTCGCCAAAAATGATGCGAAATGTTTAGGTTTTCCGGCCCAAGAAATATTACACTCCCTCTGATCTGGCTATTATTCGCCCTAAACTTGAGTACAATTGCCATATTTGGTCTGGTAAACCTAAAACTACTTTGCAGCTCAACTAGATAGAATTTTTTTATTATTATTATTATTGTTGGGTGGTCTGAAAAGCCTGGTACACTGCGACCTAGAGATCTATTGTGCATCCCAGATGATTACCACTTTATGTGGTGGCTTAGTTCATTAATGAATGCCATTACGTCTGACAGTTCGATTGAAGTGACATTCTGTCATGGGACTGTGTAAGCCTTGAGGTACTTGAGTCTTTTCCTTATAAGAGCATCACACACAAACAATATATGTTCTGGCGATTCTTTTGCCTTGTTGCAGAACCGGCAGTTGTCCGTCTGGGATTTTCCCATTTTCAATAGGTGACTGTTGAATGGGCCGTGTCCCGTTATGTACCAGACTAGAGATCTGAGTGCATGACGGTTCAGTTTAATTGCCTTGTCTATATGTACAATGTTGTACTTGAGAAGCCTTTTGGTATGTTTCATCCTAGATAGAATACAAAACCGCGCGATAAAACTTATCGGTAACGCAAATATAGTGAAATCAATAAATTTGCTTAAACACCGCAGGAACGTTTCCTGCTTGTCACTGTTTTATCGGTTCTTCCACCAGCGGTGCGCAAGAGAAATAGCCAGCTGCATGCCAAGTTCAGGGATTCGTTCTTTAGCCGTACAACAAGTATGTAGAATGCTCTGACAAGCTCTGTCTTTCCACATCTCTATGATCCACAGACATTCAACACACAAGCTCATAGACATATCCTCTTTTATTCTCCTTTTCCTTATCGCCCACGCTGTGCCAAGCACATAACCGTGCATTATAAAGGTGGGAACCCCTTTAAGCGTGCGCGAAGTATATATATATAAAAAAAAATAGTCGACTAAGCAGGAAGTTGGTGAAATTTGGAATTGGTCGTTGATTGCCTTATGCACGTATGAAGATTTAATAAAAACAAAATAATTTCTAATGTCAACGGATGGTACGTTTCAAATCTTTGAACCACCAAAGAAAAAGCAGGAAGTTGGTGAAATTTGGATCTGTTCGTTGATTGCCTTATGCATATATGAAGATTTAATAAAAAGAAAATAATTTCTAATGTCAACGGATGGTACGTTTCAAATCTTTGAACCACCAAAGAAAAAATACAAGGAGAGGTGGCAGCAAATCGAAGCGGCCTTAATAAAGTTAGACAAAAATATCAATTTACGACTTTCTAAATCAAATGACAGATGAGAACAATTTGTTTCCCGCAGACGTTATTATTGAACATTTACACAGTAAAGATGCATCATATGTTGTGAAAATCCTCAAACTATTCTGCTGCAACCTTGTAATCACTTCAAACTGTGTTTGAACTGCTACACAGAGTCGTCAGAAAAATATTTAAAGGTTGATAACCCAACTCTTTGTCTAATTTTCAGGCAAATTGTTCAGAGTACCACTCGTGAATTTTGTTAAAACTCAGATATTCTGAGACCTTTACAAAGAAATCATAAAAATTGCTTGAATTTTTAAATATAATGTGAAATTAAATAACTTGTTTTGATGCTCTATTATTTTTGTCATTCAGAGTTATTACATAGAAGAAGAATACAAAGAAGAATTATTTTAATCAGTCGAACGGGAACTCCATGGCTGTCCTCAGTATGACGCAAAAACATTCTGGGGGATATGAATGCCAAAAGAGGTAGCTATTGGCACCCATAGCTAACGCGAGAACACTAATGACAATGGAATACCAGTAATAAGATGGCAGCAAGCAATAATTTGATCGTTGTAAGTACAAGGTTTGCGCGTAAAATATCCACAAAGCCACCTGGATATCTCCTGATGGAGCCACTCGCAACCAGATAGACCACGTAATGATAGACCGCCGCCACAACCCGAACCTGATGACGGTACGAACGTAACGAGGTGCCAACGTCGACTCGTGCCACTATCTTGTTGGTATAGTGCTCCGAGCGCGGATTGCATCAACACATCCGCGAATCAATTTCGAGTCAACACGGCTGCCTTTTGCAACGAAGAGAAAGAAACAACTACGGTCAAGCGATAGGACTCGCCCTAAATGCAGGGAGAGTAAGTCGTGGGGATGAGATGTCGGGTGTAGAAGAGAAATGGACATGCCATAAGAATACTGTCATTAGTACTGCTGACAACATCTTAGGCAATAGTCGTAGAGATCGGAACGACTGGTTCGATGACGAAGAGCGATAAATCGGCTTAAACATAATAAGGCCCCATGATCAGATGGTATCCCAGCGGAGTTGATTAAATCAGGAGGGTCCACAGTACACCAAGCAATTCATGAACGAATAGTGAAAGTATGGGAGGAAAAAGCGATGCCAGAAGACGGGCGAAGAGGCATCCTGTACCCCATAATGAGAACACAACATGCAGCAATTATCGTTGTATATCGTTGTTAAGTACCGCGTATAAGATATTCTCCTCTGTTCTACAAGACAGTATAGCCCCACACGCTAAAGTCATCATTGGTCCATATCAGTGTGGCTTCATCCCAGGCAAATCAACAACGGATCAGATTTACACCCTTAGGCAGGCGATGGAAAAATTTTGAGAGTTTCAAAACTCACTACACCATCTTTTTATAGGCTTTAAAGCCGCCTATGAAGGCATAGCCAAGTAGAACCTTATAAAGCCATGAGAGAATTTAGCATCCCAAATAAACTGACAAGACTATATAGGTTGACCATGACCATTTTTATAAGCCAAGTAAAAATATCCGGACGACTATCAAGCCCATTCAACATCTATAACGGGCTCCGACAAGGGGATGGACTGGCCTGCATGAAATCTAAAGCTGCACATAAATAAGAGCAAAACAAAGTACAGGTGGCCACGTCTGCGAGTAGATGATCAAACTTTGGTCCCTCAATTCAAATAGTGGAGCGCAAATTTGAAGTAATGCAATCCTTTAATTATCTCGGGTTAACTGTAGCAGCCGATAACAGCATGGAACCAGAAATACGCGCACGGTTGCTTCAAGTCAACAAGCCTACTATAGTCTGTCAAGACATAACATCCAAGCTGCTGGTATATAAGACAATGGTCATACCAGTACTTACATATGGATCCGAGACTTGGGTGCTTAGCAAAAAGCATTCTGACCTCTTAGCCGCGTTCGAGCGAAAACTCTTACGGAGATTTTAGGGATGCCAAACTGGATGAAATCGGCTCGAAATCGGGACAGGTGGATAGATTTTTCGTGGGAGGCCATGACCGGACCACGATTGTAAAGCCAAATATGATGATGATGACGTATAGGAAAAATAGCTCGTTTATATATTTTGTACAAAAAAATTTTTTTCCGATGTTTTTCCGATAACTGTTTTTTAAAGTATTAACATATTATTTAGGTATCGGTGTCATTATATTTTACTTAAATCATTAAAATTATATCTGAACATTTTTCATCAATTATTATGATTGTACTTATAGGGTAATAAAAGAAAAAGAAATTTTAACAGAAACGACCAAGTGTTGAGAAAGTCTCTTAAATGAGGTACCTAACGCATAAAAATATATTTGTTTACTTACTCTTCTGTTTCGTATTGGACATAGCACCTTGACTTTATACGATCGATCCAAAATCCATCGGAAACAATCTTTCCTGTCCGAGCCAATAGTCCTTTAAGCTGCAAGATCGTAAATGGGCGAACTAAGTTCGTAATATACAAGATAGTACTGGAATTATTTTTGGGGGGACTAGGTGGCCGATGAACGATAACTCTGGGTTCATTAGCTACAGTCTCATTTTTTATGACTGCATAAATGCTGGTGTGAATATCTTCTTGTTGTTCCGCTCGTTTGTCATCTGTTACCCTATCTCGATCACGTTTTTTTCCCCTTTCGCGCAATTTTTCCCTACCTTTTTTTGTCGGTGGCGGTGTTTCTTCGCCCTCTTCTTTGTCCGAGTATACTTCTTCAATCTCTGAAGACGAGTCTAATTTGACATCGCTTAGAGGTACTGGGTGCACGTCAGAAATCAGATTTTTTAAAGAATCTGTTGATATAGATAATATTTGGGGTTTTGATTCCAACGATTTTTTTGACAGCCATCTGCGTTTGCGTGTCGTTGATACAGATTTGTTTTGTATACAAGAAGTTTTTGTTTCATTCAACTGATTTTGTATTAAAGATTCACTTTTGGTTCCTTCTATGGTTTCAACAATGCAAATTTCTTTCATTTTCTCTACCTTAATTTTTTTCCTTTCAACTACACTTGATGTATTGCATGTGTCGCCTTTATCTGCTGTTTCCGGTATTTCAACTTCTTTTTCACTATCTAATGAACTTGAAGGTAACTTCATACACTTTTCTATATTTCGGTTTTCGAGTGAGAGTATATCATTCTGTCCTTTCTCTGTTAATATGGTAATCTCATTGCATGGTTTTGCCTTTATTTCACAAATACTATTATCTTCAAATGTGACTTTTGCAGTATCTTTGTCATTTTGAACTTTATTTGCTGTATCATAAAAGTTTTTTTCATCATTGCCTGCTTCCGTCTTTACTATCGTTTTCGTTGCTGTGGGAATAACAGAGTCCGTGTCCCTTTCAATTGTATTATTTGCCGCACATGATATCTTTTGCGGTGATTGGATTTCTGTTTTAGCCATCTTTTCCGCTTGTATATCAGTATCTGAGTTTAATTCTACATCACGTTTAATGTTTGCATTTTCTGAATGCATTTCTATTGGCGTTTCTGTTCCATTTTCTTCTTCAGGAATTTGTGCAATCGAAATATCATCCATTTTTACCATTTTTAACTCCTTTTTCCCCTTTTTTGTCAAGCTTACTTGATCCTTAACTGGCGTTCTAGAACTTCTACGGCTTCTAGATACCCTTGCATCACTTTCTCTCTCAATACTACAACTTTTTTTGGTTAATTCATCCTTTTCTGGTGCTGATTCAATCATTACAGAGCCATCCTCACTTTCACTCATTTTTCGTAAATTTTCGGCATGTGGTGGAGATATTTTAGACCGTCTGCTGGTTCGCCTGGTTGTTGCAGGTGATGAAACATCGGTTGATTTTTTACGTTCACTTCTTCGGCGCATTATGTAAAACTGAAAAATTTACTATTGCAAAACTAACTTTAGTACTACGCCGGTAAGCAAATAAAATTCACCAGTTTGCCTAAGCATTTAGCTTATTTCAGTGTTTGACTAGTACAAGTGTATTATATACCTTTTACTTACATTATATAATCTCAGCCACCAAAACCCAACACTTTAATTTACAATAAGAAATTAAGCACAGGAAGTTATTTTCTTAGAGAACGTTTGAAGTTTTCCAATTTTATCAAAAACCACTTGGGCACGCGGAAACCATCTTGTTTTTGAATTGGTTACTGGTCGTGTTCAGAATATATTAAAAACAATATATTATTTACTGAACGCACTTTGCCCAATTGTTGCCTAAAGGCTATGCCACATGGATATATAGAGGGTTTTTTTATGTTGGAAAATTCGGAAAGTAAAGGGAAATCTTAGTTCCGAGATATCCGGTAAATCTGTGATTTTTTATCTGATCAGGCCTGTCATTTCAAAAAAATTATCTGCTGTGTTTTTTTATTTCGAGAAAAAAGTTTTATTTTTCACCTGAATGCTCCATAGTAGAGCATGTTTGAAGAAAAAAAATCAACTACAGGAGTCAAAAAATGTTTTGAATATTTTTTCAGAATAAGTCCGAAATTTATCGGAGTTTAAATGAAATGGCTCAACGAAATAAATTTTTCTTGGAGAATAAAAAAAACGCAGATCTTAATTTTGACAGTTATATTATTACTCCGATTACTCCGACATCAAAAAAATATATAGCCTTAAAGAGTGTTCGATTGGTCTCAATTAACTAAAGTAGTAGCTGCATCTGAAGTTACAGAAGTGAAGAGAATGTTCGATTGACAACTTTTCACTTCAGTTAAAAATTAAGTAACTGAATTAACAGATTAGTTTTTTTGCTCGGGTTATTACTTCAGATGAGTTATTTCTTTTTCTTTTTTAAATTTTGACATTTATCTGAAGTGAAGAATCCCAAGCGAACAGTATTTTCTCTTCAGTAGCTCAATTAATTGAAGAGTATGTATCTCAATTAACTAAAATTAAGTGTTTTACTCTGGAGTCATATAAGAAATGGTAAATATCGATGACGAAAGATGACGTCAGACGAACCAATAAAATAAAATAAAAAGTGATATTGTATATTGTTTATTGGAATAATTTTACAACCAGCCATGCGTTCGGAATAATCTTGTTCCAACTTTTTGTAGGAATGAAATAATTCTATTCTCCTTTTACTTAGAGTTGATTTTAATAGTCTCCTTGCCTATTCATTGTTAAAGTCGTTGATTTTGTTTTAATTTTAATTTTATAAAGGGGAAAATGAAGAACTTATTTAATCAGAACATTGTGGGACTAATCTATTTTCAATATAATTGGAGTGGTAAAGTATTGTCTCTGCCTCACACTAATGCTTCAGAACATTTATTTTCTATAAACTCTGATGAAAAATCAAACAAGTATAAGTCAAAAACAATAAATATGAACTTATATAAAAATTAAATAAGCAAATAAAATTATATAAAAAATAAATATCAGTAATGTAAAGATACGCATTTTAACATAATAGTACATTGTGCGTATCTTTACCAAAAAATAATCACTCTAAGGAAATGAATATATAAGTAGTAAATTATGTCAAAACTTTTATTTTAAGTTCATTAAAATTTCACCTTCACAAAAATAATTTTTCTCAATAAAATTATTTAATTTTATTTTTTAACAAAACAGGAAACTATTATACATACTATTACGTGACATGCATATGTTGACCCCATGAGTCGAACCAATCCAAAATATGACAAAACTCTACTCGTTATTGTATAAAGCCCTAATGCAAAGTTTGAACGTGATCGAATGAACGGCGTGGAAACGAATAAAGGACATACATATGTAAAAACATTCTGGTTTTCATTTTTATTATATAACTAGCTGATTACCCGGTGTTGCCCAGGTAGTTATTCATCCCAATCTTCTATTAGGCAGGGGTAGAGAATGATATCTATCGATAAGGTGAAATTGCAGTTTTTATTAAAAAAAATTTATTTTAAAATATATATTTTAAATTATATATAGCTATAGTATTCAAATTATAAAAAAAAAAATTGCATTCTCTTAAATTTAAAATGTAGATCCGTAGAAATGAGTGCTATCCGTGGGATGGAAACTGTTTCACACTGTCCCTTTTCTGTGAAGATAGTCGCTTCAATTATATTTCCCGGTATCTCTTTTACGCACAGTCTTGTGCCATTGCAAAGTTTTGGCGAGTCGAAAATCCGTAGTAAAATAATCGGAGATCAAATCACCGTTCAACTCAGCGACACCGAAACCATAAACTCGACACTAATATCGGTCACCCCCTCCCCCTCCCCCTCAGTTATCGAACCCATCCCCCTAGAGCTGTCTTACCATCACCATTCAACTTAGCGGCCCCGAAAACCATAGAATAGACACTAATACCGGTCACCCCTTCAGTTATCGACCCCATCCCCCTAGAGCTGTCTTACCATCACCATTCAACTCAGTGACCACGAAAACCATAGAATCAACACTAACATCGCTCACCCCCCCTCAGTTATCACCCATACCCCTAGAGCTGTCTTACCATCACCATTCAACTCAGCGACCACGAAAACCATAGAATCAACACTAATATCGGTTCCCCCCTCAGTTATCATCCCATCCCCCTAGAGCTGTCTTACCATCACCATTCAACTCAGCGACCACGAAAACCATAAAATCGACCCCAATATCGGTCACCTCCCCTCAGTTATCACCCCATATCCCTAGAGCTGTCTTACCATCACCATTCAACTCAGCGAGCAAAAAAACCGTAAAATCGACACTAATATCGGTCACCCACCCCCCTCAGTTGTCGACCCCATCCCCCTAGAGCTGTCTTACCATCACCATTCAACTCAGCGACCACGAAAACCATAAAATCGACACTAATATCGGTCTCCCTCCCCCTCAGTTATCACCCCATATCCCTAGAGCTGTCTTACCATTACCATTCAATTCAGCGACCACGAAAACCATAAAATCGACACTAATATCGGTCACCCCCCCCCCCCCCCCCCTTCGTTTCGACCCCATCCCCCTAGAGCTATCTTACCATCACCATTCAACTCAGCGACCCCGAAAACCATAGAATCGACACTAATATCGGTCTCCCTCCCCCTCCGTTATCGACCTCATCACCCTAGAGCTGTCTTACCATCACCATTTAACTCAGCGACCCCGAAAACCATAGCATCGAAACTAATATCTGTCACCCCCCGACCCCTCAGTTATCGACCCCATCCCCCTACAGCTGGCTTCCTAGCACCATTCAACTCAGCGACCCCGAAAACCATAGAACCGACACTCATATCGGTCACCCCCCCTCAGTTATCAACCCATACCCCTAGAGCTGTCTTACCATCACCATTCAACTCACCGACCACGAAAACCATAAAATCGACACTAAAATCGTTTACTGCCCCCACCTCCACAGTTATCGACCCCATCCCCCTAGAGCTGTCTTCCGTCACCATTCAACTCAGCGACCCCGAAAACCATTGGATCGAAACTAATATCGGTACGGTACGCGGAAGTACAAAATCCCACTCGTCAACCATCCATCCATCAAGTGCACAACCTTGACTTTCTCCGATAAGGCCAAATATCTTGGTCTTATTCTGGATAGAAAGCTGAGCTGGAAATCCAATGTACAAGAAAGAGTCCGTAAAGCCACAGTGGCACTCTTCTCAAGCAAAAAAGCCGTAGGAAGTAAATGGGGTCTTCAACCGCATATCACTCATTGGCTGTACACAGCAGTAGTCAAACCTATTCTGCTATACGGTGTGGCTGTTTGGTGGACTGCATTAGATAAAGCGATAAATCGCGACAAACTAAGCAGAGTCCAAAGATCAGCTTGTCTTTGTGTGAGCGGAGCGCTTCGCACATCTCCCTCTGCTGCACTGGACATTTTGCTCAACCTGGCTCCATTCGACATCTTCGGCAGACAACTGGCTTCAAGCGCGGCTACTCGCCATCCCCTCCAGGTCTTCTTGGGAGGAAGGTATCTACTTGGATAATGAAGGAATTCACTTCTACACAGACGGGTTGAAAACTGATGAAGGGGTTGGCGGAGGTGTCTCTTCAAAAAGACTAAATCTAAGTCTCTCTTTCCTTCCTGATCACTGTAGTGTTTTCCTAGCTAAAATCATGGCTATTAATAAAGCCTTGTCTCGGCTGAAGAGTAATGTCATATCTGTTAAGGATATCCACATTTTCTTGGATAGCCAGGCTGCGCTAAAGTCCATGGAATCAGTTTCCACAAATTCCATTCTAGCCCGGAATTGCCGATCTTGTATCTTAAGGAGATGGCGGAGCAGTTCAACATTCACCTGTGCTGGGTGCCGGGGCATAGAGACATTCCTGGTAATTGTATGGCTGATGAACTCGCCAAACATGGAACCACACTACCCCTATTGCCTGAATATGGTTCACTAGTCATGCCGATCGCTGCGTGCAAACTAATGTTTAAACGGGATGCTATAGTGAAAACTAATTATAGATGGTCAAACGGCACAACTTGCATAAAAACGAAGCAGATTTTGCTTAAGCTAGATCCGAAACGCTCCAAGTGTTTGATCTCTTAAAACAGACTGCTTATAAGTGCCATTATAGGTGTCATAACTGGACACTGTCTCATAGGCAAGCATGCAGAAAGACTAGGAGTCTTTTCCAACGATTTCTGCAGAAGCTGCATGGATAAGGGGGAGGAGGAAACCACTCTCCATCTATTTTGTACGTGCCCAGCCCTCTCGTTGTCACACCTTTAATATTGACTGGGATTTGGTCATTAGTAAGTAAAATTTTTTGAACTAAGCAATTTTTCAAGCAATTCGTATGAAATTCGGTATGTAGGTCTAGGAAGCGACTTTAAGACCTGTTCCTATGGCAATTCTGGAATATGGTCATTATGGTCTGGAACTTCGAGAACAAATCAATTTCTCAAGCGAATCGCATGAAATTCGGTATGAAAGACTAGGATGCGACTATAAGGCTTGTTCCAATGGAAATTCTGGGATATGGACAATAGGAACTTGAATTTCTGGAACTAAGCAATTTCTCAAGCGATTCGTTTGAAATTCGGTATGTTGGACTAAGATGCGACTATAAGTCTTGTTCCAATGGAAATTCTGGGAAATGGTCATTAGCAACTGGAATTTTTGGAAATAAGCTATTTCTCAAGCGACTTGTGCCTTTTAATTTAATCATAATATCGACCATAACGTTAAAGATATTTCACTCCAACCGCGCGTAAAGTTACACGCACTCATTTTTAACAGCTCTTACTTCTCCTGCTACTATCACCGCAACCGCATTACTGTATTTGGGCAATTATAAGCAATATGCACCCACCACACAATAAATTGTTATGAACATTTAACTAGAACTATAGTAAATAACTCTTCCATCAATTACAGAATAGAATAAAGAGTATAGAGATATCAAGAGGAACGAAGTAGAACAAATTTTTTTATACAAAAATGAATAAGTTCCGCAATTGAAATGGGTTTTACACTCAGTTGTGTGAGTGCATTCTTAACTTGTGTTTTGTATCATATTATATGAAGAACTGGTTACGTACTCACACTGCTTTTCAGTTTAACTCAACTAAAAAAAGAATTTTAGAACGTCGTTGAGTGCACGTCGCACCAACCGTGCGTAGTGGCTGCTATGTTTTCACCACCAAATGGGGAATTTCACCACAAAATCGAATCTCCGATTAGAGAAAATTACAAGAAAAATTTCAATTTTTAAATTCTCTACATTAACTTCGCGTGCACGGTTGTCTATGGCTGGCTGGGTGGCTGGTGGAATCTTGCGATCAATTTTAACGCACTTCCTAAAGCCGGATTTTCCTGAAATTGTACACATGTGTATTTCCGGTCCGGTTACAGTACTGTTAGGAAATTCACGCTTTCGAGTTCGTAAAGGATTTTGCAAACACAACACAAGTTTATTAATTTATTAATAACAACTTAAATGAACAAACAGTAAAATTAGCACAAGTTCACAAATTATATTGGTGATTACTTTTAAATGCACACAAAAACACTTATAATACTTGTACTTTACAAAACTTTCTTAGGTGGTAGCAGTAACACTTTAAAAGAACTTATACAACTTCACTGGTTAAATTCCAATTAACTAAGCATTTCCTGTATCGATTCGATGTCACACTATATTGGTTTTACCCATGTCGTTGTCGCTGATAGCAATAACGTCGGCACATCGCTCTAGCGCCTTTTCTGCTTGAAGATGTTTACATAGCGAAGGAATTATCTGCTTCCTTTCCAGATCTAACGGCGTATTCTTTACTTTTACAGGCTGACCGTTTGCGTTACACCTTACTCCCTGAGTCTTGCCAATGACTGTTCCTTCTCTTATTACCTTCGGTGATGGGCTAACGTTCATTATTCTCACTGGTATCTTGGGCTGGAAATTCACTAGAGTTCTTCCACATAATAGTCCGTTCTTGTTGAAATTGGTTGGCTCCACTATTATTACTCTACTGTCCCCAAGATCACCGTTCACCTTGTCATAAATGATTTTCTCGCACATCGGTGGTATCTCTTCTTTTTCTTCAGTGATGATTCTTAGCCCGCCAATGTGCTTGTCGTTAATTTGCAGGGGTAATTCCACATTACGCCATTTTACCACGTGGTTCTTCAGATCAAGGGACATATCGTGCTCTGTCATCAAATCCAAGCCCAATGTGCATTCATCTGTAATGCTTGCAACAATAAACCGATGAGAAAACCGTATTCCTACAAACATGACACTATAGGAGCACTTTCCTTTAATTGCTGCAACTTCACCGGTCGCTTTCCTCAAATTATAGCGAAATCTTCTTTTTGCACTTGACCTTTGGATACCACTTTGGGATTCACAACTAATATGGAAGCTTCTGATTTTGGAGGAGCATTCAATGTGGAATTCCTGTCGTTCTGGAAGCGTCCAGTCTTTGATTTCTAATCTTCTTATCGATTAGGGCTTCAATTTGTGTGATGTCCTCAGTTTCCAACTTGCGCAATCTAACTAAATCAGTGGACCAACTAGCTCTAGCTGCTTCGTATTCTAAAGCCGATGCCATTTCATTCATATACTTTCCTCTGGCTGTAGTCCTCAAATGAAGCTTCAACTGTTTATCTCGGATAGCATTGATTAACGCATCCACTGCCAATCCGTCCAAGACACCAGCCGGAACCACACAATAGGCTTGTCTTGTTAGCTTAGTTATTTCCCGTTCTAATTCTTGCAGCCGTTCTCCTCGCTGTTGTTTCTTCATCTGGAGCTGTATTTTGCTTAGCTCCTGGGTGTGAGACTGTCCATAACGCAAGTCCAACTCTTTCAAGATTCTTCCGGAACTCATCTTGGCATTTGGAATCATTTGCCCTTCAACGCCAGGATTAGAGAATTTAGTTGTTCTTCAGCAAACTGGACTTTGAAATTTTCAAAAGCTGTGTCGCCATTCCTTTCTGGTTACTAGAAGATTCTGGAATGACGCTGGGGGACTGTTTTGTTGAGGGATTAATTTTGCCTTCTAGACTACGCACTTTTCCTGCCATGTTCGTGTTTTTTTATATTTAAACTTAATGCCAAGGGAATACTCCCTGAAAGACTTGCGCCACGGCAATAAGGTGGCACTTTATTAAAATTCAGAATTAAATCGGAGAAATGTGATTTACAATATATCACATTTCTCACGTTTGTAGCCTGTTTCAAATTATTTTCTCGGAATTCTCTCAAATTCATTGAAAAAAGCAATACGGAAAAACGATCACGAAACTAAAACGACGTGAGTCCAAATGCTTTAATGAATGGACCATGGTCAAGGAAAACTACAAAAAACCTTGACCAAGAAAATATTACAAAAAAAAAAAAATAACAGACATGAGCCTTCAAAATTCTTGGAACCTCCATTGAAAAATTCGTTCTTCCCGGAAGTAGCTGACTTCTTTCTTGAAGGCCAACAACTCGACAGTGAATTTTACCGGATTCGTTTGTAGTACCAGGCTTACAAACGATAAAGGCACGCACAACTATCGAGCCGATAAGCTCTAACGCCAAACATTGCACCAAGGATGATCGAAAAAGCTGGACTCAAATGGAGCTCTTGAAGATTCTCTGCGGTTCCTCGAGGCTTGGCCAAGTTTTTTTTTGGTTGTGTTTCTTGTCGTCAAAAATTCCACCAAGCATGTGCGGAAGAGTTTGTTTCAAATAAAGTTTGACAAAAAAGAGAAAATCTCTTTTCAAAAAATACGATTCTTTGTGATTTTTCTTAGTTAGTCCTCTTGGGCAACTACAAATGCGGGCTTTCATGAAGATTTCCGGTTTTTTTGTTTTCATTTTTTGTTATTTAAATAATTAAAATAAAAAATTTTGAATTATGTAAACGAAACACCTACTGCGACCAAGAATGAAAGAACGAGCGATTTCACTTCCTCTTGAATTTCGCCCATCTTACCACTTAACTTTTCTTGAATAACATCCAGCTTTTGATTTAACTGATCAAAATTGTAGTTCAATTCTTGGCTCTGATGTTGATTTGTGGATTCAGCTTTTGGCTTTGCTGTTCCAACTTGTGACTAATTTGAAAATTAAAATCTTGCTTTATCTCTTGGTTCTGTTGCTGCGATTGTTCACTTTGCCGGTCCAGCTTGCTGTTCATTTGCTTTTTGCTGCTTCAATTGAGAATTCTTTTGCTTTTCCCATTTGACGACTTGTTGCAATCGGAGAAATAACTCTTGCTTATTTCCAGCAGTGCTTCGCCTTTAAAGATCTTCTTTAAGTTCCTGGGAACTATAAGATTTAATGTTCACTGCACTTTCCATTTTATTGTTTAATGTTTATCGGTTTGTAAAATTTCACTAAATTTATTTACTGTCTCAAGGTTCGCAAAAATCACCAATTAATTTCTTTATTTCACGAATTGTCAAGTTTTTGCTGTCTCTCGATTTGCAAAATTCCACTTCTGACACAAATTGTTACGAAATTCAGGCTTTCGAGCTCGTAAAGGATTTAACACAACACAACACAACACAAGTTTATTAATTTACAAATAACAACTTTAATGAACTAACAGTAAAATCAACACAAGTTCACAATTTATATTAGTGATTACTTTTAATTTATCTGGCCATTTAATTCCTTTATTGTTTCACGAATTGTAAAGTTTTTGCTGTCTATCGATTTGCGAAATTCCACTTCTGACACCAATTGTTACGAAATTCAAGCTTTCGAGTTCGTAAAGGATTTTGCAAAAACAACACAACACAAGTTTATTAATTTACTAATAACAACTTTAATGAACAAAGAGTAAAATTTACACAAGTTCACAATTTATATTGGTGATTACTTTTAAATGCACACAAAAACACTTATAAATAATACTTGTACTTAACAATAGTTCTCTTAGGTGGTAGCAGTAATACTTTACAAGTATTTTTACAACTTCACTGGTTAAATTCCAATTAACTAATTATTTCTCTGCAGCGAACGCCACCTTTTATACTAATTGAAAAGCTTCCAGAAACTTCCAATCTTATAGACAGAAATATCGAGAAAAGACCAGAAAATTGTAGCCTTATTCCCTAATTTACAACTAACGATACTTATATGTAATGAGCCATCTTCTAAAAATAGACTACATGTTCAATCATGTTCTTTTACAAAAACCGGGTAAACCGCACAAACCGGTTTGACAACATTTTTGACCAGTTCGTAATGATTCAAACTTACAGGCGGTTAAATATCAAATTTCAAGTAATCTAATAAGTCGTATGCTATTTTTAAATTCTCTATATTAACTTCACTTGCCCGTGGCTGGCTGGATGGCTGGTCAAATCTTGTGATCAATTTTAAACCCACTTCCTACAGCCCGATTTTGCACACATGCATAACTCCCATGAGAACACTTTTTATTAAAATTTGAGACCCCTCGGTCCGCGTGGTCGGGGGCTCCCATACAAATATTTTACAAAATTTACCCGATTTTCTTTAAATTTTGTACACATGTCTTCGATGGAAAAGACGTTTTGTAAAAATTTGGAGCGATCGGCCCCTTGGGGACCACAATATACAATTTTTAAATATCGCTATATCGCATCAAATCACGGCAAAGTCTGAGCTCTGTGCTTTGTGAGCAGCGGTGTTCGCTGCCGCTGCGTCATTTGGTGGATGATTTTGCCACAAAACGAGCACGCAGTGTGTGTGTGTGTATTCCCGATTAGAGAATTTACAAGAAAAATTTTAATTCAAACTTGCCGTAGATTTCAAGTACCTGACAACGCGTTTCAATTCGTTCCAATCGTCTTGTGTTGGTGCGCTCATCTTCTGCGCCAGTATAGAAACACTTGCTGAAATGTCTGGACGAGTGTTTACCGAAACAAATAGCAAACACCCAATTAAGCTTTGATAATTTTTGTTGTCGATCAGCAAATTATCTTTGCTCACTGCTTTTCCGTAACCAACGCCCATTGGTACTTTTGAATCTTTAACGCCCTTCAAACCGAAATCCGAAGCGACCTTTAGAATGTACCTCTATTGACTTAAACAAAAGAAGCCGTCCGCTGTTCTTCCGACTTCTATGCCCAAGCATATATATTATATCTCCCAGATCTGCGATGTCAAATTTCGATGATAAAATTTGTATTACCTTATTGATTGCTTCCATTGTTTTTCCGAGCACAACACCGTCATCGACGTAAAGCAACAAAAGGCAATATGAGTTTGATGATCTTTCTTCGGTACAAACATCGATCTGCTGTGCTGTATTCAAAACTTGCATTGACCAAGGATTGCCTCATTCCATGACCTAGCTTGCTTCAGCCGTAGAGACTTTTCTTCAACCAACAAACCTTATTTTCGCCCCTTTCAAAGCCTGGAGTTTGCTTCATGTAGATTATTTCCTTTAAATTTCCATTTAGAAATGTTGTTTTGGCATCGATGGGACGAACGATGTAATTGTTTCTTGATGCCAATGCCAACAATACTCTAAATGTCGTCTGCTTTCCCACTGGAGCGAACACTTGATCGTAGTCGGTGTCGAACTTCTGCGAAAAGCCTTGAGCCACCAGTCGTGCTTTGAAACGAGTAACACGACCGTCAGCCTCTGTTTTCAATTTGAAAACCCATTTGCATCCGACTGCTTCACGACCATCTGGCAATTCGCACAATTGTCACGTGCCATTTTTATGCAATGACTTCATTTCTTCTTCCATTGCGAGCTTCCATTGTTCGCATTCTTAACTTTTTAGCGCCTGTGATAACGTCTTCGGTTCGATGATGTCTTGTTCTACCATGCGGATCTCTTCAATTAATCGCTTTGGTGGAACACCTTTATTTGATCGCTGTGAAACGCGCCGTTGCTGTTGTTGTCTCCCAACAGCCAAATTGTCTAGGACCCTTCTTCGTTTTCGTCGATTGCTGCGTTCTCTTCAATTGCTGGTGTCGATTCATCTTCTGGCCTTTCGACGTCTTAATTGGATTCGTCTTCTCGGATTTCGACTGATACCGTCGCTGGAATGATTTCCCCTTTGCCATCGACGAATCGAACGTCACGGCTTATGACAACCTTTCGCTTTACTGGATCAAAACATCTGTATGCTTTCGAGTTTTCATCATAACCAACAAAAACCATTTGCGCTGCCGTATTGTCCAATTTTCGTCGCTTTTCTGATGGAATATGAACGAAACATTTAGAACCAAATGTAACGCAATGCTTCATACCTGGTTTTTTGTTGTTTCATAGCTCGAATGGTGTAGTTTCGATCGTTCTTGATGGTAAACGATTTTGCAAATAATTAACCATATTTACAGACTCAGCCCAAAACATGTTTGGCAATTTAGCATCCACCAACATGCATCGAGCCATTTAAATTTAAATCAACGTGCGATTCTTACGTTCAACAACGCCATTTTGAAAACTTGAGTATGGTGCTGTGCATTGCATCTGAATACCGTCCTGTAAAAACTTCTTTACCGCAGCGCCGGTGTATTCTCCTCCTCTATCCGATCGGAGAATAATTGGCTTTTGACCGAACTTGTGGTGAACCATTGCCACGTACTGTTGCAGCTTTTCGAAGACTTCCGACTTTTCCTATAACAGATATACGACTGTATATTTCGAAAAATCATCGATCATCGTCAACAAGTAGCGTCGTCCACTCGGCGATTCCGTTTGCATCGGCCCACACACGTCCGTGTGAACCAAATCCAAAACATTTTTTGATTTGCTTATCGACTGTTTTGGAATCGGCGACCGATTCAGTTTTGCCTTTAAGAAAACTTCGCACTTTTCCTTGATGGCGCAATCAACGATTTCGATACCATGAACCATTTACTTCGAACACATTCGCTTGATTGCTTCTGGATCACGATGACCAAAAATTCGATGCAATTTGTGAATACAATTCGCTTTGTGCTTAAGCCTTTGAACAACTGCGTTGAGTTTATTCGGTCTGAAATACATACAAATAAGTGATTTCGTCTGCGATTGCGATTTGCACGTTTCCCTTGATGATTTTGCATATTTTGTCGTAGAAAATTACCTTAAAACCTTTTGCTGCTAATTTCTTGACCAAAATTCCTGGCACATACAAAACGTCCGTAAGTGTAGCTGCATTGATTTGCCCATCGCTGTTGACAAATTCGATTTTGCATGCACCTTTTCCTTCTACGTGAACCCTTTCACCGTTTGCAACAGTCAAGATGCTGCCGGCTGCGCCCAACTCAACAAAGAAACCTTTATTGCCACTCACGTGACTTGTTGCAGCGCTGTCGACCACCCAAGTGTTGATGTCACTGGTCGATGTAGTGAACAAGAATTCTTCGCCATTTTGCTTTACTGTATTCGCTTTATGTTTTGAACCCTTTTCTGGATTGTTCTTTTTCCACTGGTCGTATTTTCTGCAGTCTCGCTTTAGATGACCTTTAGATTTACAAAAATAGCACTCCAAATGGCTGGCAGTCGTCTTTAAATTCTATTCCTTAGTTTCGCCTGAATTTTCGATGCGTCGATGATATTCGGCAATCAACTTGGCTTTGACAAATATCATCGTCAAATCAGCTTCATCCCTTGATTCAAGCGCTGTAATCAATGCATCATAGCTGGTTGGCAAACTGCTTAAAAGCATCGCCACTCGCCATGCTTCCGTCACCGTCTCACCATGCTCGACCAATTGTTGAAACAAATCGTTCAATTCGTTTATGTACGTTTCAACATTGCCGCCGTCTGCCATCCTTTTCTTGCAAATGCGCCGTATAATTGTAATTCGATTTTCGAGTGTCCTACCTTGGAAATGATCTCCCAATGCCTTCCAAGCTTCAGCTGCCGTTTTCGCCGATCGAGTGATACTGTGAAGTGGCCGCGATGTGTTCAAAACGATTTTTGCATGAGCATTTTGATCGTTTTCTTCCCATTCCTTGATTTCAGCCTCTTTTGCACTGGTTGCAGTAGCGACCGGTTTTGCTTCCGTCAAAATCGACCAACATTTGTGTTCGAAAAACAATTCTTGACGTCCCTGCCTAAGCACCACCCCTGCTTGATGGGACTTGTTTAACTGTGCTGTTATATGCTGTCGCTTAGGTTACCGTGTTGTTATTTGCTGTCGCTTTGGTTGGTTGGCGAGTTTGAAAATTCTGGCTTTACTAAAAAAAAAACAGAAAAAGCAGATCGGTGTGTTCTACTTTCCTCGAGCTTTAAAAAAATTAATTTTTACTAAAAAATTCATAATCTAAAATTATAAATTTCCTCATAAAAACAAATAATAAAAATAAAAATTAAAAATAAGCAATAGGCGTTGTTCTTTGATTATTTTTGAAAAGGAACGAACGTTAGTTTTCGGAAAGTAAATATATACAGTCAACAAATAAGGTAAGAGTTTCCGTCGAAACATGGTCCATCGATGCCGAATTTAAGACCGGAATTAAGTAAATGAATTAATTATATATATAATTATACAGCGCAATGTGAATTTGGGCATCGGGCATTTTGTTCTCTGCTTGAGTTGTTTTGCGTTCATGTGTCTAGCCTTTTGTCTATTCACACTTTAGAATTCGTGTTTTATTTTGAAGTTAATGATTTTTCTTAAATAAATATAAAGAACGAGTAGCTATTATAATTTTTGGTTTTCTTTTAGAAGAATTGAGAAGGAAAAACAGTGTTGAAGACGACGCAGTTTTTTTTGTTGGAGTTTGGCGAAAGTCTGCAATTTTGTTGTAAAAATGAAATCGATCTCTTATAAGCGCAAGGCTAACGAAGCTCATATTGTCCGAGGTCGTATTAAGGATGTGCGGCATGATTGTTTAGAACCTATAGAAGATGAAGATGGAGAGGATCGAGTTGGTGGGTATGGACAGCAGTCCTTTCGTCTCGGATCAGGGCAGCAGCAAAGCATATCTCGCAGTTGGTTGTGATCTCGCAAGAGAGTGTGTACCGTGTGAGAAGCAATTAGTTTTGGGTTCCGTGCGACATGAGCGCACTGCACGGGACGCATTGTCGTTGCTAATTTACACTGGCGTACTTGTCATGTGAGGTGCAAATGGCATTTTATGATCCGTGCGATATAAGCGCACTGCACGGAGCGCGCAGTTTATTGGGTCACGCTTGCTACATAGAATTTAATTGGCATCTTTTTTATACTCGGAGTGGCATAAGTACATGATGTTTAATTTCAGAAGCTTTGCATAGTTTGTATAATTTTTGAGATGAGAAACTACCAAAGCATTGTAGCAGCACTGATCAGGGGCGCAGTGAAGCCGATTTTTTTATCAAAATTAATAAAGAGCAATTTATCTTTTAATAGCACCAGGTGAATTCGTTCGCCTATCCCGTGAACGACAAGAAGAAGTTGAAGCAGAGGCAGCGGCAGCTGCAAAGCAGGTTGATGAGAATCTCTTCACAGATAGTCGGTATATGCCAGAACCAATTGGGAGGCGCGCTCACTCCATTTCGCGAGCTCGCACTACAGAACAGGAACAATGCGAGGAAATATTTATGCGCACTTATAGACGCTTAGACAACGGCCGTTTCTGAGTAGATATTCCATTACGCAGCGACATCGAACAGTTTGGCTCATCGCGAGCTATCGCGCTCCAACGTTTCGGCCAATTGGAGAAACGATTTCAACGAAATGAAGAATTCAAAAAGCAATACGTCAATGCGATTCTTAGCTGACCAAATGCGCTTAGCCGATCGATCTCCAGGGCCGTTGTGCTATCATATTCCGCATCATGCTGTATTGAAGAAGTTCCGAGTAGTCAACGATGCTTCATGTCCGAATGACCGTGGTTTGTCTTTGAATAAAATACAACTTAATCGTGAAAAGCTGCAAGATGACCTAGCGCCGTTGATAATCCGTTGTCGATGCCATCCAGTAGCCGCGGCAGATATCAAGAAAATGTATATGCAAGTACGCATTAATCCAGACCAGTGGGATTTGCAGCGCATCTTTTGGCGACCAGCGGACGATAGCGATATTCAAGAGTATTGGTTGACGACAGTTACTTTCGGACTCGCTTTAGCACCATATTGTGCAATACGCGCAATGATTCAAGGAGCGCGCGAGTCTCGAACACAATTGCCAATAGGCGCAGAGGCAGTTGAACGCGATTTTTACATGGACGATTGTTTGTCAGGAGCAACTGATCGAGTTAAGGCACAGCGATTATGTCACGAGATGGATGCATTGCTTCAATCATATGGCTTTATGCTGATCAAGTGGCGTTCGAATCAATTGGGAGTGGTACCAAATGAGGGGAGAGGACAAACTAATGATGCACTTGATCTCGGTGAATTTGACGATACAACAGTGCTACGGTTGCGTTAGTTGCCTAGTACTGATGAAATAATGTTCAAATATCTGCCGCCGTCAATTCTGAAAGCAAAAGAAGCAACTAAACGACGAGTGCTCACTTATATTGCGCAGATTTTCGATCCGAATGGTTACGTTGGTCCAATCGTTATTGTGGCAAAGATAATAATGCAAGATATATGGCGAGCAAATATTAGATGGAATGCGCTAGTGCCGGATGACATTTATCGCATATGGCAACAATTTCAGCAGCAGCTGTCCCTTATCACGGAAATTCGACTCCCACGTTGGTTAGATATCGGCCCCGACAGAAAAATTTCCCTGCATGATTTCGCTGACGCATCATTAGCAGCATATGGCGCAGTTCTATACGTTCGCATCGAATCGACAGATCGAGTCGAAAATACTCTGGTTGCGGGAAAATCGCATGAAGCACCCGTGAAGTCCATTACGGTGCCAAGATTGGAACTCTGCGCCGCGAAATTACTGAGCGAACTGTTCTTTCAAACAAACATCGAATTTGATTATTTTTGAAAAGGAACGAACTTTAGTTTTCGGAAAGTATATACAGTCCACAAATAAGGTAAGAGTTTCTGAGTTTAGAATCTGTAGAACTGTAACTTTAACTTAACTGCGTAATCTATTTGCCAGCTGTAAATAGTTCAATTAAAATAAAGAGAAACCGAAATGCTTTAGTAATATAAAAGTATGACTGCTTCATTAGCTGTATGAGAATGAAGTGAACAATATGAGTGACGTTTCGATATTAGCATGAAGTTGATTCAATATTAAATTCGTCTGATCATTTCCCAATGAGCATTTCAACACCTGGAACTAGAGAACAAGTTTCTAAAGCACATCTATCGTAGTAAAATTTGTAAATTTGGCTACACCGTTTATCGAACGGATAACTCTATTCTGAATTCCATCAAGATAAAGCAAATGCGATCTTGGAGCCGCACCCCACACATACGAATTAAACTCTAAAATTGGTCTAACATAAGATTTATATAATCTTAATACATCAGAGGGAGTGACGTAGAAGTTACAACGTCTTATGAAGTCAAACATTGGCTCGCTCTTTTTGAAATTTCATAAATATGTTCCTTCCAGGAGAGATCACTTGATACTTTTAAACCTAACAACTTAAGTGAATCTGATCTAGCAATAGGGGCACCATTAATAACAGGTCGAACGTAATGTTGAATTGTCTTCTGAGAAAAAATACAAGACTGGAATTTATTTGGTTAAATTCTACTCTATTAGAAATTCCCCAATCGAGAATGACTTGAATATTCGACAGACTAGTAAAATTCAATAATTCACGAGAACCATTCAAGCGATAATTGCGTTCTTTTTGACTGATACTCTCAATGGAAGCCGATAGCGTTGTATCATCAGAAATGGAATGGATATCACAGGTTGTAGAAGATAACAGGTCGTTCATATATATTAAGAAGAGCGTGGGCGACAAGGACGACCGTTGATCCCATGTGAAGCTGAAGATATACCGTTTAATACAACTTTTATTTTACGGTTCCATAAATAATCCTCAATCCATGCAATGAGAGAGGTGTGTAAGCTCAGCGCACGAATCTTATTAATAAGACAATCATGCCATACTCTATCAAAAGCCTTAAAAAATATCTTAGGAAAAAACGCTTGATTCACCAAGGTTTTCAATACTTCGCTCCAAACAATGAGTCATGCACGTCATTAGTTCACCTGAAGAGCGATTTTTACGAAATCCATACCGCACATCGGATAAAAGAACATTCGAATCCAGATAGCTCATTAGTCTGAAATTAACGATAGACTCCATTACCTTGGATAGAACCGACAACAAAGCAATAGGGCGGTAGTTACTAGGTGCTGATTTATCACCTTTTTTCGGAACCGGTTGAATATTTGCTATTTTCCAAATTGATGGAAAAACACTTGCCTTCATTGAGAGATAAAACAAATTTTCTAAGCGGTTTTACCATAGTATGATGACATCTTTTCCATACTAATGGCGGAATACCGTCGGGGCCAGTCGCTTTATTGGGGTCAAGTTCTTTAAGAAACTTTGAAACAACCCGTGGCCAAAAATAGATTTTAGACATACCTGGGCATAGATTCGAGAGAATTGGTGGTGATTTAAGGAAGGGTAGACTCGCCAGCGAAATGAGAAGCTAAGAGATTAGCTTTTTCAATACCAGTTCTATAATGAATACCATTTTAAAATAAAGAAGAAATAGATGAAGTATTGTCTGCGAAGTTTCTTTTAACCAAGACAGCAAAAGACCAAAAGCTTCGACTGTTTGAATCTGAATCCAAAATTTTTCGCAAGCTATCTCGAATCTTGAGGTCATCTATTATTTTGGTCCATTTTATTATAGCGTTTCTAGCTATTTGAAACTTTACAAGGTTTTTTTCAGAAGTGCAATTAACGTAGTCCAAATTTTTACACGCGACTGCTGACCTTCAATATTTATTAAACCATTTATTCTTACAAGTATTGTTTTTTTAAATGAAGAAGGAATGAAATTTTTCATTACTAGCAAAATGTTTGACGTGATAAGTTGAGATGCTTCATCAGCATTATTGTTGAAAAAGCAGGTTGACCAATCAAATGAGCTATAAAATTGGGTCAGGAGCTCCCAGATAGCATTTTTATAGTGCTAGAGTAGCCTTTTACTTGTAGGTTCTATAAGGGCCGGTGTTATTGAAAATTTGACTATTACCAAAGCATGGTCAGAAATTCCTAATGGAGCAGATACATCAATTGAATACTTCTCTGGCATAGTAGTTAGAAATAAATCCGAAAGGCAAGGGGATTGACCAGTAGTAGGCTTATCATCGAGTTGGGTGAGAAGATTAATATTTGAAAATAGTTCTGCGAGTTAACCAGATCGATCTCTACCATTCGATTAGGTCAACCATGAATCATTGTGGACATTAAAATCGCCCAAGACTACCATTTCTGATGTTGGTGAGGATTGGTAAATCTTGCCTATAGTTTTCGATAAGTAATTAAACTCATTATTAGTGTCATCAGGTGACAAATTAGGACTACGATAAAGGCAACAAATAAACATCGAATGGCTTAAAATTTTACTTTCAATTCATATCGTATTGAATATGGGATTACAATTTGGAATAATAAATGAAGTACACTGAATCAGGTGTCATCTCGTATAATAAGAATAACCCCACTGTTAACAACCCTGGCCATATAACGATCCTGGCGACAAAAACACGTTTTTTGTTTTGACGTTTATGCAACGTATATAACCACATTTTGTTTCATGTGACTTTACTTTTTTATTTTGATTAGTACGGAGGCACTCAATAAATTTAAGTCCTTCTAAATATATAAAAACATAGAATTACTTTAAATTTAGTGCTTTTCTTTTATACATTTGAATAGGCAAATTCCCATCGTTGGCAAATTCCCAACACCCACGATGTGGAACCAAACAGTCGAAACGAGAATGCCTCGGACAATGAAAATCATTTGGGGTACCCATATAACAAGCCTGCGTTTCACATAAACTAACAACCGCAGGTTTATCCGCGTCAATATGTGGTACAATAGTTGAAATTACTTTGAATACCGTGAATATTTGTGAAATGAAAACATAAGATTTCATTTCACACAGTAAAAATACCGAACCCGGCAAGATGATGAAAATATACGTAAAATTAGATAAGAATATATAAAAAAAAATTAAAAATAACAACAATAAGAAGAATTTCTACAAGCAACCACTCAACAATACTCATATAAAATAAATTATTTAAAAAATTAAAATTAATTAATTAAACTTATTAGCTACGGATTTGTCACCCTCAGAAGGAGTTGCAAGTTGGGATGAAAAAATGCATTTACGCACTGAGAACTGGGCTCTCATTTTTAAAATACCAGCTAAAAAACACCTCCACCTTCTACCGGATTGACCTGGGACCGTTTTTTACATTACTTCGGGCCGAATCCGTTTGATCTTATTACCTCCTGCCGTCTAGATCGCCTTTCTTCTCCTTCAAGATAGCCTCCACGAAAACGTTTAAATAATCGTTTAGTATCATCATCAGATATTTGGGTGTTTGGAACGAGTGCTCCAATGCCTTAATGATATCCTCCCATCTCGCACTATTAAAGGCATTTTTCACGTCCAGCGTGACAAGCAGCACGGTGCGCCAAGAGTAATGGTTGTGATTTTCCGCATCTTTAACCGCCTCCACCACCTCTTCGATAGCGTCTATCGTCGACAATCCCGGCCTGAACCCATATTGCCTTGGCGAGAGATCGCAGGCCGCTTGAAATGTGCGTCTCAACCAAGCTCTTATTAGTTTTTCAAAAACCTTCCCTGCCGTGTCTAGCATGCACAAAGGACGATAGGATGAAGGTAATTGTGGGTCACCTTTGTTTTTACTAATAAGCACCAGCTGTGCCACCTTCCACCGTAAACTAAATGCTTCCGTTGAAAGACATACATATTTAGCAGCAAAGCTGGGTTCTGTTGCAGCACCATTTTGAGTATTTCGCTAGAAATTCCGTCCGGACCTTTTTCCTTGGCATGGATGCCTCGCAAGCCGAAACGATTACGTTTATTATGGATGTCACTAGTGCTTCTGCCGCCGATCTGTCATCAGACTCAGACCACACCTCCCCTTCGAGGCTCCTCGAAATTTCTTCGGTAAACCTGTCCGCTTTCAGCTTTTGCAAGTTCCATCTCCTCGGCTCTTCTGTGCTTCTCGGTGCTGTCTTCCGCCAATACTAAACGTGATGAACTGATGGTCGCTAGCCGTGTAATCCTCCATTACCCTCCATCCTTGAACATGAGGTACCAAGTTTTCAGATGCAAGAGTGATATCGGGAATTGTCTCTGCAAAACCCGACCTTCGGAATGTGGTTGTTCCACTGTTGATTATTTATTTATATTTATATATATATATATATTTAGAAGCCCCGTTCTGGCAGTCATTTCTAACGTAAGCCTGCCTCGCGTATCCGGGTTTGGCATCCCCCACTCCAGAGCCCTTGCATTGAAATCTCCGGCCACCACTATTTGGCCCATCATCTTACCGATCTCGTCTTCTAAAGCATCGAGTTTCGTTCGAAAGTCCCCTATACTCTCATATGGGGTAAAGTAACAGCTCACGTATGTTATTTCTTTTGATTTTATCCAGACGAAACCCCTTCCTGCTCCATGATTATCGACCTGAAAACCTCCGTTAACGTTCCAAATGGCCGCCGTTCCAAGAAGGTCAGCATACCACGTCGATGAACCTAAGTTTCGGTACTGTTCGCATAAAATTAGTATATCGGCCCGTTTCTCGATGACCAACTACTGCAAGAGGTAGTCGACAGTCTTGCTTCTATTCATATTGCCTTGTAGAATACGAATCATAGGCGATTTCTGACGGCCAGCAGCGCCTCTCGGAAGACCTGACACTTACCGGATCCTGAGATATGACCCACGTTTGCCTGTTCCCCACATTTTTCCAAGCAAAGCGCACTGCGGTGTTCTTGGGCAGTGCACGCTTTCGCCCTGTGGGCCGCTCCGAAGCACTTGTAGCATAACTTGCTCCTATCGATCCCGCTGCAGTCTCTGGCTATATGGCCATATCCAAGACATTTAAAGCAACGCTCGGCCATTGCTCTCTCTCTCGTACCCGACAGGACAGCCATCCTATGTTAATTCTCCCTCGCCTGAGGAGTTCCGCAGCGGCCTTGCCATCCATCCCAAAAACGGCAACTCTCTGCCCTCTTCCAGTTGGGAAAATGCTAATACTAACCACCCCGGCCTCTGGAAAGTCACGTTTGAGTGCTGCTGCTACTTCTTCTCTCTCGGTGCAGGCGTCTAGGTCGCGTATCTCCACTGTTATTTTGTTGCCCATACTGCTAATTTTGCCTTTTTCGCCAAGAACATTTTTTAACGTTTCACGAAAGCCCTCCTTGTTTTTTGTTTTAGAGCTTAACTCTAAGAGCACATCGCCAGCTCTGGTTTGTCAAATTGCGGTCACTTCCGCGCCGGACTCCTCTGGTTTAGCCCCACTTCGTATTTCCCGGAGAATCTCCGCGTATGATTGCTCTGGTGCAGGACGTATTATCAGCGCTTCTGGGCGGATAATTCGATTACGCTTCTTGCTACCGCCTCCTGTTCTACGCCTCGATGGAGAGGCGTTACTTTGCGCGGGAGGCGCTTCTGTGCCCTGCGTTATTTGTGCCTGCACTTTTCCTTCGGGCTTTGGACTCCTGGGTCTTCCATTTCTCGTTGGCAGTCTCCCCTCTTGGCTTTTTTCCATTGTTTTCTTCTGCTGGGCTAGAGGCAGCCCTTTTACTGAGCTCTGGTTGTTTCGGGGTCTCGGGGGAAGATACCATGTTCCCATCTTTGATTAAATGTCTGCCTCCTGCTGAGGTTGGAGTTCCCTGATCCCCCTGATCCGTTGGACCTTGAATCCGCTGCTGCTCTGTTGACTGCCATTTATTTCGGTAGAAGGTAATGGAACTAACCACCTCCTCCAGTTCCGCTTGTCCATTTTTAACATCGATGGCGATGTTCCGTTGTCGGTTTGTCGCGGCCTTCATCTTAGCTAATATAGCCTTAAACTTTCCTAGCTCCTGCTCCTCCCTTTTCCTGAAGTCGTTTATTAACCCCATGCCAATATTAGTATTGGCGCTTCACCGGGTGGGCAATGGGGAGCTTCTTCCCAATGTGTTCGTCACCGTAGTCTTCTTTGGGGATCGCTTCATCTTACTACTCCTTCCGAACACCGCACTTTCAGTCCCTACCTCCATGTTGCTTGTAGAGTTATCTGCTACAGCCGCCAAGTTAGCCACGGTTGTAACATTGCAGTCGCTGGATTTCGACGACTGTGAGCCTGCTTGCTCACACCCTAAAGCCGCCGACACTGGGGTTCCGAATCCCTGCACCGTAAAAAAAAACTCCTTTTGAAACTTCCATGTTGGTTTTTCTGTCGGGGGTTGCTTCTCTTAGCCTTTTAGACCTACTGCCAGGTAGTCTCCTAACTGCCGTTGTGCATGGTTGTGCTCCTCACAAGATCGCGCGTTATTGACCGAAAAATTAATGTCAATAATTATGAACGTGTTGTGTTTGCGCAGAAGTTAAAACATAAAATTAAAGTGCAATTCACTAGCTCGCGCGTTAATCAGAATATCGAAAAATATAAAAAAAAAATCGTGCTGTCTTCTGCGCAGAAGCAAAACTAAAGTGCAAAACAACAGTTCGCGCGGTCGCCGTTCGTAAGTGCGAAGTGCAGTGTGTGGCCTTCCATTACACCTATCACTCCAGCTCAGTTAAAGAAATTGTTTGGTTAATGATAATTGTTGTATGTTTCTGCATGCGGCAATTTGAGACTACATTTCTATAACAATGAAGAATAGCAGACTCTGAGTGTTTGACTCTACTGGTGATTTGACTCATATTGTCGTGACGTGAAGGCATAACACTGGCGGCAATATGTTTTGAAAATCCAATATGATTCACTCTCTCCTCAGTCTGGCTTAAAGAAGCGGTAAATTGCGTGTTTTTGTGTGTTTGTGTTGTTTGTTGTGATGTGTAATTTCAGAGTGGATCTCAGCAACATACGTGGGCTGAGAACGAATTTTTTCGATGTATTTACACGTGTAAATATCCACAGTCCAGCAATTCTGGCACTGAGCGAAATTCAGGTATTTGTGAATTCTGATACTTCAGATTTAAATCTGCCTGGGTATTTCTTAGTGCCATTATTTTTCCCACGTCGCGGGCTCGCAATTTATGTCCGTAGTGATGTTGCGTTCAGAGTTTTGGCTCAATTTAGCCACTGTTCCAATGCGGAATTTAATTTCATTTGGCTAAGAGTAATGGTACAAGGGCGCAACATCCACTACTGCTTTCTTTACAGAAGCCCCAACTTAGACAGAGTTTCAACTCTTCACGAGTTTGATGCACTATCTGACTCAATTGCAAAAATTGTCAGAAAATATGAAAACACTGAAATCGTTTTTGCGGGCGATTTCAATCTACACAATTCTGGGTGGCTTCGCCATTCTGGCCAGACAACACCCGCAGGAAGGGATGTTGAATTGTTCGCTGACTTAAATCACCTTACTCAGCTTGTAAATGAGCCTACACGAATACGTGAAATTGCAAATCATTCCGCAAACACCTTTGAGAAAATTGAGGCAAAAAATACTACAATGTCCCAAAGGTAGTAAAAAGTTTTGGTCATTCGCGAAAAGAATCAAAATACAGCCTCGTCGTCCATTCCAACGCTCATTTATAATAACACTCCAGTTGTCAACTCTAAAGACAAAGCCAATCTGTTTGCTGCACATTTTGCAGCTAGCTCCACGCTTCCAGATTGTGCATTGATTCCGCCTGCACCCCCGAGTATTGAACACTCTATGGGACAGATCTTCATTCGTACTCGTGCAGTTGCTAGAGTTTTAAACGATCTCAACATTCACAAATCCGCTGGCCCTGATGGTATTTCCCCATTAGTTCTGAAGAGGTGTTCTTCCAAGCTGGCATTACCATTGCGTAAGCTTGTCCATCTATCCTATTCTTCTGGACTCTTCCCGAGAAGTTGGAAAACAGCCTTTGTCCAGCCCATACCCAAAAAAGTTGAGCCGTCGTCTCCTTCCTCGTACCGACCCATAGCACTTACATCCATTCTTTCCAAGGTCATGGAAACGCTGATCAATTTTCAGCTCATGAAATATCTTGAAACCAATGAAATCCTTAGTGACCGGCAGTACGGATTTCGTGGGCAACGTTCCACTGGTGATTTGATGGTATATCTCACCGAACAGTGGAACCGGTATTTGCATCAATTTGGTGAAAGCAAAGCTGTTGCACTCGATATTTCCAAAGCATTTGACAGAGTTTGTCATCAAGCTCTTTTGTCCAAAATACGTGCTTATGGTGTCGATAATAAACTGCTTCATTGGATTAGAAGCTCTCATGTGGAACTCAAACAACTTCGTATGTTAAGCACGTTAAATTATGACCTAGACAGCATAATAAAATGGGGAGAAAACAATCGAGTAGAATTTAACGCCTCCAAAACCCAATGCTGTCTCCTGTCGTCCAAGCGAATCCCAAATCCCATGCCATTATCAATGAATGGCACTTGCATCGAGGAAACTGAAAATCTCGCAATTCTCGGTATGTGCGTCAACGACAATCTTCGTTGGAATGACCACATATTTACTGGCGCCAAAAATGCTGCGAAATGTTTAGGTTTTCTTACCCGGTGCAAGAAATATTTTACTCCCTTTGATCTGGCTACTATCTACAAGGCTTTTATTCGCCCTAAACTTGAGTTCAATTGCCATATCTGGTCTGGTGCGCCTAAGACTACCTTACATTAGCTACATAGAATACAAAACCGCGCGATAAAACTTATCGGTGACAAAAATATTGCGAAATCATTAGATTCGCTTGAACACCGCAGGAATGTTTCTTGCTTGTCATTGTTTTATCGCTTCTTCTACCAGCAGTGCTCAAGAGAAATAGCCAGCTGCATGCCACCTCTCCTTGAATTCAACCGCAATACTCGTGGCGCTCGAAATGCCCATCAGTTTACCCTCAAGCCTATCTTCGGACGTACAGTTAAATTCAGGGATTCGTTCTTCAGCCGTACAACATGTATGTGGAATGCTCTGCCAAGCTCTGTCTTCCCACATCGCTATGATCCACAGGCATTCAAAACACAAGCTCACAGACATCTCTTTTCTTTTTTCTTTCTCTTCTTTAACGCCCACGCTGTGCCAAGCATACCCGAGCATTATAAGGGTGCGAACCCCTTGAAGCGTGCGCGAATTATAAAAAAAAAAAAAAAAAAAAGTAGGCAGCCGCTCCTAGCATGGAGGACAGACGCTGACCAAGAAGCCGCCCAATGTGAGTCAGTCGCGCTTGGGTTTATGTTCCAGTTTTGGTCCGCGGGTGGTATTTTATTTCCCACCTACCCGCCGATAGATCGATTGGGGCTTCCCCCTATCCACCACCCAGGGACTCGCCTGATGAGAGACTGGAAACTCCACACGTTGGTCAGTATTGGAAGAATCATAGATGGTAACAATAATAGCCAGGATGATAATGATGAAATTTTAGTGGATCCAACTATTTTCGGAAAAATATTATGCTGGATATGTGGAGTCCCATTTGAAATTGAAAATTAACCGTACGCATTGTGAAAGCATATTAATAAAATCAGATGAGAAAATGTGAAAGCATATTAATAAAATCAGATGAGAAAATGAGTCTTCAAAATGAACATTTTATAAAAATAAAATTTTTACTGAATTAAGTAAAAATCATATAAAGATTCTAGAAGCGTTTTCAAATCTCCTCACTATGAAATTATAAAACAAATTATTGCTGAGTGCATTTAATTGGTGGTTTAACGATGATTTAGAATGCTGTAATAACCATAAAATAATATCGAATTCTAAGATCCTTGTGTTAATTCGAAAACATTGCAAACGGAATGTGAATTGTAAATCATTAAAAACGGAACGAAATACGAACGTTGCAAAATCGAGCTCTAGAATTAAAAGGAATCACCCTCGTTTAAAAATCCTACAATATTTCTAGGAATCGAAAATCAAAATCTTATTTATACTGCGAATTTATTGGGATTTACTTCTTATTATTTTTTTTACTATATTTTACAATTTATCATCTTTAATTTCGGTGATGGAATGACAAATAGAATGATATTACTAACAAAAATCATACCTAAAAAAACAACCCATAAAAATAAAATTTTTTTACGTAAATTCTCTAATAGGGTGTAATAATGTATGAATGTATATGTATTACTGAAGACTATTGTGTATACTGTTCCTAATGTAAGACAACTAGCATGATGCTGTTAGTCTTCACACTTTGGACTATGTCCATGCGAAGTAGAGTTAACGAGAATTAAGAAGACGTGTGCCATTCAAGTTTGAAATTAACTCTGATTTTATTTCGTAAAAATCTATTCTTTTATACTATTTCTTAACCTAGATTTTTCTATATACAATCTTACAGTAAATAACTAAATATCTAAAATCGTGCAACGTCATTGATGCACTTGAAATATTTCT
Organism: Nephrocerus scutellatus; assembly: GCA_947095585.1. Lineage (NCBI taxonomy): Eukaryota > Metazoa > Arthropoda > Insecta > Diptera > Pipunculidae > Nephrocerus > Nephrocerus scutellatus. The sequence continues at coordinate 50,294,279 of OX352764.1, forward strand.
AGTATAAACAAAATTTTATTTGAGTAGGGCGCAATGCAAGTGCCCTACTTTACAAGTGTAATTGACTACTGTCGCCTATGCATTCTTTGTGTCGTCATTGCCGAACACGTGCAGTTTGTTTACTTAGGCGACTAGTGTAATTTATTGTGTGTGACTTATTGGAATATATTTCCGTAAATTGTATTGTTGGTTTTGGGTTTTGGTTGTGTGTACGTAGTGTTACACTAAACCCTCACCCTTTGGATTTTACACCAAGACTCAGCTCCATCACATACGGCAAAGAAAACACTTGCATTCCTCCACAAAACAACGTATCCTATATCCATCCTAATTTATGGACTCCCTCATCACCCGACTTAGCACCATGTGATTACTTCCTGTGGGGCTACTTGAAGTCACAATTGGCAAGATCTAAAGTTGATAATATTGCGCAACTAAAAAGATTGATAAAGCGAGAGATTAGGAACATTCCTCTGGCAATGATTCAACGCGCACTTAAATCTTGGTCAAGTCGGTGTTTGACTGTTTATAAAAACAAAGGTTTACATATAAAATAACATTTCATTAAAAACATAACTGTGTAATTTATTTATTCCAACTCAAAATCGTTCATTTTTATTTTTGATGTATCTATATGTGTATATATTTTGTTGTATGTACAATTATTCTTCTTCTAGGTTTATATAATATATTGGACAGTTCTTATTCTATTTTATACATGGCTTATATAACTTTAACATAGTGTTGTGTATGGTTTTATTTATACCATTAACGTTTATTGTGGTGTTTACACCGTTTCTACTTATTACTTCATATGGTCCTTTATATGGACTTTGACTTTTTGTTCTACTTTTAATAGGACTAAATCTCCTATGTTTGCTTTTAAAGTGTTTTTATAATCATTGTTGCTTTTTAATGTTCTTTCATTTTTACTTTAGCTGCATTTTATTTGCCGAGCGAGTTCGGAATTCGAATGTCAAAACCAGACAAACAGCAGGTTTTCACAATTCCAAAGAAGGAATTCGACAGCGCAATTGTTGTTGTTCCTCGGCAAATAAAATACGGCTTTTGTTAGTTATGTCCCTGGGTTTTTGTAGTGCTGTTTTCAGAATTTTTATTTTTTAGAAAAATTGGTTCAAAAATTATTACTATAGCCTATAACCTTCCCCCACCATTCAGTAATAATCACTAAAAATTTCATAAAAATTGGTTAAAAATGGTTACTATAGCATATAACCTTCCCCCACCATTCAGTAATAACCACTGAAAATTTCATAAAAATTGGTTAAAAAATTATTACTATAGCCTATAACCTTCCCCCACCATTCAGTAATAACCACTGAAAATTTCATAACAATTGGTTAAAAAATTATTACTATAGCCTATAACCTTCCCCCACCATTCAGTAATAACCACTGAAAATTTCATTAAAAATGGTTAAAAATGATTACTATAGCCTATAACCTTCCCCCACCATTCAGTAATAACCACTGAAAATTTCATAATAACTGGTTAAAAATTATTACTATAGCCTATAACCTTCCCCCACCATTCAGTAATAACCACTGAAAATTTCATAACAATTGGTTAAAAAATTATTACTATAGCCTATAACTTTCCCCCACCATTCAGTAATAACCACTGAAAATTTCATAAAAATTGGTTAAAAATGGTTACTATAGCATATAAACTTCCACCACCATTCAGTAATAACCACTGAAAATTTAATAAAAATTGGTTAAAAAATTATTACTATAGCCTATAACCTTCCCCCACCATTCAGTAATAACCACTGAAAATTTCATAATAATTGGTTAAAAAATTATTACTATAGCCTATAACCTTCCCCCACCATTCAGTAATAACCACTGAAAATTTCATTAAAAATGGTTAAAAAATTATTACAATAGCCTATAACCTTCCCCCACCATTCAGTAATAACCACTGAAAATTTCATAAAAATTGGTTAAAAAATTATTACTATAGCCTATAACCTTCCCCCACCATTCAGCAATAACCACTGAAAATTTCATAAAAATTGGTTAAAAAATTATTACTATAGCCTATAACCTTCCCCCACCATTCAGTAATAACCACTGAAAATTTCATAATAATTGGTTAAAAAATTATTACTATAGCCTATAACCTTCCCCCACCATTCAGTAATAACCACTGAAAATTTCATAATAATTGGTTAAAAAATTATCACTATAGCCTATAACCTTCCCCCACCATTCAGTAATAACCACTGAAAATTTCATAATAATTGGTTAAAAAATTATTTCTATAGCCTATAACCTTCCCCCACCATTCAGTAATAACCACTGAAAATTTCATAATAATTGGTTAAAAAATTATTACTATAGCCTATAACCTTCCCCCACCATTCAGTAATAACCACTGAAAATTTCATAATAATTGGTTAAAAAATTATTACTATAGCCTATAACCTTCCCCCACCATTCAGTAATAACCACTGAAAATTTCATAATAATTGGTTAAAAAATTATTACTATAGCCTATAACCTTCCCCCACCATTCAGTAATAACCACTGAAAATTTCATAATAATTGGTTAAAAATTATTACTATAGCCTATAACCTTCCCCCACCATTCAGTAATAACCACTGAAAATTTCATAATAATTGGTTAAAAAATTATTACTATAGCCTATAACCTTCCCCCACCATTCAGTAATAACCACTGAAAATTTCATAATAATTGGTTAAAAAATTATTACTATAGCCTATAACCTTCCCCCACCATTCAGTAATAACAACTGAAAATTTCATAATAATTGGTTAAAAAATTATTACTATAGCCTATAACCTTCCCCCACCATTCAGTAATAACCACTGAAAATTTCATAATAATTGGTTAAAAAATTATTACTATAGCCTATAACCTTCCCCCACCATTCAGTAATAACCCCTGAAAATTTCATAATAATTGGTTAAAAAATTATTACTATAGCCTATAACCTTCCCCCACCATTCAGTAATAACCACTGAAAATTTCATAACACCTGGTTAAAAAATTATTACTATAGCCTATAACCGTCCCCCACCATTCAGTAATAACCACTGAAAATTTCATTAAAAATGGTTAAAAAATTATTACTATAGCCTATAACCTTCCCCCACCATTCAGTAATAACCACTGAAATTTCATAATAATTGGTTAAAAAATTATTACTATAGCCTATAACATTCCCCCACTATTCAGTAATAACCACTGAAAATTTCATAATAATTGGTTAAAAAATTATTACTATAGCCTATAACCTTCCCCCACCATTCAGTAATAACCACTGAAAATTTCATAATAATTGGTTAAAAAATTATTAACATAGCCTATAACCTTCCCCACCATTCAGTAATAACCACTGAAAATTTCATAATAATTGGTTAAAAAATTATTACTATAGCCTATAACCTTCCCCCACCATTCAGTAATAACCACTGAAAATTTCATAAAAATTGGTTAAAAAATTATTACTATAGCATATAACCTTCCCCCACCATTCAGTAATAACCACTGAAAATTTCATAATAATTGGTTAAAAAATTATTACTATATCCTATAACCTTCCCCCACCATTCAGTAATAACCACTGAAAATTTCATAATAATTGGTTAAAAAATTATTACTATAGCCTATAACCTTCCCCCACCATTCAGTAATAACCACTGAAAATTTCATAATAATTGGTTAAAAAATTATTACTATAGCCTATAACCTTCCCCCACCATTCAGTAATAACCACTGAAAATTTCATAATAATTGGTTAAAAAATTATTACTATAGCCTATAACCTTCCCCCACCATTCAGTAATAACCACTGAAAATTTCATAATAATTGGTTAAAAAATTATTACTATAGCCTATAACCTTCCCCTACCATTCAGTAATAACCACTGAAAATTTCATTAAAAATGGTTAAAAAATTATTACTATAGCCTATAACCGTCCCCCACCATTCAGTAATAACCACTGAAAATTTCATAATAATTGGTTAAAAAATTATTACTATAGCCTATAACCTTCCCCCACCATTCAGTAATAACCACTGAAAATTTCATAAAAATTGGTTAAAAAATTATTACTATAGCCTATAACCTTCCCCCACCATTCAGTAATAACCACTGAAAATTTCATAAAAATTGGTTAAAAAATTATTACTATAGCCTATAACCTTTCCCCACCATTCAGTAATAACCACTGAAAATTTCATAAAAATTGGTTAAAAAATTATTACTATAGCCTATAACCTTCCCCCACCATTCAGTAATAACCACTGAAAATTTCATAAAAATTGGTTAAAAATGGTTACTATAGCCTATAACCTTCCCCCACCATTCAGTAATAACCACTGAAAATTTCATAAAAATTGGTTAAAAATGGTTACTATAGCCTATAACCTTCCCCCACCATTCAGTAATAACCACTGAAAATTTCATAAAAATTGGTTAAAAATGGTTACTATATATAGCCTATAACCTTCCCCCACCATTCAGTAATAACCACTGAAAATTTCATAAAAATTGGTTAAAAAATTATTACTATAGCCTATAACCTTCCCCCACCATTCAGTAATAACCACTGAAAATTTCATAAAAATTGGTTAAAAATGGTTACTATAGCATATAACCTTCCCCCACCATTCAGTAATAACCACTGAAAATTTCATAAAAATTGGTTAAAAAATTATTACTATAGCATATAACCTTCCCCCACCATTCAGTAATAACCACTGAAAATTTCATAATAATTGGTTAAAAAATTATTACTATATCCTATAACCTTCCCCCACCATTCAGTAATAACCACTGAAAATTTCATAATAATTGGTTAAAAAATTATTACTATAGCCTATAACCTTCCCCCACCATTCAGTAATAACCACTGAAAATTTCATAATAATTGGTTAAAAAATTATTACTATAGCCTATAACCTTCCCCCACCATTCAGTAATAACCACTGAAAATTTCATAATAATTGGTTAAAAAATTATTACTATAGCCTATAACCTTCCCCCACCATTCAGTAATAACCACTGAAAATTTCATAATAATTGGTTAAAAAATTATTACTATAGCCTATAACCTTCCCCTACCATTCAGTAATAACCACTGAAAATTTCATTAAAAATGGTTAAAAAATTATTACTATAGCCTATAACCGTCCCCCACCATTCAGTAATAACCACTGAAAATTTCATAATAATTGGTTAAAAAATTATTACTATAACCTATAACCTTCCCCCACCATTCAGTAATAACCACTGAAATTTCATAATAATTGGTTAAAAAATTATTACTATAGCCTATAACCTTCCCCCACCATTCAGTAATAAACACTGAAAATTTCATAATAATTGGTTAAAAAATTAGTACTATAGCCTATAACCTTCCCCCACCATTCAGTAATAACCACTGAAAATTTCATAATAATTGGTTAAAAAATTATTACTATAGCCTATAACCTTCCCCCACCATTCAGTAATAACCACTGAAAATTTCATAAAAATTGGTTAAAAAATTATTACTATAGCCTATAACCTTCCCCCACCATTCAGTAATAACCACTGAAAATTTCATAATAATTGGTTAAAAAATTATTACTATAGCCTATAACCTTCCCCCACCATTCAGTAATAACCACTGAAAATTTCATAAAAATTGGTTAAAAAATTATTACTATAGCCTATAACCTTCCCCCACCATTCAGTAATAACCACTGAAAATTTCATAAAAATTGGTTAAAAAATTATTACTATAGCCTATAACCTTTCCCCACCATTCAGTAATAACCACTGAAAATTTCATAAAAATTGGTTAAAAAATTATTACTATAGCCTATAACCTTCCCCCACCATTCAGTAATAACCACTGAAAATTTCATAAAAATTGGTTAAAAATGGTTACTATAGCCTATAACCTTCCCCCACCATTCAGTAATAACCACTGAAAATTTCATAAAAATTGGTTAAAAATGGTTACTATAGCCTATAACCTTCCCCCACCATTCAGTAATAACCACTGAAAATTTCATAAAAATTGGTTAAAAATGGTTACTATATATAGCCTATAACCTTCCCCCACCATTCAGTAATAACCACTGAAAATTTCATAAAAATTGGTTAAAAAATTATTACTATAGCCTATAACCTACCCCCACCATTCAGTAATAACCAGTGAAAATTTCATAAAAATTGGTTAAAAATGGTTACTATAGCATATAACCTTCCCCCACCATTCAGTAATAACCACTGAAAATTTCATAAAAATTGGTTAAAAATGGTTACTATAGCCTATAACCTTCCCCCACCATTCAGTAATAACCACTGAAAATTTCATAAAAATTGGTTAAAAAATTATTACTATAGCCTATAACCTTCCCCCACCATTCAGTAATAACCACTGAAAATTTCATAAAAATTGGTTAAAAAATTATTACTATAGCCTATAACCTTTCCCCACCATTCAGTAATAACCACTGAAAATTTCATAATAATTGGTTAAAAAATTATTACTATAGCCTATAACCTTCCCCCACCATTCAGTAATAACCACTGAAAATTTCATAATAATTGGTTAAAAAATTATTACTATAGCCTATAACCGTCCCCCACCATTCAGTAATAACCACTGAAAATTTCATAATAATTGGTTAAAAAATTATCACTATAGCCTATAACCTTCCCCCACCATTCAGTAATAACCACTGAAAATTTCATAATAATTGGTTTAAAAATTATTACTATAGCCTATAACCTTCACCCACCATTCAGTAATAACCACTGAAAATTTCACAATAATTGGTTAAAAAATTATTACTATAGCCTATAACCTTCCCCCACCATTCAGTAATAACCACTGAAAATTTCATAATAATTGGTTAAAAAATTATTACTATAGCCTATAACCTTCCCCCATCATTCAATAATAACCACTGAAAATTTCATAATAATTGGTTAAAAAATTATTACTATAGCCTATAACCTTCCCCCACCATTCAGTAATAACCACTGAAAATTTCATAAAAATTGGTTAAAAAATTATTACTATAGCCTATAACCTTCCCCCACCATTCAGTAATAACCACTGAAAATTTCATAAAAATTGGTTAAAAAATTATTACTATAGCCTATAACCTTCCCCCACCATTCAGTAATAACCACTGAAAATTTCATAAAAATTGGTTAAAAAATTATTACTATAGCCTATAACCTTCCCCCACCATTCAGTAATAACCACTGAAAATTTCATAATAATTGGTTAAAAAATTATTACTATAGCCTATAACCTTCCCCCACCATTCAGTAATAACCACTGAAAATTTCATAAACATTGGTTAAAAAATTATTACTATAGCCTATAACCTTCCCCCACCATTCAGTAATAACCACTGAAATTTCATAATAATTGGTTAAAAAATTATTACTATAGCCTATAACCTTCCCCCACCATTCAGTAATAACCACTGAAAATTTCATAAAAATTGGTTAAAAAATTATTACTATAGCCTATAACCTTCCCCCACCATTCAGTAATAACCACTGAAAATTTCATAAAAATTGGTTAAAAAATTATTACTATAGCCTATAACCTTCCCCCACCATTCAGTAATAACCACTGAAAATTTCATAAAAATTGGTTAAAAAATTATTACTATAGCCTATAACCTTCCCCCACCAATCAGTAATAACCACTGAAAATTTCATAAAAATTGGTTAAAAATGGTTACTATAGCATATAACCTTCCCACACCATTCAGTAATAACCACTGAAAATTTCATAAAAATTGGTTAAAAAATTATTACTATAGCCTATAACCTTCCCCCACCATTCAGTAATAACCACTGAAAATTTCATAAAAATTGGTTAAAAAATTATTACTATAGCCTATAACCTTCCCCCACCATTCAGTAATAACCACTGAAAATTTTATAATAATTGGTTAAAAAATTATTACTATAGCCTATAACCTTCCCCCACCATTCAGTAATAACCACTGAAAATTTCATAAAAATTGGTTAAAAAATTATTACTATAGCCTATAACCTTCCCCCACCATTCAGTAATAACCACTGAAAATTTCATAAAAATTGGTTTAAAATGGTTACTATAGCATATAACCTTCCCCCACCATTCAGTAATAACCACTGAAAATTTCATAAAAATTGGTTAAAAATGGTTACTATAGCCTATAACCTTCCCCCACCATTCAGTAATAACCACTGAAAATTTCATAAAAATTGGTTTAAAATGGTTACTATAGCCTATAACCTTCCCCCACCATTCAGTAATAACCACTGAAAATTTCATAATAATTGGTTAAAAAATTATTACTATAGCCTATAACCTTCCCCCACCATTCAGTAATAACCACTGAAAATTTCATAATAATTGGTTAAAAAATTATTACTATAGCCTATAACCGTCCCCCACCATTCAGTAATAACCACTGAAAATTTCATAATAATTGGTTAAAAAATTATCACTATAGCCTATAACCTTCCCCCACCATTCAGTAATAACCACTGAAAATTTCATAATATTTGGTTAAAAAATTATTACTATAGCCTATAACCTTCCCCCACCATTCAGTAATAACCACTGAAAATTTCATAAAAATTGGTTAAAAAATTATTACTATAGCCTATAACCTTCCCCCACCAATCAGTAATAACCACTGAAAATTTCATAAAAATTGGTTAAAAATGGTTACTATAGCATATAACCTTCCCACACCATTCAGTAATAACCACTGAAAATTTCATAAAAATTGGTTAAAAAATTATTACTATAGCCTATAACCTTCCCCCACCATTCAGTAATAACCACTGAAAATTTCATAAAAATTGGTTAAAAAATTATTACTATAGCCTATAACCTTCCCCCACCATTCAGTAATAACCACTGAAAATTTTATAATAATTGGTTAAAAAATTATTACTATAGCCTATAACCTTCCCCCACCATTCAGTAATAACCACTGAAAATTTCATAAAAATTGGTTAAAAAATTATTACTATAGCCTATAACCTTCCCCCACCATTCAGTAATAACCACTGAAAATTTCATAAAAATTGGTTAAAAAATTATTACTATAGCCTATAACCTTCCCCCACCATTCAGTAATAACCACTGAAAATTTCATAAAAATTGGTTAAAAAATTATTACTATAGCCTATAACCTTCCCCCACCATTCAGTAATAACCACTGAAAATTTCATAAAAATTGGTTAAAAAATTATTACTATAGCCTATAACCTTCCCCCACCATTCAGTAATAACCACTGAAAATTTCATAATAATTGGTTAAAAAATTATTACTATAGCCTATAACCTTCCCCCACCATTCAGTAATAACCACTGAAAATTTCATAATAATTGGTTAAAAAATTATTACTATAGCCTATAACCGTCCCCCACCATTCAGTAATAACCACTGAAAATTTCATAATAATTGGTTAAAAAATTATCACTATAGCCTATAACCTTCCCCCACCATTCAGTAATAACCACTGAAAATTTCATAATATTTGGTTAAAAAATTATTACTATAGCCTATAACCTTCCCCCACCATTCAGTAATAACCACTGAAAATTTCATAAAAATTGGTTAAAAATGGTTACTATAGCCTATAACCTTCCCCCACCATTCAGTAATAACCACTGAAAATTTCATAAAAATTGGTTAAAAATGGTTACTATATATAGCCTATAACCTTCCCCCACCATTCAGTAATAACCACTGAAAATTTCATAAAAATTGGTTAAAAAATTATTACTATAGCCTATAACCTTCCCCCACCATTCAGTAATAACCACTGAAAATTTCATAAAAATTGGTTAAAAATGGTTACTATAGCATATAACCTTCCCCCACCATTCAGTAATAACCACTGAAAATTTCATAAAAATTGGTTAAAAATGGTTACTATAGCCTATAACCTTCCCCCACCATTCAGTAATAACCACTGAAAATTTCATAAAAATTGGTTAAAAAATTATTACTATAGCCTATAACCTTCCCCCACCATTCAGTAATAACCACTGAAAATTTCATAAAAATTGGTTAAAAAATTATTACTATAGCCTATAACCTTTCCCCACCATTCAGTAATAACCACTGAAAATTTCATAATAATTGGTTAAAAAATTATTACTATAGCCTATAACCTTCCCCCACCATTCAGTAATAACCACTGAAAATTTCATAATAATTGGTTAAAAAATTATTACTATAGCCTATAACCGTCCCCCACCATTCAGTAATAACCACTGAAAATTTCATAATAATTGGTTAAAAAATTATCACTATAGCCTATAACCTTCCCCCACCATTCAGTAATAACCACTGAAAATTTCATAATAATTGGTTTAAAAATTATTACTATAGCCTATAACCTTCACCCACCATTCAGTAATAACCACTGAAAATTTCACAATAATTGGTTAAAAAATTATTACTATAGCCTATAACCTTCCCCCACCATTCAGTAATAACCACTGAAAATTTCATAATAATTGGTTAAAAAATTATTACTATAGCCTATAACCTTCCCCCACCATTCAATAATAACCACTGAAAATTTCATAATAATTGGTTAAAAAATTATTACTATAGCCTATAACCTTCCCCCACCATTCAGTAATAACCACTGAAAATTTCATAAAAATTGGTTAAAAAATTATTACTATAGCCTATAACCTTCCCCCACCATTCAGTAATAACCACTGAAAATTTCATAAAAATTGGTTAAAAAATTATTACTATAGCCTATAACCTTCCCCCACCATTCAGTAATAACCACTGAAAATTTCATAATAATTGGTTAAAAAATTATTACTATAGCCTATAACCTTCCCCCACCATTCAGTAATAACCACTGAAAATTTCATAAAAATTGGTTAAAAAATTATTACTATAGCCTATAACCTTCCCCCACCATTCAGTAATAACCACTGAAATTTCATAATAATTGGTTAAAAAATTATTACTATAGCCTATAACCTTCCCCCACCATTCAGTAATAACCACTGAAAATTTCATAAAAATTGGTTAAAAAATTATTACTATAGCCTATAACCTTCCCCCACCATTCAGTAATAACCACTGAAAATTTCATAAAAATTGGTTAAAAAATTATTACTATAGCCTATAACCTTCCCCCACCATTCAGTAATAACCACTGAAAATTTCATAAAAATTGGTTAAAAAATTATTACTATAGCCTATAACCTTCCCCCACCAATCAGTAATAACCACTGAAAATTTCATAAAAATTGGTTAAAAATGGTTACTATAGCATATAACCTTCCCACACCATTCAGTAATAACCACTGAAAATTTCATAAAAATTGGTTAAAAAATTATTACTATAGCCTATAACCTTCCCCCACCATTCAGTAATAACCACTGAAAATTTCATAAAAATTGGTTAAAAAATTATTACTATAGCCTATAACCTTCCCCCACCATTCAGTAATAACCACTGAAAATTTTATAATAATTGGTTAAAAAATTATTACTATAGCCTATAACCTTCCCCCACCATTCAGTAATAACCACTGAAAATTTCATAAAAATTGGTTAAAAAATTATTACTATAGCCTATAACCTTCCCCCACCATTCAGTAATAACCACTGAAAATTTCATAAAAATTGGTTTAAAATGGTTACTATAGCATATAACCTTCCCCCACCATTCAGTAATAACCACTGAAAATTTCATAAAAATTGGTTAAAAATGGTTACTATAGCCTATAACCTTCCCCCACCATTCAGTAATAACCACTGAAAATTTCATAAAAATTGGTTTAAAATGGTTACTATAGCATATAACCTTCCCCCACCATTCAGTAATAACCACTGAAAATTTCATAAAAATTGGTTAAAAAATTATTACTATAGCCTATAACCTTCCCCCACCATTCAGTAATAACCACTGAAAATTTCATAATAATTGGTTAAAAATGGTTACTATAGCATATAACCTTCCCCCACCATTCAGTAATAACCACTGAAAATTTCATAAAAATTGGTTAAAAAATTATTACTATAGCCTATAACCTTCCCCCACCATTCAGTAATAACCACTGAAAATTTCATAAAAATTGGTTAAAAAATTATTACTATAGCCTATAACCTTCCCCCACCATTCAGTAATAACCACTGAAAATTTCATAATAATTGGTTAAAAAATTATTACTATAGCCTATAACCTTCCCCCACCATTCAGTAATAACCACTGAAAATTTCATAAAAATTGGTTAAAAAATTATTACTATAGCCTATAACCTTCCCCCACCATTCAGTAATAACCACTGAAAATTTCATAAAAATTGGTTAAAAAATTATTACTATAGCCTATAACCTTCCCCCACCATTCAGTAATAACCACTGAAAATTTCATAAAAATTGGTTAAAAATGGTTACTATAGCATATAACCTTCCCACACCATTCAGTAATAACCACTGAAAATTTCATAAAAATTGGTTAAAAAATTATTACTATAGCCTATAACCTTCCCCCACCATTCAGTAATAACCACTGAAAATTTCATAAAAATTGGTTAAAAAATTATTACTATAGCCTATAACCTTCCCCCACCATTCAGTAATAACCACTGAAAATTTCATAAAAATTGGTTAAAAAATTATTACTATAGCCTATAACCTTCCCCCACCATTCAGTAATAACCACTGAAAATTTCATAATAATTGGTTAAAAAATTATTACTATAGCCTATAACCTTCCCCCACCATTCAGTAATAACCACTGAAAATTTCATAAAAATTGGTTAAAAATGGTTACTATAGCATATAACCTTCCCCCACCATTCAGTAATAACCACTGAAAATTTCATAAAAATTGGTTAAAAAATTATTACTATAGCCTATAACCTTCCCCCACCATTCAGTAATAACCACTGAAAATTTCATAAAAATTGGTTAAAAAATTATTACTATAGCCTATAACCTTCCCCCACCATTCAGTAATAACCACTGAAAATTTCATAATAATTGGTTAAAAAATTATTACTATAGCCTATAACCTTCCCCCACCATTCAGTAATAACCACTGAAAATTTCATAAAAATTGGTTAAAAATGGTTACTATAGCATATAACCTTCCCCCACCATTCAGTAATAACCACTGAAAATTTCATAAAAATTGGTTAAAAAATTATTACTATAGCCTATAACCTTCCCCCACCATTCAGTAATAACCACTGAAAATTTCATAAAAATTGGTTAAAAAATTATTACTATAGCCTATAACCTTCCCCCACCATTCAGTAATAACCACTGAAAATTTCATAAAAATTGGTTAAAAAATTATTACTATAGCCTATAACCTTCCCCCACCATTCAGTAATAACCACTGAAAATTTCATAAAAATTGGTTAAAAAATTATTACTATAGCCTATAACCTTCCCCCACCATTCAGTAATAACCACTGAAAATTTCATAATAATTGGTTAAAAAATTATTACTATAGCCTATAACCTTCCCCCACCATTCAGTAATAACCACTGAAAATTTCATAAAAATTGGTTAAAAATGGTTACTATAGCATATAACCTTCCCCCACCATTCAGTAATAACCACTGAAAATTTCATAAAAATTGGTTAAAAAATTATTACTATAGCCTATAACCTTCCCCCACCATTCAGTAATAACCACTGAAAATTTCATAAAAATTGGTTAAAAAATTATTACTATAGCCTATAACCTTCCCCCACCATTCAGTAATAACCACTGAAAATTTCATAATAATTGGTTAAAAAATTATTACTATAGCCTATAACCTTCCCCCACCATTCAGTAATAACCACTGAAATTTCATAATAATTGGTTAAAAAATTATTACTATAGCCTATAACCTTCCCCCACCATTCAGTAATAACCACTGAAAATTTCATAAAAATTGGTTAAAAAATTATTACTATAGCCTATAACCTTCCCCCACCATTCAGTAATAACCACTGAAAATTTCATAAAAATTGGTTAAAAAATTATTACTATAGCCTATAACCTTCCCCCACCATTCAGTAATAACCACTGAAAATTTCATAAAAATTGGTTAAAAAATTATTACTATAGCCTATAACCTTCCCCCACCATTCAGTAATAACCACTGAAAATTTCATAAAAATTGGTTAAAAATGGTTACTATAGCATATAACCTTCCCCCACCATTCAGTAATAACCACTGAAAATTTCATAAAAATTGGTTAAAAAATTATTACTATAGCCTATAACCTTCCCCCACCATTCAGTAATAACCACTGAAAATTTCATAAAAATTGGTTAACAAATTATTACTATAGCCTATAACCTTCCCCCACCATTCAGTAATAACCACTGAAAATTTCATAATAATTGGTTAAAAAATTATTACTATAGCCTATAACCTTCCCCCACCATTCAGTAATAACCACTGAAAATTTCATAATAATTGGTTAAAAAATTATTACTATAGCCTATAACCTTCCCCCACCATTCAGTAATAACCACTGAAAATTTCATAAAAATTGGTTTAAAATGGTTACTATAGCATATAACCTTCCCCCACCATTCAGTAATAACCACTGAAAATTTCATAAAAATTGGTTAAAAATGGTTACTATAGCCTATAACCTTCCCCCACCATTCAGTAATAACCACTGAAAATTTCATAAAAATTGGTTTAAAATGGTTACTATAGCATATAACCTTCCCCCACCATTCAGTAATAACCACTGAAAATTTCATAATAATTGGTTAAAAAATTATTACTATAGCCTATAACCTTCCCCCACCATTCAGTAATAACCACTGAAAATTTCATAAAAATTGGTTAAAAATGGTTACTATAGCATATAACCTTCCCCCACCATTCAGTAATAACCACTGAAAATTTCATAAAAATTGGTTAAAAAATTATTACTATAGCCTATAACCTTCCCCCACCATTCAGTAATAACCACTGAAAATTTCATAATAATTGGTTAAAAATGGTTACTATAGCATATAACCTTCCCCCACCATTCAGTAATAACCACTGAAAATTTCATAAAAATTGGTTAAAAAATTATTACTATAGCCTATAACCTTCCCCCACCATTCAGTAATAACCACTGAAAATTTCATAAAAATTGGTTAAAAAATTATTACTATAGCCTATAACCTTCCCCCACCATTCAGTAATAACCACTGAAAATTTCATAATAATTGGTTAAAAAATTATTACTATAGCCTATAACCTTCCCCCACCATTCAGTAATAACCACTGAAAATTTCATAAAAATTGGTTAAAAAATTATTACTATAGCCTATAACCTTCCCCCACCATTCAGTAATAACCACTGAAAATTTCATAAAAATTGGTTAAAAAATTATTACTATAGCCTATAACCTTCCCCCACCATTCAGTAATAACCACTGAAATTTCATAATAATTGGTTAAAAAATTATTACTATAGCCTATAACCTTCCCCCACCATTCAGTAATAACCACTGAAAATTTCATAAAAATTTGTTAAAAAATTATTACTATAGCCTATAACCTTCCCCCACCATTCAGTAATAACCACTGAAAATTTCATAAAAATTGGTTAAAAAATTATTACTATAGCCTATAACCTTCCCCCACCATTCAGTAATAACCACTGAAAATTTCATAAAAATTGGTTAAAAAATTATTACTATAGCCTATAACCTTCCCCCACCATTCAGTAATAACCACTGAAAATTTCATAAAAATTGGTTAAAAATGGTTACTATAGCATATAACCTTCCCCCACCATTCAGTAATAACCACTGAAAATTTCATAAAAATTGGTTAAAAAATTATTACTATAGCCTATAACCTTCCCCCACCATTCAGTAATAACCACTGAAAATTTCATAAAAATTGGTTAACAAATTATTACTATAGCCTATAACCTTCCCCCACCATTCAGTAATAACCACTGAAAATTTCATAATAATTGGTTAAAAAATTATTACTATAGCCTATAACCTTCCCCCACCATTCAGTAATAACCACTGAAAATTTCATAAAAATTGGTTAAAAAATTATTACTATAGCCTATAACCTTCCCCCACCATTCAGTAATAACCACTGAAAATTTCATAAAAATTGGTTTAAAATGGTTACTATAGCATATAACCTTCCCCCACCATTCAGTAATAACCACTGAAAATTTCATAAAAATTGGTTAAAAATGGTTACTATAGCCTATAACCTTCCCCCACCATTCAGTAATAACCACTGAAAATTTCATAAAAATTGGTTTAAAATGGTTACTATAGCATATAACCTTCCCCCACCATTCAGTAATAACCACTGAAAATTTCATAAAAATTGGTTAAAAAATTATTACTATAGCCTATAACCTTCCCCCACCATTCAGTAATAACCACTGAAAATTTCATAATAATTGGTTAAAAAATTATTACTATAGCCTATAACCTTCCCCCACCATTCAGTAATAACCACTGAAAATTTCATAAAAATTGGTTAAAAATGGTTACTATAGCATATAACCTTCCCCCACCATTCAGTAATAACCACTGAAAATTTCATAAAAATTGGTTAAAAAATTATTACTATAGCCTATAACCTTCCCCCACCATTCAGTAATAACCACTGAA
Organism: Nephrocerus scutellatus; assembly: GCA_947095585.1. Classification (NCBI taxonomy): domain Eukaryota; kingdom Metazoa; phylum Arthropoda; class Insecta; order Diptera; family Pipunculidae; genus Nephrocerus; species Nephrocerus scutellatus. The sequence goes on from OX352764.1 coordinate 50,310,938, forward strand.
AATTTCATAAAAATTGGTTAAAAAATTATTACTATAGCCTATAACCTTCCCCCACCATTCAGTAATAACCACTGAAAATTTCATAAAAATTGGTTAAAAAATTATTACTATAGCCTATAACCTTCCCCCACCATTCAGTAATAACCACTGAAAATTTCATAATAATTGGTTAAAAAATTATTACTATAGCCTATAACCTTCCCCCACCATTCAGTAATAACCACTGAAAATTTCATAATAATTGGTTAAAAAATTATTACTATAGCCTATAACCGTCCCCCACCATTCAGTAATAACCACTGAAAATTTCATAATAATTGGTTAAAAAATTATCACTATAGCCTATAACCTTCCCCCACCATTCAGTAATAACCACTGAAAATTTCATAATATTTGGTTAAAAAATTATTACTATAGCCTATAACCTTCCCCCACCATTCAGTAATAACCACTGAAAATTTCATAATAATTGGTTAAAAAATTATTACTATAGCCTATAACCTTCCCCCACCATTCAGTAATAACCACTGAAAATTTCATAATAATTGATTAAAAAATTATTACTATAGCCTATAACCTTCCCCCACCATTCAGTAATAACCACTGAAAATTTCATAATAATTGGTTAAAAAATTATTACTATAGCCTATAACCTTCCCCCACCATTCAGTAATAACCACTGAAAATTTCATAAAAATTGGTTAAAAAATTATTACTATAGCCTATAACCTTCCCCCACCATTCAGTAATAACCACTGAAAATTTCATAATAATTGGTTAAAAAATTATTACTATAGCCTATAACCTTCCCCCACCATTCAGTAATAACAACTGAAAATTTCATAATAATTGGTTAAAAAATTATTACTATAGCCTATAACCTTCCCCCACCATTCAGTAATAACCACTGAAAATTTCATAAAAATTGGTTAAAAATGGTTACTATAGCATATAACCTTCCCCCACCATTCAGTAATAACCACTGAAAATTTCATAAAAATTGGTTAAAAAATTATTACTATAGCCTATAACCTTCCCCCACCATTCAGTAATAACCACTGAAAATTTCATAAAAATTGGTTAAAAAATTATTACTATAGCCTATAACCTTCCCCCACCATTCAGTAATAACCACTGAAAATTTCATAAAAATTGGTTAAAAAATTATTACTATAGCCTATAACCTTCCCCCACCATTCAGTAATAACCACTGAAAATTTCATAATAATTGGTTAAAAATGGTTACTATAGCCTATAACCTTCCCCCACCATTCAGTAATAACCACTGAAAATTTCATAATAATTGGTTAAAAAATTATTACTATAGCCTATAACCTTCCCCCACCATTCAGTAATAACCACTGAAAATTTCATAATAATTGGTTAAAAAGTTATTACTATAGCCTATAATCTTCCCCCACCATTCAGTAATAACCACTGAAAATTTCATAATAATTGGTTAAAAAATTATTACTATAGCCTATAACCTTCCCCCACCATTCAGTAATAACCACTGAAAATTTCATACAAATTGGTTAAAAAATTATTACTATAGCCTATAACCTTCCCCCACCATTCAGTAAGAACCACTGAAAATTTCATAAAAATTGGTTAAAAAATTATTACTATAGCCTATAACCTTCCCCTACCATTCAGTAATAACCACTGAAAATTTCATTAAAAATGGTTAAAAAATTATTACTATAGCCTATAACCGCCCCCCACCATTCAGTAATAACCACTGAAAATTTCATAATAATTGGTTAAAAAATTATTACTATAGCCTATAACCTTCCCCCACCATTCAGTAATAACCACTGAAATTTCATAATAATTTGTTAAAAAATTATTACTATAGCCTATAACCTTCCCCCACCATTCAGTAATAACCTGAAATTTCATAATAATTGGTTAAAAAATTATTACTATAGCCTATAACCTTCCCCCACCATTCAGTAATAACCACTGAAAATTTCATAATAATTGGTTAAAAAATTATTACTATAGCCTATAACCTTCCCCCACCATTCAGTAATAACCACTGAAAATTTCATAATAATTGGTTAAAAAATTATTACTATAGCCTATAACCTTCCCCCACCATTCAGTAATAACCACTGAAAATTTCATAATAATTGATTAAAAAATTATTACTATAGCCTATAACCTTCCCCCACCATTCAGTAATAACCACTGAAAATTTCATAATAATTGGTTAAAAAATTATTACTATAGCCTATAACCTTCCCCCACCATTCAGTAATAACCACTGAAAATTTCATAAAAATTGGTTAAAAAATTATTACTATAGCCTATAACCTTCCCCCACCATTCAGTAATAACCACTGAAAATTTCATAAAAATTGGTTAAAAATGGTTACTATAGCATATAACCTTCCCCCACCATTCAGTAATAACCACTGAAAATTTCATAAAAATTGGTTAAAAAATTATTACTATAGCCTATAACCTTCCCCCACCATTCAGTAATAACCACTGAAAATTTCATAATAATTGGTTAAAAATGGTTACTATAGCATATAACCTTCCCCCACCATTCAGTAATAACCACTGAAAATTTCATAAAAATTGGTTAAAAAATTATTACTATAGCCTATAACCTTCCCCCACCATTCAGTAATAACCACTGAAAATTTCATAAAAATTGGTTAAAAAATTATTACTATAGCCTATAACCTTCCCCCACCATTCAGTAATAACCACTGAAAATTTCATAATAATTGGTTAAAAAATTATTACTATAGCCTATAACCTTCCCCCACCATTCAGTAATAACCACTGAAAATTTCATAAAAATTGGTTAAAAAATTATTACTATAGCCTATAACCTTCCCCCACCATTCAGTAATAACCACTGAAAATTTCATAAAAATTGGTTAAAAAATTATTACTATAGCCTATAACCTTCCCCCACCATTCAGTAATAACCACTGAAATTTCATAATAATTGGTTAAAAAATTATTACTATAGCCTATAACCTTCCCCCACTGAAAATTTCATAAAAATTGGTTAAAAATGGTTACTATAGCCTATAACCTTCCCCCACCATTCAGTAATAACCACTGAAAATTTCATAAAAATTGGTTTAAAATGGTTACTATAGCATATAACCTTCCCCCACCATTCAGTAATAACCACTGAAAATTTCATAAAAATTGGTTAAAAAATTATTACTATAGCCTATAACCTTCCCCCACCATTCAGTAATAACCACTGAAAATTTCATAATAATTGGTTAAAAAATTATTACTATAGCCTATAACCTTCCCCCACCATTCAGTAATAACCACTGAAAATTTCATAAAAATTGGTTAAAAATGGTTACTATAGCATATAACCTTCCCCCACCATTCAGTAATAACCACTGAAAATTTCATAAAAATTGGTTAAAAAATTATTACTATAGCCTATAACCTTCCCCCACCATTCAGTAATAACCACTGAAAATTTCATAAAAATTGGTTAAAAAATTATTACTATAGCCTATAACCTTCCCCCACCATTCAGTAATAACCACTGAAAGTTTCATAAAAATTGGTTAAAAAATTATTACTATAGCCTATAACCTTCCCCCACCATTCAGTAATAACCACTGAAAATTTCATAATAATTGGTTAAAAAATTATTACTATAGCCTATAACCTTCCCCCACCATTCAGTAATAACCACTGAAAATTTCATAATAATTGGTTAAAAAATTATTACTATAGCCTATAACCGTCCCCCACCATTCAGTAATAACCACTGAAAATTTCATAATAATTGGTTAAAAAATTATCACTATAGCCTATAACCTTCCCCCACCATTCAGTAATAACCACTGAAAATTTCATAATATTTGGTTAAAAAATTATTACTATAGCCTATAACCTTCCCCCACCATTCAGTAATAACCACTGAAAATTTCATAATAATTGGTTAAAAAATTATTACTATAGCCTATAACCTTCCCCCACCATTCAGTAATAACCACTGAAAATTTCATAATAATTGATTAAAAAATTATTACTATAGCCTATAACCTTCCCCCACCATTCAGTAATAACCACTGAAAATTTCATAATAATTGGTTAAAAAATTATTACTATAGCCTATAACCTTCCCCCACCATTCAGTAATAACCACTGAAAATTTCATAAAAATTGGTTAAAAAATTATTACTATAGCCTATAACCTTCCCCCACCATTCAGTAATAACCACTGAAAATTTCATAATAATTGGTTAAAAAATTATTACTATAGCCTATAACCTTCCCCCACCATTCAGTAATAACAACTGAAAATTTCATAATAATTGGTTAAAAAATTATTACTATAGCCTATAACCTTCCCCCACCATTCAGTAATAACCACTGAAAATTTCATAAAAATTGGTTAAAAATGGTTACTATAGCATATAACCTTCCCCCACCATTCAGTAATAACCACTGAAAATTTCATAAAAATTGGTTAAAAAATTATTACTATAGCCTATAACCTTCCCCCACCATTCAGTAATAACCACTGAAAATTTCATAAAAATTGGTTAAAAAATCATTACTATAGCCTATAACCTTCCCCCACCATTCAGTAATAACCACTGAAAATTTCATAAAAATTGGTTAAAAAATTATTACTATAGCCTATAACCTTCCCCCACCATTCAGTAATAACCACTGAAAATTTCATAATAATTGGTTAAAAATGGTTACTATAGCCTATAACCTTCCCCCACCATTCAGTAATAACCACTGAAAATTTCATAATAATTGGTTAAAAAATTATTACTATAGCCTATAACCTTCCCCCACCATTCAGTAATAACCACTGAAAATTTCATAATAATTGGTTAAAAAGTTATTACTATAGCCTATAATCTTCCCCCACCATTCAGTAATAACCACTGAAAATTTCATAATAATTGGTTAAAAAATTATTACTATAGCCTATAACCTTCCCCCACCATTCAGTAATAACCACTGAAAATTTCATACAAATTGGTTAAAAAATTATTACTATAGCCTATAACCTTCCCCCACCATTCAGTAAGAACCACTGAAAATTTCATAAAAATTGGTTAAAAAATTATTACTATAGCCTATAACCTTCCCCTACCATTCAGTAATAACCACTGAAAATTTCATTAAAAATGGTTAAAAAATTATTACTATAGCCTATAACCGCCCCCCACCATTCAGTACTAACCACTGAAAATTTCATAATAATTGGTTAAAAAATTATTACTATAGCCTATAACCTTCCCCCACCATTCAGTAATAACCACTGAAATTTCATAATAATTTGTTAAAAAATTATTACTATAGCCTATAACCTTCCCCCACCATTCAGTAATAACCTGAAATTTCATAATAATTGGTTAAAAAATTATTACTATAGCCTATAACCTTCCCCCACCATTCAGTAATAACCACTGAAAATTTCATAATAATTGGTTAAAAAATTATTACTATAGCCTATAACCTTCCCCCACCATTCAGTAATAACCACTGAAAATTTCATAAAAATTGGTTAAAAAATTATTACTATAGCCTATAACCTTCCCCCACCATTCAGTAATAACCACTGAAAATTTCATAATAATTGGTTAAAAAATTATTACTATAGCCTATAACCTTCCCCCACCATTCAGTAATAACCACTGAAAATTTCATAAAAATTGGTTAAAAAATTATTACTATAGCCTATAACCTTCCCCCACCATTCAGTAATAACCTTCCCCCACCATTCAGTAATAACCACTGAAAATTTCATAATAATTGGTTAAAAAATTATTACTATAGCCTATAACCTTCCCCCACCATTCAGTAATAACAACTGAAAATTTCATAAAAATTGGTTAAAAAATTATTACTATAGCCTATAACCTTCCCCCACCATTCAGTAATAACCACTGGAAATTTTATAAAAATTGGTTAAAAAATTATTACTATAGCCTATAACCTTCCCCCACCATTCAGTAATAACCACTGAAAATTTCATAAAAATTGGTTAAAAAATTATTACTATAGCCTATAACCTTCCCCCACCATTCAGTAATAACCACTGAAAATTTCATAAAAATTGGTTAAAAAATTATTACTATAGCCTATAACCTTCCCCCACCATTCAGTAATAACCACTGAAAATTTCATAATAATTGGTTAAAAAATTATTACTATAGCCTATAACCTTCCCCCACCATTCAGTAATAACAACTGAAAATTTCATAATAATTGGTTAAAAAATTATTACTATAGCCTATAACCGTCCCCCACCATTCAGTAATAACCACTGAAAATTTCATAATAATTGGTTAAAAAATTATCACTATAGCCTATAACCTTCCCCCACCATTCAGTAATAACCACTGAAAATTTCATAATATTTGGTTAAAAAATTATTACTATAGCCTATAACCTTCCCCCACCATTCAGTAATAACCACTGAAAATTTCATAATAATTGGTTAAAAAATTATTACTATAGCCTATAACCTTCCCCTACCATTCAGTAATAACCACTGAAAATTTCATTAAAAATGGTTAAAAAATTATTACTATAGCCTATAACCGTCCCCCACCATTCAGTAATAACCACTGAAAATTTCATAATAATTGGTTAAAAAATTATTACTATAGCCTACAACCTTCCCCCACCATTCAGTAATAACCACTGAAATTTCATAATAATTTGTTAAAAAATTATTACTATAGCCTATAACCTTCCCCCACCATTCAGTAATAACCTGAAATTTCATAATAATTGGTTAAAAAATTATTACTATAGCCTATAACCTTCCCCCACCATTCAGTAATAACCACTGAAAATTTCATAATAATTGGTTAAAAAATTATTACTATAGCCTATAACCTTCCCCCACCATTCAGTAATAACCACTGAAAATTTCATAAAAATTGGTTAAAAAATTATTACTATAGCCTATAACCTTCCCCCACCATTCAGTAATAACCACTGAAAATTTCATAATAATTGGTTAAAAAATTATTACTATAGCCTATAACCTTCCCCCACCATTCAGTAATAACCACTGAAAATTTCATAAAAATTGGTTAAAAAATTATTACTATAGCCTATAACCTTCCCCCACCATTCAGTAATAACCTTCCCCCACCATTCAGTAATAACCACTGAAAATTTCATAATAATTGGTTAAAAAATTATTACTATAGCCTATAACCTTCCCCCACCATTCAGTAATAACAACTGAAAATTTCATAAAAATTGGTTAAAAAATTATTACTATAGCCTATAACCTTCCCCCACCATTCAGTAATAACCACTGGAAATTTTATAAAAATTGGTTAAAAAATTATTACTATAGCCTATAACCTTCCCCCACCATTCAGTAATAACCACTGAAAATTTCATAAAAATTGGTTTAAAATGGTTACTATAGCATATAACCTTCCCCCACCATTCAGTAATAACCACTGAAAATTTCATAAAAATTGGTTAAAAATGGTTACTATAGCCTATAACCTTCCCCCACCATTCAGTAATAACCACTGAAAATTTCATAAAAATTGGTTTAAAATGGTTACTATAGCATATAACCTTCCCCCACCATTCAGTAATAACCACTGAAAATTTCATAAAAATTGGTTAAAAAATTATTACTATAGCCTATAACTTTCCCCACCATTCAGTAATAACCACTGAAAATTTCATAATAATTGGTTAAAAAATTATTACTATAGCCTATAACCTTCCCCCACCGTTCAGTAATAACCACTGAAAATTTCATAAAAATTGGTTAAAAATGGTTACTATAGCATATAACCTTCCCCCACCATTCAGTAATAACCACTGAAAATTTCATAAAAATTGGTTAAAAAATTATTACTATAGCCTATAACCTTCCCCCACCATTCAGTAATAACCACTGAAAATTTCATAAAAATTGGTTAAAAAATTATTACTATAGCCTATAACCTTCCCCCACCATTCAGTAATAACCACTGAAAATTTCATAAAAATTGGTTAAAAAATTATTACTATAGCCTATAACCTTCCCCCACCATTCAGTAATAACCACTGAAAATTTCATAATAATTGGTTAAAAAATTATTACTATAGCCTATAACCTTCCCCCACCATTCAGTAATAACCACTGAAAATTTCATAATAATTGGTTAAAAAATTATTACTATAGCCTATAACCGTCCCCCACCATTCAGTAATAACCACTGAAAATTTCATAATAATTGGTTAAAAAATTATCACTATAGCCTATAACCTTCCCCCACCATTCAGTAATAACCACTGAAAATTTCATAATATTTGGTTAAAAAATTATTACTATAGCCTATAACCTTCCCCCACCATTCAGTAATAACCACTGAAAATTTCATAATAATTGGTTAAAAAATTATTACTATAGCCTATAACCTTCCCCCACCATTCAGTAATAACCACTGAAAATTTCATAATAATTGATTAAAAAATTATTACTATAGCCTATAACCTTCCCCCACCATTCAGTAATAACCACTGAAAATTTCATAATAATTGGTTAAAAAATTATTACTATACCCTATAACCTTCCCCCACCATTCAGTAATAACCACTGAAAATTTCATAAAAATTGGTTAAAAAATTATTACTATAGCCTATAACCTTCCCCCACCATTCAGTAATAACCACTGAAAATTTCATAATAATTGGTTAAAAAATTATTACTATAGCCTATAACCTTCCCCCACCATTCAGTAATAACAACTGAAAATTTCATAATAATTGGTTAAAAAATTATTACTATAGCCTATAACCTTCCCCCACCATTCAGTAATAACCACTGAAAATTTCATAAAAATTGGTTAAAAATGGTTACTATAGCATATAACCTTCCCCCACCATTCAGTAATAACCACTGAAAATTTCATAAAAATTGGTTAAAAAATTATTACTATAGCCTATAACCTTCCCCCACCATTCAGTAATAACCACTGAAAATTTCATAATAATTGGTTAAAAAATTATTACTATAGCCTATAACCTTCCCCCACCATTCAGTAATAACAACTGAAAATTTCATAAAAATTGGTTAAAAAATTATTACTATAGCCTATAACCTTCCCCCACCATTCAGTAATAACCACTGGAAATTTTATAAAAATTGGTTAAAAAATTATTACTATAGCCTATAACCTTCCCCCACCATTCAGTAATAACCACTGAAAATTTCATAAAAATTGGTTTAAAATGGTTACTATAGCATATAACCTTCCCCCACCATTCAGTAATAACCACTGAAAATTTCATAAAAATTGGTTAAAAATGGTTACTATAGCCTATAACCTTCCCCCACCATTCAGTAATAACCACTGAAAATTTCATAAAAATTGGTTTAAAATGGTTACTATAGCATATAACCTTCCCCCACCATTCAGTAATAACCACTGAAAATTTCATAAAAATTGGTTAAAAAATTATTACTATAGCCTATAACTTTCCCCACCATTCAGTAATAACCACTGAAAATTTCATAATAATTGGTTAAAAAATTATTACTATAGCCTATAACCTTCCCCCACCGTTCAGTAATAACCACTGAAAATTTCATAAAAATTGGTTAAAAATGGTTACTATAGCATATAACCTTCCCCCACCATTCAGTAATAACCACTGAAAATTTCATAAAAATTGGTTAAAAAATTATTACTATAGCCTATAACCTTCCCCCACCATTCAGTAATAACCACTGAAAATTTCATAAAAATTGGTTAAAAAATTATTACTATAGCCTATAACCTTCCCCCACCATTCAGTAATAACCACTGAAAATTTCATAAAAATTGGTTAAAAAATTATTACTATAGCCTATAACCTTCCCCCACCATTCAGTAATAACCACTGAAAATTTCATAATAATTGGTTAAAAAATTATTACTATAGCCTATAACCTTCCCCCACCATTCAGTAATAACCACTGAAAATTTCATAATAATTGGTTAAAAAATTATTACTATAGCCTATAACCGTCCCCCACCATTCAGTAATAACCACTGAAAATTTCATAATAATTGGTTAAAAAATTATCACTATAGCCTATAACCTTCCCCCACCATTCAGTAATAACCACTGAAAATTTCATAATATTTGGTTAAAAAATTATTACTATAGCCTATAACCTTCCCCCACCATTCAGTAATAACCACTGAAAATTTCATAATAATTGGTTAAAAAATTATTACTATAGCCTATAACCTTCCCCCACCATTCAGTAATAACCACTGAAAATTTCATAATAATTAATTAAAAAATTATTACTATAGCCTATAACCTTCCCCCACCATTCAGTAATAACCACTGAAAATTTCATAATAATTGGTTAAAAAATTATTACTATACCCTATAACCTTCCCCCACCATTCAGTAATAACCACTGAAAATTTCATAAAAATTGGTTAAAAAATTATTACTATAGCCTATAACCTTCCCCCACCATTCAGTAATAACCACTGAAAATTTCATAATAATTGGTTAAAAAATTATTACTATAGCCTATAACCTTCCCCCACCATTCAGTAATAACAACTGAAAATTTCATAATAATTGGTTAAAAAATTATTACTATAGCCTATAACCTTCCCCCACCATTCAGTAATAACCACTGAAAATTTCATAAAAATTGGTTAAAAATGGTTACTATAGCATATAACCTTCCCCCACCATTCAGTAATAACCACTGAAAATTTCATAAAAATTGGTTAAAAAATTATTACTATAGCCTATAACCTTCCCCCACCATTCAGTAATAACCACTGAAAATTTCATAAAAATTGGTTAAAAATGGTTACTATAGCCTATAACCTTCCCCCACCATTCAGTAATAACCACTGAAAATTTCATAAAAATTGGTTAAAAAATTATTACTATAGCCTATAACCTTCCCCCACCATTCAGTAATAACCACTGAAAATTTCATAATAATTGGTTAAAAATGGTTACTATAGCCTATAACCTTCCCCCACCATTCAGTAATAACCACTGAAAATTTCATAATAATTGGTTAAAAAATTATTACTATAGCCTATAACCTTCCCCCACCATTCAGTAATAACCACTGAAAATTTCATAATAATTGGTTAAAAAGTTATTACTATAGCCTATAATCTTCCCCCACCATTCAGTAATAACCACTGAAAATTTCATAATAATTGGTTAAAAAATTATTACTATAGCCTATAACCTTCCCCCACCATTCAGTAATAACCACTGAAAATTTCATACAAATTGGTTAAAAAATTATTACTATAGCCTATAACCTTCCCCCACCATTCAGTAAGAACCACTGAAAATTTCATAAAAATTGGTTAAAAAATTATTACTATAGCCTATAACCTTCCCCTACCATTCAGTAATAACCACTGAAAATTTCATTAAAAATGGTTAAAAAATTATTACTATAGCCTATAACCGTCCCCCACCATTCAGTAATAACCACTGAAAATTTCATAATAATTGGTTAAAAAATTATTACTATAGCCTATAACCTTCCCCCACCATTCAGTAATAACCACTGAAATTTCATAATAATTTGTTAAAAAATTATTACTATAGCCTATAACCTTCCCCCACCATTCAGTAATAACCTGAAATTTCATAATAATTGGTTAAAAAATTATTACTATAGCCTATAACCTTCCCCCACCATTCAGTAATAACCACTGAAAATTTCATAATAATTGGTTAAAAAATTATTACTATAGCCTATAACCTTCCCCCACCATTCAGTAATAACCACTGAAAATTTCATAATAATTGGTTAAAAAATTATTACTATAGCCTATAACCGTCCCCCACCATTCAGTAATAACCACTGAAAATTTCATAATAATTGGTTAAAAAATTATCACTATAGCCTATAACCTTCCCCCACCATTCAGTAATAACCACTGAAAATTTCATAATATTTGGTTAAAAAATTATTACTATAGCCTATAACCTTCCCCCACCATTCAGTAATAACCACTGAAAATTTCATAATAATTGGTTAAAAAATTATTACTATAGCCTATAACCTTCCCCCACCATTCAGTAATAACCACTGAAAATTTCATAATAATTGATTAAAAAATTATTACTATAGCCTATAACCTTCCCCCACCATTCAGTAATAACCACTGAAAATTTCATAATAATTGGTTAAAAAATTATTACTATACCCTATAACCTTCCCCCACCATTCAGTAATAACCACTGAAAATTTCATAAAAATTGGTTAAAAAATTATTACTATAGCCTATAACCTTCCCCCACCATTCAGTAATAACCACTGAAAATTTCATAATAATTGGTTAAAAAATTATTACTATAGCCTATAACCTTCCCCCACCATTCAGTAATAACAACTGAAAATTTCATAATAATTGGTTAAAAAATTATTACTATAGCCTATAACCTTCCCCCACCATTCAGTAATAACCACTGAAAATTTCATAAAAATTGGTTAAAAATGGTTACTATAGCATATAACCTTCCCCCACCATTCAGTAATAACCACTGAAAATTTCATAAAAATTGGTTAAAAAATTATTACTATAGCCTATAACCTTCCCCCACCATTCAGTAATAACCACTGAAAATTTCATAAAAATTGGTTAAAAAATTATTACTATAGCCTATAACCTTCCCCCACCATTCAGTAATAACCACTGAAAATTTCATAAAAATTGGTTAAAAAATTATTACTATAGCCTATAACCTTCCCCCACCATTCAGTAATAACCACTGAAAATTTCATAATAATTGGTTAAAAATGGTTACTATAGCCTATAACCTTCCCCCACCATTCAGTAATAACCACTGAAAATTTCATAATAATTGGTTAAAAAATTATTACTATAGCCTATAACCTTCCCCCACCATTCAGTAATAACCACTGAAAATTTCATAATAATTGGTTAAAAAGTTATTACTATAGCCTATAATCTTCCCCCACCATTCAGTAATAACCACTGAAAATTTCATAATAATTGGTTAAAAAATTATTACTATAGCCTATAACCTTCCCCCACCATTCAGTAATAACCACTGAAAATTTCATACAAATTGGTTAAAAAATTATTACTATAGCCTATAACCTTCCCCCACCATTCAGTAAGAACCACTGAAAATTTCATAAAAATTGGTTAAAAAATTATTACTATAGCCTATAACCTTCCCCTACCATTCAGTAATAACCACTGAAAATTTCATTAAAAATGGTTAAAAAATTATTACTATAGCCTATAACCGTCCCCCACCATTCAGTAATAACCACTGAAAATTTCATAATAATTGGTTAAAAAATTATTACTATAGCCTATAACCTTCCCCCACCATTCAGTAATAACCACTGAAATTTCATAATAATTTGTTAAAAAATTATTACTATAGCCTATAACCTTCCCCCACCATTCAGTAATAACCTGAAATTTCATAATAATTGGTTAAAAAATTATTACTATAGCCTAAAACCTTCCCCCACCATTCAGTAATAACCACTGAAAATTTCATAATAATTGGTTAAAAAATTATTACTATAGCCTATAACCTTCCCCCACCATTCAGTAATAACCACTGAAAATTTCATAAAAATTGGTTAAAAAATTATTACTATAGCCTATAACCTTCCCCCACCATTCAGTAATAACCACTGAAAATTTCATAATAATTGGTTAAAAAATTATTACTATAGCCTATAACCTTCCCCCACCATTCAGTAATAACCACTGAAAATTTCATAAAAATTGGTTAAAAAATTATTACTATAGCCTATAACCTTCCCCCACCATTCAGTAATAACCACTGAAAATTTCATAAAAATTGGTTAAAAATGGTTACTATAGCATATAACCTTCCCCCACCATTCAGTAATAACCACTGAAAATTTCATAAAAATTGGTTAAAAAATTATTACTATAGCCTATAACCTTCCCCCACCATTCAGTAATAACCACTGAAAATTTCATAAAAATTGGTTAAAAAATTATTACTATAGCCTATAACCTTCCCCCACCATTCAGTAATAACCACTGAAAATTTCATAAAAATTGGTTAAAAAATTATTACTATAGCCTATAACCTTCCCCCACCATTCAGTAATAACCACTGAAAATTTCATAATAATTGGTTAAAAAATTATTACTATAGCCTATAACCTTCCCCCACCATTCAGTAATAACCACTGAAAATTTCATAATAATTGGTTAAAAAATTATTACTATAGCCTATAACCGTCCCCCACCATTCAGTAATAACCACTGAAAATTTCATAATAATTGGTTAAAAAATTATCACTATAGCCTATAACCTTCCCCCACCATTCAGTAATAACCACTGAAAATTTCATAATATTTGGTTAAAAAATTATTACTATAGCCTATAACCTTCCCCCACCATTCAGTAATAACCACTGAAAATTTCATAATAATTGGTTAAAAAATTATTACTATAGCCTATAACCTTCCCCCACCATTCAGTAATAACCACTGAAAATTTCATAATAATTGATTAAAAAATTATTACTATAGCCTATAACCTTCCCCCACCATTCAGTAATAACCACTGAAAATTTCATAATAATTGGTTAAAAAATTATTACTATACCCTATAACCTTCCCCCACCATTCAGTAATAACCACTGAAAATTTCATAAAAATTGGTTAAAAAATTATTACTATAGCCTATAACCTTCCCCCACCATTCAGTAATAACCACTGAAAATTTCATAATAATTGGTTAAAAAATTATTACTATAGCCTATAACCTTCCCCCACCATTCAGTAATAACAACTGAAAATTTCATAATAATTGGTTAAAAAATTATTACTATAGCCTATAACCTTCCCCCACCATTCAGTAATAACCACTGAAAATTTCATAAAAATTGGTTAAAAATGGTTACTATAGCATATAACCTTCCCCCACCATTCAGTAATAACCACTGAAAATTTCATAAAAATTGGTTAAAAAATTATTACTATAGCCTATAACCTTCCCCCACCATTCAGTAATAACCACTGAAAATTTCATAAAAATTGGTTAAAAAATTATTACTATAGCCTATAACCTTCCCCCACCATTCAGTAATAACCACTGAAAATTTCATAAAAATTGGTTAAAAAATTATTACTATAGCCTATAACCTTCCCCCACCATTCAGTAATAACCACTGAAAATTTCATAATAATTGGTTAAAAATGGTTACTATAGCCTATAACCTTCCCCCACCATTCAGTAATAACCACTGAAAATTTCATAATAATTGGTTAAAAAATTATTACTATAGCCTATAACCTTCCCCCACCATTCAGTAATAACCACTGAAAATTTCATAATAATTGGTTAAAAAGTTATTACTATAGCCTATAATTTTCCCCCACCATTCAGTAATAACCACTGAAAATTTCATAATAATTGGTTAAAAAATTATTACTATAGCCTATAACCTTCCCCCACCATTCAGTAATAACCACTGAAAATTTCATACAAATTGGTTAAAAAATTATTACTATAGCCTATAACCTTCCCCCACCATTCAGTAAGAACCACTGAAAATTTCATAAAAATTGGTTAAAAAATTATTACTATAGCCTATAACCTTCCCCTACCATTCAGTAATAACCACTGAAAATTTCATTAAAAATGGTTAAAAAATTATTACTATAGCCTATAACCGTCCCCCACCATTCAGTAATAACCATTGAAAATTTCATAATAATTGGTTAAAAAATTATTACTATAGCCTATAACCTTCCCCCACCATTCAGTAATAACCACTGAAATTTCATAATAATTTGTTAAAAAATTATTACTATAGCCTATAACCTTCCCCCACCATTCAGTAATAACCTGAAATTTCATAATAATTGGTTAAAAAATTATTACTATAGCCTATAACCTTCCCCCACCATTCAGTAATAACCACTGAAAATTTCATAATAATTGGTTAAAAAATTATTACTATAGCCTATAACCTTCCCCCACCATTCAGTAATAACCACTGAAAATTTCATAAAAATTGGTTAAAAAATTATTACTATAGCCTATAACCTTCCCCCACCATTCAGTAATAACCACTGAAAATTTCATAATAATTGGTTAAAAAATTATTACTATAGCCTATAACCTTCCCCCACCATTCAGTAATAACCACTGAAAATTTCATAAAAATTGGTTAAAAAATTATTACTATAGCCTATAACCTTCCCCCACCATTCAGTAATAACCTTCCCCCACCATTCAGTAATAACCACTGAAAATTTCATAATAATTGGTTAAAAAATTATTACTATAGCCTATAACCTTCCCCCACCATTCAGTAATAACAACTGAAAATTTCATAAAAATTGGTTAAAAAATTATTACTATAGCCTATAACCTTCCCCCACCATTCAGTAATAACCACTGGAAATTTTATAAAAATTGGTTAAAAAATTATTACTATAGCCTATAACCTTCCCCCACCATTCAGTAATAACCACTGAAAATTTCATAAAAATTGGTTAAAAAATTATTACTATAGCCTATAACCTTCCCCCACCATTCAGTAATAACCACTGAAAATTTCATAAAAATTGGTTAAAAAATTATTACTATAGCCTATAACCTTCCCCCACCATTCAGTAATAACCACTGAAAATTTCATAATAATTGGTTAAAAAATTATTACTATAGCCTATAACCTTCCCCCACCATTCAGTAATAACCACTGAAAATTTCATAATAATTGGTTAAAAAATTATTACTATAGCCTATAACCGTCCCCCACCATTCAGTAATAACCACTGAAAATTTCATAATAATTGGTTAAAAAATTATCACTATAGCCTATAACCTTCCCCCACCATTCAGTAATAACCACTGAAAATTTCATAATATTTGGTTAAAAAATTATTACTATAGCCTATAACCTTCCCCCACCATTCAGTAATAACCACTGAAAATTTCATAATAATTGGTTAAAAAATTATTACTATAGCCTATAACCTTCCCCTACCATTCAGTAATAACCACTGAAAATTTCATTAAAAATGGTTAAAAAATTATTACTATAGCCTATAACCGTCCCCCACCATTCAGTAATAACCACTGAAAATTTCATAATAATTGGTTAAAAAATTATTACTATAGCCTATAACCTTCCCCCACCATTCAGTAATAACCACTGAAATTTCATAATAATTTGTTAAAAAATTATTACTATAGCCTATAACCTTCCCCCACCATTCAGTAATAACCTGAAATTTCATAATAATTGGTTAAAAAATTATTACTATAGCCTATAACCTTCCCCCACCATTCAGTAATAACCACTGAAAATTTCATAATAATTGGTTAAAAAATTATTACTATAGCCTATAACCTTCCCCCACCATTCAGTAATAACCACTGAAAATTTCATAAAAATTGGTTAAAAAATTATTACTATAGCCTATAACCTTCCCCCACCATTCAGTAATAACCACTGAAAATTTCATAATAATTGGTTAAAAAATTATTACTATAGCCTATAACCTTCCCCCACCATTCAGTAATAACCACTGAAAATTTCATAAAAATTGGTTAAAAAATTATTACTATAGCCTATAACCTTCCCCCACCATTCAGTAATAACCTTCCCCCACCATTCAGTAATAACCACTGAAAATTTCATAATAATTGGTTAAAAAATTATTACTATAGCCTATAACCTTCCCCCACCATTCAGTAATAACAACTGAAAATTTCATAAAAATTGGTTAAAAAATTATTACTATAGCCTATAACCTTCCCCCACCATTCAGTAATAACCACTGGAAATTTTATAAAAATTGGTTAAAAAATTATTACTATAGCCTATAACCTTCCCCCACCATTCAGTAATAACCACTGAAAATTTCATAAAAATTGGTTAAAAAATTATTACTATAGCCTATAACCTTCCCCCACCATTCAGTAATAACCACTGAAAATTTCATAAAAATTGGTTAAAAAATTATTACTATAGCCTATAACCTTCCCCCACCATTCAGTAATAACCACTGAAAATTTCATAATAATTGGTTAAAAAATTATTACTATAGCCTATAACCTTCCCCCACCATTCAGTAATAACCACTGAAAATTTCATAATAATTGGTTAAAAAATTATTACTATAGCCTATAACCGTCCCCCACCATTCAGTAATAACCACTGAAAATTTAATAATAATTGGTTAAAAAATTATCACTATAGCCTATAACCTTCCCCCACCATTCAGTAATAACCACTGAAAATTTCATAATATTTGGTTAAAAAATTATTACTATAGCCTATAACCTTCCCCCACCATTAAGTAATAACCACTGAAAATTTCATAATAATTGGTTAAAAAATTATTACTATAGCCTATAACCTTCCCCCACCATTCAGTAATAACCACTGAAAATTTCATAATAATTGATTAAAAAATTATTACTATAGCCTATAACCTTCCCCCACCATTCAGTAATAACCACTGAAAATTTCATAATAATTGGTTAAAAAATTATTACTATAGCCTATAACCTTCCCCCACCATTCAGTAATAACCACTGAAAATTTCATAAAAATTGGTTAAAAAATTATTACTATAGCCTATAACCTTCCCCCACCATTCAGTAATAACCACTGAAAATTTCATAATAATTGGTTAAAAAATTATTACTATAGCCTATAACCTTCCCCCACCATTCAGTAATAACAACTGAAAATTTCATAATAATTGGTTAAAAAATTATTACTATAGCCTATAACCTTCCCCCACCATTCAGTAATAACCACTGAAAATTTCATAAAAATTGGTTAAAAACGGTTACTATAGCATATAACCTTCCCCCACCATTCAGTAATAACCACTGAAAATTTCATAAAAATTGGTTAAAAAATTATTACTATAGCCTATAACCTTCCCCCACCATTCAGTAATAACCACTGAAAATTTCATAAAAATTGGTTAAAAAATTATTACTATAGCCTATAACCTTCCCCCACCATTCAGTAATAACCACTGAAAATTTCATAAAAATTGGTTAAAAAATTATTACTATAGCCTATAACCTTCCCCCACCATTCAGTAATAACCACTGAAAATTTCATAATAATTGGTTAAAAAATTATTACTATAGCCTATAACCTTCCCCCACCATTCAGTAATAACCACTGAAAATTTCATAATAATTGGTTAAAAAATTATTACTATAGCCTATAACCTTCCCCCACCATTCAGTAATAACCACTGAAAATTTCATAATAATTGGTTAAAAAGTTATTACTATAGCCTATAATCTTCCCCCACCATTCAGTAATAACCACTGAAAATTTCATAATAATTGGTTAACAAATTATTACTATAGCCTATAACCTTCCCCCACCATTCAGTAATAACCACTGAAAATTTCATACAAATTGGTTAAAAAATTATTACTATAGCCTATAACCTTCCCCCACCATTCAGTAAGAACCACTGAAAATTTCATAAAAATTGGTTAAAAAATTATTACTATAGCCTATAACCTTCCCCTACCATTCAGTAATAACCACTGAAAATTTCATTAAAAATGGTTAAAAAATTATTACTATAGCCTATAACCGTCCCCCACCATTCAGTAATAACCACTGAAAATTTCATAATAATTGGTTAAAAAATTATTACTATAGCCTATAACCTTCCCCCACCATTCAGTAATAACCACTGAAATTTCATAATAATTTGTTAAAAAATTATTACTATAGCCTATAACCTTCCCCCACCATTCAGTAATAACCACTGAAAATTTCATAATAATTGGTTAAAAAATTATTACTATAGCCTATAACCTTCCCCCACCATTCAGTAATAACCACTGAAAATTTCATAAAAATTGGTTAAAAAATTATTACTATAGCCTATAACCTTCCCCCACCATTCAGTAATAACCACTGAAAATTTCATAATAATTGGTTAAAAAATTATTACTATAGCCTATAACCTTCCCCCACCATTCAGTAATAACCACTGAAAATTTCATAAAAATTGGTTAAAAAATTATTACTATAGCCTATAACCTTCCCCCACCATTCAGTAATAACCTTCCCCCACCATTCAGTAATAACCACTGAAAATTTCATAATAATTGGTTAAAAAATTATTACTATAGCCTATAACCTTCCCCCACCATTCAGTAATAACCACTGAAAATTTCATAAAAATTGGTTAAAAAATTATTACTATAGCCTATAACCTTCCCCCACCATTCAGTAATAACCACTGGAAATTTTATAAAAATTGGTTAAAAAATTATTACTATAGCCTATAACCTTCCCCCACCATTCAGTAATAACCACTGAAAATTTCATAATAATTGGTTAAAAAATTATTACTATAGCCTATAACCTTCCCCCACCATTCAGTAATAACCACTGAAAATTTCATAATAATTGGTTAAAAAATTATTACTATAGCCTATAACCGTCCCCCACCATTCAGTAATAACCACTGAAAATTTCATAATAATTGGTTAAAAAATTATCACTATAGCCTATAACCTTCCCCCACCATTCAGTAATAACCACTGAAAATTTCATAATAATTGGTAAAAATTATTACTATAGCCTATAACCTTCCCCCACCATTCAGTAATAACCACTGAAAATTTCATAATAATTGGTTAAAAAATTATTACTATAGCCTATAACCTTCCCCCACCATTCAGTAATAACCACTGAAAATTTCATAATAATTGGTTAAAAAATTATTACTATAGCCTATAACCTTCCCCCACCATTCAGTAATAACCACTGAAAATTTCATAATAATTGGTTAAAAAATTATTACTATAGCCTATAACCTTCCCCCACCATTCAGTAATAACCACTGAAAATTTCATAATAATTGGTTAAAAAATTATTACTATAGCCTATAACCTTCCCCCACCATTCAGTAATAACCACTGAAAATTTCATAATAATTGGTTAAAAAATTATTACTATAGCCTATAACCTTCCCCCACCATTCAGTAATAACCACTGAAAATTTCATAATAATTGGTTAAAAAATTATTACTATAGCCTATAACCTTCCCCCACCATTCAGTAATAACCACTGAAAATTTCATAAAAATTGGTTAAAAATGGTTACTATAGCATATAACCTTCCCCCACCATTCAGTAATAACCACTGAAAATTTCATAAAAATTGGTTAAAAAATTATTACTATAGCCTATAACCTTCCCCCACCATTCAGTAATAACCACTGAAAATTTCATAATAATTGGTTAAAAAATTATTACTATAGCCTATAACCTTCCCCCACCATTCAGTAATAACCACTGAAAATTTCATAATAATTGGTTAAAAAGTTATTACTATAGCCTATAATCTTCCCCCACCATTCAGTAATAACCACTGAAAATTTCATAATAATTGGTTAAAAAATTATTACTATAGCCTATAACCTTCCCCCACCATTCAGTAATAACCACTGAAAATTTCATACAAATTGGTTAAAAAATTATTACTATAGCCTATAACCTTCCCCCACCATTCAGTAAGAACCACTGAAAATTTCATAAAAATTGGTTAAAAAATTATTACTATAGCCTATAACCTTCCCCTACCATTCAGTAATAACCACTGAAAATTTCATTAAAAATGGTTAAAAAATTATTACTATAGCCTATAACCGTCCCCCACCATTCAGTAATAACCACTGAAAATTTCATAATAATTGGTTAAAAAATTATTACTATAGCCTATAACCTTCCCCCACCATTCAGTAATAACCACTGAAATTTCATAATAATTTGTTAAAAAATTATTACTATAGCCTATAACCTTCCCCCACCATTCAGTAATAACCTGAAATTTCATAATAATTGGTTAAAAAATTATTACTATAGCCTATAACCTTCCCCCACCATTCAGTAATAACCACTGAAAATTTCATAATAATTGGTTAAAAAATTATTACTATAGCCTATAACCTTCCCCCACCATTCAGTAATAACCACTGAAAATTTCATAAAAATTGGTTAAAAAATTATTACTATAGCCTATAACCTTCCCCCACCATTCAGTAATAACCACTGAAAATTTCATAATAATTGGTTAAAAAATTATTACTATAGCCTATAACCTTCCCCCACCATTCAGTAATAACCACTGAAAATTTCATAAAAATTGGTTAAAAAATTATTACTATAGCCTATAACCTTCCCCCACCATTCAGTAATAACCTTCCCCCACCATTCAGTAATAACCACTGAAAATTTCATAATAATTGGTTAAAAAATTATTACTATAGCCTATAACCTTCCCCCACCATTCGGTAATAACCACTGAAAATTTCATAAAAATTGGTTAAAAAATTATTACTATAGCCTATAACCTTCCCCCACCATTCAGTAATAACCACTGGAAATTTTATAAAAATTGGTTAAAAAATTATTACTATAGCCTATAACCTTCCCCCACCATTCAGTAATAACCACTGAAAATTTCATAATAATTGGTTAAAAAATTATTACTATAGCCTATAACCTTCCCCCACCATTCAGTAATAACCACTGAAAATTTCATAATAATTGGTTAAAAAATTATTACTATAGCCTATAACCGTCCCCCACCATTCAGTAATAACCACTGAAAATTTCATAATAATTGGTTAAAAAATTATCACTATAGCCTATAACCTTCCCCCACCATTCAGTAATAACCACTGAAAATTTCATAATAATTGGTAAAAATTATTACTATAGCCTATAACCTTCCCCCACCATTCAGTAATAACCACTGAAAATTTCATAATAATTGGTTAAAAAATTATTACTATAGCCTATAACCTTCCCCCACCATTCAGTAATAACCACTGAAAATTTCATAATAATTGGTTAAAAAATTATTACTATAGCCTATAACCTTCCCCCACCATTCAGTAATAACCACTGAAAATTTCATAATAATTGGTTAAAAAATTATTACTATAGCCTATAACCTTCCCCCACCATTCAGTAATAACCACTGAAAATTTCATAATAATTGGTTAAAAAATTATTACTATAGCCTATAACCTTCCCCCACCATTCAGTAATAACCACTGAAAATTTCATAATAATTGGTTAAAAAATTATTACTATAGCCTATAACCTTCCCCCACCATTCAGTAATAACCACTGAAAATTTCATAATAATTGGTTAAAAAATTATTACTATAGCCTATAATCTTCCCCCACCATTCAGTAATAACCACTGAAAATTTCATAATAATTGGTTAAAAAATTATTACTATAGCCTATAACCTTCCCCCACCATTCAGTAATAACCACTGAAAATTTCATACAAATTGGTTAAAAAATTATTACTATAGCCTATAACCTTCCCCCACCATTCAGTAAGAACCACTGAAAATTTCATAAAAATTGGTTAAAAAATTATTACTATAGCCTATAACCTTCCCCTACCATTCAGTAATAACCACTGAAAATTTCATTAAAAATGGTTAAAAAATTATTACTATAGCCTATAACCGTCCCCCACCATTCAGTAATAACCACTGAAAATTTCATAATAATTGGTTAAAAAATTATTACTATAGCCTATAACCTTCCCCCACCATTCAGTAATAACCACTGAAATTTCATAATAATTTGTTAAAAAATTATTACTATAGCCTATAACCTTCCCCCACCATTCAGTAATAACCTGAAATTTCATAATAATTGGTTAAAAAATTATTACTATAGCCTATAACCTTCCCCCACCATTCAGTAATAACCACTGAAAATTTCATAATAATTGGTTAAAAAATTATTACTATAGCCTATAACCTTCCCCCACCATTCAGTAATAACCACTGAAAATTTCATAAAAATTGGTTAAAAAATTATTACTATAGCCTATAACCTTCCCCCACCATTCAGTAATAACCACTGAAAATTTCATAATAATTGGTTAAAAAATTATTACTATAGCCTATAACCTTCCCCCACCATTCAGTAATAACCACTGAAAATTTCATAAAAATTGGTTAAAAAATTATTACTATAGCCTATAACCTTCCCCCACCATTCAGTAATAACCTTCCCCCACCATTCAGTAATAACCACTGAAAATTTCATAATAATTGGTTAAAAAATTATTACTATAGCCTATAACCTTCCCCCACCATTCGGTAATAACCACTGAAAATTTCATAAAAATTATTACTATAGCCTATAACCGTCCCCCACCATTCAGTAATAACCACTGAAAATTTCATAATAATTGGTTAAAAAATTATCACTATAGCCTATAACCTTCCCCCACCATTCAGTAATAACCACTGGAAATTTTATAAAAATTGGTTAAAAAATTATTACTATAGCCTATAACCTTCCCCCACCATTCAGTAATAACCACTGAAAATTTCATAATAATTGGTTAAAAAATTATTACTATAGCCTATAACCTTCCCCCACCATTCAGTAATAACCACTGAAAATTTCATAATAATTGGTTAAAAAATTATTACTATAGCCTATAACCGTCCCCCACCATTCAGTAATAACCACTGAAAATTTCATAATAATTGGTTAAAAAATTATCACTATAGCCTATAACCTTCCCCCACCATTCAGTAATAACCACTGAAAATTTCATAATAATTGGTAAAAATTATTACTATAGCCTATAACCTTCCCCCACCATTCAGTAATAACCACTGAAAATTTCATAATAATTGGTTAAAAAATTATTACTATAGCCTATAACCTTCCCCCACCATTCAGTAATAACCACTGAAAATTTCATAATAATTGGTTAAAAAATTATTACTATAGCCTATAACCTTCCCCCACCATTCAGTAATAACCACTGAAAATTTCATAATAATTGGTTAAAAAATTATTACTATAGCCTATAACCTTCCCCCACCATTCAGTAATAACCACTGAAAATTTCATAATAATTGGTTAAAAAATTATTACTATAGCCTATAACCTTCCCCCACCATTCAGTAATAACCACTGAAAATTTCATAATAATTGGTTAAAAAATTATTACTATAGCCTATAACCTTCCCCCACCATTCAGTAATAACCACTGAAAATTTCATAATAATTGGTTAAAAAATTATTACTATAGCCTATAACCTTCCCCCACCATTCAGTAATAACCACTGAAAATTTCATAAAAATTGGTTAAAAAATTATTACTATAGCCTATAACCTTCCCCCACCATTCAGTAATAACCACTGAAAATTTCATAAAAATTGGTTAAAAAATTATTACTATAGCCTATAACCTTCCCCCACCATTCAGTAATAACCACTGAAAATTTCATAAAAATTGGTTAAAAAACTATTACTATAGCCTATAACCTTCCCCCACCATTCAGTAATAACCACTGAAAATTTCATAATAATTGGTTAAAAAATTATTACTATAGCCTATAACCTTCCCCCACCATTCAGTAATAACCACTGAAAATTTCATAAAAATTGGTTAAAAAATTATTACTATAGCATATAACCTTCCCCCACCATTCAGTAATAACCACTGAAAATTTCATAATAATTGGTTAAAAAGTTATTACTATAGCCTATAACCTTCCCCCACCATTCAGTAATAACCACTGAAAATTTCATAATAATTGGTTAAAAAATTATTACTATAGCCTATAACCTTCCCCCACCATTCAGTAAGAACCACTGAAAATTTCATAAAAATTGGTTAAAAAATTATTACTATAGCCTATAACCTTCCCCTACCATTCAGTAATAACCACTGAAAATTTCATTAAAAATGGTTAAAAAATTATTACTATAGCCTATAACCGTCCCCCACCATTCAGTAATAACCACTGAAAATTTCATAATAATTGGTTAAAAAATTATTACTATAGCCTATAACCTTCCCCCACCATTCAGTAATAACCACTGAAATTTCATAATAATTGGTTAAAAAATTATTACTATAGCCTATAACCTTCCCCCACCATTCAGTAATAACCACTGAAAATTTCATAATAATTGGTTAAAAAATTATTACTATAGCCTATAACCTTCCCCCACCATTCAGTAATAACCACTGAAAATTTCATAATAATTGGTTAAAAAATTATTACTATAGCCTATAACCTTCCCCCACCATTCAGTAATAACCACTGAAAATTTCATAAAAATTGGTTAAAAAATTATTACTATAGCCTATAACCTTCCCCCACCATTCAGTAATAACCACTGAAAATTTCATAATAATTGGTTAAAAAATTATTACTATAGCCTATAACCTTCCCCCACCATTCAGTAATAACCACTGAAAATTTCATAAAAATTGGTTAAAAAATTATTACTATAGCCTATAACCTTCCCCCACCATTCAGTAATAACCACTGAAATTTCATAATAATTGGTTAAAAAATTATTACTATAGCCTATAACCTTCCCCCACCATTCAGTAATAACCACTGAAAATTTCATAAAAATTGGTTAAAAAATTATTACTATAGCCTATAACCTTCCCCCACCATTCAGTAATAACCACTGAAAATTTCATAAAAATTGGTTAAAAATGGTTACTATAGCATATAACCTTCCCCCACCATTCAGTAATAACCACTGAAAATTTCATAAAAATTGGTTAAAAAATTATTACTATAGCCTATAACCTTCCCCCACCATTCAGTAATAACCACTGAAAATTTCATAAAAATTGGTTAAAAAATTATTACTATAGCCTATAACCTTCCCCCACCATTCAGTAATAACCACTGAAAATTTCATAATAATTGGTTAAAAATTATTACTATAGCCTATAACCTTCCCCCACCATTCAGTAATAACCACTGAAAATTTCATAAAAATTGGTTAAAAAATTATTACTATAGCCTATAACCTTCCCCCACCATTCAGTAATAACCACTGAAATTTCATAATAATTGGTTAAAAAATTATTACCATAGCCTATAACCTTCCCCCACCATTCAGTAATAACCACTGAAAATTTCATAAAAATTGGTTAAAAAATTATTACTATAGCCTATAACCTTCCCCCACCATTCAGTAATAACCACTGAAAATTTCATAAAAATTGGTTAAAAAATTATTACTATAGCCTATAACCTTCCCCCACCATTCAGTAATAACCACTGAAAATTTCATAAAAATTGGTTAAAAAATTATTACTATAGCCTATAACCTTCCCCCACCATTCAGTAATAACCACTGAAAATTTCATAAAAATTGGTTAAAAATGGTTACTATAGCATATAACCTTCCCCCACCATTCAGTAATAACCACTGAAAATTTCATAAAAATTGGTTAAA
This sequence comes from Nephrocerus scutellatus, assembly GCA_947095585.1. Classification (NCBI taxonomy): domain Eukaryota; kingdom Metazoa; phylum Arthropoda; class Insecta; order Diptera; family Pipunculidae; genus Nephrocerus; species Nephrocerus scutellatus. The sequence continues at coordinate 50,338,227 of OX352764.1, forward strand.
AAATTATTACTATAGCCTATAACCTTCCCCCACCATTCAGTAATAACCACTGAAAATTTCATAAAAATTGGTTAAAAATGGTTACTATAGCATATAACCTTCCCCCACCATTCAGTAATAACCACTGAAAATTTCATAAAAATTGGTTAAAAAATTATTACTATAGCCTATAACCTTCCCCCACCATTCAGTAATAACCACTGAAAATTTCATAATAATTGGTTAAAAAATTATTACTATAGCCTATAACCTTCCCCCACCATTCAGTAATAACCACTGAAAATTTCATAAAAATTGGTTAAAAAATTATTACTATAGCCTATAACCTTCCCCCACCATTCAGTAATAACCACTGAAAATTTCATAAAAATTGGTTAAGAAATTATTACTATAGCCTATAACCTTCCCCCACCATTCAGTAATAACCACTGAAAATTTCATAAAAATTGGTTAAAAATTATTACTATAGCCTATAACCTTCCCCCACCATTCAGTTATAACCACTGAAAATTTCATAATAATTGGTTAAAAAATTATTACTATAGCCTATAACCTTCCCCCACCATTCAGTAATAACCACTGAAAATTTCATAAAAATTGGTTAAAAAATTATTACTATAGCCTATAACCTTCCCCCACCATTCAGTAATAACCACTGAAAATTTCATAATAATTGGTTAAAAATTATTACTATAGCCTATAACCTTCCCCCACCATTCAGTAATAACCACTGAAAATTTCATAAAAATTGGTTAAAAAATTATTACTATAGCCTATAACCTTCCCCCACCATTCAGTAATAACCACTGAAATTTCATAATAATTGGTTAAAAAATTATTACTATAGCCTATAACCTTCCCCCACCATTCAGTAATAACCACTGAAAATTTCATAAAAATTGGTTAAAAAATTATTACTATAGCCTATAACCTACCCCACCATTCAGTAATAACCACTGAAAATTTCATAAAAATTGGTTAAAAAATTATTACTATAGCCTATAACCTTCCCCCACCATTCAGTAATAACCACTGAAAATTTCATAAAAATTGGTTAAAAAATTATTACTATAGCCTATAACCTTCCCCCACCATTCAGTAATAACCACTGAAAATTTCATAAAAATTGGTTAAAAAATTATTACTATAGCCTATAACCTTCCCCCACCATTCAGTAATAACCACTGAAAATTTCATAATAATTGGTTAAAAAATTATTACTATAGCCTATAACCTTCCCCCACCATTCAGTAATAACCACTGAAAATTTCATAAAAATTGGTTAAAAATTATTACTATAGCCTATAACCTTCCCCCACCATTCAGTAATAACCACTGAAAATTTCATAAAAATTGGTTAAAAAATTATTACTATAGCATATAACCTTCCCCCACCATTCAGTAATAACCACTGAAAATTTCATAAAAATTGGTTAAAAAATTATTACTATAGCCTATAACCTTCCCCCACCATTCAGTAATAACCACTGAAAATTTCATAAAAATTGGTTAAAAAATTATTACTATAGCCTATAACCTTCCCCCACCATTCAGTAATAACCACTGAAAATTTCATAAAAATTGGTTAAAAAATTATTACTATAGCCTATAACCTTCCCCCACCATTCAGTAATAACCACTGAAAATTTCATAAAAATTGGTTAAAAAATTATTACTATAGCCTATAACCTTCCCCCACCATTCAGTAATAACCACTGAAAATTTCATAATAATTGGTTAAAAAATTATTACTATAGCCTATAACCTTCCCCCACCATTCAGTAATAACCACTGAAAATTTCATAATAATTGGTTAAAAAATTATTACTATAGCCTATAACCTTCCCCCACCATTCAGTAATAACCACTGAAAATTTCATAATAATTGGTTAAAAATTTATTACTATAGCCTATAACCTTCCCCCACCATTCAGTAATAACCACTGAAAATTTCATAAAAATTGGTTAAAAAATTATTACTATAGCCTATAACCTTCCCCCACCATTCAGTAAGAACCACTGAAAATTTCATAATAATTGGTTAAAAAATTATTACTATAGCCTATAACCTTCCCCTACCATTCAGTAATAACTACTGAAAATTTCATTAAAAATGGTTAAAAATTTATTACTATAGCCTATAACCTTCCCCCACCATTCAGTAATAACCACTGAAAATTTCATAAAAATTGGATAAAAAATTAATACTATAGCCTATAACCTTCCCCCACCATTCAGTAATAACCACTGAAAATTTCATAATAATTGGTTAAAAAATTATTACTATAGCCTATAACCTTCCCCCACCATTCAGTAATAACCACTGAAAATTTCATAACAATTGGTTAAAAAATTATTACTATGGCCTATAACGTTCCCCCACCATTCAGTAATAACCACTGAAAATTTCATAATAATTGGTTAAAAAATTATTACTATAGCCTATAACCTTCCCCCACCATTCAGTAATAACCACTGAAAATTTCATAATAATTGGTTAAAAAATTATTACTATAGCCTATAACCTTCCCCCACCATTCAGTAATAACCACTGAAAATTTCATAATAATTGGTTAAGAAATTATAACTATAGCCTATAACCTTCCCCCACCATTCAGTAATAACCACTGAAAATTTCATAATAATTGGTTAAAAAATCATTACTATAGCCTATAACCTTCCCCCACCATTCAGTAATAACCACTGAAAATTTCATAATAATTGGTTAAAAAATAATTACTATAGCCTATAACCTTCTCCCACCATTCAGTAATAACCATTGAAAATTTCATAATAATTGGTTAAAAAATTATTACTATAGCCTATAACCTTCCCCCACCATTCAGTAATAACCACTGAAAATTTCATAATAATTGGTTAAAAAATTATTACTATAGCCTATAACCTTCCCCCACCATTCAGTAATAACCACTGAAAATTTCATTAAAAATGGTTAAAAAATTATTACTATAGCCTATAACCTTCCCCCACCATTCAGTAATAACCAGTGAACATTTCATAAAAATTGGTTAAAAAATTATTACTATAGCCTGTAACCTTCCCCCACCATTCAGTAATAACCACTGAAAATTTCATAATAATTGGTTAAAAAATTATTACTATAGCCTATAACCTTCCCCCACCATTCAGTAATAACCACTGAAAATTTCATAATAATTGGTTAAAAAATTATTACTATAGCCTATAACCTTCCCCCACCATTCAGTAATAACCACTGAAAATTGCATAATAATTGGTTAAAAATGGTTACTATAGCATATAACCTTCCCCCACCATTCAGTAATAACCACTGAAAATTTCATAACAATTGGTTAAAAAATTATTACTATAGCCTATAACCGTCCCCCACCATTCAGTAATAACCACTGAAAATTTCATTAAAAATGGTTAAAAAATTATTACTATAGCCTATAACCTTCCCCCACCATTCAGTAATAACCACTGAAAATTTCATAAAATTTGTTAAAAAATTATTACTATAGCCTATAACCTTCCCCCACCATTCAGTAATAACCACTGAAAATTTCATAAAAATTGGTTAAAAAATTATTACTATAGCCTATAACCTTCCCCCACCATTCAGTAATAACCACTGAAAATTTCATAAAAATTGGTTAAAAAATTATTACTATAGCCTATAACGTTCCCCCACCATTCAGTAATAACCACTGAAAATTTCATAATAATTGGTTAAAAAATTATTACTATAGCCTATAACCTTCCCCCACCATTCAGTAATAACCACTGAAAATTTCATAAAAATTGGTTAAAAATGGTTACTATAGCATATAACCTTCCCCCACCATTCAGTAATAACCACTGAAAATTTCATAATAATTGGTTAAAAAATTATTACTATAGCCTATAACCTTCTCCCACCATTCAGTAATAACCACTGAAAATTTCATAATAATTGGTTAAAAAATTATTACTATAGCCTATAACCTTCCCCCACCATTCAGTAATAACCACTGAAAATTTCATAAAAATTGGTTAAAAATGGTTACTATAGCATATAACCTTCCCCCACCATTCAGTAATAACCACTGAAAATTTCATAATAATTGGTTAAAAAATTATTACTATAGCCTATAACCTTCTCCCACCATTCAGTAATAACCACTGAAAATTTCATAATAATTGGTTAAAAAATTATTACTATAGCCTATAACCTTCCCCCACCATTCAGTAATAACCACTGAAAATTTCATAAAAATTGGTTAAAAATGGTTACTATAGCATATAACCTTCCCCCACCATTCAGTAATAACCACTGAAAATTTCATAATAATTGGTTAAAAAATTATTACTATAGCCTATAACCTTCTCCCACCATTCAGTAATAACCACTGAAAATTTCATAATAATTGGTTAAAAAATTATTACTATAGCCTATAACCTTCCCCCACCATTCAGTAATAACCACTGAAAATTTCATAAAAATTGGTTAAAAATGGTTACTATAGCATATAACCTTCCCCCACCATTCAGTAATAACCACTGAAAATTTCATAATAATTGGTTAAAAAATTATTACTATAGCCTATAACCTTCTCCCACCATTCAGTAATAACCACTGAAAATTTCATAATAATTGGTTAAAAAATTATTACTATAGCCTATAACCTTCCCCCACCATTCAGTAATAACCACTGAAAATTTCATAATAATTGGTTAAAAAATTATTACTATAGCCTATAACCTTCCCCCACCATTCAGTAATAACCACTGAAAATTTCATAAAAATCGTGATCATAATTCATAAATGTGGCTGATATTAACATTTCATCCAAGTACTCGGTCTCGGAGGCAAAATAATTCGAATGATCACTCGAGAACTCGGTCTCGCAAGGTTGCAAAATCATTCGAATGATCACTCGAGAACTCGGTCTCGCTAGGTTGCAAAATCATTCGAATGATCACTCGAGAACTCGGTCTCGCTAGGTTGCAAAATCATTCGAATGATAATCAATTATGAGCATCGAGTACTCCGTTACAAAATCATTCGAATGATCACTAGAGTTCTCGGTCTCGGTATTGTTATTTCTGTTTTCTTTTCTCTCGTTGTAGCTTGTTGGTCGCACTACGCAGTCGTAAGCGCAAGCACATCGCAGAAGCAGATCGCAGTAACGCACATGGGTGATGTGTTATGTGTATTGCTTCGCCATGGGTCATGAACCATGCTATGATGTATGATGTGTATAAATACAGAAATCAGAAAGCATTTGCTTGTGTTTTTCCTTGTTGCTTTTGCTTATTGTTGTTCTTGACTTGTTATTCTTTTATCTTTTCGCTCTCATACGGGATATGTCGCTCGTCGCTGCGCATCGCATATCCCTACCATATATCTCGTTCGCGCTAGTTCGGTAGAACAGAAATAAGAAATCATTCGAATGATTTTGGACAATATCTCGAGACATTTCAATAATCGATTATAATCGATTATATCATTCGAATGCGCCCAACACTAGTTTTCAGTCTAGTTTGAAGTTAGTTTGTATAGTCTTCGTAAATATAGAATTTTTGATTATTGGTTATTATTATTCTACCAAGTGACAGGTAGAATTGCTAATTTACCATAAATTAATTCAAATGGTGAATAGCCTGTGTCAATGTGTGGAGTAGTTTATTATATGCAAATGTGTAATAGGGTATCCATTTGTCCCATTCATTATTTTCGGTGAAAATTAAAAGAAATTCGTTCATAACTCTGAGGTTTCTTTCTAGAGATCCTAATGTTTCGTGGTGATATGGTGTTGAAAATGTCTGTTTAATTTTAAGTAATTTACAAATGTTTTTAAGAAGTTCATTTGTGAATTCTGTCCCGTTGTCTGATTTTAATGTCTTAAATAGTCCGTATTTTAATATTAATTGTTCTACTAATGTTTTAGCTATTGTTACTGCGTCTTTTGATTCTATGGGATGTGCTATGATGAATTTGGTTAATTCGCATTACATGGTTAGGACGTATCGGTAATTGTTAGATATACGTAGTAGTCCTACTGTGTCTATGGATATTGTTTGAAAACTGTTAGTCGGTGTGTCTGTTATCATTAGGGGTTCTTTAGTGTGTTTTGTTTGTTTATTTCTTGCGCAAAGGTCGCCATTTGTTACAAATTCTTTTACCATTCGGCTCATATTTTTCCAGACGTATCGTTGTTTTAACTTTATTAGTGTTTTTCTTACTCCTTGATGACCTCCGTGTGTAGAATTATGATATTCATCGATTAACTTATATTTTGTTAATTCGTCTTTGGTTTGTTTTGGGGCGGCATATAGTATGATTTTTAATTTGGGCTGCTTGTTTTTAATTCTTAATTTGGCATATGCTTCTTTTATTTCTTCTATAGTGTATACATTAAATATTTCATAATTTTTCCTTAGCGCTAGGTCTTTGATATTTTCTATGTTCATTCTGATTGCCAGCTTCCTCATTGTCGAATCTAGATTCGCTGAATTATCGCTGCATCCAACGTGCACATATTTATTATCAATATTAATTTTAATATTGTATATATATTTGTCGACTTTAAACTTAAGCTCCCTTATATTCTTTATATCGTTGATGGACGTGCATTCCCATATTTGAAGTTGTACAGGCCTGGTTACAGTCTTCATTTGAGAGTTGCAGTTCTCCGTATTATTTATTTGTTTGTCTTTATTAGACATGTCCCTTGTTATTACTAATGTTCTTTTTGCCTTTTCATTTATTTCTGTCGGTATCATTTCATTTAAAATTTCGGAGTCAATTTGTATTCTGGTTAAAGCGTCTGCATTCGTATTTCATTTGCCCTTTTTTTAGACTATTTCGAAATCATAGTCACAAAGGTCTAGACGAATTCTGGTCATTTTTGATGAAGGATTTGTATGCGTGAATAATGCTACTAGAGGTCTATGGTCTGTGACCACTGTAAATTTTCTTCCATATAAATATGGTCTGAAGAAATTTATGCTCCAGTTAATAGCTAATAGCTGTTTTTCAATGACTGGTTTATTTAGGTCGTGTTTTTGCAGTGATTTGCTCGCATATGATATTGGTAAATCTTTACCAATTTCACCTTGTGAGAGTACTGCACCTAAAGCAAAGTTTGATGCATCAGTCGTTAGTATAAATTGTTTGTTAAAGTCTGGATATTGCAATACGGGTGGACTAATGAGTTTTGACGTGACAACGTCTCACTACAAGGGGTGCATTTTCATAAAGTCAAATGTTAAGTGAAACACTGTTAAGTGATACAGTGCTCACACTGTTATGAGACACTGTTAAGTGAGACACTGTTAAATGTCCGAATGTTTTGATCACTATTAAATATCACAAAATTTAAATGTCAGTACTTTGGGAACTAAGCCATTTCCCAAGAGATTCGCATGAAATTCGGAATGTAGGACTAAGATGTGACTAAAAGATTTGTTCCTATGGAAATTCTGGGATCTGGCCAATAGGGTCTGGGATTTTGGAACCAAGCCATTTCTCAAGGGATTCGTATGAAACTCGGAATGTAGGACTAATATGTGACTATAAGACTTGTTCCTATGGAAATTCTGGCATCTGGCCAATAGGGTCTGGGATTTTGGAACCAAGCCATTTCTCAATTGATTCGTGTGAAACTAGGAATGTAGGACTAAGATGTGACTAAAAGATTTGTTCCTATGGAAATTCTGGGATCTGGCCAATAATTTCTGGGATTTTGGAACCAAGCCATTTCTCAAGGGATTCGTATGAAACTCGGAATGTAGGACTAATATGTGACTATAAGACTTGTTCCTATGGAAATTCTAGGATCTGGCCAATAGGGTCTGGAATTTTGGGAACCAAGCCATTTCTCAATTGATTCGTATGAAACTAGGAATGTAGGACTAAGATGCGACTATAAGACTTGTTCCTATTGAAATTCTGGGATCTGGCCAATAGGGTCTGGGATTTTTGGAACTCAGCCATTTCTCAAGGGATTTGTATGAAACTCGGAATGTAGGACTAATATGTGACTATAAGACTTGTTCCTATGGAAATTCTGGGATCTGGCCAATAGGGTCTGGGATTTTTGGAACCAAGCCATTTCTCAAGCGATTTGTATGAAACTCGGAATGTAGGACTAATATGTGACTATAAGATTTGTTCCAATGGAAATTCTGGGATCTGGCCAATAGGGTCTGGGATTTTTGGAACCAAGCCATTTCTCAAGGGATTCGTATGAAACTCGGAATGTAGGACAATATGTGACTATAAAACTTGTTCCTATGGAAATTCTGGGATCTGGCCAATAGGGTCTGGGATTTTTGGAACCAAGCCATTTCTCAAGTTATTTGTATGAAACTCGGAATATAGGACTAATATGTGACTATAAGATTTGTTCCTATGGAAATTCTGGAATCTGGCCAACAGGGTCTGGGATTTTTGAAACCAAGCCATTTTTCAAAGGATTTGTATGAAACACGGAATGAAGGACTAATATGTGACTATAAGACTTGTTCCTATGGAAATTCTGGGATCTGGCCAATAGGGTCTGGGATTTTTGGAACCAAGTTATTTCTCAAGGGATTCGTATGAAACTCGGAATGTAGGACTAATATGTGACTATAAGACTTGTTCCTATGGAAATTCTCGGATCTGGCCAATAGGGTCTGGGATTTTTGGAACCAAGCCATTTCTCAAGGGATTTGTATGAAACTCGGAATGTAGGACTAATATGTGACTATAAGACTTGTTCCTATGGAAATTCTGGGATATGGCCAATAGGGTCTGGGATTTTTGGAACCAAGCCATTTCTCAAGGGATTCGTATGAAACTCGGAATGTAGGACTAATATTTGATGTTCCTATGGAAATTCTGGGATCTGGCCAATAGGGTCTGGGATTTTTGGAACCAAGCCATTTCTCAAGGGATTCGTATGAAACTCGGAAAGTAGGACTAATTTGTGACTATAAGACTTGTTCCTATGGAAATTCTGGAATATGATTATTATGGTCTGGAATTTCTGGAGCAAATCAATTTCTCAAGCGATTTGCATGAAATTCATAATTTAGGACTAAGATGTGACTATAAGACTTGTTCCTATGGAAATTCTGGGATCTGGCCAATAGGGTCTGGGATTTTTGGAACCAAGCCATTTCTCAAAGGATTTGTATGAAACTCGGAATATAGGACTAATATGTGACTATAAGACTTGTTTCTATGGAAATTCTGGGATCTGGCCAATAGGGTCTGGAATTTTGGGAACCAAGCCATTTCTCAATTGATTCGTATGAAACTCGGAATGTAGGACTAATATGTGACTATAAGACTTGATCCTATGGAAATTCTGGGATCTGGCCAATAGGGTCTGGGATTTTTGGAACCAATCCATTTCTCAAAGGATTCGTATGAAACTCGGAATGTAGGACTAAGATGCGACTATAAGACTTGTTCCTATTGAAATTCTGGGATCTGGCCAATAGGGTCTGGGATTTTTGGAACCCAGCCATTTCTCAAGGGATTTGTATGAAACTCGGAATGTAGGACTAATATGTGACTATAAGACTTGTTCCTATGGAAATTCTGGGATCTGGCCAATAGGGTCTGGGATTTTTGGAACCAAGCCATTTCTCAAGCGATTTGTATGAAACTCGGAATGTAGGAATAATATGTGACTATAAGATTTGTTCCAATGGAAATTCTGGGATCTGGCCAATAGGGTCTGGGATTTTTGGAACCAAGCCATTTCTCAAGGGATTCGTATGAAACTCGGAATGTAGGACAATATGTGACTATAAAACTTGTTCCTATGGAAATTCTGGGATCTGGCCAATAGGGTCTGGGATTTTTGGAACCAAGCCATTTCTCAAGTTATTTGTATGAAACTCGGAATATAGGACTAATATGTGACTATAAGATTTGTTCCTATGGAAATTCTGGAATCTGGCCAACAGGGTCTGGGATTTTTGAAACCAAGCCATTTTTCAAAGGATTTGTATGAAACACGGAATGAAGGACTAATATGTGACTATAAGACTTGTTCCTATGGAAATTCTGGGATCTGGCCAATAGGGTCTGGGATTTTTGGAACCAAGTTATTTCTCAAGGGATTCGTATGAAACTCGGAATGTAGGACTAATATGTGACTATAAGACTTGTTCCTATGGAAATTCTCGGATCTGGCCAATAGGGTCTGGGATTTTTGGAACCAAGCCATTTCTCAAGGGATTTGTATGAAACTCGGAATGTAGGACTAATATGTGACTATAAGACTTGTTCCTATGGAAATTCTGGGATATGGCCAATAGGGTCTGGTATTTTTGGAACCAAGCCATTTCTCAAGGGATTCGTATGAAACTCGGAATGTGGGACTAATATTTGACTGTAAGACTTGTTCCTATGGAAATTCTGGGATCTGGCCAATAGGGTCTGGGATTTTTGGAACCAAGCCATTTCTCAAGTTATTTGTATGAAACTCGGAATATAGGACTAATATGTGACTATAAGATTTGTTCCTATGGAAATTCTGGAATCTGGCCAACAGGGTCTGGGATTTTTGAAACCAAGCCATTTTTCAAAGGATTTGTATGAAACACGGAATGAAGGACTAATATGTGACTATAAGACTTGTTCCTATGGAAATTCTGGGATCTGGCCAATAGGGTCTGGGATTTTTGGAACCAAGTTATTTCTCAAGGGATTCGTATGAAACTCGGAATGTAGGACTAATATGTGACTATAAGACTTGTTCCTATGGAAATTCTCGGATCTGGCCAATAGGGTCTGGGATTTTTGGAACCAAGCCATTTCTCAAGGGATTTGTATGAAACTCGGAATGTAGGACTAATATGTGACTATAAGACTTGTTCCTATGGAAATTCTGGGATATGGCCAATAGGGTCTGAGATTTTTGGAACCAAGCCATTTCTCAAGGGATTCGTATGAAACTCGGAATGTAGGACTAATATTTGACTGTAAGACTTGTTCCTATGGAAATTCTGGGATCTGGCCAATAGGGTCTGGGATTTTTGGAACCAAGCCATTTCTCAAGGGATTCGTATGAAACTCGGAATGTAGGACTAAGATGCGACTATAAGACTTGTTCCTATTGAAATTCTGGGATCTGGCCAATAGGGTCTGGGATTTTTGGAACCCAGCCATTTCTCAAGGGATTTGTATGAAACTCGGAATGTAGGACTAATATGTGACTATAAGACTTGTTCCTATGGAAATTCTGGGATCTGGCCAATAGGGTCTGGGATTTTTGGAACCAAGCCATTTCTCAAGCGATTTGTATGAAACTCGGAATGTAGGACTAATATGTGACTATAAGATTTGTTCCAATGGAAATTCTGGGATCTGGCCAATAGGGTCTGGGATTTTTGGAACCAAGCCATTTCTCAAGGGATTCGTATGAAACTCGGAATGTAGGACAATATGTGACTATAAAACTTGTTCCTATGGAAATTCTGGGATCTGGCCAATAGGGTCTGGGATTTTTGGAACCAAGCCATTTCTCAAGTTATTTGTATGAAACTCGGAATATAGGACTAATATGTGACTATAAGATTTGTTCCTATGGAAATTCTGGAATCTGGCCAACAGGGTCTGGGATTTTTGAAACCAAGCCATTTTTCAAAGGATTTGTATGAAACACGGAATGAAGGACTAATATGTGACTATAAGACTTGTTCCTATGGAAATTCTGGGATCTGGCCAATAGGGTCTGGGATTTTTGGAACCAAGTTATTTCTCAAGGGATTCGTATGAAACTCGGAATGTAGGACTAATATGTGACTATAAGACTTGTTCCTATGGAAATTCTGGGATCTGGCCAATAGGGTCTGGGATTTTTGGAACCAAGTTATTTCTCAAGGGATTCGTATGAAACTCGGAATGTAGGACTAATATGTGACTATAAGACTTGTTCCTATGGAAATTCTTGGATCTGGCCAATAGGGTCTGGGATTTTTGGAACCAAGCCATTTCTCAAGGGATTTGTATGAAACTCGGAATGTAGGACTAATATGTGACTATAAGACTTGTTCCTATGGAAATTCTGGGATATGGCCAATAGGGTCTGGGATTTTTGGAACCAAGCCATTTCTCAAGGGATTCGTATGAAACTCGGAATGTGGGACTAATATTTGACTGTAAGACTTGTTCCTATGGAAATTCTGGGATCTGGCCAATAGGGTCTGGGATTTTTGGAACCAAGCCATTTCTCAAGGGATTCGTATGAAACTCGGAAAGTAGGACTAATTTGTGACTATAAGACTTGTTCCTATGGAAATTCTGGAATATGATTATTATGGTCTGGAATTTCTGGAGCAAATCAATTTCTCAAGCGATTTGCATGAAATTCATAATTTAGGACTAAGATGTGACTATAAGACTTGTTCCTATGGAAATTCTGGGATCTGGCCAATAGGGTCTGGGATTTTTGGAACCAAGCCATTTCTCAAAGGATTTGTATGAAACTCGGAATATAGGACTAATATGTGACTATAAGACTTGTTTCTATGGAAATTCTGGGATCTGGCCAATAGGGTCTGGAATTTTGGGAACCAAGCCATTTCTCAATTGATTCGTATGAAACTCGGAATGTAGGACTAATATGTGACTATAAGACTTGATCCTATGGAAATTCTGGGATCTGGCCAATAGGGTCTGGGATTTTTGGAACCAATCCATTTCTCAAAGGATTCGTATGAAACTCGGAATGTAGGACTAAGATGCGACTATAAGACTTGTTCCTATTGAAATTCTGGGATCTGGCCAATAGGGTCTGGGATTTTTGGAACCCAGCCATTTCTCAAGGGATTTGTATGAAACTCGGAATGTAGGACTAATATGTGACTATAAGACTTGTTCCTATGGAAATTCTGGGATCTGGCCAATAGGGTCTGGGATTTTTGGAACCAAGCCATTTCTCAAGGGATTCGTATGAAACTCGGAATGTAGGACAATATGTGACTATAAAACTTGTTCCTATGGAAATTCTGGGATCTGGCCAATAGGGTCTGGGATTTTTGGAACCAAGCCATTTCTCAAGGGATTCGTATGAAACTCGGAATGTAGGACAATATGTGACTATAAAACTTGTTCCTATGGAAATTCTGGGATCTGGCCAATAGGGTCTGGGATTTTTGGAACCAAGCCATTTCTCAAGTTATTTGTATGAAACTCGGAATATAGGACTAATATGTGACTATAAGATTTGTTCCTATGGAAATTCTGGAATCTGGCCAACAGGGTCTGGGATTTTTGAAACCAAGCCATTTTTCAAAGGATTTGTATGAAACACGGAATGAAGGACTAATATGTGACTATAAGACTTGTTCCTATGGAAATTCTGGGATCTGGCCAATAGGGTCTGGGATTTTTGGAACCAAGTTATTTCTCAAGGGATTCGTATGAAACTCGGAATGTAGGACTAATATGTGACTATAAGACTTGTTCCTATGGAAATTCTCGGATCTGGCCAATAGGGTCTGGGATTTTTGGAACCAAGCCATTTCTCAAGGGATTTGTATGAAACTCGGAATGTAGGACTAATATGTGACTATAAGACTTGTTCCTATGGAAATTCTGGGATATGGCCAATAGGGTCTGGGATTTTTGGAACCAAGCCATTTCTCAAGGGATTCGTATGAAACTCGGAATGTGGGACTAATATTTGACTATAAGACTTGTTCCTATGGAAATTCGGGTATCTGGCCAATAGGGTTTGGGATTTTTGGAACCAAGCCATTTCTCAAGTTATTTGTATGAAACTCGGAATATAGGACTAATATGTGACTATAAGATTTGTTCCTATGGAAATTCTGGAATCTGGCCAACAGGGTCTGGGATTTTTGAAACCAAGCCATTTTTCAAAGGATTTGTATGAAACACGGAATGAAGGACTAATATGTGACTATAAGACTTGTTCCTATGGAAATTCTGGGATCTGGCCAATAGGGTCTGGGATTTTTGGAACCAAGTTATTTCTCAAGGGATTCGTATGAAACTCGGAATGTAGGACTAATATGTGACTATAAGACTTGTTCCTATGGAAATTCTCGGATCTGGCCAATAGGGTCTGGGATTTTTGGAACCAAGCCATTTCTCAAGGGATTTGTATGAAACTCGGAATGTAGGACTAATATGTGACTATAAGACTTGTTCCTATGGAAATTCTGGGATATGGCCAATAAGGTCTGGGATTTTTGGAACCAAGCCATTTCTCAAGGGATTCGTATGAAACTCGGAATGTAGGACTAATATTTGACTGTAAGACTTGTTCCTATGGAAATTCTGGGATCTGGCCAATAGGGTCTGGGATTTTTGGAACCAAGCCATTTCTCAAGGGATTCGTATGAAACTCGGAATGTAGGACTAAGATGCGACTATAAGACTTGTTCCTATTGAAATTCTGGGATCTGGCCAATAGGGTCTGGGATTTTTGGAACCCAGCCATTTCTCAAGGGATTTGTATGAAACTCGGAATGTAGGACTAATATGTGACTATAAGACTTGTTCCTATGGAAATTCTGGGATCTGGCCAATAGGGTCTGGGATTTTTGGAACCAAGCCATTTCTCAAGCGATTTGTATGAAACTCGGAATGTAGGACTAATATGTGACTATAAGATTTGTTCCAATGGAAATTCTGGGATCTGGCCAATAGGGTCTGGGATTTTTGGAACCAAGCCATTTCTCAAGGGATTCGTATGAAACTCGGAATGTAGGACAATATGTGACTATAAAACTAGTTCCTATGGAAATTCTGGGATCTGGCCAATAGGGTCTGGGATTTTTGGAACCAAGCCATTTCTCAAGTTATTTGTATGAAACTCGGAATATAGGACTAATATGTGACTATAAGATTTGTTCCTATGGAAATTCTGGAATCTGGCCAACAGGGTCTGGGATTTTTGAAACCAAGCCATTTTTCAAAGGATTTGTATGAAACACGGAATGAAGGACTAATATGTGACTATAAGACTTGTTCCTATGGAAATTCTGGGATCTGGCCAATAGGGTCTGGGATTTTTGGAACCAAGTTATTTCTCAAGGGATTCGTATGAAACTCGGAATGTAGGACTAATATGTGACTATAAGACTTGTTCCTATGGAAATTCTGGGATCTGGCCAATAGGGTCTGGGATTTTTGGAACCAAGTTATTTCTCAAGGGATTCGTATGAAACTCGGAATGTAGGACTAATATGTGACTATAAGACTTGTTCCTATGGAAATTCTCGGATCTGGCCAATAGGGTCTGGGATTTTTGGAACCAAGCCATTTCTCAAGGGATTTGTATGAAACTCGGAATGTAGGACTAATATGTGACTATAAGACTTGTTCCTATGGAAATTCTGGGATATGGCCAATAGGGTCTGGGATTTTTGGAACCAAGCCATTTCTCAAGGGATTCGTATGAAACTCGGAATGTGGGACTAATATTTGACTGTAAGACTTGTTCCTATGGAAATTCTGGGATCTGGCCAATAGGGTCTGGGATTTTTGGAACCAAGCCATTTCTCAAGGGATTCGTATGAAACTCGGAAAGTAGGACTAATTTGTGACTATAAGACTTGTTCCTATGGAAATTCTGGAATATGATTATGATGGTCTGGAATTTCTGGAGCAAATCAATTTCTCAAGCGATTTGCATGAAATTCATAATTTAGGACTAAGATGTGACTATAAGACTTGTTCCTATGGAAATTCTGGGATCTGGCCAATAGGGTCTGGGATTTTTGGAACCAAGCCATTTCTCAAAGGATTTGTATGAAACTCGGAATATAGGACTAATATGTGACTATAAGACTTGTTTCTATGGAAATTCTGGGATCTGGCCAATAGGGTCTGGAATTTTGGGAACCAAGCCATTTCTCAATTGATTCGTATGAAACTCGGAATGTAGGACTAATATGTGACTATAAGACTTGATCCTATGGAAATTCTGGGATCTGGCCAATAGGGTCTGGGATTTTTGGAACCAATCCATTTCTCAAAGGATTCGTATGAAACTCGGAATGTAGGACTAAGATGCGACTATAAGACTTGTTCCTATTGAAATTCTGGGATCTGGCCAATAGGGTCTGGGATTTTTGGAACCCAGCCATTTCTCAAGGGATTTGTATGAAACTCGGAATGTAGGACTAATATGTGACTATAAGACTTGTTCCTATGGAAATTCTGGGATCTGGCCAATAGGGTCTGGGATTTTTGGAACCAAGCCATTTCTCAAGCGATTTGTATGAAACTCGGAATGTAGGACTAATATGTGACTATAAGATTTGTTCCAATGGAAATTCTGGGATCTGGCCAATAGGGTCTGGGATTTTTGGAACCAAGCCATTTCTCAAGGGATTCGTATGAAACTCGGAATGTAGGACAATATGTGACTATAAAACTTGTTCCTATGGAAATTCTGGGATCTGGCCAATAGGGTCTGGGATTTTTGGAACCAAGCCATTTCTCAAGTTATTTGTATGAAACTCGGAATATAGGACTAATATGTGACTATAAGATTTGTTCCTATGGAAATTCTGGAATCTGGCCAACAGGGTCTGGGATTTTTGAAACCAAGCCATTTTTCAAAGGATTTGTATGAAACACGGAATGAAGGACTAATATGTGACTATAAGACTTGTTCCTATGGAAATTCTGGGATCTGGCCAATAGGGTCTGGGATTTTTGGAACCAAGTTATTTCTCAAGGGATTCGTATGAAACTCGGAATGTAGGACTAATATGTGACTATAAGACTTGTTCCTATGGAAATTCTCGGATCTGGCCAATAGGGTCTGGGATTTTTGGAACCAAGCCATTTCTCAAGGGATTTGTATGAAACTCGGAATGTAGGACTAATATGTGACTATAAGACTTGTTCCTATGGAAATTCTGGGTAATGGCCAATAGGGTCTGGGATTTTTGGAACCAAGCCATTTCTTAAGGGATTCGTATGAAACTCGGAATGTGGGACTAATATTTGACTGTAAGACTTGTTCCTATGGAAATTCTGGGATCTGGCCAATAGGGTCTGGGATTTTTGGAACCAAGCCATTTCTCAAGGGATTCGTATGAAACTCGGAAAGTAGGACTAATTTGTGACTATAAGACTTGTTCCTATGGAAATTCTGGAATATGATTATTATGGTCTGGAATTTCTGGAGCAAATCAATTTCTCAAGCGATTTGCATGAAATTCATAATTTAGGACTAAGATGTGACTATAAGACTTGTTTCTATGGAAATTCTGGGATCTGGCCAATAGGGTCTGGGATTTTTGGAACCAAGCCATTTCTCAAGGGATTCGTATGAAACTCGGAATGTAGGACTAATATATGACTATAAGACTTGTTCCTATGGAAATTCTAGGTTCTGGCCAATAGGGTCTGGGATTTTTGGAACCAAGCCATTTCTCAAGGGATTCGTATGAAACTCGGAATGCGGGACTAATATATGAATATAAGACTTGTTCCTATGGAAATTCTGGGATCTGGCCAATAGGGTCTGGGATTTTTGGAACCAAGCAATTTCTCAAGGGATTCGTGCCTTTTAATTTAATCGTAATATTGGCCACAACGTCAAAGAATTTCACTCCAACCGCGCGTAAAGATTATACGCACATATTTTTTTACAGCTCTTACTTCTCCTACTACTATCGACGCAACTGCATTACTATGTTTGTGCAGTGATATGATATATTTAATATGTACCCACCTCACAATAAATTGATATGAACATTTAAATCAGCTTATAAATTATTTATTCTGTTGTATATGATGTGATTGATGATCATGTGTGTATGTGAGTTGAAACCAAAAGCTGCATTACTGTGTTTGGGCAGTAATATGCAATATGCAGCAACTTCACAGTTAGTGGTTATGAACATTAAAATTCGCTTATAAATAATTTATATATAATGTTATGTGATGATGATGTATGTGATGAGCTACGGTGAAAGTCGTAGGACTTGTATTTAGTATAGAATTTTTTTTTAATATATCCGTCCGTGTTTACGTCCCACAGACAACATGAAATTTGTTTTCTTTTCTTTCGTCCTTGACAGACGTTGTCAACCTACCCTGCTCTTTTTTTTTGTTTTAATAGTTCGAAGGCATTTTGACATTCTGGTGTCCATAAAAATTTCACGTTCTTTTTTAATAGAGAATTTAAGTCTTTAGTTATATCTGCAAAGTTTGGAATAAATCGTCTGTAGTAGTTGCAGAATGCAACGAATCGTCTTACGTCGTCAGTATTTTTGGGTATTGGATAGTCTTTGATGGCATTAAATTTGGCTGGGTCTGTTTTTACACTGTTTCTGGTTATTAAGTGTCCTAAGTATACAACTTCAGGTCGTAAGAAACAGCATTTCCCTGCGTTTAGTTTTAAATTATACCAATTTAGCCTATCTTATACTTTCATTAGGTTGTGGTTGTGGTTGTAGTGATTTAAACTGCATCCATAGATGATTATGTCATCTACGTATAAGAAACCTTCTGTCTCTAATCCGGCGAGAGCTATTGTTAACATTCTTTGAAAGCTGTTGGATGAGATTTTTAAACCAAAAGGTAGACGTTTAAATTGAAAGTGTCCATTAGGTGTGGAAAAAGCGGTAAGTGGTCTAGATTTCTTATCTAATTCTATTTGGTGGAAAGAACTTGTCATGTCTAGGGTGGAAAACCATTTTGCTCTCCCTAGCTTGTCTAATATATTTTCTAGTCTTGTTAGCGGAAATTTGTCGTTGACTATTTTGCCATTTAGTTTTCTAAAATCGACAACGACTCTCCATTTCTTTTTGTCATTTGTGTTTTTCTTGGGTACAAGAAGAAGTGGTGCTATATAAGGACTAACTGAAGGTTCTATTATGTCATCTGTAAGCATTTTATTGACTTGTTCTGTAATTATTTCCATATTCGCATGTGGCAGTCTGTAGTTCTTTATGTAAACTGGTGTATCGTCGTTTGTTGAAATTTTCTGTGTGTAGAAGTTATTTGTAGTTAGATGGTCTGTCTCTAGATGAAATATGTCCTGGTATTGTTTCAGTATATTTAATAAAGAATTTTTAGAAAAATCGTCATTGCAGTCTATATTGAGAAGGTTTTTTATTTGTTGAAAACGTTCGTCGTTATGTTCGTATTTATTGTATTTAAGTATGTCATAGTCTTTAAGTGGTTCTGTATCTAAGGTGATGTTTTCAAGTGTTACTTCGTTTTCTGTTGCATTTAAAATTTTAATATGCGTCATTCCTATTTTGGGTGCTATGGAGTTGCTTAAGAAAACGCTTTTAGTCAATTCTTTGCTTATAATAACTTTGTCCTCGTCTAGTTTTAATTTTACTGGATGTATTATTTCTGTTCTTGGGGGTATAGTTATGTAACGACGAAAATTTTAACTCACAATTTTTGTCTTATACCCACTGTGCACGCACGGAGATCAAATGCATGCAAAAGCCCAGCGTAACAACACGTGCGTGCAAACAAGTACAGCAGGGCACACACGCAAGTCAACAGTGGAAAATTAAAACGCCTCGAGGAGATATCAGCAGCATCGGCAACTATCGGAAATTGACACAAAAGCATTTACCGTAAGCGAGACACCCGAACAACATAATTTACATGAGAACTACACACGAAGCTAGAGACGGAGGAATTTTAAAGGCGTGGTACAGGACAATTAACGTTAGTCGGCGCTGGAATCAGGTTAGCCAAATTCCCCAGTAGTATTAGTAGTTTAGAATTCCCGTTCTTTGTCTCGAGACTCTGGCGGGCCTTATAGGACTCCGTCTCGAGACTCTGAAAACCTCGATAGGGAGAGATTCCCCTTGTTAGATAGAAACCCTTCGAACTCAGGACTCTGGCGGGCCTTATAGGACTCCATCTTGAGTTTCGATTCTCGTAGGGCCGAGTTTTCCCATTTAGTAGAAAGTGAAAAGTGAAAGATCTCTATTAAATCTAGTTCAGAAACCCCTTTCTTTGTCTCGAGACTCTGGCGGGCCTTATAGGACTCCATCTCGAGACGCTGAAAACCTCGATAGGGAGAGATTCCCCTTGTTAGATAGAAACCCTTCGAACTCAGAACTCTGGCGGGCCGAGTTTTCCCATTTAGCGGGGAGCGAGTGGTGAAAGACCTGCTCCTTCCGACTAGGGACAAATTCCCCTTAAAGTCGCCTGAAGTGCGAACCAAATTTTCTTGCCCGTACCACGTCGTTACGAGACCCGAGTCAGCGGCCAAGAAACCAGGCGTGACGGCAGAAGAACAAGGAGAAACCCCAAAGCGAAACCAGGCGAAACAAATTAAATCAAATCAAAGGAAAGCAATTTAATAATTATAATATAAATATTCAACCAATTTTTACGGAGTCAATAAAGAAATAATATTGTAACGAAAACAACGGCTTATAAGTTAATAGGCAAACGACCCTGGACGCCGGCGAGCGTACCGGCATTTACCTCGTTACAAATGAAAAAGGGAGAACTTGCGGTACTCGCGGAAGAATTCGGCTTGGAAGCAAGTGGTACAGTTGAGGAATTGCATAAACGGTTTTCGGCTCTCATCAACAGCGATACCTTACAGAAGATCAGATAGCCCGCCTGAAGGAACTAGAGGTACGTTACGCGCGAACTCCTTCGCCGATCCCACCGCTAACGGGACCAGCGTGCCTAGAAATACCAAAGTCATCCAGGGAGAGTCAAATAAAAATCGCCCCAAACGAACGTACATCGCCGATCCCACCGCTTACGGGACCAGCGTGCTTAGAAGCACCGAAGACATCCAAGGAGAGTCAAACAAAATTTGTTTCAAATGAACGTACATCCCAATACCCTGCACTCATCGACCAAGTGAGAAAGTGGTCAGTGAAATACGACGGTGGAAAGGAACCGCTGGCATTTGTTGAACGCGTGGAGGAGCTGGCTGATGTGTATAATCTGGACAAGGACTTGTTGCCTCGAACAATGCCTGAGCCGTGCGCTGGCTTGGTACAGGAACAACAACCGACAGTGGCAGCGATGGAGCGATTTCAAAAGGGACTTTATGAAATTTTTTCTCCCGAATCGTTATTTAGAACGATTGGAAGATGACATCCGACAACGGCACCAAAGACCTCGCGAGTGTTTCAAAGACTTCGTCCTCGCCCTCCAAACACTGATGCGCTACGCCAACTACACCGATGAACAACGGCTAGATCGCATATTCGAGAACGCCTTGCAGGAGTATCAGCTATACATACGCCGTAGAGATTTCCATCACCTGGAAGAGTTGATAGAAATGGCCGAGGATTTCGAGAGGATTCGGGGAAACAAAGACCCAGTTGCGGCCACACACAGACGCAGCCCACAGCCGATACACTGTGGAATTACACCAGACGCCTAGTTTCTCACTAACCCACGAGCAGCATGCCGCCGATGTGGCCAACAGGGGCATTTCCACAGAGATTGCAAATACGAGACGCTACTTTTTTGCTGGGAATGTGGCCGGAGGAATGTTCGCACTTAAGACTGTTGCAGGTTAAACGCGGGAAACGGAAGAGGGGACCGGAACGAGCGGGGCACATCCGGACCTCAGACACCCATGCCTCGAAGACAGTAGGATTCCTCAAGCAAGACGCGAGCCGGGTGTACGCGCATGTAACCCTCAACGGTACACCGGCGATCGCAACCATAGACACGGGGGCAACACGAAGTTTTGCTAGTGAAGATTTCATCAAAAAGCGGGGACCGACCGACAAAAATAATTGCTCGTATGGCCGACGGAACTCCGAGGGAAATTTACAACTGCATTGATGTCGAAGTGAAACTAGGAACCGCACGATGTCAAACTACTTTTCTAGTACTACCAGGAGCGATAAACGACGTGCTGCTGGGAATGGACTGTCTAGCTCAACTTGGACTTGTCATGAGCTGCGGAGGTTCACCACTCTCAGTAGATAACAGCAGTGGAAGCAGATTTCAGGAAGGAGTCACCAAGCTTACCATGGTCCCGTTAGATAACACTAGTGGAAGCAGATTTCAAGGTGGAGTCACCAAGCTTACCATGGTCAGGAACATAGAGGATGAAGGCGAGTTAATCAAGTCATTCTTAGATGAGGAATTGCCCAAGTTTGAGAGGTTACAAGGAACGACAGTCATAGCCAGCCACAAAATCATATTGTCTGATGATCGCCCCGCTAAACAACGGTACTTTCCCAAGAATCCAGCAATGCAGGAGATAATCAACGCGGAAGTCGACGAGTTATTAAGCAAAGGATGTATTAAGCCATCGCACAGCCCTTACAGCGCCCCTATTGTGCTAGTACGAAAGAAGACAGGAAAGTGGAGGCTTTGCATCGACTACCGACAGCTTAATTCCAAGTTTGTCCCAGATGCATACTCGCTACCCAGAATCAACCACATCCTAGACAAGCTGAGGAATGCAAAATATATCAGCAGTCTGGACCTAAAAAATGGTTACTGGCAAATCCCGATGCACGAAGAAAGCAAACAGTTCACAGCGTTCACAGTCCCGGGTCGTGGATTATTTCAGTGGCGGGTCATGCCATTTGGCCTACACTCAGCGCCCGCCACTTTTCAACGAGCGCTAGATCAGGTAATTGGCTCCGAGATGGAACCCCACGCATTTGCCTATTTGGACGGTATCATCGTGGTTGGAAATACGTTAGAGCACCACATGCAGAATCTAAGGGAAGTCTTCCGGCGATTGCGAGCAGCAAACCTCAAGATTAATCTAGAAAAGTGTGAGTTCTTTAAAAAAGAGCTTAAATACCTCGGACACGTCGTTAGCGAAGAAGGAATCCACACAGACCCGGAGAAAGTAGCCGCTATACGGGAACTGCAACAACCAAAGAATGTTCGGGAGCTGCGCCGCTGCTTGGGAATCACTTCGTGGTACAGGCGTTTCGTACCAGAATTTTCCAATATCGTCCACCCACTCACACGTCTGCTCAAGAAGGGAAAACATTGGAAGTGGACGGAACAAGAGCAAGAGGCTTTCGTGAAACTCAAATTGAGGCTCACAGAGGCACCTGTACTGGCATGCCCAGACTTTACCCAGCCGTCACCTAAATAAAGCCGAATTCAACTACTCCCCAACAGAGAAGGAATGCCTAGCGATCGTATGGGGGATCAGGAAAATAAGGCCCTACCTAGAATGTTACAGGTTCAGCGTAGTTACGGACCATCTTTCTCTTAAGTGGCTCAACTCGACCGAAAGCCCCGCAGGACGTATCGCACGATGGGCATTGGAACTACAGCAATACAGCTTCGACATCCTATACCGCAGAGGTAAGCTTAACGTGATTGCTGACGCTCTGTCGCGACAACCCCTAGAAGGGTGGCCGATACTAAGCCCGAACGACAGGAATGTGGCTGGATCAAGCGGAAGATAGCGGAAACACTAGAGAAACCAGAGAAATTTCCGGACTATGCTATGCAAAATGGACAGCTGTACCGTCACATACACAGACAAGCGGGTGATGACGATTGTGCCCCATGGAAGCTCTGTGTGCCGACCCATTGTCGCGACTGGGTGATGCGTGAGAACCATGACGATGCAACAGCTGGACACATGGGTGTTCGGAAGACGACGCAGAGAGTATGCGGCAGGTACTATTGGCCAGGGATGTTTCGCGATATCCGGCGACACGTCAACAAATGCCAAGTCTGTCAACGCTTTAACCCGGGTCAGCAGCATCCAGCAGGAAAAATGCTGACGCAAGTACCAGAAGAACCTTGGTCGATATTGTACGCAGACTTCATGGGACCCTTCCCTCGCTCAAAACATGGCAACACTATGCTACTGGTTTTCTTCGACAAGTTCTCCAAATGGACAGAGCTGATACCACTACGCACAGCCACAGCAGAAGGAGTGCAAAAGGCATTCAGGGAACGTATTCTGGCACGATTTGACATACCTAAGGTTCTTATTACCGATAATGGAACCCAATTCACAGCTCGAGCTTTCCAAGGATTTATGCGCGAGATGGGAACTCGACAGCAATTTACTGCACCCTACACGCCGCAAGAGAACCCAACAGAAAGGACCAACCTGACAGTCAAAATGATCATTGCACAACTCCTGGGTGCCGACCAACGGCTTTGGAAGAGAAGCTTCCAGAAATAATGCTGGCGATAAACACTGCGAAGTCTGAAATAACCGGATTCAGCCCAGCATTCTTGTTACAAGGACGCGAGCCACGGCTCCCAAAAACCTTGTACGACGAAGTAACCCCCGCTACAGTAACGATGGAAACGACAGCGACACCGGCAAACAGGGCTTCACGCCTACGAGAGGTGTTCCAAATTGTGCGGCACAATATGGAGCGGGCAGCACAAGACCAGGCAAGACATTATAACTTGCGAAGGCGTCCCTGGGCCCCATCGATAGGACAAATGGTCTGGGTCAGACAACATCATTTGTCCAAAGCAAGCGAGAACTTTAACGCGAAACTGGCACCAAAGCATGAAGGACCATACCGCATAGAATCCTTCAAATCACCAGTAATCCTAGTGCTAGCCAAGGAAGGAGAGAGAAAGGAGCGAACCGCTCATGTCAGCGACGTAAAGATATACCACGAAACACCGCCGAGCCACCAAGAACAGAAGACATGTAAGATCGATGCCATGGAATATGTTAGTAAGGCACGCACCCAAAAATAAATCACAAGCACCGCTATTTCTACACCAAATCACGAGAACCGCTATTTTCACACCAAGATCACAGAAATGAAGTTCCACAACGTTTAAGAAGGAGAAAGTAACTATCTTTAGTCAACGAGCGACGTGGCATTAAAAATCACTCTAGTTAATAGTCCCGTGGTGAACGGGCGTGTGCGGTGACTAACTACAAAGAAAAAAGAAACAACAACTAAACAAAATATAATAATAAACAAATAAACACTACAAAAACAATCGAGGACAAGGCATCAACGCATCTGGCAACAACCTCAGCAACAATCACGGACAAGGCATCAACGCATCTGGCAACAACCTCAGCAACAATCAAGGACAAGGCATCAACCCATCTGGTAACAACCTCAGCAACAATCACGGACAAAGTATAGATCAATCCGGCAACACCTTCGCCATGGCGAACAAGGCAACGGAGGGTGCAGAACCCACAAGAGGCGCAGAGAAGCGAGAACACCGGAGGAGGAACTCGAAGACATAGTGGAGCAGGCACGCAGAGATTATGTCATAGGCAAGTCAATGTCGTGTCAGCGATTCATCGGTGGGAAAAGGGTGAAAATACAGCTCAGTCGCCAAGGAGAAGCAAAGGTCACCGGTAGTAAGGGGGCAGTGTAACGACGAAAATTTTAACTTACAATTTTTGTCTTACACCCACTGTGCACGCACGGAGATCAAATGCATGCAAAAGCCCAGCGTAACAACACAACACGTGCGTGCAAACAAGTACAGCAGGGCACACACGCAAGTGAACAGTGGAAAATTAAAACGCCTCGAGGAGATATCAGCAGCATCCGCAACTACCGGAAATTGACACTTAAGGATTTACCGTAAGCGAGACACCCGAACAACATAATTTACATGAGAACTACACACGAAGCTAGAGACGGAGGAATTTTAAAGGCGTGGTACGGGACAATTAACGTTGGTCGGAGCTGGAATCAGGTAAGCCAAATTCCCCAGTAGTATTAGTAGTTTAGAATCCCCTTTCTTTGTCTCGAGACTCTGGCGGGCCTTATAGGACTCCATCTCGAGACGCTGAAAACCTCGATAGGGAGAGATTCCCCTTGTTAGATAGAAACCCTTCGAACTCAGAACTCTGGCGGGCCTTATAGGACTCCATCTTGAGTTTGGATCTCTCGTAGGGCCGAGTTTTCCCATTTAGCGGGGAGCGAGTGGTGAAAGACCTGCTCCTTCCGACTAAATCCCGTAGGGACAAATTCCCATTAAAGGCGCCTGTAGTGCGAACCAAAGTTTCTTGCCCGTACCACGTCGTTACGAGACCCGAGTCAGCGGCCAAGAAACCAGGCGTGACGGCAGAAGCAAACAAATTAAATCAAATCAAAGGAAAGCAATTTAATAATTATAATATAAATATTCAACCAAATTTTACGGAGTTAATAAAGAAATAATATTGTAACGAAAACAATGGCTTATTAGTTAATAGGCAAACGACCCTGGACGCCGGCGAGCGTACCCCGGCATTTACCTCGTTACAGTTATCTTTAGTGTTTGTAAGGGTTTTGAATGCATGGGTAAAATGAGATTTGTTTCGTTCATTGCTATTGAAATTGTAAAAGTTTCGTAGTCTATCTTACAAAAAAATCTTTTTAAAAAGTCTCTACCTAAAATTCCGTCAGTGTCGATGGGAAAATTTTTCTTGACCAGTTGAAATTCATGTGTGCAGAATGCGTCACCTATGAGTAAATCTAAATCAAGGGTTCCTAAAGAGTATGTTTCCTCTTGTGTAATTCCCTTTAATTTACACTTTTCCTCAGGGTAGTAGGGTTCATTTTCGACTTTGTTCGAGATTTTAAAAACTGAAATGTCGGCGCCAGTATCTATTAAAAAACTCAAGTCTGCATTTTTGTTCTTCAAAATTATATAATTCGTATTGTTATCCGAGATTTTAAAAATATTTATTGTTGGCCTTGTGGGAAAAACACGTGCCCCGTGGCTTTCTCGTTTCCCTGATAGTCATATTCAGAATTTCTTTCATTGTTTATCGTTCGTATGTAATGGTTGTTGTTGTTATATCTATTTGTGTTTTGTGACCTTCGATTATTGTCGTAGGTTCTGTTTTGTTTTTGTGCATTGAAATGCATTATTTTGTTTGAGTAGTCTTTCTCAATTTCAATAGCGAGGTTAGTGGCCTCTGTCAGTGTTTTTGGTTGTGCTGCGAAAATTGTCGGTTTAAGTTCATCTTTTAAACCGTTTTTAAAGATGTTCAATGCGTATTGGTCGTTCATTTGAGTGACAACTGATTTTGCAGTTTCACTTGTGTTTTCGCCTAGGTTGTTTATTTGTAATTTGTTTAAATCACAAATAAGATTTAGAATTTTATCTTTGTACGCTGTTACAGATAGATTTCTTTGCGTCATGGATGTTAGAGAAGTGTGTATATGTGGCAAAACCTTCTCTATAGAAAGCCCAACTGTTCCGATCGTACACAGATACATGCTTAGATTGAGACCAAACGTATTTGTATTTAGTAATAAACTAAAGAGCAAAATCCATATAAAATATTTCTGTTTCCCACTACCACATCTTACGTTTCTCGCTCTTTGCGACTTCTTATTTTTTGTACACCGTATTCACATCCCACAAACACACATGCGTTTGGTGTTGGTTTACAGCATTAGTATGCGTAGAGTTGGGCTTTCTATAGAGAAGGTTTTGATATGTGGTATTGTAGTATGTGACTTGTATCTGTTTTGTAATTGTTCTTTAAGAGAACTTAAATTATTTGGTTGTGTATGTATCGTGGCTTTTACATTTGAATTTAATTTAATGTGGTAAACAAATTCTAAAAAGTCTGTTTTCGCGGTGTCAGTTAGTGTTCTGTCAATTATTTCTATAATTTTTAAGAAACTGTCTAATTCCTTGTAGTTTCCTGTAAATGTTGGATTTGTGGAGGTATGATGTGGTTCCATGGGGTTGAAAGTTTGTCTGCGCCGAAAATTCCGCTGGAACTACTACTTAAGAGTCTAAATATCCTTAGTGAGTTCATCTTGTTTCAATAATAGGATATTTGAAAAGAAATTCTTTCGAATTTTACACAAAAGTTGGAATATTCAACTATCTGTGTTATCTGATAAGAAAATGTTTCGTCATTTGTTGCGAGTTGGCAGGATTGATGTCCGCAGGATCTCGTTGTATTATTAAAATTTGAAAATTTTCAGGATCTTAATCCTTAAAATAGGATTTTTAAGTTTTATTGGACATTTTCTAGTCCGCAGGAACGTAAAAATATTATAATTTTTCTAGTGCGCATTTTGCGGGAAAAATTTATTTTTAAAAAAAAATTGTAAAAATGCTGCGCAGCTAGCAAGATCGAAAATGTAAGGAATTATCCCAGGATTCGGTCCGCAGGATCGCCCTGTAATAATGTATGAATGTATATGTATTACTGTTGACTATTGTGTATACTGTTCCTAATGTAAGACAACTAGCATAATGCTGTTAGTCTTCACACTTTGGACTATGTCCATGCGAAGTAGAGTAAACGAGAATTAAGAAGACGTGTGCCGTTCAAGTTTGAAATTAAATCTGATTTTATTTCGTAAAAATCTATTCTTGTATACTATTTCTTAACCTAGATTTTTCTATATACAATCTTACAGTAAATAACTAAATATCTAAAATCGTGCATCGTCATTGATACACTTGAAATATTTCTAGTATAAACAAAATTTCATTTGAGTAGGGCGCAATGCAAGTGCCCTAATTTACAAGTGTAATTCACTATTGTCGCCTATGCATTCTTTGTGTCGTCATTGCCGAACACGTGCAGTTTGTTTACTTAGGCGACTAGTGTAATTTATTGTGTGTGACTTATTGGAATATATTTCCGTAAATTGTATTGTTTATAGGTTTTAATTGTGTGTACGTAGTGTAACACTACAAGGGGATACATATGTGTGTAAAGTTTGAACCGGGTTAATTTGGAAAAAATTAATATTATAGCACATGTGTTATAAAAATATTTGTATGGAAAAAAAATTCAAATCAAAAACTCAAAAATTTTTACAAAAAGTTCGGTCTATCGGAGATACACATTTGTTTAAATTATAAAGTAAATCGGGCAAATTTTAAAAGAAAATTTATGGTCCCGTCCCCGCGTATATGGGCACCCTCGGCCCTCAGGCCCTTAATTCATAATAATTTGGTTTTGGGAAGTGGGTTAAAAAATGATCAGAAGATCTGACAAGTCAGCCAGCCAGCCATCCAGTCCACCAGCCAGGGGCACGCGAAGTTAATATAGAGAATTTAAAAATTCGTGTTATTTTTTTTAAAATTTGTTGGGGCCCGGGGCTCCAAGATTTTTACAAAAAGTGTTGTCCATCGGAGATACATAAGTGTATAAAATTTAAAGAAAATCGGGTTAATTTTTAAAAATTTTATATGGGCACCCCTGGGGCCCCGAATTTTAATAGAATGTTTTGTCTCCGGAAATACACATGTCTGCAAAATTACAATAAGATCGTACTTTGAAAAGTGGGTTAAAAAATAATCCCAAGATTCCACTACAAACAGACCGACCGACCGACAGACAGCCGTCCCGCGAATTTAAAAATGGAAATTTTACTTGTAAATTCTCTGATCGGAGATTAGATTTTTGGTGGTGAAAACAGCAGCCACAGCGCACGGTTGGTACGACGTACACACAACGACGTACGAAGTACCACTAAAATTAAGTCTGTTTTCGCGGTGTCAGTTAGTGTTCTGTCAATTATTTTTAAGAAACTGTCTAATTCCTTGTAGTTTCCTGTAAATGTTGGAATTGCCTTCATGGCAGTCTCTAAATTGAATGATGTCATTTAATAAGTTTATAAAAGTTGGTTCAGCAAAATTGGTTTCTCTTACAGTGTATTTCTTAAAAACTATTTATATGTATTTATATAATCTTTATAATTATAATTATTATTTTTGGAAAAATATACTTAAAATTATGTTTGTGCATTTTGATGATCTTTTTAAAAAAAATTTAATGTAGTTTTTAGATGGAAGAATTTATTTTGGTCCTCCTCGTGTAATCTCTTGTAGTAATCTGATGCTGAGGCTCGTCAAAAGGATTTGTGGAGGTATGATGTGGTTCCATGGGGTTGAAAGTTTGTCTGCGCCGAAAATTCCGCTGAAACTACTACTTAAGGGTCTAAATAGCCTCAGTGAGTTCATTTTGCTTCAATAATAGGATATTTGAAAAGAAATTCTTTCGAATTTTACACAAAAGTTGGAATATTCAACTATCTGTGTTATCTGATAAGAAAATGTTTCGTCATTTGTTGCGAGTTGGCAGGATTGATGTCCGCAGGATCTCGTTGTATTATTAAAATTTGAAAATTTTCAGGATCTTAATCCTTAAAATAGGATTTTTAAGTTTTATTGGACATTTTCTAGTCCGCAGGAACGTAAAAATATTATAATTTTTCTAGTGCGCATTTTGCGGGAAAAATTTATTTTTAAAAAAAAATTGTAAAAATGCTGCGCAGCTAGCAAGATCGAAAATGTAAGGAATTATCCCAGGATTCGGTCCGCAGGATCGCCCTGTAATAATGTATGAATGTATATGTATTACTGTTGACTATTGTGTATACTGTTCCTAATGTAAGACAACTAGCATAATGCTGTTAGTCTTCACACTTTGGACTATGTCCATGCGAAGTAGAGTAAACGAGAATTAAGAAGACGTGTGCCGTTCAAGTTTGAAATTAAATCTGATTTTATTTCGTAAAAATCTATTCTTGTATACTATTTCTTAACCTAGATTTTTCTATATACAATCTTACAGTAAATAACTAAATATCTAAAATCGTGCATCGTCATTGATACACTTGAAATATTTCTAGTATAAACAAAATTTCATTTGAGTAGGGCGCAATGCAAGTGCCCTAATTTACAAGTGTAATTCACTATTGTCGCCTATGCATTCTTTGTGTCGTCATTGCCGAACACGTGCAGTTTGTTTACTTAGGCGACTAGTGTAATTTATTGTGTGTGACTTATTGGAATATATTTCCGTAAATTGTATTGTTTATAGGTTTTAATTGTGTGTACGTAGTGTAACACTACAAGGGGATACATATGTGTGTAAAGTTTGAACCGGGTTAATTTGGAAAAAATTAATATTATAGCACATGTGTTATAAAAATATTTGTATGGAAAAAAAATTCAAATCAAAAACTCAAAAATTTTTACAAAAAGTTCGGTCTATCGGAGATACACATTTGTTTAAATTATAAAGTAAATCGGGCAAATTTTAAAAGAAAATTTATGGTCCCGTCCCCGCGTATATGGGCACCCTCGGCCCTCAGGCCCTTAATTCATAATAATTTGGTTTTGGGAAGTGGGTTAAAAAATGATCAGAAGATCTGACAAGTCAGCCAGCCAGCCATCCAGTCCACCAGCCAGGGGCACGCGAAGTTAATATAGAGAATTTAAAAATTCGTGTTATTTTTTTTAAAATTTGTTGGGGCCCGGGGCTCCAAGATTTTTACAAAAAGTGTTGTCCATCGGAGATACATAAGTGTATAAAATTTAAAGAAAATCGGGTTAATTTTTAAAAATTTTATATGGGCACCCCTGGGGCCCCGAATTTTAATAGAATGTTTTGTCTCCGGAAATACACATGTCTGCAAAATTACAATAAGATCGTACTTTGAAAAGTGGGTTAAAAAATAATCCCAAGATTCCACTACAAACAGACCGACCGACCGACAGACAGCCGTCCCGCGAATTTAAAAATGGAAATTTTACTTGTAAATTCTCTGATCGGAGATTAGATTTTTGGTGGTGAAAACAGCAGCCACAGCGCACGGTTGGTACGACGTACACACAACGACGTACGAAGTACCACTAAAATTAAGTCTGTTTTCGCGGTGTCAGTTAGTGTTCTGTCAATTATTTTTAAGAAACTGTCTAATTCCTTGTAGTTTCCTGTAAATGTTGGAATTGCCTTCATGGCAGTCTCTAAATTGAATGATGTCATTTAATAAGTTTATAAAAGTTGGTTCAGCAAAATTGGTTTCTCTTACAGTGTATTTCTTAAAAACTATTTATATGTATTTATATAATCTTTATAATTATAATTATTATTTTTGGAAAAATATACTTAAAATTATGTTTGTGCATTTTGATGATCTTTTTAAAAAAAATTTAATGTAGTTTTTAGATGGAAGAATTTATTTTGGTCCTCCTCGTGTAATCTCTTGTAGTAATCTGATGCTGAGGCTCGTCAAAAGGATTTGTGGAGGTATGATGTGGTTCCATGGGGTTGAAAGTTTGTCTGCGCCGAAAATTCCGCTGAAACTACTACTTAAGGGTCTAAATAGCCTCAGTGAGTTCATTTTGCTTCAATAATAGGATATTTGAAAAGAAATTCTTTCGAATTTTACACAAAAGTTGGAATATTCAACTATCTGTGTTATCTGATAAGAAAATGTTTCGTCATTTGTTGCGAGTTGGCAGGATTGATGTCCGCAGGATCTCGTTGCATTATTAAAATTTGAAATTTTCAATATCCTAATCCTTAAAATAGGATTTTTAAGTTTTAGTGGACATTTTCTAGTCCACAGGAACGTAAAAATATTATAATTTTTCTAGTGCGCATTTTGCGGGAAAAATTTATTTTTAAAAAAAAAATTTGTAAAAATGCTGCGCAGCTAGCAGGATCGAAAATATTAGGAATTATCCCAGGATTCGGTCCGCAGGATCGCCATGTAATAATGTATGAATGTATATGTATTACTGTAGACTATTATGTATACTGTTACATAAGTGTATAAAATGTAAAGAAAATCGGGTTAATTTTTAAAAATTTTATATGGGCACCCCTCGGGCCCCGAATTTTAATAGAATGTTTTGTCTCCGGAAATACACATGTCTGCAAAATTACAATAAGATCGTACTTTGAAAAGTGGGTTAAAAAATAATCGCAAGATTCATTACAAACAGACCGACCGACCGACATGACAGACAGCCGTCCCGCGAATTTAAAAATGGAAATTTTACTTGTAAATTCTCTGATCGGAAATTAGATTTTGTGGTGAATTCCCTATTTGGTGGTGAAAACAGCAGCCACAGTGCACGGTTGGTACGACGTATACACAACGACGTACGAAGTACCACTAAAATTATTTCTTTTGAGTTGAGTTAAGCTGTAAAGCAGTTGAGTGCGTAACCAGTTCTTCATAACCTCGTAATATCTGTGTTATCTGATAAGAAAATGTTACGTCATTTGTTGCGAGTTGGCAGGATTGATGTCCGCAGGATCTCGTTGTATTATTAAAATTTGAAAATTTTCAGGATCTTAATCCATAAAATAGGATTTTTAAGTTTTATTGGACATTTTCTAGTCCGCAGGAACGTAAAAATATTATAATTTTTCTAGTGCGCATTTTGCGGGAAAAATTTATTTTTAAAAAAAAAATTTGTAAAAATGCTGCGCAGCTAGCAGGATTGAAAATGTTAGGAAGTATCCCAGGATTCGGTCCGCAGGATCGCCATGTAATAATGTATGAATGTATATGTATAAATGTAGACTATTGTGTATACTGTTCCTAATGTAAGACAACTAGCATGATGCTGTTAGTCTTCACACTTTGGACTATGTCCATGCGAAGTAGAGTAAACGAGAATTAAGAAGACGTGTGCCGCTCAAGTTTGAAATTAAATCTGATTTTATTTCGTAAAAATCTATTCTTGTATACTATTTCTTAAACTAGATTTTTCTATATACAATCTTACGGTAAATAACTAAATATCTAAAATCGTGCATCGTCGTTGATGCACTTGAAATATTTCTAGTATAAACAAAATTTCATTTGAGTAGGGCGCAATGCAAGTGCCCTAATTTACAAGTGTAATTCACTATTGTCGCCTATGCATTCTTTGTGTCGTCATTGCCGAACACGTGCAGTTTGTTTACTTAGGCGACTAGTGTAATTTATTGTGTGTGACTTATTGGAATATATTTCCGTAAATTGTATTGTTTATGGGTTTTGGTTGTGTGTACGTAGTGTTACACTACAAGGGGATACATATGTGTGCAAAGTTTGAACCGGGTTAATTTGGAAAAAATTAATAATGGAAATTTTACTTGTAAATTCTCTGATCGGAGATTAGATTTTGTGGTGAATTCCCTATTTGGTGGTGAAAACAGCAGCCACAGCGCACGGTTGGTACGACGTACACACAACGACGTACGAAGTACCACTAAAATTATTTTTTTTGAGTTGAGTTAAGCTGTAAAGCAGTTGAGTGCGTAACCAGTTCTTCATAAACTCGTAATATTGTACAAAACACAAATTCTCTATACTCTCTGCTCTCTGCTGCAACGCAACAACAAAACAACCCCAATCGTAAATTCGAGCAGCGCTGCCTACACGTGTCACTCATCAGCGCACACAGAACACAGTCATTATAGTATGATATGATCTGAAAAAAAAAAATGGAAAATTTGTATGGGAGCCCCCGATACCGCAGGCCGATCTTTCTGAAATTTTAATAGAAAGTATTGTCACCGGAAATATACATGTGTGCAATTTCAATAAAGTCGGGCTGTGGCGCCCACTCACTTCCAAATACACATGTCGGAAAATCGGGCTTTAGGAAGTGCGTTAAAAACAGATCGCAAAATTCCACCAGCCGCCCAGCCAGCCGCAGGCAACCGTTCAAGCGAAGTTAATATAGAGAATTTAAAAATTGAAATTTTTCTTGTAAATTCTCTAATCGGAGGCTCGATTTTGTGGTGAAATTTCCCAATTTGGTGGTTAAAACAGCAGCCACAGCGAACGATCGACGTGCATACAAACGTACGAGGTACAACTAAAATTCTTTCTTTTGAGTTGAGTTAAGCTGTAAAGCAGTGTGAGTGCGTTACCAGTTCTTCATATAATATGATACAAAACACAAGTTAAGTATGCACTCACACAACTGAGTGTACAACCCTAGCGGAACCCATTTATTTTTGTATTAAAATTTTTTTGTCTACTTCGTTCCTCTTGATATCTTTAAACACTTTGATTACAGCAATAATAGCCTGCATGTTTCAAAGCGACATTCTTCGATGCTCGTACTATGCCATTTCGATGCATGTGTTAGTGCTGCTCGCTTCATTTCTCTTCAAATTTAATTTAAAACTACTCAAATTTTTTATGAATTGAAAACCAAAACTGCATTACGGTTTTTGAGCAGTGATATTCAATATCCAATATGCAATATGCACCCACCTCACAGTAAGTGGTTATGAACATTTAAATCCGCTTAAAAATTATTTATTTTATTGTATGATGATGTATGTGATAATCTACGGTGCCAGTCGTAGGACTGTCCTCTTTTTAGTATTTAGTATAGAAAAAAACTTTCTTTTATCATTTCTAAATAACTAAGTGGTAATAAAATCATCATTGCGATGATTTTCATTATTCTAATTAATGAGCATTTATAATGAATCAGCAGAATTACATTAGTTATGAATGAGCAATTCATTTTTTAATTCTCTAAGCTTGCGAGTATTTACTTCGCGTCAGTATGTGGTGTGGATTTGTATAAAAACCAAACATACTTTCAAATTTATATATCAGACTAGCGGAAACACTCGGCATAGAAGAACATTTTATTTAATTATTTCTACATTACTAATAATTTTATGAAATAACTTTAAGGCGGCCAAACTACATAGAATGAAGACAAACAATTAAAACGATAACCATTTCGAATGCGAAGTTAATGCTGCTCTTTACTTCTCTACAAATTATTTTAGGTTAGGTTAGGTTAGGTTGCGGTGGCAGCTAATGCTCACTTAGGCCATTCGCAGTCAGAGCTCTTAATGAATCGAAGTATATCTCGCACTTTGCCGTTTTCGAGATCTGATAAGTATTTGTGCCTTTGGTGCATTAGTGCCGGACATGATCAAAGAAGATGCTCTATGGTCTTCTCCTCCTCCTCGTCCATGCAGCTTTTGCAGAAGTCATTATATTCGACACCCAACCTTCTCGCGTGTTTCCCTAGAAGGCCTTGTGAAAACAGTGTGCCTTGTAACAAACGCAAGCAAAAAATTTATTCAAAAAATTATAATAAATTTTATTTAAAATAATTGAAAATATTTTTTCTTTTTTTTTTCATTTTAATTAAAAATTAACTTTTTTCTTTTATTTCAAATTGCGTTTTATACCATTCAGTATTTATTGTTGTATTGAAAATTGTTCAAGAGTACTTTTTGATATCTTGATGGTCAAGATCGATAAAGCAATCCACTTTCTTAAAAAGAACAAATTGGACATTTGTGCAATCAACAATATCAACGAAAGTGGTCTGGTTTAGTTGGATAATCTAAACAACAAGAACATCAAACTGAATCACCAAAAGAAGTCAAATAAAATCCTTGCGACAAAAATTGCTGAACTCGAACAGCGGATACAGGCGTGCCGGTGATTGTTCAACCACAACCAATGGTTTCTCACCATCACAGATTCTTTTGCACGAATATTGTCCATCAAGCGTGGATACTGCTGAGAGCAATACCACCGAAACAATGTCATCATCTCGTAACGTTACCGAAGATTCGGACACAAAAATCAGTTACGTTAAAAAGTATTTTTATTCAAGTTTTTCAATTTTTTAAATAATTTATTTTATTTGTGTAGTTTTTAGAAGTAGAATTTTTATTGACTTTCTGTCTCAGTAGCTGTGCGTGCCTTTTTCGTTTGTGAGGCCTGGTACTACAAACGAATCAGTAACATTTTCACTGTTGAGTGGTTGGTTCGTATAAATTCTTCTTATTATTGTTATTTTTAATATTTTTTGATTTTTTATTTTATTATTATCTTATTTTACGTATATTTTCCTCATCTTAACGGGTTCGGTATTTTTACTTTGTAAAATGAACTCTTATTTTGAAATTCATTTCACAAATATTCGCGGCATTAAAAATAATTTCAACTCGATCGTAGCACATCTTGACGCGAATAAACCTGCGGTTCTAAGTTTATGTGAAACGCAGGCCTCTTATATGGGTACCCCAAATGATTTTAATTGTCCGGGATATTCTCGTGTCGACTGTTTGGTTTCACATCGTGGGGCTATTTTATTTATACGAGATGACATCAGTTTTAGTGAACCTAAATTTAATATTCCAAACAGTAATCCCATGTTCAATACGATATGGATTGAAATTGTATTTGTTCCCTTTATCGTAGTCCTAATTTGTCACCTGATGAGACTAATATTGAGTTTAATTACTTATCGGACACTATAGACAAGATTTACCAATCATCACCAACATCAGAATTTGTAGTCTTGGGTGATTTTAATGTCCACAATGATTCATGTATGACCTATTCGAATGGTAGAGATCGATCTGGTGAAACCGCTGAACTATTTTCAAATATTAATCTTTTCACCCAACTCTTTAATAAGCCAACTAGGTATCCCGATACTACTGGTCAATCACCTCACCTTTTAGATTTATTTCTTACTACTATGCCAGATAAATATTTAATTGATGTATCTGCTCCATTAGGTCTTTCTGACCATGCTTTGGTAGTAGCCAAATTTTCAATAACACCAGCCCTTATAGAGCCTACAAGTAAAAGGCTACTCTGGCACTATAAAAATGATAACTGGGAGCTCCTGAACCAATTTTGCATGCAGGCCGCTCTTTGTACCTTCCCAAATATATTTTTATGTGGTTTTTTTCCATAGCTGGCCACTATACGCTTACCCCGTACAGTAGTATTGGTCTCACTACCGAAGTGTAGAGCCAGTGTACCAGCGTTGGTTTCAAACCCCATTTTTTACCAATGGCGTTCTTGCATGAGTATTCGCTTCATTTACTCGTTCTATTATATTAGGTTTCCAGCCCAGTTTCCTGTCAAGAATTGTCCCAAGAAATCTTGCTTTATCAGAAAAAACTAAGGAGGTACAATTTAGTGTACTCAACTGTTGGGTTTTATGTTTCCTGGTGAAAAAGACAAGCTCTGTCTTATTAAGGTTAACGCCCAGACCGCTTTTATTTGCCCATTCTTTAACGATTAAGAGGGCATTTTGCATATCCTTAATCGTTCTCAGGTATTTCCCTGAGACAGCTAACGCTACATCATCAGCATACGCTACCACTTTTATCCCCTCTCCTTCCAGTTTCAACAGTAATTCGTTGATAACTATATTCTAGAGAAGAGGGGATAATACACCTCCTTGCGGTATTCCTCAAACTGCCTGCCTCTTTATGTTGGAACCCCCCAGCTCCGCACTAATAATCCTGCCCAGAAGCATATGATTAGTTAGTCTGCTTATAGGGTAGTCAACCTCTAGGTCTGACAGTCCTTTACAGATTGCCTCTTTTAACATTATTGAACGCACCCTCGATTTCCAAGAATGCTACAAGTGTATACTCCTGGGAGTATATTGATTTCTAAATAGTGCTTACTAAGGTGTGTAAGGCTGTGTTCACAGACTCCCCCTTGCAGTAAGCATGTTGGGACTTTTCCCAACTGCTAGGTTTTACCTTAGCCCTCATATGAACATATATCAGTCTTTCCAGACTTTTCAGAAGAAAGGATGATCGAGTTATAGGTCTCAGGTCTTTTGGGTAACCATGTGGGCTTTTTCCCGCCTTCGGTATAAAAACTACATTGACTTCCTTCCAAGCCCTAGGAATGCATGTCAGCTTTATATACCCTGTCAAAATTGCCTCTAACCATGAGAGTATCCACACCGAGTTATTCTGAATTTCCGCAGGGATTATCCCATCTGGGCCAGCCGATTTAAAGGGTTTGAAACCGCTTATCGCCTACTGGATTCGCGTTTTGTTCGCGATCCCTTTCTTTGAACCGAGTGAAATTCCAGATGTTGCCTACTCATTTCTGAGTCACACACCCGAGTTGAGTCAGGAAAGTGAGTCTCCATAAGCAATTCCTACAATTCCTCACTCGAGATCGTCCATGAAACATCCGGTTTTATTAAATAACTTGGAGTGGTTTTTGTCATAGAGAGAATCTTTCGTAGGCGAGAGGTCTCCGAGGCCCCTTCAATTTTGTCACCGTAGAGCCTCCAAGACTTCCTTTGTGCCTTTCTTATTTTCCTCTTATAATTTCTGAGATATTCCTTGTAGGATTCTCAATCCAGAGCCAGTCCCGTTCTTTTGGTTTTATTAAATGCTTTCCTGCTTTCCTTCTGATAGGTCCCTAACTCCGCGGACCGCCAAGTTGGCTTTTGTTTTCCCCTTGGTTTTATCACGAGTCAGGGAGCATCGGAGGTACGATTCATGGCACCTGTTACAGTATCTACCATGGAATCTATCTCCTCTATAGTGACTGGTGGCTTTGAAGCCACCGGTAGTTATTTCCCTAGCATCTCCCTATAGATACCCCAGTTTGCCCTTTTCTTATTTATAAGGGACTTAAAAATGGCAGGTTTGATGTCTAACTTGAAGATGGTCTGAGAATGAGTGTTCTTTTGCAACCTTCCATTCTCTTACCCTATACGCTATAAAGTCTGACACGAGAATTACATCGAGTACTTCTCGCCTATTCTTTGTTATGAAAGTGGGCTCTTGTCCAATATTACATATAGCGGTTCGTATTGAGTAAGTATTAAAAAATGACTCACCCCTCTCATTTACGTCTGTGCTGCCCCATACTGTGTGATGAGAATTCTCATCGCATGCTAGGATCACCCCAATTTTCCTTATCTCTGCATCAAAGATAAACTCCTCCAGTATTTCTGGTGGAGTCTGCTTTTCCCGGTCCATGTATGCATAAACCAGCCAGAATTTTTCGTTTCCGACTTCAAAGCTAGCCGCAGTTATGTCGCCGTCACTATATTGTGATAAAAGGAACATATTCAGGTTACCGGTTTTACCCAGAATACAAGATCTAATCTTCTCTGACTTACTAGAGTATAGGACTTTATATCCTTTAAGTCCGAACCCACAGATCTTAGCTCCATCATCCATTATTCTTGGATTAGGACGAGATCTTCTCCCTTCCCTTCCCCCATTTGCTAATCTAAGTAGAAGAGCTGCCGAAGCAGTTTTGGTATGGTGAAGGTTTATCTGAAACATGCCTAACATGTTTCTACTTACCTTCGCCCTATCATTAGCACTTATGCTAATTCCGTCTCAGAGTATCCACCGGCACGTTCCGTCTCGTTCCCCTTCAACTCTATCACCGTCTTGCTGACAGCGCTTTCTTCCATGGAGTCCGACAAGTTTTCCTCGTCAGGCTCCACGGCAAAAAGTTTGCCCATCATCGATGCCAGAGAGGATTCGCTGGACCGACTATTGGCATCTAGGGCAAGCCTGATATCATCAGGGCAGTCTGTTCGAGCTGATTGCCCAAAATAAAAAGAGAAGACACAAGGAATCATATTGGAAAATAACCAAATCAAAATTTGTACAGTAAATCTTACTTTTACGTGTTGTAAATCTTATGAATTGATTTTCTTTATTAATCATGAATTTCTTTATGAATTACGAATTAATTTCTTTATGAATTGTGAATTAATTTTCATGAAAATATTTTTTCCTTGCATTTACATTGCACAAACAGTCCTAAAAATGTAGAAATTAATGTAATAGAGTAATGGTGTACTAATATTGTAGTAAGACGATTAGTTTAAATGTTCAAAAAAAGGGAAAGGTTGAGAAAGAAAAAATTAAAGTCTAAGTAACGATTGATTATAAGGCGATGCGATTGGGCGGCGAATCGATTCCTATCAAAACGGTGTTGGGACTTCACTGGCATTCGCGCGAAGACAAATTCCAGTTTAAGGTCCATGCGGAACCAGAAGGGCCAATCACAAAGAGAAGGATAATTTCGGAGGCTTGTCGGGTATTCGATCCGTTGGGGTTTTTATCGCCCTCAACCATTTTATTAAAAATGTTGTTTCAAAAGTTGTGGCTATCTAAACTTGGATGGGACGACCTAGTACCGAAATCCTATCAAAATGAATACCGAAAAGTCAGCTCGGAATTTAAGTATTTTGAAAAGGTTGAAATACAAAGATTCACTAATCATTATGAGGAGATGGAATTATATGGCTTTGCGGATGCAAGTGAACGAGCCCACAGTGCAGTGATCTACAGCAGGACACCTGACAGGGAGGGCAGAATAGAGATAAACATGCTAACCGCCAAAACCAAAGTCGCACCATAAAGAAAATATCACTGCCTAGATTAGAATTAATCTTCTCTGACTTACTAGAGTATAGGACTTTATTTCCTTTAAGTCCGAACCCACAGATCTTAGCTCCATCATCCATTATTCTTGGATTAGGACGAGATCTTCTCCCTTCCCTTCCCCCATTTGCTAATCTAAGTAGAAGAGCTGCCGAAGCAGTTTTGGTATGGTGAAGGTTTATCTGAAACATGCCTAACATGTTTCTACTTACCTTCGCCCTATCATTAGCACTTATGCTAATTCCGTCTCAGAGTATCCACCGGCACGATCCGTCTCGTTCCCCTTCAACTCTATCACCGTCTTGCTGACAGCGCTTTCTTCCATGGAGTCCGACAAGTTTTCCTCGTCAGGCTCCACGGCAAAAAGTTTGCCCATTATCGATGCCAAAGAGGATTCGCTGGACCGATTATTGGCATCTAGGGCAAGCCAGATATCATCAGGGCAGTCTGTTCGAGCTGATTGCCCAAAATAAAAAGAGAAGACACGAGGAATCATATTGGAAAATAACCAAATCAAAATTTGTACAGTAAATCTTACTTTTACGTGTTGTAAATCTTATGAATTGATTTTCTTTATTAATCATGAATTTCTTTATGAATTACGAATTAATTTCTTTATGAATTGTGAATTAATTTTCATGAAAATATTTTTTCCTTGCATTTACATTGCACAAACAGTCCTAAAAATGTAGAAATTAATGTAATAGAGTAATGGTGTACTAATATTGTAGTAAGACGATAAGTTTAAATGTTCAAAAAAAAGGGAAAGGTAGAGAAAGAAAAAATTAAAGTCTAAGTTAAGAGGAAAAAAAACGTGTTCGTGTATTAATCAAGTTGCATCCATGCTAATTTTGGGCCCTTCACTTCACTTGAAAGTCGGGCAATTTATCAAGCGCTTCATTAAGACTACAGTCCACAATTAAGTAAAAAAGGAAAAATTACATGGTCCTTCGAGTGCCGAATAAGGCAAAACCGTGAGTAAATTACCATTAACATTAATAAAATTTAACCTCTATATACGGTGACGCAAAGTCAACCATTGCATGCGATTTATTTAATCACGAATCAATGAGATCTCATAAAAGGAAACAAATTGAATTCACACACAGGCGAATAAAATTCATCCTTCATTTAATCTTTTCATTCATTTTAAGCAAGCTGGACAGAACGAGTAGGAACAATATTATACCAGCTAATATATCGAATCTATATACTGTGATTTAGTTGGTATTCAGCGCGATTATTAATCAATTTACAAAGCACGATGGCGGAAAAGAGAGCGGTCAAACGTCTGCTGAAGAACATGAAGGATATACAAACACAATTTTTGCCGTTTACAAGATATACGCCAATTGCAGAAATATCAGCAGAACAAGCGATATTAAGTGAACAGTGGAAAGAGTTCCTAGAAATGGAGAGACACCAAAAGGGTAAATTCGACGAAGCTAATTCTGAAAATATAGACAAATATGAAGCTCTCAACTTCGAATAACAAAGCAAATTATTCCAATGGCAAAAAACATACAAAACCAACAATTCAGATCGAGAGAGGGTAATACATGTGTTAGTCAACAAGCTTGATAGCGACTCCAAGGAAGCTTGGGCTCATGTGACCGCAGAAAACGTTTTTCCGTATTTGACCGAGTTTTGGAATTTTTTAAACAAAAGAAGTGACGCATTGGAGAGTCTCAGTTCCATGACGAAAGGGAAAGCCAATCTTCAAAATCGAATTACGTCAATGGTCTTTGAAATTACATCATCTTGCCCATTATGCGCAGGTCACCATTACTTGAGGAAATGCGAGAAATATATAGCACTCTCGATGCCAGAGCGTAGAGAAATCGTAGCACAAAAGAAGTTATGTTTCAATTGTCTGTCCTCAACCCATCAAGCCATCCTATGCCGATCCAAATATACTTGCAGGAAATGTAGGCGTCGCCATCATATAACTTTACACCCTGAAGCACAAAACGAGGCAAGGCGAAAGAACACGATAACGCAAGCAGTTTAAATGGTTTGATGCAGCCGATTACGACTCACATCTGTGCTATTTTACCCACTGCCATCGTTACCGTAAAAGATAAATTTGGGAAACCACAAAGATGCCGGGCCTTACTCGACTCAGGCTCACAATTTTCCTTAATGACTGAGAGTTGCATCTAACTTTTAGCGCTAGAAAGGAAGAGAGCGAACGTAAGCATCAAGGGCATATATAACAAAGGGTGAAATCACGAAGAAGGGAAGAAGTATCATAACAATGGGGTCATTGTACGATTCACGATTATTAATAGACCTTGATGTTTTAATCCTAAACCAACTTCCAGCGAAGGTACCAGGTCAAAATATCAATGTTGGAGAAATTCCAACTCTAAACTCGCCGATCCAGGCTTTTATAAACCCGCTCCCATTGACATATTAATTGGTGCAGATAAGTTCTTTCAAATTCTCAAAAATTATAGAAGACAGATGGGGTCCACCTTTTTGCAGTTTTCGGATGGGTCATATCTGGTCGATCGAAAGCTGCAGATGAGTCTGAGATACCAGCATGGGATAATGAAGGAACAATGTGCAGATATAGCGATGTAGTCTTGCAAATATGGAACATCCAGTTAGATATTGATGTAGAAAAACTTTACGTACATTTTGGGAGCTGGAAGACACAATGCTTTGGAATAGAAGGTCACCCGAAGAGGCAAAATGTGAGACATTTTATGATGAAACCTTTAAACGCAGTGACAACGGGCGATACATATTTCTGTTTCCCTTCCGCGATGCTTCGCCGAAGCTTGGGAATTCCGAATTGTTGGCCACCAAACTGTTTTTGTCCTTGGAACAGATGCTCGCGAGATATGAAAACCTACGAACGTTGACGACTTCTTGTCTGGTGCTGAGAATGAACAGATGGCGATTCAAATGAAAACCGATATAACAGATGCATTATTAAAAGGGGGTTTCGTGCTAGGTAAATGGAGATCTAACGTCACCCACATAACCGAAGAAACGAGTGATTATAAGGCGATGCGATTGGGCGGCGAATCGATTCCTATCAAAACGGTGTTGGGACTTCACTGGCATTCGCGCGAAGACAAATTCCAGTTTAAGGCCCATGCGGAACCAGAAGGGCCAATCACAAAGAGAAGGATAATTTCGGAGGCTTGTCGGGTATTCGATCCGTTGGGGTTTTTATCGCCCTCAGCCATTTTATTAAAAATGTTGTTCCAAAAGTTGTGGCTATCTAAACTTGGATGGGACGACCTAGTACCGAAATCCTATCAAAATGAATACCTGACAGGGAGGGCAGAATAGAGATAAACATGCTAACCGCCAAAACCAAAGTCGCACCCATAAAGAAAATATCACTGCCTAGATTAGAATTATGTGCAGCACATTTTTTGGCCAAATTGATGTCTGCTGTAAAGGAAATCTCACCACCAAAGACCACGTGCTTCGCATGGACTGATTCAAACATCATGCTTGCCTGGCTGTCGTCTTACCCCGCAAAATGGAAGACGTTTGTGGACACTGGTTACATGTGAAATCCAGCGACAATCCGGCTGACCACGGATCGGGAGGAGTAACGTCAGCTAGATTGGTTAATTTGCAACAATGGTGGTGTGGACCCGAATGGTTGTGCCAGCCAATTGCTCTTCGTCCATCTTCAGACGAATCAAGCTTAGAAATTGATGAAAAGGAGATTGACAGAGAATCAAGCAAGAGAAAATGGATCGAATACGCTTTCCAAATCACCGTACAAAGCGATTGG
The DNA here is from genome assembly GCA_947095585.1 of Nephrocerus scutellatus. Lineage (NCBI taxonomy): Eukaryota > Metazoa > Arthropoda > Insecta > Diptera > Pipunculidae > Nephrocerus > Nephrocerus scutellatus. The sequence continues at coordinate 50,382,816 of OX352764.1, forward strand.
TTAAATAACCTATTTGAAAGAAAATCGAACCTGTACCAGATTTTACGTATCGTAGCATATGTAAATCGTTTTGTAGATAATCAGAGGTGTCGCGATCGGAGAAATAGAAAGAGTTGTGAATTAACGGCGAAAGAAATTATACGAGCCAGAATGTTGTGTATTGCTTGGGTGCAAGATGATCGATTTCGTGAAGGCATCGCAACTTTGAGAAAAAACAAACAGGTAAACAGTAATTCTAGAATGACATCCTCGGCTCCTTTCGTCGACTCAACGGGAATACTACGAGTAGGTGGTCGACTACACAACGCCGATTGCGATTACGACAGCCGCCATCCGATTATACTACCGTCTGATCATACTTATACTGAGAAGCTGATACGAGAAATTCACAGTGAGAATTTTCATGCTAGTCCCACCTTAACCAACAGTCTCTTGAGACAAATACTGGATCCTAAATGGGCGCAACAAAATAAGATCGATTTTGAAGAATTGCATAATATGTATGAAACATGCATAACAGGTCACTAATCAATTAATGGGAAGTTTGCCGGCAGAACGCGTAACGCCTACGCACCCGTTCACAAACTGCGGAATTGACATTGCGGGACCTATCTATTTTGCGTCCAAACGGCGGTGAGGTTCAACCACGAGCAAAGGATATTTGTGCGTCTTCGTGTGCCTATCCGTGAATGATGTACATATTGAACCAGTCTTTGTATGAGGAGCCAGGGATTGCTTGTTTATAACCATAGTTCTTCTTCTTTCTTTATGTCCTGTATTCCCTTATGGGTCCTAGGGCCTCTACTACGCCTACGCGCCATCGCGTGCGGTTCCTGGCAATGAGCTTCAGCTCTCTCCAACTCTTCCCCAATTGCCGTGCCTCCTCCTCAACTGTTCTGCGCCATGTATTTCTCGGACGACCCGTTCTTCTACCATCCTGAGATAACGGGTTCCATTGCATTGCGTAGTTTGCTATGGAACTGTCGCCTTTTCGGAGTGTATGACCAATCCACTGCCACTTCCGTCGTTGGATGGTTGTGCCTATTGGTTCCTGACCCGTTCTCTGGTAAAGATGTTCGTTAGAGATACGGTTAGGCCAGAAAATCCTTAAGATGTTCCGTAGGCACCTATTTACAAATGTTTGTAATCTTTTTGTGATAGTAGCGGTCACCTTCCAAGTGCTGCACCCATACAACAACACAGACTCAACATTTGAGCGGAACAGTCGCAGCTTGGTGTTTAAGCTGATCGCATTGCTTCGCCATATCATGGACATCATTCCAAACACCGATTTTGCTTCGCCGATACGGTTGGTAATGTCCTGTTCGGTTCCACCTTCGGTCGAGACAATACTCCCAAGATATTGGAAACTCTCTACTCTCTCTACCGGCTGTCCAGCAATGTTAACATGAGTAACTGAGTTAGTGCCGAGGTTGATGATTTTGGTTTTGGCAGTATTAATCTTCAAACCCGCAACATTTGCCTCCCTCTCCACATTTGTTGTCATTTGGTGCAGCTCCATAATTCTATGTGAGAGTAAACAAACGTCGTCAGCGTAATCCAGATGTTTGAGTTGAGATGTAAGAGTCCAACGAATTCCTCCGTTTCCAGTAGATAAAGCTGCGCGAAGTACATCGCTAATCACCAACAAAAAAAGTATCGGCGATAGAATGCAACCTTGTCGTACCCCACTTAGGATCTCGAATTCCTCTGACAGCTTTCCTCTATGCAGCACATGACATTTAGAGCCATCATAGGTTGCTTTAATAATAGCTATTAGTTTATCGGGTATACCTCTCCTGCGCAAGGCGAGCCAGATAAACTGTCTGTTGACACTGTCAAACGCCTTCTCAAAATCGATGAACAGCAGGTGCAGTGGTGACCGGAATTCAACGCACTGTTCAATAATGATCCGCAGGGTGTTTATGTGGTCTACACAGGAGGATCCAGTGCGGAAACCTGCTTGCTCGGCATCGAGTGTATCTTCCAGATGTTCCTTAATACGTTCAAGTACTACTTTGGCTATTACTTTTGCAACTGCAGGGAGAACGCAAATGCCTCTCCAGTTTTCGCACTCCATAAGACTACCTTTTTTAGGGAGCTTGACAATCATTCCCTTCTTCCACTCTTCGGGGAAACTTTCTACCTCCCAAGCTCTCTCTACAAGAGGATATAAAAGCTCTGCTGATGTCGTTGGAGCTGCACGCAGAAGCTCTGCGGGTATACCATCTAGTCCTACGGACTTGTTGTTCTTTAGTGCGTTAATCGCGGTAGCGATCTCGTCTTTACTGGGAGTTGAGGTGCGAATTCGGGAAATTGTTACTTCCGGCGTTTCCGCTTGATTTAGATGCATATCGTTAGCAAATACACGGTTAAGGACCGTAGAGAAATGCTCCTTCCATCGCTTGAGCTGATCATCATCTGAAACGAGTACGGTACCATCTAGGCCTTTCACCGGATGTTGGCTAGAGCGGTGACCACCTGTCAGCTCTTTGGTGATTCTGTAAACGGTTCTGCTATCGCACCGGCTCGCTGCTTCCTCTGCTTCTGAGGCCAGGTTGTTAATATAGTTACGCTTGTCACGTCTTAAACTACGCTGCACTTCTCTCATTTTTCTTCGATACATGGACTCTAGCTCGCTCCTCGCTACTGCTGGGATATCTACAATACGAGCTTTAAGTAGTTTACGTTCTTCAATCCGCCTCCAGGTATCTTCGGTAAGCCACGTGCTGTGCCTTGCCTGGCTTCTACCAACAATACTTTCCGCTCCAGATGTGAAAACATTTTTCACAGCCTTCCAATGTTCCTGGATGGTTGTCGGCAGTGAGCTGCTGATTGCTTGCGCTCCTTGCGATAAATGATCCCTTAATTGTTGGCGTACTGAGGGGATCTTTAGCCGGTCGATGTTATACCTTGGCATTCGGATGATATTGCGGATTCTATGAACTGATGCAGTACGTAACTGGACAGTAGCTACCATAAGGTGATGATCACGTACAATACCCATGTCGGCTCCTCGTCTGTTTCGGACGTCTAACAGACAGCTCCTAAAATGTCTGCTGATCGCCACATGGTCGATTTGGTTGGATGATGATTGCCTGTCAGTTGACACCCAGCTGACCTTGTGGCAAGTCTTATGCTCAAACATGGTGCCTCCTATAACAAGGTTGTTGGTGTTGCAGAAATCAACAAATCTTTCACCATTGTCATTTCGTTCGCCAAGGCCGTGCTTCCCTATCACATGCTTGAGTCCTTCATTGTCGTTGCCTACCTTGGCATTCAAATCCCCCATCACGATGACGATATCTCCGTTCGGCGTTGCGTTAAATACAGCGTTTAGTTGATTGTAGAAGTTGTCCTTTTCATCCTCAGTCGAGGGATTCGTTGGGGCGTAGCACTGTATGATCGTGACGCGCCGTACTCTAGTCCGAAATCTGGCCGATATGATCCTATCACTATGCGGGTGCCAGGAAATTAGGCCTCTACGTGCTGTTGGCGTTAGCAGCAGACCCACTCCAGATTCACGAGTACTGCCGGTGGGTTTGCCAGAGTAGAGTAGCACAGTGTTACACGTTGGGGATTGGTACTCTCCCGCGTCGAACCATCTTACTTCACTCACTCCCAGTATGTCCAAATTATATCGAAGAAACTCACGTTCCAGTTGAAGAAATCTGGCATTATGAGGTCCTTCACTCCCAGAGTCAAGGAGCGTCCTCACATTCCAGAAACCAATCTTAGTCCGGGTACAATAGCCAAAAGTCGTCATTATTCGATCATTACTTATCCGAGGCGTTGTGTCAGTTTCAGTAGCGGGTATTTTTCGGTACCGCAGGGTGCTAGCCCACGTTACCTAGACTAGAAACGCTAGACCGTTCGCACTTGCAGTTTTAGCCTACATGTATAAGGATTTATACACATAGTTGCCCGTGGACCACCACGAGGAGGTAGAGCAAGCACTACATCACGAACTTGATTGTTACGCTACTGGCCCAAACCAAGTTTTGAGCAGTCAGTAGTTTCCCGATCAATCGCAATGCAGATCCCCTAACCATAGTTGATATTTTTTAATTTTCCCGGCGTGATGCTCACATCCTCATGACTATTGTGAACGACGGCTAGCATCAACCCGTGCTCTTTGACGACATTACTAAACGATTTCGTCTTATGCGTCTTAAGAGCCACCGGTGGAATCTCCGCTTGCACCTTAGATCGTTTGCTGCTTCCGGCTTCAACCTCTTCCTGAGCCCTTTGCTTTTTCGGCCCTAGGTCCTTGGCGAGCTTTTTTCCACCTTCCGCAGTTAACTTCGCCCACGCTACGGACTCCTTTTGTCTCCCAACTTTTCCAAGACTTTAAAAGCCGCGCGACGATCCCGGTACCGTTTCTTCGTCGGCGGTATATTGCGTGACCCGTTATCGGCTTCACTTATGCTGTTGGTACTGGGTCCTGGCTTATTGGCCTTAGGATCCAAAACTACCTTACTTTTAGCGGCCGGGACCCCACCTTTACGGTTAGAGTCACTTGCCACGCTTGTTTCCAGCCTTTGGTGAGTGCTGTTCTCATTTTGTTTCGGCATTTGTCGAGTGCCGGTCTCGGTTTTAGAAAAACATTTTTTAGTGTGCTGCATTATGAGTCCCATGAGTGTCAGAGAAAGGGTGGTCCAACCGCGCAGAGATCCGTATACGCAGTTAAGGCAGGATACATCTAGAGGTCGCCAGGTATCTAGATGGCCCCGATAGAGACTGGGCTATTTATGAGGCCCCAGTCTGGTCGATCATCGGCTCGGGTCGCATGACACCTTGATCCGGCCCATTTGCTGTCATTTAGCGTGACCCGCTCCGCATCTAGGTTTTGAAACTCACAACCTCTGTCACGGTCACGGTTAGAGGACCCGGAGACGACAACAATTGTGAAGCACAAATTATTTAACAGTCGACTGTACTTTTTATGAACTTAAAAACTGTGATTCAAGAACGCAAGTCATGGAATTTTCATAATTTTACTCTTGGTTCAACTTGACAGCAGAATAGCAGTTCCTATAAATGGCTGAAAACTTGCACAAAACACGATGCAGTGCTGATAAAAAGGGGAATTGGTAGGTTTTACGAAAATAAGAGGAACTTATGTGCCTGTTACAAGTTTCAAGCGACATTGATATTTTCTACTGTTCTCTTTGCAACGCTGCTGCTCATAGTTTTCACAAAGTTGTCGTCTACAGAATAAAACCTTCTCTACAGAAAGCCCAGAAAGCATAACAAAAGCGGCTGTATTTGTAATATGTGAATACAGTGTAGAAAAAATATACATAAAAATAAACATTTTATAAAACTGGTGGTACTGAAAAGAGTGAGAAACATATGTTGTAGTAGACACAGAAAAATTTTATATGGAATTTTTCTCTTTCTTTGATTACCAACTCATCTAATTTTGATAGTTTTTAAGCATTGTTCTATCTGTCCACCAGCAAAACAGTTAGGCTTTCTGTAGAGACTGTTTTGGTCAAAACCCTCTATAGACAATTATTAATAACCAGTTAGTGAGCACTTACGCGTGCAGCTCATATAATTTTACAACTTGACATATAATAAGTCATAAGTTTTTGAAATGTTCCTGGGGCTGTCTTCAGTCCAAATGGCATTCGTGAGAATTCATAGTGTCCTCTTTTTACATTAAAGGCGGTTTTATGAACATCCTTTTCCTCAATTTCTATTTAATGGAATCACTTCGCTAAATCAAGGGTTGTGAAATACTGGCATCTACCCAGTTTATCTAAAATTTCATCAATATTTGGTAGAGGGTACTTGTCGTCTATTGTAACCTCATTTAGTTTAGTTACAGTCTATTACAAGCTTCCACTTTTGTTTACCGCTTGCGTCGACCTTATTCGGTACGATCCAAACAGGGGCGGAATAAGGCGAAAAACTAGGCCTTATTATTTTGTTTTCGAGGAGTTCCTGAATCTGTTGTCTGACTTCATCTTTATGGATATATGGGTACCTATATGATTTCACTTTTAATGGTATATTGTCGATTGTACGAATTTCAGGCTTTATTACATTTGTAAAAGTAAGGCGTGAACCTTCTTGATAAAAAATATCAGAATATCGATTTATTATTTTTGATAATTTGAGCTTTTCTTTTAAGTTTAAATGTTGAGTTCGTAGTTGCTTCACTAATGATATATTGAGGCATTGATGAAGTTAATAATTATGTTTTCAAATACTATTTGCAAATTTTAAAAAAGATCTTTCTTTATTCATTATTTACAAATAAAATACTTAAAAAACTTGTCTTAATAATAGACTTTATGAGAACAATATTAATTAACTGAATATTAAACTTGTCTTAATAATAGACTTTATGTGAACAATATTAGTTAATTGAGTATTAAACGATGCTGCATTCCTGAGCAATTTAACAATACTGAACTGTTTCTTAGATTAGATTAAGATATTTTTATTAAACATTAAAGTAATATACAATTTTGATTTAAAACTAAACTTATAAAAAATATTAATATGTGTCGGCTCAACAAAAGGGGCCCGACGTATTTACATTGTCTTTTTTTTTTGGTATTGTTTATTTTTAAACAATATTTTTTACTACTTAATCTACTACATGTTAATTTTTAATGTAATTAAATTTTAAACAATAATTTTAAAATAAAATAAGAATGAAAAATATTAAGCGGCGTATAAACAGGGTGAACTTCAGCCTCTGTAATATTGGTTGCCCGCCTTCTCGTAGAAGGAGACGTCTTGATTGTTAAAGATGTCATCGAATCTAGCATCAGTGAATCCTCTTATGTGTATGTACCGGTGACTTGGCTCGATTTCCTCGATTCACAGTCCTTGCATCTCAGGACTTGGATGTGTTTCCAATGTTGTTGTTTCCAATTGTTTTTTCGATGTGAGAGTTAAACTTGAGCCTCTCAGTAAAGTTGATTCCCAGGTACTTAGTCTCTGACTTGGTGTTTATTGTTGTGTTATCCGGAAGGGTGATTTTTAAGGCTCTGCACCGGCTTGCGATTTTTCTTATCCTTGTTTCGGTTGCTGGTACTCGGAAGCAGATGAGTTCCGTTTTATTGGCGTTGATCTTTAGTCCCCACTTCAGGTAGTAGTCCCAAAGGTTTCTGAGGTGTTCCTCCACTCTTCGGGCAGCTATCTCGGGAGAGCGGGAAACTGCATACGTTATGGAGTCATCCGCGAAGAGCATAGTCCTTGTTCCGGCTGTATTTGTGGGTTGATCCGCCGTGAAGATGCTATACAGGATTGGTCCAAGTCTGGAACCTTGAGGAACTCCGGCTTTGATCCTTTTCCTTGTCGATGGGCGGTCGTACACCTGTACAAAGAAGACCCTGTTAAAAAGAAAATTTTTAATTATTTTTACAATATAATTGGGGAAACCAAAACTAATAAGCTTGTACAGTAGCCCGTTTATCCAGACACTATCGAAAGCTTTTTCGATGTCTAGCAAACAGGCCACTGTACTACTTTTGACGTTCAGTCCTTTAGTGACGTCACTGTGAAGCTTCAGCAGAGGGTGCAGCGTAGAGTGCTTTTCTCGGAAACCGTACTGAAAGGAAGGAATAAGATTTCTTTCCGTACAAAACGTATTGATGTTTTTACGGATCAATGATTCCAATACTTTACTGATACAACACAGTAAAGCTATTGGACGGTAACCAGTTACGCTGGAGCGGTCGGTTTTCTTGGGTACTGGTACTACCTTGGCCACCTTCCAGTTGTCCGGAAAGTAGCCATTGTTTAGGCAATTGTTGAAAATGATGGTTAACATCAAAATTGCCATACCCGGTAACTTTTTAAGCAAAAAGTTAGAAATCCCATCTGTGCCTGATGATTTTTTTGAGTTTCCACTCATAATCAAATCATTGACAACAGCTGTTCCGGTAAACATATCGACATCTACGGGTGCGTTGGCGCCATTTTCTTCACTGAACTGCACTATAGTATTTCCTGGAGAAGTGGTGTCTTCCACAAGACTTTCAACCTCTTCCAAGAAATCTGGAAGATGCGTTGGTGGTCCGTAAAGCTCCTTTCAAAATGGCAGGCAAAGGCTTCCGCTTTCTCAGCAGCGCTGGATACTGTTCGGTCTTCAATGGTGATAATCTCTGGAATGGAAATACGCTTTCCAACCAGAGAGTTCAGCTTCCTAAAAGCATCAGGGCCTGGTTTGATGTCCTGGAGCCGTTTGGTCAGTTCATCTTCCTGAAACCTCCGCACAGCTTGACGACACATGTTAACTGTACAACGCAGTTGCGAAAGTACAGACAGGTATTCGTCGTTGACTGTGTTAAGTGTCCTATTGAAGATTCTCTGAAGGCGTTTCCTAAGTCGTTGCTTGTGAGCATATATGGCCTGTATATGCTCAGGCAAGTGTTGGAAGCGATCCCTGCTAGTGCGAATTGTTTTCTGCCGGTTAATGGCTGAATTCACTGTAATCTCAAAATTTCTGATAGCATCATCAATTTCTGTATTCTCCAGATTTCTGCAAGCCGCTGGAATAGGAAGTTCAGCTTCAACTTCTGATCTAAACCGGTTCCAGTTTATTTTCTTAAAGTTGATGAGAAGTTCAGGTGTTGGGGTGACTTGCACAATTCGCTGGTTCAGCCTCACTCGAAGCTCTATGGCCATATGATCCGAGTCGCTATCATGCGCCAAGCAGGAATAATTTCTTAATTCTGGGAGAATATTTAAGAAATTTGTGGTTGCCAGAAAGAAATCCAAAGTTGACGGTGTCCGAGGGTACGTCTTCCGGGGCTGTGAAACTATAGCCATCGTGTGCTGATGCGGATTTGAGTCCATCCAGTCTGTAATGGCCCTTCCTTTGTGATTGCACACTTCGTCCTGCCATCGAGTATGTCTAGCATTAAAATCACCTCCAACAACACAGTATGTGTGTCTAGAGGAGGTGTTGCAGACAGTTTGCAAATCCCGTTGGATGTCTTCCCTCGTTGCGTTACAGTGATTGTACACCGATATCACCAGCAAGGTCTCCACTTCGTTGACTTTAATGCTGACAGCTGTTGCTTCCATGCTACGTAGACCACTGATTTGCACCTTTTCGCCTGCCATAGTGTTCCTGATAAGGACCGCCGTCCCAGAGCGTCCACTGCGGAAGAATGCAGCCTGGGAGAAGAATCTCTTCCATGAACTGGAACAGTACAGAGAGCAAGGACTGCACCAGGCGCGGAAGTTCTACCAAAGGATCCGCGGTATGACGCAATATACACCGCGTTGCACATACTGCAAGGACAAAGAGGGTAATCTGATCGCCGATCTTAAAGGCATCTTAGAGCAATGGGAAGAACACTTTCATGAGTTGCAGTTAACTGAGGAATTGGAGGCTCCACCAATGACCGAAGATCATACTATGCTGCCGCCACCAAGCATAGACGAGCGATAAATCGGCTCAAAAATAATAAGGTCCCGGCATCTGATGGGATCCCAGCGGAACTGATAAAATTAGGAGGCCCCACATTACACCAAGCAATTCATGAAATAATAGTGCAAGTATGGGAAGAAGAAGTTATGCCAAAAGACTGGCGAAGAGGCAACCTGTGCCCCATACCTAAGAAGGGAGATATCACAAAATGCAGCAATTATTGTGGTATAACGTTGTTGAGTACCGCGTATAAGATTTTCTCCTCTATCCTTCAAGACAGGATAGCCCCATACGCTTAAGTCATCATTGGTCCATACCAGTGTGGCTTCATCCCAGGCAAATCAACAACTGATCAGATATACACCCTAAGGCAGGTGATGGAAAAATGTTTAGAGTTTCAAAACTCACTACACCATCTTTTTATAGACTTTAAAGCCGCCTATGATAGCATAGCCAGAGTAGAACTTTATAAAGCCATGAGAGAATTTGGCATCCCAAATAAACTGACACGACTATGTAGGTTGACCATGACCAATGTTATAAGCCAAGTAAAAATATCCGGATCACTATCAAGCCCATTCAACATCTATAGCGGGCTCCGACAAGGGGATGGACTGGCCTGCGTCCTCTTCAACCTGGCGTTGGAGAAAGTGATCCGAGACTCTGACGTAACGGCGAGAGGAACAATCCTCTATAAGTCCATTCAGATACTGGCTTACGCAGACGATATTGACATCGTTGGTAGAAACCAAAGAGCTGTACAGGAAGCTTTCATCCAGATAGAGCAGGCGGCACGAAATCTGGGGCTGCACATAAATGAGAGCAAAACAAAGTGCATCGTGGCCACGTCTGCGAGTAGAAGATCCAACATTGGTCCCTCAGTTCAAAAAGTGGAGCGCGAATTTGAAGTAGTGCAATCCTTTAACTTTCTCGGGTCAACTATAGCAGCCGATAACAGCATGAAACCAGAAGTACCCGCACGGTTGCTAAAAGCTAACAAAGCCTACTATAGCCCGTCAAGACTCTTCAAATCCAGGAACTTACCCATAACATCCAAGCTGCTGATATATAAAACAATGGTCATACCAGTACTTACATATGGATCCGAGACTTGGGTGCTTAGAAAAAAGCATTCTGACCTCTTAGACGCGTTCGAGAGAAAAGTTTTACGGAGAATTGTTGGCCCCGTATGTGAGGAAGGACGAGTCCGGAGACTCTATAATGATGAGATCTACGAGCGTTACTGCTCCGGTGGGCAGGACACCTAGCTCGCATGAGCGAAGAAGATCCTGCTCGGAATGTCCTTTGCGGTAGGATTTATGGAACACTACAGCGAGGCCGGCCAAGCCTACGCTGGAAGGATGGCGTAGACCAGGACGCCCAGAGTTTAGGGATGCCAAACTGGATGACATCGGCTCGAAAGCGTGACCGGGGAAGAGACTTTTTGCGGGAGGCCATGTGATGTGATGTTATAATATAACCAATCATATAAAATATATATTGTAGTTATTGTATGAACGTATGTAATGCGTTGATAAGCGTGTGAATAGAAAAACAGTCAATAGTACACTTAAATAAGAGGAAAATATTTAGTAGAATAGTATATTTGCAATACCCTAATGAATATGTTGCGGTCAAAGCAATGAATCTTAATATTATGGATAATAATTATCAGTTATACTATAGTTATGATGCGTGAATATCGATAGAAACGGTTACCCGGTCTATGCGAAATATATCTGTGTTGTTAAGAAATAGTTTTATTTAATAATGCTAGTTAGAATTATAAAATAATCGGATATTATAAATGACCAATTTACTACTATGACTGTAACATATACGTGTACTCTTCACGGTTATAAATCGATCAGTTTATTGTATGTTCACCTAAAAAAAAGAGTTGAAAATATTATTGATAATTGAATCTAGTATCTGAAACCATACATTTTTTTTCTCAGTGTACGTAATGGTAGGATAGAAAATCCTTCCGTATCGGTTCACCACAATTTTTTTTTTAATTTGATGGGGACGTATGACGCAGTGGATGACGAAAATCAGCCATATAACTTGTGAATGGATGGTACTTGGAAGGACCACGTGTCATGCTAATCGTCAGCCTTCAGCACATTGTTGCGTCGATATGGCGTTAGTCTCTTTTGGAATTTGATAATATATCATTAATTGGTAACATCAACCCAAGATCAACGGTCGTTTCATTTGTCGTAATTGTTGAGTGGTGGCTGGTAGGAGCAGTTCCTGAGATGAATTCATGTTGGCTTCGATAGACTGTCTTTTCGGAATTCGGTAATTTCTTTTGTGGAGATTTTACGACCTTTGGTTTTACATATCTATTTGGAGCGCGGCTTTTATCGACTTAAAGTCGACTCGACTAACACAATCGTTTCCACAAATATTTAGTGAACGTTTGGGCTTGTGCAACAAATTCAAAGCACATTTAGTTTTAAAGCCAAACGTACAGCCAGTGTTTCGCGCAAAACGCCCAGTGGCATACGCTATGCAAAATCTAGTTGAAAAAGAACTGCATCGCTTGCAGAATATTGGTGTAGTTTCCCCAGTCAATTATTCTAATTGGGCAGCGCCAATCGTCGTTGTTCGGAAATCGAACGGTTCCATACGAATGTTCGTAGATTTTTCAACGGGTCTTAACAATGCTCTGGAACAACATCAATACCCATGCCATTGCCAGAGGACATATTTTCCCGTATTTCCAATTCAACAGTCTTCAGCCAAATCTATTTGTCGGATGCATTTCTGCAAATTGAAATGGACAGCGAATCAAAACAGCTTCTTACCATTAACACACACCTTGGACTATATCGATACAACCGCATAGCTTTCAGTGCAGTGTAAAAGCCATATCTCATGCATCACGTTCTCTGACTACAGCCAAACAAAATTATGGACAAATCGAGAAAGAAGCACTTGCATTGGTGTTTGCAGTCACAAAATTCCACAAAATGATATTTGGACGATCATTCATATTACATACAGACCACAAACCATTGTTGGCAATTCCAGTACATTCTGCAAACCGTGTACAGCGATGGGCACTAACGCTATTGGCATTGGAATACATTTCGACGAACAGTTTTGGATATGCTGATATGTTATTGCGTCTGATCAATAAAACAGTTACCGCTGAAGAGGACATTGTCATCGCTGCAGTTAAAGTAGACCACGAAATCAAACAAATCCTTGACGAAACTTTTCGAAATTTGCCGATCACACACAGGCAAGTTGTTTTCGAATCACACAAAGATTTAACGCTTAACAATCTTTACAGTTACATCAAAAATGGTTGGCCATCCAAAGTCTCAACAGACGAGCAAATGTTTTTCAATTGTAGGGACGCAATTTCTATTGCAAACGATTGTTTGATGTTTGGCGAACGGATAATCATTCCGTCAATACTCCGCAAATGGATATTCTAACAAATGAGCGCATGAAATCTATTTCTCGGCGATACGTATATTGGCCTAATATCGATTCGGACATTACGAATTTCGTTAGAAACTGCAACGGTTGTGCTAGAGCAGCGAAACTCCTAGTAAAAACGCATTTACAATCCTAGTCAAATCCAGAGGGTGCATGGCAACGAATACATATCGATTATGCAGGCCCACTCAACGGAAAATATTTTTGTTGTAATCGATGCTTACTCCAAATGGCCTGAGATAGTTCAAACATCATCAATATCCACAGAATCAACGATTGAATTGTTAGAGGAGATATTTTCTCGCTTTGGAGTACCATTTACAGTGATCTCAGATAACGGAACAGTGCAAAATTTCAACTTTTTTGCAATGTGTATGGCATTCAGCATCTTCGATCCAGCCTGTACTATCCAATGTCCAACGGTCAAGCTGAGCGATTTGTGGACATATTCAAACGTGCACTTCAAAAATTAGATGGAGAAGGCAAAATTTGAATACTTTTCTTCTCTACGCCGAACCGAAATGCGTAATTGTTACGTCGATATGGCGTTAGTCTCTTTTGGAATTTGATAATATATCATTAATTGGTAACATCAACCCAAGATCAACGGTCGTTTCATTCGTCGTAATTGTTGAGTGGTGGCTGATAGGAGCAGTTCCTGAGATGAATTCATGTTGGCTTCGAAAGACTGTCTTTTCGGAATTCGGTAATTTCTTTTGTGGAGATTTTACGACCTTTGGTTTTACATATCTATTTGGAGCGCGGCTTTTATCGACTTAAAGTCGACTCGACTAATACAATCGTTTCCACAAATATTTAGTGAACATTTGGGCTTGTGCAACAAATTCAAAGCACATTTAGTTTTAAAGCCAAAAGTACAGCCAGTGTTTCGCGCAAAACGCCCAGTGGCATACGCTATGCAAAATCTAGTTGAAAAGGAACTGCATCGCTTGCAGAATATTGGTGTAGTTTCCCCAGTCAATTATTCTAATTGGGCAGCGCCAATCGTCGTTGTTCGGAAATCGAACGGTTCCATACGAATGTTCGTAGATTTTTCAACGGGTCTTAACAATGCTCTGGAACAACATCAATACCCATGCCATTGCCAGAGGACATATTTTCCCGTATTTCCAATTCAACAGTCTTCAACCAAATCTATTTGTCGGATGCATTTCTGCAAATTGAAATGGACAGCGAATCAAAACAGCTTCTTACCATTAACACACACCTTGGACTATATCGATACAACCGCATGGCTTTTGGTGTCAAAACATTTCCCAGCATATTCAAACAAATTATGGACCAAATGCTTGCTGGAATTCATGGGGTAGCAGCATACATTGATGATATTTTTGTGTCTGGAAAGACGAAGGAAGAACATGATCAAAATTTGCAAAATGTCATGCAACGCATCCATGAATACGGATTCACCATTCAGCTAGAAAAATGGCAGTTTTTTGTAACTGAAATAAGATACTTGGGTTATATCATTAACAGCCAAGGGTTAAAGCAAGACCCAACAAGAATCGCTGTAATCAAAAAATTGCCGGAGCCAACAAACATTAGTGAACTCTGATCATTTCTTGGTGCCGTACATTTTTATGGAAAGTTTGTCAGTCGCATGCGACAACTCAGATATCCTCTAGATGAACGTCTCCGAAAAGACATTAAATGGAACTGGTCAATAAAATGTCAAAGTAGTTTTTGTCAGTTAAAGCAGATTCTATCATCGGAATTACTTCTCACACATTTTGATCCTAAGGTGGAAACTAGTATAGTGGGTGACGCATCAAATTACGGCTTGGGAGCATGTATTCTTCATCGGTATTCAGATGGCAGTGTAAAAGCCATATCTCATGCATCACGTTCTCTGACTACAGCCAAACAAAATTATGGACAAATCGAGAAAGAAGCACTTGCATTGGTGTTTGCAGTCACAAAATTCCACAAAATGATATTTGGACGATCATTCATATTACATACAGACCACAAACCATTGTTGGCAATTTTTGGAAGGAAAAAGGGCATTCCAGTACATTCTGCAAACCGTGTACAGCGATGGGCACTAACGCTATTGGCATTGGAATACATTTCGACGAACAGTTTTGGATATGCTGATATGTTGTCGCGTCTGATCAATAAAACAGTTAACTTTTCGAAATTTGCCGATCACACACAGGCAAGTTGTTTTCGAATCACACAAAGATTTAACGCTTAACAATCTTTACAGTTACATCAAAAATGGTTGGCCATCCAAAGTCTCAACAGACGAGCAAATGTTTTTCAATTGTAGGGACGCAATTTCTATTGCAAACGATTGTTTGATGTTTGGCGAACGGATAATCATTCCGTCAATACTCCGCAAACGGATAATCTAACAAATGAGCGCATGAAATCTATTTCTCGGCGATACGTATATTGGCCTAATATCGATTCGGACATTACGAATTTCGTTAGAAACTGCAACGGTTGTGCTAGAGCAGCGAAACTCCTAGTAAAAACGCATTTACAATCCTGGTCAAATCCAGAGGGTGCATGGCAACGAATACATATCGATTATGCAGGCCCACTCAACGGAAAATAGTTTTGTTGTAATCGATGCTTACTCCAAATGGCCTGAGATAGTTCAAACATCATCAATATCCACAGAATCAACGATTGAATTGTTAGAGGAGATTTTTTCTCGCTTTGGAGTACCATTTACAGTGATCTCAGATAACGGAACAGTGCAAAATTTCAACTTTTTTGCAATGTGTATGGCATTCAGCATCTTCGATCCAGCCTGTACTATCCAATGTCCAACGGTCAAGCTGAGCGATTTGTGGACATATTCAAACGTGCACTTCAAAAATTAGATGGAGAAGGGAGAAGGCAAAATTTGAATACTGTTCTTCTCTACGCCGAACCGAAATGCACCAGACAACAAATCACCAGCAGAGTTAATGTTCGGAAGGAACATACGCATTACAAAGGATTTACTGAAGCCACAAAATCATTTAATGCGCTCAACCAAGAAGCACAATTTAATCGGCGTCAGAGAATTCAACGTGGCAGATTTAGTCTACGTTTGGTTGTTGCGTCGGGGCAAGTTCAAGTGGATCGCTGGTAAAATTATTGAGCGAGTCGGCAAGGTCATAAACAATGTGTTACTTACTGACACCAATTTCCTCATCCGTTCTCACATAAATCAATTACGTCAACGTTTTCATCCGTCGCACACAAATGACAATGAAACGACAATACACCATCCGAAAACCTTATTGGACGTCTTCGAGTTCAGCACAAACTCTTCGTTAGAAGCAAGTCAACAGCAAACCACGGAGACGAATGAAACAGAAGAGGCGAAACAAATTGACCCAGAACCAACCTCAACTGGAGAAGTCGCACTTCGGCGATCAGCTCGTACTCGCCGCCCAAACCTCTATTATCAATCTAACAAATAAATGTAAAAAGGGGAGGTGTTGGAAACACTTATATTATTCATACTTATACTCACTTATATTAATCATACTTATACTTATACTTACATATATATTAAGACGATAAATTAGATTTAATAAAGAGACGGTTCAGTTCTGTTACGACTGCTGACATACAATCATCAAGCTTTATTTCCTGAGATTACAACCCTTATACTTACTATCTTATCGTATCGAATTTTTTTTTTCTCTTTTCGTAACTTATCTTATGGAAACCATATAGTGTATTCTTTTTTATCGTATAGAGATAACATCTCATTTAATGGCTTACTTAATAGAGTGTATGGCTTACCGTTGGTGGTAGCGAATTTTCTCGTATATTTTTTTTTAATTCTCTACGTTCGTCGTGCAATACCGAAACCTTCTACGATCGCCAGATCGACTAGATCAAACAAAGACCGAAATGTTGTAGATTGGTCTTTGAATGACTCCAGTATATTGGACCAGCTCGTTTGATTTACCAGCCCTACAGCTGCATACGATTCTGTTTCGACAAATAGGCCTCCGCCTCCTTCTAGCTTTCCTGCTCAAGATAATTCGCCGATTTCAAAGAAAGAACTCCTAGGATTGGTTCAAGCTGCGATTCGCGAAGAGATGAGACCATTTCGGAATGAGTTGGCTTCGTTTATCAATGAAACGGTTTCCACTTCTGTACAGCGACAGTTAGATGGCTTAACGCTACTCAATGATTCAGTACCACCAGCAAACACTCCGATGACAGCCGTAACCCCCGATTGGCCTCAAGATATGCCTCCACGCTTGTTAAACCCAAGTGAGCGACTGGCTGGAGAACAGTCTCGTGCTAGCTACAGCAATGCATCCACCCAGACAATCTAATCAGTTTTCAGAAAATTTAAGTCGTAATAGTCTTCATTCAGAACTCGTGAATAACCCTAACAAAATAAGCAGCATAATTATGAGTTGGAGTATTCATTTCGATGGTTCATCGAAAGGAATGCTTGTCGAAGAGTTTATATATCGAATCAGGGCAATGACTGACCAAAACCTGAATAGCGATTATAATCTACTTTGTGACAATGTTCATTTACTATTTACGGGAAAAGCATGAGATTGGTTCTGGAGGTTTCATCGAGTCAATCGACAATTTAACTGCAGCCAGCTGTGTTGCGAGCTCAAGCGACAATATCAAGACAAGTGAACTGATTTTGACGTAATGGAATTGATCGGAAATCGTAAACAAAAAGACCGCGAAGATTTTGATGAATTTTACCTGTCGATTGCGAACTCTTTTGAATGAACTAGAACTAGTAGAGATATTGATTAGAAATTTACGAAATTTTGTATTTAAACATGAATCCGTTTCGTCGGAATATTTCCGAAATAGCTCGTTCGTTTGACAGTGATATTGTTGAACCAGAATCCATTTCGGAGGTAGATCGAAATCGTTCGGATGTGAAACTCGTATGCGTAAATTGCGAATGGACTGGTCACATGTACCATGACTGTGTAGACTGTGGTTTGGAAAACACATATAAACCGAACTGTCGTAAATGTAACCCACAGGGAAACGGACGGAAGGATGCGGCGACCAACACCCAGTCGTATCCGAGAACAAAAACCAATTAACCTTTCAAGAAATTACTACTACGGAGCAGTCCACACAAACTGACCTAATTTCTACCCTTTCGAAACCATATACGGAACTTACGCCACAATTGCACTCATAGTTCCATATCATGAACGATGGTTAAAGTATGATAAAATGCGCGAGCGATTTTTTAATGACAAACCGAATCTTAAAGTTCACATAAACGAAAACGATCCACGGTGCGTATGCGAAATTTTTATCGACAGATTAAGAACACCCACAAATTGTTGCTATCGGCTGTGTTTTCCGATTCAGAAATAAGACCGTATGCTGAAGTAAGTATTTTTGGAAAGAGTCTCATAGCGGACTTCTTGTTTCCGGCGCCTCTATTAGCTGCTGCGGTTCACAACTTGCAACTGAATTGTTAAACTTAGTTGACAATATTAAAAGAGTCAACAGTTCTGTTAGTACCGCTGAGGGAAAACGACAACCAGTACTAGGCTATCTCTTAACCGATGTTACTTTTCGTGAAGAAGCGCATAAAATAAAACTTTTCCTTGTGCCGACTTTATCGCAAAACTTGTACTTGGGAGTAGATTTTTGGAGGGCCTTCCACTTAGCTCCAAACATTATCTCGGAGATTAACCCTTTCAAAAGGATCAAATGTCTCTGCACGACTTGTCGGAAATCCAGACGCAAAAGTTGGAAAACATCAAGAGTATGGTCCCATCTTTCGAAGAGGAAGGACTTGGTAGAACGAACCTAATCGAACATGTAATCGATGTCGGCAACGCGAAGCCTATTAAACAAGAAAACGTGGAAAAGGAAATGTTTAAGAAAATCGATCGCATGTTTCAATCAGAAATAATCGAAGAATCAAGTAGTCCTTGGAGTTCACCAGTCGTTCTAGTTAAAAAACCTGGCAAAGTCAGATTGTGTCTGGTTTCTCGCAAAGTCAACTCCGTTACCTTAAAGGATGTATACCCATTGCCTCATATGGATGGAATGCTGAGCCGACTTCCGAAGGCAAAATTCATTTATAGCTTGGATCTAAAGGATGCCTTCTGGCAAATACCTTTAGAGAAAAACTCTCGTTTTCTGACTGCGTTCACAGTACCGAACCGGCCTATTTACCAATACAAGGTAATGCCTTTTGGACTGTGCAATGCACCACAAACCATGTCAAGGTTAATGGATCGTGTCATTCCGAATACATTGCGTGAAAAAGTTTTCGTCTACCTGGACGATCTGTCTGTTGTCTGAAACTTTCGAAGAACTTCTGTGTCTGTTACAAGAAGTTGCATTTCTGATAAAAAAAAAGGCTGGCCTAACGATCAATGTTAGCAAAAGTAAGTTTTGCATGAAAGAGTTCATATATTTAAGTTTTATTATAGGGAATGAAACTTTGAAAACTGATACCGATAAGATTAGTGCGGTTTCTGACTTTCCTGTTCCCACAACTGTTCGGCAAATGTGTCGTTTCTTAGGACTAGCAGGCTGGTACAGACGATTTATTCCTAACTTTTCGACTGTGACTTGCCCACTCACCGAGCATTTGAAAAAGAGCAGAAAGTTTGAATGGAATCCGCAAGCCCAACTTGCTTTTGATGATTTGAAATCCTTGCTGACTACAGCCCCTGTTCTGGACGTCCCAGATTATTCTCGTCTCTGGTGCAAGTCAATGGGACATCGGAAGCGTTCTAGCCCAATTGAATGATGAAGGCATCCAAGCACCGATTGCGTATTTTTCGCAAAAGTTGAATAAGGCACAGAGAAATTACTCAGTGACCGAGCAAGAATGCCTTGCAGCTGTTCAAAGCGTAAAGAAATTTCGTTGCTATGTCGAAGGAGAAGAGTTTTAGATCATAACCGATCACGCTAGCCTTCAATGGTTAATGAACCAAAAAGACCTCAGTGGCAGACTCGCTAGATGGGCGCTTAAGCTTCAAGGTTTTGTTTTTCAATAAAATACCGTCGTGGCTCAGAAAAAATTGTTGCTGATGCCTTATCACGCAAAGGTTATGTTGTTGTCAAAGCAATGAATCTAAATATTATGGATAATAATTATCAGTTATACTATAGTTATGATGCGTGAATATCGATAGAAACGGTTACCCGGTCTATGCGAAATATATCTGTGTTGTTAAGAAATAGTTTTATTTAATAATGCTAGTTAGAATTATAA
Source organism: Nephrocerus scutellatus (assembly GCA_947095585.1). Lineage (NCBI taxonomy): Eukaryota > Metazoa > Arthropoda > Insecta > Diptera > Pipunculidae > Nephrocerus > Nephrocerus scutellatus. Next base: position 50,402,888 of record OX352764.1, read on the forward strand.
AATAATCGGATATTATAAATGACCAATTTACTACTATGACTGTAACATATACGTGTACTCTTCACGGTTATAAATCGATCAGTTTATTGTATGTTCACCTAAAAAAAAGAGTTGAAAATATTATTGATAATTGAATCTAGTATCTGAAACCATACATTTTTTTTCTCAGTGTACGTAATGGTAGGATAGAAAATCCTTCCGTATCGGTTCACCACATTTTTTTTTTAATTTGATGGGGACGTATGACGCAGTGGATGACGAAAATCAGCCATATAACTTGTGAATGGATGGTACTTGGAAGGACCACGTGTCATGCTAATTGTCAGCCTTCAGCACATTGTTGCGTCGATATGGCGTTAGTCTCTTTTGGAATTTGATAATATATCATTAATTGGTAACATCAACCCAAGATCAACGGTCGTTTCATTCGTCGTAATTGTTGAGTGGTGGCTGATAGGAGCAGTTCCTGAGATGAATTCATGTTGGCTTCGATAGACTGTCTTTTCGGAATTCGGTAATTTCTTTTGTGGAGATTTTACGACCTTTGGTTTTACATATCTATTTGGAGTGCGGCTTTTATCGACTTAAAGTCGACTCGACTAACACAATCGGTTCCACAAATATTTAGTGAACGTTTGGGCTTGTGCAACAAATTCAAAGCACATTTAGTTTTAAAGCCAAACGTACAGCCAGTGTTTCGCGCAAAACGCCCAGTGGCATACGCTATGCAAAATCTAGTTGAAAAAGAACTGCATCGCTTGCAGAATATTGGTGTAGTTTCCCCAGTCAATTATTCTAATTGGGCAGCGCCAATCGTCGTTGTTCGGAAATCGAACGGTTCCATACGAATGTTCGTAGATTTTTCAACGGGTCTTAACAATGCTCTGGAACAACATCAATACCCATGCCATTGCCAGAGGACATATTTTCCCGTATTTCCAATTCAACAGTCTTCAGCCAAATCTATTTGTCGGATGCATTTCTGCAAATTGAAATGGACAGCGAATCAAAACAGCTTCTTACCATTAACACACACCTTGGACTATATCGATACAACCGCATAGCTTTCAGTGCAGTGTAAAAGCCATATCTCATGCATCACGTTCTCTGCCTACAGCCAAACAAAATTATGGACAAATCGAGAAAGAAGCACTTGCATTGGTGTTTGCAGTCACAAAATTCCACAAAATGATATTTGGACGATCATACATATTACATACAGACCACAAACCATTGTTGGCAATTCCAGTACATTCTGCAAACCGTGTACAGCGATGGGCACTAACGCTATTGGCATTGGAATACATTTCGACGACCCTCACTATGGTAGGGGCCTTGACGCTGGCGTGAGGGCTTAAGTTGCAAAGAGTCATACTGCAAGCTGGGGACCTCCCTCGCTAGCAGGTTTGATGAGTAACGAACCAAGAACTACCGCCCCCTAATCCAGTGGTGTGATGCGACCCGTGCCCAGTGGACTGGTTGGTAGCCAGGGGTAACCGGCTATCGCGAACGTGAGCCCGTGGATACCTGTCGCCCTCCATGCGTATCGGACCCTCCAGTACAAGAGGCTCTGTGCTAGAGGTAATATTTTCCTCATTACTCGTGGGAATCAAATGGACAGAAAAAATAATAAATAAAACTTTAACAAATTGACGCAGGGCATGCCCGCGTCGGTAGCAGCGGATCAAGCTGAGCGGATGCTTCGCGACGAACCCTGCGAGAGACCCAGGCTTGGCCGGGGGGGCATGACCTCCAGACCAGCTAGGGGCAGAGGTGCGGTTACGGCAAGGGGGTTACTGGGGCATTCGACCCGTGAACCTGAACCGAAACCCAGCACCAGCAGAGTGGCGGTTCGAGCGGAGCAGAAGAAGAAGTAGGCAGCAAGAGCTGACGCCGCAGTTGGGTACACCCTCAGCGGATTGTTCGGGGTCTCTGCCCAATCGTCCGCCGGCCATTGTCCCCAAGGTGACGCTAGGAGCAGTCCCCAAATCTAAGCCGAAAGGCTCTAAGAGGAGGGGACCTCCTGACCCGCCAAAAGGGCAACCAGGAGTGTGGATGATCCCCTGAGAAAGGGTCTCAGTGGGGCGGGGACTAGGCACTATCTCCGACTCCTAGAGCAGGGCATAGAACCCGCACTAGCGAGGAAGGAGGTAGACGATAGGAAGCTGGCGGTTGTAGGGCATAGACCTCCCGTCGTCATTCCCCAGGGGGCGAAGAGGGGGCCATCGGTTCTCACTCCACCACCTAAGGAGGACAAGAGATTGAAGGAGGGCACCGGGCAGTCGACCAGTGCCCCCTTCAGGGGTAGTGGGGGCTCTCAGCCTAGCTATTCAGAGGCCATTAAGCAAGTCAGGGTCGCTATCCTCGCGGAGCATGATCCGGAGGAGACTCTGACCCACGAGCAGTTGGCAGCGTTGGAGGAATCTATCCTGGATGAGGTGGCGCTGGGCTGGGAAGTCAAAATTGGCTTCGACGGCGTCCACTTCAGACCAGGGATGATTCTTGTCGACTGTTGCGATGGACGCTCGGCAGCTTGGCTTAAGGCACATGCTTCAACCCTTTCGACGTGGAAGGGACCGAAGCTCGTGGCCAGGGACGGGGATGACATACCCAAGCCGACTATTATGTCGGTGTTCCTGCCACGTAGCAATCGGCAGGGGATGGAGCGCTCCATCTCCCTGATTGGAGAACAAAACGAGGGACTCCACGTAGGTATGTGGAAAGTCATCGGCTGTCGAGAGGAAAGGGGTGGAGTATTCGCCACTATATCCATTGACTCCCGAAGCAGAGAGGTAATTAACGAGGCAGGTCACTCCATTAGATACCGGTATGGCAAAATATCGGTGGGGGGCCTGAAAAAGAAAGATAGCTCACAGGTGGAGAAGGGGCAGAATGACCCTCCCGCCCTGGCAGCAGATGACCCCCAGGGGGCAGGTACAATGGATACGGAAGGAGAAGCGGGAGCAGAAGAGGTAACCATTATGGAAGACCTCGCTGCCCTTCCCCAACCGGACATTGTACTGGACGAGCTGGAGGCGATCCGACAGCTAGAAGAGGACGAGTTGCTGGAGGAGATCCAGCACCTCGAACTAGAGACTGGAGAGGAGCAGCTGCCCTCTTCAGATAATTAAGTCATGACCAGCACACGCATTGCTCAGGTGAACACCCATAAGGCCAAAGTGGCAGCCGCCGTGGTTCACCAAACAACATCTGGGGCTAGTGCTGGTCCAGGAACCCTGGTTCTACAGGGGACGGATATGCGGTCTGTCTTGCAGAGATGCAAAGGTGATATATGAAGTGGGGCAAGTTGCCCCACGAGCCTGCATCGTCGTTAGAAATAGTATTAATTATCTATCTCTTTCAGAATTTATAACCCGGGACCTGGTAGCAATCCAGTGCCAGTTTAACGTAGACGGCACGCACCGGGAGATAGTCATCGCTTCGGCCTACTTTGCCGGGGACAGGGAAGAAATACCGCCCCCAAAAATTCAAGAACTGGTAGAGCACTGCCGAAGGCTTAGCAAACCTCTACTGATCGGGTGCGATGCAAATGCACATAACGAAGAATGGGGGAGCACCGACACAAATAAGAGGGGTGAGTACCTTTTAGAGTTTTTGGTGAAGGAAAACCTAGATATTTACAATGTAGGTAGTATTCCAACATTCGTGACCACAGATTAATCTTGTTTGAATTGGGTGGGTTGGTTGTAGGGGAAAGGGTTATTAGAAACCCCAGAAGGACAAATTGGGTAAAATTTAGAATCTATTTGCAGGGCAATCTACTACACACATCAGTTCAAAGAGTGGCCAGGTGTCCGCACGAGCTAGAATGCGCAGCAGTAGAATTGAATAGGGCAATCTCTGACGCATATGAGTCGAGCTGCCCGATTAGTTCACCCAAAGGGTGTAATGAAGTTCCTTGGTGAAACGAAGAACTGTCAGCCCATCGAAGGCAGGTAAGAAAACTTTTCAAGATCGCCAAGAGAAGGGGCAATTGGCAGGAATACAGAGAGTCTCTCACGGCATAAAATATAGAAGTGAGAAGAGCAAAGCGCAGAAGCTTTCGTAACTTCTGTGAGGAGGTAAAAAACACTAAGGAGTCTGCCAGACTTTACAAAGCTATGGCAAAAGACACTAGTTGTTTCAAGGCGTCACTGAGAAACCAGGAAGGTGAGTTCACAGTAGAGTTGGGTCGTTCCGCACCTATATAGTTCCTGGAACTATGTCCTCTGTCGGAAACGTTTCCTATCTTTCCGAAAACTGAACCATAGCATATCCATATAGTTCCGAGTGCACAGAACGTATCAACGTCGTAAACGAATGAAACGAAAGAAAAGAAACATATGTCTTTCTTTTTTTGGACGGAAACTACAATGAACATGGTGAAATTAACGCTATAATGGAATCGAACACAATGCTGTGTAGAAGAACTGTAGCAATAGAACGAGTAGAAATTTAAAACTCATGCAAACTCCATACATCGATCACAATGGGTTGCTGTAGCAGTAGCAGTAGTAATAGTTGGTTATATTTTAACTCGTACTAGAGCTACTGCTACACATTGTGTTTCAGTAGTAAAAGAGTAGCAACATATAAATTTTTCAATCTAATAAGGACATTAAAATATTTAATTAACATGAATATGAATGAAAAGAGGAACTGAATTTACTTTTATTAACTTTATAGTTTTTCAATTTTGTTTTCTTAATCTGAAGAAAACTTGTATTCTGTTCTGTTTTGTTAATGAAATATATAAATTTTTTGTTATTGTTTTTTCAGTTATTCAAAGCCTATTATTATTATTACTAACTTGATTAGTATCTATCTACCTATTTATTTACATATTTACAAGCCCTAAGCTCAACTGCTCAACCCTCAACCTATCCCTATCAAAACTTGGAAATGAAAATGGAACTATATAGTTCCGCGGACATGTTTCCGGGAACTAGTTCCTTTTAACAAAAAGAAACGTTCCGTGTTCGTTCCACCATTGGAAATGTTTCGCGCAACTCTAGTTCACAGAGAACGAAGAGCAGAGAGCTCTCCTCCTCCTGAGAAGTCACTTCCCGGGGAGTACGGTGAACAGTACCGAATCTGATAGAGGTTTAAACTATCGTAGATTTAGTAGAGAGGACTGGAAGAAAGCCTCGGAGATATGCACCGAGCAAATAATCCGGTGGGCAGTTAACAGCTTTCAGCCCTTTAAATCAGCAGGTGTGGATGGGATAATCCCAGCAGTTATGCAAATGGGGCTAGACAATCTCCTCCCATACCTACTAAGAATATTTAGAAGTAGTCTAGCACTCGGGTACATACCGAAAAGCTGGAGAAGGGCTCGGGTGGTATTCATACCTAAGGTAGGGAAGAAGGATCCCTCACACCCAAAGTCCTACAGACCAATCAGCCTCACTTCGTTTGTCCTAAAGACTATCGAAAAGGTTATCGACAACTATGTAAGGTCGACTATACTGGTAAAATAACCACTGCATTCCAGTCAACATGCATACAGAGCGGGCAGATCTACTGAAACCGCACTATGGGAACTGACGGAAAGCATTGAGGGCTCACTCGCCAGTAAGGAAATCGCTCTATGCGCCTTCCTAGATATCGAAGGACGTTTGACAACGCATCACATGAAGCGATAAGAAATGCTCTGGAGAAGAAAACAGTGGACAGCACAATCAGCAAATGGATGTGCGAGATGCTAATCACTAGAACAGCAGAAACCATAGTCGGTGACAAAACCATTATGGTTAACACAACAAGAGGGTGTCCACAAGGAGGAGTACTTTCCCCACTACTGTGGAGCATCCTAGTAGATGAACTACTTCGGCGACTAGCTGAAGCAGGAACTGTATCTCAGGGTTACGCGGATGATATAGTCATTGTGGCCAGAGGGAAGTTCGAGGAAGTTCTATGTGACATAGTTCAAAATGGACTAAATATCACAAGCAGATGGTGCCAAGAGGTGGAACTTAGGGTGAACCCAAGCAAAACCACACTGGTCCCCTTCACCAACAGAAGGAAATTGGGGCGAATGCGACCAATAACCCTCAATGGAGAAGTGATCGCAATCAGCGAAGAGGTCAAGTACCTTGGTCTGATATTAGACAAGAGACTGCTATGGAATAAACATCAGCAGGCAGTAATAAAGAAATCTAAGAAAGCACTCATGGTGTGCAGAAGAGTGGCAGGCAAATCATGGGGAGTAAGCCCCAAAATAATGCACTGGATGTACACTATGATAGTTATACCAATGATCACCTACGGAGCAGTGGCATGGGCAAGTAGAACCAAACTAAGCACCACAAGGAGAGAATTGGAGAAGGTACAAAGGCTAGCCTGTGTCCTAATCACAGGAGCTATGAGAACCTGCCCAACGGCGGGTATGGAGGTAATCATTGGGCTACTCCCGCTGCATATAGTGGTAGAGGGCAAATCAAATGAAACCCTTGTACGCTTAACCAAGGTTGGCTGCTTCACGGGCAGCAGAGCGGGGAGCTTAGGGAATTCACTAGCCAAGCTAACCCCTATGGCATGCATGCCATGTGACAACATGGTGCAAAAACTTGAGTTCAAAAAGAACTATGAAGTCAAACTAAGCACCAAGTCGGACTTCAGGTCTGAAACAGATTACAAGATACATCCAGGTACTATAAAATGGCCACGAACCAAGTACTCTGAAGCAATGGGCCATTATCCGAGTATCTTCCAGGAAGAAGTTCACGCCATCGAAAGATGCGCTCAATTCAATCTGGATAGGAAATACATGAGGCAGGAAATAGCCATCATGTCAGACAGCCAAGCTGCGCTAAAAGCTTTAGATGCATTCCACACCACGTCTAGACTGGTGGAAGAATGCAAAACAAGGTTAAACAGACTTGGTGAAAACAACAAAGTAAAATTGTACTGGGTGCCGGGACACACCGGTATAGAAGGTAACGAACAAGCGGACCAGCTCGCAAACAAAGGGGCAGAAACTCCGCTTGTAGGGCCGGAACCCTTTTGTGGAATTGGGTACCGTATTATGCGTGAAGAATTACGCAATATAGGTAAACAAACCGCTTCATTAAGATGGGAGGAACTCCCAGGTCTACGGCAAGCGAAGGAATTGTTGGGTGGCTATAACCCAAAGAGGTCCCGATCAATAATGGGACTAAGTAGGGGTAATGTTAGAATCATTACGGGGTTCCTAACAGGGCTCTGCAAGCTGAAGGGACACCTAAAGAAAATTAAATTAGAGGAGGATGACAGCTGCAGGCTATGTGGAGAAGCAGAGGAAACCCCGTGGCATCTACTCAACGACTGCGGAGCAACGATCCGCCAGAGAAGGAGCCAGCTGGGAACTCACGCATTCTCCGAGCTTGTACGTCATTCATTAGAACCTCTCCATATCATTAGGTTCCTAAAGGCCATTGGTATGGAGGGAGTGCTGTAGGGTTGGGCAGGTACCGTCCCTGCAGCGCTAGTCGGGGGGGGGGGGCGCAATAGATCCACAAGGGTCGCAGTGCCATTGATTCACCCCCATAACAACAACATCAACAACATCAACATTTCGACGAACAGTTTTGGATATGCTGATATGTTGTCGCGTCTGATCAATAAAACAGTTACCGCTGAAGAGGACATTGTCATTGCTGCAGTTAAAGTAGACCACGAAATCAAACAAATCCTTGACGAAACTTTTCGAAATTTGCCGATCACACACAGGCAAGTTGTTTTCGAATCACACAAAGATTTAACGCTTAACAATCTTTACAGTTACATCAAAAATGGTTGGCCATCCAAAGTCTCAACAGACGAGCAAATGTTTTTCAATTGTAGGGACGCAATTTCTACTGCAAACGATTGTTTGATGTTTGGCGAACGGATAATCATTCCGTCAATACTCCGCAAACGGATAATCTAACAAATGAGCGCATGAAATCTATTTCTCGGCGATACGTATATTGGCCTAATATCGATTCGGACATTACGAATTTCGTTAGAAACTGCAACGGTTGTGCTAGAGCAGCGAAACTCCTAGTAAAAACGCATTTACAATCCTGGTCAAATCCAGAGGGTGCATGGCAACGAATACATATCGATTATGCAGGCCCACTCACCGGAAAATATTTTTGTTGTAATCGATGCTTACTCCAAATGGCCTGAGATAGTTCAAACATCATCAATATCCACAGAATCAACGATTGAATTGTTAGAGGAGATTTTTTCTCGTATATTTTTTTTAATTCTCTACGTTCGTCGTGCAATACCGAAACCTTCTACGATCGCCAGATCGACTAGATCAAACAAAGACCGAAATGTTGTAGATTGGTCTTTGAATGACTCCAGTATATTGGACCAGCTCGTTTGATTTACCAGCCCTACAGCTGCATACGATTCTGTTTCGACAAATAGGCCTCCGCCTCCTTCTAGCTTTCCTGCTCAAGATAATTCGCCGATTTCAAAGAAAGAACTCCTAGGATTGGTTCAAGCTGCGATTCGCGAAGAGATAAGACCATTTCGGGATGAGTTGGCTTCGTTTATCAATGAAACGATTTCCACTTCTGTACAGCGACAGTTAGATGGCTTAACGCTACTAAATGATTCAGTACCACCAGCAAACACTCCGATGACAGCCGTAACCCCCGATTGGCCTCAAGATATGCCTCCACGCTTGTTAAACCCGAGTGAGCGACTGGCTGGAGAACAGTCTTGTGCTAGCTACAGCAATGCATCCACCCAGACAATCTAATCAGTTTTCAGAAAATTTAAGTCGTAATAGTCTTCATTCCCAACTCGTGAATAACCCTAAACAAATAACCAGCATAATTTTGAGTTGGAATATTCATTTCGATGGTTCATCGAAAGGAATGCTTGTCGAAGAGTTTATATATCGAATCAGGGCAATGACTGACCAAAACCTGAATAGCGATTATAATCTACTTTGTGACAATGTTCATTTACTATTTACGGGAAAAGCATGAGATTGGTTCTGGAGGTTTCATCGAGTCAATCGACAATTTAACTGCAACCAGCTGTGTTGCGAGCTCAAGCGACAATATCAAGACAAGTGAACTGATTTTGACGTTATGGAATTGATCGGAAATCGTAAACAAAAAGACCGCGAAGATTTTGATGAATTTTACCTGTCGATTGCGAACTCCTTTGAATGAACTAGAACTAGTAGAGATATTGATTAGAAATCTGAAGACTGACGTGCGTTACGAAATCTTGCATTTAAACATGAATCCGTTTCGTCGGAATATTTCCGAAATAGCTCGTTCGTTTGACAGTGATATTGTTGAACCAGAATCCATTTCGGAGGTAGATCGAAATCGTTCGGATGTGAAACTCGTATGCGTAAATTGCGAAGGGACTGGTCACATGTACCATGACTGTGTAGACTGTGGTTTGGAAAACACCTATAAACCGAACTGTCGTAAATGTAACCCACAGGGAAACGGACGGAAGGATGCGGCGACCAACACCCAGTCGTATCCGAGAACAAGAACCAATTAACCTTTCAAGAAATTACTACTACGGAGCAGTCCACACAAACTGACCTAATTTCTACCATTTCGAAACCATATACGGAACTTACGCCACAATTGCACCCTATAGTTCCATATCATGAACGATGGTTAAAGTATGATAAAATGCGCGAGCGATTTTTTAATGACAAACCGAATCTGAAAGTTCACATAAACGAAAACGATCCACGGTGCGTATGCGAAATTTTTATCGACAGGTTAAGAACACCCACAAATTGTTGCTATCGGCTGTGTTTTCCGATTCAGAAATAAGACCGTATGCTGAAGTAAGTATTTTTGGAAAGAGTCTCATAGCGGACTTCTTGGTTCCGGCGCCTCTATTAGCTGCTGCGGTTCACAACTTGCAACTGAATTGTTAAACTTAGTTGACAATATTAAAAGAGTCAACAGTTCTGTTAGTACCGCTGAGGGAAAACGACAACCAGTACTAGGCTATCTCTTAACCGATGTTACTTTTCGTAAAGAAGCGCATAAAATAAAACTTTTCCTTGTGCCGACTTTATCGCAAAACTTGTACTTGGGAGTAGATTTTTGGAGGGCCTTCCACTTAGCTCCAAACATTATCTCGGAGATTAACCCTTTCAAAAGGATCAAATGTCTCTGCACGACTTGTCGGAAATCCAGACGCAAAAGTTGGAAAACCTCAAGAGTATGGTCCACTCTTTCGAAGAGGAAGGACTTGGTAGAACGAACCTAATCGAACATGTAATCGATGTCGGCAACGCGAAGCCTATTAAATAAGAAAACGTGGGAAAGGAAATGTTTAAGAAAATCGATCGCATGTTTCAATCAGAAATAATCGAAGAATCCAGTAGTCCTTGGAGTTCACCAGTCGTTCTAGTTAAAAAACTTAAAAAACTGTCTTACCATCACCATTCAACTCAGCGACCCCGAAAACCATAGAATCGACATTAATATCGGTCACCCACCCTCTCAGTTATCGACCCCATCCCCCTAGAGCTTTCTTACCATCACAATTCACACAGCGATACCGAAAATCATAGAATCAACACTAATATCGGTCACCCCCCTCAGTTTCGACCCCATCCCTCTAGAGATGCCTTACCATCTCTATTCAACTCAGCGACCCCGAAAACCATAGAATCGACATTAATATCGGTCACCCCCCCCCCATCAGTATCGACACAATCCACCAAGAGCTGCCTTACCATCACCATTCAACTCAGCTACCCCGAAAACCATAGAATCGACTCTAATATCGGTCCCCCCTTCAGTTTCGACCCCATCCCCCTAGAGCTGCCTTACCATCATCATTCAACTCAGCGACCACGAAAACTATAAAATCTACACTAATATAGTTTACTCCCCCCTCAGTTATCGACCCCATCCCAATAGAGCTGCCTAACCATCACCATTCAACTCAGCGACCCCGAAAACCATTGAATCGAAACTAATATCGGTCACCCCCCCCCTCAGTTATCGACCCCATCCCCTAGAGCTGTCTTACCATCACCATTCAACGCAGCGACCCCGAAAACCATAAGAATCAACACTAATATCGGTCACCCCAACCCCCTCAGTTATCGACCTAATCCCCTAGAGCTGTCTTACCATCACCATTCAACTCAGCGACCCCGAAAACCATAGAATCGACACTAATATCGGTCACCACCCCCCCCCCCCACCCGCTACAGTTATCGACCCAATCCCCTAGATCTGTCTTACCATCACCATTCAACTCAGCGACCCCGAAAACCATAGAATCCACACTAATATCGATCTAACCGCACCTCCCCCCCCCCCACCACAATCCCTCAGTTATCGACCCCATCCCCTAGAGCTGTCTTACCATCACCATTCAACTCAGCGACCCCGAAAACCATAACAATCGACACTAAAGGGGATTCGAATAGGGTTGCCAGGGGTTTCCCAAAATAAATAATCACAATCAAATCAAGGTGTCCGCTACAAAACAGATAATGAGCGCGAACTGTGTTCAGAGCTTCATTAGCTGGAAACGGACTATTCATGCGCCTTGCATTTTTGCAGATCCTTTGCATGGTACACGCCTAAGAGTTTTCCTTTCGCATTCTCAATCTCGTAATAGGCTGTGCCTAACATTTGCCCTACTTTGGACCTTGACGAAACTTTTCGAAATTTGCCGATCACACACAGGCAAGTTGTTTTCGAATCACACAAAGATTTAACGCTTAACAATCTTTACAGTTACATCAAAAATGGTTGGCCATCCAAAGTCTCAACAGACGAGCAAATGTTTTTCAATTGTAGGGACGCAATTTCTACTGCAAACGATTGTTTGATGTTTGGCGAACGGATAATCATTCCGTCAATACTCCGCAAACGGATAATCTAACAAATGAGCGCATGAAATCTATTTCTCGGCGATACGTATATTGGCCTAATATCGATTCGGACATTACGAATTTCGTTAGAAACTGCAACGGTTGTGCTAGAGCAGCGAAACTCCTAGTAAAAACGCATTTACAATCCTGGTCAAATCCAGAGGGTGCATGGCAACGAATACATATCGATTATGCAGGCCCACTCACCGGAAAATATTTTTGTTGTAATCGATGCTTACTCCAAATGGCCTGAGATAGTTCAAACATCATCAATATCCACAGAATCAACGATTGAATTGTTAGAGGAGATTTTTTCTCGTATATTTTTTTTAATTCTCTACGTTCGTCGTGCAATACCGAAACCTTCTACGATCGCCAGATCGACTAGATCAAACAAAGACCGAAATGTTGTAGATTGGTCTTTGAATGACTCCAGTATATTGGACCAGCTCGTTTGATTTACCAGCCCTACAGCTGCATACGATTCTGTTTCGACAAATAGGCCTCCGCCTCCTTCTAGCTTTCCTGCTCAAGATAATTCGCCGATTTCAAAGAAAGAACTCCTAGGATTGGTTCAAGCTGCGATTCGCGAAGAGATAAGACCATTTCGGGATGAGTTGGCTTCGTTTATCAATGAAACGATTTCCACTTCTGTACAGCGACAGTTAGATGGCTTAACGCTACTAAATGATTCAGTACCACCAGCAAACACTCCGATGACAGCCGTAACCCCCGATTGGCCTCAAGATATGCCTCCACGCTTGTTAAACCCGAGTGAGCGACTGGCTGGAGAACAGTCTTGTGCTAGCTACAGCAATGCATCCACCCAGACAATCTAATCAGTTTTCAGAAAATTTAAGTCGTAATAGTCTTCATTCCCAACTCGTGAATAACCCTAAACAAATAACCAGCATAATTTTGAGTTGGAATATTCATTTCGATGGTTCATCGAAAGGAATGCTTGTCGAAGAGTTTATATATCGAATCAGGGCAATGACTGACCAAAACCTGAATAGCGATTATAATCTACTTTGTGACAATGTTCATTTACTATTTACGGGAAAAGCATGAGATTGGTTCTGGAGGTTTCATCGAGTCAATCGACAATTTAACTGCAACCAGCTGTGTTGCGAGCTCAAGCGACAATATCAAGACAAGTGAACTGATTTTGACGTTATGGAATTGATCGGAAATCGTAAACAAAAAGACCGCGAAGATTTTGATGAATTTTACCTGTCGATTGCGAACTCCTTTGAATGAACTAGAACTAGTAGAGATATTGATTAGAAATCTGAAGACTGACGTGCGTTACGAAATCTTGCATTTAAACATGAATCCGTTTCGTCGGAATATTTCCGAAATAGCTCGTTCGTTTGACAGTGATATTGTTGAACCAGAATCCATTTCGGAGGTAGATCGAAATCGTTCGGATGTGAAACTCGTATGCGTAAATTGCGAAGGGACTGGTCACATGTACCATGACTGTGTAGACTGTGGTTTGGAAAACACCTATAAACCGAACTGTCGTAAATGTAACCCACAGGGAAACGGACGGAAGGATGCGGCGACCAACACCCAGTCGTATCCGAGAACAAGAACCAATTAACCTTTCAAGAAATTACTACTACGGAGCAGTCCACACAAACTGACCTAATTTCTACCATTTCGAAACCATATACGGAACTTACGCCACAATTGCACCCTATAGTTCCATATCATGAACGATGGTTAAAGTATGATAAAATGCGCGAGCGATTTTTTAATGACAAACCGAATCTGAAAGTTCACATAAACGAAAACGATCCACGGTGCGTATGCGAAATTTTTATCGACAGGTTAAGAACACCCACAAATTGTTGCTATCGGCTGTGTTTTCCGATTCAGAAATAAGACCGTATGCTGAAGTAAGTATTTTTGGAAAGAGTCTCATAGCGGACTTCTTGGTTCCGGCGCCTCTATTAGCTGCTGCGGTTCACAACTTGCAACTGAATTGTTAAACTTAGTTGACAATATTAAAAGAGTCAACAGTTCTGTTAGTACCGCTGAGGGAAAACGACAACCAGTACTAGGCTATCTCTTAACCGATGTTACTTTTCGTAAAGAAGCGCATAAAATAAAACTTTTCCTTGTGCCGACTTTATCGCAAAACTTGTACTTGGGAGTAGATTTTTGGAGGGCCTTCCACTTAGCTCCAAACATTATCTCGGAGATTAACCCTTTCAAAAGGATCAAATGTCTCTGCACGACTTGTCGGAAATCCAGACGCAAAAGTTGGAAAACCTCAAGAGTATGGTCCACTCTTTCGAAGAGGAAGGACTTGGTAGAACGAACCTAATCGAACATGTAATCGATGTCGGCAACGCGAAGCCTATTAAATAAGAAAACGTGGGAAAGGAAATGTTTAAGAAAATCGATCGCATGTTTCAATCAGAAATAATCGAAGAATCCAGTAGTCCTTGGAGTTCACCAGTCGTTCTAGTTAAAAAACTTAAAAAACTGTCTTACCATCACCATTCAACTCAGCGACCCCGAAAACCATAGAATCGACATTAATATCGGTCACCCACCCTCTCAGTTATCGACCCCATCCCCCTAGAGCTTTCTTACCATCACAATTCACACAGCGATACCGAAAATCATAGAATCAACACTAATATCGGTCACCCCCCTCAGTTTCGACCCCATCCCTCTAGAGATGCCTTACCATCTCTATTCAACTCAGCGACCCCGAAAACCATAGAATCGACATTAATATCGGTCACCCCCCCCCCCATCAGTATCGACACAATCCACCAAGAGCTGCCTTACCATCACCATTCAACTCAGCTACCCCGAAAACCATAGAATCGACTCTAATATCGGTCCCCCCCTTCAGTTTCGACCCCATCCCCCTAGAGCTGCCTTACCATCATCATTCAACTCAGCGACCACGAAAACTATAAAATCTACACTAATATAGTTTACTCCCCCCTCAGTTATCGACCCCATCCCAATAGAGCTGCCTAACCATCACCATTCAACTCAGCGACCCCGAAAACCATTGAATCGAAACTAATATCGGTCACCCCCCCCCTCAGTTATCGACCCCATCCCCTAGAGCTGTCTTACCATCACCATTCAACGCAGCGACCCCGAAAACCATAAGAATCAACACTAATATCGGTCACCCCAACCCCCTCAGTTATCGACCTAATCCCCTAGAGCTGTCTTACCATCACCATTCAACTCAGCGACCCCGAAAACCATAGAATCGACACTAATATCGGTCACCACCCCCCCCCCCCCCCCCCACCCGCTACAGTTATCGACCCAATCCCCTAGATCTGTCTTACCATCACCATTCAACTCAGCGACCCCGAAAACCATAGAATCCACACTAATATCGATCTAACCGCACCTCCCCCCCCCCACCGCAATCCCTCAGTTATCGACCCCATCCCCTAGAGCTGTCTTACCATCACCATTCAACTCAGCGACCCCGAAAACCATAACAATCGACACTAAAGGGGATTCGAATAGGGTTGCCAGGGGTTTCCCAAAATAAATAATCACAATCAAATCAAGGTGTCCGCTACAAAACAGATAATGAGCGCGAACTGTGTTCAGAGCTTCATTAGCTGGAAACGGACTATTCATGCGCCTTGCATTTTTGCAGATCCTTTGCATGGTACACGCCTAAGAGTTTTCCTTTCGCATTCTCAATCTCGTAATAGGCTGTGCCTAACATTTGCCCTACTTTGGACTTGACGAAAGTTGGGGCCAATTTGGCACTAAACGACTAAAAACTTCTTTTCCGACATCGAACGTAATGGGCCTAGATCGCAAATTGGGTGTTTTTCTCATGTGAAACATTCATGATTTCTTTGGCCTCTTGTATGAGTAGCGCGAAAGCATCCTGACGAGCGAAACGAGAGTCTTCCTCAGAGGAAAGCAAGTTTAAGTTTCGCAGTAATCGATAATCAGAGCCATGCGTAACCATATTTTGTCCGAAAACGAGATTATACGGGGGGAATCCAGTGGATTGGTGGATGGTGTTTCTAAGGGAACAAGAAATGGCACTCATGTTTAAGTCCCATGTTGTATGGTCCTTGCCCAGATATGCCCTAATCGATGATAAGATTGATCGATTCACCCTTTCCGATGAGTTTGCTTTGGGAGAAAAGATAGCAGTGCACATAATTATGCGATATTCCATACTTGGTCAAAAATGATTCAAACAAGTTGGTCTTGAATTGGGATATATTATCAGACAAGATAGTCTGAGAAACTCCGCAGAAATGAAAGATGCTTTCCTCGAGGTAATTACGAATGACAGGGGAGGTAAACCTTTTAAGTGTTTCAAAAACGGAAACTTCGTTAAATGATCAAGCACAATCAACAATCCTATATTCCCGTTTTTAGATTTGGGATAAGGTCCCAAGAGGTCTATATACAATTTTTGGAAAGGACTATCAGCAGTCAATAGTCTTCCCATTGGTGGTCGGAGAATAATGTTTGGACTTTTAACACATCGACAAATTTCGCATTGCGTGACATAGTCGCTGACTTGTTTACCATGCCAGGCCAAAAAAGATGTCGACGAAGTTTTTCAAGCGTTTTTGCAATTCCGCAATGTGCGGAGGTTGTTGAATCATGTGCATGACTCAAGACTTCAGCCGTTAGACTTGCCGGCATCCACAATTTTCATGAGTTCGATTTTTGGTTCACATTTCCAGTAGCATACTCATTGCGTTTGTAGATGTAGTTATCGACAACCTTTAAGTCAGGAAACTTTGATTTATCTTCACCGATCTTCTTTTTCAACTCGTTGTACTCAACTGAGGATAATTGATCAGAGGACAAGTCAATCATCGGTTCTACATTTTCTATTGCATTTACTTCGTAACCTTTGCGTGATAAGGCATCAGCAACAATTTTTTCTGAGCCACGACGGTATTTTATTGAAAAACAAAACCTTGAAGCTTAAGCGCCCATCTAGCGAGTCTGCCACTGAGGTCTTTTTGGTTCATTAACCATTGAAGGCTAGCGTGATCGGTTATGATCTAAAACTCTTGTCCTTCGACATAGCAACGAAATTTCTTTACGCTTTGAACAGCTGCAAGGCATTCTTGCTCGGTCACTGAGTAATTTCTCTGTGCCTTATTAAACTTTCGCGAAAAATACGCAATCGGTGCTTGGATGCCTTCATCATTCAATTGGGCTAGAACGCTTCCGATGTCCCATTGACTTGCATCAGAGACGAGAATAATCTGGGACGTCCAGAACAGGGGCTGTAGTCAGCAAGGATTTCAAATCATCAAAAGCAAGTTTGGCTTGCGGATTCCATTCAAACTTTCTGCTCTTTTTCAAATGCTCGGTGAGCGGGCAAGTAACAGTCGAAAAGTTAGGAATAAATCGTCTGTACCAGCCTGCTAGTCCTAAGAAACGACACATTTGCCGAACAGTTGTGGGAACAGGAAAGTCAGAAACCGCACTAATCTTATCGGTGTCAGTTTTCAAAGTTTCATTCCCTATAATAAAACCTAAATATATGAACTCTTTCATGCAAAACTTACTTTTGCTAACATTGATCGTTAGGCCAGCATTTTTTTTTATCAGAAATGCAACTTCTTGTAACAGACACAGAAGTTCTTCAAAAGTTTCAGACAACAGACAGATCGTCCAGGTAGACGAAAACTTTTTCACGCAATGTATTCGGAATGACACGATCCATTACCCTTGACATGGTTTGTGGTGCATTGCACAGTCCAAAAGGCATTACCTTGTATTGGTAAATAGGCCGGTTCGGTACTGTGAACGCAGTCAGACAACGAGAGTTTTTCTCTAAAGGTATTTGCCAGAAGGCATCCTTTAGATCCAAGCTATAAATGAATTTTGCCTTCGGAAGTCGGCTCAGCATTCCATCAATATGAGGCAATGGGTATACATCCTTTAAGGTAACGGAGTTGACTTTGCGAGAAACCAGACACAATCTGACTTTGCCAGGTTTTTTAACTAGAACGACTGGTGAACTCCAAGGACTACTGGATTCTTCGATTATTTCTGATTGAATTTTCTCGTATATTTTTTTTTAATTCTCTACGTTCGTCGTGCAATACCGAAACCTTCTACGATCGCCAGATCGACTAGATCAAACAAAGACCGAAATGTTGTAGATTGGTCTTTGAATGACTCCAGTATATTGGACCAGCTCGTTTGATTTACCAGCCCTACAGCTGCATACGATTCTGTTTCGACAAATAGGCCTCCGCCTCCTTCTAGCTTTCCTGCTCAAGATAATTCGCCGATTTCAAAGAAAGAACTCCTAGGATTGGTTCAAGCTGCGATTCGCGAAGAGATGAGACCATTTCGGGATGAGTTGGCTTCGTTTATCAATGAAACGATTTCCACTTCTGTACAGCGACAGTTAGATGGCTTAACGCTACTCAATGATTCAGTACCACCAGCAAACACTCCGATGACAGCCGTAACCCCCGATTGGCCTCAAGATATGCCTCCACGCTTGTTAAACCCGAGTGAGCGACTGGCTGGAGAACAGTCTTGTGCTAGCTACAGCAATGCATCCACCCAGACAATCTAATCAGTTTTCAGAAAATTTAAGTCGTAATAGTCTTCATTCCCAACTCGTGAATAACCCTAACAAAATAACCAGCATAATTATGAGTTGGAATATTCATTTCGATGGTTCATCGAAAGGAATGCTTGTCGAAGAGTTTATATATCGAATCAGGGCAATGACTGACCAAAACCTGAATAGCGATTATAATCTACTTTGTGACAATGTTCATTTACTATTTACGGGAAAAGCATGAGATTGGTTCTGGAGGTTTCATCGAGTCAATCGACAATTTAACTGCAACCAGCTGTGTTGCGAGCTCAAGCGACAATATCAAGACAAGTGAACTGATTTTGACGTTATGGAATTGATCGGAAATCGTAAACAAAAAGACCGCGAAGATTTTGATGAATTTTACCTGTCGATTGCGAACTCCTTTGAATGAGAACTAGTAGAGATATTGATTAGAAATCTGAAGACTGACGTGCGTTACGAAATCTTGCATTTAAACATGAATCCGTTTCGTCGGAATATTTCCGAAATAGCTCGTTCGTTTGACAGTGATATTGTTGAACCAGAATCCATTTCGGAGGTAGATCGAAATCGTTCGGATGTGAAACTCGTATGCGTAAATTGCGAAGGGACTGGTCACATGTACCATGACTGTGTAGACTGTGGTTTGGAAAACACCTATAAACCGAACTGTCGTAAATGTAACCCACAGGGAAACGGACGGAAGGATGCGGCGACCAACACCCAGTCGTATCCGAGAACAAGAACCAATTAACCTTTCAAGAAATTACTACTACGGAGCAGTCCACACAAACTGACCTAATTTCTACCCTTTCGAAACCATATACGGAACTTACGCCACAATTGCACCCTATAGTTCCATATCATGAACGATGGTTAAAGTATGATAAAATGCGCGAGCGATTTTTTAATGACAAACCGAATCTGAAAGTTCACATAAACGAAAACGATCCACGGTGCGTATGCGAAATTTTTATCGACAGATTAAGAACACCCACAAATTGTTGCTATCGGCTGTGTTTTCCGATTCAGAAATAAGACCGTATGCTGAAGTAAGTATTTTTGGAAAGAGTCTTCTTGGTTCCGGCGCCTCTATTAGCTGCTGCGGTTCACAACTTGCAACTGAATTGTTAAACTTAGTTGACAATATTAAAAGAGTCAACAGTTCTGTTAGTACCGCTGAGGGAAAACGACAACCAGTACTAGGCTATCTCTTAACCGATGTTACTTTTCGTAAAGAAGCGCATAAAATAAAACTTTTCCTTGTGCCGACTTTATCGCAAAACTTGTACTTGGGAGTAGATTTTTGGAGGGCCTTCCACTTAGCTCCAAACATTATCTCGGAGATTAACGTGAGTGAACCCTTTCAAAAGGATCAAATGTCTCTGCACGACTTGTCGGAAATCCAGACGCAAAAGTTGGAAAACATCAAGAGTATGGTCCACTCTTTCGAAGAGGAAGGACTTGGTAGAACGAACCTAATCGAACATGTAATCGATGTCGGCAACGCGAAGCCTATTAAACAAGAAAACGTGGGAAAGGAAATGTTTAAGAAAATCGATCGCATGTTTCAATCAGAAATAATCGAAGAATCCAGTAGTCCTTGGAGTTCACCAGTCGTTCTAGTTAAAAAACCTGGCAAAGTCAGATTGTGTCTGGTTTCTCGCAAAGTCAACTCCGTTACCTTAAAGGATGTATACCCATTACCTCATATTGATGGAATGCTGAGCCGACTTCCGAAGGCAAAATTCATTTATAGCTTGGATCTAAAGGATGCCTTCTGGCAAATACCTTTAGAGAAAAACTCTCGTTGTCTGACTGCGTTCACAGTACCGAACCGGCCTATTTACCAATACAAGGTAATGCCTTTTGGACTGTGCAATGCACCACAAACCATGTCAAGGGTAATGGATCGTGTCATTCCGAATACATTGCGTGAAAAAGTTTTCGTCTACCTGGACGATCTGTCTGTTGTCTGAAACTTTCGAAGAACTTCTGTGTCTGTTACAAGAAGTTGCATTTCTGATAAAAAAAATGCTGGCCTAACGATCAATGTTATCAAAAGTAAGTTTTGCATGAAAGAGTTCATATATTTAGGTTTTATTATAGGGAATGAAACTTTGAAAACTGACACCGATAAGATTAGTGCGGTTTCTGACTTTCCTGTTCCCACAACTGTTCGGCAAATGTGTCGTTTCTTAGGACTAGCAGGCTGGTACAGACGATTTATTCCTAACTTTTCGACTGTTACTTGCCCGCTCACCGAGCATTTGAAAAAGAGCAGAAAGTTTGAATGGAATCCGCAAGCCAAACTTGCTTTTGATGATTTGAAATCCGTGCTGACTACAGCCCCTGTTCTGGACGTCCCAGATTATTCTCGTCTCTGATGCAAGTCATTGGGACATCGGAAGCGTTCTAGCCCAATTGAATGATGAAGGCATCCAAGCACCGATTGCGTATTTTTTGCAAAAGTTGAATAAGGCACAGAGAAATTACTCAGTGACCGAGCAAGAATGCCTTGCAGCTGTTCAAAGCGTAAAGAAATTTCGTTGCTATGTCGAAGGACAAGAGTTTTAGATCATAACCGATCACGCTAGCCTTCAATGGTTAATGAACCAAAAAGACCTCAGTGGCAGACTCGTTAGATGGGCGCTTAAGCTTCAAGGTTTTGTTTTTCAATAAAATACCGTCGTGGCTCAGAAAAAATTGTTGCTGATGCCTTATCACGTAAAGGTTACGAAGTAAATGCAATAGAAAATGTAGAACCGATGATTGACTTGTCCTCTGATCAATTATCCTCAGTTGAGTACAACGAGTTGAAAAAGAAGATCGGTGAAAATCAATCAAAGTTTCCTGACTTAAAGGTTGTCGATAACTACATCTACAAACGCAATGAGTATGCTACTGGAAATGTGAACCAAAAATCGAACTCATGAAAATTGTGGGTGCCGGCAAGTCTAACGGCTGAAGTCTTGAGTCATGCACATGATTCAACAACCTCCGCACATTGCGGAATTGCAAAAACGCTTGAAAAACTTCGTCGACATCTTTTTTGGCCTGGCATGGTAAACAAGTCAGCGACTATGTCACGCAATGCGAAATTTGTCGATGTGTTAAAAGTCCAAACATTATTCTCCGACCACCAATGGGAAGACTATTGACTGCTGATAGTCCTTTCCAAAAATTGTATATAGACCTCTTGGGACCTTATCCCAAATCTAAAAACGGGAATATAGGATTGTTGATTGTGCTTGATCATTTAACGAAGTTTCCGTTTTTGAAACACTTAAAAGGTTTACCTCCCCTGTCATTCGTAATTACCTCGAGGAAAGCATCTTTCATTTCTGCGGAGTTTCTCAGACTATCTTGTCTGATAATATATCCCAATTCAAGACCAACTTGTTTGAATCATTTTTGACCAAGTATGGAATATCGCATAATTATGTGCACTGCTATCTTTTCTCCCAAAGCAAACTCATCGGAAAGGGTGAATCGATCAATCTTATCATCGATTAGGGCATATCTGGGCAAGGACCATACAACATGGGACTTAAACATGAGTGCCATTTCTTGTTCCCTTAGAAACACCATCCACCAATCCACTGGATTCCCCCCGTATAATCTCGTTTTCGGACAAAATATGGTTACGCATGGCTCTGATTATCGATTACTGCGAAACTTAAACTTGCTTTCCTCTGAGGAAGACTCTCGTTTCGCTCGTCAGGATGCTTTCGCGCTACTCATACAAGAGGCCAAAGAAATCATGAATGTTTCACATGAGAAAAACACCCAATTTGCGATCTAGGCCCATTACGTTCGATGTCGGAGAAAAAGTTTTTAGTCGTAACTTTGTACGAAGTAACGCAGGGCAAAGGTTTAGTGCCAAATTGGCCCCAACTTTCGTCAAGTCCAAAGTAGGGAAAATGTTAGGCACAGCCTATTACGAGATTGAGAATGCGAAAGGAAAACTCTTAGGCGTGTACCATGCAAAGGATCTGCAAAAATGCAAGGCGCATGAATAGTCCGTTTCCAGCTTATGAAGCTCTGAACACAGTTCGCGCTCATTATCTGTTTTGTAGCGGACACCTTGATTTGATTGTGATTATTTATTTTGGGAAACCCCTGGCAACCCTATTCGAATCCCCTTTAGTGTCGATTCTTATGGTTTTCGGGGTCGCTGAGTTGAATGGTGATGGTAAGACAGCTCTAGGGGATGGGGTCGATAACTGAGGGATTGTGGTGGGGGGGGGAGGTGCGGTTAGATCGATATTAGTGTGGATTATATGGTTTTCGGGGTCTCTGAGTTGAATGGTGATGGTAAGACAGATCTAGGGGATTGGGTCGATAACTGTAGCGGGTGGGGGAGGGGGGGTGGTGACCGATATTAGTGTCGATTCTATGGTTTTCGGGGTCGCTGAGTTGAATGGTGATGGTAAGACAGCTCTAGGGGATTGGGTCGATAACTGAGGGGGTTGGGGTGACCGATATTAGTGTTGATTCTTATGGTTTTCGGGGTCGCTGAGTTGAATGGTGATGGTAAGACAGCTCTAGGGGATGGGGTCGATAACTTAGGGGGGGGGGTGACCGATATTAGTTTTGATTCCATGGTTTTCGGGGTCGCTGAGTTGAATGGTGATGGTTAGGCAGCTCTATTGGGATGGGGTCGATAACTGAGGGGGGAATAAACTATATTAGTGTAGATTTTATGGTTTTCGTGGTCGCTGAGTTGAATGATGATGGTAAGGCAGCTCTAGGGGGATGGGGTCGAAACTGAAGGGGGGACCGATATTAGAGTCGATTCTATGGTTTTCGGGGTAGCTGAGTTGAATGGTGATGGTAAGGCAGCTCTTGGTGGATTGTGTCGATACTGATGGGGGGGGGTGACCGATATTAATGTCGATTCTATGGTTTTCGGGGTCGCTGAGTTGAATAGAGATGGTAAGGCATCTCTAGAGGGATGGGGTCGAAACTGAGGGGGGTGACCGATATTAGTGTTGATTCTATGATTTTCGGTATCGCTGTGTGAATTGTGATGGTAAGAAAGCTCTAGGGGGATGGGGTCGATAACTGAGAGGGTGGGTGACCGATATTAGTGTCGATTCTATGGTTTTCGGGGTCGCTGAGTTGAATGGTGATGGTAAGACAGCTCTAGGGGGATGGGGTCGATAACTGATGGGGGGGGGTGACCGATATTAGTGTCGATTCTTATGGTTTTCGGGGTCGCTGAGTTGAACAGATATAAGTTTCGATCCATTAGTTTTCGGGAACTCGGAGATGAATAGTGGTGCTTAGAATGGTACTCGGCGACCGGATGGATTTCGAGTGAAAAGGGACAGGGTGAAGCAGTTTTTATCGCACGAATAGCACTCATTTCGACGGATCTATCTTTTAAATTTAAGAGATTGCAATTTCCAGTAAAACTTTCGCTTTCGATGACGATCAATAAGTCGGACAGTTTATTAAGACAGTTATTAGATTTGAGATTTGAGACAACTTTTTTTTTTTTTGCTATCCTAGAGGGTTCACCTAAGAAATTATTTATTCTTGCTCTTGAAGGTGAAACTAAAAGCATTGTGTAGAACCAAATTTTGTTTAAAATTTATATTATTAATTTTTTTTATATTTTATTTTATAGTTTGAATACTTTATAATTTAAAATACTTATTTTATTAAAGAAAAATGCAATTTTACCTTAAAGATAGATATCATTATTTTTCCCACCCCTGCCTAATAGAAGATTGAGATGAATAAATACCTGGGCAACGCCGGGTAATCAGCTAGTCTAATATATAAAAATCTCGTGTCACGGTGTTTTTCTCTCAACTGCTCCGAAACGGCTCGAACTATTGTTATGAAATTTTTTATGTATATTTGGTAGGTATGAGAATAGGTTTTAAAGTGAAAAAAAAAAATTGAGAACTACTGGACCGATTTAGCTAACTTTTATTTTATAAATTCGCCATAGTCCCAATAAGGTTTTGCGAAAAAAATAGAAAAGATGCCCGGAAAATTGTAAATTTCGGAAAATACTGAAAGTGCTGTTTTCCATAGGATTTATGTATGAGCTCGCGTGCATAACTCACGATTCGAACGATGGATTAGCGTAATTCTTTTTTTGTTTTGTTCGTTATAGTCCTAGGAAACAAAGACAATTACAAAGGAAAGTCGAAAAATTCGGATAAACAGCAAAAAAAAAAAAAAAAATCGGAAAATTTGGAAAACGATAAATTGGATATATTTTGAGGAAATAACTCTATTAAATGTTTTCGGTGAAATGAAAACTTTGGAAAAACGAATTCCAGCCTAACTTAAAATAAAATTAAATTTGTGTTGATTCGCGATCTGTCCAGCAAAAGTCAATATTTCATTTCTGTTCCAATAGATTCCAATTGTTTAGGTTACGTGCGCAAATGTCATTTGACAGCTTCTTCTTTGATTTTGTGGGCAAAAAGATCTCCAAAAGACCACAAAAGACCATCAAAAGGCCCCTAAGACCCCGAAAAGAACCACAAAAAGACCTCCGAAAGTCCCTCAAAATCCCCAAAAATCATTAAAGACCCCCAAAAGAACCCTAAAAGACCCTAAAAAGACTCGCCGAAATACCGCAAAAAGACCCTCAAAAGACCCCAAAAATACCTACAAAAGGCGTCCAAAAGACTCACCAAAAAACCTCCAAACGACCTTGAAAGGACCTCCAAAAGACTCTCAAAGATACCTCAAAATACCCAAAAACCCTCAAAGGACTTCCAAAAGACCCACAAAAGATCCTCAAAAGACTCCTTTAACGACCCTCAAAAGACCCTGAAAATACCCTCAAAAGACCCTCAAAGGCCTTAAAAAGACCGTCAAAAGACCCCCCAAAGGACCCTCAAAAGACCATACCGAATTTACAAATATATATACAAATCGGTAGGAAATTACTAAGTTCCCAAAATTAAAAAATGTAACACAATGATGTGACTAATACTGTGACGCGATATCGCAAAACAAATAGCTTTTCACAGTGTTCACAAGTTTTCTAAATTTATTGAAAGTGGGACAGGACAACGTCTGTCGGGTCAGCAAGTATATAGTAATATTACACATGTAAAATTACTATATATATTCTTCTTGGCTTTGGGTTTCTGGCGTCACTCCCTATCCCCTTTTTTCACATGGTCACCTGTCTCGCTAAATCAGGCGATGTCAATTGTTTTAACTTAGATGCATTCAGCCAAAAACCTGATGCATATAAATTGGAACGATACCGTGGGATCACACCACCCTATGTGTATGGTTCGCAGAACCGGTCGCCGTCGCAACGAAAAATTTTGTGTATGCTTTTAGCCAAAGGATAGAGAACGAGAAATGCAACGAGGAGTTGCGATGAAGTTTCCGGCGAAGACGGTAGTACTCTTGGTATTTTTTTCGGTTTTTTTTTGGGTGTGTATCATCGCTGCTCGCAGCTCGTAGTTCCAGCATTTATACCTTGCGAGAAAATTTTATAACAATGTGTTTTTCTTTCTAAATATAAATCGAAAAAGAAAATAGTTGACCAACAAAAAAGAAAGAAAGGAATACTGTAATATTTTTGTGCGTGAGGATTGATAACGCAACACATTTTTGCGTAGTTTTTTTGGAACAATCAAGAAAAGTGTAACGTCGCTGCTCGCAGCTCGTAGCTGTTCCGCCAGTTCAAACTCGCGAGAAAATTTTACAAAAATGTGTTTTTCTTTCTAAATCTAAATCGAAAAAGAAAATAGTTGACCAAAAAGAAAGAAAGGAATACTGTGATATTTTTGTGTTTGAGGATTGATAACGCAACAGATTGTGTGCGTAGTTTTTTTGGAACAATCCAAAAAAGTGCAACGTCGCTGCTCGCAGCTCGTAGCTGTTCCACCAGTTCAAATTCGCGAGAAAATTTTACAAAAATGTGTTTTTCTTTCTAAATCTAAATCGAAAAAGAAATTGGTTAACCAAGAAAAGAAAAAGAACGGAATATTGTGATATTTTCGTAACTGAGGTTCGTTAACGCAACACATTGTGCGCGTAGTTATTTGGAACAATCCAGATAGCGCATCGTCGCTGCTCGCAACTCGTGGCTGGTCCGCCATTTCCGTCTTGCGTGAAAATTTCGCAAATGTGGTGCGGCATTAGAGCTTTCGCGACGACGACGACTACAACAGCCGAGAAAACCCAAAGCGTCGACGACAACGTCAAATGCTGGAAGGGAATCAGCAATCAATATATTTTGACGCCGCAGAACTAATTCGAAGGACTTAAATATTCAAACGTGTGCTAGGTAGCTATCAGGCACGTCTACAGTTGGAAATTACAACATTAAGAGTCCCCGCACACTATCGGCCGATAGTTTGGTCGTTTTCGGCTGCCAGTGCGCACACTGTGCCGATTAAACAGTCGGGTTAGTGGTGAGTGCACAGACAAAGACAAAGTTGAATGGCAATCGTGTCGCACATTCAACTTATTTATCGGCCGACACCAAATCGTTGTGTCTGCGCACTTGCATACATGTTCATACTGATTCAAACTATCGGCCGACAGAAAATCTCTAGTGTGCGGGGACTCTAACAACATAAATACTAATGTGGCTAAGAATGCACGTAGCCCATTAAATCAGAAGGTTCAAATTGAGAACGATTGCCATGATTTAATCAATCATAACGATGATGAAGATGATGATAATATCATAACGTGGCGATTGTAATTCGAAGACATTTACTTTGTTTTACCATATTTTCCCTTATAGATTTTAGAGGAAGAATATGTAAGTGTTATAATATAACCAATAATATTAAATATATATTGTAGGTATTGTATGAACGTATTTAATGCGTTGATAAGCGTATGAATAGAAAAACAGAAACTGATTGTCAATAATACACTTAAATAAGATGAAAAAAGTAGAAAAAAAAGTGTTTTTTTTTATATTTGCAGTATCCCAATAAATATGTTGCGGTCAAAGCAATGAATCTAAATATTATGGATAATGATTATCAGTTATACTATAGTTATGATGCGCGAATATCGATAGAACCGGTTACCCGGTTTATGCGAAATATATCAGTGTTGTTAAGAAATAGTTTTATTTACCAATGCTAGTGAGAATCATAAAATAATTGGTTATTATAAATGACCAATATACTACTATGACTGTAACATAAACGTGTACTCTTCACGGTTAAAAATCGATCAGTTTATTGTATGTTCACCTAAAAAAAAGAGAGTTGAAAGTATTATTGAGAATTGAATCTAGTATCTGAAACCATAATTTATTTGTTTTCTCAGTGTACGTAATGGTCGTAACTTTACAGAGATCCATCCTCTTCACATAATCGTCGACAGCGCTGCCGGTGGGAATGTTAGGGGTCGAGTCAAGATACATATATACGACTATATGTACAAGTTAAATCTTTTCTTGACCACTTTGTCTTTATTTAAAAAGAATCAAACTAAGACTAAATTACAGTGAGCTTATTATCTAAAAAAAACAACCCATAAAAATTAAAATTTTTCTTGTAAATTCTCTAATCGGAGATACACACACACACAAACACACTGCGTGCTCGGCTTGTGGCAAAATCATCCACGAAATGACGCAGCGGCAGCGAACAGCGCTGCTCACAAAGCACAGAGCTCAGACTTTGCCGTGATCTGATGCGATATAGCGATATTTAAAAATTGTATATTGGGGTCCCCAAGGGCCGATCGCTCCAAATTTTTTCAAAAAGTGTTTTCCATCGAAGACACACATGTGTACAAAATTTAAAGAAAATCGGGTAAATTTTGTAAAATATTTGTATGAGAGCCCCCCGAACCCGAGGTCCGAGGGGCCTCAATTAATAGAAAGTATTGTCACCGGAAATATACATGTGTGCAAAATTTCAATAAAATCGGACCATGGGAAGTGGGCTAACAATTGATCAGAAAATCTGACCAGCCAGCCAGCCAGCCACGTGCACGCGAAGTTAATATAGAGAATTTAAAAAGAAAACTACGCATCCGATCGTGAGTGGCTGCAATTTGTTTACATTGCATTATTTGTGCGTCGGATGTCTGATCATCGATGGGGTGATATTTGCTGACTTTGCATTAGCTACGCGCTACGGTACTGATGAACATGAATCGACATGAATTGATGGGGAGAAATGATTTTGCATTAACTGCTCGCATAGTTATTGATCATCATGATGGGGTGAAATATGCTGATTTTGCATTTCCCAAGGGAACGGCAATCGCTGGCTTGTGGAGTGTTGTGATTGTTGTGTATTTGGTGTGTGCGTGGCTATGGTAGTTTTATCATAAGATGTTGCGTTAACTCCTCCCTCCTCAAGTGCGAACATCCTCGTTTGTATTACTTTGGATTCGTTTAGGATCAGTATTCTGGGTTGTACTTCTTCGATGTAACTTATGTGGTCGGCGTTGATACGGGTGCAGTTCGATCGTTTATTTCTTATTAAATTACTAATATGATTTTCTTCAAATTTTATACACATGTGTATCTCCGATGGACAATACTTTTTGTAAAATTTTTGAAGCGATCGGGCTGCGGGGTTGGGGGGCACCCATACAAATTGTTTACAAAATTTACCCGATTTTCTTGAAAATTGTTATGCATGTATATCTCCGATGGACAACACTTTTTGTAAAAATTTGGAAGTGAAATGGCACCAGGGGGGGCTCTCTAACAAAAATTTTAAAAATTTTACCCGATTTTATTCAAACTGCACATTGTGTATTCCCGATTAGAGAATTTACACGAAAAATTTTAATTTTTATGGGTGGTTTTTTTTTAATTCTTTAGTTCTTAATTTTTCACAAACTTTATTCTTTGTAGTTGGTAAGTTTCAAATATAAATTATTAATGTACCATTCGCGGTAATAGATTCTAATTCCTTTTTAATATTCATATAGGGTATTTCTTTAATTTCTATGATTTTCTCTATTGCATTTATTTCAAGATTTGACAATATAAATGAATTTACAATATTTGATTTTTTCTATGTTTATTAACTTCTCTTTTATTAATTTTAA
Organism: Nephrocerus scutellatus; assembly: GCA_947095585.1. NCBI lineage: Eukaryota > Metazoa > Arthropoda > Insecta > Diptera > Pipunculidae > Nephrocerus > Nephrocerus scutellatus. The sequence goes on from OX352764.1 coordinate 50,432,368, forward strand.
TTCAATTTTTATTTTTTAACCTATCTATATTTTTATTCTTTTGCGATATTAAATTTTAATTATTTCATTGTTTCTTTCGTTACTTCGTTAATTTTATCAGTGAACTTTTTATTAATCATTACTTGTTTTGTTTTCCAACAAGTTGCTTATATTGTTAACTACCTGTTCCCGGGCGCTTTGCTACCCGCACACATGAACCCCCAGGCTGACGGGAGTACTATAGCATATAGGCCTATAGCCTATTCGTATGGTGACCCCTTGACCTAGTAGTCTGAGCGCTTTCAAAATATGCCTATTATGTGTTTATTATGGTAGAAAACCCATATGAAAAGATAGAACGCGATCGGTTGAAGGGTTTGGCAGTCCATACCGGACATACATACATACATACATGCGACCACAAGGGCACTCTTGAAGTAGAGTGTTAGGTCTGACAACCCAACATGAAATCGTTATTGCGGGCGATTTCAATGTACACAATTCTGGGTGGCTTCGCCATTTTGGCCAGACAACACCCGAAGGAAGGTGTGTTGAGTTATTCGCTGAGTTTAACCACCTTACTCAGCTTGTAAATGAGCCTACCCGAACACCTGACATTGCATATCATTCCGCTAACACCCTTGACTTGTTCCTTACCTCTCGTCCTGAGAAATACTCCGTCAATATATTATCACCTCTAGGCTCGTCAGACCATTGTGTAGTATCAGCTAATTTCTCGTTAATAAACCACGTAGTTAGAGAAAAAACTCCCAAAAAAATAGTATGGCAATACGAGAAAGCCAATTGGGATGGCCTTAACAACTTCTTTGGGAGAACTAACTGGTCGCTATTTTTTCGTGATAGCAACGTGGATGCCGCCGCTGATGCAATCACAAACATCATTCTTATTGGTATGAGAAAGTTTATTCCTTTCAGGAATAAATCTATCAAATCAAAGGAAGATGGATGGTACGACTTGAGCTGTAAAGAGGCTTCTAGGATTAGAGAGGTGTGCTTTCGGTTTTAAAAAGCAAACCCTACCGAGGAAAACCGAAAAAAATTTAAACGAGCAAGAAATGATTGCAATGCCCATCTTCGGCGAGTCAAATTCGCCTACGACCGAAAATTAAGGCAAAAAATACTACAATGTCCCTAAGGTAGTAAAAATTTTTGGTCCTTCGTGAAAAGAATCAAAAATACAGCCTCGTCGTCAATCCCAACGCTCATTTTTAATGACATTCCAGTTGTCAGCTCTATAGACAAAGCCAATCTGTTTGCTGCGCATTTCGCGTCTAGCTCTACGCTTACAGATTGTGCATTGTCGCCTCCTGCACCTCAGAGTATTGAACACTCTATGGGACAGATATTTATTCGTACTCGTGCAGTTGCTAGGGTTTTAAATGATCTCAACACACACAAATCCGCTGGGCCAGATGGTATTTCTCCATTAGTTCTGAAGAAGTGTTCTTCCAAGCTGGCATTACCATTGCGTAAGCTTTTCCATCTATCCTATTCTTCTGGACTCTTCCCGAGAAGTTGGAAAACAGCATTGTCCAGCCCATACCCAAAAAAGGCGAGCCGTCATCTCCTTCTTCGTACCGACCCATAGCACTTACATCCATTTTTTCCAAGGTCATGGAAACGCTGATCAATTATCAGCTTAAGAAATATCTTGAAACAAACGAAATCCTTGGTGACCGGCAGTATGGATTTCGTGGGCAACGTTCTACTGGTGATTTGATGGTATATCTCACCGAACAGTGGAACCGATCTTTGCATCATTTTGGAGAAAGCAAAGCTGTTGCACTCGATATTTCAAAGGCATTTGACAGAGTTTGGCATCAAGCTCTTTTGTCTAAAATGCGTGCTTATGGTGGTGATGATAAACTGCTTCATTGGATTAGAAGCTATCTTTTGGACCGCTCAATTCAAGTTGTTTTGGACGGTTTCAGGTCTGAAATACACCACATAAATGCTGGCGTTCCCCAGGGCTCTGTTCTGTCCCCGACACTCTTTCTCATTTTTGTTAATGATGTCTTATCTGTGACTTCTAATCCTATTCACTCTTTCGCTGACGACAGCACTCTCAGCTTCTCATATAAGTTTGTGGAACGTCCCTCCACTTCTGATTTGGAACACAAACAACTTTGTATATTAAGCTCGTTGAATTCTGACCTTGACAGCATAATACAATGGAGAGAAATCAATCGAGTAGAATTTAACGTTTCCAAAACCCAATGTTGTCTCCTGTCGTCAAAGCGAATCCTTAACCCCATGCCATTATCCATGAATGGCACTTGCATCGAGGAAACTGAAAATCTCGGTATGTGCGTTAACGACAATCTTCGTTGGAATGACCACATATTTACCATCGCTAAAAATGCTGCGAAATGTTTAGGTTTTCTAGCCCGGTGCAAGAAATATTTCTCTCCCTCTGATCTGGCTACCATATACAAGGCTTTTATTCACCCAAAACTGGAGTACAATTGCCATATCTGGTCTGGTGCGCCTAAGACTTCTTTGCATCAGCTAGATAGAATACAAAACCGCGCGATAAAACTTATCGGTGACGAAAATATAGCGAAATCAATAGATTCGCTTGAACACCGCAGCAACGTTTCTTGCTTGTCACTGTTTTATCGTTTCTTCTACCAGCGGTGCTCAAGAGAAATAGCCAGCTGCATGCCACGTCTCCTTGAATTCAACCGCAATACTCGTGGCGCTCTAAATGCTCATCAGTTTACCCTCAAGCCCATCTTTGGACGTACAGTTAAATTCAGGGATTCGTTCTTCAGCCGTACAACACGTGTGTGGAATTCTCTGCCAAGCTCTGTCTTCCCACATCACTATGATCCACAGGCATTCAAAACACAAGCTCATAGACATCTCCTCTTTTCTCCCCCTCTTCCTTAACGCCCACGCTGTGCCAAGCATATAGCCGAGCATTATAATAATAAATATGACCATAGAAAGCAGGGAAATTGTATTTCAAAGACTAGGAGAGAAGATTCAGGAACTATCCAAATTTATCAAACCAAGAAGCAATATCCATGCGGAGATTAAAAAGTTGGTCAACATAATACGGATGACGTTTGAGTCGGTGACAGTCTGCAAGGACACCTTGATTGATAACACGTGTCGAACTACGCCGACAATAGGAGCCATAATGGAGAATCCTAAAGGACCGGTTCCTTTACCTAGGAAGAACTCAGTCGGTAATCATGATACCCCGAGGATCGACCAAAGGGAAAAAAACCCGGGAGGAAAATAAGGGAAGAGACACGGCCAAAAGCAACTCCAAAGAAGGACAAGGCTACAAAGATTAATGTAGAAGTAAAGGAACCAAATCCAAAATGGCAGAAAGTGGGACAAAGGAAAGAAAGAAAACGTAAAAGACCTCCTCGTCCGGATACTCATCAAAAAGAAGAGTACGGTCGAATATGCCATAGTCACCCTCGATATCAAGAATGCTTTCAATTCAGCCAAATGGAGTTGTATATTCAATGAACTACGTCGGAGAGTGGTCCCGTCGTACATTTTGAGGTTGGTGGCAGATTACTTCAGTAACAGAATTCTGCTATACAACACCGACAATGGCTTGAAGGAACATAAGGTTACCGGAGGAGTTCCCCAGGGGTCTGTACTAGGCCCATTATTATGGAATATAATGTACGATGGCATTTTTAGACTCCAAATACCTGAAGAGGCAGAGATTGTCGGTTTTGCAGATGACATCACAGTCGTCGTTGTGGCAAAACACATGGAGGAGATAACCGCAATATGTAATGCAACAATTAGGACTATACGGGATTGGCTGACGTCAATCGGTTTGGCAGAACATAAAACTAAAGCTATTAGAAAAATTAGTAGCTATTCCAGTAGGAAAATAAGAGAGACAATATCCTTTGTAGTTGGTAATTGTTCAATTATATCTAAGCCATCAATTAGATACCTGGGAATGGTAATTGATACGAAACTCTCATTCAAAGAGCATATAAAGGCTGCCAGCAACAAAGCAGAGACTGTATGTTCAGCACTGTCTCGAATTATGCCTAACACTGGAGGAGCAAGGCAAACAAGAAGAAATCTATTGGCTAATATTGTCTCGTCCATCCTCTTATACGGAGCGCCAATTTGGGCTGACGCAATGGATAAGGTAAGCTACTGGCGAAAGATGTCATCTATCCGGAGATTGAGTGCTTTAAGAGTGATCTGTGGCTTCAGAACAATCTCGAGCGAAGCATTTGTGGTTGCGGGTTTGCTGCCAATCGACTTACTGGCCAAGGAACGTCAGGTGATTTATAGGCGCTGGGGGTATCATACAAGAGCCGAGAACCGCAAAACAGCACGCGCCGAAGCCGTTAGAAACTGGCAAAGAAGATGGGTCCGGTCAAGTAAGGGTAGATGGACCCATAGGTTAATACCATCTATAGAATTATGGGCAGGTAGAAGTCATGGAGAAGTAGACTTCTATATAACCCAATTTTTAACTGGGCATGGGTGCTTCTGCTCATACCTCTTTAAATACAAACACGAGAGTTCCCCCGACTGTACTTTATGTGAGGGTATACCAGAAGATGTGGAACATGTTTTCTTTTATTGTCCGCGTTTTGCAGGAGTAAGACAGGATGTGTCAGAGCTACAAAATGAGGAAGTCGCAGCGCCTACGGTGTCTCGATCGTGAGAGGAAGAATGAAGAAGGGTAACACAGCAAAATAATGTGAATAAATCTGATTCTCGCACATGTTAATGCTCAAGGTGCACATGTGAACGTCTTTGAAGATTTCCAACCTCCTCCATAAAAACAAAATTCATACATACATACATAAATACATACATACATACAAAGTTTCACTTTTATATATATAGATTATTATTATATTTTTTCAAGAGGAGGTTTGAATAGAAGGGTACGGATTTGGGTTAATTCATGGATTAGGAAAGGACGTAAAGGATGGAATATTTTGTCCAATTGTCTGTTCGAGTTCTTTTGTTAATTCGTCATATTGTGTCGTGTTCAAAATTAGTATATGGCAACACCCCCATTGAAATATGACTCGTTATTTTTGTAGAATGTGTTTTCTCTTTTTTTAATAAAAGATGGACTTGATTGAGATCTTAAATAAAACGTGGTTGTGCATTTTTAATTATCCTACGATGAACTATTGCTGATGCTAGACAAACATCTTTCCCCCCAAAAGAACTGTTTGGTAGCACAACATCGTTTTCTAATAAAGTACCAGTCGGAAACACAATCAATCTCCGAGTTTGTTGCTTTTCTTCGAAGGGACATAAACGAATGCGAATTTGTGTCAAATTGTGATTGGAAAAGTTCAGTCGCAGACATTTTTCTAAGAGCACAGTTCATTCGTGGGGTTAGCGACAACAACACACCAGATCAACTTCTTCAATCAACCACGTCTAAATTCGATGATATTGTTGCAAAAGCATTGGTGCTCGAAGCCGCAAAAATGGATGCCAAAAAGCTATCGAATAAAACCTCCAATCCAACAAAGGGCAGTATCGTTCCAGATATTAGCAAAATTTTAACTAAGTACAAGTCTAAACATTTCAGCAAACCAGTTCGACAATTTCAACGATCCAAATTTTTGAAAATAAACTTTCAAGAACTAGGATTGTGTCTGCGTTGCCAAAGACTGCTACATAGAAGTCTCCAAACTTAAATGTACGGGCTGTAAGAAAAAAGGACACGTATTTAAAGTTTGTATTTCGACACTTTTGGGCAACCGTTCGAAACCCAACTCATCGACAAATAAAGTTCAAGCAGTTCAGGATTAGGCTGCATATGGTACATACCAAATAATCTCACCAGTCAACTATATCGGAACGATACTATGCAAATATCAAGATCGAAGGAATACCGATCAACTTTGAAGTGGATTCAGGATCTGCATTTACATTTTTGTCTCGACATCAATTCAATGCGTTAAAGTTGTCAACACAATTAACCCCAATAAATATTGTTTTCCGATCCTACACCCAGAATACCTTCGTTCCAGACAGGAAAGCCAGCGTCAACATTCAGTACAGAGATACACAAATTACAGATGACTTGTTCGTAGTCAAAGACGGATGTGCAGCTCTAATAGGGAGATCTTGGATCAGAAGCCTTAATATTAAATTAAATGATCTAGATAAAATTAATTCAGGTAATAAATTTGTTGATGTTTTCAATAATTCATACGATATGGAAGGGTTAATGTCCGAGTACGCGATCGAATTTGATGAGAAAATAGGATGCATACCAAATTATAAGATTTCATTAAGGTTACGTCCCAACGCTTCACCTGTTTATTCGAAAGAACGTCCAATAAAACGTGTGGATGATGAATTAGAGCATTTAGAAAAGACCGGCATTATAACAAAAACATCAAGTAGTGATTGGAGTTCGCCTTTAGTAGTGATACCCAAGGCTGATGGAGGAGTGCGACTTTGTGTTCATTACAAGGTTGGTGTCAATCAACGCCTAATAGATGCAAATTACCCTATCAGGAAAATAGACCAGATTTTCAATAGCCTTCGAAATTCAAAATACTTTTGTAGACTTGATTTATATGAAACATATCTGCATGTACCAGTTGATGAACAATCTAGTATTACACGAACTATTTTGACATATAGGGGAACATACCAAATGAATCGTCTATCGTTTGGCATAAAAACGGCTCCAGCTGATTTCAATAGAATAATCGGCCAAATTTTACGAGATGTTCCCAGCACAGAATCATACTTTGATGATATTATTGTACATGGCCAATCACTCCCTGAATGCAAATCAAATCTTGATTTATGCTTTAAACAACTTCAAAAATTTCACTTACATTTAAATCGTTCTAAATGTTCATTCTTCGAAAGTAAAATTGAGTTTTTGGGACACACGATTGGATATAATAAAGTTTTAAAGTCACCATCCAAAGTTTCTGCCATTTTAGAAATGCCAAGGCCTAGTTCTACCGATGATGTAAGGCGATTTCTCGGACTAGTCACATTTTATTCAAGATTCATTCCAAACGTTTCAACAATTACAACTCCATTGCGTCAACTTTTACACAAAAATTCAAAATTCAATTGGTCGATCAGCTGTCAAAAAGCCTTCGTAAATCTCAAAAATGAAATCGCTAGTGATCGTGTATTGATGCCTTACAATCCAAAATTGCCGATTCAACTTGCATGTGACGCAAGTCCTACAGGAGTAGCAGGCGTATTATCCCACTTACTAGACGGGGAAGAAAGACCATTCGCGTTCGCTTCTAGATTTCTAACTTCATCTGAGCAAAATTACTCCCAATTAGATAGAGAGGCATTAGCCATTATTTATGCTGTTCAACACTTTCATGAATATCTTCTCGGAAGATTTTTCCAACTAGTCACCGATAATCAGCCATTAGCTAGAATTTTTTATCAAAATTCAAAACTTCCTCAGATGACTTCAGCTCGCTTACAGCGCTATGCAGCATTTTTAACTGGATATAACTAGGAATTAATTTCAAAAAGCGGTAGTGAAAACATTAACGCCTATTGTTTTTCCAGAGCTCTATAAAATTCGAATATTGCATTTAATTTACATCGAATCTATTAATCAAATTAGTTCAAATAAAATACATTTCAAAACACTGCAATACGAAACCCAAATCGATGAAACACTATCAACAATTTTGTCGAATTTGCGCAATAAAAGGGATTCAAAATCAGAATATACCATCGACAACAATATCATATTCAGAGACAACAGAGTAGTGATTCCAATTTCCCTACAGCAGGCTGTACTGAAGGAGCAGCTAGCAAGGCGTTATGTATATTGGACATCAATTAATAGAGATATCGAATTTTTCGTTCGATCGTGCTCTTCATGTGCATCAACTAAAAGCAGTCCAGCAAAAGTTTCTCTTCACCCATGGGAAGAACCAGACAATAATTGGCAGAGGATTCACATTGATTATGCTGGTCCTTACCAATGACACTATTTTCTCGTAGTCATGGACGCCAAATCGAAATGGGCAGAAGTAGGAGTATGCACGGCAGCACCATCTTCATCTTCAACTAAAGAAATTTTACTCAACGTATTTTCCAGAAATGGGTTTCCAGATGTAATGGTTTCCGATAATGCCACAATTTTTAAAAGCGAAGAATTTACAACCTTTTGTCAAGACTCCGGTATTTTTCAAAAACTCATTGCACCAGGCCATCCAGCAACAAACGGCTTAGCAGAAAGAAACATTCAGACCCTTAAAAACAAACTAGCTGCAATGAATAATGAGCCATCAACAATTGACCACAAAATAAGAGAAATTCTTTTCAAATATCGAGCTACACCACTCAAGAATGGTAAATCGCCATCAGAACAATATCTAGGAAGACAAATTAGAATTAGTTGAGACGCACTGAAACTAAATTCTCAAAAACTTCTGCAGTCGATATACCATCAAGGCAAGGGAGAAAGGGTTTAACCACGATATTACACGGCAAATAATATGTTGTGGAGACCAGGTATAATTATTTAAAAATGGGGTCGTCTTCACTATACTGTAGAACTGGATAATGGATTCACGTTCAAAAGACATATAAACCAGCTACGTTCTACAAGTGCTCCATATAAAAATCTAGCAAATTACACACCGGACGAGTCTCTTCAACCCAACGATTCAAAAAGGGATGCAACACCAGCAAATCAACAGTTACCAGATACACAAATAATCTTCCAACAACCTATAGCCATCGCAGGATCAAGCGAAAACGTTTCCGGCAATTCTACAGTTCCAGCAGTACAGCCACCGAATGATACTTATCCTGTAGAGTCAGCGTAAACCACCAGCTTATTTAAGGGATTATGTTTTGGATTCTACTAAGAGTCACCGCACACTAGAGACTTTCTGTCGGCCGATAGTTTGAATCAGTATGAACATGTATGCAAGTGCGCAGACACAACGATTTGGTATCGGCCGATAAATAAGTTGAATGTGCGACACGATTGCCATTCAACTTTGTCTTTGTCTGTGCACTCACCACTAACCCGACTGTTTAATCGGCACAGTGTGCGCAATGGCAGCCGAAAACGACCAAACTATCGGCCGATAAAAAAGTCTCTAGTGTGCGGGGACTCTAATAGTCCTTAGTATTGATTAAGCTTGGGAGAATTGTTATGATCTTTAAGTTCAAAATTAGTATTGCAACACCCCATGGCAACACCCCCAATGAAATATGACATATCCTTTCTCGTTATTTTTGTAGAATGTGTTTTCTCTCTTTTTAATAAAAGATGGACTTGATTGAGATCTTAAATAAAACGTGGTTGTGCACTTTTAATTATCCGATATATATTACAGGCTACAACAATGATGATAAGATTTTAACTTCTGATATGACTTTTATGAACTATTCGACCTAATTGAGTTTTTACTGTCGTCCTGTTGTTTTCTGTCACTATTTCCTTTTTATATCTGGGGGATAATTTTGTACCTACCAAATGCAATCATTAGTTCTCGTATTGGGACTTTAATGTGTTCTATTGCTCTAGACGGAATAATTTTTACTTGTGCGTACTTAGAAAATTTGTCAACGGAGGTAAGGATACATTTTTTTTTCAGTAGTGTAAATATCAATGTGTACGATTTCTCCAGGATATTAAGGAATGGGGGTGGCTTGAATTTGTGGATTCGGTGGGTGTCTGTCATATTTCTGTTCGCAGCAAGTCGAACATTGTTTCACTATTTTTCCTATCTTTGAATGCATGCTGGGAAAATAGAAATATGTAAGGATTTGCGTTTTGTTTTCGAGGCTGTTTCTATGTGCTCGCTGGTGTTCCTTGAGAATTATCTGTTCTTGTTCGGTTTCGGATGGTATGTCTTTTACTAGGGTTTGTGTAAAGCGTATTTTAAGGTCTTTGAAGTGGAGTGGGTAAATTTCTTGAAGGCTTTCTGTCGTGTTCAGTCCGTTGTTAAGTGCTGGATTCATATGTCGTTTAAAAATGTTTATTATGTCCTGCGTTGAGTAGTCTGGTTTGGTGACTGTGTGTCTGTGGTAATTGGGAAAAGGGATTTCAAATTTGTAGTTACTTTCATTTCCGAACAGAAGGAATATTTGATTTTTGAAGGCGTTGATTTGAGCTTCTGTGGCTGGTATGAGGTTATGCGGGGAGCTTGCATAACTGTTGCAAACTGTTGTAAGAGTATTTATTTCAGATTTAGGTGGTCTTGATAATGCGTCAGCGACTACGTTCGTTTTGCTTGGTTTGTATTTCAATTCATAGTTGTATTCTTCTAATATACATTTCCACCTTTTCATTTTTCCGTTGTGGTTTTTATTACTTAATGCGAAAGTAAGGGGTTGGTGATCAGTGCAGATTAAAACTTTGGCTGATCCGTACAAATAATTTCTTAGCGTTTTTAATGCCCAGATTATTGCCAACATTTCTGTTTCATTGGCGGCATAGCTTTCTTCCGTTTTGTTCAGTGATCTGGATATGTACGTAATTGGTTTGCTTGTTTGCTCTAGGACAGCTCCTAATGCGTAGTTCGATGCGACTGTAGTGAGATGATCTATCGAACAGTATCCAGCGCTGCTGAGAAAGCGGAAGCCTTTGCCTGCCATTTTGAAAGGAGCTTTACGGACCGACCACCAACGCATCTTCCAGATTTCTTGGAAGAGGTTGAAAGTCTTGTGGAAGACACCACTTCTCCAGGAAATACTATAGTGCAGTTCAGTGAAGAAAATCGCGCCAACGCACCCGTAGATGTCGATATGTTTACCGGAACAGCTGTTGTCAATGATTTGATTATGAGTGGAAACTCAAAAAAATCATCAGGCACAGATGGGATTTCTAACTTTTTGCTTAAAAAGTTACCGGGTATGGCAATTTTGATGTTAACCATCATTTTCAACAATTGCCTAAACAATGGCTACTTTCCGGACAACTGGAAGGTGGCCAAGGTAGTACCAGTACCCAAGAAAACCGACCGCTCCAGCGTAACTGGTTACCGTCCAATAGCTTTACTGTGTTGTATCAGTAAAGTATTGGAATCATTGATCCGTAAAAAGATCAATACGTTTTGTACGGAAAGAAATCTTATTCCTTCCTTTCAGTACGGTTTCCGAGAAAAGCACTCTACGCTGCACCCTCTGCTGAAGCTTCACAGTGATGTCACTAAAGGACTGAACGTCAAAAGTAGTACAGTGGCCTGTTTGCTAGACATCGAAAAAGCTTTCGATAGTGTCTGGATAAACGGGCTACTGTACAAGCTTATTAGTTTTGGTTTCCCCAATTATATTGTAAAAATAATTAAAAATTTTCTTTTTAACAGGGTCTTCTTTGTACAGGTGTACGACCGCTCATCGACAAGGAAAAGGATTAAAGCCGGAGTTCCTCAAGGTTCCAGACTTGGACCAATCCTGTATAGCATCTTCACGGCGGATCAACCCACAAATACAGCCGGAACAAGGACTATGCTCTTCGCGGATGACTCCATAACGTATGCAGTTTCCCGCTCTCCCGAGATAGCTGCCCGAAGAGTGGAGGAACACCTCAGAAATCTTTGGGACTACTACCTGAAGTGGGGACTAAAGATCAACGCCAATAAAACGGAACTCATCTGCTTCCGAGTACCAGCAACCGAAACAAGGATAAGAAAAATCGCAAGCCGGTGCAGAGCCTTAAAAATCACCCTTCCGGATAACACAATTATAAACACCAAGTCAGAGACTAAGTACCTGGGAATCAACTTTACTGAGAGGCTCAAGTTTAACTCTCACATCGACAAAACAATGAAAAAAGCGAACTACGCTCTTCATTTGGTGCACCCGCTACTTAAAAGACAAAACGGTCTGTCCAACAACACCAGGCTGCTTATCTACAAGCAACTCATCAGGCCAGTGATAACCTATGGCTACCCCATATGGTTCACCGTCTCACCAACAACGATGAAGAAGATCTCCCTATTTGAAAGGAAGGTACTAAGGATCTGTACAGGACTCTGGAGGGTGACAAACAGCTATAAGTTTGTGTCGACTACAAAACTATACGAAGCAGCAGGTCTGCTGCCAATAACTGACCACTTGTTCCGAATGGCGAGGAAATTCGTCGACGCATTGGAAACACATCCAAGTCCTGAGATGCAAGGACTGCGAATCGAGGAAATCGAGCCAAGTCACCGGTACATACACATAAGAGGATTCACTGATGCTAGATTCGATGACATCTTTAACAATCAAGACGTCTCCTTCTACGAGAAGGCGGGCAACCAATATTACAGAGGCTGAAGTTCGCCCTGTTTATACGCCGCTTAATATTTTTCATTCTTATTTTATTTAAAAATTATTGTTTAAAATTTAATTACATTAAAAATTAACATGTAGTAGATTAAGTAGTAAAAAATATTGTTTAAAAATAAACAATACCAAAAAAAAAAGACAATGTAAATACGTCGGGCCCCTTTTGTTGAGCCGACACATATTAATATTATTTATAAGTTTAGTTTTAAATCAAAATTGTATATTACTTTAATGTTTAATAAAAATATCTTAATCTTAATCTGTAGTGAGATGAAATTATTTTTGGAAATCCGGATATGCTAGTCTAACTTCCTCTGATGCTAGTGTGGTCTTTATCTTGTTAAAGGCTTCTAATGCGTTATTATCAAATACCACTGGCTTTTTGCTTGAGGCATTTTTGGACACTAATCTCTGATAAAGCGTCGATAATAGCCTGATAAGCCAAGAAAAGATCTTAGATTTTTTAGCGTCTTTGGACATGGAAATTCTTGAATAGCTTTAACTTTGGAAGGGTTTGTTTTTATTCCCTCTATTGATATAATGAAGCCTAAGAATTCGACTTCTTCTTTGAAGATTTAAGCTTTTTGAGGGTATTTTGGGGGCCTGTTTGGAGTCTCCTGGGGGTCTTTTGAGGATCTTTCGGGGGTATTTTGAGAGTCTTTAGGGGTTCTTTGAGGGGTTTTTGTGGCTTTTCAGTGCCTTATGGGTTTTTTTTTACTATTTTTAAAGCTTCTTTTAGGGGTCTTTTGAGGGTCTTTTTGAGGTCCTTTGAGAGTCTTTTGGAGGTCCTTTGAGGCTCTCCTGGGGCTTTTGAGGGTCTTATGGGGGTGTTTTTGGGTCTCTTGAGAAGTCTTTTAGGGGTATTTTGGGGATCTTTTGGGGGGGGGGGTCTTTAATGATTTTTTGTGATTTTTGAGTTTCTTTTATTATTAAGGGTCTTTCGAAAATTTTCTTTTTGGTGTTGTGGAGGTCTTTTGATGGTCTTTTGGAGGTTTTTTTCCAAAACATCAGAGAAGTTTTACTTCAACGTCTGGCACGTTAACAAACAACGCTGATGGTTTTCCGACATTGGAACAGGCGACATACCATTGACCACGTGATAAGTATGGATTTTCAAAGTAAATGCCTCAAACACTCATTGACTGCCCTTGTGATTTGTTTATTGTAATGCAAACCGCACCCGAAACTGCAGTGCTTAAAGTCAAATGGCATGTCGGTCGGAATCATTGGGATGCGTTGACAGATCGCAAAAGAAAGACCGTGCAACATGGATCAGGTATCAAATGACACTTGCACACGTAACTCAAGCAATTGGAATTTATTGGAATAGAAATGAAATAACGACTTGTATTGAATAGATCGCGAATCAACATAAAAGTAAAAAAAAATTAATGTCATTCCTATCGTTAGTTATTTATTTGTATGGGAGCCCCCCGACCCCGCGGCCCGAGGGGACTCAAATTTAAATAGAAAGTGTTGTCATGGGAGATATACATGTGTGCAAAATTTCAATAAAATCGGGCTGTAGGAAGTGGGTTAAAAATTGATCACAAGATTTGGCCAGCCAGCCAGCCAGCCACGGGCAAGTGAAGTTAATATAGAGAATTTAAAAACCAAGAACAGCCACGCACAGAAGAATTAATTATTACTATAATATTGTCTTTATTATTATTATTTTTTTCACATGCATAAATTGATATTCGTCTAATCAACTTGAATGATAATCATAAATAAATAATTCAAACGCATTTGTTTTGTTTAGATTGACGTTGACAATTTACGTCAACTGTTTGACAGCTAAAAAAAAAACAAAAAAGTGTTGTTTTTTTTTCTTTATTAAAACATTCCGTGTACCTTAAGGAACACACGAAAATACGAAAAATTAGCCGAATTGATCGAGCCGTTCTCGAGTTTTGCGCTTAGCAACATTCATTTTTAAATCTAATATATAAAAATCTCGTGTCACGGTGTTTGGGTCTCAACTGCTCCGAAACGGCTCGACCGATTGTTATCAAATTTTTAATGTTTATTTGGTAGGTATGAGAATAGGTTTTAAAGTGAAAAAAAAAATTGAGAACGATTGGACCGATTTGGCTAACTTTTATTTTATAAATTCGCCATAGTCCGAATAAGGTTTATGCGAAAAAAAAAATAGAAAAGATGCCCGGAAAATTGTAAAATTCGGAAACTGAAAGTGCTGTTTCAATAGGATTTATGTATGACTCGCGACTATAACTCACGATTCGAACGATGGATTAGCGTAATCCTTTTTTTTGTTTTGTTCGTTATAGTCCTAGGAAACAAAGACAATTACAAAGGAAAGTCGAAAAATTCGGATAAACAGCAAAAATTGTTTTGTTCCTTATGTTCCCGGAGATATTTTTAGCAAAATAAAATTCGGGAAATTTTGGAAAACGATAAATTGGATATATTTTGAGGAAATAACTCTATTGAATGTTTTCGGTGAAATGAAAACTTTGGAAAAACGCATTCCAGCCTAACTTAAAATAAAATTAAATTTGTGTTGATTCGCGATCTGTCCAGCAAAAGTCGTTATTTCATTTCGGTTTCAATAGATTCCAATTGTTTGGGTTACGTGCGCAAATGTCAATTGACAGCTTCTTCTTTGATTTTGTGGGCAAAAATATCTCCAAAAGACCACAAAAGACCCCGAAAAGAATCACAAAAAGACCTCCGAAAGTCCCTCAAAATCCCCAAAAATCATTAAAGACCCCCAAAAGAACCCAAAAAGACCCTAAAAGACCCAAAATTAAAAAATGTAACACAGTGATGTGACTAATACTGTTACTCGATATCGCAAAACAAATAGCTTTTCACAAGTTCGCAAAACGATTACAAACAAATTTATTGAAAGTGGGACAGGACAACGTCTGTCGGGTCAGCTAGTTCTCTATATTAACTTCGCGTGCACGTGGCTGGCTGGTTGGCTGGCTGGGTGGCTGGCTGGTGAGGTTTTCTGATCAATTTTTAACCCACTTCCCAAAGCCCGATTTTATTGAAATTTTGCACACATGTATATTTCCGGTGGCAATACTTTCTGATAAAATTTGAGGCCCCTCGGACCCCATACAAACAAATTTTACCCGGACCGGGGGGGGGGGGGGCAAAAATGCCGTTGCCGAGCATATCGTTGAAACGCCCTATATCCATCCACATTTTGTCTCAAAGCCTCTTCCCAATAAGAAACTCTTTTTCGCAAATTCAATAGCTAGCCTAAATTTTTTTTGGGGGGGGGGGGTGAAAATCGCCATCGTTTTTTAAAAGAAAAAACTCCTATCTGAACATAAATGAATTAAGCGCAGAACATTTTACAGTTTGTCACCGGTTTTGTATGGGGTAAGCATAATATGGTATCGGCCAGCATATGGTATGGATCGATCAACATCCATAGGTTCCGGTTTTGGTAATGGCTTCGGATCAGTTGGTCGAGAGGGTGTAAAGTTATTTTGATACTGTGGAGAAGACTGGAAAGATTGTCTGTTCCAGTTTGATTAAGGGAATGGTTGACTTTGGTAGTAGTTTAGTGGTATTATGGGATATTGAGTTGGATAAGTAAGGTGTGGTCTCTGGTAATTTGAGTGGAAACGCGTATTTATAGGCATGTTTCTCTGCAAGTTTGGTTTAGTTTGGACTGGCGGTTATTGTCGATTAGTTCTTTGGTGGGGCGGGAAATATGTTTGGTTTTCGAGGATCTCGCATAAATGTAGTGCATGTGGGAGATCTTTTCGTTCCTTCCCTAACTCCTAGAAGTCTTGGTAAATCTCCATTGAGACCATTTATGAATGCGTCTCTGGCCTTTTCTCGGTACATTTGTGTAAGAAGTCTGATGGAATCTGCGCTTTCTTCCATACAGGACATTTTATTTAGTATTAAGGAAAGGTGGGAAATGGGAATATACTGTCTGATAAAATTCGCGAAGTGGTAGTCGACCTTGAACTAAACTACATAATTGGTATTCAAGAGTTTTAAGATCTCTTTTGTCGGCATAGTGCCATGCTAAACACGAACGGGAATGTTCTACCCAGTTTAGTGGAATATGTATGATTCCAAAACCTCATCTGCATGTCCTACTATTTTGTTGCATATGGCCACAAGCTAAATTCTTTAGGATTTCCTTGAAAATTCCCTAATTATTCTGGCTATTTCGGGAACGCGATCTGAATGTGTATCTCGGTGTGTTGTCATAGGTTTGTCTGTTAAATTAAGGAATTCGTGGTTCAAGTTTATCGCTTTGTCTACTAACTTACTACCTTCACTTTTGAAAACTTTTTTCACCATTCTAAGAATGGTATCCTCTATAGATGACATTGTTATTTGGTTAGTATTCGTCAAGTCGTTAGGTTGAGGGATGTTGAGGACATGAGGTCTTATTAAATCTTCATTCATCATTTTTAATTTTTGTCACTTATTATTAAATTTTCAAAATAATGTTATCTCTGTTTTGGTTTACTAGAGGATTTCTGAATAATAACATTTTTTTTATTTGATATTTAATATGAATAGTAATTAGTATATCAAAACCAAAAAAAAAAAGTTGCTAATAAAATATTCAAGAAGTATTTTTGTATGTGTTCTAATGTTTCCAACTACTAAACTTTAATATAATAATTTTTAATGCCTAACAATAAAATATACTTTTGAATCATGGAGGAAGATTCCGTTTTTTCCTAGATCCGATCCTTCGATGTTCCTTGGTGACTCCGGGTCCTCTTTCCGCACAGGTTATTTTGTCCACTGACTACAACACTTTCCACAATAAATTTAAATAGAACCGAAAGTTTTTTCGCGTACAGCACTTAATTATTTTTGTTTCACACGCGCAGCAATTGTATTATTGCTGTTACTTTTCGAATTTCTACTGCATTAACTTAATGCAATTTTTTTTGGGAGCCGAAATTTTTAATATGCAGGCGGAGCTTCTTAAGGTCCTCAGTGATGCACTTGAGCTACCATAGGTCCTGGCAAATACTTAATGTAAAATTATTGTTATCGGTCCCTGCTCAGGCGCCAGTTTAATCTTTTAGTTGTAAAAAATTGAAAAAAAAAATCTTTTCTTGACCACTTGGTCTTTATTTAAACAGAATCAAACTGAGACTAAATTACAGTGAGCTTATTATCTAAAAAGAAAACTACGCATCCGATCGTGAGTGGCCGCAATTTGTTGACACTGCATTATTTGTGCGTCGGACGTCTGATCATCGATGGGGTAATATTTGGTGACTTTGCATTAGCTACGCGCTACGGTACTAATGAACATGAATCGACATGAATCGGTGGGGAGAAATCTGCTGATTTTGCATTAACTGCACGCTTGGTTATTGATCATCATGATGGGGTGAAATATGCTGATTTTGCATTTCCCAAGGGAACGGCAATCGCTGGCTTGTGGAGTGTTGTGATTGTTGTGTATTTGGTGTGTGCGTGTCTATAGTAGTTTCATCCTAAGATGTTGCATTAACTTACACAAGTAAGTGGATGTTATGCTTATTATTTTGCCTGTGCTTGCGACCTAACACCTGTAATGGCGTACACTCTGAAAAGAAAAGAGAATATTTAAAGTAAAAGAAAAAAAGTGGTATTTGAAATTAAAAATGAGTTTTAACTATAACTACTTCGTTAAAATTAGCTTAAGCACTCTGAATATAAAAGAAAATATTTAAGTTAAAAGAGAAAACGTAGTATCTAAGTTAAGAATGATTTTTTTTAATTTATAACTACTTCGTTCATATTAGCTTAATAACTCTGAATAGAAAAGAGAATATTTAAATTAATAGAGACAACGTAGTATTTAAGTTTAGAATGTTTTTTTTATTTATAACTACTTCGTTCATATTAACTTAAGCACTCTGAATAGAGTATTTAAATTAAAATGATTGTTTTTAGTATAAGTACCTCATTTATATCAGCGAAAATCTCCTGGAGAAAAAAAAAGAGAATAATAAAAAAAAATTTTTATTGTGAGTAACTCCCTCGTGAAGTTTTTTCAGGTAAGAGTCGTGAGGGTCCGTTCGTTGGCAACCCTCCCTGGTTTCCTCTCCCCCTTTCCTTTTTTTGCACCCCGCAATGTGCACGCAAATTTTTTTTGTAATGGTGGTCGAGTGGTCCAGAAGCAAGTCCCCCCCGAACCGACGACCTAGCAAGCGCGACGCTGGGCGTACACCCCGCTGAAGGAACCACTCCGCACCCTACTGTCTAGCACAGAAATAACAACAACTAAGAACCACAACCATTGTGCCGGTCACACATTAAAAGCACAAACCAAAAAGTAAGTTTTTTGCTCAAAAATGCCAAATTCTTTGAAAAGAGGGTCCGCTACTCTTTCAGTAATATTTATACTATTTTGAAATGTTTTAATTTGTATTTGCTTAAATGGTATTTTCCATTTAGGATTGCAGAGACCTAGGATAATGAATTTTAGTGGGTTTTTATTTGACTTCTTCTTCTTCTTTATGTCCTGTATCCCCTTATGGGTCCTAGGGCCTCTACTACGCCTACGCGCCATCGCGTGCGGTTCCTGGCAATGAGCTTCAGCTCTCTCCAACTCTTCCCCAATTGCCGTGCCTCCTCCTCAACTGTTCTGCGCCATGTATTTCTCGGACGACCCGTTCTTCTACCATCCTGAGATAACGGGTTCCATTGCATTGCGTAGTTTGCTATGGAACTGTCGCCTTTTCGGAGTGTATGACCAATCCACTGCCACTTCCGTCGTTGGATGGTTGTGCCTATTGGTTCCTGACCCGTTCTCTGGTAAAGATGTTCGTTAGAGATACGGTTAGGCCAGAAAACCCTTATGATGTTCCGTAGGCACCTATTTACAAATGTTTGTAATCTTTTTGTGATAGTAGCGGTCACCTTCCAAGTGCTGCACCCATACAACAGCACAGATTCAACATTTGAGCGGAACAGTCGCAGCTTGGTGTTTAAGCTGATCGCATTGCTTCGCCATATCATGGACATCATTCCAAACACCGATTTTGCTTTGCCGATTCGGTTGGCAATGTCCTGTTCGGTTCCACCTTCGGTCGAGACAATACTCCCAAGATATTGGAAACTCTCTACTCTCTCTACCGGCTGTCCAGCAATGTTAACATGAGTAACTGAGTTAGTGCCGAGGTTGATGATTTTGGTTTTGGCAGTATTAATCTTCAAACCCGCAACATTTGCCTCCCTCTCCACATTTGTTGTCATTTGGTGCAGCTCCATAATTCTATGTGAGAGTAAACAAACGTCGTCAGCGTAATCCAGATGTTTGAGTTGAGATGTAAGAGTCCAACGAATTCCTCCGTTTCCAGTAGATAAAGCTGCGCGAAGTACATCGCTAATCACCAACAAAAAAAGTATCGGCGATAGAATGCAACCTTGTCGTACCCCACTTAGGATCTCGAATTCCTCTGACAGCTTTCCTCTATGCAGCACATGACATTTAGAGCCATCATAGGTTGCTTTAATAATAGCTATTAGTTTATCGGGTATACCTCTCCTGCGCAAGGCAAGCCAGATAAACTGTCTGTTGACACTGTCAAACGCCTTCTCAAAATCGATGAACAGCAGGTGCAGTGGTGACCGGAATTCAACGCACTGTTCAATAATGATCCGCAGGGTGTTTATGTGGTCTACACAGGAGGATCCAGTGCGGAAACCTGCTTGTTCGGCATCGAGTGTATCTTCCAGATGTTCCTTAATACGTTCAAGTACTACTTTGGCTATTACTTTTGCAACTGCAGGGAGAACGCAAATGCCTCTCCAGTTTTCGCACTCCATAAGACTACCTTTTTTAGGGAGCTTGACAATCATTCCCTTCTTCCACTCTTCGGGGAAACTTTCTACCTCCCAAGCTCTCTCTACAAGAGGATATAAAAGCTCTGCTGATGTCGTTGGAGCTGCACGCAGAAGCTCTGCGGGTATACCATCTAGTCCTACCGACTTGTTGTTCTTTAGTGCGTTAATCGCGGTAGCGATCTCGTCTTTACTGGGAGTTGAGGTGCGAATTCGGGAAATTGTTACTTCCGGCATTTCCGCTTGATTTAGGTGCATATCGTTAGCAAATACACGGTTAAGGACCGTAGAGAAATGCTCCTTCCATCGCTTGAGCTGATCCTCATCTGAAACGAGTACGGTACCATCTAGGCCTTTCACCGGATGTTGGCTAGAGCGGTGACCACCTGTCAGCTCTTTGGTGATTCTGTAAACGGTTCTGCTATCGCACCGGCTCGCTGCTTCCTCTGCTTCTGAGGCCAGGTTGTTAATATAGTTACGCTTGTCACGTCTTACACTACGCTGCACTTCTCTCATTTTTCTTCGATACATGGACTCTAGCTCGCTCCTCGCTACTGCTGGGATATCTACAATACGAGCTTTAAGTAGTTTACGTTCTTCAATCCGCCTCCAGGTATCTTCGGTAAGCCACGTGCTGTGCCTTGCCTGGCTTCTACCAACAATACTTTCCGCTCCAGATGTGAAAACATTTTTCACAGCCTTCCAATGTTCCTGGATGGTTGTCGGCAGTGAGCTGCTGATTGCTTCCACTCCTTGCGATAAATGATCCCTTAATTGTTGGCGTACTGAGGGGATCTTTAGCCGGTCGATGTTATACCTAGGCATTCGGATGATATTGCGGATTCTATGAACTGATGCAGTACGTAACTGGACAGTAGCTACCATAAGGTGATGATCACGTACCATACCCATGTCGGCTCCTCGTCTGTTTCGGACGTCTAACAGACAGCTCCTAAAACGTCTGCTGATCGCCACATGGTCGATTTGGTTGGATGATGATTGCCTGTCAGTTGACACCCAGCTGACCTTGTGGCAAGTCTTATGCTCAAACATGGTGCCTCCTATAACAAGGTTGTTGGTGTTGCAGAAATCAACAAATCTTTCACCATTGTCATTTCGTTCGCCGAGGCCGTGCTTCCCAATCACATGCTTGAGTCCTTCATTGTCGTTGCCAACCTTGGCATTCAAATCCCCCATTTATTTGACTTAATTATTATATATGGTAAGTCACTTTCGAGGCTTGTAGGTGAAAATTTTCACTCGATTCGCATTTATTAACATCCATGGGTTCAACAGTTTCATTTTGTTGAACACTTGGTAAATTATTCGGAATGTCACCTATCTCTTATAGTTTTGGTGTCTACTGTCGTATCTATAGTTTATTTTGGATTGCCTATACCTGTGCTGATTTTGATTATTCTATAGTTATAAAATTGTACATTTTCATTTTGGTTTTGATCATACCTATAATCCTTAAATTGTATGTTTTTATTTTGATTCGGTTTGTATCTATGATTGTTATATTGTCCGCTTCTATTCTGATTCTGTTCATATCTATGATTGTTATATTGTCCGTTTCTATTCTGATTGCCTTGTTAGTTAGGGAATTGATTATTGTATCTATTGCTGTTATAGTTACGCGTTCGTCTATTGTTAAAATGATTTATTTCATTATAAGATTGGTCTGAGTTTGAATAGTCTGTTTAACCTGCTTGACTTAGTATGTTGATTGCAGATTCTTAGCTTTCAGGGTTTCTACAAGTTAAGATAGTTTTCATAGGTTCGGGTATTTTACTTTTGAAAACGTTTAATGCAGTTCGTATATTATTTAGTGCACATTGGTTTGCTATTTTGCCTGGACCAGAGACTAATAAAGTTTTATTGTTAACTTTCCTTAGTTCGTCTTCGATTTCGTTAAAGAAGCCTAATACGTTGTTTTTAAACCGCCGCCGCTAAAAAATTAATTTAAAAAAATAATAATAATTAAATAATTAAAAAAATGTACATTGCTTAATCTTAAAAATTTAATTCTCCTTCAAAAAAGATTAACAATAACCTTGTAGCTGGAAGTGTTCAAGTTTTATAGGGTGTAAAGCATGTAAGATCAAAAGTACGTTTTCAATAATTTCACAAACTTTCAATTTTAATCCTATTCCTGTTGATCTATTGAAGAAATATTATGAGGTGAAGTTGTAGAAAAATCAATGGGCTTTAATACTGCATTTCTCAAAAAAAATTATCCAAGATCATTTTTCGAAATAATCGCGTTTGAAAATAAAATTTTAAAAAAACCTGTCTTTTTTTGACTTTGACGACTTTTATATCGCTAATGGTTTTAAGAATTTAAAAAAAAATTACATTTTTTTGACCCTAAAGATTTAGTTTTCTATCAAATAGACCAACAGTGATATTGTAGCTTGTTCAAGGGTTACAGTGTGTAAAGTGATGTAAGGTCAAAAGTACGTATCTCTGTTTTAAAACTCTACGTACACTACAAAACAATTGATAAAAACCATTCTGTTTTGAATATTCCTATGTGTGATACCATTTCAGAATCTGCATTAATGTCGCAAGTTTTTCTGATAGTCGTTCAACTTTCTGAAGTACATTGTTTTTCCGCCAGAGCTACTTAAAAATCAATCAAAAAATGTTGGGAAACAAAAAGACATCACAAATCTATTGTTTTAAGATAAGACAGAAGATAATAAAGTTTATAAAAATGACTTTATTGAAAAGGCACACTCTTCCAGATCGTATTAAAAATAAACATAAACAAAAGAACTGTTGGTTGTTTTTAAATTAATTTTTTAGCGGCGGCGTATGCGATTTTACCCAAAAATACTAAAAATGGAATAACTTTTTAACCATCAACAATTCGATAAAACTTCATTTGGCTATTTTGGTTGGAAATGATCTCCGCTATTACCCTGCTTCGTTTGTGCCACGAATTCTTGTACACCCTGTATATGTGTAAAAGGCAAAATAAAATAAATTTATGTAATGTATAAATATATTTAATTATGTTATTATTATTTTTTTTTTTAAAAGGAAATAATTAAAATTAATTTGTTGCTGATCCTGATGTTGTATTGTAAATATTTCGTCTTTTGTTTTTGTTGCTGATCCTGATGTTGTATTGTATTTCGTTTTTTTATTTTGTTCTGATCCTGATGATGTTGTGTTGTTCTAATTATTTTGTGGTCCTGATGAAGTGTGTTTTATTTCTTCTTATAATATTTTTGGATGTGTAAAAAAAATTTTCTGGTAAAATTTTTCTTTCTTCTTGTAATTTGTAGAATTTGTAAATGTTTGTGGAATTTTAAATGTTTATAAAATTGTTTGTCACGTAATTCAACGAATTAATTAAGGTCTTTTTGATAACTCGCTTTTCTTCTTCTTCTGCTTGCACGTAATTCACCGGATTAAATTATCTAATTTTAGAATTTGGATCTTAATGGAGCACTTCTGCTGCTTCTCGCGTCGTTCACCAAATTACTTTTATAAAATAAAATTATGATTTACCTTTTTTTTTTTAACTTTATCCCGTTGGAACACGTCCTTAAAATGTTTTCTTAAAATTTTTGTCTTTAATTGACTAGACGAATCCCTTTTTGTTTTGGAGCACTTTTAAAACATTAATAAGTTAGTCTTTAGTTAACTAAGTGCAAACCGACTGCGCCAATTATATTTTTATTCAAAAGAAATATATTTTTAAAATGAAAATATAATTATTCAAAAATTATTTTACAAAGGTATATTTTTATTCGACTCATTTCACAACTTAACTTATTTATTATAATGTGTACTTCACTAATCCGAACTAACTTGAATGAATTACTGGATTGAACTGCAGTGAATTAATTCTAAATTAAACTGAATTACTTCTATTTTGTGTGTGCTTTTGTATTAGCTTTTGGATTTTGATCGTGTCCTTGAATTTAGGAAGTACACATGTCGATTTCTTAGATCGAAATTTGAGATAAGAATGCGTTCATATTAGAACATGTTTCTTGTCCTTGGATATTGAATGTTAAAGATATGCGCAATTGAACATCTGGAGGACCTTCATCGTGTCCTTGAGTTTTGAAAGACGTAAACATGTTAATCTCTTAGATCAGAATTAAAGATAAGGATTTAAAATGCGTCACTCTTATAAAGGGTGTCCCAACAAGAGCGCCGGATTTGCTACTTTAGACTTAGACACTCACAAAAGTTTAGCTCTCTGGGTCGAGTGGAAGTTGGTTTAAAAGGACCTCAAAAAGTCGAAAAAAAATATTCAACGCATCACACGTGACAAATGTCAAAAAATCACCGTAAAACTCGTATTAACAAAATGGCGGCAAATTTAAATCCAGTAGGACTGCGCATTTGTTGCATGTAGCATTATGTGCGTTACTTTTGTATTCCCTAGTTGGACTGCGCACTTCTTATATTATGAATAGATTATGAACACATATTTACTGAATACATTATGAATACTTATTTATATTATTTGCAATGTTTGTGGTTTGGGATCTACTGCTTTAACGGTAACCGGCCGATTCCACTAGCACAATTCCACTGGACACAATTCCACTGGCACAATTCCACTTGGCACAATTCCCCTGGGGAACAATTTAACTTTCACAATTCAACTTGCACAATTTAACTTGTATAGTTACACGGAAACGCAAAGTCAGAAATACACACATTAATATTTTATTTGTGATGGCATGGTTTTAATTGTACATAAAACAAACGCTCGCAATTTACCACCCTAAATGCGTTTAATATTTTATTTGCGTAGGCGTGGTTTTAATTGTACCGTCTATCGTTTTTCGTTGTTTATGGTGTTTTTTCAAATATTTTGCAAGTTTTATATAACCTTCGTATTTTTTTTTAGGTAACTTTTTAAGTTTAACTTTTTTTATAATTAAACGAATTCAACTTTTACAATTTCACTTTTTGATAATCAAACACATTTAGGGTGGTAAATCGCGTATCAAAAAGTTAAATTGTGCAAGTTAAATTGTTCAAAATGAATTGTGCCGGTGGAATTGTATCCAGTGGAATTGTGTCTAGTGGAATTGTGCTAGTGGCCTAGAATCGCTTTAACACTTATTGAGGAGTACAAGGGACGAGTTTTGAGCTGGGGTTCTTCTACCTGAATGATGCTGCAATTCTCCATCGGGATTTCACGGTTTTGGAGCCATAGACATTGAAGGACTTTGTCTTTGACCACCTCCATCTTCGGCAACCGAATGCGGGCCCCAGCCGGGATTAGCTTGATCTTGAAGCTGTTCCATGCATCGATAATCTTATTGACGCCTTTGCTAAGAAAATCCAATGACGGTTTGTCTTTGCACTTCACAATCCTAAAGCCCCTAAGGACAACAGAGCAATCAAAGAAGATTGGTGGACCCTTTGCAGTGCTGAGGTGGTGATTTATCACCTATTCGGACAGGCGGGTCTCAATGACGCCCCATCTGTTCAGGATTGGATCGCAATGCTCAGGTGTAGAGTACTATGGCTGGAACCCCTTTTGTGATCTGCTGAGATCACAGTCCGTTGACCAACAGATCATTTACGGACGAGTTGCTTTACGGCCGTTCCGTCCTCTTCTCCACCTTAAAAATGTTTTTTATTGTGCTGCATAAAAGGTCCCACGAGTAGGGCGGAAATTATGCCCATGCTGTCAGAACCGACATGCCAGGATAATGCACTAGCAGTACTACCGACCTTGCTGGAGCATCGGAGGGACCTTAAACGATCAGGTCTCTTAAAACACTTACTGACCGTGCAGCTCTCGTCACGTATACCAGCTTGGCTTACAAGTGATATACGTAATTTATTGAAGACAGGGTTACCCCGTTGCCTCACACCCCGGTTTTTACTGGCGGCGTTTTAAATAAAACCTGTGTTGAAAAAGACGTTATGAGTTGTCCTGAAAAACCGTTTATATTCAATGCAATCAGCTTGTCTGCAAACATACTTGCTTGCCGAAGAAGACTTCAGCTTGTAAAACATGGAGTGGTATTCAACAGCACTGGATGAGTTAACAAATGTTAACGAGTTTTTAGTTTTCTATATTAAATTTGCATTTCCGTAGATCTGTTTGTTTGTCTGTCTGTCGTGGAATCTTGCGATCAATTTATAACACACATCCTAAAGCCTGATTTTATTGAAACTTTGCTCACATGTGTATTTCCGGTGATAACACTTTCTATGTAAATTTTTTAAAAACTAACCCGATATTCTTCAAATTTTATACACATGTGTATCTCCGCTGGACAACACCTTTTTGTAAAAATTGTGTAGTGATCGGTCGCCGGGGTAGGGGGCCCCATACAAATTTTTTAAAAATTTACCCGATTTTCTTCAAATTTTATACATCTCCGATGAACAACACATTTTGTGAAAATTTGGAAGTGGCAGTGATTTTATGTACACGTGTTTAATCCGATGTAAAACACTTTTGACGTGACAACGTCTCACTACAAGGTTTAATGGGGTACATTTTCAAAAAGTTAAATGTTAAATGTCCCACTGTTGTGATCAACAGCGTCACACTGTTCAGTGTCCACTGTTGTGATCAACAGATGTCCCACTGTTGAGATCAACAGCGTCACACTGTTAAGTGAGACACTGTTAAATGTCCGTTTGTTGTGATCACTGTTAAATATCACACGTTTAAATGTTAGTACTTTGGGAACTAAGACATTTACCAAGCGATTCGCATGAAACTTGGAATGTAGGACTAAGATGCGACTATAAGACTTCTTGCTATGGAAATTAAGGAATATGATCATTATTGTCTGGACCTTCAGGAACAAATCAATTTCTCAAGCGATTTGCATGAAATTCAGAATGTAGGACTAAGATGTGACTATAAGATTTCTTCCTATGGAAATTCTGGAATATGATCATTATTATCTGGAATATCTGGAGCAAAGCAATTTCTCAAGGTATTCGCATGAAATTCGGAATATAGGACTAAGATGCGACTATAAGATTTCTTCCTACGGAAATTCTGGAATTTGATCATTATTGTCTGGAATATCTGGAGCAAAGCAATTTTCCAAGCGATTCGCATGACATTCGGAATGTAGGACTAAGATGCGACTATAAGATTTCTTCCTATGGAAATTCCGGAATATAATCATTATTGTCTGGAATTTCTGGAACAAAGCAATTTCTCAAGCGATTCGCATGAAATTCGGATAGTAGGACTAAGATGCGACTATAAGACTTCTAGCTATGGAAATTAAGGAATATGATCATTATTGTCTGGACTTTCTGGAACAAATCAATTTCTCAAGTGATTTCCATGAAATTCGGAATGTAGGACTAAGATGTAACTATAAGATTTCTTCCTATGGAAATTCTGGAATATAATCATTATTGTCTGTAATTTCTGGAACAAAGCAACTTCTTAAGCGATTCGTATGAAATTCGGAATGTAGGACTACGATGTGACTATAATTTGAATTTGAATTTATTTAACATAATATCACTTACAATGAAGATTTAAATAATCTTATAAGTTATGTAAGGCTTAAAAATATTTAGAAATATCTGGTTTAAAAAAAGAAAAATGTATAAATATAATAATAGAAAGATAAAGATAGATAAGATATTAAATGAAGTATTATTCTATTGTGTGGCCAGGTGTGAAAGAAGAGAAGTTTTAAATTTGTTCGTTTTTTCAATTCGTCTAAGCTTTACTGGCAGAGAGTTCCACAATCGAATAGTTTGAACAAAAAATTGACGTTCGGACAGTTGACATGAGTACCCAGGTTGAGCCAACATGACGGACCTCCGAGATTGGAGAGGATGCAACTTATCATATAGGTATTCTGGCTGCCGCGTTTTCAATATGTCGCTTAGTAAACACAGTGACTTAAATCTTAAAAGGTTTTCAAAGGTACACCCACTTATCTGCTTAGCGAACCTCGAAACATGGTCACCATATTTCAAACTAAAAATATACCTTGCAATGTTGTTATACATAACGTTTAGTTTTTTCTTACTCTTGTAATCGGGACACATAAAAATTTCGCATTCATATAGTAATACTGGTAATAGAAGAGTTTTTGCCAGCATCAACTTGGTTTTTATAGGTAGAAAATGCTGACTGGCCCTCATTGTACGCAGTCCATAATACACCTTACCGATAGCACTATTTATATGTGTGTCCCAAGAAAGAGTACGGTTAAAGATCAGTTCTAGGTTTTTAGCTGTATCCGCCCACTTAATCGGACTATTTCCGATTTTAACCGATTGGAAGTCAGATACATCAAGAACTCTACGATGTATAGCTAGTGCCTGGGACTTTTTTAGATTTAGACGAAGCTCATGTTTTAGGGACCAGTCATTTACGCTTGACAAATCTTCGTTTATTAGATGAATGGTGTCATCAATCGCATTCATAGGACAACTTATGAAAAGTTGAACATCGTCCGCATACATGTGAACTGAGCAATGTCTAATTACTTTAGGTAGTTCGTTCACATACAATGAGAAGAGTGTTGGACCTAGTATTGATCCTTGCGGTACACCGTTTGAGACATTTCGAAAACGTGAAGTCTTGTCACCAACTCCCACGCGTTGTTGTCTTCCTTCTAAGTAGGAGGAGACTAGTTTTGCAGATGAAAAGGAAAACCTAAAGTCCTGCATTAGTTTATTGCACAGAATCGAGTGATTCACAGTGTCAAATGCTTTTGAAAAATCTAGAAGAATTAGAAAAGTAGGATGATTATTATCCAAAGACTTCCGCACTTCATCAACAATATATAAAAGCGCCGTTTTATAGCTTCGCTTTGGTCTAAATCCTGATTGATTTGAGCACAGAAGTTGATTTTTTGAAAGATATCTATGGATTTGTAACAATATAATTTTTTCTAGAACTTTTGACAGAAAAGGGAGAATGGCAACTGGTCTATATTCCGTCATTCTAGGATTGCTATTCTTTGGTATAGGAATTATTTTAGCTCTCTTCCAATCGGATGGGAATACGGACATCGTTAGCACAGAGTTAAAGAGATACTTTATAAATGGCAGTATGATGGGCAGAAGAATTTTTACAAACTTAGGATTTAATCCATCTAGACCAGTAGCATTAGAGCTAATACTCAGAAGAGCTTGTACAACATCTTCATCAAAGACCCTATTAAAGCGAAAAGACCTAATGTGGTCATCCTCAGCATTACCCTCTAAGTAAGAGGTGCTAGTCGGAGCGCTACAAGAAGCAATGAATTCAGCGTTTAGCTTATCGCAATCAATATCATCCGAAATTATTGGGTTTTGCTTACCAAAACCAAGTTGGCGAAGCTGTTTCCAAAGTTTTTGTCCCGATCCCGAATTATCTAATTGATTACTGTAGTAGGCTGCCTTTGCAGATCTTATTTTGGAGATAACTTTATTTCGTAGAACACGGTAATTTTTTAAGAAAGCATCAATACGGTATTTTTTCCATTCTCTGTAAGCATTGTCACGTTTTTGCATGAGTAATCGAATATCAGTGCTTAGCCACTGTGCTGCAGAAGTATTCTTCCTTCTTGTTTTCATGGGAACATATTTATTAAATAGGCTCAGTATCTCTTGTTGTAAGAACACACTTTGTTCGTTCACTGAAGCCATGTAGTAGATATGTTCCCAGTTAGTTCGTCTAGCGTCATGTAGGAGGCCTTCGAAGTTTATATTGCGAAAGTCCCTAAATTGTATTTCTGGTTCATTATTACTAGTGTTAATAGCAAGGGTTAAATATATAAGGTCATGTTTAGAGAAACCAGGTGCAGAAAGCTGACTATACAGCAGTGTTTTATCACAGTCGCTAATAAAATAAACGTCAAGTAAGTCAAGTCAAGAGACTAATAAAGTTTTATTGTTAACTTTCCTTAGTTCGTCTTCGATTTCGTTAAAGAAGCCTAATACGTTGTTTTTAAACCGCCGCCGCTAAAAAATTAATTTAAAAAAATAATAATAATTAAATAATTAAAAAAATGTACATTGCTTAATCTTAAAAATTTAATTCTCCTTCAAAAAAGATTAACAATAACCTTGTAGCTGGAAGTGTTCAAGTTTTATAGGGTGTAAAGCATGTAAGATCAAAAGTACGTTTTCAATAATTTCACAAACTTTCAATTTTAATCCTATTCCTGTTGATCTATTGAAGAAATATTATGAGGTGAAGTTGTAGAAAAATCAATGGGCTTTAATACTGCATTTCTCAAAAAAAATTATCCAAGATCATTTTTCGAAATAATCGCGTTTGAAAATAAAATTTTAAAAAAACCTGTCTTTTTTTGACTTTGACGACTTTTATATCGCTAATGGTTTTAAGAATTTAAAAAAAAATTACATTTTTTTGACCTTAAAGATTTAGTTTTCTATCAAATAGACCAACAGTGATATTGTAGCTTGTTCAAGGGTTACAGTGTGTAAAGTGATGTAAGGTCAAAAGTACGTATCTCTGTTTTAAAACTCTACGTACACTACAAAACAATTGATAAAAACCATTCTGTTTTGAATATTCCTATGTGTGATACCATTTCAGAATCTGCATTAATGTCGCAAGTTTTTCTGATAGTCGTTCAACTTTCTGAAGTACATTGTTTTTCCGCCAGAGCTACTTAAAAATCAATCAAAAAATGTTGGGAAACAAAAAGACATCACAAATCTATTGTTTTAAGATAAGACAGAAGATAATAAAGTTTATAAAAATGACTTTATTGAAAAGGCACACTCTTCCAGATCGTATTAAAAATAAACATAAACAAAAGAACTGTTGGTTTTTTTTAAATTAATTTTTTAGCGGCGGCGTATGCGATTTTACCCAAAAATACTAAAAATGGAATAACTTTTTAACCATCAACAATTCGATAAAACTTCATTTGGCTATTTTGGTTGGAAATGATCTCCGCTATTACCCTGCTTCGTTTGTGCCACGAATTCTTGTACACCCTGTATATGTGTAAAAGGCAAAATAAAATAAATTTATGTAATGTATAAATATATTTAATTATGTTATTATTATTTTTTTTTTTAAAAGGAAATAATTAAAATTAATTTGTTGCTGATCCTGATGTTGTATTGTAAATATTTCGTCTTTTGTTTTTGTTGCTGATCCTGATGTTGTATTGTATTTCGTTTTTTTATTTTGTTCTGATCCTGATGATGTTGTGTTGTTCTAATTATTTTGTGGTCCTGATGAAGTGTGTTTTATTTCTTCTTATAATATTTTTGGATGTGTAAAAAAAATTTTCTGGTAAAATTTTTCTTTCTTCTTGTAATTTGTAGAATTTGTAAATGTTTGTGGAATTTTAAATGTTTATAAAATTGTTTGTCACGTAATTCAACGAATTAATTAAGGTCTTTTTGATAACTCGCTTTTCTTCTTCTTCTGCTTGCACGTAATTCACCGCATTAAATTATCTAATTTTAGAATTTGGATCTTAATGGAGCACTTCTGCTGCTTCTCGCGTCGTTCACCAAATTACTTTTATAAAATAAAATTATGATTTACCTTTTTTTTTTAACTTTATCCCGTTGGAACACGTCCTTAAAATGTTTTCTTAAAATTTTTGTCTTTAATTGACTAGACGAATCCCTTTTTGTTTTGGAGCACTTTTAAAACATTAATAAGTTAGTTCTTTAGTTAACTAAGTGCAAACCGACTGCGCCAATTATATTTTTATTCAAAAGAAATATATTTTTAAAATGAAAATATAATTATTCAAAAATTATTTTACAAAGGTATATTTTTATTCGACTCATTTCACAACTTAACTTATTTATTATAATGTGTACTTCACTAATCCGAACTAACTTGAATGAATTACTGGATTGAACTGCAGTGAATTAATTCTAAATTAAACTGAATTACTTCTATTTTGTGTGTGCTTTTGTATTAGCTTTTGGATTTTGATCGTGTCCTTGAATTTAGGAAGTACACATGTCGATTTCTTAGATCGAAATTTGAGATAAGAATGCGTTCATATTAGAACATGTTTCTTGTCCTTGGATATTGAATGTTAAAGATATGCGCAATTGAACATCTGGAGGACCTTCATCGTGTCCTTGAGTTTTGAAAGACGTAAACATGTTAATCTCTTAGATCAGAATTAAAGATAAGGATTTAAAATGCGTCACTCTTATAAAGGGTGTCCCAACAAGAGCGCCGGATTTGCTACTTAGACACTCACAAAAGTTTAGCTCTCTGGGTCGTGTGGAAGTTGGTTTAAAAGGACCTCAAAAAGTCGAAAAAAAATATTCAACGCATCACACGTGACAAATGTCAAAAAAATCACCGTAAAACTCGTATTAACAAAATGGCGGCAAATTTAAATCCAGTAGGACTGCGCATTTGTTGCATGTAGCATTATGTGCGTTACTTTTGTATTCCCTAGTTGGACTGCGCACTTCTTATATTATGAATAGATTATGAACACATATTTACTGAATACATTATGAATACTTATTTATATTATTTGCAATGTTTGTGGTTTGGGATCTACTGCTTTAACGGTAACCGGCCGATTCCACTAGCACAATTCCACTGGACACAATTCCACTGGCACAATTCCACTTGGCACAATTCCCCTGGGGAACAATTTAACTTTCACAATTCAACTTGCACAATTTAACTTGTATAGTTACACGGAAACGCAAAGTCAGAAATACACACATTAATATTTTATTTGTGATGGCATGGTTTTAATTGTACAAAAAACAAACGCTCGCAATTTACCACCCTAAATGCGTTTAATATTTTATTTGCGTAGGCGTGGTTTTAATTGTACCGTCTATCGTTTTTCGTTGTTTATGGTGTTTTTTCAAATATTTTGCAAGTTTTATATAACATTCGTATTTTTTTTTTAGGTAACTTTTTAAGTTTAACTTTTTTTATAATTAAACGAATTCAACTTTTACAATTTCACTTTTTGATAATCAAACACATTTAGGGTGGTAAATCGCGTATCAAAAAGTTAAATTGTGCAAGTTAAATTGTTCAAAATGAATTGTGCCGGTGGAATTGTATCCAGTGGAATTGTGCTAGTGGCCTAGAATCGCTTTAACACTTATTGACGAGTACAAGGGACGAGTTTTGAGCTGGGGTTCTTCTACCTGAATGATGCTGCAATTCTCCATCGGGATTTCACGGTTTTGGAGCCATAGACATTAGAGGACGAGTTTTGAGATGATGTTCTTCTACCTGAATGATGCTGCAATTCTCCATCGGTATTTCACGGTTTTGGAGCCATAGACATTGAAGGACTTTGTCTTTGACCACCTCCATCTTCGGCAACCGAATGCGGGCCCCAGCCGGGATTAGCTTGATCTTGAAGCTGTTCCATGCATCGATAATCTTATTGACGCCTTTGCTAAGAAAATCCAATGACGGTTTGTCTTTGCACTTCACAATCCTAAAGCCCCTAAGGACAACAGAGCAATCAAAGAAGATTGGTGGACCCTTTGCAGTGCTGAGGTGGTGATTTATCACCTATTCGGACAGGCGGGTCTCAATGACGCCCCATCTGTTCAGGATTGGATCGCAATGCTCAGGTGTAGAGTACTATGGCTGGAACCCCTTTTGTGATCTGCTGAGATCACAGTCCGTTGACCAACAGATCATTTACGGACGAGTTGCTTTACGGCCGTTCCGTCCTCTTCTCCACCTTAAAAATGTTTTTTATTGTGCTGCATAAAAGGTCCCACGAGTAGGGCGGAAATTATGCCCATGCTGTCAGAACCGACATGCCAGGATAATGCACTAGCAGTACTACCGACCTTGCTGGAGCATCGGAGGGACCTTAAACGATCAAGTCTCTTAAAACACTTACTGACCGTGCAGCTCTCGTCACGTATACCAGCTTGGCTTACAAGTGATATACGTAATTTATTGAAGACAGGGTTACCCCGTTGCCTCACACCCCGGTTTTTACTGGCGGCGTTTTAAATAAAACCTGTGTTGAAAAAGACGTTATGAGTTGTCCTGAAAAACCGTTTATATTCAATGCAATCAGCTTGTCTGCAAACATACTTGCTTGCCGAAGAAGACTTCAGCTTGTAAAACATGGAGTGGTATTCAACAGCACTGGATGAGTTAACAAATGTTAACGAGTTTTTAGTTTTCTATATTAAATTTGCATTTCCGTAGATCTGTTTGTTTGTTTGTCTGTCGTGGAATCTTGCGATCAATTTATAACACACATCCTAAAGCCTGATTTTATTGAAACTTTGCTCACATGTGTATTTCCGGTGATAACACTTTCTATGTAAATTTTTTAAAAACTAACCCGATATTCTTCAAATTTTATACACATGTGTATCTCCGCTGGGCAACACCTTTTTGTAAAAATTGTGTAGTGATCGGTCGCCGGGGTAGGGGGCCCCATACAAATTTTTTAAAAATTTACCCGATTTTCTTCAAATTTTATACATCTCCGATGAACAACACATTTTGTGAAAATTTGGAAGTGGCAGTGATTTTATGTACACGTGTTTAATCCGATGTAAAACACTATTGACGTGACAACGTCTCACTACAAGGTTTAATGGGGTACATTTTCAAAAAGTTAAATGTTAAATGTCCCACTGTTGTGATCAACAGCGTCACACTGTTCAGTGTCCACTGTTGTGATCAACAGATGTCCCACTGTTGAGATCAACAGCGTCACACTGTTAAGTGAGACACTGTTAAATGTCCGTTTGTTGTGATCACTGTTAAATATCACACGTTTAAATGTTAGTACTTTGGGAACTAAGCCATTTACCAAGCGATTCGCATGAAACTTGGAATGTAGGACTAAGATGCGACTATAAGACTTGCTATTGCACTTGCTATGGAAATTAAGGAATATGATCATTATTGTCTGGACTTTCAGGAACAAATCAATTTCTCAAGCGATTTGCATGAAATTCAGAATGTAGGACTAAGATGTGACTATAAGATTTCTTCCTATGGAAATTCTGGAATATGATCATTATTATCTGGAATATCTGGAGCAAAGCAATTTCTCAAGGTATTCACATGAAATTCGGAATATAGGACTAAGATGCGACTATAAGATTTCTTCCTACGGAAATTCTGGAATTTGATCATTATTGTCTGGAATATCTGGAGCAAAGCAATTTTCCAAGCGATTCGCATGACATTCGGAATGTAGGACTAAGATGCGACTATAAGATTTCTTCCTATGGAAATTCTGGAATATAATCATTATTGTCTGGAATTTCTGGAACAAAGCAATTTCTCAAGCGATTCGCATGAAATTCGGAATGTAGGACTAAGATGCGACTATAAGACTTCTAGCTATGGAAATTAAGGAATATGATTATTATTGTCTGGACTTTCTGGAACAAATCAATTTCTCAAGTGATTTCCATGAAATTCGGAATGTAGGACTAAGATGTAACTATAAGATTTCTTCCTATGGAAATTCTGGAATATAATCATTATTGTCTGTAATTTCTGGAACAAAGCAACTTCTTAAGCGATTCGTATGAAATTCGGAATGTAGGACTACGATGTGACTATAATTTGAATTTGAATTTATTTAACATAATATCACTTACAATGAAGATTTAAATAATCTTATAAGTTATGTAAGGCTTAAAAATATTTAGAAATATCTGGTTTAAAAAAAGAAAAATGTATAAATATAATAATAGAAAGATAAAGATAGATAAGATATTAAATGAAGTATTATTCTATTGTGCGGCCAGGTGTGAAAGAAGAGAAGTTTTAAATTTGTTCGTTTTTTCAATTCGTCTAAGCTTTACTGGCAGAGAGTTCCACAATCGAATAGTTTGAACAAAAAATTGACGTTCGGACAGTTGACATGAGTACCCAGGTTGAGCCAACATGACGGACCTCCGAGATTGGAGAGGATGCAACTTATCATATAGGTATTCTGGCTGCCGCGTTTTCAATATGTCGCTTAGTAAACACAGTGACTTAAATCTTAAAAGGTTTTCAAAGGTACACCCACTTATCTGCTTAGCGAACCTCGAAACATGGTCACCATATTTCAAACTAAAAATATACCTTGCAATGTTGTTATACATAACGTTTAGTTTTTTCTTACTCTTGTAATCGGGACACATAAAAATTTCGCATTCATATAGTAATACTGGTAATAGAAGAGTTTTTGCCAGCATCAACTTGGTTTTTATAGGTAGAAAATGCTGACTGGCCCTCATTGTACGCAGTACATAATACACCTTACCGATAGCACTATTTATATGTGTGTCCCAAGAAAGAGTACGGTTAAAGATCAGTCCTAGGTTTTTAGCTGTATCCGCCCACTTAATCGGACTATTTCCGATTTTAACCGATTGGAAGTCAGATACATCAAGAACTCTACGATGTATAGCTAGTGCCTGGGACTTTTTTAGATTTAGACGAAGCTCATGTTTTAGGGACCAGTCATTTACGCTTGACAAATCTTCGTTTATTAGATGAATGGTGTCATCAATCGCATTCATAGGACAACTTATGAAAAGTTGAACATCGTCCGCATACATGTGAACTGAGCAATGTCTAATTACTTTAGGTAGTTCGTTCACATACAATGAGAAGAGTGTTGGACCTAGTATTGATCCTTGCGGTACACCGTTTGAGACATTTCGAAAACGTGAAGTCTTGTCACCAACTACCACGCGTTGTTGTCTTCCTTCTAATTAGGAGGAGACTAGTTTTGCAGATGAAAAGGAAAACCTAAAGTCCTGCATTAGTTTATTGCACAGAATCGAGTGATTCACAGTGTCAAATGCTTTTGAAAAATCTAGAAGAATTAGAAAAGTAGGATGATTATTATCCAAAGACTTCCGCACTTCATCAACAATATATAAAAGCGCCGTTTTACAGCTTCGCTTTGGTCTAAATCCTGATTGATTTGAGCACAGAAGTTGATTTTTTGAAAGATATCTATGGATTTGTAACAATATAATTTTTTCTAGAACTTTTGACAGAAAAGGGAGAATGGCAACTGGTCTATATTCCGTCATTCTAGGATTGCTATTCTTTGGTATAGGAATTATTTTAGCTCTCTTCCAATCGGATGGGAATACGGACATCGTTAGCACAGAGTTAAAGAGATACTTTATAAATGGCAGTATGATAGGCAGAAGAATTTTTACAAACTTAGGATTTAATCCATCTAGACCAGTAGCATTAGAGCTAATACTCAGAAGAGCTTGCACAACATCTTCATCAAAGACCCTATTAAAGCGAAAAGACCTAATGTGGTCATCCTCAGCATTACCCTCTAAGTAAGAGGTGCTAGTCGGAGCGCTACAAGAAGCAATGAATTCAGCGTTTAGCTTATCGCAATCAATATCATCCGAAATTATTGGGTTTTGCTTACCAAAACCAAGTTGGCGAAGCTGTTTCCAAAGTTTTTGTCCCGATCCCGAATTATCTAATTGATTACTGTAGTAGGCTGCCTTTGCAGATCTTATTTTGGAGATAACTTTATTTCGTAGAACACGGTAATTTTTTAAGAAAGCATCAATACGGTATTTTTTCCATTCTCTGTAAGCATTGTCACGTTTTTGCATGAGTAATCGAAAATCAGTGCTTAGCCACTGTGCTGCAGAAGTATTCTTCCTTCTTGTTTTCATGGGAACATATTTATTAAATAGGCTCAGTATCTCTTGTTGTAAGAACACACTTTGTTCGTTCACTGAAGCCATGTAGTAGATATGTTCCCAGTTAGTTCGTCTAGCGTCATGTAGGAGGCCTTCGAAGTTTATATTGCGAAAGTCCCTAAATTGTATTTCTGGTTCATTATTACTAGTGTTAATAGCAAGGGTTAAATATATAAGGTCATGTATAGAGAAACCAGGTGCAGAAAGCTGACTATACAGCAGTGTTTTATCACAATCGCTAATAAAATAAACGTCAAGTAAGGAGCTTGAGTCTCTAGAAAAATGGGTTGGATTAGATAAGTTCACGGGAGACAGATTAAATGACTTCATATATTCTAATAGGTTAACTGACATAGGTTTGTCCAACAGGTTACAATTTAGATCACCACATAACACTATGTTTGCGGCAGTACACAATAGATCATCAAGCACTTTGAATAATGGGTCGAAACCTATATGCCTGTGAGGTCTATAAATTGTTCCAAGTAAAATTTTTTGGGACTTACACTGTATTTCAGCAAAGATGAACTCCATAGTGCAGTCAGGATTAGACTTAAGTATAGGTTTGCACTTAAGTGTCTCACGAACATAGATTGCTACGCCCCCGCCCGTACGTCCAGTTCTGTCTGACCGGAAGACATTATACCCATCAACAGAGTAAAGTTGATCAGCAGCATCCATAGAAAACCATGTTTCAGATACGCAGACAACATCCACATTAGATTGAGCAAATATAAGCCTAAATTCGTCGATTTTTGGACTTAGACTTTGAGCATTAATGTGACAAATATGTAATCCGTTATTTTGCGACCTAAGCACCCTAATCATATCAAACAAACGTACGTTATTATTACTGGTTGTGGAACCTCTGGCGTTCGAAAAACTACCCGAGTTCATAACTAACATATGAGTAGCAAAAACCTAGAGTGAAATTGGAAACACAAACAAATTGTACAAGCTTTAATGAAATTTGACTCACCTTGGACATTGGAGAGCTAAGTAAAAAGTAGTATAAGATTTCTTCCTATGGAAATTCTGGAATATAATCATTATTGTCTGGAATTTCTGGAACAAAGCAACTTCTCAAGCGATTCGCATGAAATTCGGAATGTAAGACTAAGATGTGACTATAAGATTTCTTCCTGTGGAAATTCTGGAATATGATCATTATTGTCTGGAATTTCTGGAATAAAGCAATTTCTCAAGCGATTCGCATGAAATTCGATATGTAGGACTAAGATGTGACTTTAAGATTTCTTCCTATGGAAATTCTAGAATATGATTATTATGGTCTGGAATTTCTGGAGCAAATCAATTTTTCAAGCGATTCGCACGAAATTCGGAATGTGTGACTAAGATGTGACTATAAGATTTCTTCCTATGGAAATTCTGGAATATGATCATTATTGTCTGGAATTTCTGGAACAAAGCAATTTATCAAGCGATTCGCATGAAATTCGGAATGTAGGACTAAGATGTGACTATAAGATTTCTTCCTGTGGAAATTCTGGACTGGAATATGATCATTATTGTCTGGACTTTCTGGAACAAATCAATTTCTCAAGTGATTTCCATGAAATTCGGAATGTAGGACTAAGATGTAACTATAAGATTTCTTCCTATGGAAATTCTGGAATATAATCATTATTGTCTGTAATTTCTGGAACAAAGCAACTTCTTAAGCGATTCGTATGAAATTCGGAATGTAGGACTACGATGTGACTATAATTTGAATTTGAATTTATTTAACATAATATCACTTACAATGAAGATTTAAATAATCTTATAAGTTATGTAAGGCTTAAAAATATTTAGAAATATCTGGTTTAAAAAAAGAAAAATGTATAAATATAATAATAGAAAGATAAAGATAGATAAGATATTAAATGAATTATTATTCTATTGTGTGGCCAGGTGTGAAAGAAGAGAAGTTTTAAATTTGTTCGTTTTTTCAATTCGTCTAAGCTTTACTGGCAGAGAGTTCCACAATCGAATAGTTTGAACAAAAAATTGACGTTCGGACAGTTGACATGAGTACCCAGGTTGAGCCAACATGACGGACCTCCGAGATTGGAGAGGATGCAACTTATCATATAGGTATTCTGGCTGCCGCGTTTTCAATATGTCGCTTAGTAAACACAGTGACTTAAATCTTAAAAGGTTTTCAAAGGTACACCCACTTATCTGCTTAGCGAACCTCGAAACATGGTCACCATATTTCAAACTAAAAATATACCTTGCAATGTTGTTATACATAACGTTTAGTTTTTTCTTACTCTTGTAATCGGGACACATAAAAATTTCGCATTCATATAGTAATACTGGTAATAGAAGAGTTTTTGCCAGCATCAACTTGGTTTTTATAGGTAGAAAATGCTGACTGGCCCTCATTGTACGCAGTACATAATACACCTTACCGATAGCACTATTTATATGTGTGTCCCAAGAAAGAGTACGGTTAAAGATCAGTCCTAGGTTTTTAGCTGTATCCGCCCACTTAATCGGACTATTTCCGATTTTAACCGATTGGAAGTCAGATACATCAAGAACTCTACGATGTATTGCTAGTGCCTGGGACTTTTTAGATTTAGACGAAGCTCATGTTTTAGGGACCAGTCATTTACGCTTGACAAATCTTCGTTTATTAGATGAATGGTGTCATCAATCGCATTCATAGGACAACTTATGAAAAGTTGAACATCGTCCGCATACATGTGAACTGAGCAATGTCTAATTACTTTAGGTAGTTCGTTCACATACAATGAGAAGAGTGTTGGACCTAGTATTGATCCTTGCGGTACACCGTTTGAGACATTTCGAAAACGTGAAGTCTTGTCACCAACTACCACGCGTTGTTGTCTTCCTTCTAATTAGGAGGAGACTAGTTTTGCAGATGAAAAGGAAAACCTAAAGTCCTGCATTAGTTTATTGCACAGAATCGAGTGATTCACAGTGTCAAATGCTTTTGAAAAATCTAGAAGAATTAGAAAAGTAGGATGATTATTATCCAAAGACTTCCGCACTTCATCAACAATATATAAAAGCGCCGTTTTACAGCTTCGCTTTGGTCTAAATCCTGATTGATTTGAGCACAGAAGTTGATTTTTTGAAAGATATCTATGGATTTGTAACAATATAATTTTTTCTAGAACTTTTGACAGAAAAGGGAGAATGGCAAGTGGTCTATATTCCGTCATTCTAGGATTGCTATTCTTTGGTATAGGAATTATTTTAGCTCTCTTCCAATCGGATGGGAATACGGACATCGTTAGCACAGAGTTAAAGAGATACTTTATAAATGGCAGTATGATGGGCAGAAGAATTTTTACAAACTTAGGATTTAATCCATCTAGACCAGTAGCATTAGAGCTAATACTCAGAAGAGCTTGCACAACATCTTCATCAAAGACCCTATTAAAGCGAAAAGACCTAATGTGGTCATCCTCAGCATTACCCTCTAAGTAAGAGGTGCTAGTCGGAGCGCTACAAGAAGCAATGAATTCAGCGTTTAGCTTATCGCAATCAATATCATCCGAAATTATTGGGTTTTGCTTACCAAAACCAAGTTGGCGAAGCTGTTTCCAAAGTTTTTGTCCCGATCCCGAATTATCTAATTGATTACTGTAGTAGGCTGCCTTTGCAGATCTTATTTTGGAGATAACTTTATTTCGTAGAACACGGTAATTTTTTAAGAAAGCATCAATACGGTATTTTTTCCATTCTCTGCAAGCATTGTCACGTTTTTGCATGAGTAATCGAATATCAGTGCTTAGCCACTGTGCTGCAGAAGTATTCTTCCTTCTTGTTTTCATGGGAACATATTTATTAAATAGGCTCAGTATCTCTTGTTGTAAGAACACACTTTGTTCGTTCACTGAAGCCATGTAGTAGATATGTTCCCAGTTAGTTCGTCTAGCGTCATGTAGGAGGCCTTCGAAGTTTATATTGCGAAAGTCCCTAAATTGTATTTCTGGTTCATTATTACTAGTGTTAATAGCAAGGGTTAAATATATAAGGTCATGTTTAGAGAAACCAGGTGCAGAAAGCTGACTATACAGCAGTGTTTTATCACAGTCGCTAATAAAATAAACGTCAAGTAAGGAGCTTGAGTCTCTAGAAAAATGGGTTGGATTAGATAAGTTCACGGGAGACAGATTAAATGACTTCATATATTCTAATAGGTTAACTGACATAGGTTTGTCCAACAGGTTACAATTTAGATCACCACATAACACTATGTTTGCGGCAGTACACAATAGATCATCAAGCACTTTGAATAATGGGTCGAAACCTATATGCCTGTGAGGTCTATAAATTGTTCCAAGTAAAATTTTTTGGGACTTACACTGTTTTTCAGCAAAGATGAACTCCATAGTGCAGTCAGGATTAGACTTAAGTATAGGTTTGCACTTAAGTGTCTCACGAACATAGATTGCTACGCCCCCGCCCGTACGTTCAGTTCTGTCTGACCGGAAGACATTATACCCATCAACAGAGTAAAGTTGATCAGCAGCATCCATAGAAAACCATGTTTCAGATACGCAGACAACATCCACATTAGATTGAGCAAATATAAGCCTAAATTCGTCGATTTTTGGACATAGACTTTGAGCATTAATGTGACAAATATGTATTCCGTTATTTTGCGACCTAAGCACCCTAATCATATCAAACAAACGTACGTTATTATTACTGGTTGTGGAACCTCTGGCGTTCGAAAAACTACCCGAGTTCATAACTAACATATGAGTAGCAAAAACCTAGAGTGAAATTGGAAACACAAACAAATTGTACAAGCTTTAATGAAATTTGACTCACCTTGGCCATTGGAGAGCTAAGTAAAAAGTAGTATAAGATTTCTTCCTATGGAAATTCTGGAATATAATCATTATTGGCTGGAATTTCTGGAACAAAGCAACTTCTCAAGCGATTCGCATGAAATTCGGAATGTAGGACTAAGATGTGACTATAAGATTTCTTCCTGTGGAAATTCTGGAATATGATCATTATTGTCTGGAATTTCTGGAATAAAGCAATTTCTCAAGCGATTCGCATGAAATTCGATATGTAGGACTAAGATGTGACTTTAAGATTTCTTCCTATGGAAATTCTAGAATATGATTATTATGGTCTGGAATTTCTGGAGCAAATCAATTTTTCAAGCGATTCGCACGAAATTCGGAATGTGTGACTAAGATGTGACTATAAGATTTCTTCCTATGGAAATTCTGGAATATGATCATTATTGTCTGGAATTTCTGGAACAAAGCAATTTATCAAGCGATTCGCATGAAATTCGGAATGTAGGACTAAGATGTGACTATAAGATTTCTTCCTGTGGAAATTCTGGACTGGAATATGATCATTATTGTCTGGACTTTCTGGAACAAATCAATTTCTCAAGTGATTTCCATGAAATTCGGAATGTAGGACTAAGATGTAACTATAAGATTTCTTCCTATGGAAATTCTGGAATATAATCATTATTGTCTGTAATTTCTGGAACAAAGCAACTTCTTAAGCGATTCGTATGAAATTCGGAATGTAGGACTACGATGTGACTATAATTTGAATTTGAATTTATTTAACATAATATCACTTACAATGAAGATTTAAATAATCTTATAAGTTATGTAAGGCTTAAAAATATTTAGAAATATCTGGTTTAAAAAAAGAAAAATGTATAAATATAATAATAGAAAGATAAAGATAGATAAGATATTAAATGAAGTATTATTCTATTGTGTGGCCAGGTGTGAAAGAAGAGAAGTTTTAAATTTGTTCGTTTTTTCAATTCGTCTAAGCTTTACTGGCAGAGAGTTCCACAATCGAATAGTTTGAACAAAAAATTGACGTTCGGACAGTTGACATGAGTACCCAGGTTGAGCCAACATGACGGACCTCCGAGATTGGAGAGGATGCAACTTATCATATAGGTATTCTGGCTGCCGCGTTTTCAATATGTCGCTTAGTAAACACAGTGACTTAAATCTTAAAAGGTTTTCAAAGGTACACCCACTTATCTGCTTAGCGAACCTCGAAACATGGTCACCATATTTCAAACTAAAAATATACCTTGCAATGTTGTTATACATAACGTTTAGTTTTTTCTTACTCTTGTAATCGGGACACATAAAAATTTCGCATTCATATAGTAATACTGGTAATAGAAGAGTTTTTGCCAGCATCAACTTGGTTTTTATAGGTAGAAAATGCTGACTGGCCCTCATTGTACGCAGTACATAATACACCTTACCGATAGCACTATTTATATGTGTGTCCCAAGAAAGAGTACGGTTAAAGATCAGTCCTAGGTTTTTAGCTGTATCCGCCCACTTAATCGGACTATTTCCGATTTTAACCGATTGGAAGTCAGATACATCAAGAACTCTACGATGTATTGCTAGTGCCTGGGACTTTTTAGATTTAGACGAAGCTCATGTTTTAGGGACCAGTCATTTACGCT
Organism: Nephrocerus scutellatus; assembly: GCA_947095585.1. Taxonomy (NCBI): domain Eukaryota; kingdom Metazoa; phylum Arthropoda; class Insecta; order Diptera; family Pipunculidae; genus Nephrocerus; species Nephrocerus scutellatus. The sequence continues at coordinate 50,476,526 of OX352764.1, forward strand.
TGACAAATCTTCGTTTATTAGATGAATGGTGTCATCAATCGCATTCATAGGACAACTTATGAAAAGTTGAACATCGTCCGCATACATGTGAACTGAGCAATGTCTAATTACTTTAGGTAGTTCGTTCACATACAATGAGAAGAGTGTTGGACCTAGTATTGATCCTTGCGGTACACCGTTTGAGACATTTCGAAAACGTGAAGTCTTGTCACCAACTACCACGCGTTGTTGTCTTCCTTCTAATTAGGAGGAGACTAGTTTTGCAGATGAAAAGGAAAACCTAAAGTCCTGCATTAGTTTATTGCACAGAATCGAGTGATTCACAGTGTCAAATGCTTTTGAAAAATCTAGAAGAATTAGAAAAGTAGGATGATTATTATCCAAAGACTTCCGCACTTCATCAACAATATATAAAAGCGCCGTTTTACAGCTTCGCTTTGGTCTAAATCCTGATTGATTTGAGCACAGAAGTTGATTTTTTGAAAGATATCTATGGATTTGTAACAATATAATTTTTTCTAGAACTTTTGACAGAAAAGGGAGAATGGCAACTGGTCTATATTCCGTCATTCTAGGATTGCTATTCTTTGGTATAGGAATTATTTTAGCTCTCTTCCAATCGGATGGGAATACGGACATCGTTAGCACAGAGTTAAAGAGATACTTTATAAATGGCAGTATGATGGGCAGAAGAATTTTTACAAACTTAGGATTTAATCCATCTAGACCAGTAGCATTAGAGCTAATACTCAGAAGAGCTTGCACAACATCTTCATCAAAGACCCTATTAAAGCGAAAAGACCTAATGTGGTCATCCTCAGCATTACCCTCTAAGTAAGAGGTGCTAGTCGGAGCGCTACAAGAAGCAATGAATTCAGCGTTTAGCTTATCGCAATCAATATCATCCGAAATTATTGGGTTTTGCTTACCAAAACCAAGTTGGCGAAGCTGTTTCCAAAGTTTTTGTCCCGATCCCGAATTATCTAATTGATTACTGTAGTAGGCTGCCTTTGCAGATCTTATTTTGGAGATAACTTTATTTCGTAGAACACGGTAATTTTTTAAGAAAGCATCAATACGGTATTTTTTCCATTCTCTGTAAGCATTGTCACGTTTTTGCATGAGTAATCGAATATCAGTGCTTAGCCACTGTGCTGCAGAAGTATTCTTCCTTCTTGTTTTCATGGGAACATATTTATTAAATAGGCTCAGTATCTCTTGTTGTAAGAACACACTTTGTTCGTTCACTGAAGCCATGTAGTAGATATGTTCCCAGTTAGTTCGTCTAGCGTCATGTAGGAGGCCTTCGAAGTTTATATTGCGAAAGTCCCTAAATTGTATTTCTGGTTCATTATTACTAGTGTTAATAGCAAGGGTTAAATATATAAGGTCATGTTTAGAGAAACCAGGTGCAGAAAGCTGACTATACAGCAGTGTTTTATCACAGTCGCTAATAAAATAAACGTCAAGTAAGGAGCTTGAGTCTCTAGAAAAATGGGTTGGATTAGATAAGTTCACGGGAGACAGATTAAATGACTTCATATATTCTAATAGGTTAACTGACATAGGTTTGTCCAACAGGTTACAATTTAGATCACCACATAACACTATGTTTGCGGCAGTACACAATAGATCATCAAGCACTTTGAATAATGGGTCGAAACCTATATGCCTGTGAGGTCTATAAATTGTTCCAAGTAAAATTTTTTGGGACTTACACTGTTTTTCAGCAAAGATGAACTCCATAGTGCAGTCAGGATTAGACTTAAGTATAGGTTTGCACTTAAGTGTCTCACGAACATAGATTGCTACGCCCCCGCCCGTACGTCCAGTTCTGTCTGACCGGAAGACATTATACCCATCAACAGAGTAAAGTTGATCAGCAGCATCCATAGAAAACCATGTTTCAGATACGCAGACAACATCCACATTAGATTGAGCAAATATAAGCCTAAATTCGTCGATTTTTGGACTTAGACTTTGAGCATTAATGTGACAAATATGTATTCCGTTATTTTGCGACCTAAGCACCCTAATCATATCAAACAAACGTACGTTATTATTACTGGTTGTGGAACCTCTGGCGTTCGAAAAACTACCCGAGTTCATAACTAACATATGAGTAGCAAAAACCTAGAGTGAAATTGGAAACACAAACAAATTGTACAAGCTTTAATGAAATTTGACTCACCTTGGCCATTGGAGAGCTAAGTAAAAAGTAGTATAAGATTTCTTCCTATGGAAATTCTGGAATATAATCATTATTGGCTGGAATTTCTGGAACAAAGCAACTTCTCAAGCGATTCGCATGAAATTCGGAATGTAGGACTAAGATGTGACTATAAGATTTCTTCCTGTGGAAATTCTGGAATATGATCATTATTGTCTGGAATTTCTGGAATAAAGCAATTTCTCAAGCGATTCGCATGAAATTCGATATGTAGGACTAAGATGTGACTTTAAGATTTCTTCCTATGGAAATTCTAGAATATGATTATTATGGTCTGGAATTTCTGGAGCAAATCAATTTTTCAAGCGATTCGCACGAAATTCGGAATGTGTGACTAAGATGTGACTATAAGATTTCTTCCTATGGAAATTCTGGAATATGATCATTATTGTCTGGAATTTCTGGAACAAAGCAATTTATCAAGCGATTCGCATGAAATTCGGAATGTAGGACTAAGATGTGACTATAAGATTTCTTCCTGTGGAAATTCTGGACTGGAATATGATCATTATTGTCTGGACTTTCTGGAACAAATCAATTTCTCAAGTGATTTCCATGAAATTCGGAATGTAGGACTAAGATGTAACTATAAGATTTCTTCCTATGGAAATTCTGGAATATAATCATTATTGTCTGTAATTTCTGGAACAAAGCAACTTCTTAAGCGATTCGTATGAAATTCGGAATGTAGGACTACGATGTGACTATAATTTGAATTTGAATTTATTTAACATAATATCACTTACAATGAAGATTTAAATAATCTTATAAGTTATGTAAGGCTTAAAAATATTTAGAAATATCTGGTTTAAAAAAAGAAAAATGTATAAATATAATAATAGAAAGATAAAGATAGATAAGATATTAAATGAAGTATTATTCTATTGTGTGGCCAGGTGTGAAAGAAGAGAAGTTTTAAATTTGTTCGTTTTTTCAATTCGTCTAAGCTTTACTGGCAGAGAGTTCCACAATCGAATAGTTTGAACAAAAAATTGACGTTCGGACAGTTGACATGAGTACCCAGGTTGAGCCAACATGACGGACCTCCGAGATTGGAGAGGATGCAACTTATCATATAGGTATTCTGGCTGCCGCGTTTTCAATATGTCGCTTAGTAAACACAGTGACTTAAATCTTAAAAGGTTTTCAAAGGTACACCCACTTATCTGCTTAGCGAACCTCGAAACATGGTCACCATATTTCAAACTAAAAATATACCTTGCAATGTTGTTATACATAACGTTTAGTTTTTTCTTACTCTTGTAATCGGGACACATAAAAATTTCGCATTCATATAGTAATACTGGTAATAGAAGAGTTTTTGCCAGCATCAACTTGGTTTTTATAGGTAGAAAATGCTGACTGGCCCTCATTGTACGCAGTACATAATACACCTTACCGATAGCACTATTTATATGTGTGTCCCAAGAAAGAGTACGGTTAAAGATCAGTCCTAGGTTTTTAGCTGTATCCGCCCACTTAATCGGACTATTTCCGATTTTAAGCGATTGGAAGTCAGATACATCAAGAACTCTACGATGTATAGCTAGTGCCTGGGACTTTTTTAGATTTAGACGAAGCTCATGTTTTAGGGACCAGTCATTTACGCTTGACAAATCTTCGTTTATTAGATGAATGGTGTCATCAATCGCATTCATAGGACAACTTATGAAAAGTTGAACATCGTCCGCATACATGTGAACTGAGCAATGTCTAATTACTTTAGGTAGTTCGTTCACATACAATGAGAAGAGTGTTGGACCTAGTATTGATCCTTGCGGTACACCGTTTGAGACATTTCGAAAACGTGAAGTCTTGTCACCAACTACCACGCGTTGTTGTCTTCCTTCTAATTAGGAGGAGACTAGTTTTGCAGATGAAAAGGAAAACCTAAAGTCCTGCATTAGTTTATTGCACAGAATCGAGTGATTCACAGTGTCAAATGCTTTTGAAAAATCTAGAAGAATTAGAAAAGTAGGATGATTATTATCCAAAGACTTCCGCACTTCATCAACAATATATAAAAGCGCCGTTTTACAGCTTCGCTTTGGTCTAAATCCTGATTGATTTGAGCACAGAAGTTGATTTTTTGAAAGATATCTATGGATTTGTAACAATATAATTTTTTCTAGAACTTTTGACAGAAAAGGGAGAATGGCAACTGGTCTATATTCGGTCATTCTAGGATTGCTATTCTTTGGTATAGGAATTATTTTAGCTCTCTTCCAATCGGATGGGAATACGGACATCGTTAGCACAGAGTTAAAGAGATACTTTATAAATGGCAGTATGATGGGCAGAAGAATTTTTACAAACTTAGGATTTAATCCATCTAGACCAGTAGCATTAGAGCTAATACTCAGAAGAGCTTGCACAACATCTTCATCAAAGACCCTATTAAAGCGAAAAGACCTAATGTGGTCATCCTCAGCATTACCATCTAAGTAAGAGGTGCTAGTCGGAGCGCTACAAGAAGCAATGAATTCAGCGTTTAGCTTATCGCAATCAATATCATCCGAAATTATTGGGTTTTGCTTACCAAAACCAAGTTGGCGAAGCTGTTTCCAAAGTTTTTGTCCCGATCCCGAATTATCTAATTGATTACTGTAGTAGGCTGCCTTTGCAGATCTTATTTTGGAGATAACTTTATTTCGTAGAACACGGTAATTTTTTAAGAAAGCATCAATACGGTATTTTTTCCATTCTCTGTAAGCATTGTCACGTTTTTGCATGAGTAATCGAATATCAGTGCTTAGCCACTGTGCTGCAGAAGTATTCTTCCTTCTTGTTTTCATGGGAACATATTTATTAAATAGGCTCATTATCTCTTGTTGTAAGAACACACTTTGTTCGTTCACTGAAGCCATGTAGTAGATATGTTCCCAGTTAGTTCGTCTAGCGTCATGTAGGAGGCCTTCGAAGTTTATATTGCGAAAGTCCCTAAATTGTATTTCTGGTTCATTATTACTAGTGTTAATAGCAAGGGTTAAATATATAAGGTCATGTTTAGAGAAACCAGGTGCAGAAAGCTGACTATACAGCAGTGTTTTATCACAGTCGCTAGTAAAATAAACGTCAAGTAAGGAGCTTGAGTCTCTAGAAAAATGGGTTGGATTAGATAAGTTCACGGGAGACAGATTAAATGACTTCATATATTCTAATAGGTTAACTGACATAGGTTTGTCCAACAGGTTACAATTTAGATCACCACATAACACTATGTTTGCGGCAGTACACAATAGATCATCAAGCACTTTGAATAATGGGTCGAAACCTATATGCCTGTGAGGTCTATAAATTGTTCCAAGTAAAATTTTTTGGGACTTACACTGTATTTCAGCAAAGATGAACTCCATAGTGCAGTCAGGATTAGACTTAAGTATAGGTTTGCACTTAAGTGTCTCACGAACATAGATTGCTACGCCCCCGCCCGTACGTCCAGTTCTGTCTGACCGGAAGACATTATACCCATCAACAGAGTAAAGTTGATCAGCAGCATCCATAGAAAACCATGTTTCAGATACGCAGACAACATCCACATTAGATTGAGCAAATATAAGCCTAAATTCGTCGATTTTTGGACTTAGACTTTGAGCATTAATGTGACAAATATGTAATCCGTTATTTTGCGACCTAAGCACCCTAATCATATCAAACAAACGTACGTTATTATTACTGGTTGTGGAACCTCTGGCGTTCGAAAAACTACCCGAGTTCATAACTAACATATGAGTAGCAAAAACCTAGAGTGAAATTGGAAACACAAACAAATTGTACAAGCTTTAATGAAATTTGACTCACCTTGGCCATTGGAGAGCTAAGTAAAAAGTAGTAGTAGTAGGGGGGGGGGGTTTAAACGATATTAGTGTCAATTTTATGGTTTTCGTGGTCGCTGAGTTGAATGGTGATGGTAACAAAAATCTCTAGAGGGATGGTGTCGAAACTGTGGGGGGGGGATGAACGATATTAGAGTCGATTTTATGGTTTTCGTGGTCGCTGAAATGAATGGTGATGGTAAGACAGCTCTAAGGGGATGGGATCGTTAACTGAGGTGTGGGGGGGTTAAACGATATTAGTGTCGATTTTATAGTTTTCGTGGTCGCTAAGTTGAATGGTGATGGTAACACAAATCTCTAGAGGGATGGGGTCTATAACTGAAGGGGGGGGGGGGGTGTGAACGATATTAGTGTTGATTTTATGGTTTTCGTGGACGCTGAGTTAAATGGTGATGGCAAGGCAGCTTTAGGGGGATGGGGTGGATAACTGTGGTGGGGGGGGTGAACGATATTAGTGTAGATTTTATGGTTTTCGTGGTCGCTGAGTTGAATGGTGATGGTAAGTCAGATCTAGGGGGATGTGGTCGATTACAGAGGGGGGGGGGGTGGTGAAAGATATTAGTGTCGATGTTATGGTTTTCGTGGTCGCTGAGTTGAATGGTGATGGTAAGGCAGCTCTAGGGGGATGGGATGATAACAGAGGTGGGGGGGTGAACGATATTAGTGTAGATTTTATGGTTTTCGTGGTCGCTGACTTGAATGGTGATGGGGATGGGATGATAACTGAGGGGTGGTTACCGATTTTCGTGTTGATGCTATGGTTTTTGTGGTCGCTGAGTTGAATGGTGATGGTAAGACACCTCTAGGGGGGATGAGTTCGATTACTGATTGGGGGGGGGGTGGGCTGAACGATATTAGTGTCGATTTTATGGTTTTCGAGGCCGCTGAGTTGAATGGTGATGGTAACAAAAATCTCTAGACGGATGGGGTCTATAACTGAGGGGGGGGGGGGGTTGTAAACGATATTAGTATGGATTTTATGGTTTTCGTGGTTGCTGAGTTGAATGGTGATGGTAACAAAAATCTCTAGACGGATGGGGTCTATAACTGAGGGGGGGGGGTTGTGAACGATATTAGTATGGATTTTATGGTTTTCGTGGTCGTTGAGTTGAATGGTGATGGTAAGACAGCTCTAGGGGGATGGGGTCGATAACTGAGCGGGGTGGGGGTGAATGATATTAGTGTCGATTTTATGGTTTTCGTGGTCGCTGAGTTGAATGGTGATGGTAAGACAGCTCTAAGGGGATGGGTCGATAACTGAGGGGTGGGGGGGGTGAACAATATTAGTGTCGATTTTATGGTTTTCGTGATCGCTGAGGTGAATGGTGATGGTAAGACAGCTCTACGGGGATGGGTCGATAACTGAGGGGGGGAGGGTGAACTATATTAGTGTTGATTTTATGGTTTTCGTGGTCGCTGAGTTGAATGGTGATGGTATGACAGCTCTAGGGTGATGGGGTCGATAACTAAGGGGGGGGGTTGAACGATATTAGTGTCGATTTTATGGTTTTCGTGGTTTTCGTGGTCGCTGAGTTGAATGGTGATGATAAGGCAGCTCTAGGGGGATGGGATGATAACTGAGGGGTGGTTACCGATTTTCGTGTTGATGCTATGGTTTTCGTGGTTGCTGAGTTGAATGGTGATGGTAAGACAGCTCTACGGGGAATTGGGTCGATAACCGTGGGGGGGGGGGGGAGTGAACGATTTTAGTGCCGATTTTATGGTTTTCGTGGTCGCTGAGTTGAATGGTGATGGCAAGTCAGTTCTAGGGGGATGGGTCGATAGCTGAAGGGTGGGGGGGGGGGGTGAAACGATATTAGTGTCGATTTTATGGTTTTCGTGGACGCTGAGTAGAATGGTGATGGTAAGGCACCTTTAGGGGGGATGGGGTCGATTACTGATTGCGGGGGGGTTGAACGATATTAGTGCCGATTTTATGGTTTTCGAGGTCGCTGAGTTGAATGGTGATGGTATGACAGCTCTATTGGGATGGGGTCGATAACTGAAGGGGGGGGGGGAGGTTGACCGATATTAGTGTCGATTTAAGACACCTCTAGGGTGGATGGGGTCGATTACTGATGGTGGGGGGGGGGGGGGGGTTGAACGATATTAGTGTCGATGTTATGGTTTTCGAGGCCGCTTAGTTGAATGGTGATGGTATGACAGCTCTAGGGGGATGTGGTCGATAACTGAGGGGGGTGGGGGGTGGTTGAACGATATTTGTATCGATTTTATGGTTTTCGTGGTCGCTGAGTTGAATGGTGATGGTAAGGCAGCTCTAGGGGGACGGGGTCGCTAACTGAGGGTCGTGGTCGCTGAGTTTAATGGTGTTGGCAAGTCAGCTCTAGGGGGATGGGTCGATAGCTTTGGGTGGGGGGGGGGTTAAACGATGTTAGTGTCGATTTTATGGTTTTCGTGGTCGCTGAGTTAAATGGTGATGGTAAGGCAGCTATAGGGGATGGGGTCGATAACTTTAGGGGGGGGGGGGGGTTGAACGATATTAGTGTCGATTTTATGGTTTTCGTGGTCGCTGAGTTAAATGGTGATGGTAAGGCAGCTCTAGGGGATGGGGTCGATAACTGAGGGGGTTAAACGATGTTAGTGTCGATGTTATGGTTTTCGTGGTCGCTGAGTTGAATGGTGAGGGTAAGACAGCTCTAAGGGGTTGGGTCGACAACTTTGGGGCGTGGGGAGTGGTAAACGATATTAGTGCGATTTTATGGTTTTCGTGGTCGCTGAGTTGAATGGTGATGGTAAGACAGCTCTACGGGGGATGGGGTCGATAACTGAGGGGGGGTTGAACGATATTAGTGCGATTTTATGGTTTTCGCGGTCGATGAGTTGAATGGTGATAGTTAGACAGTGCTAGTGAGATGGGGTCGGTAACTGAGGGGGTGGGGTTGAACGATATTAGTGCGATTTTATGGTTTTCGTGGTCGCTGAGTTGAATGGTGATGGTAAGACAGCTCTACGGGGGATAGGGTCGATAACTGATGGGGGGTTGAACGATATTAGTGCGATTTTATGGTTTTCGCGGTCGCTGAGTTAAATGGTGATAGTTAGACAGCTCTAGTGATATGGGGTCGGTAACTGAGGGGGGGGGGGGGGGGGGGGTTGAACGATATTAGTGTCGATTTTATGGTTTTCGTGGTCGCTGAGTTGAAGGTGATGGTAAGACAGCTCTACGGGGGATGGGGTCGATAACTGAGGGGGGTTGAACGATATTAGGGTAGATTTTATGGTTTTCGTGGTCGCTGAGTTGAATGGTGATGGTAAGTCAGATCTAGGGGGATGGGGTCGATTACAGAGGGGGGGTGGTGAACGATATTAGTGTCGATGTTATGGTTTTCGTGGTCGCTGAGTTGAATGGTGATGGTAAGGCAGCTCTAGGGAATGGGGTCGATAACTGAGGGGGTTAAACGATATTAGTGTCGATTTTATGGTTTTCGTGGTCGCTGAGTTGAATGGTGAGGGTAAGACAGCTCTACGGGGGATTGGGTCGATAACTGAGGAGGGGTTGAACGATATTAGTGTGATTTTATGGTTTTCGCGGTCGATGAGTTGAATGGTGATAGTTAGACAGTTCTAGTGAGATGGGGTCGATTACTTAGGGGGGGAGGGGTGTGACCGATATTAGTGTCGATATTAAGGTTTTCGTGGTCGCTGAGTTTAATGGCGATGGTAAGACATCTCTAGGGGGATGGGGTCGATACCTGGGGGCATGACCAATATAAGTGTTCATTCAATAGTTCTCGGGGCCACTGAGTCTAATAGTCTTGGTAGGACATTCCTATTGGTGAGTTGTCTCCCCGGAGGGGGAGAGTGACCGATATTAGTGTCGATCCCATAGTTTTCGGGGTCGCTGAGAGATGAACAGTGGTGTATAGAATGGTACTCGGCGACATTTGGGGGTGAGGACATTGTTTTGTTTTTTTTTTTTTTTTTTTTTTTCTTAGGTATTATAATGATACTAATGGGAGACACATATAAAAGATATATGTATGTTTTCTTATTTTTATTATTTTTTTTAAATTCATACAATATATTTATATTTTTTTCTTTTAAATCTTAGAAAATTTTTGTTTTTTGTTTTTTGTTCTTGTGTAGCTTATTTTAACGATATATGTTAGATATATGTCTTTTTATCTATTTTAATTAATGTAAGCGGTATTGGTGTCCTCCTAAGGTACCGCTATATCTATAATTTTTTCATGTGCGTTTTTTTTTTTTTTTTTATTGAGACAGGTATTTAAATTTAATTCAGTTTTGTTTACTGACTTTTTTGTTAATTTAAATGCATTTAATAATGCTTATTTTGTTTTTGTTTATTTTTTACGATATATGTTAAATATATGTCTTCTGTCTTTGTTGTTTTAATTTTATTACAGGCGATATTGTTATCCTCTTTGGGTACCGCTTTTTTCTGTATTTGTTCATTTGCAATTTTATTTGAATTTGAGTTGAATGGTGATGGCAAGTCAGCTCTAGGGGGATGGGTCGTGAGCTGAGGGGGGGGGGGGGGGGGTTAAACGATATTAGTGTCGATTTTATGGTTTTCGTGGACGCTGATTTGAATGGTGATGGTAAGACACCTCTACGGGGGGTTTGGGTCGATTACTGATTGGGGTGGGTTTGAACGATATTAGTGCCGATTTTATGGTTTTCGAGGTCGCTGAGTTGAATGGTGATGGTATGACAGCTCTAGGGGGATGGGGTCGATAACTGAGGGGGTTAAACGATATTAGTGTCGATTTTATGGTTTTCGTGGTCGCTGAGTTGAATGGTGAGGGTAAGACAGCTCTAGGGGGTTGGGTCGACAACTTTGTGGCGGGGGGAGGGGTGTGACCGATATTAGTGCCGATATTATGGTTTTCCTGGTCGCTGAGTTTAATGGCGATGGTAAGACAGCTCTGGGGGGATGGGGTCGATATCTGGGGGGATGACCAATATTAGTGTTCATTCAATAGTTCTCGGGGCCACTGAGTCTAATAGTCTTGGTAGGACATTCCTATGGGTGAGTTGTCTCCCCGGAGGGGGAGAGTGACCGATATTAGTGTCGATCCCATAGTTTTCGGGGTCGCTGAGAGATGAATAGTGGTGTATAGAATGGTACTCGGCGACATTTGGGGGTGAGGACATTTTTTTTTTTTTTTTTTTTTTTAACAAATAAGTTTTTTTTTTTTTCTTTGCTTAGGTATTATAATGATACTAATGAGAGACACATATAAAAGATATATGTATGTTTTCTTATTTTTATTATTTATTTTAAATTCATACAATATATTTATATTTTTTTCTTTTAAATCTTAGAAAATTTTTGTTTTTTGTTTTTTGTTCTTGTGTAGCTTATTTTAACGATATATGTTAGATATATGTCTTTTTATCTATTTTAATTAATGTAAGCGGTATTGGTGTCCTCCTAAGGTACCGCTATATCTATAATTTTTTCATGTGCGTTTTTTTTATTTTTTTTTTTTATTGAGACAGGTATTTAAATTTAATTCTGTTTTGTTTACTGACTTTTTTGTTAATTTAAATGCATTTAATAATGCTTATTTTGATTTTGTTTATTTTTTACGATATATGTTAAATATATGTCTTCTGTCTTTGTTGTTTTAATTTTATTACAGGCGATATTGTTATCCTCTTTGGGTACCGCTTTTTTCTGTATTTGTTCATTTGCAATTTTATTTTTATATATATATATTTTTTTATTTTTTTTTTGACAGGTAATTTTGATTTAATTCAGTTTTGTTTATAAAATCTAGTAATTTTGTAATTTTTTTTTTTTTTTTTTAAAAAACTTAAATAGTAACGATATATGTAATATGTATGTAAAATTTATTTATTTATTTTTTTTTTTGGTTTTGTTAATAAGAATATTTAATAACATGTACCTATTAACATTTATTTGTAATATTAGGAAAATTGTTGTTGTTTTTACTTGAGATTATTTTTTACTAAACAACATTTTGACATATCTTGCTATATTAAAACTTACATTATTTTATAATATTTACCCTACAGTTTTTGACAGTGTCGGTGATTGAGTTAGTTGGCTTTTAGGTTTGCTATCCAAATGACCAAGACATGAAGGTGAGATTTCACGAAGTTCAGAAATATTGGGAGATGAAAATAAAATTAGTAACCTAATTTTAATGTTACGAATATTGTAGTGGGGTTATGTTATTCATAGTAAGGCTTTAAACGGTTGTTATGTACTACTATTTGTTTTCTACCTAACTTGATAGTTGTGTTAACGAGTCCTTTAACTGCGGTAACAGAATAAGGTCCCCTCCAAATAGGTGCTAGTTTGCCCTTACGATTTTCGCTTTTAATGAGCACCTTATCTCCTACATGAAAAGTATGTGGTCTTACCATTTTATCATAATAACCTTTTGACCTATGTTTGCTGGCTAGTAAATTACGTTTCGTTATTGAATATGTTTTTTGAAGTTTATATCTCAACATGTGGTAATAACTCTCGTGGTTATAAAGAGGGTATCTCAGGTGAGAAACCATAAAGGCAATCCATTGGGGTTAATTTGGTGCTGTCATGAACACTATTATTGTATACAAATGCGGCCGTTCTTAGATATTGATCCCAGGATTTAGGATTTTCGTCGACTATAGTACGTATGTATTCTACCAGAGGCCGATGGGCTCATTCCAAAGCTCCATTTAACTGTTGGTGGTATGCTGATGTTTGCAATTTCTTTATTTTTTAACAACTTACACAGCCCGTTAAAAAGGTCACTAAGGAAATTTGTCCCCTGGTCTGTTACTACCTTCTTGGGAATACCCTACCGTGTAATTATTTGGTCGAAGACTACTTGAGCTACTGTTTGAGTCTCTGCATTTGTTATGGCATAGCAATCAAAGAACTTTGTTAGATTAGATTATCCTGAAAAGTTAATATGTAAAGGTTTTCGGAAAAAGATTGCTCCAAAGGTCCTACGATATCTAGATACACTTTATCAAAAGGTTTTTCGGCGATATCTGTGATGACCATTGGCATACGGAAAGAAGGTGTCGCCTTCAAGGTTTGATATTTTTTACACCGTTTAATATATTTCTTTATATCTTTGAGCATGTGTTGCCACCAATACTTTTTACGAATTCTTTTGTATGCTTTTATCACTCCCTGATGACCACCGAAAGGGGAGTCATGATAATCTTTTAATATTGTTTTAATTTCCTCGGGCTTAGTGATTTCCTCTAGATCTGTCTGTCTCTATAAACTGTCTGGGAGCTCTTTAATTATTTCTTCATCGTATCCTTTTTCTGATAGTCTTTCCTCACTTGCTGATTTGGGATTCTTGGCTTGTAATCTTGTAACAGCATTACATTGAAAAGCGTCTTCAGACTCATTCTCGAATGGTTTGTTTTCGAGTGTCTTGATTGTAGGTGTTGCCGTTGGTGTGTCCTTTTGTATAATCTCCTGTGGAATTCGACTGAGAGCGTCGGCATTGGTATTGAATTTGCCTGGCTTGTACTCAATTCTATAATCAAATTCAGACAACTTGTGGTGGAAACGTACGAGTCGAGTTGTAGGGTCTTTGACATAGTAGACCGTAAATTGTCGCCCTTGGAGGTAACATCGAAAATTTTTGGTAGCCCAAACAATGGCTAACAACTCTTTTTCTATTGTTGAGTAATTGCATTCGGCCTTATTCAGAGTACGACTAGCGTAAGCAATGGGTTGGTCTTTACCAACGTCTCCTTGCGAAAGTACAGCTCCGATTGCTTCGCCGCTTGCGTCAGTGGTGAGGTTAAAAGGTTGGGTAAAATCGGGATAAATCAGAAGAGGAGGTGAGACTAAACGTTGTTTGATTTGATGGAATGCGTTTTGACATTTTTCTGTCCATGTAAACTTTACGTCTTTGCGGAGGAGATTGGTCAGTGGTCGCACTATTTTAGAAAACTGTGGGATAAATTTACGGTAGTAAGTAGCAAGCCCCAAAAAAGACTGTACCTGTCTTATTGTTCGTGGAACGGGAAAGTTTTGAACGCAGGCTGTCTTGCTGGGGTCTGGAAGTGCTCCTTTTTCTGTGCATATATGTCCCAAATAAACGACTTCCTTTTGCAGGAACTTGCACTTTTCCGGCTGCAATTTGAGATTATGTTCTCTTAGGCTGTCGAACACCTTTTTTAGTTTGGCATTGTGATCGTTAAGATTTTTGCCGTAGATGACTATATCATCCAGATATACTAAACATTCAAGTCCTTGTAGACCAGTAAGGATATAGTTCATCAGCCTTTGAAAGGTAGCTGGAGCTCCTTATAGTCCAAACGGCATACGTGTGAACTCATTATGTCCGTAATTAGAGCTAAAAGCTGTTTTGGCCCGATCTTTATCATCCATTAAAACTTGGTGATAGCCGCTGGCAAGATCGAGCGTAGAAAAGTAACGGGAATGACCGAGCTGGTCTAGTATATCCTCTATTCGAGGTAGGGGATAAGCATCGCCGATTGTTTTTTCGTTGAGCTTACGAAAATCGACCTCCACTCTCCACTTTCTTTCACCATCTGGGCCCGCCTTTTTGGGAACTACGAGAAGGAGTCAGTTCCACGCGCTTTTACTGGGTTGGACTATGTCATTTTCAAGCATTTCCCTTAGTTGATCATTGATAACTTGTTTCTGTATCTCGGGAAGTCTATAAATTTTTTGATTTATAGGCGGTTGATCCATCACCAACGGTATTTCATGCGTTATGGCCGTGGTGTATGTTAGTTCGTCACCGCTTAAATGGAATATATCACTATACTTATTGCAAAGATCTACTATTGCCTCTTTTTCCTCAGGGTTTAGATTGTTGTCTATTTTCAATTCTTGTTCGAGCTGTTTAGAGCGCGATATTTTAAGTGGATCGTCCAGAGGATCTAACTCTGGGAACATATATATGATGTGTTGAATTGAGGCAATTTGAGTTTTGCTCTCTCTTTTATCAGTATCGTCATGAGAATTTTTTTTCTCGCTTGCTTTACTTTGCTCGTCCTCGGTTTTCATGAGTACTAGTATGTAGTCTTTTACCGGGATCAGTTGTAAAGTTAAATTAGTGACTTTTACAGGCTTTGTGGTCACATTTATTGCACCTATTAAAGCGCTTTGGCCTGGTGGCAGTATGCTATTAGACAGGAAGACTCCATTGCCAATTTCCTGTGATAAGCAGAGCAGTTCTTCCTCTAAATCTATTGGAACGGCGATGATCGTTTGTGATCGTGCAGGTGTGCTGATGTGTTTATTTAGCACTATTTCCACTGACCTACATTGATCATGGGTGCTACTAGATGCTGTCTTTGGAACTTTGTTATTTATACGCATCGTTGAGGTTATGCAGCCAGCTTCCTGTCTAGAAGAAGCCTTGGAGATGCTACAAGCGGTTTTTGTAACCTCTTCGGGTCTCGCTTTGTATGTAGTTGGTCCCACTTCGACTGCCCTTTTGCGACACAGATTTCTGTCATTGTAATTCAGAGGGACGCTGAACTCTTCAGAGTTAGTTTCCGTGCGAGGAAACTTTAGTAGTTGCTCAGGTCCCTTTACGTCACAATTTTGTGACAGGAAATCATTTCCTAATAATCCGTCTTCAGATAGCCCAGGTATATTGCGTAATACTTGAAAATTGCAGCGTATTTGAGTTTTCAAATTGAAATTACCCTGGCAGCTCCCTAAAGTATTTCCAGTTCCGAAAGGTGTTTGTATTGTACATGTATTTTTTATATTTATTTGTGTTTCTGGTGATATCACTTTTTCGGTGATAATGCTTACCTCAGCCCCGGTGTCCACTACTAGTTTTACATTGCCGTTTAGGCCTATATCTAATGGAAGCTTAACGGTAGTTTGTGGTTGCTGAGAATTCCCTAAATTTAGATTTTTGTTAATGTTGTCGAGTCGGGGAACTTCAACTCGACCGCGAATAGTTTCCCTGATTTTTCTGTTCCCACCGGGTTTTTAGCTGACATTCCGAATGTGTATGACCACGGCGATCACAAAAATCACATTTTCTGCTCATATTAAAAACTCGCGGTGTACCAGAATTGGGTCTGTTCTGATTTGCTTTATTTGTGTGGATTCCGCTGCCTGTATCTGAATCATTAATGTGTTGTTTTAAACGGCGACAATCACGAATATCATGATTGTTCATTTTGCAATTATTACAGAAAGGAGTATTTTTTCTTGTGAAACAATCGCTATAGGTATGCGCTTTTTTATGACAAAAACTACAGATTATGCTGGCAGTAATTGGTTGAGAAACTTTGGCGTTGCTAAAAGGAACCTTTTGACTTTGCGACTGTGGGACCTTGGTGTTATGTAAACTAGGATTCGGGCTTAATGGAACTGCTTGTGGGTTCATGTGATGATATGATTGTGCAAAACTGTTGTTTTCAAACATGGGTCCAGGAATCAGAAAACTATTAGTATCTGAACAATTTCTAGGAAGTTGAAATGTAGGATATAAAGGTAAATTGAGGTTTTGTTGTGTGTGAATAACTGATTGTTGAAGTCTTTCCATGGCTAACGTCTTTTGTATTAATGTGTCTAACGTCTCGCCCCCTATGGTTAGTATATAAGGGTTTGTGACACCGCTTTTAAGTGCATTCTTGGCAAAATCCTCAAGCTGTGATTTCACACTTGACACACACACCGGCAGCGCCTAAATATGTTAATACTTTTTGTGTTAATGTATTAACAATGTTAATACTTCTTGAAGTATTATTTGTTGTTGATACTTTGTTGAGTATTCGTTGTGTTAATACTTCTTAAAGTATTGTTGTTAAGGTTTTATTATTATATGTATATATTTGTGTATATATAAAGGGTATGGGTCTTTGTAGTCGACAAGGTAATTAGTCAATGTTTAAGAGATTAAATATCTTTAGATATTTTTCCGAGGTCTTCCCAATATTATTTTTGTATATTTCTAATATTAAAATATTTAAAATATTTTCATCTGTATATTCGTCAAGCATGAAGTAATAAGTGAGAGTTTGTCAAAGTGTAATGTACATAATTTGTATGTATGCCAAGCAGAGAAACCGCAGTCAGCTACTTTGCATTCTGGATCGAGATCCAAGCAGAGCGTGTATTTGAGATTAAAATAGAGTCAGCATCGAGCGCTCAACACGAGCACATCTTATACAGATCCCGCACCAGATCGCTCAGCTACCTGCTACCGGCTACGGAAAAAAAACCCTCACACCAAAAAGCGAGCATTTCGCTATGCGTCATAACATATTTTACTAATTACTTTTTAATTTCAGACACATATTTATAATTAATAGTTATTTATTTTCAGAATAAGTTTTTTTTTTCATCTTTCAGCCCTATAAAATGGGGAAAAAAGAAAAACTAAAGGAAAAGGTTAATGAGGTATTAACCTTAATCAGGCAAGAAGTCTCAACCAATGGTGGTGACTTCCTTGCTTCCTTGTATGTAAGGCTGGATGAAGTCAACCAGCTGTGCGAAGACTCAGCTTCCTCTGAAAAGGAGAACATGAGCCTTGGCGAGTTGGTGGACAATGATACGTCCGAATCCAGCAGCTGCAATGAAGACAGTCGCAAACAGCGGTCTTCTCCCATGCCAATAAAGGCCAAAAGAAGGAGGTTGTCTGGAAATTCCAGATCATCATCGCCACCAACATCATCTTCTCCTGCAGTGAATGCTGTTGAAGTGAGAAAACCGCCGAGAGTCATTGCTGTAGAGAAAGCAGCCAAGGCAAAAGAGGCACAAAATGTTGTTAAGAAGGCACCACATTCAGCAAGCAATAAAGCCCCAATTACGGGACCAACATCGAAACCCTTTGCTATGCCGCCAATAGTCTGTTTTAGACTCAATGTTGCTGAACTATCTAAGTTCGCGAAGAGTGCCAACATTCGTTGCAGAATTCGCAACATCAACAGCAGTAAGTCAGTCGTTACGGCCAAAAACAAAGATGGGCACGAGAAAATTCGGTCTTTCCTACAATCGGGAAAGACTGAATTTAACACTTACACTGCTAAGGAGGACCGTAAAGAGATGTTGGTCCTAAAAGGCATACACCATTCCTTCGATACTGATCATGTCAAGGATGCATTAACGGCAGAAGGTATCCCTGTACTGGAGGTCAAACCCTTTCAAATCTCAGAGGACCGACAGGAAATTTAACAATTTCATTGTCGAACTTGAGAAGAACTGCGATAAGGCAGCAGTTTGCTCAAAAACCCTCCTGATGAACCAGTTGGTACATTGGGAAAAACTTAAACCGGCAGGCATTACGCAGTGCAGAAACTGCCAAAAGTTTGGACATGTCGCAAGCAATTGCGGCATGAAATACAGATGCGTTAATTGCAAGGACGATCACTTACTTGGCCAATGCCCGAGAAATGTAGACAACAAGAAAGACGACAACGTTTTCTGCACGAATTGCCAAAAATCTGGACATCCTTCAAACTATCGAGGATGTCCTAAATATAAAGAAAAAATGGCGGAAAAAGTAAAAACCGCCCAAAAGAAGATGGAGCAGCATAAGTTCGCCCAGAAATCTGCTGCAAAATCTATAGTGAAAGGAGTTAGCTTTGCTAGTATAGCTGCTATGGGGACTGCTAGCAAGCCAGCAACAATCAACAAACCACCACCAACCATCCACGCAAGCAAAAAACTAGTAAGTAAACATGCTCCAAAACCGGCACCATCTACTGGAAAGTCTAACATCTTCGACGATACGGAAAGGCTATTTGGAGCAGACCTTTTCACAATTTTGCAGAAAGCAAGAGAAGTCGTGCCTGCTAATTATAGCAGCCTTGATGACAGGTCCAAAACAACCGTTTTGGGTCGACTTATTTGTGAACTATGTTCACAATAAGCAGGATAAGTATATTCTCATATAATGTAAACTCTATTTATTCGTTAGCTAGGCGTATCACACTAAAATTATTTATTAAAACTAATAAACCTGACATTCTTCTTTTACAGGAAACTAATCTCACAGGAAGAAACCCATTCAGTCCAGATGGATACAACATCCACAGGGTCGACAAAAGCAGTGATTGCTCTGGGACGGCGGTCCTTTTCAGGAACACTATGGCAGGCGAAAAGGTGCAAATCAGTGGTTTGCGTAGCATGGAAGCAACAGCTGTCAGCATCAAAGTCAACGAGGTTGAGACCTTGTTGGTAATATCAGTGTACAATCACTGTAATACAACGAGGGAAAACATTAAACGGGATCTGCAAACTGTCTGCGGCATCTCCTCTGGGCACACATACTGTGTGTGGTGAAGTGGGGACTGAAGATCACTTCACCAACAAAACGGAACTCATCTGCTTCCGAGTACCAGCAACCGAAACAAGGATAAGAAAAATCGCAAGCCGGTGCAGAGCCTTAAAAATTACCCTTCCGGATAACACGTCAATAAACACCAAGTCAGAGACTAAGTACCTGGGAATCAACTTTACTGAGAGTCTCAAGTTTAACTCTGACATCGACAAAACAATGAAAAAAGACGAAACGGACTGTCTAACAACATCAGGCTGCTCATTTATAAGCAGCTCATCAGGCCAGTGATAACCTATGGCTATCCCATATGGTTCACCGTCTCACCAACAACGATGAAGAAGATCTCCCTTTTTGAAAGGAAGGGACTAAGGATCTGTACAGGACTCTGGAGGGTGCCAAACAGCTATAATATTGTGTCGACTGCAAGACTTTACGAAGCAGCAGGTCCGCTGCCAATAACCGACCACTTGTTCCAAATGGCGAGAAAATTCGTCGACGGATTGGAAACTCATCCAAGTCCTGAGATGCAAGGACTTAGAAGCGAAGAAATCGAGCCAAGTCACCGGTACATACACATCAGAGAATTCACAGATGCTAGATTCGACGACATCTTTAATAATCAAGACGTCTCCTTCTACGAGAAGGCCAGCAATCAACATTACAGAGGCTGAAGATCGCCCTGTTTATACATCCTCTTATATTTTTTTTCATTTTTATTTTATTTTAAAATTAATTGTTTAAATTAATTGCTGTAAATATAAACATGTAGTAGATTAAGTAGTCAAAATTATTGTTTAGTAATAAGCAATCAAAAAAAAAAAGACAATGTATATACGTCGGGCCCCTATTGTTGAGCCGACACTTATTAATAATAGTTATAAGTTTAGTTTTAAGTCAAAATTGTATATTACTTAAATGTTTAATAAAATATCTTGATCTAAAAAAAAAACCATCTTTGAGATTAAAAGATACGTTCCTTTCGGTTGTAACTTTAACTCTTCTTTGCAGACCGGACTAATGTCACATGCAAAGTAGTTACTTTCAACAGTAAAAGATACCGTCCTTTCGGGTGTAAGTTAAACTCTGATTTATTTTATAAAAATCTTCTCCTTTTATACTGTTTCTTACAATCTAAAAATATAGAAATATAATTATATACATAAAGGTTGCATAGGCATCGAAGTTATCGCGATGCGCGTACTATAGTATAAAAAAAAACAACACAGGTGGTGTGGTGGTTGACAACTGAACAACTTTATTTTGATAATTGGTTCTTTTATAGTTAATTCTTACATACAAATAATATTTAATAAATGTTGGATTATTTAGGTCAATAAAATTATATTAAAATGTCGCAACAGCTTAAATCAGCAAATTTGGAATTTGCTTTACAATGTCGCAATAGTTTAATTCGGTAAATTTGGAATTTACTTTACAATGTCGCAATAGTTAAATTCAGCAGAATTGGAAATAATAATGTTGCAATGACTATACTAATTCAATAAGCAGTATTGGTTATTACATTACATTATATTACAAAACCATTTAAGTAAATGTTCCAATAATTAAATAGTCATTACCTAAGCAATTCCATGGTTAGGGAAATTGTATGGGAATGGGAAGTGCAAATGTGGTAAATATGTGAGTGCTAACTCTGTGTTAACTCCCCCCTTCTTAAGCATCCGCGTCCCGTGGATTAAATATTAGGTTTAATAGGTTCGAAATGATTAAGTTTAATAGGTTCGAAATGAGGGATATTTAACGGAACATTAAAAAACTTATCTTGGCGTTTATATTTTAGCCACCAGAGTAATGCTATATTAAGAGTTAATACTACTATGAAAATTGTGACGTCAGAACTAACTGACAACAGGTTATTGACTGAAATATGTGATAACTGTTCCACATTATCTAGGTGCAATTTGTGAAGATATTGGAGGTCCAGTGTTATTTCTCCTTCTGTTAGGTTGCTTTGTAGTATCGGTGGTAAAATATGATAGGTCTTGCTTTCTAGGTTAATATATTTAACATTATCTAGTTCTATTGTTTCATTATGAAAGTTAATAATGAAGGTGCCGTTTAGGCTTTTAGTGCTGTTACCATAAGTAAGATTTCCAGAATAGTTCGTTACAAATATTGTACCTTCGTTAATTAGCTCCACTATTGGTTTGCTTTGGAACTGGTAATCGCATGTTGCTTCTTCGCCACTTAGAATTTTTACGATACAATGATTAGGGGTAAGTTTTTGAAGTTGGTTCTTTTGGCAGATTGTTGTATCCTGAATTTCCATGCACTTTTCTATAATACCAAATTTCTCTGTCTGAGATATAAACAAATTAGTAAAACTTAAAAATATTCTCTTACTATTCTTCACCGTTGACCGGATTAGAATATTGTTAAAAGGGGTTTCTTCTGTTTGGGGTAAACAAATAACGTATAAAATTAGAGAGTCTTTTATTAACATCATAGGTTTGGCATATTCAATGGCTTGAAGTTCATTTTTAAAAGGTAATGTTTCCGTTTTTGATAGTATGTCAGCAATTTCAGCTTTGTTTAATAGGCCTGAATGTACGATGCCTTGCTTAGCAAGCTGTCCTGCCATTACTATCTGTCCAATTTCGTCTTTAAGAATTCCTATTTTATTAAAGAGCATTTGCTCATATTTGTCGGTATTGTTTGCGTTGATTTCTTCGGTTATTCTATTGTATCCATTAATTAGATTGTTAGTTGACTTAATCAGATATTGGTTTATGTGATATTGTTTATTGTTATTGTCTACTAAATTATTATGTTTTGCAAGTATATTGTCCCAGTCTGTAGCATCCGGATTTCCTGCTATCCATTTCCAAGCTGAACCTATCCAGTTTATGGATCTTTTTTTTTGCTTCTTCAATTTCTTATCCTGGAGTTATCTAGTAGGTCGTCTATTTTTGAAAGTTGATGTTCGATTTGAGGTAATAAAACGCTTGTTTTTCCTACCTTATATCGCATGGTTAATTTAAGATTGGTTATGATTTGCTCGTAGTCCGTTAGATTTATTGTGTGATTAATTTATTGTTTCCATTAATGATTTTTCCGTTTCCCTGTTTGATTGTGATTAGTGGGCTATTGTACTCATAAGTGTTTACTGTGGCTTCCGTCCAGTAAGGAATTAGTCTGAAAAGATAGGCATATTTTTCAAGTGAGACTTGTGAATTTTCTTTCCATCAGTTGTAGTTATAGTGACTTTGTTATCTATTCCCACGGTCTCTTTTTGAAAAATAGGTTTTTCTTTTCCCTTGATTTGTTTGTTTCTTTTATACACAATGTCACCAGCATAGTAATCCCTAGGTTTCGATCTCTTGTTATTGTGCCTATTGATTTGGTTTCTTAGATTTCGGGAAATTTCGTTTCTCAAATCCGTGTTGACTATATCTTTAAAGTCTACTAAATTTTGATAATTGATTCTTTGGGTTCTTCCGAAGAATATATCAGTAGGCTTCCTTTTTGTTACAGAGTGGACTGTGTTATTGTATCTGTCTACCGCGATGTTGGCAATTTCTTTTATTGAGAAATCGGGATATTCGTGCTGAAGGCATCTTATCATTTCTATAATGGTGGAATGGACTCTTTCCACAGTTCCGTTAACCTCGCTTTTCTGTGGTGGGGCAAAGTAGACAGTTACTCCGAGTCCTTCTACATAATTGAGAATAATAGGACTGATGAAACTTCCTTCGTTGTCCGTAACTAATATTTTGGGTACAGTGAAAAAGTGAAGTAATTTTATTATTTTGTCCCGAACATGTAGGACTGACTTATTTTTTATATGAAAAAATTTAGTAAATTTAGAAAATTTATCCACACATGTTATAAATTTTTGTCGTTTGATTTCTATAATGTCCATGTGTATTATCTCTGTTGGGTATGATGGAATCGGGGTAGGCTGTAACTCGGGTTTTATAGGATGTCGATCATACTTGTTAGCGTGACATATGTCGCATGAATCTGTATATTTCTTAATTAATTTTGTCATTTGTGGAAAGTAGTATTTTTCCAGGATTTGTTCTTTGTTCTCTTTATGATTCCTATGAGCTCGTTTGTGCTCGTCTTGGATTATCCTGAGTTTATTTTCTTCGTTGGCGATGTCGGTTACTACTCTTTGGGTGATTCTTATCTTGAATCGAATAAAATATCTTTTATAAATTTCCTGCAATAATGAAATATATTTTTCCGGGATCTTAATACCGTTTAACAAGTTGGGGTTAAGTTTTTCTTTTAGAATTCGTATTAGATTATCCTTATCAAAGGCCTGTAGTCTGACATAGTGTCTGTGGTACTTGGGGTGTGGTTCTTCGTAGCAGTTCATCTCTTTTCCCTCGGACAAGATAATTTGGTTTTTGAAAACGTTAATGGGAGCCTCACAATGTGGTATAAGGTCAGTGCTATCTTCCTCAGCGCTGTGCTGGGTGTCAGAGGACGACGTTAAAACATTTACTTGAACTGGTAGTCTTGAGAGAGCATCTGCGACCACATTCGTTTTACCAGGTTTATATGTTAATTCATAGTTAAATTCTTCAATTTTTGCCTTCCATCTTTTGAGCTTTGCATTATTATTCCTATTGCTCAAGGCGAAGGTAAGGGGTTGGTGGTCTGTTAGAATCTTAATGTCCTTAGCTCCATAAAGATATGTTCTAAGTTTATCGAGAGACCATACAATGGCTAGCATTTCTTTCTCGATAGTAATTCTCCTCGGTTTTGCTTAGAGATCTTGATATAAAGGTAATTGGTCGATCTTTTCCAATGTCGCCTTGTGACAGAACCGCTCCTATCGCAAAGTTGGATGCATCCGTAGTTAGGATGAAGGGTTTTCCAAAGTTTGGGAAAATTAAGATATCAGAGGACACAAGCATTTCTTTCAAGTTGTTAAATGCCTTAAGAGCCTGTTCGTCGAAATGAATTTCCGTCTTTTTTGACTGATTGGCCTTAATTTGGGCATTTGAACCTCTAGTCAGATTCGTCAATGGTTTCGCGACTTTTGCAAAGTCCCTAATGAATTTCCTATAGTATGAAACCAGGCCTAGAAAACTTTTCAAATCCTTAAGGTTTTTTGGAGGTTGGATTTCTTTATTGCTGCGATTTTTTTTGGATCCGGTCGGATTCCATCTTGTGTGATGATATAACCTAAAAATTCGACTTCCGTTTTGAAGAATTTTGACTTCTCGATATTGACTTTTAAGTTTGCCTTTTCCAAAAGTGTAAGAACCTCGTCAAGATTTTCCAAGTGTTCTTTTTTGTTTTTTCCAAAGATAATTATATCATCGATGTAGACGTAACAGGTTTTACCTATTAGTGGTTTCAAAACATCGTTAATCATTCTTTGGAATATAGCTGGAGCATTTTTCAAGCCAAATGGCAGCCGAGTAAATTCGTACTTGCCGTTTGCGGTTGAAAATGCCGTTTTTTGAATATCGCTGGCCTTCATCTTTATCTGGTGAAATCCAGATGTTAGGTCGAGCGTTGTAAAGTATCTGCTTTCACCCAAACTAGCTAATGTGTTCGTTATGTCAGGTATGGGATATGCATCTGGTATTGTAACTGCGTTTAGCCGCTTGAAATCAATGACTATTCTATATTGTTTCTCGCCGGCTGAATTCGATTTCTTTGGTACTATCCAAAGTGGTGAGTTGAAAGGACTCTTAGATGGTCTTATTATTCCATCTTCGAGCATTTTTGCTATTTGAATCTCTACTTCCGTCCTTAAATTAGCGGGATAAGGATATGATTTTGCGTAAATGGGCTCGGATGTGGTTGTTCTGATTTGTGCACGGACGCTGGTATCAATCGTCCCGCTATCAGAAATAGGTCCAAACACTTTGGCGTGTTTTTCCATTATATCCTGGATCTCGTGGTCAATGTGAATGGTGGGTTGGATGTTGTTAACTTGCTTGGATTGCTTAGCCTTAAGTTTAATTTTAACGTTGGGACTTATGTGCAGAATACTATTTTTTCTATCAATCACGGCTTCTATCTTCCTCAGCGTGTCATCGCCGATTATTCCGTCAAATGACTGTAGACCCGGAAGTATGAAGAAGTCAACTATGGTGTTGTTACCAACGCATTTAAAAAAGGGACCACTTATTTTATGGGTTATTTCGATTTGTCCCCCTGCAGACTGAATTTTGAATGGTGACTCCACCGGTTTGGGATCAGTTGCTATTTCTTTGGATATAAAATTCTTATTAGCCCCAGTGTCTATTAAGAATCTTAATGTTTTGCCATTTTTGGTGAAATATTCTAGGTATGGAACGCTAGAGAGGCTTGTGTCATAAAATTTACCTCTGTTTGGCTTTCTTCGTCCTCTACCTCATTCTTGTATGTTTCGAAGTAATCTTCATCAAATGGTTGTTCTTCCACTTTTCTGTGGCAAAAAGTCTTTGTTGTTTTCTAGGTAAGTTTGAGGATTCGTTGGATCTCCTATGTACGGCTATGTTAGTGGGCCGATTCATGTAATTAACTCCACGCGATTGTACCGATTGATCAATTTCCATGGGCTGTGGAGGCTTAGGTTGTGTTGGCCTTGGAGGCGGGTTATTGTTTGGATTTGGTCTACAATCAACGTAACGGGGTGTATTGTATATTTGGTTTTTTTCGTAAGACGTTACCTGCCTAGGTGGCATTCTTGGCTTAGACTGATATTTGGATGGAAACATTTGGTTTATTGGGGCTGAGATTGTATTGCTTACATCTCTGCGGTGAATAGATAAGTTCCTAAAGTTGAGGTTTTGAAATTCGAGGCAAGAGGTATAGGCTTCGGGTAATGTTTGTGGTTTCTGAATAACAAGCATTCTGGATACGTCTCCATTGAGACCCCTAATGAAAATATCCAGAGCCCTATTTCTATAGTTCTCTGTTAATGCGTGAATAGTTTCTTGGGAATATTCTTCGGTTTTAATTTTGTTTATTAGAAGAGAAAGTTGATGATTTATTCTAGCATAGAATTCATCAATCGTTTTGTTTCCTTGGATCATAGAATTCAATTCATGTTCCAAGGTACGGATATCGCGTTTATCTGCATAATGCAGCGATAAGCATTTTTTGATTTTAGACCAATCATCGTCGAATATATTATATGAGATCAAAGCAGTATCTGCTGGTCCTCTTACCTTCTGGCGAATATGTTGTAATATAGCTCTGTAAATAGGTTTCGACTTAACGATTTCGTAATCTGTTAATATGGATTCCACACTGTGTATCCAGGAAATATACTGCACAGGATTACCGTCGAAAGTTTGTAAGTCCCTAACGCAATCGGGAAGTTTCCTAATGTCCGCTAAATCTTGTTCGGTTCTTGGAGTAATAAGGACTTGCGGGGAAGCTTGGGGAGGGCTAACTCTACGCTCTAATTGTTGTAAGCGGTTATTGATTAATTTTGTTTGCTCGATTTGGACGTTAACTGCCCCTGTTAATTGGGTAATGGCTTCTTGAATTTGATCCATTATAAATAAGGGATGCAGAGAATTGCTTTACACTTTATAGTTAAAAAAAAATTTTCTTAAGAACACTTAGTTTTGGATATACAATACAAAAAAATTGTTTGTTTTATTTGCTTATTACTTTTTTTATAATAATATATATACTTTTGTTTTAAAAAAGAAATATTTATCAAATAGTAGTAGATGGAGGCTTACAGTATGATGAATCCTGCTAACATCCTTTGGAGTTTCGTTGGGTGGTCCGTGTTGATCCCTTTTGGCTTCGGCTGGCCTACTTGTGGTACGGATTGCGCCACTGTTGAACTCGGTACAGTGTATTTGTGTTTCCACTCGTTGGTCGTGTTCTTATGTGAACGACTATTTTTTCGATAGCTAAATTGCACAGTTAAAGCTGGGCGTGTTCTAATGTGAACGCGCTAATAAGTTATTATGTCACTGATCTATGTTTAGCTACGCTATTTGATTAACCACTTTTAATTGCACAGATTTATGCTGTGGGTGTGTTTTGATATGCGCGAGTTAGTAAGTCACTGTGATGCTCCTTGCTTTATTATGGTCGTGTTCTTACGTGAACGACCTGTTTTTTGCAAATATTTTGGCACTTATACACAGCTTAATCACTCGATTTTATTCTGATAGTTTGCACAATGGCTCGCGACTTGATTTAATTAACTAATTTCGTTTAGTTTAGTTTTCGTTTGTACGGGTCTTTTAATAGACTTTTAACTGCTCGGGCGCCAGTTATCGCGATGCGCGTACTATAGTATAAAAAAAACAACACAGGTGGTGTGGTGGTGGACAACTGAACAACTTTATTTTGATAATTGGTTCTTTTATAGTTAATTCTTACATACAAATAATATTTAATAAATGTTGGATTATTTAGGTCAATAAAATTATATTAAAATGTCGCAATAGCTTAAATCAGCAAATTTGGAATTTGCTTTACAATGTCGCAATAGTTTAATTCGGTAAATTTGGAATTTACTTTACAATGTCGCAATAGTTAAATTCAGCAGAATTGGAAATAATAATGTTGCAATGACTATACTAATTCAATAAGCAGTATTGGTTATTACATTACATTATATTACAAAATCATTTAAGTAAATGTTCCAATAATTAAATAGTCATTACCTAAGCAATTCCATGGTTAGGGAAATTGTATGGGAATGGGAAGTGCAAATGTGGTAAATATGTGAGTGCTAACTCTGTGTTAACTTCGATGCACATATCTTACACTATGTGTTCTTGGTTTCGGTATTGCTGTGTTGTAATATTTTGTTCTAATTATAGATGCATGGAAATGCATCTTTATTGGGTGGCTATACACTTGTGTGTATGCCTCGGTATATTGTATGCGGGAAGGTTTCTATGTAAGAATTCCTCCCTTCTTTAGATAAGAATATTATATGTACCTATGTGTGTTCTAAAAATAAATGTATGTGACTGAATTGGTAAACTACATTATTTGTTTGTGTGTTTGATAATTTAGGGAGTTTTTTATGTAACAGGACTAATATGTGACTATAAGACTTGTTCCTATGGAAATTCTGGGATCTGGCCATTAGGGTCTGGAATTTCGGGAACTAAGCAATTTCTCAAGCGAGTCGTGCCTTTTAATTTAATCGTAATATTGGCTACAACGTCAAAGAATTTCACTCCAACCGCGCGTAAAGATTACACCCACATATTTTTTTAACAGCTCTTACTTCTTCTACTACTATCGACGAAACTGCATTACTATGTTTGTGCAGTGATATGATATATTTTATATGTACCCACCTCACAATAAATTGTTATGAACATTTAAACCAGCTTATAAATTATGTTTGTTTGTATGTTGTTTCAATAACATACAATCAAGCAGAGCAGAACGAAACAAACATATGCAGTAGTAGGCTGCGGTCAAGAATTCAGCCGCTGCGCAGTTTATGCTGCATTTTGGTCAAAAATTCACTTTTCAGCCAATGCATTAAGGAAAAATCGACTGCGCAGTTTACGCAGCTACTTAAAATTGGATGCAAATAGCAAAATGTAAATGTCAAATTGTCGCCCTACAAGCAGACTGTAAGTCGGTTCAAAATATAGCCGCAATTTCGTGCATACCGACTGCCTGCCATTTTTTTGTGCAGCACAAGCTGCAACTAGAGTAAATAACTCTTCGATCAATTACAGAAGGGAGAAAGAAATGCAAAAGAAATTTAATCACGAATAATTGGCCTGCATGTTTCAAATTTTTGCAATGTTCTCGTCACCGATAAGTTTATCGCACGGTTTTGTATTCTATCTAGCTTATGCAAGGTAGTAAGGTAGTTTTAGGCGCACCAGGCCAAATATGACAATTGTACTCAAGTTTAGGGCGAATAAGAGCCTTGTAGATAGTAGCCAGATCAGAGGGAGTGAAATATTTCTTTCACCGAGTTAGAAAACCTAAACATTTCGCAGCATTTTTGGCGACTGTGAATATGTGGTCATTCCAACGAACCTCGTCGTTAACGCGCATACCGAGAATTGCGAGATTTTCATTTTCCTCAATGCAAGTGTCATTCATAAATAATGGCATGGGATCTAGGATTCGCTTACACGACAGGTGAACGAATATGTACTGATTCCAAGTATTAATTTCTGAAGAAAAAAAAAGAATTAAAAAAAAAACATATATTTTATTGAAAAACTTAATGAAGCTACTCTGCGGTCCAATAAGTAAGTGAAAGAGCAAAGAAAAGATTTTCTACATTACCACAAGTGTAAATGACAATTCTAAAATGTCAGAGAATAGCTGCGTTCATTGAACATTTTTAGGTAAGTAATTGATTTGACAAAATTCATAAATATAAATGCATATTACCTAATTTACAATTTTATCTATTCTAGGAAAATATTGGAAAACAGCTGTAATTGACAATAACATGGCTAAAACCACAAAATCATTAAAGGGAATTCAATTGTATTAATTAATAATTTTCATTTCAGCTTCTGATCCTGAACATCCCGCGCCGGTTGGCTCACCAGAGCCAGTAGGTAGAATACATATTTTTGAAACTGGCCTTTTAATTTCACCCAGTTTTGTTTTGATGATGACAACTCTAATTAAACCATCCTGACCTGGAATCACCGATATAATACGTCCCATGAGCCATTTTGTTGGTGGAACATCATTATCCATTACTACCACCAGATTTTCGATGCTTGGATTTACTATGGGATACTTCCATTTATGGCGTTGCTGTAATGTTAATAAATATTCTTTGTGCCATCTCTGCCAAAAATGCTGGACTATCCTTTGAATGTGCTGCCAACGTGATAACCGGTTCTCTTTTAAGGGTAATAAATTGGGTTCCGGTATCAGATTAATAGGATGCCCGATTAAAAAATGACCTGATGTGACATGATCCACTTCATCAGCTGACCTCTCACACAGTGGTCGTGAATTCAGTATGGCTTCTATTTCGATTAACAATGTCACCATTTCTTCATAGGTAAGCCCTGATTCTCCAAGTACCCGCTTCAGGTAGAATTTCGTTGATTTAATGGCTGCCTCCCATAAACCACCAAAGTTAGGAGCAGCTGGAGAAATAAAATGCAATTCGATGTTGTTTGTAGTGATGTACCTCATAATGGCCTCATCTTTAGATACCATTTCTAAATTTCGTTGTAGCTCCCTTTGGGCACCTACAAAATTCGTCCCGTTGTCACTATATATGTGACTGCAAATGCCGCGCCGAGAATGGAACCGTCGTAGAGCTGCCAAAAACGCTTCCGTCGTCATATCGCCGACTAATTCCAAATGTACAGCCTTGGTCGCCATACAAACAAAAAGTGCCAGATATGCTTTGATTAATTTGGCACCTCGCAATTTGGACGCTTTGATAAGCAGAGGCCCTGCATAATCCACACCCGTGGACATGAATGGACGATGTAATGTGACTCTGCATTGCGGTAGTTGACCCATCAGTTGATGTTGTTGTTTCGCCTTCAACCGGACACGTTTGACGCATCGCCCAATGACTGCTCGAATTTGATCCTTGCCTCTAAGTATGTGAAATTTCTGCTTGAGTGTTGACATTAAATAGGTTTGGGCTGCATGGAACTGCCTAAGATGTTCGCCTCTTATAATTAATGTTGTCACTTGATGCCCTGCTGGTAAGATAATCGGATGCTTCTGGTCATATGTAACCTTCGCATTAGACAATCTTCCTCCAACTCGTAATAAACCAATTTTGTCTAGAAATGGAAAGAGAGAGGTTAGTTTTGAATTTTTACAAATTGGTTTTTTATTGGTGAGCGCATTTATTTCTGATGGAAAACTGTTCAATTGTATTCGTCGGATTACGAAATTTAACACATCAGTCTTGGCCTCGTTCTCAAATCGCGACAACTCGAGCCTCTCAGCTGCTCTGCTCTTTGCTTTTCTTCTAAACAGCATCAGAATTCTAGTAATGGTAAATACTACTTTCGAGAATCTCGAACAGCGGTCAATTAGTCTAGACACCTAATCGTTTCTATCATCTTCAACTATTGTGCTCAACACCACTGAATTAATCTTTTGCTCCCGTAGTGCGGCTTCTGATAGATCAGTATTTAGCTTCGTTTGACTTGGCCACTCCTCTTCGACTTTCTTCAACCAATACGGACCATTCCAACATAACTTGTGATTCAGCAACTCCTCCGGAAATAAACCTCTTGACGCGAAGTCAGCCGGGCTATCGTTTGAGGATACATGGCTCAATTGACTTCGGTTTGTATACTCCAGGATGAATGATACTCTATTTGCCACGTACGTCTGCCATCTCCTTAGACATGATGATAACCAGCTGAGTACAATCGTGGAGTCAGTCCACAAACGATAAGTTGTAACGACGTTGCTCTTAAATATTTCCAGGACGGACATTAATAATTTTGTCAGCAATGTAGCGGCACATAGACGTGGAATGCTGAGCGATTTAATTGGTGCCACCTTTGTTTTCGCAGTAACTATGTTGGTCTTGTATCCATCTTTGGTCTTTACCCTGCTATAAATTACTGCAGCGTAGGCTAGTTCGGAGGCATCCGCAAATCCGTGCAATTCTATTTCTCCCTCTGTGTACAACCACCTATTGATTCTGATGTCCTCTAGTCGCTTCGAATTGATCCTAATTGCCTCGTACTCTTGATAAACTGGGTCCGGTAGGAGTTCATCCCAATCGATTCCTATTAGCCACAATTTCTGGAAAATGATCTTGATTTTAATTACTGTTGGTGATAACCAACCTATAGGGTCAAAAATCTTCGACGCCTCAAATAACATATACCGTTTCGTTAGCTTCTGATCTTCTAATTTGACTTTAAATTAGAAACAGTCCTTTTTGGTCGAGTATCTCACTCCAACTATCGAAATAGCTTGTGACCCATCTTGAATATCCAAAATTGTGGTGGCTCGGTTTGTTTCAGGAATGACACGCATGAGTTCTTCACAAGTAGATGCCCACTTCCGAAGATTGAATCCTCCTTTATTCATTATGCTTATTAGCTCCTGAACTATGACTTTAGCATCCTTTAGGCTGTTCGTCCCCGACATTAGATCATCGACGTAGAAATCTCGTTCTACTATTTTCGCGGCTTCTGGATATTCTTCCTTATAATCCAACGCAAGTTGATTGAGCGTTTGCGTGCCTAAAAAAGGAGCTGATGACGTACCATATGTTACAGTAAGTAGCTTGTACACGTGCAATTCTTCATAGGGCTTCTTTCTCCATACAATTTTTTGGTAGTCGCTATCTCTTCGGTTGACCCAGATCTGCCGATACATCTTTTCGATGTCGGCCGTAAAGATAATTTTGTGAGTGCGAAATCTTAATAACAGCTCGAATAAACTTGATTGCACCTGCGGTCCTACTGCTAGTTGGTCATTCAGTGAGCTCCCTTCCAATGTCTTGGCTGACCCATCAAATACAACCCGCAGCTTCGTGGTCGTACTGCTTTCCTTAATCACCCCATGATGCGGTAAAAAATACTGTTGGCTACCAATGTCTCTTGACATCTCCATATGACCCAACTGGCGATATTCATCCATGAATTCGATGTATTGCCGTTTAAATTCAGAGTCGCGAGTAAATTTTTTCTCTGTCTGGTTCATCCGTTTTACTGCCATCATTTTTGAATTGCCCAGATTAGGTAAACCTGCCTTGAACGGCAAACCTACTATATATTTTACATCTGTTGCCCTTTGAATCGTATTTTGATAGTGCTCTATACAAAATTTCTCTTCATCAGTGTACGGAATAGTATTCTTGATTTCTTCGAGCTCCCAAAATTTTCGAAGAGTCGAGTCAATATCCATATGTAGGTTTACCGGAAATGCTTTGACACTATCACTCTGCATTGGCGTTCCTGCTATGACCCACCCCAACCTCGTATTCTGTGCTATTAGCCTGGAATTGGGAATGTACCTCTTGCCATCGCGAGTTTCAAATTGTCCAAGCTTCGTAGATCGCCCAATCCTGTCATCGATGGTTGATATGAAGATATCTTTGGTACTATAAGCACTTTTGCTGTGGTCCTATAGTTATCATTCTGGAATCTGGATTTAATGCGTATGCTTGAAATGCCCTTTGAAATTCCTGACGTAACATCGTTTAATCCTTGAATCCAAATTCGACCATTTTCCTTTTTTAAACCGAGACGTTGAAAACAGTTCTCGGTTACAAAAGATATTTGTGACCCGGAATCCAGCAGCGCACGACAGTGTTGCCAGTCTCCATTATGACGTTCTATTTCCAATTGTACTGTGGGAAGAATCGTATTATTCACTAAATTGGCATGACTACACGTAGTTTTCTCCGAAGTGGTTACAGAGGTTTCCAAATGTAAAATGTCATGATGCTTTTTCTGGCACAAATTGCATCTTCGCCTCGATTTGCATTGATATACCAAGTGGTTATTTTTGAGACAGTTGTAACATAGTGAATTTTTCTTCACATAGTCTCTTCGTTCCTGGATCTCAAGGGCTACAAATTTAGTGCACTCAGTTAAATTGTGGTCTGTACCACAAAATGCACAATTTACTGCGATTGCAGTGTGCATTGTCTTTAAGTGCTGCGATTGTCTCATAGATGATCGGTTTCCACGGTTTTCTTGCTTCATTCCTTGTAGAGCATCCATTCGTTTCATTAAAACTGATAGCAAATTGTCGATTGTATGATATTCCAGCTCCGTTGTTTCCAATTTCCACATTTGCCTCGTTTCGGGATCCATCTTCTGGGTAGCTATGTAGATGAGCCATGGATCTCGACTCTCTGCTTCCGTACCAAGTGCCTTAAGTCCACGTATCACTTCATCGCACGTATCGTGTAAACGTGCAATAGATTGTGCTTTGCGTGATTCACATTTGGTTGATCGAAAAATGTTTGAACAAATGACTCAACAATATATCGTTTTTTATCGTACCTTTTACACAATTTTTGATATGCCTCAATGTAATTAGCATCATTTATTGGGAAATGCCGAATAAGTGCTAACGCTTCGTCTTTTAAATGTCCCTTAAGTAGCTAGAATTTTTGGGCAGGCGACAGGTTTGGGTTCTCATGCACCGTCGAACCAAACAGGTCAAAAAACGATTGCCATTCCTTAAAATTCCCATTAAAAGGAGGAATAGTAATACGTGGTAGACGGAAATCGCTAGATGCCTAGTGGGTCGTATTAACCGTTTGGTCTAAGTTTGGCACGAGTGGAAACACATTCCTTTTACGTATAGCTGTTTGAAATTTAGGAATGATGCTATAGTATTGAGCATCGACGGTTTCGATTTCAGTCTGCACTGCATCCGAAATATCAATCATTTGATGTTCGATGTCCACGAAATCTTTATATAACTGATGCATTTTCTCTAATCTGACCGTTAATTCCTCTACACTCATGTCGTCCTTAATTGTACGAACAAACTTTTCGAGTCTGGTAATTTGTCCCTTAACATAGGTTCTTTTTCCTTTTAGGGCCTCCATCTTAAAATGGCTGATGCACTACCGAGAGAGCACAATAACACGTGGGAATAAGAAAAAACGCTTGAGAATTCAACTAATAGCTCTATTGAGTTAATCAAATTAGCAATATGTTAATGATTTTCACTTGCACACAAGCAATTATAGTTCACGCGGATTTAGGAAAGTTCGCTCAATATGCGATGTAACTAGTAGAATTTCACTAAATGATTTGCACGATCAATGCGTTTTTCTTTTCTGAATGCTTCCATTCCATGTGGTTTTGTCTGTATTTTCTTCAATTCTGGATCTTAAACAGCTAACCGGCTCGAAGGACCAAAAAATGAACGAATGTGTACTGATTCCAAGTATTAATTTCTGAAGAAAAAAAAAGAATTAACAAAAAAACATATATTTTATTGAAATATTTTATTAATGAAGCTACTCTGCGGTCCAATAAATAAGTGAAAGAGCAAAGAAAAGATTTTCTACATTATCATGAGTGTAAATGACAATTCTAAAATGTCAGAGAATAGCTGCGCTCATTGAACATTTTTAGGTAAGTAATTGATGTGACATATTACCTTATTTACAATTTTATCTATTCTAGGAAAATATTGGAAAACAGCTGTAATTGACAATAACATGGCTAAAACTACAAAATCATTAAAGGGAATTCAATTGTATTAATTAATAATTTTCATTTCAGCTTCTGATCCTGAACAACAGGAGACAGCATTGGGTTTAAAAGCGTTAAATTCTACTCGCTTGTTTTCTCCCCATTTTATTATGCTGTCTAGATCAGAATTAAACGTGCTTAACATACGTAGTTGTTTGAGTTCCACATGAGAAGTGGAGGGACGTACCTCAAATTTATATGAGAAGCTAAGAGTGCTGTCGTCAACGAAAGAGTGAATTAGACTAGAAGTCACAGATAAGAAATCATTAATAAAAATGAGAAAGAGTGTCAGGGACAAAACAAAGCCTAGGGAACGCCAGCATTTAAGTGATGTACTCTATACTTGAAACCGCTCAATACAACTTGAATTGAGCGGTCCGAAGGATAGCGTCTAATCCAGTGAAGCAGCTTATCATCGACTCCATAAGCACGCATTTTGGACAAAAGAGCTTGATGCCCAACTCTGTCAAATGCCTTAAAAATATCGGTTGCAACAGCTTTGCTTTCAGAAAATTGATGCAAAGACCGGCTTCACTGTTCGGTAACATATACCATCAAATCACCAGTAGAACGTTGCCCACAAAATCCGTACTGCCGGTCACTAAGGATTACGTTGGTTTTAATATATTTCATAAGCTGAAATGTCATGATCATGATCAGCGTTTCCATGACCTTGGAAAGAATGAACGTAAGTGCTATATTGGGATTTTGTCATACGAGTGATCACGGAACGTAATTTTGTAAAATGTAATAGTTAAATGTAGTAGTGCAAACGTCAAGTAGAGGCTATTTGCAAAGAAAAACAAAAGTTAACAACAATTGGAGAAAGAATACGAAACCATATAAGAAATTCTCTTTCGAATTAATTTTTAAAATTTTATAACGTTTTTAAAAATTATCCAGATTTTCTTCAAATTTCAAATTGTATCTCCGATGGGCAAAACTTTTTGTACATTTTGTACTCTTGATCGGGCCCAGAAGCCAGAAGGATTCCAATATATTTTTTTTTTAATTTTTTCAAAATTTTAAACTTCTGTGTATTACCGATGGGCACAACATTTTGTAAATTTTCTGGAGTGATCGGGGCCTGAGACTCGAGGGTTTTGAAAAATTAACCCGATTTTCTTCAAACTTTTAACACCAGAGTATCTCCGATGGACATAACTTTTTGTAAAAGTGATCGGGTCCTGAGGCCTAAGGGGTGCATATATAAACTTTTAAAAAATTAGCTCGATTTTCTTCAAATTGTAAACACATTTGTATCTTCGATTAGAGAATTTACACGAGAAATTTTATTTTATTTTTATGGGTTGTTTTTTTTTTAAATTGAAAATAATTGAAATATGCGGAAATTATAAACTTTGCAGGGGCAATGCTTTTAGTGTTTGGCTCAACTTATATTTGCGAACAAACGTTTTCAACAATTCTTCTTCTTAAATCCTTTCACCCTTCGAGGGGCATATGGAGTCAACAACGCCTACGCGCCATCTTGTTCTGTTTCCTGCAACGCGTTTGAGCTGCCTGCGATCCGTTGTTCTACCTGCCTGGGTGAGCGGGTTCCACTGCATGGCATATTTTGCAATGGAGTTGTCGTCGCGTGTGTGTTCAATCCACAGCCACTTTCTGCTTCGCACAATAACGTCTATAGGTTCTTGGCCCGTTCTCCGATGAAGTTCGTTGTTGGATATACGATTGGGCCGGAAGATCCTCAAGATGATACGTAGGAATTTGTTTACGAAAGATTGCAGCTTGCGCGTGGTAGTGGTACCCACCTTGCAAGTACTGCACCCATACAACAGTACTGATTCGACGTTGGAGCGAAACAGTCGAAACTTAGTTCTTAAGCTGAAAGCATTGTTTCTCCAGACTTTCGATTTTCTTCAAACTTTTAACACCAGAGTATCTCCGATGGACATAACTTTTTGTAAAAGTGATCGGGTCCTGAGGCCTAAGGGGTGCATATATAAACTTTTAAAAAATTAGCTCGATTTTCTTCAAATTGTAAACACATTTGTATCTTCGATTAGAGAATTTACACGAGAAATTTTATTTTATTTTTATGGGTTGTTTTTTTTTTAAATTGAAAATAATTGAAATATGCGGAAATTATAAACTTTGCAGGGGCAATGCTTTTAGTGTTTGGCTCAACTTATATTTGCGAACAAACGTTTTCATCAATTCTTCTTCTTAAATCCTTTCACCCTTCGAGGGGCATATGGAGTCAACAACGCCTACGCGCCATCTTGTTCTGTTTCCTGCAACGCGTTTGAGCTGCCTGCGATCCGTTGTTCTACCTGCCTGGGTGAGCGGGTTCCACTGCATGGCATATTTTGCAATGGAGTTGTCGTCGCGTGTGTGTTCAATCCACAGCCACTTTCTGCTTCGCACAATAACGTCTATAGGTTCTTGGCCCGTTCTCCGATGAAGTTCGTTGTTGGATATACGATTGGGCCGGAAGATCCTCAAGATGATACGTAGGAATTTGTTTACGAAAGATTGCAGCTTGCGCGTGGTAGTGGTACCCACCTTGCAAGTACTGCACCCATACAACAGTACTGATTCGACGTTGGAGCGAAACAGTCGAAACTTAGTTCTTAAGCTGAAAGCATTGTTTCTCCAGACTTTCGATAGCAATCCAAACGCAGCCCATACTTTCCCGATTTCGCTGCACACATCCAGTTCAGTGCCACCTCTTTCTGCCGAGACCACACTTCA
The DNA here is from genome assembly GCA_947095585.1 of Nephrocerus scutellatus. Lineage (NCBI taxonomy): Eukaryota > Metazoa > Arthropoda > Insecta > Diptera > Pipunculidae > Nephrocerus > Nephrocerus scutellatus. The sequence continues at coordinate 50,514,669 of OX352764.1, forward strand.
TAGGTATAGAAAGTTGTCCACTTTTTCGACTACCTGTCCAGCAATGTTAAATTGAGAGCGGGTGTTAGAAGTATTCATGGATTTTGTTTTGGTAGTGTTTATCTTGAGGCCCACTTTGCTAGCTTCGGTTTCCAGATTTTGGGCCATCATATGAAGGTCCATTATGCGATGTGAGAGCAGGCAAACATTGTCAGCGTAGTCCAGGTTTTTAAGGTAAGTTGTCATAGTACATCGAATTCCATTGTTCCCTACCATCAGTGCTGCACGGAGTACATCGCTGATGACCACCAAGATTAACAGCGGTGATTGTATGCACCCCTGTACACCTGACGTACTCCACTTTGGATTTCAAATTCCTCGGACACCTTACCGTTGTGTAGGACGTATGTAGCTTTGATAATAGCTATAAGTTTTTCTGGGATCCCCCTTGTTACGTACACGTACAACATGAAATTAACAAACAAAAAAAAAATCATGCTTAAGATTTGATAAACACTCACCTTCCTTCAAACCCCGAAAATTTACGTCGGCAGCGATGCAGCATTGCACCGATGGTATCTATCTGAAAAGGAAGGAAAAACAAAAGCAGAAACTCAACTTTATAAAATGTAAAGTTCACTTACCTGCACAATGACATAATTCTCAGCTGAAGTCGACGTCGAAGACATGTGCCGAGAAAATAAAACAAGAAAATAGATTTATGTAATATTATATTACGACAAACTTTAAAACTGAGACGCGATATCTAGTTCCCAAATAGTTTTCTTTTTGAAAACCAGAAATCGCGCCTCTATATTATAGATTTGCACTCACCTGTTGACTTTTCACAGCAGCAGAGTGTTCTATTTTTGCATGCATGTAAATGCATTGCAATGTTGTCCATCCAAATGAATTCAGGGCTGGGGTCGGATATTCCCTCAGCCCTAACGACACTATACTTCGCAAATTTCATAAACCTAAATAAACATAATCAATAAAATATATAAAACGAAAAGAACAAATAAAGAAAAACAAAAACAAACATAACACAAAACTAAAAAGCCGACACTCACGATTTGACAATTGACAACAAAACAAATTATTGACGAATATCTGCCAGTCAATAGGTTGACATATATCAGCTGTTCAAAATTGACTGGAATACTTAAAATGGCAAAGGTTGGGGAAGCATTAGAGATTTTAAATAATTATCTGACTGGAAAGTGGTTTGAAGTGTGTATGTTAATAATTGTTTAGGTGTTGTATGATTGGTATTCATGTTTAACGTTTATTAGTAAATGTGACTAAAAATAAAAAAAAAAAGAGGACGGGATGATGGGATTGATTCCACATTAGACAAGCAGAGATAGAATGTCTATTTTAGGGGAAAGAAATTTACGCGCCAAAAATTTTAATAAAACTATATAGTGATTTTGGGACGGCCGACGAAAAGGACAAAGATGTAATAAAGATGAAAAGGTTTAGTAACTGAGGTAAAGAAAAGAGAATGCAATAGGATTTTTTTTTCTAGAAGGTTCGAAAAAAGGTAAAGATCTCTTCAGGCGGAGACAGAATTTTTCGAGGCAGTTGGAAATTTATCATCGACAAGGATAGTCTACTCGAGAATTAAGTTCGATAAAGCTTTACTAAGAAAAGTTTTTGCATTAAGAAAAGGAAATTTTAAATTTCAAAGTTTTTTTTAGCAAGCAAGCATTTCCAAATAGCATTCAAATCGAAGAATTTTATTAGAAAAATTACTTTGTTACTTGTTAACAAAAAGGAAATTTTATTTCCGCAGGTTTTTTTTTGTGCTGAAGTAATAAGTGGATAGTAGAGTGTGTAAAATCAGTTCTTTTAAAAAAAGGCTGCACGTAGAGAACCGCCATATTGCAAAACTCAAGATTTTCAAATTATAATTCAATTTCAAAAGTTTTACTGGAGATTTATAATAATAATAAGTACGTAAAAACCAGTTTAAACAAGCCGCGTATAAAAAAAAAAACAAAACGCCATTTTATTTGTAAATTCAAAAATAAAAATTTCTAAAATCATTCCTTTGAAACAATTCACTTAAAGTGAAAAAGTACAATCTTAAAGTACGAGTGCGCAAAATCTATTTTAGAAAGTGTTGTGTCCAATCAAACAAAATTAAACCCAAAAGGCTTAATTCCCAAAACTTTGCGAAGTCGTGTTAGTGTGCTAAGCGGTTTAAATGGAATTATATATCGCCACAGTCCTTCGAAAATAATTCACGATAGTGAAAAGCTGTGAACGCAGTTTAAAGTGCAGAAATACTTGAATCTTCAGTATATCAAAGACAAGAACCGTCGAGCAGTAAAAATAAACTTGATCAAATATAACACTCAAGCAAAATTCTACATTCAGAAAGTAAAAAGAGGGAAATCTTCTCGAACCGCAGATTGAGTTTTTTTTTTTCATGAAATTGAGTTTTTTTAAATTTAAAAGTCTTTACCTTTTTTTTTTGAGTTTTATCAAAGTTTAAATCTAGTTTACCTTTTTGAGTTTTTTTTTTGAATTAAATTTAAACTAAAATTGAGTTTTCAATATTTTGAGTTTTTCTATTTTTAACTTACATTTACATAATTTCGTTTAGTGTAAACTGCAATTAGTAGTTACCAATTCAATTATTCTCATTAACCAACTTTGCTACAGGTAATTTTATCGAAATCATGCCGGCAGGATCTCCTTAAAAAAAAAACTACCAAGTAAGTGTCAGTTACATAATTTTTATTCATTTCGCTTTTATTTGCTACTAATGGCAGTACATGACAAATTTTAGTTTTGAATTTTTAAGTTTTTTTTGGAAAAGAAAAAAAGTTTTCATTTGTAAATATTTCTTTCTTTTATATATATATATTTACATTTTTAATTGAATTTTTATTTTGAATTCATTTATAACTTTTGTTGTTAAACAAATACACATTATATATATATATATATATATATATATATAAATATATATATCTTTTAACTTTAAATTTTCATATTTTATTTTAACTTTTTTTTATTTGAAGTCATTTTTAATAAAAAGTAATACATGTATCTACAAATTGAAAACATAAATACGTGACTTCTTATTGCCGTTGCCCATTGGGTGGGAGGCATAATTCCTTTTTTTTATATTTTTTATTGATCCGCACCATGAGTGAGTAGATCAAGCGGGCTGTAGGTGTGTGGCTGGGGTTGTTGATCCCACGGTGATTATTCTAGGCGCTTTTCAGATGACGACGTGACGGACCATGGACGACCGGACGAAGTCGACCTTTCCTTAAGGATTTTGTGAGGCCTCGGTACTGGTGCAATCAAGTCATTCCTTTTAGATTTAATTAGCTATTAAGTAAGAAAGAAAATTTCCTAACAGAAATTAAATTTTCTTTTATTAGTTTTAAAGTAATTTTATTATAGAATAATATAGTTGTAAGTTTAGAACATAAAAGCAAAGGAATGACCTGGCTACACCGGGACTGAGGGACGGTATCCCTTATTCCCTCCTTTATCCAGCCCTTTTTATTTCCCCCTTTTTATTCCGATTTTCCCTTTTTTTATTTTTTTGTGATATAAGTCGACACGACAAATTTAAAATTTTCGTTAATGACGAGGTGTCACTGGTAAGTGACAAGGACCGCCCGTCCGACGAGCTAAGCCGAGCAACCGCGAGCGTGTCGCGACGTCCTTGCCAGTGGCAGAACCCCTAGTGGGACCTCGCTCCATAACAAATGGCGCCCAACGTGGGGCGCCAACGTTATACGGCTTTACCCATCGTTTCTTGAAGGACAGGAATTTCCGAAAGGAAGTTCCTGGCTTTCGACAAACGATGGTAGTATAGCATTTTTCCTTTTTAATTCCTTTTTTTAACGTAACTTAAATTTTAATCATTTTCTTTTACTTTTACTTTTGTTAGTTTTTTTGATAAATTCCCTTTTTCATAAATAATCTTTTTTTTTAACTTCCATTTCCAAAACTCCACTTATTCCCATTTTAATTCCCTATATTCCCATTCCAAACTACCTTTTTACAGAAGACTAGACTAGACAATTTGGACGTCGACTGCTCTCCGAACGAGTTAACAATTCCGATTCAAGGATTTAAATAAATCCTGAATTTTGTGGTGTTGACTCGTTTGGAGACCAAAGTAGTCGATGTTAATATTCGGTTAGGACATTGAACTAGGAGCCTGACTCCGGTTCACTTGACTACCGAATAGACACAGACGTGACAGGGGTGCAGTGGGCAGCCGTTACCACAAGTACAGGTAAATGTGGGTTCACTGCTCCCTTTGTCTAAAAGTAGAGGTTCTTCTCACTCTCGGCCAATCGGCCTCATCATAGAGGCTACTCGCCAGTGCTTTGAGTTGCGATTCGCTGGGATGAGACGAAACCTCTACTGACTTAGGACGACTTTCCGCAAAATCGTCAAGGAAACCGACTACAACTAGACTTACAAGACTAAGACAGACTACAATATCTGAGCGTTGAGAACGATCATGGGAGAACTGACCCAGCCACACATCAGCTCATTTGATTTAAAATTATAATATTAACTCGAAAAACTCAATCTTTGAATATTTGTTTGTTAATAATAGCAAATCAAGATTTTCATAAACTCTTTTATACCCGAATTCAATTTTTTTTTGAAGAAGGAAAGAAAATCCGCTATAACGGTTTAGTTTTTTTGAAGAGAGGCATTTCCTTTTTTTATTTGTGAAAATAAAACTCATTTTTTTAACTATGAGCAATCATAATAAGAAGACTGGTGCTGTCCCTAAAGTCTGCTCCAACGAGAGATCGAGGGTCCAGACGAGGCAAAGCCAGAGAAAAGCTTCAGGAGGAGCCTTAATTAAAATTAGGGGACAAAATAATGCGGGTTCCACATCAGTAGATTTCGGCATTAATAAGTCAAAGTCTAATGTCTCCAATTTAGAAAGTAGCCACAAAAAAAAAAGTAGAGAAAAACAATTTGAGCAAGTAATAAATAATATGAACCTAGATAGTAGTCCAGATAAGGAAGGGGTGGATAGTGTTTTTGACAGCGATCAAGGGGCAGTAGGGCCAAATCCTCCTCCGGATGATAACCGCCTCCTAGACAGGATTCAGGAGGTAGTTTCAGGGGTGATCCAAAGGGATCAGATAGCACTAGGATCACTTTTTACAAAAAAATTGGAAATGGTTTCGAGCACCCTAACAAGCCAACTAGAATTGCTGTCACTAAAGGTGGAAATGCTGGAAGCACAGCAGGCAGGAAGCGGGCGCATACCTCAGAGGTCCACGCCGCTTCAGATGTCTGAAGCGAGGGATACAAGACCTATCGGCCGGCGACAGAATTCCCCACCAGCTCGACATAACGTTCCGATAGAAACCCAAGATTTTATCAACGCAACTTCACCACATGCCCACCAAAAAAGTGATCTACACAAGTGGAACATTAAGTTCGATGGTACTAAAAAGTCGATGCCGGTGGAAAGTTTCATCTTCCGCATCGAAACGATGCAGCAGAGATTAAACGTCTGTGAGGAACACATATTTAATCAGTTCCACTACCTTCTTTCAGGAGTAGCCGAGAGGTGGTACTGGCAATTCCTGGAAGAACGGGCCGACGACAGCTTTCTAAATTACCATGACGTGAAAAGGGAACTGTTACGACAATTCCGTGCGGCAGACTCTGATCACGAAATTATGCGAGATATCATGGAAAGAAAGCAGATGCCAGGCGAAAGTTGCGACGATTTTTTTTCATGTGAGGTCTCTGGTCTTCCAGATGAAACAAAAGTTGCCTGAGGAAGAGCTCGTCACCATCCTAAAACAGAACCTCCGCGACAAGATAGGTAGGTTAATCTTCGGCTGCTCTATATCCTCTCTCTCCGACTTACGATCTGCTTGCCGTCGGGCAGAGAAACACTTAAATGCAAGGGAGAACAATTACAAAAGAAAACAGATTAACGAAATGTTGACTATGACGGGAGAGGACGAGTATAATGACGAAAGTAGAGACGTTATAACTGACAAAATAAGTGCTATCAGGAACAATTACCCCAAGGACAAAACTAGACAAATGACAAATAAAAATAATACTGACGATAGAAAGGTTGTGTGTGGTGATGTTCAAAATCCATGTTCGTCTCATTTCCATTCACTTGTTTGTTTTCAATGTGGTAAACCCAATGTTCCCGTCTTGCTGTGTCCGTCTTGCAAAAATAATCCGGAAAACCTGTTGAAGGGCGAAGCATCCGGGAGTGCTCGCCCAATAGACAAGGTCCCGGAGAAGCAAAACCAAAAGGAATAAAATTTTTAAAAAGATTAATCATAAATCAAGACGAAAGCAAAATTATTCAAACACTACCTGAAAGAAAAAGTCTCCACCAGCGTATATTTGAATACGAAGAGGCGCGTAAAAGGATTTTTGCAGAAGATCCTAAAGAAAAAGAAAAAAAGAAGAAGAACTTTATAAAGATAGAGAAATTACGGGAAAAATTTGCTAGGAAAAGAAGTAGATTTAAGAATTTGGAAGCCACTGTCCTACAGACTGAAGATGACAATAGACCCTTCGCTAAGGTCAAATTAATAGACGATACGTTGTTAGGTCTTTTGGACAGTGGCGCGTCTGTAAGTTGCTTGGGAAAAGGGGCAATAAAGTTTATCGAAGACAATAGTCTTCAGATTAAAACGATTAACTGCAATATTCGGACAGCGGACGGAAAGAGTCAAAAGATAATAGGCACAGTGACAATTCCAGTATCGTGGAGGAACAGAACGGAAAATTTAGAATTTTATGTTGTTCCTTCTCTACAACAAACACTTTATCTCGGGGTGAATTTCTGGAAAGCTTTTAAAGTTGCTCCAGATATAATTTCCGAGATAGAGATACTAGACACGACGACCACAGACCCGATGATGCAGGTTCTCTCGCCAGCACAGACGGAGGCACTACAGGCGGTGAAGGCTAAGTACCCGTCCTACGCAAAACTTGGCCTCGGAAAGACAAGCCTGGAGGAGCATGTGATCGAGACCGCCGAAGTAGAGCCGATCAAACAGAGGCACTACCCAGTGTCTCCGGCGATCCAGAAGCTTCTCTTCGACGAGCTCAATCGCATGATTTCTCTGGGAGTGATTGAAGAGAGCCAGAGTGCGTGGAGCTCTCCTGTTGTGCTGGTGAGGAAACCTGGCAAAAACAGGCTGTGCCTAGACTCACGAAAAGTAAATGACGTAACAAAAAAAGACGCGTACCCGTTGCCCCACATAGAAGGGTTGTTGAGCCGGTTGCAGGACACTCGGTTCATTTCGGGTATCGATTTGAAAGACGCCTTCTGGCAAATCCCTTTGGAGAAGAAGTCCAGAGAGAAAACGGCCTTCACAGTCCCTGGGCGGCCACTGTATCAATTTACAGTAATGCCATTTGGCTTGTGCAATGCAGCCCAGAGAATGTGTCGGCTTATGGACAAGGTGATACCGTCAAGGCTCAAAGACAATGTCTTTGTTTACCTTGACGATCTCCTTGTCTGCTCTCCGGACTTCGAAAGCCATATGGGTTTGCTAGAGGACGTCGCTGGGTGTCTTCGCAATGCTGGCTTAACGATAAATGTTGAGAAAAGTAAATTTTGCCAAAAGGAGATTAAATACCTTGGGTATATTGTGGGCGACGGGTGCATTAGGACTGATTCAGCCAAAGTGTCAGCAGTTGAGCGGTTCCCAGTTCCGAGGACTCCAAAACAACTCAGACGGTACTTAGGGATGACTGGATGGTATCGTCGGTTTATACCAAATTTTTCCACGATTACTGCACCAATGACGGAATGCCTGAAAAAAGGCAAAGACTTTAAAATGACTGACGAGGCAATTAAATCATTTGAAGAGCTTAAACAGCTTCTGATTTCAGCGCCAATTTTGACAAACCCGGACTTCACGAAGCACTTTTACATTCAATGCGACGCATCAACAACAGGTGTCGGCAGTGTTCTCTTCCAGATCGATGCAGGGGGTGGGGAGAGGCCAATAGCCTACATTTCTCAGAAGCTGAATTCAGCTCAAAAGAATTATAGCATCACTGAGTTGGAATGCTATGCAGCTGTCCTCAGCGTGCAGAAGTTTCGGGCTTATGTTGAGCTCCTTCCGTTTACCATCATAACCGACCATGCCAGCTTGAAGTGGCTGATGTCCCAAAAGGACTTGTCGGGACGTCTGGCTAGATGGAGCCTTAAGCTGCAGGCATTTAATTTTACCATTGAGCATCGAAAAGGCACTCAGAATGTAGTACCAGATGCTCTTTCTCGCGTCCATATGGAGGAGATCACTGCTGATACAGAACGACTTGACATTGACTTTAACTCGACGTATTTTTCTTCGGAGGAGTATGAAAACCTTCGTAAAACGATAAAAGAGAACGAGAATAAATTTCCAGACGTATGCATTTCAGACGACTTCATTTATAAAAGGACAGATATACGTACCGGGGATACCATCCAGGAAGACAGAGCTTGGAAGCTCTGGGTACCGTCGGGGTTGAGAGAGGGTCTTCTGATCTCGGCACACGACTCTCCAGCTGCGGGACATGGAGGGATCCATAAAACCCTCCATAAACTTCGACAACAATATTTTTGGCCTGGAATGACTATAGATGTAAATGACTTTATAAAAAACTGTGATACTTGCAAGTGCAATAAAAGCATAAATCGGACAAATAGACCTCCAATGGGGGTACAGACTGTAACAGAACGACCATTTCAACGCCTATACATTGACTTTCTGGGACCCTATCCTAGGACCAAAAATGGCAACACCCAAATTTTTGTTGTGCTCGACCACTTCAGCAAATTTGTCTTTCTTAAACCCATAAGGAAGGCAACTTCAGCTGCAGTGGTCCAGTATTTAGAGGAAGCCATCTTCCATGTGTTTGGGGTTCCAGAACATTTACACTCTGACAACGGAAAGCAATTCATATCTGAATTGTTTTCTAACTTTTTAAAGCGCTACGGGGTTAAGCACGTGAGGACTGCGGTCTACTCTCCGCAGGCCAATGCCTCAGAACGTGTGAACCGTAGCGTACTGGCAAAGATCCGTTCTTACCTTGGAAGTGACCAACGAGACTGGGACAAACATGTTACCTCCGCGGCATTTTCTCTGCGAAGTGTATCCCACGAAGCCACAGGCTTAGAGCCATATTATGTTGTCTTCGGCTTCCAGATGGCACAGAACGGATCCGCTTTTGACATCATACGACGGTTAAATAACATTAAAGATTCAGACGTTAGGACCCTAGAAACAAAGGACAAACAACAAATTATAAGGGACGAGATATTTAAAAACTTAAGCAAGGCACATGACAAAGGCAAGAAAACATACGATTTAAGAAGTCGAGAGATAAAATACCGAGTTGGACAAATCGTATATAGACGCAATTTCAGACAAAGTGACAAGGCAGCAGGCTATAACGCCAAGCTGGGACCGAAATCAATCAAAAGCATTATATTGAAAACGATAGGAAATTCATTATACGAGGTAGGAAATGTGACTGGGAAGAAAGTAGGTATTTTCCATGCCAAAGACCTCTTTGCCTCTTAGTATTAGTTTCAGGTACCTAGAAAACTGACAACTGTTATTATTTATTATTCATTATTTATTATTTATTATTCATTATTTATTATTTATCATTTATTTATATATTCATGTTTTTTTCATTGACTGTATAATTTCTGTGATATATAGGTTTAAGGCTTATGTGTAATTATTAGGATTATGTGCAATATTTTATATTAGACTTAGTTTTATCTGTGATATTTTATGCAATATTTATATTTATTTGTATGTATTATTTATTTATGAGTTGACTTCGGATATACTTTATACATAAGCATAAGCAATAAGAGGAAATTAGAGCATGTTCTCAGGGAGTAGGCCCTTGCCCCACGTTAGGCAATACGCTCGCGGAGACTTTTCTAGAGGTATGTGTATGCTAAGGTCATGATCGTTTGTTGTACGTTCCTTTTATTACGTTATATTTCACTCGTGACCACTCATGAAATACAGACGAGCCTGTTACGTACACGTACAACATGAAATTAACAAACAAAAAAAAAATCATGCTTAAGATTTGATAAACACTCACCTTCCTTCAAACCCCGAAAATTTACGTCGGCAGCGATGCAGCATTGCACCGATGGTATCTATCTGAAAAGGAAGGAAAAACAAAAGCAGAAACTCAACTTTATAAAATGTAAAGTTCACTTACCTGCACAATGACATAATTCTCAGCTGAAGTCGACGTCGAAGACATGTGCCGAGAAAATAAAACAAGAAAATAGATTTATGTAATATTATATTACGACAAACTTTAAAACTGAGACGCGATATCTAGTTCCCAAATAGTTTTCTTTTTGAAAACCAGAAATCGCGCCTCTATATTATAGATTTGCACTCACCTGTTGACTTTTCACAGCAGCAGAGTGTTCTATTTTTGCATGCATGTAAATGCATTGCAATGTTGTCCATCCAAATGAATTCAGGGCTGGGGTCGGATATTCCCTCAGCCCTAACGACACTATACTTCGCAAATTTCATAAACCTAAATAAACATAATCAATAAAATATATAAAACGAAAAGAACAAATAAAGAAAAACAAAAACAAACATAACACAAAACTAAAAAGCCGACACTCACGATTTGACAATTGACAACAAAACAAATTATTGACGAATATCTGCCAGTCAATAGGTTGACATATATCAGCTGTTCAAAATTGACTGGAATACTTAAAATGGCAAAGGTTGGGGAAGCATTAGAGATTTTAAATAATTATCTGACTGGAAAGTGGTTTGAAGTGTGTATGTTAATAATTGTTTAGGTGTTGTATGATTGGTATTCATGTTTAACGTTTATTAGTAAATGTGACTAAAAATAAAAAAAAAAAAAGAGGACGGGATGATGGGATTGATTCCACATTAGACAAGCAGAGATAGAATGTCTATTTTAGGGGAAAGAAATTTACGCGCCAAAAATTTTAATAAAACTATATAGTGATTTTGGGACGGCCGACGAAAAGGACAAAGATGTAATAAAGATGAAAAGGTTTAGTAACTGAGGTAAAGAAAAGAGAATGCAATAGGATTTTTTTTTCTAGAAGGTTCGAAAAAAGGTAAAGATCTCTTCAGGCGGAGACAGAATTTTTCGAGGCAGTTGGAAATTTATCATCGACAAGGATAGTCTACTCGAGAATTAAGTTCGATAAAGCTTTACTAAGAAAAGTTTTTGCATTAAGAAAAGGAAATTTTAAATTTCAAAGTTTTTTTTAGCAAGCAAGCATTTCCAAATAGCATTCAAATCGAAGAATTTTATTAGAAAAATTACTTTGTTACTTGTTAACAAAAAGGAAATTTTATTTCCGCAGGTTTTTTTTTGTGCTGAAGTAATAAGTGGATAGTAGAGTGTGTAAAATCAGTTCTTTTAAAAAAAGGCTGCACGTAGAGAACCGCCATATTGCAAAACTCAAGATTTTCAAATTATAATTCAATTTCAAAAGTTTTACTGGAGATTTATAATAATAATAAGTACGTAAAAACCAGTTTAAACAAGCCGCGTATAAAAAAAAAACAAAACGCCATTTTATTTGTAAATTCAAAAATAAAAATTTCTAAAATCATTCCTTTGAAACAATTCACTTAAAGTGAAAAAGTACAATCTTAAAGTACGAGTGCGCAAAATCTATTTTAGAAAGTGTTGTGTCCAATCAAACAAAATTAAACCCAAAAGGCTTAATTCCCAAAACTTTGCGAAGTCGTGTTAGTGTGCTAAGCGGTTTAAATGGAATTATATATCGCCACAGTCCTTCGAAAATAATTCACGATAGTGAAAAGCTGTGAACGCAGTTTAAAGTGCAGAAATACTTGAATCTTCAGTATATCAAAGACAAGAACCGTCGAGCAGTAAAAATAAACTTGATCAAATATAACACTCAAGCAAAATTCTACATTCAGAAAGTAAAAAGAGGGAAATCTTCTCGAACCGCAGATTGAGTTTTTTTTTTTCATGAAATTGAGTTTTTTTAAATTTAAAAGTCTTTACCTTTTTTTTTTGAGTTTTATCAAAGTTTAAATCTAGTTTACCTTTTTGAGTTTTTTTTTTGAATTAAATTTAAACTAAAATTGAGTTTTCAATATTTTGAGTTTTTCTATTTTTAACTTACATTTACATAATTTCGTTTAGTGTAAACTGCAATTAGTAGTTACCAATTCAATTATTCTCATTAACCAACTTTGCTACAGGTAATTTTATCGAAATCATGCCGGCAGGATCTCCTTAAAAAAAAAACTACCAAGTAAGTGTCAGTTACATAATTTTTATTCATTTCGCTTTTATTTGCTACTAATGGCAGTACATGACAAATTTTAGTTTTGAATTTTTAAGTTTTTTTTGGAAAAGAAAAAAAGTTTTCATTTGTAAATATTTCTTTCTTTTATATATATATATTTACATTTTTAATTGAATTTTTATTTTGAATTCATTTATAACTTTTGTTGTTAAACAAATACACATTATATATATATATATATATATATATAAATATATATATCTTTTAACTTTAAATTTTCATATTTTATTTTAACTTTTTTTTATTTGAAGTCATTTTTAATAAAAAGTAATACATGTATCTACAAATTGAAAACATAAATACGTGACTTCTTATTGCCGTTGCCCATTGGGTGGGAGGCATAATTCCTTTTTTTTATATTTTTTATTGATCCGCACCATGAGTGAGTAGATCAAGCGGGCTGTAGGTGTGTGGCTGGGGTTGTTGATCCCACGGTGATTATTCTAGGCGCTTTTCAGATGACGACGTGACGGACCATGGACGACCGGACGAAGTCGACCTTTCCTTAAGGATTTTGTGAGGCCTCGGTACTGGTGCAATCAAGTCATTCCTTTTAGATTTAATTAGCTATTAAGTAAGAAAGAAAATTTCCTAACAGAAATTAAATTTTCTTTTATTAGTTTTAAAGTAATTTTATTATAGAATAATATAGTTGTAAGTTTAGAACATAAAAGCAAAGGAATGACCTGGCTACACCGGGACTGAGGGACGGTATCCCTTATTCCCTCCTTTATCCAGCCCTTTTTATTTCCCCCTTTTTATTCCGATTTTCGTTTTTTTTATTTTTTTGTGATATAAGTCGACACGACAAATTTAAAATTTTCGTTAATGACGAGGTGTCACTGGTAAGTGACAAGGACCGCCCGTCCGACGAGCTAAGCCGAGCAACCGCGAGCGTGTCGCGACGTCCTTGCCAGTGGCAGAACCCCTAGTGGGACCTCGCTCCATAACACCCTCCTGTGCAGGGCCATCAAGATAGCGTCTCGATTTAAGCTTTCAAAAGATGAAGCGGAGATCTGTACTTGACGCATTATTCTATTATGATCCGCAAGGTGTTTATGTGATCGCCGCAAGAAGATCCAGAGCGAAAGCCTGGCTTTTCGACGTCTAGAGTTGAACCTAAATGCTAATTAACGCGTTCTAATATGATTTTAGCTATTATCTTGGCTACGGCCGGTAAAACTCATATACCTTTCCAATTTCCACAGTCTATCAGATTTCACATTATGGTAACTTGACGATCATCCCTCTTTTCCACTCTTGGGGAAATTGATCATTTTCCCACGCTCTCCATATGAGCGGGTGCAGAAGTTCAGCCGATGTGCTTGGCGCTGCTTGTAACATTTCGGCAGGGATGCCGTCCATATCCACCGCTTTATTTTTCTTTAGAGACTTGATTGCTGCTATTATTTCGGTTTTACTTGGAGGTCCAGTGCTAATTCGGGAATTTATCTCTTCGGAAGATTCATTAGAGCTCGAGATCATAAGGCCATCGTCTAAGTGATTAAGTGTTTGGAGTTCCGACCACTATTGAGCTCCTTGGTGATGTTATAGACAGTCCTACTATTACCCCTTCTTGCTGCTTCTTTGGCTATTGAGGCAAATGATTCGACGTACTGTTGTTTGTCCCGTCTTACACTACGCTGCACTTCATTCTTTTTGTCGCGATATTGGGTTTCTAGCTCGGTACTCTCTACTGTTGTTGGCGCTGCAATTCGAGCGTTGATTGCTTTACGTTCATCGATCCGTCTCCAGGTGTCTGCGATGACCATGTGCGGTGATTATTCTGCCTTTTACCGACGTAGGTGCGTGCACCAGTTACAGTTGATTATTTCTGCTTCCAAGTCAAGATGGTCCCTGTATTGTTGGCGCACTTCGGGTTCCCTAAACCTATCAGTATTGAACCTGGTAATGTTGAGCCAGTTTGAGCGGTTGCTGTTGACGGATGCAGTGCGAAGGCGTATAAAAGCTAACATAAGATGGTGATCTCGCTCTTGTCGAGGAGGGTCTTAACGTTCCAGAAACCGATCGTTGACCGTGTACGATAGCTAAAGGTCGTCAACAAAGTATCCGAGGCATTGTATTACGTTTCGAAGCAATTGGGTTTTTTACGTTTACTGCTCGCTGAGCCACAGACCAGCATACACTTATCCTGTTTTGTGGCGCAGAAGGCTGGCTCGTTTTTAACAATGACGCTTGCAAATTCAATGTAGGGAAGAGTCTGATGAACACTTGAAATCCATTCTAATGATAAGAGCAGCAAAATTTGACCCAAAGTGGACAGACATTATCTGTCAGAAACATATCCACACATCCCATACTTACATAAGAAAGTCAAAAAACAATACATAATATAGGTTTTTCACATGACCATAGACGAAAGTGACTGTTTCCTATGCTATGACCTACCATCGAAAGTAGGCATTCTCCACACTAGTCTGTTAACATAGAAAATACTTTTGTTATATACTGCAGTCTCAGCGAACACACATACCACAGTAGTTTTGCATTGCGCATAAGCAGTTTAGCAGAGAAATTGTTTTGCTCGTGTGAAAAATAGCGTACATTACTCGCCGAAAAGCGCATAACGTCCATTTTTCTCGCTCGTAATGTAATGTACTATTAATTTATTCTTCTTCAGTTAAATGTAGATTTACAAATGGCCTTGGACATTTCTGATTACTTTTATTTAAATGACTATTTTAATGACTTTTTTATCTACAGGGTGTATCCGTTAAGGTGGCTAATACTTAAAGATATGATTCCTTCGTTAATTTCGTGAAAATATCGTATGGGAGGGGAGGTCTATTTTCACCCCCTGCGGTGTACGTGGCGTTTTAATGCGAAGATATGTACTTTTGACCTTACATCACTTCACGCCCTGTAACTCTTGAACGCTTCTAGCTAAAAGGCCACTGTAGGTCTTTTTTGAAAGAAAATTAAGATAAAACAATCTACATTTTTTTAAATCCATGAAACTATTACTGATAGTTATAAACGTCTTCAAAGTCATAACAATTTTTATTTTTTTTTAATTGTATTTTCAAACGCGATCATCTCGAAAAATGCTCTCAGATGATTTTGTTTGACAAGTGTAGTATTAAAGCCTATTCAATTTTCTACAAATCCATCTGACAAGGTTTATACATTGGGTCAACAGGAACAGAGCTAAAATTAAAAGTTTGTAAAATGAATTTTAAGAAAAAAATACTAAAGTAACAGATAACTTTACTTACAAGTAAACTCAATTCAAATGAATAGAAAATAAATAAATAGATGATTATCGTATGAAATATTAATATGAATGTGCAAGACTATTGAATAAATTCTTCAAAATGCTCCCCTTCGGCATGAATGCAAGCCTGCGCCCGTTTAACAATTTCTCTTTTTAAGTTTGTTTGAGGTTGTACATTACGTATCTCCTGAGCTGTATATGTTCAATCCTTCTTCCTAGCAGCTCTATAGTTTCTATTTCGTTTTTCGAAATTGAATTTTTAATTTTTTAATTACTTCTTTTTCATAAAAATTTAAAAGAAAAGAATCAAATTTCAAATCATCATGAAAGGCCTGAATTGGAGAAAGTTACGAGGAATAGCAGAGAATCATCAAGAGCTCAATTTGAGTGAAGATTTTTCGCTCATCCTTGATGTAATGTTTGGCGTTGGAGCTTATCGGCTCGATATTTGTGCGTGCCTTTTTCGTTTGTTAGACTTGGTACTCCAATCGAATCCGGTACAATTAACTGTCGAGTTGTGGGCATTCAAGAAATAAGTCAGCTAGTTCCTCAAAGACCGAATTTTTCAATAGAGGCTCCAAGAAATTTTTGAATTTTTTTTTTGTTTCGTTTTAGTTTCGTGAATGTTTTTTCCGTATTGCTTTTTTCAATGAATCAGGGAGAATTCCGAGAAAATAAAATTGAAACCGGCTACAAACGTGAGAAATGTGATATGTGATTTCTACCAATCCATCGATGTCGATAATGTTAACTTAAAAATGCAGTAACATTACGTCCGCTGTGGCAAGGAGCACCATCCAGCTAAAACAACATGCTTATTCGAGTCAGTAATGGGACGTTTTCCATCAATTCTGGAATGTGATTCGTCAAAAATTGCGGTTACCCGTTCGAATTTAGCCTTTTCGCTAGTATGTGAGAACTAATGAAATGATCCCCGATTACTCCGGCCCATACATTTATACTGAAACGAGTTTGCGAATATGTTGCTTTAACAACATATGGATTGAATTCAGCCCAATGATGTGTGATGAAAGTGCTGTGAAAGTTTGTCACCCTCGTAAAAGTAGCTTCATCTGTCCAAAGAATCCTTCCGATGAAGGCACGATCATGATTGAGGTTTTCAAGTATCCACTGACAAAATTGGGTTCTTCTTGGACAACACTTTTTGTAAAAATTTGGCAGTGATCGGGCTTCTATGTCGGAGGGCTCCCGTACAAAAATTTTACAAAATTTACCCGATTATATTCAAACCGCACATTGTGTAACCCCGATTAATGAATTTACACGAACATTTTTAATTTTTATGGGTTATTTTATTTTCTTAAAATCATTTAACAAACTTTTAATTTTAGCTCTGCTCCTGTTGACCCAATATGTAAACATTGTGACATGGATTTGTAGAAAATTGAATAGGCTTTAATACTACATTTATCAAAAAAATTTCTGAGAGCATTTTTCGAGATGATCGCGTTTGAAATTACAACTAAAAAATAAAATAAAAATTGTTTTGAATTTGACGACGTTTATATCAGTAATAGTTTCATGTATTTAAAAAAATGTATATTGTTTGATGTTAAAAATTTACTTTTCTTTCAAAAAGGACAAACAGGACCTTGTAGCTTGAAGCGTTCAAGAGTTATAGTTATATGGAAGTCATGTAAAGTCAAAAGTACGTTTGCGTTCATTTTACCAACTTTCAATTTTAACCCTGCTCTTTTTGACCGAATCTAGAAACATTGTGAGGTGGATTTGTAGAAAATTAAATAGGCTTTAATACTGCATTTGTCAAAAAAAAACTATCCGAGAGCATTTTTGAATTATTTGATAGTTTGAAAATAAAACAACCCATAAAAATTAAAATTGTTCGTGTAAATTCTTTAATTGATACACAATGTGCAAAGTTTGAATAACATCGAGTAGCATTTAAAAAAATGTTGGGAGCTTATCCTTATCACTCCAAAATTTTAACAAAAACTGTTTCCATCGAAACAAACAAAATTGGTATGGGTGCCCCCGACACATCGGATTAAACACGTGTGTATAAAATTTGAAGAAAATCGGGTTAATTTTTTAATTAAAAAATTTGTTTGGGAGCTCCCCGATCATTACCAAATTTAACAAAAAGTGTAGTTCATCGGAGATACACATGTGTAAGCCATTGAAGAAAATCGGGTAAATTTTTCAAAAAAATTGCATAAAGGACCTCATTCCAAAGTTTTTTTTTTACAAAAAACGTTGTCCATCGGAGATACACATGTGTATAAAATTTGAGGAAAATCGGGTTAGTTTTTATAAAATTATATGGGAGCCCCTAAGCCCTGGGACCACTTCCAAATTTTACAAAAAGTTTTGTCCACGGATTAAACATGTGTGTAAATGTAAATGGTGTGTAAAATTCGAGAAAAATCGGGTAAATTAAAACAAATCGTATGGGAGCCCTCTGGGGCCCGATCATTTCCAAATCTTTACAAAAAGTGTTTTTCATCGAAGACACACATATGTGAAAATTTCAAAGACAAATAAACAAACCAACTCGCGGGCACGCGAAGTTAATATAGAGAATTTAAAAAAAGATCATTGCCGCTGTGGCAGAGTTGAGTTGATGTAGAGAAAATGAGGCAAAACACACATTCGATAAAAAGTTTCGCTCAGTGTGGTATGAGATCGCGTCGTTCGAGTATTATGAGAATCGGAATCTTTATTTTAGTTCGTCTGGTGACACGTTTTACATAAAAGCATGCAAGCATGTCGTTAAAGTTTGTCTAGCTACTGCATACAGTGTGACTGCTATAAATGTGACCAATTATTAGTGCGAAAACACTTGCTCTATTTTAGTTATCAGTGGATATTATTTTATGTTTTTAAAATTGTTTGCGAATGTATGTGACTTTTTATAATGTTAGGCAAATTAAAATAAATAGAAGAAAACAAAGGTGAGGTAATCAAACTAATGATACTTATATTACAAACAATGTTTGGAATAGTTATGGTATATGACCCACGCGATAACAGAAAAATTCATTTGCACATAATACGAAGTTAAAAAATTATTACTGCCTTCATTATTTAGTTTATTTTATAATTTCTATACAATTCGTGTAGAAATTAATAATTTCGTTGCTTAAGGTTTATTATATTTTTTGCAAGCCAGATATAATTTCTTCTGAAAAAATATCTTTTCGCAAAAATTAAAAATCTAAAAAAAATGGTTTTTTGTTATTTTGTAAAAGTGTTGACAAAGTCAAAACAAATAATATACGTATATGTGATACATTGATCCACTCTAAATCATAATCGAGAATATAAATGTTTTGGCCTCAGATCCATTATTGCTTTAAAAGTGATGGGCGTGAGTTGTCATGTGAAATTTCTAACTTTGCAATCTGTATTCTTATTTTTATGAAAAACGCCCCTCGCCCAATGCCGGGACACTATTTCCTTGTACGCTATAAAGCACCGAACATTTTAAACATATAAACTATACCACTTTTTTTCTTGCACTTTTTCTCTTAAAAAGAAGTACTCGAAAAATAAGTCGTGAAATAATGAGATTATTATTTTGAAAAACTTTTGAAATTTTAAACTATAAAAAAACATCCCACAAAAATTAAAATTAATTAAATCCTATAATCGGTTTTACAAATTAAGAAAATCGAGTATATTTAAAAAAAATTGTATCGGAGCCCTCCGCCTAACGGCCAGATCACTTTCAAATTTTTACGAAAAGTGTTGTCAATTGAAGATACACATGTGTACAAAATTTTAAGAAAATCGGATACTTTTTTTTATAAAATTGGTATTGGTTCCTCCCGATTCCGGGGCTGGATCACTACCAAATTATTGAAAAAAGTGCTGTCTATCGGCGATACAGATGTGTATAAAATTTAAAGAAAATCGGAAACTTGTTTTTAAAAAATTTGTACGGGTGCCTCTCGACCCCGGGGACCGATATGGGAGCCCACAGACTACCAAGCCCTTTTAATAAAAAGTGTTGTCATGGGTTATACACATGGGTGCAAAGTTTGAATAATATCGGGGTTTAGGAAGTGGGTTAAAAATTAATCACAAGATTCTACCACCCAGCCACGGGCATGCAAAGCAAATATAGAGAATAGCTTACAAGAACACCAGAAAGATTGCATTTCCAAGCTATTTACCTATTGATTTATAGATATTTTGTTTTGAAAATAGCTTATACTTTATGAACTAAAATGCGAAAAATCATAGACACACTTTTAGGGAAGTACACTAATTTGAAGAAATTCTTATTTGTTTTATTTATCCAAAGTAAATAACCAAATGATCATTGTAATAACATGATTTTGAACGCGCTTAAAAAATTTGAAGATATATATATATATATATATATTCTACCTAAATATTCGACATTTTTTTGTTTTCTTTTTTAACTGAACTGAACTGAACTGAACTGATGCTATACGAAATATTAAAATAGCAAGTTCGTTAAAAAATATCGACAAAACATAGCATATACATTATATTGTGGAATTTAGCTAGTGTTTAAAAATAGTGCTCAATTCTAATCTGTAGAAAGCTCGCTACATTATCAAGTTTAGTTCTAGATCTTGATTTTTTGTTTCTTTTTTTCTATATTTTTATTCCATTTGTTTTTGTTGCAGCTGATAAAGGTAACTAGTTATCAGATTCTTTGTGGTATAGCCGAGACAATTTGAAAAGTTCAATAGAATTATTCTACGCTTTTATTGTAATTGATGATGCTCTTTCGCATGCCATAACCCCCCCCCCCCCTAAAATTATAAAATTATTACTTTGACATACATTGCACGGGTCTGGAAGAAAAAACGTCACAAGTTTAAAAATATGATTATTGATTAGTCCTTCACTAG
Source organism: Nephrocerus scutellatus (assembly GCA_947095585.1). Lineage (NCBI taxonomy): Eukaryota > Metazoa > Arthropoda > Insecta > Diptera > Pipunculidae > Nephrocerus > Nephrocerus scutellatus. Next base: position 50,535,127 of record OX352764.1, read on the forward strand.
TATGTTCCGGGTATTAGCCAAGTTATTATTTTAGTTAAGTTATTAAGGACAGTAACTACCAGATTATCTTTGGTATTATTCTCGCCAATATTTCTTGAGATTTTTTTTCCCTGTTTTATTACAATAATAATATTTGGCGCGACAAGCCATTGCGGTCAAAGGCCTAGCTTCTCGCGACCATTTGTTTTGCGCATGTATATTTTTGGACACAACATTTTCGCTGTTTTAAAGACTTTACTTTTTAAATTCTCTATATTAACATCACTTGCCCGTGTGTTTGTGGGTTTGTGGGCTTGTGGGTTTGTTGGTTTGTGGGTTTGTGGATTTGTGTGTCATGGAATCTTGCGATCAATTTTTAACCCACTTCCTACAGCCCGATTTTATTGAAATTTGGCACACATGTATATCTCCCATGACAACACTTTCTATTAAAAAGTCGGGGGGCTCCCAACAAATATTTTACAAAATGTTCCCGATTTTCTTTAAATTTTGTACACATATGTGTCTTCGGTGGAAAACCCTTTTTGTAAAAATTTGGAGCGATCGGCCCATTGGGGACCCCAATATACAATTTTTAAATATCGCTATATCGCATCAGATCACGGCAAAGTATGAGCTCTGTGCTTTGTGAGCAGCGCTGTTCGCTGCCACTGCGGCATTTGGTGGATGATTTTGCCACAAAACGAGCACGCAGTGTGTGTGTGTGTGTATCCCCGATTAGAGAATTTCCAAGAAAAATTTTAATTTTTATGGGTTGTTTTTTTTCATGTTGACACAACTTTATTGTAATGTCATTGTGTGGAATATTTCGATTTCGATCTACATGAAAAATGTCACGGGTTTAAGGACTAAGACCCCAGTTAATTAATTTTCACACGCCCATAGACGAAAGTGACTGTTTCGTACGCTATAAACTAGCCTCGAAAGTAGCCCATAACAACAATAGTTATGTTATGATATAAACGTCTTTTGTTATTTATTACAATCTCAGCGAACACATTGCGCATGAGCAAGAATTCTCTTTTGTTTGTCGTTTGTGATTTCTGCTTCTCTCTCGATTTAGCAGAAAAACCGGTTTGGACGCGTGAAAAATTCATTTCTTTGTTATTTACTGCAGTCACAGCGAACACACATTCTCACATTTCTGCTTCTCTCTCGATTTAGCAAAAAAACCGGTTTGGACGCGTGAAAAATAGCGTACATGACTTGCAGAAAAGTGATCATCGTGCTCGTTAGATTGCTTCGACCTCGCACGATAAACTCCACTTTCCTTGCTCGTTATGTAATATACTATTATGATTTGATACCAATTAAACCTCATCGTGGGACCTGCTTAAGTGCCTCTTAGTTTTAGATAAACAAGATACTGTTTTTTGAAATCTGTTGGACTTTCAGGTTAGAGAGCTCGGGTTATTCAGGCGATGGATGCATTTTCTTTAAAATTAACATGAGTGAAACACATTAACCGACCACTATAATTTGGTAAAATTTTTTTTAAACTTATTTCTCAGTGTCGCTATGTAGTGGTTAGAAATTGAAATTGAAAAATTCGGGGAAAACTTGGAAAATTCGTAAAAACTGAAAAATGCAATTTTTCATGAGATTTATGTATGAACTCGTGACCATAACTCACGGTTCACACATGTTATTTTTTATATACAGGGTGTCCCCTAATTCATCAAGGATAATTTGGAAAATAATTTTGGGGTATATTCTAAGAAAAAAATCGTTCAACATTAAGGGTCTATCTCCAATGTTGAATGATTTATCGGGGATTTTATAAAAAGGTTACTTTGGTGTAACCTGACCCAAGTTAAGAGAAATTGCTATGTTTATACTAATGTAGAAACTTCGTTTGGAATTTTGTTTTTAGAAGAAATACTGGCTATTGTAACTGCGTTAAAATAAAGTTGATATCTTGTTTGAGTCTTCAGATATCCAACTTCAACCCCTGTTCCAGTTTTCTTGCCAATGCTAATTTTTAACATTGAGGTCAATTTTCTCCAAAAATGTGTAATAAAGATAGCGTTTAACTATTTCATTAAATTTTGTATGCATTTTAGAGCCCGTTTTTATATTTCACTGCATCAGACGCTTAGTTTTGCAATTCAACGTTACCTAACATACAATTTCTGTTGTCAAGTTTTCTCCCAATAGCCGCGGTGCACGGTCGCACATCAGCACGCGCGTTGACATTAACTTGCGCACAAAATAAAGTGCTATTGTTTAAACAACGGCTCGTGACTTATGTTTCTGACTAGAAACGTTAGGGAAAAAACAGAAATGACCGCTTTCGACTACACCAAAGCTTTTTATCTATCTTATAAAAATTCTTACTTACTATTTATAATAAAAATTATATTGACATTATTAACTGCCTAATTGACATTATTTGTTTTCGCCTATTGCTGCTTGATCATTGGACTAGCTGTTGTTGCTGCGTTTTGTGGAGTCAGCGTCTCGTTTGGTTTTGGCTGTGGGGAATTGGTAGGTTGATGGAGTTAACTGCCCTTCCCCACCTCCCTAGTGTAGAGCGATGAGCACTGAGATTGCGATGTGGGTAGAGCGGTGTTATTATCCCGGATGATATAGTTGATCGTTTTCTTCTTCCGGGTGAGTTATGATGATGAGGATGCTGAATGTGACTATAGCCGTGTATGTGACGATTTGATTGTTGAATGTTGTGGATATCGTTTCTATTATAGCTTGGTCGTAATATATGTTTTGGTGCTTTAGTTTTTACAGTGACACTTCATCTTTGGTTGCGTTGGTCTTGATGCTTGGTGTGGGGAGTTGCAGGAAGTTGATTTCGATGTTGCAGTCTTTGAAGCGTATCAATGCTGTGCCTTCTACTGTAAGGGATTTGTTTTTTCAATTACACTTTATTAGTGGTTTCGGTGCATTTATTAATAAGATATTATTTTTTTCGGTTTGGAGGATGGTTTGTTTGTGTCCGACATCGTTTGTAGGGCAGATGCCTCCTTCCCCGCTCATGATCCTGCCTATGCATTGGGATTGACTCGTGATTTCTTGCTGTGGAGATTCGACGCATAAATATGTCCGTTCGATTCTGGGGCAGATCTGGGTTAGCTACTTAATTCTTTGCTCAATGTACAATATGTATGGTTTCGTGTCTATTTCTTTAGTTTTATTGATTGGTAGTAGTAGTAAGTTGTAGATACTATAGTGGAAAGGTTTGGGACTTGGATTTTAAATATAATGTTGGATGAATTGTAATAGGCTTGAAGTTTAATTTCGTCAAATGTTCTTCAGATATGACGTTTATAGATTTACTAGCTGATTACCCGGCGTTGCCCAGGTATTTATTCATCCCAATCTTCTATTAGGCAGTAGGTAGAAAAAAGAATGATATCTATCTATAGGTTAAAATTGCAGTTTTTACTAACAAAAAATTATTTTAAAGTATAGCTATAGTAATCAAATTATAAAATAAAATTAAATAAACATACATAAAATTAATTTAAAAAAAAAACAAACAAAAAACTTGTTTGTATACAATGTTTTTAGTTTCACCTTCAAGAGCAGGAATACATAAATTCTTAGGTCAACCCAACCCAGAGCAAGCAAAATAAAGTTGTCCGTGGGGAAAACATGGCGATCTCAAATCTATACTCCGCAGTATAAATAAACTGTCCGACTTATTGATCGTCATCGAAAACCAAATTTTTACTGGAAATTGCAATCTCTTAAATTTAAAAGGAAGATCCGTCGAAATAAGTGCTATCCGTGGGATAAAAACTGTTTCCCTTTTCTGTGAAGATAGATGCTTCGGCATCTCTTTTACGCACAGTCTTGTGCCGTTGCAAAGTTTTGGCGAGTCGAGAATCCGTAGTAAAATAATTGGATATCAAACTGTAAGACGATGTGGTGGCAATCCAGACGAATTAAGTGAGTTTAGGAACTCAGTTAGCTAATTAGCTAACTTCCTTAGTAGTATCTACAAAGGTATCGATACACTTAAATTCAGTGACTATGCCTATTAACATGGAAAGTATTTGATTATTTATTTCGTGGTTATCTCCATTTTTAGTAGCAAGAATGGCCCCTTCTAGCAACCGGTTCAAAATGTTATAGTTTTGAGAAACAGCCGGATAAATAGATCTACCTTTTCCAATTTGAAGTAGGAGCGACAATGTCCTAACCCCCGAATTCGTCACCAAATGTCGCCGAGTACCATTCTATACAGCACTATTTATCAAAGCGACCCCAAAACCTATGGGATCAACACTAATATCGGTCACCCTCCCCCCTCCGGGGAGACAACTCACCCATAGGAATGTCCTACCAGCACTATTAATCTCAGTGGCCCCGAGAATTATTGAGTGGACACTAATATCGGTCATCCCCCCAGGTATCGACCCCATCCCCCTAGAGCTGTCTTACCATCGCCATTCAACTCAGCGACCACGAAAATCATAATATCGACACTAATATCGTTCACCCCCCCTTAAGTTATCGACCCCATCCCCCTAGAGCTGTCTTACCATCACCATTCAACTCAGCGACCACGAAAACCATAAAATCGCACAAATATCGGTAACCCCCCCCCCCTCATTAATTGACCCCATCCCCTTAGATCTGACTTACCATCACCATTCAACTCAGCGACCCCGAAAACTATAAAATCGACACTAATATCGTTCACCCCCCCCACCCCTCAGTTATCGACCCCATCCCCCTAGAGCTGGCTTACCATCACCATTCAACTCAGCGACCACGGAAACCATAAAATCACACTAATATCGTTCACCCCCACCCCCCTCAGTTATCGACCCCATCCCCCTAGAGCTGTCTTACCATCACCATTTAACTCAGCGACCACGAGAACCATAAAATCGCACTAATATCGGTCACCCCCCGCCCACTCAGTAATCGACCCCATCCCCCTAGATCTGACTTACCATCACCATTCAACTCAGCGCCCACGAGAACCATAAAATCGCACTAATATCGGTCACCCCCCCGCCCCCTCAGTAATCGTCCCAATCCCCCTAGAGCTGTCTTACCATCACCATTTAACTCAACGACCACGAGAACCATAAAATCACACTAATATCGGTCACACCCCCCCGCCCCCTCAGTAATCGACCTCATCCCCCTAGATCTGACTTATCATCACCATTCAACTCAGCGACAGCGAAAACGACAACCAACTCTAGAGCTGTCTTACCATCACCATTAAACTCAGCGACCACGAAAACCTAACATCGATACTAATATCGTTTAGCCCACCCCCCACACACTTCTCAATTATCGACCCATCCCCCTAGAGCTGTCTTACCATCACCATTCTACTCAGCGACCCAGAAAACCATAAAATCGACATTAATATCGGTCACCCGCACCCCTCAGTTATCGAACCCATCCCCCTAGAGCTGCCTTACCATCACCATTCAACTCAGATACCACGAAAACCATAAAATCGACACTAATATCGGTCACCCTCCCCCGTCAGTTATGGACCCCATCTCCCTAGAGCTGCCTTACCATCACCATTCAACTCAGATACCACGAAAACCATAGAATCGACACTAATATCGGTCACCCACCCCCCTCAGTTATCGACCCCATCCTCCTAGATCTGACTTACCATCACCATTCAACTCAGCGACAGCGAAAACTACAAAATCGACACTAATATCGTTCAACCCCCCCTCAGTTATCGACCACATCCCCCTAGAGCTGTCTTACCATCACCATTTAACTCAGCGACCACGAAAACCATAAAATCGCACTAATATCGTTCACCCACCCACCCTCCACACCTCAGTAATCAACACCATCCCCCTAGAGCTGTCTTGCCATCACCATTCAACTAAGCGACCACGAAAACCACAAAATCTACACTAATATCGAGCACCCCCATTCCTTAGTTATCGATCCCATCTCCCTAGAACTGTCTTACCATCACCATTCAACTCAGATACCACGACGTCCATAAAATAAACACTAATATCGTTCTCCCACCAATCAGTTATCGACACCATCCCCATAGAGCTGTCTTACCATCACCATTCAACTCAGCGTCCACAAAAACCATAAAATAGACGCTAATATCGTTCAATCCCCTCAGTTATCGACCACATCCCTCTAGAGCTGTCTTACCATCACCATTAAACTCAGCGACCACGAAAACTTAACATCGATACTAATATCGTTTAGCCCACCCCCCACATACCCGACCCATCCCCCTAGAGCTGTCTTACCATCACCATTCAACCAAGCGACCACGAAAACCATAGAATCGACACTAATATCGATGGGGTCGATAACTGAGGGGGGTGGGTGACCGATATTAGTGTCGATTCTATGGTTTTCGTGGTCGCTGAGCTGAATGGTGATGGTAAGACAGCTCTACGGAGATGGGGTCGATAACTAAGAGAGGGGGTGACCGATATTAGTGTCGATTTAATGGTTTTCGTGGTCGCTGAGTTGAATGGTGATGGTAAGACAGCTCTACGGAGATGGGGTCGATAACTGAGGGAGGGGGTGATCGATATTAGTGTCGGTTTTATGGTTTTCGTGGTCGCTGAGTTGAATGGTGATGGTAAGACAGCTCTACGGAGATGGGGTCGATAGCTTAGGGAGGGGGTGACCGATATTAGTGTCGATTTTATGGTTTTCGTGGTATCTGAGTTGAATGGTGATGGTAAGGCATCTCTACGGGGATGGGGTCGATAACTGAGGTGGGTGGGTGACCGATATTAATGTCAATTTTATGGTTTTCTGGGTCGCTGAGTAGAATGGTGATGGTAAGACAGCTCTATGGAGATGGGATCGATAACTGTGGGGGGGGGGGTGACCCATATTAGTGTCGATTCTATGGTTTTCGGTGTCGCTGAGTTGAATGGTGATGGTAAGACAGCTCTAGGGGGATGGGGTCGATAACTGAGGGGGGAGGGTGACCGATATTAATGTCGATTTTATGGTTTTCTGGGTCGCTGAGTAGAATAGTGATTATAAGACAGTTCTAGGGAGAAGGGATCGATAACTAAGGAAGGGGGGTGACCGATATTAGTGTAGATTTGATGTTTTTCGTGGTCGCTGCTTTGAATGGTGATGGTAAGACAGCTCTACGGATATGGGGTCGATAACTGAGGGAGGGGGTGACCGATATTAGTGTTGATTTTAAGGTTTTCGTGGTTGCTGAATTGAATGGTGATGGTAAGACAGCTCTACGTGGATGGGGTAATAATTGAAGGGGGTGACCGATATTAGCTTCGGTTTTATGGTTTTCGTGGTCGCTGAGTTGAATGGTGATGGTAAGACAGCTCTACGGTGATGGGGTGATAATTGAAGGGGGAGGGGGTGACCGATATTAGTGTCGATTTTATGGTTCTCGTGGTATCTGAGTTGAATGGTGATGGTAAGGCAGCTCTAGGGAGATGGGATCGATAACTGAGGGAGGGGGTGACCGATATTAGTGTTGATTTTAAGGTTTTCGTGGTCGCTGAGCTGAATGGTGATGGTAAGACAGCTCTACGGAGATGGGGTCGATAACTAAGAGAGGGGGTGACCGATATTAGTGTCGATTTAATGGTTTTCGTGGTCGCTGAGTTGAATGGTGATGGTAAGACAGCTCTACGGAGATGGGGTCGATAACTAAGAGAGGGGGTGACCGATATTAGTGTCGATTTAATGGTTTTCTGGGTCGCTGAGTAGAATGGTGATGGTAAGACAGTTCTAGGGAGAAGGGGTCGAAAACTGAGGGAGGGGTTGACCGATATTAGTGTCGATTTTATGGTTTTCGTGGTATCTGAGTTGAATGGTGGTGGTAAGGCAGCTCTAGGGAGATGGGGTCGATAACTGAGGGAGGGGGTGACCGATATTAGTGTTGATTTTAAGGTTTTCGTGGTCGCTGAGTTGAATGGTGATGGTAAGACAGCTCTACGGAGATGGGGTCGATAGCTGAGGGAGGGGGTGACCGATATAGTTGTCGATTTTATGGTTTTTATGGTTATCTGAGTTGAATGGTGATGGTAAGGCAGCTTTAGGGGGATGGGTTCGATAACTGTGGGGGCGGGTGACCGATATTAATGTCGATTTTATGGTTTTCTGGGTCGCTGAGTTGAATGGTGAAGGTAAGACAGCTCTAGGGGGATGGGGTCGATAACTGAGGGGGAGGGTGACCGATAATAGTGTTGATTTTATGGTTTTCGTGGTATCTGAGTTAAATGGTGATGGTAAGACAGTTCTAGGGAGATGGGATCGATAACTAAGGAATGGGGGTGACCGATATTAGTGTAGATTTTGTGGTTTTCGTGGTCGCTTAGTTGAATGGTGATGGCAAGACAGCTCTAGGGGGATGGGGTCGATAACTAAGTAAGGGGGTGACCGATATTACTGTAGATTTTATGGTTTTCGTGGTCGCTGAGTTGAATGATGATGGTAAGACAGCTCTACGGAGATCGGTGATGGGGTGATAATTGAAGGGGCATGGGGTGACAGATATTAGTGTTGATTTTATGTTTTTCGTGGTCGGTGACTTGAATGGTGATGGTAAGACAGCTCTACGGAGATCGGGTCGATAACTGAGGGAGGGGGTGACCGATATTAGTGTCGATTTTATGGTTTTCGTGGTATCTGAGTTGAATGGTGATGGTAAGGCAGCTCTAGGGGGATGGGTTCGATAACTGAGGGGTGCGGGTGACCGATATAAATGCTGATTTTATGGTTTTCTGGGTCGCTGAGTAGAATGGTGATGGTAAGACAGTTCTAGGGAGATGGGATCAATAACTAAGGAAGGGGGGTGACCGATATTAGTGTAGATTTTATGGTTTTCGTGGTCGCTGAGTTGAATGGTGATGGTAAGACAGCTCTACGGGGATGGGGTGATAATTGAAGGGGGAGGGGGGTGACCGATATTAGTGTTGATTTTATGTTTTTCGTGGTCGCTGAGTTGAATGGTGATGGTAAGACAGCTCTACGGAGATGGGGTCGAAAACTGAGGGAGGGGGTGACCGATATTAGTGTCGATTTTATGGTTTTCGTGGTATCTGAGTTGAATGTTGGTGGTAAGGCAGCTCTAGGGAGATGGGATCGATAACTGAGTGGGGGGTGACCGATATTAGTGTCGATTTTATGGTTTTCGTGGTATCTGAGTTGAATGGTGATGATAAGGCAGCTCTAGGGAGATGGGGTCCATAACTGACGGGGGAGGGTGACCGATATTAGTGTCGATTTTATAGTTTTCTGAATCGCTGAGTTGAACGGTGATGGTAAGACAGCTCTAGGGAGATGGGATCGATAACTGAGTGGGGGGTGATCGATATTAGCTTAGATTTTATGGTTTTCGTGGTCGCTGAGTTTAACGGTGATGGTAAGACCGCTCTAGGGGTATGGGTCGATAACGGAGGAGGGGGTTATCAATATTAGTGTCGATTTTATATTTTTCAGGGTCGTTGAGTTGAATCGTGATGCTACGACAGCTCAAGGGGGATGGAGTCAATACGTCAGGGGGATAACCGATAATAGTGTCCATTCAATAGTTCTCGGGGCCACTGACTTTAATAGTGTTGGTAGGACACTCCTATGGGTGAGTTGTCTCCCCGGAGGGGGGAGGGTGACCGATATTAGTGTCGATTTCATGGTTTTCGGGGTCGCTGAGATGAATAGTGTTGTTTAGAATGGTACTCGGTGACCATTTGGCGACGAATTTGGGGATGAGGCATTGTCGCCCCTACTTCAAATAGTAAAATGTAGATTAGTATCCGTGTCTTATCGTTATATTAAATTGACATCGATTACTGAAATCTGCCGCTGAACTAATAAATTCTATTTATCCGGCTGTTTCTCAAAACTATAACCTTTTAAACCGGTTGCGAGAAGGGGCTATTCTTGCTACTAAAAATATATACAACCACGAAATAAGCAATCAAATACTTGCCATGTTAATAGGCAAAGTGTATCGATACCTTTGTAGATACTGATGAGGAAGCTAATTATCTAACTGAGTTCCTAAACTCACTTAATTCGTCTGGATTTCCACCGCATCGTCTTACAGTTTGATTTCCAATTTTTTTACTACGGATTCTCGATTTGCCAAAACTTTGCAACGGCACAAGACTGTGCGTAAAAGAGATGCCGGGAAATATAATTAAAGCGACTATCTTCACAGATTAGGGACAGTGTGAAACAGTTTTTATCCCACTCATTTCGACGGATCTACCTTTTAAATTAAAGAGATTGCAATTTCCAGTAAAACTTTAGTTTTTGATGACGATCAATGATGATCAATAAGTCGGACAGTTTATTAAGTACTGCGGAGTATAGATTTGAGATCACCATTTTTTTCACGGACAACTTTATTTTGCTTGCTCTGGGTTGGGTTGACCTAAGAATTTATTTATTCTTGCTCTTGAAGGTGAAACTAAAAACATTGTATACAACTAAGTTTTGTTTTAAATTAATTTTATGTATGTTTATTTAATTTTATTTTATAATTTGAGTACTATAGCTATAATTTAATATATATTTTTTTAAAAAAATTTAATTTAATAAAAACTGCAATTTTACCTTATAGATTCATTTTTCTACTCCTGCCTAATAGAAGATTGGGATGAATAAATACCTGGGCAACGCCGGGTAATCAGCTTGTAATAAAAATAAAAACCAACAACTAGTTTGCGGAAAAAACTCATAAATTTTATGATATTGGGGAAAACCTGCAGCAGGTAAAATTTTTTAAACAGGGTTTTTTTTTTTGCTTTCAGCTCCAAAGGCTAGAAAATTAATTTTGTGTGGTTTTAGATAATTTATGTTTTATCTGTGTACAAAAATATTTACAACAGGTGCTCAAAGTGTCCTCATTGGTTTTGTATGTATTCCCTTTTAAAAGGAAAAACTAATTTATGAATATAAACCAAATGAGCGAGGGATACGATTCTCTTTTTGTATGAAAAAACTTAATAATATGCAATAAAATTTAAATTGATCCACCTTCCGATAAAATTGGGCCACGCCCATAAAGATAGTACGGCTATTTAGAACTAATTTTTATCTTTCATTTGATACCAATATTTAGGCCCACCCACTTTTAAACTGAACTGAAACAAAAATGAAAAATTAAATTAAAAGAGCTCAAAATGTTGGAAGCCTCTCTCTTCTTCTAATTTTGTGAGTTGACGGTCGGTCGGGAAACGGGTCTTGAGGAAAGTTCTTATAGGGTCTAGAGGGGAGTTTTGTTGTGGTCGTGGGGTCTTGAGGGGATCTTAAGGTCGTTTTAACAGGGTCTTAAGTGGGATCTTGACGGGGATTTTTTAGCGGTCTTGATGGCGTCTTGAGATTGTCTTAAGGGGGTGTTAGAGAGAGACGACTGATAGTGACCGAAATCGTACTTGATACTGACAAGCAGTATAGCGCAGCAATACAAAAGTTGAATTGAGTCGAAAAGTAGACGTCGTGCAGTTCAGAACACATCGCATAAATACTTCTGCCAACAAGCCGCGACACAAGCAACCACAAGCCGTAATACCAAGCCGAAACACGCGATAAAATACAAGCCGCCATTTTAACACTTATTACTAAACTCCAACTATTTAATTATAAGTTCAATACAATAAACATTTCTTTAATATTAAACATTACAGTGGTGTCTTTTGATTCAAGCTCTGCCGCCGCCGTCGCACCCTTCATTAGTTTGGCAGAAATGCCGATGTGTTCTGATTTATTCGTCTCCAAGTGCGTTTTAGTAATTCAAAGCGTTAATACGATTAGTTTTGTCGCCATTTTCAATCGGTTCCTGGTTATTATTTTGTTGGTTAAATCTCTGTACGAAATTCGAACAATTGCATTTAAAATATAAAATCGTGCTTTACATATCAAGTTCCGACATTTTCACAGCCAGTAAATAACACTTGGAAGTCTCGGCTAGCGGAGCACCCAGCCGCCATTTTCTCAGCTAGCAAGTATTCATTTATTGTCGCAGCCAGTGACTTTGAGAAATCGGTGTTAATTGCTATATCTGTTCCATAAATAATATTGCCAAGAAAATATAAAATTTAAGGTTATGGAAATTTATTACATAACAAATTTAATGTGATTTAAAGAACGCTTGTTCGATATCAGCCGCCACGCTGAAGCTATGAGCCAATCAAAAGACTTCTTTTAAACTCGTGAGCCAATCGAAACGTTCGATCTATAAATTTGTCTAGTTTTTGAAGAACGCTTCTTCGATATCAGCCGCCACGCTGAAGCTACGAGCCAATCAAAATACGTCTGTTAAACTCGTGAGCCAATCGAAACGTTCGATCTATAAATTTGTCTTGTTTATGAAAAACGCTTGTCGATATCAGTTGCTACGCTGAAGCTACTTGTATTAAACTTGTATGCTAATCGAAACGTTTAATTTATAAAGCCTACGCGAGACCATTTAATGCAAGAAGGAAGGTACAGGCTAAGAAGCTCGGTGGTTCAAGAAGATTCTTCGGAAGAAAGTGAAGTACCAATAGAGGAAGAAGAAATGGACCAAGAAACCATCACAACAATTTTGAACAGCCTGAACGAGCTTCGCACATCTGTACAAGAACTTCGAAACAGTACGGCGGACAGCCAAAAGGATATTGAAAAATGAAACATAAAACTGCAAATGCACACCACCGTTGCCACTGCCGCCAATGAAGCAGTTGTCCAGTTTCCTCAAAACGTTTCATCATTGCTGTCTAACAGTCAAACTGTAGTCACCGCCGCCAATGATGCAACAACAACAATAAAGTTGTACGATCTACCAGTATTTTCGGAAAATGTGGAAGAATGGCCCTTATTTCTTGCCAATTATAATGACACCACCACAAAATTACAAATCGTCAAAACTTAATGCGATTGCAGAAATGTTTAGTAGGACCGGCCAGGGAAGCTGTCGCTTTAATGTTAATTCATACGCAAGATGTTCCTGACGCAATCGACGAATTAAATTTCCGTTTTGGAAGAGCGGATTTACTTGTCCGAAACCAGCTCAGTAAAATTCAAAAATTTCCAGCTATAGCAGAGAGTCGAGTGGATCAACTCGTTTCGCTCTCAGCCCAAGTACGCAATGTTGTTGCGTTCCTAAGATCGGCCAACAGTGAACATAATTCTTCAATTTTGGATGAGCTGGTTACGAAACTCCCTCTGGACAAACAGTACGAGTGGGCAAAACATTCGGCAACAGTTAAGCCGTATGCCAACATTGCCGACTTTTCAAAGTGGTTATGCGAATTAGCAAGAATGGTATGCCTTATGCCGTCAACTTCGTTTAAAGGTAGTGGCACATCAAAACAGCCACTACAGCCACGACGCATAATGCACATAAATGAAAATACGCGAGCCCAGTCAGAAGTTCAACAAACTATTAAGTGCTTCGAGTGTGGTGGAAATCATTTCATTTCAAATTGCAACGCATTTAATGAGTCGCCAGATCGCTGGCATAAAGTCAAAAGTATGCGTTTATGTTTTTCATGTCTACGCAAAGGTCATAGCACAGGAAATTGCCGTTCCAAAAAACTGTGTAGCGTTAATGGATGCCGACGCTATCATCATAGCAGCCTACATGATGAATCATCAGCCACCAGAATACCACTTGATTCAACAACATTGTCTAGGAGCAACGTCCAGCCGTTATTAAGTTGCCGCAGTACATCGTCGCTAAGTGGTATACTTTTTAAAATCGTACCGGTTACACTATTTGGACCAAAAATTGAAGTTTTCGCCATGTTTGACGAAGGTTCCGCCATATCCATTATAGAGGAAGACATAGCCTTTAAACTGGGACTAAGAGGTCAGCCGAAGCCGTTAACTCTTCAGTGGTATGGACAAAGGGTAGCCAAAGAACAATCATCAGCAGTTAACCTTGAAATAAGAGGTGAGAGTGAGACAACTAGTTTTACAATTAAAAATTGTTGCACAGTCCGAAATCTTAATATACCGTCTCAATCGTTTGACAAGTCACAGTTTCAACATTTGGAGTTTCTGCCACTGAAAAACTTCAAAATGGTCAAACCAGTTATCCTTCTCGGACTAGACAACGCTCATCTTGGAGCGTCTTCAACTACTGTTCAGTCTGGTGATCGCCGTCAAAACCAAACTAGGATGGATAGCATATGGACCGAACAAAGGCCCTTCAACATCAACGCCGTTATGTTGTTTATACGAGAACAACAGCCATATGCAGAATTGCACAACATGATGATTGAGTACTTCGCCGCCGACAATTTTGGTATCAATACCACGCCTACACTAATTGAGTCCGAAGAAGATAAACGAGCCCGCCAAATTCTAAAATATGAGCCAAGACAACGATTTTGCCGTCAATTATAAAAATAATATGTCTAAATACATCGAAAAAGGATACGCCAGAAAACTCTCCCAAGAAGAACTGATGAACAACAACCAACGACGAACCATTGACGCCGAACCATTTCTTGATAGGCTGCGTAAACTCTACACAGACGCCTCATCCAGTTGACGATAAAATCTGCCTCAGGAAACAATGGAGAATATGTCAAAATCTTAAAGATCGCCTATGGAAGAGATGGACTGTCGAATACCTACCACAGCTGTTAAAACGACCAAAATGGCACGATGAAGTACGCCCACTGAAAGTCAACGATCTGGTCATAATTTGCGAATCAGGTCAGCCTCGTAGTCAAATGCGTAAAGGCCGAATAGTTCGAGTATTTCCTGCCAAAGATGGACAAGTGCGGTTTGCAGAGGTCAAAACCGCAACCGGACATATCCGCCGCCCAGCCACGAAACTTGCCGTCATTGCCGTTGATGGTGAATCCCTGGGTGATTCACGGGGGAAGGAGTGTTAGAGAGAGACGAGTGATAGTGACCGACATCGTACTTGATACTGACAAGCAGTATAGCACAGCAGTGCAAAAGTTGAATTGAGTCGAAAAGTAGACGTCGTGCAGTTCAGAACACATCGCAGAAATACTTCTGCCAACAAGCCGCGACACAAGCAACCACAAGCCGTAATACCAAGCCGAAACACGCGATAAAATACAAGCCGCCATTTTAACACTTATTACTAAACTCCAACTATTTAATTATAAGTTCAATACAATAAACATTTCTTTAATATTAAACATTACATTGGTGTCTTTTGATTCAAGCTCTGCCGCCGCCGTCGCACCCTACAGGGGGTGCTGAGTGGGGTCTTGAGAGAAATCTTGAGTTGGGTCTTAAGGCGGGTCTTAAAGGTGACTTGATGGGGTCTTAAGGGCCTTGAGGTGGTTTGATGGCGTCTTGAAGGAGTTTTGAAAGGGTCTTGAGTTGGGTCCTTCGAAGATTTTAAGGGGGTCTTGAGAGGAGTCTTGAGGGTTTTTTGAGGAGGTCTTGGGTTGGTGGTGTGGTGGGGGTTGGTGGTGTGGTGGCTTTCAGGGGGATTTGAGGTTGTTTTAAGGGGATTTTGAGTGGGGTTTTGAGGGATTCTTAAGAGGGTTTTGAGGGGTTTAAAGGGTATTCTGGGGGTCCTTTGGTGGGTCTAAAGAAGGTTCTTGAGGTGGTTTCTAAGGGGTCTTTTCGTGGTCTTGAGGGGAGTTCTGAGTGGCTTTTAAGAAGTTCTTTAGTGGGGTTTTGTGGTGGTATAAAGAGGGTCTTGAGGTAGTCGCGAGGGGCTCTTGAAGGGCCTTGAGATGGTTTGATGGCGTCTTGAAGGAGTTTTGAGAGGGTCTTGAGTTGGATCCTTCGAAGATTTTTAAGGGGGTCTTGAGAGGAGTCTTGAGGGTTTCTTGAGGAAGTGTTGGGTTGGTGCTGAGGTGCCTTTCAGGGGGATTTGAGGTTGTTTTAAGGGGGTTTTGAGTGGGGTTTTAAGGGAGTCTTAAGAGGGTTTTGAGGGGTTTAAGGGGTCTTCTGGGGTTCCTTGAGGTAGTCTCGACGGGGCCTTGAGGGGTCTTTAGGTGGTCTTAAGGGGGTCTTAAGAAGGTCTTGAGGAGGGTTTGTGAGGGGGTGTTAAGAGGTCTTGAATAAGATTCTTGATGGGGGTCTTGAGAGGGTTTTGATAGGTTGTTTAGTGTGTTATTGAAAAGGTATTAAGAAAATTTTTAGGGGTTATTGAAAAGAGTCTTATGGGGTTTTGTGATGGTATTTAGTGGCGTCTTGAGGAGATTTTAAGAGGGTCTAGAGGGGTTTTTTAGAGGGTCCTCATGGGGTCTTGCAGGGCTCCTAAGAGGGTTTTAAGGGGTTCTTGATGGGTCTTTAGAAGGTTTTGAGAGGGGAATTGAGTGCCTCTTTAGTGGCGAGTTTTGACCTTAAGATGGTCTTGAGTGGTGTTCAGAGGGTCTTGATTGGGTATTGAGATGGTCTTGAGGGCGGTCTTATTGGAATCGTGAGTTAGGTTTAAGGGGGTTTTGGGAGATTTTTTGGTGGGTTTTTGGAGGTATTAAGGGCTCAGGAGGGGATCTTAAGGCGAGACGGGTCTTGAAATTTTTTGAAAATGTCGTCTTTAATGCATCTTGAGGTGGCATTGATGGTGTCTTAAGGTCTCGAGTGTCTTGGGGGGGTCTTTTAGGAGTCTTTTGGCGGTGTTTCGGGGCCCTTTTTAAAGTTTTTATATACCCATCCCCAGCTCGCCGGCTCGCGTGTGCATATTTTGTTACTGCGAAGTGCAGTGTGTGGTGTCCATACACCTCAGCTAAAGAATTAGTGAATTACAACTGTTTTATGCTTGCATGCGGCAGTGTAATGATCTAATTATTTAGCTATAAGAATAACGGATTATGAGTGTTTGTTTCCTTTGGTGATTTAACTCATTTTGTCGTGAAGGCATAACACTGGCGACAAATTGTGTTAAGAATCCAATTTGAGACATACTCTTCTCAATTACGGTTTAAAGAAGCGGTAAGTTGTGTTTTGTGTGTTTGTTTTTTTGTAGTATGTGTGTTTTCAGAGTGGATCTCAGCAACATACGTGGGCTGAGAACGAATTCGTTTTCTGTGTTTAACCATGTTCATGTCCACAGGCCAGCAATTTTGGCATTGAGTGAAACTCAGGTGTTTGATAATTCTGATGTATCGGAATTTAATCTGCCTGGGTATAGCTTGGTGCCATTATTTTTCTCTCGACGCGGACTCGCAATCTATGTACGGAGAGATGTTGCGTTTCAGCTTTTTCCTCAATTTAGCCAAAGTTCCAAACCGGAATTCAATTTCATTTGGCTAAAAGTTAAGGTACAAGAGCGCAACATCTACTACTGTTTCTTAAGAATTGATAAAAAACATGAAATCGTTATTGCGGGCGATTTCAATGTACACAATTCTGGGTGGCTTCGCCATTCTTGCCAGACAACACCCGAAGGAAGGTGTGTTGAGTTATTCGCTGAGTTTAACCACCTTACTCAGCTTGTAAATGAGCCTACCCGAATACCTGACATTGCATATCATTCCGCTAACACCCTTGACTTGTTCCTTACCTCTCGTCATGAGAAATACTCTGTCAATGTATTATCGCCTCTAGGCTCGTCAGACCATTGTGTAGTATCAGCTAATTTCTCGTTAATAAACCACGTAGTTAGAGAAAAAACTCCCAAAAAAATAGTATGGCAATACGAGAAAGCCAATTGGGACGGCCTTAACAACTTCTTTGGGAGAACTAACTGGTCGCTATTTTTTCGTGATAGCAACGTGGATGCCGCCGCTGATGCAATCACAAACATTATTCTTATTGGTATGAGAGGGTTTATTCCTTTCAGGAATAAATCTATCAAATCAAAGGAAGATGGATGGTATGACTTGAGCTGTAAAGAGGCTTCTAGGATTAGAGAGGTGTGCCTTCGGTTTTACAAAGCAAACCCTACCGAGGAAAACCGAAAAAAATTTAAACGAGCAAGAAATGATTGCAATGCCCATCTTCGGCGAGTCAAATTCGCCTACGACCGAAAATTAAGGCAAAAAATACTACAATGTCCCAAAGGTAGTAAAAATTTTTGGTCCTTCGTAAAAAGAATCAAAAATACAGCCTCGTCGTCAATCCCAACGCTCATTTATAATGACATTCCAGTTGTCAGCTCTATAGACAAAGCCAATCTGTTTGCTGCGCATTTCGCAGCTAGCTCTACGCTTCCAGATTGTGCATTGTCGCCTCCTGCACCTCAGAGTATTGAACACTCTATGGGACAGATATTTATTCGTACTCGTGCAGTTGCTAGGGTTTTAAATGATCTCAACACACACAAATCCGCTGGGCCAGATGGTATTTCTCCATTAGTTCTGAAGAGGTGTTCTTCCAAGCTGGTATACCTTTGCGTAAGCTTTTCCATCTATCCTATTCTTCTGGACTGTTCCCGAGAAGTTGGAAAACAGCATTTGTCAAGCCCATACCCAAAAAAGGCGAGCCGTCATCTCCTTCTTCGTACCGACCCATAGCACTTACATCCATTCTTTCCAAGGTCATGGAAACGCTGATCAATTATCAGCTTAAGAAATATCTTGAAACCAACGAAATCCTTAGTGACCGGCAGTATGGATTTCGTGGGCAACGTTCTACTGGTGATTTGATGGTATATCTCACCGAACAGTGGAACCGATCTTTGCATCATTTTGGAGAAAGCAAAGCTGTTGCACTCGATATTTCAAAGGCATTTGACAGAGTTTGGCATCAAGCTCTTTTGTCTAAAATGCGTGCTTATGGTGTTGATGATAAACTGCTTCATTGGATTAGAAACTATCTTTTGGACCGCTCAATTCAAGTTGTTTTGGACGGTTTCAAGTCTGAAATACACCACATAAATGCTGGCGTTCCCCAGGGCTCTGTTCTGTCCCAGACACTCTTTCTCATTTTTATTAATGATCTCTTATCTGTGACTTCTATTACAATTCACTCTTTCGCTGACGACAGCACTCTCAGCTTCTCATATAAGTTTGTGGAACGTCCCTCCACTTCTGATGTGGAACACAAACAACTTTGTATGTTAAGCTCGTTGAATTCTGACCTTGACAGCATAATACAATGGGGAGAAATCAATCGAGTAGAATTTAACGCTTCCAAAACCCAATGTTGTCTCCTGTCGTCAAGACGAATCCTTAATCCTTAACTTGAGTACAATTGCCATATCTGGTCTGGTGCGCCTAAGACTTCTTTGCATCAGCTAGATAGAATACAAAACCGCGCGATAAAACTTATCGGTGACGAAAATATAGCGAAATCAATAGATTCGCTTGAACACCGCAGGAACGTTTCTTGCTTGTCACTGTTTTATCGTTTCTTCTACCAGCGGTGCTCAAGAGAAATAGCCAGCTGCATGCCACGTCTCCTTGAATTCAACCGCAATACTCGAGGCGCTCTAAATGCTCATCAGTTTACCCTCAAGCCCATCTTTGGACGTACAGTTAAATTCAGGGATTCGTTCTTCAGCCGTACAACACGTATGTGGAATGCTCTGCCAAGCTCTGTCTTCCCACATCACTATGATCCACAGGCATTCAAAACACAAGCTCATAGACATCTCCTCTTTTCTCCTCCTCTTCCTTAACGCCCACGCTGTGCCAAGCATATAGCCGAGCATTATAAGGGTGCGAACCCCTTGAAGCGTGCGCGAATTATAAAAAAAAAAAAAAAAATTTATAAAATAAAATAATATAAAAATTAGATCTACCACCTATTTTAAAACGTTTTTCTTAGCTCGCTTTCGTATGTATCTTCGTGCGGGTGAAATTTTGTAATTGGTTTTAAACTTACTTCCCATTGAGCTAGAGACTTGAAACTTTAAACATAGCTCAGAACTGGGTAAACATTGAATAATCACAAAAAAAGACAAGAAATCGCAAAAAAATTAATTCAACGCGAGTTTGCAATTTGTTTCAGATCAAAGCCAACTACTATGCACAATACTCGTTTCAAACGTTTTAAATTAAAAAATTTTTTCTATTAGCTAACATGTTATTTTCTACCTTTTATGGGGCTAGTTATACTTAAATAAATACTTTAAATTTTAATAATTTTTTATTTATTAGCTAACATGTTTGTTTGTAATTGTTGTAAATGCTGTGCCATTGGAGCTTTCAGTAGTTTTAATACAGGCAAACTTTTCTATAATTTACTATTTAAATGACATTTGTTTTGAGCCATGACTCTTTTAAAAGAAATTTTGATTTTAAATAATAGGGATAGGAACACGAATTTAAATAAATTGTAACTATTTTTATCTAGATTTCTCTACTGCAGCTGTGTTAACAAATTAGAAAACAATCTTAAAGCTTATCCTAAACTTTTTCGTACTTTTCTGAATACTAAGCGTAGAAGTGTTGTATTTCCTTCAAACATGCAAAATGAAAATTCCAGCTCGTCTGAACCTTCAGAGATACTTGAATTGTTTGCAAGTTTCTTCGAGAATGTTTATAATTGCTCTTCATCCTTTAATTTCTTCAATGAATTTTTAGGGATTTAGAACCTATTATGAAGTAAAAGCTGCTTTGGTTAGTATTACCCCAAAAGTCAGTCCTGATCTTCATGGTATTTCTCCTACTATCTTAAAACATTCTGCTGACTGCTTAGATAATCCCCTTTGTTTTGTCTTTAATGAATCCTTTCGCTTAGGAATATTTCTTGAAGACTGAGTAGTTTCTACTATATCCCTTATATTTAAATCGGGTAGTAAGTATTTAAAAAAATTACCGTGCTATTTCTAAACTATCTACTATTCCCAAGCTTGAGAAAAACTTGTAAAAGCTAAATTATTTCAAATAATTAAACATCATGTCAGTGTATCTCAACAAGGGTTTTTTTCTAGGCGTTTCACCTTAACTAACTTGGTTGAATTTTCGAATTACGGCTTTAAAGAAGTTGAGAAATGTAATCAAGTTGACGAAAGTTATACTGATTGTATTGAAGCTTGTGGTCGTGTCATGTTATCGCTATTGGTTCTTAAGTTAGAAGCCTTAGGTTTTGGTGGTTCCTTTTGGTTATGACCTAAATCTTATTTATTTGGTTGTTCATAAAAGGTACTAATCAGTGATTTGTATTTCACGCAAATAATTGTTACTTCTGGAGAACTCTAAGGTTCTCATCTATATACTGTCCTCTTTTTGCTCTTTGTAACTGATTTACCGAAGATTTTAAAATTTTGCTCATCTCAGATGTAAGCAGGTGGGCTTCTCGCGTATTGAGAAAATTCAGAGAAATTTTTCCGGTTTTTAAATTCTCTATATTAACTTCACTTGCCCGTAGCTGGCTGGCTGGCTGGCACACGAAATCTTGTGATAAATTTTTAGCCCACTTTTTAAAGCCCGATTTTATTGAAATTTTGCACACATGTGTATCTCCCATTACAACACTTTCTATTAAAATTTGGGGCCCGTCAGGCTGCGGGGTCGGGGGCTCCAATACAAAAATTTTACAAAAAGTACATGATTTTCTTCAAATTCTATACACATGTGAATCTCCAATGGAAAAATTTGGAAGTGATCGGGCTCCGGGGTCGGGGGGCACTCATACAAATTTTATAAAAAAAACACCGATATTCTTCAAATTTTATACACATGTGTATCTCAGATGAACACCACTTTTTGTAAATATTTGGTAGTGATCTTCTGATTTTCTTAAAATTGTACACGCGAGTGTATCTCTGACGGACAACAATTTTTGTAAAAATTAAAATTTTTAAAAATTTACCCGATTTTCTTCAAATTTTATACACACATGTTTAATCCTATGGACAACGCATTTTGTAAAAATTTTGAAGTAGCCCCAAGGCCGAGGGGCTTCCATGCTAAAATTTTGGAGTGATCAGGATAAGGGGGCTCCTTTTGCACTTTGTGTATCAATTAGAGAATTTACACGAACAATTTTAATTTTTATGGGTTTGTTTT